>OX411310.1:116094091-117474091 GCA_948150685.1 Rhaphigaster nebulosa | reverse complement strand
AAGGCTGATAAGAAGCTGGATGGAGGAACTCCTTGCTTGATAGCCAGAAACAGAGACATAGTAGTTCTCCCTCTCAGGTCTCACCTGTGATTTTTCTTATTATATTTAATGCCAGGGGAGCCACTGTTTGTTGCCGTTTTTTTTTTAGTTTATATGCATTTTTTTATTTATTATACAATAAAAATCAGAAATATACTCCGATGTTTAATTCTGTTATAAATCGTTGGGGAAAAAAATCTCTTTACAATCGTTAGAAAATCTGGATTGCTATTTATATAAACCATGAATGCATATAGTAAAACCAAAGATAAGGTCGCGAAAATTTCGTATCGTTCTTAATAGAGAAATAACCAAACCTCTTTGCGCCTACTAAATTAGTGATAAACAATCTATTAGTTTTTAGACTCTTTGATATTTTATACTTTCAATACGCATTAAGGTCAACATTTTTGTATTTTTTGGGGGTTTGTAAAAATCTGTTCTAAATAAATTTTTAAAATGAAACATTATTTAATGAAACAGTTTGGGCTAGATAGCGATTTTTCTTAAGGAATGTTGATAAAATATCTTACGGTTTTCTTCAAAAAATTTGCCTTAAGGTCAATTAAAAACACAGTAGTTTTATTTTATTTATTTTTTAGACGTTTTGGGAATACTTCGTATAAACAATTGGCAATGTCTCGTTAAAACAGTAGTTAAGTGACTCACCCAACATTTTGGGATATTGTTTAGATGCTGAAGAGGGGAACGAAGCATTCCCGAAACGTCTAAAAATAAATACAATAAAACTATAGAGTTTTTAATTGACCTTAAGGCAAATTTGTTTAAGATAACCATATAATATGGAAGATCAAACATCGAAAATAATGAAAATAAAATATCTGTTTTTAGCAAAGACCTCTAATTCTGTAATTTTCAATGCATTGGTGTGTTGACAAAACTGAACTAAGAAAGATAGATGAATTTGCAGCCCTCTCTAAAAAAAACAGGATATTATTTCTTTCTCTGGGTGCAAAAAGTATAAATAAATTTCACTCTAATGGATGCCAGTACAAACTTTTTGAATAAACTCTACCCGCTCCAAGCAAAACCTGTCTCCCGAATCTGTCTCTTTGTTGTTCTTTCATCCTGGAATTCCTTTATCGACTATTCATACCAGGAAAGCGACACCGCATGACGCATCGTCTACTGTTTACACTCGAAGAGTGCGGAATTTTTTCTCCTTCGTTTTATTATGTTCCTCTCATCTCCTTCATTATCCTTTAAGAGAACCTTTTACTGCTGTTACATTTTATAATGTTGCAAAGTCACGTCCCAGTATTATTGTATGATGGAAAAGTTGTTTTTACGATTTAGAACAATGAATACTGGCTCTATTGTTGCCATCAATAAATGTGCAGTTTTGTGATAATTAGGTTGTGGGATTTTCTATTGTCAAATGAAGTCTGGCGATAAATAGTAATGATTCCCCAAAAATACAACTTGTGACAAAGGTAGTATATGTTATAATTATCACGTAGGTATGATATTAGTTGTGCAAAATATTAACTATTTGAAAATTGGAAGGAATGTAAAACCTTCAGTGCAACAAAAAAAAAAATCTGTATTCTGTGACTTAAGGCAAAAACTACGAATGTCAAAAACATCACTTCAGTAAAGAAATATTTAAAAATCATTGAACGTTCAATGTAAAAAAATTGACATTGGGATCGTAAAGGCTAATTTCAATACTTATTATGAAATATATTTTATTTAAATTATATAGAACTGGGTTTAAATATTAATCTTTTTTGAGAATTTCAACTGAATTTGTTGATTCTGTTTGAGTTAGACCTCTTGCACTGAAATTATTAAACTAAGTTCACGGCGCCATTGAAATAATTTTTTATTTTTTAAATTCATGTAATACTTTAATTTTTAGTAGAATGTAATTATTTAAAAATTTCGCGGCACCATAAGTTGCCGCGGTACCCGCTTTAGGAACCACTGGATTAGATTTGAACGGCTAAACAAACATGATTTATCGGACTTGCGATTATTAATGGATCAGAAGGTTTCTAGAAAGATAAATTTTTAGCTAGCATACTGGATTTCCAGATAACCAGGAAGACGAAGAAGGAATACTAGGAAGTTGAGGTTATTTCGAATGAAAATGTGTATTTTACTTTTTCGTATTTTTTTTTATCTGTTGTCGTTTTTGTTGTTATTTATACATTCCTCTTCCTTCTATAGTCTTAAGTCTAAACTTTTTTAGGACCCTAACTCGCGTAAATCAAATCTAAACTTATGCGATCTCGGAGTTTTATTAAATAAACTCGCTAAGATGCTAAAAAAAAAAATAATTAAAAACTAATAAACAAAAAAGCAATATTTCATTTTTCTTGCATCAATTGTTAACTTTCGCTTAATCCGACATAATTTGTTTCATAGGATCAGGATAAATCAGGAAATAAATTTAAAGAAATTAATTAATTTTTCAATACTTCTATCAAGCCAGATGAAGCACATAATTGTATAAGTCTTAATTGATCTTTTATTTATTTTACCTTTTATATACTTTCTGTTCCTGTATTTATGTGATGTTTGTCTTTGCTGAGTCTTTTCTTAGTAACCTTGAAGACCTTTGAGGTGGGCTGAAACGACATCCGAAATAACCCTGACCATTTTCTAGATTAAGGTGAACTATTGAATACCTAAATAATATATTTTAGATTACTTTTCTCCGAATAGAGTAAGGTTAAACAATTAAGAACATGCAAATTATTCATTATGAATAGGTACTGTTCCGATAAGAAAAAAAACAAAACAGATAGTCCAGAAAGGAAAGGAATGAATACGGACATTACCATACCAAACGCTACTATACGAAATGGAGATAGATGGACTGTATATAGATGGATTGTTTCAAAAGTTTATTTGGGAATATATTTTTGTTTATCTCGAATATTTTGGAATATATTTTGTAATTTTAGATTATTTTTCTCCGAATATTAATAGGATTAATGTAAATAGTGATGAAGTATTGCTTTGTTGTTCCTACCAGGAAAATTACTTCGTAACTATTTTGAACACTATGCTATTTAGTGAAAAATAAATAGGTAATGGATAAGGGAATAGATATGGATAGTGATATAAGAGAGCAGGAGATGTAGATAGAATGACGACGGGCTATATCGGTAGGGGATGTCTAGTTTTGGCGGGGCTGAGCGCGGACTCATCTTCATCTATAATTAGCGCCCGCTTGGCCACTTCCATTCAGTCCATCCACTTCAGTCCATCCACTTCCAAAACAAATCGCTCTGTCAAAATCCACCTTGTGCTCCTTTGGAGGAAGTATGAATAGAAGAATGAACAAACTGCAGTATAGTAAGCCTTGAGGAAGGTAAAATATTTGAAAAATCTATCTGATTTAGAGGACAGACGTTATCAAGTAGAATCTGAATGTTTAGTAGTAATAGTATCTCATATGATCGATTTTTGACAGTTTCTATAACAAAAGTTTAAAAAAAAATACTATTCACAGTGTCCGATTTACAACCAGGTCCTTGCATAGGGTCGCACAATGCCAGGAGAGCAAACTAAAAAGAAATATTTTTTTAAATAACAAAAAAAATGTTTAAAATTATCATCATAAAGATTATTTTCTTGAGGAAAATTTCCGGATATACCTTCCCCTCCCCTCCGATGATAAAAAGCTAAGTCTCCAAACTTTAAATTCGGTCCTGACTAGACAAACACGAATTTACCGAGACTCCTCTGACTTGTTTAAGGTTCGAATACCGCCTAGGCGGGTAGAAATTTATTTCGTGGTGGGCCCACGGAATGAATTTCGATCTTACCACTCTGGTTAGAATAGTTTGATAATCTGTACGATTATCTTCCTGTTTGTCTTAATATGAGTAGGAAAAGGCATTAAACACCTATAAAGAAAATAATAATAATAATAAAAAGTATGATATAAGTAATTATTTGATATATAGCATAAGGTTTCGGAAAATGAATTTAAAAAATATATAAAATTGAAATTATACTAGAATACATTATAGTGTTTTCGATGCAAATAAACTTCCATATTTTCTAGAATAGTTCTTATAAAAATGAGGCCTTTAGAATTAAATCTCGCTATATCCAACTGGAATTTCTTTCCGGAATATTAAAAAAAAAACAAGGAAATTTAAAATATTAGGAGTAGAGTATAATATTTCCCAATTAGTTAATGTTATACTGAAGCTGATTTGATTCAAAGCGTCTGACTCATAGATAGAAAACTGTCAGAACTTTAAAATTCATAATTAAAAAAAATAAATCTCAAAATGTATGGATTAAGCGACTTTATACTTATTTTATTTTCTTCGAAATAATAAACAACTGAAAAAAATTTGAGCATACTTCGAACAAGCTAAAAAGATAAAATAAATTATTATGGTTTAAATATCATTTTAAAAAAATAAAATAAAAAATTAAATTTTACGTTTTCCCTAAATGAATGTTCAACTGATTTCTTTTTATAGCCAGTGCTTTCCTTAAAAATCGTTAGATGTGTCATGTTTCGATAGATGGCGACAAAAAGATACGAAACCGATCTCGCATGCGCACTGCAGAAGGATTGTTCCTTTATATGGTCGTCCCATCCAATGACTAGCACATACTTGAAGCATGAGAGAACTATACAGTCTGAAACGTTCTATGGAATACTGCCAACGATCATAACACCAACGCGAAGTATGCTAGGCCTAGGTGTCTGTACCTCTCCAGTGTAAAACTATATTTTATGGTTCTATTTAGGCAACGGATTATTATACTGATATTTTATATTTCATCTCAGAATGAGGAACTTATTTTTTTAGGGATGTACAGAGGCTTCATTTTAATTTTTTAAGTTCCAGATGCATTCTTCTGTGTCCTTAAAAAACCTACAACTGAGTCCTTCTTCATAAAAAAATAATAAAAATCCTAAAAAATAAAAAAAAAAACTGATTCATATTACTTCAATATATCGTTTTACTATTTATGTTCCCAATTCACTACAAAAGCGGGCAGAGTGTCTATCTCATACCCGCTGGGCTTTAAAGCCTTAGAATTGCATAACGTGCTTATTTTTAGGCAAAAAAATTCATGTTAATCTCAAATTAAATTTTATTTAATGAAAATTGAATTTGGAGTGTATGACAGTAAGCGAGTAAATAATAACTAACATCAAAACCATCAAATCGAAATAGGCTCATTAGTTTAAGAGAACGAAAAGCAGCAACGTCATCAGCACAGCACCCAAAATTGGTAAAATTTACTCGCTTTGTACTTCCGCCTTAGACCCCAATCCAAAAATTCTTTTTGCAATCTCAAGTGGAACATTTTCTCTGTTAAATGATACCGATTCTTGCTTCCCAGCATTTTTATAAGCAGAGCTATATAGAAGCGTTTGAAAATGACACCAAAAACGTCTTAAATTTTTTCTGTCCTAATGCCCCAGATGGCGGAACCTGATTCTACGTAAAAATAAAATCATCTATTTACTACTATTAATTAAGTTTATTGTTACTTTCTTTCAGGTTAATGGTCTAGAAGCTCAACCAACCCACTCTCTCGTTTCCTATACCACCAACACAAGGTCGTTATTATGTCACAGATTATAGCATTGAGAATTAATCCATTAATGTTTCATATACTAAAACTCCTTTTCTTAGGAAGGTCCAAACACGCCCTCGGCCTTTAATATGCAATGTTATTGCCTCAACATTCCCGATACTCCTCCAATGTGCCTTAAAAGAAAATAATACATACGGCCTTCCCATTAGGAAAAATTATTCATACGTAGCTTTTCCACTTCTCTGTTTTACTTTCCTACTGCTGCTAGGCAAGGAAGATATTGTAATTGGATCTAATTTACGATGTGGAGTTTTCAACGTATTTATGCGTTACCACCTGAGTCCAAAAAAAAAAACGTTCAGCCATTGGTCTGTCTGTGCCACGATTATCTCTTGAACTAGTGGACAGATTTTTTCATTTTTTTTTAGGGTTTTATCCGTAATAGCCGAAAAAATTTACTGTACTGTTCTGCGTGATCATTTGAAAGGTAATTAAATTCCCTAAACAACCAAAAAATCATCATAATCGAACGATCATTACCAGAGATACAGCGTATCGGAGTTGGTAACCATTTAGATACTATTGTAGTATTCCGCACATGTTCCTGTGGAAACCCGTTTAGCTTTTTGGATTACTCGTAAACTTTATATCTTCCGGAACACTCAAAAACTCATTTGAAAAATAATTAAATGGTCCACAAAGCTGAACCTAAAAATAAAATTCTTTATTATATTAATATCAAAGAACATACAGCAAACATTTTTTTTGTATTGGACATTACACCTCTAACGATAAGGAAAGTCGTAAAAGTGGACTCACCAGATTTATTATTAAATTTATTACGTGTTCAGTATATTTAGTTTTTTATATTTTATTTAGTGCAGTTGTGAGTATAAATAATATTTTGAGCTATTCTGCCTTTTATGATATCGGGTGCCATTGTTCACCAATGATTCCATATGAAGCATTTTAGGATGCGATATTTCTAAAAAACAATTCTAGATTACCAATTTTCTTCTGACTTCTGCTTTTGACATTTTCTCCATTTCCTATATGCTTTCTCAGCATCATCGAAATAATTAAAACTCTCTTAAGACAATAATTAATGGGCATTTGCTTGCGGTATCACGCCTAAGAGACATGCGGCAGGGCAGGGTATGGATTGGCACACTGATGCACAACAGCTTGCAATGCAATGCCAGGCTGCACCGGCAGTAGGATTTATATCGATCCTCAGATCTAATTGTGTCCATCTTGGTTAGTTACGGATGAGGCTCGATTCTCGGCCAAATAGTGTATCTAACTTTAATGATAATAAATCAATGAATCTATTAAATCATATCATTATTAAGGATTCAGTGAAGGATTGACTAACAAAAATGTAATTATTGGCGGTTGCTAGGTCATTTGGTAGTCAGTGCATATATAGCATGACAGCCTATATTTAGTCACCACCATGTTGAAGTAACTAATAGGATTATAACTACTCGTCAGAGGATGTAAAAAGAGGTTTATATTATACTTTCAACTCCCCCTTTGCGAATGTTTTTTTTTACTTCTCTGAATCCTAAATTTTTATATATACGATCTTATTTTGTAAATATGATCCTAAAAAATTAATAAAACTAAGACCTTCGAAAAATACGATTTTTCACGTGATGGAGGCCATATGATGATATAATTTAATACCGTTACTTAAACGGTCGCATCCAAGTATGTAACCGAATACATCTTGTAAATTAATAAAAATACTGTTGTAATATAAATTAATATATATTTTTTTAAATTTATGAAAAACAATGGTAAAGAGATGAGGGTTAGGGATGTGATCAGAAGTAAAAAATACCAGGCCTTCTCTGAAGATACCTGTCTACGGCCATAGATACGAGTGGTATCATAAAATAAATACAGTGAAAATATATACTTAAAAACAGAACTAAATATAATGCATAACTTGTAATTATAAACGTATAGAAGTTATAAAAAAGGTTGAATCATAAATACGCGTAATGAATGGCTAGAGATAAGACGGGAGTTGGGGGAAGGGTTAAGGATGTAAACGAGAACGAAACAAAGTAAGTATAAAATATTTAAAACTGGTGCTTAAAAAGAGATATATGAGGATAGTCAAGAAAAGTACAACATTAAAAAAAAAACTATATAAAATGAAAAACAGTTGTAATAGATCAGATCATAAAGGAAGCGGGAGAAAAAAATGTTATTTTTAGCCCTGAAGAAGACCAAAATGTCACATACACATATTACAGCAGAAAAAAGTATTTATTGTGTGTATTTCTGAGTATTATTTCTGAGTTCACTCTCAACTATCATATTCTGAATATTTGTCAACGTCCAACAATATTTATACAATTTAATGAAAAATGTTAATGATAAAACAAGAATGGCTGGTCGCATAGGTGGTGTTCAGTTGATTGTTGAACATCTATTAAACGAAGCACACTCATTGTACAGGTTTTAATAGCAAATACCTGACAAGTAATGGCGATGGTAAATGTTAGCAAAAGAGCTGGATGATTGATCTTTCTTGATAGATTACAATATAACTGAGCCAGAAAAAGAGTGCTGATTTCCTCATAACTATAAGGCAATTATATTGTTATTGTGAGCAAATTCACTTATTTTCATACTTTGTTGAAAAGTATTCAAAGGACGGAAATATTATTTCAAAGCAGCTCATGGATGTTACGAAATCGTATTTCTTTGGCCTTGTATTCCGTCTGTGATAAAAAAAAAAAAAAAAGAAGGCATAAGTATGCAAATGAAAAAACAATTTGCGAATCCTTTATTAGTTCACTGCTGATTTATTATTTATCTTATTTTTTAAAACCAGTTTAAGCTTTTGCGTCTTTTACATTATCCTGTCTAAAATCCGTCATTATCTATGCCTCAAAAGATATCGATCGGGTGATAGAGGTTTTTATTTAAGGTAATTTCAGAATTAATAAAAACATTACTAATTTTAATTAATGATAAATGCCAACATCCGTTATCAGTCGTAGGCACTTGATGATATTGTTACTGCGCGGTTAGGTAGTTACAACGTGGCCCGTTGGTTTTTACTGCATCGTAAATGAAACCTAATAAAAATTATAAGAAATAAATAAAATAAAACTGCCGGTATTTATGTAGATATTATAAAACACATCCTATGAGCAGTTAGCATTACTATATTTGTCAAAGTGGCGAAAGTGGTGTGACGAAAGCTAAGTGATAGGCTGTGATGAGGGTCTTACTCATGGAGGTGTGCCTTTGCCAACAACATTTATCAACCTATACTTCAACCATTACAAAGTTAAATGCATAACTTATCCACAAATCTTTATATATATATATATATATATATATATATATATATATATATATATATATATATATATATATATATATATATATATATATAATGGATTCTTTCAGCAATGTAAGATTATTAACGGTTTGTGTAAGATTTTAACGATGAAATTTTCTTCAGATAAATATTTAAGTTTTCAATTAAAATAAAATTAAAAACTGTTTGTTATTTTAAAAAAAAAATGTTTTCTCATTAACTTTTTATCGACTATAGCTACAAAATATAGTAATCATATTGTAACAATGTATATATATATATATATATATATATATATATATATATATATATATATATATATATATATATATAAATGTATAATTGTTATCTTTATTTTTATTATAAATTTAATTTATTTATTAAAGTTGTTTTGTTTTAATTGGTTAATCAATTAATTATGTGATTTTGATTTCATTAGTAACTGGATTTTATCTCCTATGTGCTGATAAAAAGCACTCATGTTTTAAAAAATCGTGTCATGATTTAAATTGGGCCAAAAAAAAAATCCTCTATTGCAAGTTTTTATCGCATACGCAACCAGCAGCCGCTAGAAATAATTTATGAGACACTTCCAAGACATAATTGGTTTCAGCGTTATATACCAACCATGTTGAAATGATTACAATTAGTTTATAAAATAATAAATTAATTGTGGACATGTTGTAATTTTATAGCATTGCTTATAAACCATTTTTTCATTTGTCTTGTAAAATATGTTTGGTACTTAAGAGGTTTCACTTTGGTAACGCCTTTATGTTCCTGTTTTGATACCAATGGATACTGAAAATGTTAAATTTTAAGCATTCCAAAAGTTTGGATAACGTTTTATTTTTTTCAATAAAATGTTTATAATTTTGTTAATCTTCATTTATTTAAAAAATATGCTAGGAATTATCATTTCATTTCTTTCAGTTGTGTAGTTTTGGAGAAAATCTGATGTTTTGAAACGATTTTTGCGAAAAAGGAAAAGATTATTCCGCGAAAAATTTGATCTCGATAAATTATTTTAATGGAGTATTTAAGGATATCATTCATTATAGAACTCACAAACAAATGTGAAACACTACGGCTTTTAGCTGTATTCTTAATTTTAGTAAGGATTGGAATACAAACATATATTGGCATTTATAATTTCATTTGATTAATAGGAGCGGAAACTCGAGAAAAATAAAAAGAGACAAAAATTATTATTAGAATATCATGTCAAAATTAAAAAAAATAAATAAAATGTTAATAACAAACCAGAGCGTTTCAACAGATAGGGCATCATCAGGGCTGAAAAACATAAGACCACTTCAACGCAGAGCATATATAGTACATCTCACATCAACAGACTAAAATTACTAACCATTTACTGATAGTACACCACTCCAAAACTGTTCTCCCTCATCTTCCTGTGAAGACACTTTTAGGAAGTACTATTTATTAGGAATATAATTAAAATTGTTGAATTTACTTCAGTAGTTCAGTAGTTCTAATCTAAATCACATTATTAATCCTGTTTACCGAAGCCATTAAGGAGGTCACCCTGCCACCCAAATCCTATCCAATAAGAATCGTTATCTCTCATCCTCAATGTGCCCAAATAAACATTTACTCACTCCAATAAGTCTTTATCGTTGTTTAATGTTTACTAGAACTACTTCCTCTTACGTAACGAGTTCAATTAATAATCAAATAACGGATGTACCTCTGTTATTTGTGTTTCTTATTTTCTCTTGAGTTGTTATTTGTGTATCTTATTTTCTCTTGAGTTGAGTTCTGAAGGAGAAAGAGTTGTTGAAGCTGGGTCGTAGATATCTTCCAAGATCGACTCAGATAGCAATCGGTGCCGGGATTTCCAGGATGACGTCTTCAGTCCTGTCTGATTTATTACATTATGTAGGAAACAACGCTGCAGTTTAATCAGATCTCGCTGCAGATCTCGCACCAAGTTTATGTAAACAAAATATGCTTGTTTGTACTTACTTTAATTAAAGAACTTATCTTCAGAGCTATCAAAACAAGAAACGAGTGGGATAAATGGTATATATAAGTAAAGTATTAATAATAATAAAAAATAAAGGAGGATAAAGAAACTATAGTGGAATTCCTTTATTTTTTAAAATAACTAAATTAAAGCCATAAACGTATACAAGTTATACAAAACTGGATAAAGTTTAAATCATAAATACTAATGCATGTAATCGTAAGAGATAACAGAAGGAGGAGGAGTGTTAAAGATGTGTACGAGAATAAAATTAAGCATAAACAACTACACTAAATGATAAATATGTAAATACTAAAGGGAGACATAACAAAGCAATAAAAACTTAAATAAAGTGTGTTGATGGTATTTATTTTTCTACACCATTTTCACCATCTCTATCTTCTTTTTATAACCCTAAAGAAGCCAAAAATGTTGGCCCACATAAAAGTCTAAAAAAAATATTTACAAGATATTCTTTCTGAGAAGATGATATTCTGAGTAGATATTCTTTCTGAGATATTCTTTAAGTAAATAATTTAATCTAACTTTTTATTGAGTATCGTTTTATTTCTATAATCTGTCTCAAGACCGCCGAAATATAATAAAAAAAATGTACTTCAATTTATTATTAGTTTTTAAAGATCCATTTCCCCATTGATATTATGATTTTGAAAAAAAAAAATTAAGTAAATATGCTTATATTATTTATTTTATTTAATGAAATATCTTATATCAAAAATCGATGACATACATCCTATAAGAAATTGGTGATTTTTTCTTCTCTCATCGCAGAACTAGAGCATTTTCTAGGCTATTTTTTATTGACACTTGTTTATTTCGTGTCAAATTGTGTACAAAATGATGAGTTTTAGCTAACTAATTTGGAATCTTCCTGAATACTCATTTGCACAACAACGTCTGTGTGTATTTATTGTATATATATATATATATATATATATATATATATATATATATATATATATATACATCCATACTAGCCGTGGTAAAAAAATATTGATTTTAACCATTGTTTTTATTTACTGAATTTATTAATTGAAAAATTTGTATATTTAATAAATATAGTGTAACAGTATGTGGATATTTCCATTGCTATCCTTTCTCAGTCAGTAGCGATTATAACGAACGTTTACTATTCAGGAATTTGTAAATTGTAAGTTGTTTGTAGCCCAGTGCGAATGTTATAATTACATTTAGGTAGGTGTTGAAAATGGCTGCCAGAATTCTCTTCAACAGCGCTAGACGTTGTAAACAACTTTTATAAATAAACCAGAAAATAGTAGAAATCTGGAGTTCCTTTGGCATTTTGTGAATTGCAGAAAACTAATGAAAGAAAATCTGTACTTATAGTCTTTAGGACTTCTAAAAATTTATATGTAAAAAATTAAATTAATGTAGCCATTTAAGAAAAAATCAGGTGTGGCGCGCACATCACATAACTTTCTCTTACCTTCCTATAATAATCTTTTTGATATACATTTAAAGTGTTCAATAAACAATACTTGAAACAAACTCAGCAGCATTCACTTCTTCTCCCATATAAGTTTTTTAAACTATTTTAGTATAACAATTCTGTACACTACCGGTATATTACAACTTTGTGAAGTTGAAAATATATTTTAAACGTTTCGGTTTAGTTTCCATGGAAACATTTTGTTTCCATTAAATAATATAAAATAAAGTTAATTTTGTATTCTTACATTACGTTATTACAGAACTTATTGTTGACAACAGATTTACGGATTGGTGGGAGGAGGTACAGTCGCATCCGTCTCCTTTTGGATGCGCTCGGTTGTCCATTTAGGGTATTGTAGTCCTCATATCACAGTAGTCCTGTATCATTGCTGAATCTGGTCCGATTCTGATGATTCCTTTTTGTATTTTAGAGAATTTAATCACCTTTCATATGTTTTCATACATGATTTACCATAAAATACTTATTTTTTGAGTTATGCACAAATAAAATTTTCTTTTCGCCATAACTTTTTCCTCTGCATTTTCTCGTTTATATACTACATACATGAAAAGTTAAAGGGGTTTAAGGAGAAGACTTTCGGAAAGTTTCATCAAAATCATTATAGCCGTTTACGAGAAAAATGTAAAAAATTGTGAAATCTATGATATAATTGCCAGTTCCTGTTAGTCCGATGCGCTGTATCTTTGCTAATACCGGTCCGATTTCAATGATTCCTTTTTGTTTTTTAGATAATTTATTACCTTTCATACACGCCTAGACATAATTTACCATAAAATGCATACTTTTTAAGTTATGAGCAAATAAAATATTGTTTTCATCATAACTTTTTTCTGTGCATTTTTTCGTTGATATTCTACATACATGAAAAGCTAAAGAGCCTTAAGGAGAAGACACTAGGCAAGTTTCATCAAAATCGTTAGAGCTGTTATCGAGAAAATTGTAAAAAAGTATAAAATCGATGATATAAAGTGACACTTCCGATATGTCGATTTTGACGAAAAAGTTGTAACATTACACGCAAGTGCCTACCTGAAATACGGGATTCCAGTATTGTACAACTTTTCGCTTTTGAGCTAGGCTATTCAGATACACAAAGACTATTTTGCAAGACGTGGTTATTTGGACTCAGGGGACCTCAAAACGAGTATTTCCGTTTAAATTACATTTTTTTAATATGGGATATTTAATTTCTTTTAGACCTTCACTTTTAGGCTATTCTATCTTTAAAAAATAGAAAAAAAAAATCATTGGAATTTTATGCTATTGAGATTGGAAACATTACAAAAAAAAAGATAACAAGCCACTATTATGCAATAAAAGAAGCTAATAAATATATATATATATATATATATATATATATATATATATATATATTTATATATTTTTTTTAGTTTGCTATACTACCTTCAATTCGCTCAAAATGTTTTTTACATTACGTTGACTTTGCAAAATTTAAATACAAAGTTTAATCGTGCTTTTTTATTAAAGGGTTTTTGAAATAGGATATTTGATAATTAAAACAACGTTCTTATCCCAGTAGTTCGTCAGTTAAAAAATCACTCAATCTGTTTTTATAATCTATTTACACCAAAAATATTTTTAATTGGCAATAATCATATGTGTCTTTTTGTTTCTTTTGGCTAATTTCCTATATCCTCGCCAGTTACTGTTAGTAATATCAGTGAATTTAAAATAGTACATGACAATATTTATATTATTGTTCATGTGATCAAATATTAATAATAATTAATATTAATATTTATATTAATATTAATTAACCTTGATATATTTCTCATTCATTATAGCTTTATTTTATTTACGTGAATGTTTTGAAAGTGCTGAAAAAACAATTAGATTTTTTAAAGAAAAATGACTAATTCATGAAGAAAGAATATTTTCTCAGGGTCATCCTATGAAAATTTAGCAGAGAAGCGACGGTTTCAGGTGCCGTTGTTATAAAACAAACTGTTATTAAAAGAAAAACTAAAAGTAACAGTTACTAAATGTAACTGGCGGGGACACATAAAAAAAGACCCCATATTTTTGTTTTCATTTTTTTTTCTTCTACATATAGTAAGAATGTGGCCTCATATATCTCTCTTACTGATTACCCTTACATGTTCTATGTACATTTTAATATTCAACAATGAAATAAAGAAAGACTTTTAAAAAATAATTCTCATGTTGAATATGTAATTTTCTTTGCTTTTTATTTGATCTACTTCGAATAAAACCTATAAAAAAAATTTAACAAAAAAAATAAATATGGATATACTCCATCCTCCAACCCTCAGCTCATAATTAAAGGATTTCGTAAACCAAGCTCCATTCAAAAGAACGTCGCCCTTTGTAGCGATCCACATTCTGCCAGAGCCAGCCGCCCAGTTACTCTGGCCCTTTGCGAATAACTAGTGACATTTCCTGCTACGCCCAGGGGAGTGGAAGTGCCTTTGATGTATTTTTAGCCCCACCCTCGCAGATTTAAGCATTGCAAGGGTGGCTCCTCAAATATAGGGCAGCCCTGATGCAAGAGTTGCAACAACTCGCCCGGTAGCTGGATAAAGAAGCTATTTCACTGGGAGATAGGAACATCTCGGCTGGCGTTCCATATATAACAGGGTCGTTGCTCTCCCTAGCAGAAATAGTGCTCCTCCTCATCTCTGGCCAATAATAGTCCCACATCTCTATCACAAAAATTCGCCGGGAATAAAGTAGGCACTGTGTCAGCCGAAGGCACCGGCATCCTATATTTTCCAGAACTTTATATCTTCATGTTAAAAAAAGAAATAAATAAACTATTTACACCTAAGTTTATGTGTGTTTATGTATAATTTATTTTATCACTTAAAATCATTTTTTATTACAGCATATAATATCTATCCCAGTTAAACTGATCCGTTGAATAGGACATGCTTACAACTTCCTCATATCCTCTGAAACGACAAGAAAGTACTCGTTATTTTCGAATATTTCAGTATTTTTATCGACTAAACAGTATTCAGCATGTGTTAAGAAACGACGCGTCGTTTCTAAACACATGCTGAATACTGTCGCGACGGTTACACATATACAAACTATGTGTTAATTTGTACCAAAGTACGATTTCTTATTCCAATTCTATATAATGAAATGTGCGTACAATTCTACACACAAACTCAGAATTTACCAGCTACACAAGCTACTTATTATTTTATCATAGTATAACACTATGTTATTTAAAATACTTCTTTTATTTTTGAGGCGTAGGTATTGGAGTGCATTTAAATACATTAATATACTAAGGTACACGACGTATAGTTTTTGTTTTGTTTTAATTTAATGAAAAAATCGTTTCTCATTTGATTAAATCTATTTAATTTCCAAGATTGAAAAAAAAAAAAGAACTTCGTTTTTCTTTTTTTCGAGTATATATTATTTCCTTTATTTCACAAACTGTAGTCAATTCGGCAAACCTGATATTTTTCTCATATTTAGAAGACTGGCATTATCCATATTCGATTCTGAAACCCTGCGCCGCAAAATCACTGTTGCCTATGCAATAGCTTTTTATAGTAATAGTTTTTTACAGGACTACAAATTTAAACGTCATTATGTATACTTATGTCACCTTGCTTAACAAATTCATGTTTGTTTATAAATATTATATTTTATTACTTATAATTTTTATTTTACTACAGCATACTATAATAACTATCCCTGTTGAACTGTTCCGCCGCTACATAGGGCTTTATCAGGAAAAGAGACTAATTGAAAGTTGAAATCCTTATTTCATCATCTACTCGAATTACTAAAATTCCAATTAATTACAGAAAATTCATTTAAGTGACTGCAGCCGGGCCTAATTGGACGTAAACAGGTGAGCTTCGGGACTCGACTAAACTATCGAATCCTTCCCTTAGCTTCAGTTGGAATAAAATATTTTACTTTCCCTATCTAGACTGATATGTGCGTATGTTTTTTTTTTTTAATGCTTTTTAATTATTAGATAGGTATATTTTATATTATTTTAAATTAAATTTCTTTTTAGTATTAATTGAGTTAATAATTTATTGGTACTAGTTATATGGAGTGCAATGATTGACAAATTACTTGCTTAGTAATATACCCATCAGTATTCGAGCTTATCTTATCAATGAACAGAGAATGAATTAAAATATTTGCTTGTTTGATTTTTTTTTTTTTCATGTAAACAGATAATTGTAAACAAATCATAAAATCAAATTAAAACTTAAACGTCATAAAGATATTTGAAATATTGCATCAATTGTAAACATTATAAATATATTTTTGGGTATTTCCATTGAAGTCGATTCATTACCGTAAGATTCCTACCCAAGATCTTTGGTTCTCAAATATCGGTTCAAAACTATCTAATTAACGTTTCCCTAGTTTATCCTATCAGCAGGACTGGAAACCACAAAATATGATTATTGTAGGCAGGCTAAAGATAGTATAACCCAACAATTTAACAGCCTGTTCCAAAGATGTAACCTTAGGGCTAAGCTGATTGGTGGGAGTATGCGCTGCGACCGGCATTGAACATATAAAAAAACTTCGTTACTAGTTATTATTGTGTATGTGTGGTATTCATAACTATGCCAAGTTGCTTTTTTCAGCATTTGTAAATCTTAAGTTGAAAAAAAAGAAACAGCTTATTGGATCTCAGATCAAATTAACAACCAGAGAACCGAATTGTGATGATCTGCTGTTACATCATAAACAATGACATCCGTCACATTGATTCTAATAAATAATATATTTATAATATTTATAAACTTATATTTATATTTTAATATGAATTAATTATATTTTTCGTTTATTATTTATGAACTAAAAAATGAAAAAAAAAATGTATAAATTTCGATTTTTATTAAATTATATATCACTTTCTTTTTATTTGTTTTTTTAAATAAGGGAACTCAATGCTACGAAAATTATTTAAGAGGTACACAGATATCGAAAAGTTGGGAAACATTGCTCTAATGCAACATATGTTAGAATATGCTGCCGGTATCAATGGTGATTGCTTTCTGCTTTATGTTTCCATGGTTTCCAACTGCACATTCTAAAAATCTGGTACGGTGCGCGCATCACACAACTTTCCCTTACCGTCCTATAATAATTAGCGTTTTAATATAATTTTAAAGAGTTCACATAAACACTGCTTCTAACTCAGCAGCATTCATTTCTTCTCCCACTTAAGTACAATAAAACAGTTTTTAAACAATTTTAGTATAACGATTCTGTATACTACATATTTATTTTAACTTTGTCAAGTTTCAAATATATATTAAAAGTTTCTGGTTTAGTTTCCATGGAAACATGATCTTTCCATTAAATAATGTGAAAGTAGAAATTATTAAGTTAATTTCCGCTTTTGTATTCTTAAATTACTTTGTTACAGAGCGTATTGTTTACAACAGATTGGCGGATTGGTGGGAGGAGGTTCGGTCGCATCCATCTTCTTTCGGATGCGCTGTGTTATCCATCTGTTTTATGCTCCTCATAAAATACACTGTATCTTTGCTAATACTGGTCCGATTTTGTTGATTTTTTTAGATAATTTAATTACCTTTCATACAATTGTATAAATAATTTACCATAAAATGCATACTTTTTAAGCCATGTGCAAATAAAATATTCATTTCATCATAACTTTTTTCTCTGCATTTTTTCGGTGATTTACTACATAAATGAAAAGTTAAAGGCATTTATGAAGAATAATTTAGGCAAGTTTCATCAAAATCGTTAGAGCCGTTTTCGAGAAAAAAGTAAAAATTCTAGCTAATTCCGGTTAGTCCGATGCGCTGTATCTTTGCTAATACTGGTCCGATTTTGATGATTCTTTTACTGTTTTTTAGATAATTTATAATTATAAATTATAATTCTATCATATAATTCTATACATAATTTACGGTAAAATGTATACTTTTTAAGCTATGAGCAAATAAAATATTCTTTTCATCATAACTTTTTTCCCTGCAATTCATCTGTGATTTACTACATAAATGAAAAGTTAAAGACCTTTATGAAGAATAATTTAGGCAAGTTTCATCAAAATCGTTAGAGCCGTTTTAAAAAAAAAACTTAAAAAATTTCGTATATAGGTAAGGGAAAGTGTTGAGCCGGTTATGAGGTCCAATCAATGCACTGTGTTATTAATTAAGCCACGACGGTTACTTATGAATACCCGAGCTTTACAAAGAGAAAATAAACATAGAGCCCTGCACACGAAGTTTTCTCTATTTAATAGATTCCTAGCTACTGAAATAAATAATAATAATAATGTTTACATAACCTTGCCTTGGGAAATCTATTGTATGATGATTCCATTGTATATCTTTCTACTTTTCATAATCAAATAAGAAATACGACTAATTTAATTCAGTTACGTTTGGTTTGCAATGTTAGGTAAACAACTCCAATGTTCCAACATTGTAAATCATTCAAGGCTTTCTGTTTTTCTTAAATTATAGTAAATGAAGAGGAACAGAAATAGCTTGAGTTGGCTCTTAGCTCTCACCATAAATGATTTATTTTTATTCGAAATCTGGAAGGCTGCCAAAATGCGATAAATTGTGGAGGAGAGGCTAGGCATGCCGTTAAAGAAGGAAGTGCGCGTCGAACGACGACGAAAGAAGTCAAACAACCTTTTTTCTACGGACCCTTTAAGCGATTTTTTCTGGCGAAAAAGATATTTATTATGTTTCATAAAAGTAATAAATACGTTTTGTAATATATGTAATGAATACATTTGTACTGTACGAATGAATACTGTTTGAAATCAGAAATTTTCTAAACATCAATCAATTCAACAGAAGCAGTTCAATAAGTGTCTGAATAAAGTTAATAGTAATATTTTTTAAATTTCCACTATAGTAATATCAAACTTGGTATGATTTTTAATATTCTCATTTTATTTAATATAACCACACGGATTTTAATCGAATTAAATTCAATTACAAAGAAGAACAAACGATATTTTTAGGCGCTTTTTGCGAGAAATATAATTTAATTTTATACAAATTATCGCGAATTATAAATCGCAACAAAATTCATACCAATTTAAATATTTTTCCACTTTTCTAAATTTTTAGTCCAGATAAATGATTTTAACTTCAAAGATTCCTCCATAAATCGTAAAGATCCACATACTAAACCAATCAAAAATTCATAAGTCGCTTACGATTTATCGTTGTACGATAGATTTTTCTTTTACCCCCTTAGGATCTTTTTAGTGCAATATTAAACAAATTTCAGTTATAGATAGTGTTTTAATTCAACCCTAAACTTTGCAGAAAATATTTATAAATTTAATGTTTTTTGCAATTAATTTTATAAATTTAATATTTTTTTCAGACAAATTATTAATAAAATATGTATCCCTGAAGTTTGAAGAAAATTTGAATAATATAACTATGTCATGAAAGCCGGTGAATAATATAAATTTGCCATGTGTGATACATTTCCGAATTTGAATAATTAACCACAAGAGGCAGAGTTTTTAATTGGACTAGTTTAAAAGAATTACACAAATTCTGTTGAAATGTTTTATTCTTATATAAAAATTGAAAAATAAAGCTGGATTGCATTTTAGACTAAACAGGCCAAGGAATTTTTATGCCTATGAAAAAATTACTAAATCACTATTGTATTCACTAGGAATTTATTACATCGCCCACGTATAATGCAGTGTATTTTAGTCAGACAGTGTTATACTACTAACTCGAAAGGGAAGGAGAGTTGTTCTGAGCAACGAGGGCCTAAGACCCAAACCACAGCCCAACCAAGCCCATTAAAACGTCCCTAAACTTAGGGTATCTCCTTATGCATCTAACTAAAAAAATAATTTTCTTTGTTGCAGGAAAACTGTTGAGAGCCGGTGGAAACACGAAAGGTAAGAGAATAAAATTTTGTATCAAATATTATTAATGTTATATTATTCAATAATAACACTAGTATCTTGATTATTATGTGAAATTGCAATATAGATAATTTATTATAATTGATGTCGAAACGTTAATTTGAAAACAACAGATAAAAAATATTGTAACGTGCTTCGCCAACTTGACTACTCCAACGAACTGCATTTTAGATGGGTTATTTTATTTCATATATAGTATTTGAATCTTCAAAAATACCAAATAAAAATGTTGATCGAAAAATTCTTCTAAAATAAAATTCAATATTTAAGACATTGACTGAATTTATTAATAATTAAAATACAATTTATTGAAGAACCAGAAAGAAGTTTAGCCCAGTAAAATCAATCGAGAGAGAAAAAGCCCGGAATTTTGAAAATTGGTGCAGCTTTTCCTTTGTAGCTAAGAACGAAGGGATAAAAAGTCTTAGTGTGGTAGGGGCGAGCTCGAGTGGAGGGGAGTTTAAAGGGGACTTAAAGCTTTTTGCTTATATCACGTAAACGGTTCGTCGCACTGAAAAATTTGTTATTTACAATATTAAAGCTAATAAAATATCCTACAAGAATGTTTATATTATTTTTTCATATCTGTTTTAGTTTTCAAGATAATTGATTTTCGCCTGACGTTTTTTGTTAAACTTATCTTTTTAACCTCTCACCCTTTCGTTTTCCAGAAAAATCGAAAGATAGGAAGTTGTAGAAAATTATATTTCCTTCAAAACTACCTATATATTTATTTATCAATCAATTACGGATAAGAAGTTTAGGTAATCTCAAAATTTCTGCTTAATTCCATAATTTTCTTTATAGTACAAGAAAAATAAGTGCAAATCCAACAAATAAACAACACAATTTAGTATAGTCACAACTTCCTTCGTCTTGGTGGTAGAAATTCAGATCTACCGTGTCCGCACAAAATTCGGGAGTATAACCCTTCCTAGGGAGGGGAGAGAGGGAAGAGAGGGATATTCAAAAATGATTGACGCAAAGTAAGTCGAGTAAGGTATTGCTTCTGATATTTTTTTTTTTTTTTTTTGTATCTGGATCGAATCAGATCACTTCCGCAACGATACAATCAATAATTTATAATTTATTACAGGGGTTTTGATTGGAATTAGTAAGTCCCTGGAAGGTTGTGTTCACAATGACTCAGAAAAAAACAGTTCATAACGCCAAAATTATATCAAAATGAATCCGCAGTTAGCAAGAATGAGCAGCCATAAAAAAATAAGGTACATGATAGCAACAGAACAAAATATTTAAAATCAATTTTCAGACAGTGAGTGGATGCAAACATTTTTTTACCAATTACCTGACAGCAGAAGTTGTTTTTTTTTTAATTCGCCTATTTCGCATGAGAACGAATCAAATCTCTCCATACTTTTGGGCATTTATAGATAACGATTCGTATAATAATAAAACATGATTACGTAAACTTGCAGAAATATTGATAATAATCAATTATTTTCGTGTTTTATTATTTTATTGCTAAAGTGTTATTTGGATCCGTAACAAGGTGATAAGGCTATCTTATCAGAGAGCATTTATTTGCCATATAGGCGCCCTTTAAACAGCTTCTCGTCGTTTTAATGGCTCCATGATATCTTAAAATTTCACATGTTGCCACATTGCCTCATCACGTTGGTGCGGCTTCTGGCAATTTCGAAACTCGTGGAAGGTCAAGACGCTACTATTCCTCAAATACCTCGCCTTCTTTCGAAGAGCTCTGACTTCTCAAGGGTCCATATTCTTTTTCACTTGTTTACCTTCATGTTATTTACATGTAGAAATTCTTTCATGGTTTCTGAGAAGACCTTTATATCATGAGATTGGTATGTATTTGGCTAGGTTTAAAAAGGACCAATCAAATTGACATATGACATATATATTTCCACATGAGTGAAATACATTTGTTGTTTTGTTTGTATAATTCTCCCTAATTATAACATATAAAATAGTTTTCTAGCTCTATATTTTAACAATACATTGATAAATTATCCGACACAAGTAGTAGTTTTTTCGTTTCATATAAAATATCAAAAAAAAATCATACGGTTAAAATAATTTTCTCCCTAAAAATATTAGAATTACCCCTCTGAAGAATTAGCCACTTATAATTTTACTATGTTGTATTTTAGTATTAAAAAAACCAAAAACAGTGTAAATCTAAATAAAATTGATATCAGTGAAGAAGCATTAAAGATGGGGGCTTTTGGATGATAGTTAAAGTAACAGCTAAAAATATCCGTTACTTTTGTTTACTACAACTATGTAACCAAAAGTAACGGATCTCTCAGGTAATGGTTTTATCTTTTATTATTTTATAGATATGCTACCACCCCATAAGACTATAGGTATTTATTTTTTACAAGAAAAAAAAATTATTTATTTTGCAAATTAAATTATAAGACAGCCAAATTTTGAACTTTTTTTTTTTTTATGAATATGTTAATAACAGATTTCTGAATGAAAGTCATCATACATAGGGCTGTTAGATCACTAGTCGGGATTAACTATAAATTGCAGAACAATAACCAACATAACAGTCAAACCATTTACTGGTCACGATTGAGGAGCTTAGTGAAAAAACAAGTTATGTAACATTTTAGAAAGAAATAAAAGAAAGGGATTTTGGCTTGACAGAATATTTGAAATACTCCTTTTTACTTAGCGCTTTCTTTAATTTTTCTAAATCTTAAACTGCGAAGGTTTTCTAAATTTGAAAATTGAGCGATTCAGTCTAAAACAGGAATAAAAAGTCATTAAATTAATGTTTTCTCAGATTCAAGTTTTTTTTATATAACATTTTCTTCCTCTTCAATTATCTGTTATTTTAAACGGTTTATTACTTTTCATTTTCAACTTTTTAGTTTTTAGTTTGAATATGGAAGTTACGTAATATTCTATTTTAATAGTTATCATTTTCCAACCTTGATAGAAGTTGAAAATAAATAATTGCTTACTATGAAATTTACAAATCAGTCATGTTAATGTTACCTTTTATTATTGATTCGCTATCGTATTCTAAAAAAAAAAAAAACTAATAAAAAAATAAAAATAAAAAAAACTGTAGGCCGAATGTTCTGTAGAATGTTGTGTGTGAGGAAGAAGACTTACAAACTCAATTTATTGTTTTTTGTTTTGTTTTTCTAGGACGAAGGAGGGGCTAGGAAGGGGAGGGATCCGGTATTAACATCTTGAATTTGTTAATTACAAATTAATCGGTAAAAGTTTATTATGTTTAATATTATATTTGTTACGTATCATACGTGTTTATTTTGGAAGATTGTGTGTGAGGGAGAATAATTACAAAATCTTTTTTTGTATTTTTTATTTTTGTGATAAGTAATTTCGTTTTTAGCATAGAGAATAATGATTTTTTATACACTAAACTACAATAAATATCGTGAAATTTAATTACAAACTAATCCCTGAACGTTTACTTTATTTAATATTATATTTACTTCGCAATACACGTATTAACTATCGCTTATTAATTTGTTTAATTATTCCGCCTGCGCTCCTATAGCTCATTTCTCAAATTCAAACTCAAGTTCAAATTATTAAGTAAAGGAGAGGTTTTTGTATGACAGATAAGAATAAACATAATACATATTTACAACAGCATGCAGATAAATAAATTATCATTTATTTCCCGTACTGTAAAATTTTTATCTTCTTAGATAATTTTAAAGTTTTTTAATTTGTTAATTAATTTATTAAATAATTTATTATTAACTATAATCGTTAATTATTAATAACTCCATTCGAGCGTGAAGTAAAATTCAATTGAGAAAACGATATATATTTCTGTTCGTGTAATGAGTTAGTGTTGACGTAACATTCGTCAAATTCGTGAGCGCGAAGGATCAGACTAATCCGCTCTCACACTACGGCTCTCACGCCATTCTAATCCACACTCAATCAACATTTGTTATCTTTGTTTGATGTTTTCCCCTTCTTTTTTTTTTTTTTTTAATTGTCGAATCCGAAATCATCAATTTTCTTTTTGAGATTTCTACAAACCTTTAAAAAAAAAATATGTAGCCCATGTGTCAAAACTTGAACATATGCCAACGTTTCGGCTCATTTTGCCATTTTCAAGCTTCTAAAATATTATTAAATACTTTGATAATTCATAAGAATTAAATGTAAAACATATTTTCACGGTATAAACGACTTAACACCTTTAACGTTTCATCAATATGCATTTTAAAATATTAACGATATGAGCAGGTATGCTATCTAGCTTCATTATGGGAGGGGTAGGAGGTGTTACTACGTTTCCCCCTGCCGATAATTTGATAGCTAATAAATTAGGAAATTTGAAATTTCAGATCCTTCTTCAAACTGCGAAAATTGTGGTAAACCATTGTACTCAAAGAGTTACTAAAATTTCAATTCAATACTAATACCTTCTAAGTTAACAAATTGGGATTTTATCAATACAACGTTGTCTTTTAGTAGAAAAGAAACTCATTGTTGAGAAATCCGGTCAGCATTACTGGGAAGTTTAGACTTTAAATGGCGGCAAATTTCGTTCGAAATTTTATTTTTAGGTACAGTAAAGAATACTTGGCTGTTTGATTGTTTTGAAATTAATTCAGTCAATAAAATGAATTAATATTATGAGAGGATGATATTTATTTCGAAATACATTATCTAAAATACTATTATAAATCTGCAGACTTTTTTTTGGGAGGGGGGAGGAGATGAAAGAAGGGGTGGTAAAATTAAGCTTATTAGCGGTAAAAATCCTAGTTCCGGCTCTGAATAAAAGCAAGGTTTTAGGATGAAAATGTTTGTTATTTTTTGTCACCAAATTACTCACTTCGCATTTAATGTCTACAGACATAAAAGTAAGAGTATGCAATACTATTATGCTTGCTGCTGCGAAAAGTCGCCGGAACTAGTATTTTTGCCAGAGAATGCTTGGAATGGGCGAGTAAAATTGTGCAAAGGAATAACTAAAAGGGTAAAACGCTAAATCGACGGGTAAACATAGAGGTCGACCGAAACGTAGATAGGAGTTTCGATTAAGAGGTTTTGGGTTATTGGCATTGAACCTCCGCGTCTGCAAAGCCTTTTATTTATTTCATTTCCAAATGTTTATATAGCACCTAAAATTATTTAGTTCAAACAGCCAGAGCTCTACGGTATATCGACATCTTAGGATATCTAGATTGAACTTTTTGATATGAAGGAACATAGGTCAGTTAAAACCGGTTATCCGTGAAACGATTCAACAAGCATGTTTTCCACCGAATCCATTACGACATAGAACCCCTCCCATTTTCGCACAACTCTCACAGAGTCCAAACTTCTTTTACAATGTAATATAATTACTGCCCTATCTTTAATTTTCGGTTCGATATATTTTTAAATGAGGTTAGACGTAGAATGGACTAAAGGAAGCGGTATGGGATGCAAGTTATATGAGGCCCTCACTAAGCCGAATAAAAACGACGTAGGAGGAGATGAAGGAGGGGGATGGTGTTAGTTATTTATCAGAGCGAAGCGAGCGGGAGTGATAAAAGCTGCATGAGCTTTGGGACGACCCGAGCTTAGTTAACCAGTCATCAGCTGAATGTACGACCCCTGGAAAGGTTACACTTAATCTTCTATCTCATGTCCGTTCTTTGATGTAGCAAGTGGTTGAAAAAGATAATTAGAACATACAACAATATGAATTAATACTGAAAATTATTCGATATAGGAGTTTGCTTTTTATGAAGGATTCTGCAAGAAAAGAAACTTTTGGAGAAAAAAATAAATTAAAAACTTCAAAACAAATATCCAAAAATATTTGATAAATCGTTAATGGAATTTATTTTCATAAGGCAAGAATGAGAAAAGGAAGTTGCAAAAGCAAACATTTACAGAAATTAGCTAATTCGTAGATGCAATTGATCGACCACCTCTCACTCAATTTTTGTCCTGGATTAACTATTAACTTTAGATTACCATTTTTTTTTTAATTTTCCAAAAATAATTCAAATAAACTTATATTTTCAGCAGTTGTCTTCTAAAATTTATTCAAATTATATATTTTAAAATTTGGAAGAATATTAAATGCTAATCAACAACAGAATGTAAAAATTCCCCTTCTTCCTTCTTATTGTTTTCTTCAAAACTCATACATCGCAACCAACGTTTTGGGATTTCGCTCCATCTTCAGGATTTCATTACAATATCATTGACTATAGTTAAAAACATTAGTACAAATTATTAAAATAAATTATTACAATTATTTATATATATATATATATATATATATATATATATATATATATACATATTTTAATTACATAAATAATTGTAATATGTAGAAGAAGCCTGGTTGGGGTTGCGGTCAATGAAGAACACACAAATAAGAAAAACTTATTTTATTCTGTTATGTAAAACATATCAACGTTTCAGCGTAAGTCTTAGGCCATCATCGGGGAAAGAAACCACGATAACAACAGTGACTGTATCAATTACAGTAATAAAAGATGACCGGTACCAATACGTTGGTAACATTGTTTGACTGCCATTCATGTTCCCCGATATGTATTTAGTAGGCGCATGATTCTACGCCTTTCTGGTAAGTATTTTTCTGCTTCCTCTTCCACATATGATTCTATTACTCTATCTTGAAGATTACATAACTTTATAACTTACTCCTTTATTTTCCTTCATTTTTTACATACAGTTTTCCGTGTATTTAATTCATAACCTTTCCTTTATTCTTTTTACATTATTTTAATTTTAATTTTCTTTATTTACATTTTAAACATTTATTGATTAATATCATTTTCATTATTTACATTACTTATATTATCATAATTATCTTGGTATAATTTTCTTACTCCGAAATCTTCATACTAGTAATTTTTACAATTAGTAGTTTTCATGTGTTTTATTATATCTTTAATATAAATCCTAATCTTTCTTACTATATTTTAACAATATTTTAATTTTCATTATTTGCATAATTTTTTTTTTTCATCGTACTGTCTTATATTACTATTTGTTATCATACTTTATTACAGTTATTGATACTGTCTCTGTTTTTATCTCTTTTGTAATCTTGTTGTTCTTTCCCTGATGATGGCCTAAAACTTAGGTCGAAACGTGGGCACACAATAAAGTAAGCATTTCTTATTGTGTGTTTTTCATTGACCGCACCCCAACCAAGCTTCTGCTTCATATATTTCTACGGTCAACCAAACTTTCACCATTAATCGTTGAAATAATTTATTTTAATGTGTATATTTTACTAATGTTTTTAACCATAATCAATGATATTGCATTTAAATCCTGAGGACAGGGTAAAATCCTGAAAATCACAATCAATCGATTTATGAATTTTGAATAAAACCCGAATAATGAAGATTGGGAACTTTCACATCGTATTATTGATTGACATTTAGTATTCTTCTAAATATATTAATATAATATATTAATATATTAATTTTTTATTTTTGTTATTATAGATATAACAGCTTTCGGTTATTTTGCATATTATTTTATTCAATTCTAATCCTTAGTATATTTCCACGCCTGTCGGTCGTGAAAACGGATGTGATCTGAATATAATATAACTGGCATGTCATTCATGAGGAAGGTCAGTACCCAACGTCACCTACTCATAAATTGAAATTTTCTAATGTTTCACTCCTTTTTATCATTTTTCGAGTTAGCTCAGGAATGTTTTTCATGTTCTGTATAATTTTTTGTTTGTGCCCAGGTTATATTTCTTCAAATATCTTGTATAAAGTGCGAATTTGATCTTGTAAAGTTGTTGTATATAAGGTATACAATAGTATAAAATAGAACAAAATACTCTGTATATAAGGTTTTGTGATCCTACCTACAGGAGCCTGTAGTACTGTAAATTTTAAGAGTTTTTCATTGAAACGTATACTGCCCCTCCCCCTTTTGTGCTAACCACCTTAATATTAAAGTCTTTAGCATCTATGAGTCTAAATTTATATATATATATATATATATATATATATATATATATATATATATATATATATATATATACATTTTTTTTTTTTTTACTTTTTTATTCAAAGATAAAAAACACAAGCTGCCACAATCAGGGACAATAGCTTTTGGGACTGTAAGTATCTATTCACACTATACATACTGAATGAAAACCGGTCATGATTATCTTCAAAAACGCCAAACATAGACAATGCATGCAATAAGGGAAAAAGATGACCCAAGTCGGATTTAAGCCTTTCAAAACAGTTTTTTCAACTCCTACAGGTAAAGTTGATTTTTTTGGCAGGCAAACATTCTTCATTAAAGGCCATCAATGTACTTATCTATTTTATATGGTATATAAATATGAACTAAGAGTTTCTAGGGGTTTCTTTTTTTTTTTTTTTTTTTTTTTTTGGCTATCGTTAAAGCAAATGGAGATGATTCATGTTTATATTTAGCCTTTAAATGTTTTGTTTTTTATATTATAATTATTCAAAGGGAATGAGTGCGACGACAGAATGAATCAATATGGTTTAAAGCAAATCATAAATAATGGCGACTATAATTCAAAGAGCATAGATATAGAGGCACAGAGACAAACGACATAGAAGAAAAAATGCGTTACTTTAAAATAAATGGGTTAGATTTATTGAAATGACTCTAGGAACAGCTGTTGCAGTGCCAGATACTACTGGTAGGCTTCTTCAAGGCAAATTATATTCTGATCTAATTTATAGATTTCTCTTTAATTTCCTGACATTAAAATTTTTTGTGTATAATTTTTTTTTATATGAATATTTTTATCAATTTATCTTTTATTTGGTTAAAAATTCGTCATAAACTGCCATTTTCTGTGTGATCTTTAATTTCTAAGAATTTATTTAGATTATTAATCTAATGCTGTTGTATTATGTACTAATTTTACTACAGTTTATTAGATATTATCCTAGTCTAGTTGTACTAAATCCTCATTTTTAAGTTATTTCTTATTTGGGATACAATGCCATTGAGAAGGTTGTTAATAAACCAATAAAATCTAGTCATATCAAACTGACATTGCTCATGAAGTTTCACACACCTTTACAAGGAAATCATTGATAAAGTTCAATAGAACTAATTTATGTTGTTAGATAGCCTGGGTACTAATCTAAGGAATGCAGCGCAGGTGAGCAAGAAAGGACATAAACAGCGGCTCATTGCAATTTTCTTTTTTTATCCTAATCCCAATTCTTTTAATGCTCATGCAATCAGGATCTAAAGCATTTTTCTTTATCTCGATGTATTGTAAATGTGTTCTTTTTTTTTTTTTTTTAATAATATCTCAGTAAAGATTCAAGCAAAAACCACCAAACGTTAGAAAGTTCATTTAAATATCATGTCATTCCAAAATTAGCTTAAGATTGATTTTTATTTGGTCGAGCTATCATCATATAATGGATTGAACTTCAATATCGTATAAATGGAGTTATAGGCGATTGAAGTTGGAGCCGTTATATGACGGAGGACTTTCTCTCGAAATTTCGCGTTTTTCAGGACTTCGAAGTGACTACTAAATGGGTAAAATTTCATCTTAAATCCCAGTCCTCTAAGATAATAAAAATTGATTTATAATAAAATTTCGATTTATCTTTTAATTGATTCGTTGACCAAGTATTTGTTTTCAAATACAACTCTCGTTATAGAAAAACTGTTTAAACAAAGATGGAATATAATCAGAAGATTAGAAGCCTTCAGATACGGTTTTAAACTGATAAGTAAAAAAATCAAATAATTTAAAACGATATATTTTTTTAATTGAAATAAATCAGCTCTTCAAATTTTGCTAACATGTATTGAAGTTAGGTAAAAAATCTTTCAGTGTGTTCCAAGTATCTATTATATAGTTTGCTGCCTAGTTCAGCACCGGTACTAGGTGGAGGGAGGTGCAAAAAGAGCAATTTTTAAATTTTATTTTAAAAAATATTTGTTTGTTTCTTTTTTTTTTTTTTTTTGTCGACCTTCATTCCGTCCATAAAATGATTTATTATTTTGAGTCGACGATATTTATTTCGAAATATATTACCTACAATTTAATTTAAAATATATTTACCGAAGACTACTTACAAGATGGCGAGGCAAGAGTGGGAGACTAGTCAAGAATAGGGGACATATGGATTAAAGTGTTAAATAATATTTTTTAATATACTCAAAAAGTTATATTATGAAGTGTTTAACACAATATATAAAATTTATTTAATTTTATTCTAAATGCAATATTTGATTTTAAACTATAAATTTATGTTAAATTAGTCTAAAGTGTTTTCTAACTGAAATAATGGCAAATGTTATGTGTTTATAATTCAGGCCATTACCTCCCAAGGGAGAGGCTTATTGTTCTGTAAAGAATGAAAATAAAGCTATTATTATTATATTACCTAAAATACTGTTGACCTTTACTGGAGGGGGGAAAGGTGAAAGAAGGGGCGGCAAAAATAAGCTTGCCCCTACCCCCTGGGCGAAAATCCTTGTTCCGTCCCTGAAATGGTTTGCCCGTTCATCGAATAGCAATGATAGATAATGATTAGTCCATAGCGTTACTCGATAAACAGCAGAAGGGCCTTTATAATTCTGTTTTTTGAGTTCGATAGCCATTTTGGATAAGCATCTATGTAACAAGTTGTAAGTCAGGGTCCATTTGAAACTAATTGATATTGACTGTAGTAATAGATAATAAAGCGTTATGTGGAAAATAATTGTAGTTTTATAGATTCGAATTACTGAGCATGACGGCCTTATCTCTACTTATCCAGCCGTTCGGATCTGTCCAGCCTATAATCGGGATATGACGGGCAAGGTGACAAAATAGAAGACGACACAATAAGATCCTCGTTAAGACGTCCTTGATCCAAAGAGGAAGAGGCTATCCCAATGGGGATAATCCCAGGCTTTAATGAGCGAGTCTTTCTTTTATTGGCAGTTACAAATGGGACGTGAGATGGGAGCCGTGATGGTCGGCTGCGTCCGAAGGATCATGCCTGACCTCACGCCGGTACTGGTAATGAACACACTATCATCCTTCCAGTGACGTCATAGCAGTTTTAATATATGCACTGCGGTGTGAGTGCGGATTCTTCGGGACCGGGCTTCTGGGGGGTCCGATCAGAGTTGATTAATATAATCTATATAGTCAAAAATTTAGTCGAACAACCACAGGCAAATAAAAAATATCATTTCAATCTATAATAAATAATATCACGAACTTTTATCACACTCTGACAGGGTAGTCCAGTTTATAAATATGTATGTTCTTTATAGTTTAAAGAGAAAAGAAAGTTTCGTCTATTGGATCTAGGTCTGCAAGAAAATTGAATTTTGACTCGATTATTCAAACTTTGGAGAAAAGAAGGCAAGAAGAGTGTTGTGAATAATTGCTGTTGTAAATTAAAAATAGTGTTAAAAATCTACTAGTGTTATTATGAACACTTTACTTATTTAATTATTATAAAATTATATTATACTATCATTATTAAGTAATTCTGTAAAAACATTGTGTTGTATTTTATATAAAACAATAAACTCTTATTATTATAATGTAATAGTAAATTTAGTTTTCATTATGCCTTAATCCATATATTAATATTATTAACGTTTTAAATATTGAGTGGGAGTGAGGCAGCTGTATTATTTTACGCGGACGATTGTCCTGTAAATAAATCAAAAATATAAATACCCTTATCATGGCTCAAAGGAAGTTATCCATGAACATCATTTTCAACAGATGGATTAAATTATCGATCCCATTCTCAACATTGGTTAACGCTTAATCGCTTCTTAAGAACATTTCTTAATTTCGGTTTACGCACTTGAATTCTTGAAGATAAATCATAAAATTCTTGCCACACTTATCCCTCAGGTCTAAAATTCCATGTAAATTCGACAATCCCATCACATTCATCATATAATAATTCGGGCTTTTCAGAAACGTTTGATATCTTATTTTTATCAATGCTAATATATAAAGCTCAAGACTAGGTTTGTTAGAACGCGCTAATATCAGGAACTACCTGTCCGATTTGAAAAATTCTTTTTGCTTTAGAAAGGCCGTGAATTGAGGAAGGTTTTAGGTTTTATGGCAGGGGTGTGCAACCTTTATTATGGCGCGTGCCACAACAAAGAGTTCCCCATGTTAAGGCATGCCACAACTGTACTCATCCCTCCTCTTCCCTCCGCCCCGTCAACTTCACAACTATGATTTCTATATAGTGTAGGCACTTGTTTTTTAATATGGTTATCTTCATTTGTAAATTTTTAGTATAATGCCAACATAATGAAAAGAGTTAATAACTATTATTTATCCAATAAAAATGTATGTTAGTTATAACTATGTACAACCTATTTTCTAATCGTTAACTATTCACTAACTCGAAGTTATTTCAGCCTTTCAGAATATTATGTTATTGAAAAACAACAAAATTAAGAATACATACCTAAATTTAAAAACCTACTGACCGACCGCGTGCCAATTCCGAACCCCCAGCGTGTCAATTGTAGCACGCGTGCCTTGGGTTGGGCATCCCTGATTTATAGCATCACGCTACGACCCATAAACGCTACGAATCATTAATAAATTGTTAAGAGGAAAAGTCCAACTTGCGTACTTGTCGTTGGCATGACAACTTCATACCCGTGGAAGAAAGTTGACTACAGATTTTTTTTAATGTTTGAAAACGTTATTTAGGGAAGAAAAAAGGTGCAAAAAATCATTATCGTTTTGACCTAGTTCTTTGAAAACAGCTTTAATAAATGAGAATGAATAATATATAATAAACTATTATTTTGAAGATTATTTTATATTATTGGGGGTCTTTTCCGTTTCGAGTACCGCATTTACTAACCGGCGATTTCTGTGTTAATGTCTATTATTTTGCATGCTTAATTTTAAACATCTGTTGTTATTATCAACTAACCTCGTTACCTGATTTGTTTACACTACAAAGTTCTAAATTCGGGTAAAATAAATTTCTCTACATTTGTTAATGATTTTAATACCGAGGATAGTTGTGTTCGTTATTATATGGATCAGGGTGTCCATAACTCATAGAAAACTTTGTTCAAATAGACATGATATGAACCTCTCTATCAAGAGAGTTTCGTCTGTAATTTGGAGGTGTAGAAGAACATGTTATATTACTATACCTCTACGAACTGGAACGTGGTTTAAAGGTTATAAGTTACCATTTAAGACGTCACTATGGTCTATATATTCTTGGGCAAACGAATATTCTACAATTAAGTGGTGTGAAAAGGAGTTACTAATGAAACCTGAAGATTTGGATATTGCATATTTATTTTATGGTTACTACTGCATATTTATAGTAAATAAATGTTTATTTTTGTTGGTCACTGCATAGATTATTAATAACCTAAACTTTAGCATCATATGTTAAACTAATGATCACATAAATCACCGGTTAGTAACTGCGCTACTCGAAAGGGAAAATGCCCATTATTGGGGTTAATCCAAATTCAACGCGGGTGAAACCGCGGATTAGAGGTAATAACAATTATAACAATATTTTATATGCATGAAAAAATAATAGAAAACAGCAGACTGTAATTTATATTCAAATCTAAATTTATTTTGAGTACCTACTTCATCATTATTCTTGCTTGCATACTGGAAATTAATCGTCGTATTTAAAAGACAAAAGAGACTGTTTATTCTCTCTATTAATTTATAAATTTGACTTTCCTATTGAACCTCCTTATCTTATAAAAAACGACTGATCAGGTGCCTGATAAAAAATAAGTTTTTAAGTTTTAAGGAAAGGGTTCAGTTTTTCCTATAGCGCTGTTTTTAGTTATTATCCTTTCAATTGCGTAACTTCTTTACTGTCCTTTCCTATTCACGTGACTGTGAATTTGTTTTGTTTTTCATCCTTTTTAATATAATAATTACGTTGTTTTATGTAAATTACACATTTTCCTGTTATTAACATAACTTAAAGGTTTCACATCTGAATCACTTACTGCGATTCAATTACGCGAATAACGCCATTTAAAAATCATTATCTATTACTCTGACGTGAGCAAGCGTAATTAGCCTGGCATGATATCAATGAAGAAAAAATTTAAGGATTTTTTTTCTTCTATATAGCCCAGTAAATAGAGGAAGAAAAAATGGAGTTGCAAAAGTCTTGTTGTTCTGAGTTTTTTGCACACCTGTGCGCGCGCCGTGGTATGAAAAAAACTTCAAAACTTTTCGATTTTTTTTCGGTCGTATCTTTGTAATAATAGATTATTGAGAAAAACGTATAGTTTAAAACATGTAGATCATAAAATTCACTACAACTTTGTTATCAACAGTTTTATTCCATGATCATGGAATAAAACTCTGGCGCTACGGTGCGCCAAATTTGTGCACACTTTTGAAAAAAACAAAACATTTTTACAAAACGTTTCAGTTCTTCCATCATATTTTTTAACATCTGATAAGTCAGAAATATTTATCTTTAAGTTGAGAATTCTTAATGCTACTTATCTTTTTTTTATTTATGAAATTGCTAATGAATATAAAATACTTTAAAATTTTGTTCTTTTTTGAATCCCCTTTTAATTAACTGCAGCTCTCATCCTTGTCGTTAAAGTGTGGAAAGAATACCTTTTCGATTCGCAGAAACACAATGGGTTTTCCTTAACCTTCTGGGAACCGGTTCCAATCTGCGGTGGTGTTGAGTAACCAGAATCACACCAGGATCCGCACTTAAAGACCGCAACGAAGGGTATTTAAATTATAAAAAAAGAAAATGAAAATCAATTTTCGTTCTAAAGCTCTCCCATTTGAAAAAGAAGAAAGTGTTCAAGGGTTTTTGGTGTTTTAGTCTACAAAGATTCCCAGAACGTGATTATTAGAAAGAGATATAATTATACGATGGAATTGCTAAATAGACAATCGCATATATTTTCTTCATAATTGACGTCAATATTACTATTCAGTGTTTCGTAATAAAGCAATTGAAAAAAGAAATTTGAACGAGTTTGTGCTGCTCTGTCAGGCGCTCCATTCAAAAGCTGCGTCGAGATTTTTTTTTTTTTGGAATATGAAGATAGAGGAGGTCAGGGTCGTCCTAGCTAACTAAATATCAGCTGTTCTTCGATTTTCATTATTTGAGTTCTTCAGTTATTTATTAAAAAGGTAAATAAATTAATACATCCGTGTCGCTATGTACTAAGCAGGGACAACACCAATACTTATTTTGGGTTCTTATGAACGCTTATTTTATTTCTCACCACTCACTTTAATTTCATCATATAAAATATTTCAATAATTGAACAAATAATATTTATTTAAAATAATTTAATACAACGTTGTATTTTATCAGCTACACTGTTATACGAAATAGAAGAATATATGGAATATGTTTTAATACAATAAAATGTATGAAACTAACTTCCTTGGTTTGAATAAAAAACCCACTGTATAAGTATGTATTGTGAAAAATGTGCTTTTAGACATTCCTTATATCATGTTAAATACTGAACCCACTCAAGGTCTTTGAGTGTACTTGATAAAATTATAATTACTTATTATTACTAAAAACGTGACGATTACAAAATCGGGGATTTAAATACTAGGGGTTTCACATTGAAAAACCTTTCAAATGATTACACTATTTATTCTTTCTAGAATGTTAGGCATATATCCCCCCAAAAAAAATTTAATTGAATCATTATTATTTTTATTTGTCTATTTTATTTTTTCGCTTAGGTATAAGGATTCCAAAACACTTTATATTTTTCCTCTATCTTCATAAATATGGACGTATGAAATCTATAATCGGCTAGCATTTTGGGGTTAAATGTCTAATGGTAATGTCGTGTTCCGAGGTTTATCCTGGGATGATCAGTTATCTTTGGCGCGAAATAAAAAAAAATAAAAAAAAAAAAAAAAACTGCTATCATGGAATCTTCAAACAAGAAAAAGAAAATAAATTGCTCGTCGATTAAAACTACTTTAATCCTTTATTTGGCTAGAATTTCAATTTAAAAATTTAAAAAAATGTTGAATTATCCCCTACTCTATGCCTTGGGTACCTCGAGGCGGTCTCATCTATCATACCTTTATGGCGAGTCAAAGTGTCTCTTTATAATATTTTCTTGGATCTTTCCTATACCTAACCATTAACTCCCAGCACCCTTCCTACATCTACAGCCTCCTTCAATTCAAATCCTCTGTCCACTCACAGGAAACAAGATCATGCCTTTCTGATCTCTATACTCCCTCCCACAGAACCAATACAATCGAACGTTCCTTTCTTGCCCGCTCCACTATCCTCTGGGATTCCCTCCCTTCTAATATCCGCCATTCTTCTTCTCTCTCCTCTTTCAAATTCCACCTTTTTCAACATCTCATCACATCCCAAAAAGACGCTGTCCAATCATGAAATTTTAATTCAAGAGTAACATCCAAAATCCGCATTCATATCGCAACTGTCGTAAAATAAAGATACAACTCAAGAATTTAAATTGTTGGAAAATCATATTTCAAATTTTTACTCAACACTTTTGAATACTGACTTATTAAAACAAACTTAACATTCTTAATACCTGTTTTTAGGGTTCACTGTGTTTTAATGAGGTTGTATTAAAATTTGTTGAGCAAAAACTTGAAATTCCTTACATTTTCCATTATTCTACGACAGTTGCGATATGTTAATCAAAATCAATCAATTATGTTAGCGAATATTCTTTATAATCCAATCATCCAAAAAGATCTTAATATTCCACATGTTGCAGATTTGGCCCAAAAGAAGCAAATATCCTAACATAATAATTATAGAAAAGCCATAATTATTTTGATTAATAATAATCAATATACTTAATAATATGTAAATAATAATTACAGAAAATTACATCTTATTTACCTACGAATACATAAACTCAATAGTTCTTAACCTTACCAGTCAATTCTCTAAGCATTTGAATATATTGTAATACGGCCCCAAGAACTTCCATGAGAATAGAATTTTAAATTAGGACTGCAATTGCACTGTTATCAGCGGTTAGTTTCTTTATAAATTATTTCTATGATTCAGCATATTGTGATGCAAATAAAGTTGTAAATCACACGAAATGAAAATCATCAGTGATTTATGCGTTCTCTGAAGCCACCAAGAGATATATATTTTTTTTTTTACGCTGCTCAGTAATCATCCAGTCTGAATATAGATTCAGGTTAAGCTTTATATATCTTTATATGTAATAAATAACTGGACTATAGTAACGGCGATGTTATTGCCGTCTGCTAGTTGTAATATATACTGGACTTCATATATCTATATTAATTATTATTGTCTTTTGAGAGCATTACTTTGTAGAAAATGCATGTTTAATTAAATGTACATTGAAACTTTAATAACTCTATTATCTGCGACTCTAGTGCCCTCACTGAGTGTCCCCTGGCTTTCAAAACAAGTGAGGCGGCTCTAAAAGAAGCGCTGGGATCTCCTAGACTCCTCCTTTGTCATCCTTCAGATGTGTGGAGAGGGGATAGAGCTTGGTTCGGAGTTCCCCAGGGCAGATTGTTAATATTTTGCGTAGGTGGGAATGTGTTCAAGATGATTTATTTTATTTTTACTTAACTTTCATTTTCTTTATCTTAATTATTTTCATATTATTTAATTCATCTATCTATTTATTTTTATTTGTACATTAAAAACTTACTTTTATCAGTATTTTTTTTTCTTTATTATATAACACTTATAGTCCTTATACCTATTGCTCTTTCTTGAGTGTGGCAGCTTGTATTATTTTTCAATAAAAAACATTTAAAAATTAAACAAAAATAAAATAGCTTTGTTCCAATTTACATTCAACATAAAACTGTGCGTATTGTAACTGTCAAATTAAGACTTTTTAAGGAGAAACCAAAAAACGTTTAAAATATGGTATATTTGACAAGGTAGTTGTCTGAAGTTATGTGGAGTAAGAAGGTTCTCCTTTAGCATAACTTCTCGGTCTTTGCTTCGCCCACAATGTTCTTCCTTCGGGTGTCGTTTTTCACTACGACAAAGTAGTTCGATTTATACTGAAATATAACTACAGTATTATAAAATATCGATATTTTGTCAGCAATAACATAGCTATAAGAGCGATCCCTGTAAGAACATATCTTATCCACTTATCTGATTAGGTTTTCGACAAAGGTCCACCCATTTCTTTGTATTTGTATTGACGCATAACATATACTGAGGATAGCGCGAACTATCTTCTCTTGGAGTTTCTAAACGGTTAAATCATTATCAGCAATTCCTTCACTATCAGTAATCCCTCCATACGTGAGCATGGACATGAAGGTATTGTTGTATTAATTAGATATGTCACTTTTTGGGTCACCTGCTACACCAAGTCGTGGCTATTAATAAACCTTGCCTCAGGTGACCTTCCGCCTTATCAAACTAGGTTAACGCCTCTTATGCAACTGAAGACAAAAAAAAAACAGAAAAAAAAAACGCGAATATTCCTTCCTAATCGATTGCTGTTAACTGCTAATATATTCGAGACATCTTTCACACTTCTGCCATGCATATTCATCCGACAGGGCTGCCAACCTTACCTAACCCAATTCCAAGGACCTCCCCCACTTCCAGTGTTCTAGTCGCTTATCTCTAAATTGTGACCTACAACAAATTGGATAAGATACGCGGCTAGAATTGCGTCAATGGTGATTGGTCTTTCCACAGAAATGTGGTTCAATTGATATTAACGCGTGATATTATTAGCATGCCAGCGATTACTGAATGCTTTTGGTCGTTTTCATTTCGCCCTAACATCAACAACAATTACATCTTTCAGCGAACTTGTTCCTTGAATAACTCAGATTTTATTTATTACTTTGATTACTATTAAATACATTACCTAACATTCAGCTATCTTAGAGATATATTTACTTTCTGGTGTTTATACTGGTAGATTAGTATTTGAAGAAGATTGTGCCGATTTTGTTGTCGAGTTTTCGCAGAAAATTGATTATGGACGCACGTGACGCAAGCTTGAATTTAAGTACATATTGATAGCCTACCTGCAGAATGACAATAACAGCTTCTTTTATTCCATTTCACAGAGATAATATTAATAAAACGAATTTATTAGTCCTGACGCTAAATTAACTTTTCTTAACAATATATTTACTTAATTATGTCCGAGTATAGGTATATAATTTAATCATTTGGTTTTTATATGTTTCCTAATGAATAACCATTATAACTCATTTTCCATTCAATTAGTTAACCCTTACATAGATTGGCTGCTAAGTCTCTGGGACTCTTTCTCTATTTTAAAGGGATAGGGATACAAAATAAAAAAAGGGATATAGGTGGGACCCTCGGTGCTCTCTGGCCTATATGAGAACTGTGAGATAGATATAATATGGGAATTTAGAGAGCGATGATGTTCCCCGCATTTTACAAGACTGTTTCTATTATGTTTCATGTGTTATTAAATAAAAATAAAAAATTAAGCAATGCAATTATTTTCTCTTTTAATTTAGTTACCATTATCAGCTTACATTATTTGAGTAGGCAAGTAAAGTAATGAATGATAAAAATATGGTGAAATTAAAATAAAAAAAAGATTTATATATATATATATATATATATATATATATATATATATATATATATATATATATATAAATGAATTTTGAAAAATTTAGGAATAAAAAAAAAGAAGTGAAAACAACAGTTAAATACATTCGTAAGAAAAACTGCTTTTTGTCTGTTTATACGTTATGGAGTCCCTCAGACTCTTTAATCCCTGATAGTGAGAAAAAAAAAAAGTAGCCAATGTAAGTTCTCAAAATAGATACAGATAAAATAATATCGAAGGTTAGCAAACGGAATTGATTCATATAGTGTTGAGATGGAAAGAGATAAGTTTATGTAAAAGCTTCAATATCTATGATTTACAATAACTAAAAATATTTATATATCAGAAGGAAATGAAAGCAAGACTATAGCAAAGAAATGCTTGTGTAATATAACAAGTTCGCGACTAACGTCAAAAAATCTAAATAAGGAATTTTACAAGGCTACTATGCTTCCTAATGTTTTTTGCAAAAGCGAAACGCGGCCTTGAGGATTTTCGAAAACAAGGTATTGCGTAGAATATTTGGTGCGAAGGAAGAGGAAGAAAGGATACTTCAGAAGGGAATCATGTGCCTTTAAACCTTTGGTTATTATTGAATTAAGGTTTCGCAATATTCAAATGAGCCTGTAAAGTTGTTGAGCGCATTAGTGAAAAGAGAATAAACTCAGAACTGCCGAGTAAACGTCTAAGAGGCAGACTCAGACGTTGGCGAGAGGATTTTGTTCAAGCTGATAGATTTGGGTTTCAGCATTGTTTGGCGGAGGATTGTATGTAGACTGCAGACACGATACAATTGACTGTTAGTCGAAAATTGAATCCGTTTATCTATTATATAAAATACTTTAATCTTATCTATATTATTAATTGTTTTGCATTAATAACATATCCTCATATTCTGTGTCTAGCAAATCAAATTTAGAGATGTAATAATACTATGATCGTTGGTTCAAGACAGAAAATTTTCTCTACGATTCAGTGCCTAGTAGTTAAACTCATCTCAAACATTGGCACTGTAGTGGTTAGATAGTTCCAATAATGTTTCTTTAATTATTATTGTATCTTGTGGCAATATGACGATCAAATATTATAGGTGTAAATCGCACAGAACTATAAATTAAAAAAAAAAATGCAAATTATTACGCTATGGTTTATTACTTCGAAATGTTTATAATTATACCAAATATATATATATATATCTTTTAAGGCTTTGGTATAATGCTTCTAAAACACTTTATATTTTTCTTCTATCTTCATAACTTACTTATAATTTGGTGATTATAAGGCATAATGATTAATTACCTTCTCATTGAATCTCTCCCCCGAAAAAAAAATCTATGAAAGGTTCTTGGGTTGAGTACTTGGTACGGATGTACTACTGTTTCTAGGCCAACGGATGTGCAAGGAGGCGATTGACGTTGTGAGTTGACGCTCAGCCTCTAGATTTTTTCATAATTCACTGAAGGATCAATCTATCCACTTTATTGAAGCTTATGCTTCCTGCCGCAGCAGGGACTCAGAATAAATAAATTATCTTGCAGAGGCGAACTCGAACCTAAGCCCAGGAGTCAGTTGTCATGTGTCTTGATACAAGTCTCATTCTGTCCTAAGATGTTTTGTCTAATCATCTTTATCTATTCCTGACTAAGGGTGACCCTTGGTGCACGGGAATGATAAGATATACTATATTCGCTCCTGGAATCGTCTCAAAATCTTTATTTTTTGCATGAATTACACTTCTATTTATCATTTTCCTCTCATTACCATCCTCCGTCTTAGCTGCAAACATATCCATAATAATTGCAATCCGTGAAGTAGCCAGCGCAATCGTTATCCAATCAGAGTGAGCAGATCTCTTGTACTGTCTCATTATTCCCTACAAAAAAACTTCTTGAAGTACGTAAGTTGAAGGATGTCATGGCCACCACTAATACGTCGGCTCCTCCAAGGTTGTGCAAGAGATTGTTTTGATCGGCCCTAATCACTATCGATTTTGAGTCCCATCGTCTTTGTTATTAAATGCAAATCACCTGGAAGATCTTTTCTCTGAACGCCATCTTCCTCCACACATGTACAAATAAAAAAAATAAAGATTATTTGTTGGCAATGACTATTCCTTCTTTCAAATTTTCTCCAATAAGAAAAAAGACATTGTGATGAAATCACCAATTGTCTTTTTCAATCTCGTTTATAATGAATGTGAGATTACTTAGTTCCTCAGTGGCCATATTGGTCACTAGTTTATGATTCGTTAAATTATTTTACAAGCCCTTAATTTAATAGCCCTACGTTTCCGCCAGCTCTTCGTTATTAGGTAGATGTAAGATTTGATCAAGAAAAAAATCAATATAGATGTGAGTCCCACCACCATGGTGATAAAGTTACGGAGATAAAGACTTGACATGATTAAAATAAAATAATTAAACAATAAAAAATCATGTATCTGTGATACAATAAAAGGGGATCAAACAAGAAATTATTATAGCCAAGTCTATATTAAAAATTATAGTAATGAAAAAAAAAATTGTTACTTGTTCCTCCTCAAAAGAAGCAGAGTGAACTATCCTATCTCATCATAATACAGACGGCAATCTGTCTACATTTAAAATTCGCAGAAGTTTCCCGCAAGGACCTGAGCATGTCGTTTACTTCTTTCTCATTTAGGAAGGTTAAGAAAAAAATACTCGTGGGACAACTATATGAAAGGGGTCTAACCGATCCTTAAATTAAGGGGAAAACCTGCTGATTGAGCTTGAATGCTGATAACATCACCTTGTATAGCACGTGATCGAGGTGGTTATTCAAGATGCCTTGGCGAGACAAGAACAGATCATTGAAAAGATTGTATAAGACTGCCCTTTATTTGATAGGTAGTAAACTGAACTAATTATGGCATAAAATTTGAAGGGATTTATCTTCGTTTAGAGTTTGAGAGACTAACGTAAGACTGGGAAAGTGCAAGTGTAAATATTATTGAAAACTTATGAATATTCCTTAATTGGTTTATAATAGGTTATAAACCCAGTCAAAGAGAGGATTGCAGATAGAAATGATGGGGCGGGCTAAATTGGCTTCAGAGCTTTGTATGGATTAGTTAAGTGGTAAACATAATCAAAATTTCTGGGAGCTAGGAGTAAAGGCAAGGAGAGGAGGGAGGGGGAGGGGGAGGGTCATCGTAAACGGTTGGTCATAGCTTAAAACATTATATCTAAAACATTATAGGGCATTGATTTTCCTACTAGAATGTTCTGATTTATGTTTTCGTATTTGTTATAGTTTAAGAAATATACGCTTTTCAAAGTAACAAATATGAAAAAAAAAAATGATTACATCCTTTTATCGTCTTAACCGTTTGTTACTTTGAAGAGCGTGTATTTCTAAAACTATAACAGTTACGAAAAAAGATAATAAGAGCATTCTTGTAGGAAATTAAATGCTCTTCGATTTATAACAGGTAATGTTTTAATTGCAAGATATAAACGAAAACCCGAAAAATATGACCTTCTCTCCTCCCTTCTCTCTTTGCCTTTGCTCTTATATCCCAGGACTTTTAGTATTTTAACTAGTCCTTACAATGCTTTGAAGTCGATTTTGGCCGTTCTGTTATTTCCGTCAATTTCTCCTTTTTGAGCATTCATTGACTGGACTAATTTCATTTTTACTTTTTGTTTATAATATGATGCCTGAGTAAAATAAAAATTTCCCGCAAAAGTAATAATACCTTTTCGTGGAGTGCGCGAAAATGTATAGACAGGTGTTCTCGAAAAAATATTTGAACAAGGCCCAAAATGGTTCTGGAGCGATTTATCAAAGTGATATTTGTTTGCAAAGAATTGCTCTACGATTCTATTTTCATGAAAAATATGTGAGGTTGGATTTAATATTTCAGAAACGCGTTTGAAAATCGGGGTTTTCCTTCCTTCGGCCGCTCGGATGTGCAAGCGAAAGTGTTACATACCGGAAATTGTTTTTATTATTTTTACGAACTTTTCGTTTCAAAGCTTGTTAAAGAGAGATAGATTGATTTTAATGCAGACATATCGTTATAGAAATACCAAAAATAATTTTCTGATTATATATTTTACATTTCTCTTAATGGTCACGCGTAAATGTCTAAATTCCACGTGTTAGTCATGTCTGGATCACTTACGTAACCTTCACAAGGTTGATATAATTACCATAAAACTCCCATCACAAGTAACTACAGGAGAGATAATAATTATAAAATATGAATTATGTACTTAGTTCTAGATCAAATTCCTTATCAGTTATGAGTACACACTTCAGGGTTTCATCATCGGCAACAATTTAATGTCACGTAAGCACTGTGGATCCTAAAAACATTTTTTTACAATTACAATACCTGTTGATGTTATACCAAATGGATCCTTTTTTTTTTTTTATACCTTATTCCTTCATCCACACCTGTAAATAATAATGGTTAAGATCCAGTAAATAAGATGTTTATTAAACATTCAAGAACATAAGAGCCATGAGGATGATTAGCTAAAGAGCCCTCTATTTCAGCTCCTCTTCAACGTTCTGTGGTTGATGTCGGTTTTGTGTGTATTGTCATGTCTGACTATGTTCTCATGGCCTTTTAATTTGTTATATAATCATTTGTAGGTATACCTTTGGCATGTGAATGTAAATTTGTGTTGATAAACTTAAGCCAGGTGCATACAAAAAACAAAACTATGCCAAATATGACGCACGACGTAAAATAGTGTGCGTGTTCGGAAATGTTTGTAAATGTGGACAGAAGGATATTTAATTTGAGGTGACCATATTTGTGCCGAACGCGTTCGGCGAAACTTTCTCGGCTTACCGGCTTAATGCAGTGCTTCAGTAAAATTTGTATATATATATATATATATATATATATATATATATATATATATATATATATATATATATTTATTTATTTATATTTCACACATCCAAATGAAGAGATTTTTGGATAATGAAATTGTTTATAGTCTACTGGAAATTTTTTCTTGCTTATTTACAGCCATTAATTTTGTTTCTTCACTTCCGAAGGTAGGGAAGCTTTTAAAAAATATATATATATGTTTTAGAAATTATGGTACAAATTTGGTTTTATAACACCAGCTACTATTAATCCGATTTTGATGAAATTTTCATGAAATGTGCGAGTTAATGATATATCGTTTTATATCAATTTTATCAAATTCCCTCCATTACTTTCGCTTACAATTGCCCAAACTTATTTCCTTGAAACGCCTATATATTAATAACGGGTCGTCCGATTTGACCAAAATTGGATGAAAGTTGGGGACTAGTGAACGATTAACTTATGATCTAATTAATTTATGAATATTCCAGAATAAATTGCATCAAATTCCCTTTAACGTTGAGTAGACCTACTTGACAGACTTCCTTTTTTTTTATCGGGAAATTGATTTTAGCTATAAAATATGGAACTATTGTACATTCTCTTTAATGACATCTGTAATTAAAGTAAAGGTTTAATTGTTGCTGTTGAAGCTTCTTAGGTTGTTGTTTTTTTCATTGAAAAATTCATCTTTATTCCAACCGCATACAGACCAGATTCTTTCCTATCAGTGACGTTTCGAATTGTCATTCAACATTGGAACTAGTCTGATACTTTGGTTTCAGACTGGTTAGCTGTAATAAACTTTCCAATAGATCTAATGATCTTATCAAGAAAAATTCTATTCCATTTCAAAGGCACCTTCATTGCAAGAAGACTATCAGACTTGAAAATATAAACAACAAGTTTATTGCAATTATTAACTTCGGTACGCAAAAATCCTTATTTGATCAACTATACTATTCACAAATCATGAAAGTTGTAATTAATAGAGGCGACATTTATTTTTTTCTGTAAAAATATTTACAAAAGGCTGACTTTACTTACTGACCTTCACCTACCAACATTTTGCTGACTCACATAAATGATCCACGATTAATTAAAAGTTTTGTTGTTTTCCGTAGTCTTGCAACTAAGAAACTTACATGTATAAAGTGTATGCTATGGAATTAGTATCGTTTTAAGAAAAACAGAATTAACAATATGATACATGATGGAATATGGTACATGATATTATCAAATGAAGATATCAAAGTGTTCTAGATATATGTTCCTGTTTATCTTTGCCAACCTCATTATCAAAATTATTCAGGCAGCACTGGCTGTTTCCGAAGGTCAGAGTGAAGACCGATGATGTTGAGCGGAGTGAAGTTGCTCTTGAACCCCACTCTCTGCGACAGGATGAGAGTAATTTGTTGAGTGATGAGTTTGTGCCCGGAGCGATCTGGGTCATCGCGAACCGGACTCAACTGACTAATGTCCATTTAACTCTTCTAAAGGATCATTAAATGTCCTCTGTTGGTGATGCGTGCTTGTTAAAGTCCCGCCTTTCTCTCCCAATGTTTCGCCTTGTTAGGCTATTTATGGACTGTATAATTAACTTAAAAATAAATTAATCGATTTAAATAAACCAGATTCTATATTCGCTTGCCGTGAAGCAAGCGACTCGGTAGCGTTAGAATTAATTTTTGGTTTGAATTTGAATCATTAAAAAGTAGTATATTGTTATCATGTTTTCATACTGAACTAAAAATTAATTTGTTCTTAACGACAAATTTGTCTTGGTTTTTTTATTGTTTATACATAAATTAGAAAAATTTTGAAAACATTTCAGGTTGTTCTTACGTAGTAACCTACAATTACGGTGTTACCTTCATCAGAATATAAGACAAATATCTGAGAGATTTGTGACGCAAAGACTGTAGCTGTGCCACGCGGTTTCATCCGCATTAAATTTGGATCAATCCCTAAAATAAAAAATAACCTTTAAAATAATAACCGAGAATAAATTGTTCAGTATAATTTGTTGCCGACATTTTTAAGGAACAGGGTCAAAACCACAACAAAGGTTCACTTATATATAAGTTAAACGTTTTAAACACATCCCACGCCCTTCCTCTTCCATTTCATTCACAAAATAACATAGTAATTTCACACTTATTTAAAAAAATTTGGATACAATTTACTCCCAAATAAATGAAAAATATAACTTTTAAAAGTATTTCGGGGAAAAGTCGATAAAATGCAGTTTAAGTACTACTTATTTCCTCGATTTATCGTCCTACAATCAATTGTGCAATACACCACAGCAGGATTATATCCCAGTTATAATAAGAGAGGGTGGGGGAGGACTCCAGGAAGGGCGAATTCCGGCACGCAATAGGTTCCGCAATATGGAATAGCCTCTCATATTTAGCCAGTTAGGGTTAAATTGGAACAGTAAGCGGGGGAGGAGTTGTAATAGATGGCGCTCGTGGAGGATAATTGATAAAATTTATCGGAAGAGCGGATAGAGATATCGATATGCAACCCTTCCCAATGGCCTATCGCTAAGCCAATAATGGCCCTAGTTTACCTCGACGTGGAAAGGCCGTTTTCCTGTTGAATTGCCGCTTTTCAATTTACGTAATAGAGAGTCTGAAATTAAATTCAGAGGGATTTATTTGGTTTTCGCTGAACTTAGCATCATCAACGGATCCATAGAATGCTTTTCCTTCCTACCTTTTTATAATAGTAAAATATCGGTTTTAAGTGACAATGACAGTTGTGACCAGCATCTAATGCTGGTGCTACGTATATGGTTTCTAAACAAAGCAATTCCTAAAATTTAAATATGACCTGCTAATGATCTACTGTTTAATTCAATAATAAACAAAAATATTCTACTTTTATATTATCCTCAACCCGCTTTCAAACCTAATATCCTTTTGGAGAAATTTAGAATCATATTTATCAAAAACCCATAGATCAATATATATGTATTTACGAACACACACAGAATGTTTATTTTAAAACGTCTAAAAAACTCTAAAAAAAAATATTTAGAGCGTAGCGACACCCGTCCTAACTTTTTGATGACCTAATAACCCTAAGTTTTTTCACATCATGTTAAAGAGTAACAAACGAATGGTGCAAATCGCATTTCGATATATTAAATTATTTTAAATTAATTGGTTTGTATTTATTAGAAAAAAATACTGTACGGTGCGACCCCAAAGTGCAAAATAATGAGCATATTCAGAAAGAAAACGTTACGGCCTATCGTTTTTTCCTCTATAATTTTTATCTCAGACCATATTTTTTTTAAATTGTGTTTGAGCCGAACTCCCTATTAATACATACACAGACATTTTCTGCTAACATCGTTTGAAAGAGTAAGTAAAGTAATGAATGGTTGTGTGAAAATTATATAAATAATATATATATATATATATATATATATATATATATATATATATATATATATATATAGTTTTGTTTTGTTACTATAGACTCAACAGATATCATAAATCACTAGTAGGATCACTTATTGCAAAGGATGACCATTGTCCTCAATTAAATGGCACAAGCTGGTGACGGATCAGTCAATGACCAATTGGCAACTGGCTTCCATTACGAGATAGGCGCAACAGCATCAAGATATTGATAACTTTAACAGCTATTTATTTGCGCAGTGGGTCTATTTAAAATATTATATTTAAAAATACACCGTATAATTTTTTTTTCTTTTTAAAATATATTTTATGTAATAAATATGCATTTAAAAATATTGCATTATTATAAATGAATCAATGAAAGAAAATAATGTTGAAAAATACAAATATTGCTGTAATGAAATTAATAATTTTAAAACAATGGTGTAAGTCTGGCAAATAGAGTAAATTACTAAACAGTACAGTAATCTAGGCAACACCAGAACACAAAAATACGAGGTCACATAAATACAGATCTGAGGCGGTATATATTCCATCAACAGTCTAAAAAATATTAGCCAAATAAAAACAGAACCTACATTAATCGAAGACAGTACAGAAAATTTCATATAAAATATATCAATATAATTTACTGATACAGTATAAGATGTACATTATTATATACAGTATATTATAATATAATACCGCATAATATTCAGCGTAATAAAATAGAATTTAATAATATAATATACCTACTGATACAGTTCTACGTACAAGGTTAAGTGAATAAAGCAGAGCACCTGCTCATTCCTCAAAAAACTGAGCAGATGCCGATTAGATGTGAATAAAGAGAAGTTACACAATGGAATACTTGCTAAATGTATGGAGCATTTCCATCGAATTCGGAGTACCTGATCACCTGTCTAAGGGAACAAAACTGAGAACATGCTCCACTATGTGAGTAGATTCTCAGTAAAATGCAGATCTACTCTTTCGTAGATTCAGCATTTTACTGTGTTCACATAGTTGAGCACGTTCTCAGTTGTATTAGCTTAGAAATGTGAGCAGGTACTCCGAATCAATAATCAATCTATATTTGGAGCACGTGCTCCATACACTTAGAAAATTTTCCATTGTGTAACGTACCTTTGCTCACACCTAACCGCAGCATCTGCTCAGTTTGTATAATGTTGTGTTGTCTTGAAGTGATGTAATATTTCTATTTGGTTAATCTTTTTTTAGAATCCTGTTAGATGTGGTGTCTCTGGTATTCATTTATGTGATATTAGTATTTGAGAGACAACTATCAATTATTATTGAATTAAACTGTAGTATATTCAAGGATTATTTTTTTTTAATAATTAAAATTTATTCAGACTCAATTTTAAAACTTTTTGAGAAAAAAACTAATCTTTTTATTTGGTTTCTATAAAATATTTCGTTATTTCCGCGAAGTTTAACAGGTCAAATTTTATTTTTTATGACGTACTAAAACCAAAAATTGTTAATGTTTAAGACTGCTGAATGTTTTACAAAGGTTTTGCATGTCGAACATTCATCAGTTGAACGACACTACAATTTGAATGATTTAAAGGACTGTAAATTCGAAGTGAATGACGGCTCAATGGCTCAATTAAAGCAAATGTATTCTATAATTGAGAGCAGCTTTCTCCAATCCACTCTTAAGACTGAGCCAAGCTTCGATGCAACACCACTAGCATATTCATGTTCCACTTGATGTCAGACGCGATTCATATTTTGTCACTGGCTAATAAACCGTTAAACGTCGCAGCTCTCCGAGACTCGGGGTTGAGAAATGATCGAAATTATTTTTAGAAAACGAGATGAACTCCCCTCTTCTAACTCCCCCCCTTCCTTAAAGTTGGGCAGGCGCTGCATTTGGTCTAACTATTTTAGAGTACCCTTGGTGACTATTTGGACCCTGGCCGTAGGTTGGCAGCACTGCCCTGGCACCTGAGTCACCTTCCGTTTGACACCCAAAACTAATTATGACGGTGCCTTTTTATTTTGAAGGCTTTTCTCTAAGACAGAAATATATTGGGAGTTACTAAATCCACCCGCCCGGCATTCCTTTGAGGCTAGCAAACAAACACCGTTCGCTGTTACCGTCTGGCATTTCAGTATTACATTACCTTCACCATGATACGCTCATTTCATTTAATTGATCTAATGATCTACACAATCCAAAGAGTATTTTAAATATCTCAAGATAATATCGAATCTTATTAAAAATAAGACATTAAGTTAACTCGAATAATCTCTTTGGTTTCTTTTTAATCACTATTAGATTACAAAAACAAAGCTTTAAGTTTTTAAAATAGCAGCCAACATTTGGCCAATTGAGGTCTCATTCGAACAGAAAAAAATAACATAACATAAATGTAGACAAAAGACAGCACATCTCATATCATCAGTCTAAAAAATACACATCAGCTAGGCATAGTACATCAGTCCAAGCCATCTCAGAACATGCTCAGTGTCCGAATTGGCGAAATGTTAACTTGTTTGTTATTACTGCTATTTTGGCATCATCCGACTATATCTCAACAATTATTTTTTCTCATTTGTATATTTATTGTAACTCATTTTTAATATCTATATTAAAACATTCTAAACTATCAATTAATTTTACAAAATATGTATCATTCCTAATGTTAAAAATAAAAAATTTCTGATTTTATTCATTTATTATATATATATATATATATATATATATATATATATATATATATATAGAGAGAGAGAGAGAGAGAGAGAGAGATAGAGGAAAGAAAACTTTATTCTGCAGCGAAGTCCCCTATGAATAAATATGTTGTTCAAACAAATAAATAAATACAAAAAAAATAAATAAAACTATAAAAATTTGTTAGATAAAAAAGTTGTTGTTATTTTTGCTTTATTAAAAACGACCTCAAGACGTTTTTATCGTACTCCTGGAGAGAGAAAAAAATTATGATCTATGACGATTTTTGCAACAAATCCTTTAAAATTTTTTTTCTTTATAAACACGAGTATCTTTCTTTAGATATTAAAGCAGATCAAATATATTTAATTAATATCTTTAAAAACTACTAAAACGTGAATGATTAAGAGATTGAGAGACTTTTCCCTGTCGAATCTGACCCGGAAAAATTATTTTAGTATAGAAATGTTACCGCATATATTTCCACATCTGATTACCATAATTTCTGTACAGAAAATAATAAAAAATAAAACAAATACTTTATATATTTTTTTAAAATATATGTTATGGTATATTTTTACGTAAAATCTAGACTTACTTAAAATGTTTATGTATGATTAGTTCTCTATTATATGATAGTTATTTTCTAAAAGAAAAATAGTTTATAATATTGATTTGATTGACATTAGTTTAAATATTATGTAAGATTGTGTTTATTTATTTTTAATTTTTGTTTCAGGTAGGTGTTTACCAGCAGATCTCTTATTCAAGTAATTATTATTTACAATTTATATATTTTAAAAATATATTAATATAATACGTTTCAAATTGATGATTTAATAAATTATGATGATCGAAAGATAGTCTCGAATAAAAGAACATCTATTCGAATGTAATAAATATAATTATTCAAATCATATTATTGTATTATGCCGGTATATTATTATTTTCGCATTATTAGTGTCTCCTGGTATTTTCAGTGGGTGATTTTTTTTTCTGTGCTTTTTGAGATAAAAAACGTAAAACAACTTCAAAAATTAACTGTCAAATTCAGCCTTGGGTATGTTTGGAGAGAAATTGTTTTGTTTTTTTCCACAGCTCTCTTAATTCATCTTTTAGTGCTTCCTGGCAATAAAAAAGTAATTTATGAATAATATTGTTCTGTCATTCCCTGTTTCTAAGTTACCACTCTTTTACTTAACTAATGAATCATTTTTCAATGAAACTTTCATATATGTTAAGGGATCATTGTAGGGCACAAAGTCTTTCGAGAAAAATTGTGGTGTTACGTAAAGCCAATCTTAAGACCCTTTAATTTTTTTATTATTATTATTATAATTTTGTTTTATTTGAACTGCATACTTTTTTTACTAAATCCTGATAAAGATATAAATAAAACTGTTTTTTTTCTAAACGCAAAATGGGGGCCGGAAGTAGGAGGCTTAAGGCACTTGCCCCGGTTGGTAGAATTTATTGTGCCTGGTAAATTCCAAGCAGAATTTTATTTTTAGTTTGAGTAAAAAATATTTATAATTTATTTTTTTCCGTTTTGACCTCAGTTCAGTCAATTCTATGAGATGAAGGTATTTATTTCAAAATATATTATGGAAAATACTTTTATAAAACTGTTAAATTTTATTGGTGGGAAGAGGGTGGGATGAAGGAGCAGAAAACTTAATCTACTCTAGATTTTGATTTGATGAAAATTCGTGTGGTCATTTTTATTAATATTATTTTGCTTAAAGGAACACCGGAATCATGATAGGTGTTCTTAGCACATAATAAATCAAGTAAAATAAAAATTATAATTTGAGATTTTAAAGGTTTTAGAACGATTGGTGCTTTTGAAAGTTTGAATATATTGTTTAGAAAAGAAATATAAACGTCAATCAGGATTCAAGGAAAGAGACTATCTATCTTTATACAATAGTAAGACTATAGTAGTCTCAAAAATATGTATTTATAAACAATAATAATATATTAAAATAATATATATAAATATATATTAATTTTAATACATTAATTCAAATATTATCCAAATTTTCGCACATTCTGGCATCATCAGGAATTAGTACATTATTTTTTTTTCAAAAGATCGGGATGATGTATATTTGAAACATAATAATATAAAAAGGAATTACCAGGCAGACACAAAGGGAACGAAATTAATATATATGTTTGAGACTACGGTGGCCTAATTCTCTTACTATTGTATAAGAAATATTAACTAAAGTAATGAATGATATTTAGTGTCAAAATGTGGTTGTATAACCACATACTCGTATTTTACTATCAAATATGTCTGTGATGAAATAAAAAAAATAATCTTCATCTTATAAAATCGTGAGATTAGAAAACTGAATGGCCTGAATGCATCCGATTGAGCGAAGTTGCAATTGCATTGGCGATTCGTTTTCTGTATGGGTACCTCGCGGATTGCACAACCTAGCAGCTTTGCCAGGCTAACCATGTTCAATCGCTGAGATTATCATAGGGCCAAATTGCTTTGTCGTAATAATTCAATAATTATTTTTTAATATCGAACATTAAAGACTCAAAAATTATATCCCATCAAAGCTAGACAGTCCTTGAAATTTACACTAAAACGATTTACGTAGTTAAATGCCGCAATACGGTAACATACGTCACAATGACATCCTGATAATAGCTTTGTGACATAAACAAAAAAAAGATCGAAGTAAATTCAAATTATTACTGAGCCATGAACATTCTAGACAATCACCAAATGACGTTTTCGTTCAAGTAAAGATGTCGTAAAACAATGGAAATTTCTGTGGGTACTTGGTTTCTTATCACGCCCCGACAATCTCAGATAAGTGCTTTATTGAATGTAGATAAGATAAAAGTTTTAGTTAAAATATTTCTTTGTTAATTTCATTCCTGCAAATCCTGTATAGATGTATATAGTTTTTTTTTTTTTTTTTTTTTTTACTAGATCAATGGAATGTTTGAATAGATCTGAAAATAATCATTATGGAATTTCGTTTTAGTTATGAGATTGTGTGTAAATGAAAGCTAATCAGTTTTCAAGTTTATAGAATGATTTACTTTAACCCTTAATAACTGACATATTTTGTGCGGTCATAAGTACTGACGTATGGTCCCACTGACTACTCAAATTTAAAGTTGTATAAATAAAACTTTTATTTTTTTTTTTTGTTTTATTATGTTCAAGGGTACACTTGAATCTTTCTGCAACAATAGTTTCTTGAAATATTTTCTAAAATAATCAAATGGAAAAAAGGAGGTTTTAAAAAAATAAAAAATAATGTATAATAAAAACTTGTATATTTATTTAATAATTAAACCATTAAATTTTACATTTGATTATAAATTAATTCGAAACAATAATTTGAAAAAGAAATTATTCATAACGAATTTTGTTTTCCTTCGCGCTATAACCAAGCCTTTTCATGGCGCACATATATATATATATATATATATATATTTTGAAAAACCTAACATTTTATTTCATGTAATTCTTAATAATTACTGAAAATGTTATATTTCACGTTTATATGTCATTATTATCGGAAGATATGGCTTACTTATAAGAAGTATTTTTAAATAAATGAAAATTCTTTAAGAAAAACTGGATTGGTAGACGTTTAATACAGACGATACTTTCAGATAATTTCATGCACTTCGTAAAAGAAAAAATTAAGCAAATATTGTGATCAATTATCATTTAAGTTTAGTAACTACAAGAAATAATAGTTAAAAAAATAACGTAGCAGCATGGATATCACTAGGTTTATTTACTTTGTTTACAGTTACAGTTATTTGTTAACAGTTCAACACTTTTGAACAATACTTTTAATTGAAAATTAAAATATTTATAACTGTTACTATTACCTTAGTAGTACTTCTGAACTGTTCAAAGGAAATAACAGGTAAATACTAAGTAGCCTGTGAATTTACTGAATAGTTCTGTGAGTTAAGGGTTATATGTAGAAAAAAAATATTTTTTTAAAACCTATATAATTAATATATTTAATATTTGAAAAATTAAAACTTTGTAGATAATTAAAAAATTGCTTGCTTCACTTAACTTCATTTAAGTTTACTTATACCGCTTCAGGTAAATTACGGTCGGAAAATAAAATCTTGGTCTTTATATTTATCGTATAATTATATTAGGGTATTTTATATTTTTCTAATAATTATTACTTTTGAGGTGAATTACAGATCAGGATAAAAAATAAGATTTTTTTAAATTTTGTTTTGCTATTTGATTGCCCACACTCAACTCTTCTGTTCACTTACGTGCTGGCTCATTCGAGTATAAAGATTAACTCTGTCCTTGAGTCATGAATAGGGTACATTAAAGCACGGGTTTGAAATTATTGCTTTAAATTATTACACCTTCTTCATCATCTATCTTCATGATAACAACTAGACCATTCTTTGAAAATATGTATAATGAGGAATTTGTGAAAGAAAAAAATGTAACTGGTAAATCATTTTATTTAAGAACAACATTTAATTTATTACTGTTAACACTAATTTTAATTGATTAATTAATTAAATTTAATTATTATGATCGACATGTTCAGACAATAGGGATTTCAATTCTACTAATAAAATTCCATTTTTTTTTTTCTGATTTGATAAATGTATAAATTAATAAAATTAAAAAAATCCTAATCAACTGTTTTTTCAAACACAATATTCGTTTTTTTTTAATTTAATGAAGCAGTGACTAATAATGAGTAATGCAATTGAAAATATCAATTCTTTTCATTAGAAAAAGAGATAAGATTAATAAAAAAACATTATATAAAAAGTTTCTATTGGATTCTATCTAAAGAGTAATATTTATATCTGGCATATTTGTAAAACTTTTTTAAGAGAGCCAAAGATTGCATCGGAGATGAAAAATCACAGAGAAAAAAAGGATAGGAATAAAGCTGTATATATATTTTTTTTTTTGCACGGTACTCTAAATAAGATCGACGTTTTGGCTAATTGCCGCTCTCAAACGATGCAATTTTAAAATAAGATATATCAATTATTATTATTATTATTATTATTGTTCATTGTTTAAAAAAAAATGTTGCATACAAGAAGTTTTTATTGAAAAATAATACAAGCTACCACACTCCAGAGCAAGATATGTTAGGGCTGTAAGCTGTAAGCATCCATTTATGCTATACAAAGTATAGAAAGAATAAATAAAGACAATTTTAAAAAAATTATAAAAATAAAATAATGATTAAAAATCAAAATAAAATGATTAAAAAAAATTAAATTGATAGTGCGATAGTTAAAAAAGAGCATTCATTAACTAGGAATAATTATGTTGCTCAAAAGCTTATTCAACAACAATAGTTCTTTTTGATAGAAAAAGAATTTAATTAAATATCACAGTATTAGTATTACTATATCACGTTAATGTAGAATATTTCTGTTTGTAATGTGTATATGTACCACTAAATTGTAATTTAAACACCTATTTATTAGAGTATAGTTAAATTTTAAAAATTACAACTTATTACTAATTCAAATCAATAATTGCATATTTTATAAACTTGGAAATTTTACCGAATATTAAAATTTAAATTTATTTTATTTTTTTTAATATACCTTTAGAGATAATTGGTATTTTTCTCAAAGAATTAATTATGTTATATTCGAATTTCAAATAGTGGTCTTCATAGAATGAACAAGAAAAGAAACTTTTTTAACGGAATGATTACAGAAATAATTATATAATAATATTAACGGAATGAATTCTATACGTCACTAGAAAGTACACTTACGAATTATTTTTAATAAAATTCAATAATAAAATAAAGACAATAATAAGGAATATGCAATTGCAGCAGAACAAATATTGTTAGTTATCAATTGTTCCTGTATGTATGTTATTATTTTAAAATTATGTTGTTGTTTTTTTTTTATTATTTACAATCAGGTTATATTACTGGCCGAAGTTTTTGAAAACTAAAGTTCGAAAAGTCCAAATGTTGTTGTTATATTTTTTGACAAAATTATAGTTCCTATCTTAAAGAAAACAACAAAAAAAAAAAAAAATATTTGCGGATTTCACAAATTAAAGATCTGGCAGATTTTCGCACCTTTGAGAATGCGGCTGCAATTTAAACCATCATGAATGCAACATTCAATCCTTTTTCTTGACCTCTTATGAAATAACGTGCTCGAATTTACTTCTTATAATTTACTTACCCTATGTTGTGCTGATGCTTTCCTTTCACTTATTATTTACTGATATTCTAGCTTATATAACTATTTCATTTCATGGATTTGTCGGCTGTTGTTCGAGAATCTCGGTTTCCTTTTCAATCCTGACTAAAAAGTGATTATTTCCCACAGCTTAGATATAGACATTTTTGTTTATGGAAGTGCGGGGCTGTACGCGACATTACGACACCAAGATTTGACTTTGAGCACGGATAAAGATTAGGCATTCCCCGGAATATTTATAACAAAATCAGATAGGGATAACGCAGTATGAGATTTGGGGCGTACGGGTCTGTGGTTGAGATGGGTTCCCAATCTCACGCTTCCACTGGTTAAATAATACAATATTTTGAATCGAAGGTTTTCTGTTTTATGTAATAAAACATTCCATTATTTAAGGAGTTTTTTATGATTCAAGAATTCACAAGGAAAATTAATTAGAATTAAAATGACTCAAGGTTATAATTAACTCATTTATATCGTTAGCATCAAAGTTAATATCATTTTATGTAACGTTAAATATCATTGAATACTACATTAATATTCCTCCGCTGTTTGTTATTTAGCATATTAATTATTACAAATTATTAAAATTAAAAATTAACTTTGCATGCACAGCATTTCAAATAATAGTAATTATATAATTATAATATAAAACTGGCATATTATTAGAATAATAATGTATATTATACAGTAATTTATTAAGTCGTTCAATTGTTGAAAATGGCCCAAAATTAGCTAATATTTAGTCTTGTGGAATTTAGTGGTTGCGAAGTGAATTTTACATAAAACACGATATTAATTTGGGAAATAAATTTTCTGGTTACGATAAATTATATTTTCGACAAAGTAATTTCGATATGATAGCTGCCAGTATATTTTAAATTTGAAACTATTTTGTTAAGAGGGAAATGGTGAGCGCAATCTATAAGTCGGTCTCGTAAAGTCTTGATAAAATGAGTTCCGTCGTCAATCGATAATTCTTTTTTTCGTTCTCACTTAAAAAAAAAATCTTGACCTGGTTTTAACCTTTTACAAGCGCTTTCATCAGCTATTATTTGAGGTGCTAACACTGCAGTATACTATCCACTCTCTCAGACCTCTTAGATTCTATTACTAACAAAGAGCTAAACTAAGATAGGCTCTTCTATGGAAAAATCAAATTTCACAAATATTTATTTAAAATGTGGTGCGGCGCGCTCATCACACAATTTTCATTTACCGCCCTAGTTGAAATAAATTTTAAAAGTTTTCATTAAATGATACAAAAGTAGATATTATTAGCTACAACAATTCGTCACTCTCCATTACTTTCTATGGCGTTATTTGTTAGATATTAATTTTTCTAAAATCTTTAGCTTTTTTATGTATTTATATTATATTAGAGATGGGCATTACTATTCTTATATTCGGAAATAAGTTTTCAAATTGGTAAAATATTTTTCTTTGTTTATCCTTTGAGATGGTTAATTATTTCAAATAAGCAAAACTAAAGGTACTTTAGAGGAAGCCATTTTGAACTTTTGACATTTACAGTTACTACTTGAACTTAACTACTCACTCCTTAACTCATTATTAAATCAGTTTTTCTTTTTCGGAATTGCTTATTTTAAGAATCGATGAATTTCGATTATTCTGAGCATTGTCGACATACGCTGTATTTTCTTTTCATCATAATGTAAATAATTATTTATAAGTAAAAGTATATCAACTATTATTTTTATACCTTGAAAAAAGTTCTATTTTATGGTATAACAATAAAGAGATGTGTTATGCTGATTTTTATTAAGCATTAATTATTTCGGTGGCTCCTTTAGATGGATTGTCTTTTACAAGGCTGTGTGAAGAAAAAGTTCAATTAGCGTATAATTTGAAGGTTGATAAAAGAAAAATAAATAAACTTTCTCATCCTCACACCAATCAATGGCTCCTCTCTCAGAGAACCTTTCTTTCCCTATTATATAAATGCTTATCATTATTAATATTTTGCACATAATTATAAATTTATATAAATATTCATATAATTATAAATTCGTATAATTTATTTGAAAAAAGAAATTGTTAATAAGTTAAAGCATGTTGAAATCTTTGATCAGCATTTGAAGAAATCCCTTTTTTATTTCGTTAAGTTCCAAATCCAAAGATAAAAATGATACTCTTGGTGGGCTTTGTCCCCAATAGTTTCCGTAATCTAATTTGTTTTTATGATTGGCCTAAGATTCAGTTAATTAATTCAATAATAATTACAATAAGACAACAAAATATAATTATATGTAATGAAAATAAAATATGTCAACTAAACGATTGAGGATCTTTGATATTTCTTTTATGAACCACTGTGATAATCACTTGTCTTTCATCTTAACTTACAGCATAAATAATAAAATTTCGTAAAAGGCTATAATTCTTGAAATTATTGAAATTTTCTAAAATACGACATAATTATTCTTCTGAATAAATATCTTGAATACGCCACTATATCATATTATGTATATTATATTATACTAAAACATGAAATTGTTTGGAATTTCGAAAAATTATTTTGTATGAGTAATCTTGACCTGGATGAACCTTAACAATAATTTTAATTTGAATGAAAAATTAAATTATGTTGCCGAGGTTGCAGTTTAATCATACAGTTTAATCATACAATTAAAAAATCGAATAATCTTTGATCAGTTGATACAAATAATAGGTTCATGACCAACGAAATACTATGTTTCTCAAGACTAGTGACAACCAGAAAATTTAGGACAGTGCCTACCAGTCCCTTTTCCCGGAATGTAGATTTTTCAATTCCATAATTCACGAAAGATTTTTCATCCAGCTCCTTTTAAGATGCTTCCTCGTATTAATGGGCATATCAGCCATATCCTTTATCAATCTGTCTGTGAAGTTTATTGTGGAATCGGAGAGGAAATCTACCTTGTGTTTGTCGATGATTGATTAGTATTAGTCGGTTTAATTGGAACTAAGTAAATTGTAAAAAAAAAAATACAATAATATAAAACCATGACTACAGCACGCATTGAACGGGTTTGTTATCCTTTGAATCTAAAGAAAACTGGAACTAAACTCTATAGAATCTGTGCCGTAGGAAATTGGCCTTTCTATGTTTCACTACAAAAACAAATTAGAAGCATTAATACGAAGTGAATGTCAAATCAAACCAGTTCGATTAATAACTAATGCTTAAATTGATGTTAATTTAATCCCCAGACCAGCCACTCCGTCTACGCCCGGAGAAACCGGATTCGGAACTGACAGACTATCCGAAACGCGTGTATTGGAAATGTCAAATTTCTCCGTTAGGGTTGGTCAGTCCTTGAGACGAATGTGAGGCCGACGGAGCGAACTGTTCGCCCTGCTTACCTTGATTTCGCTTCGGATCCGCTCCTCGCTCCGTTACAACTTAAAGACGGTCTCATTTCCCCTCGAGGCCGAGAAACAACGATCCCCGAAATAGTGAGAGCACTTAGCGACTAATATATTGGACAACCTTCAATTTAAAACATTGTGTAGTTAGATGTGAGTTGTAAACAATTTGCCGGAGCGCCTGTCCGCATACTGATGACCCCTTGTAAGTGAGGTAACTCGTTGGCTCTATTGTGTACAGATCTGTTTTGTAATGTTCAAGGCGAAAAAATATAACTCTTGACGTCCTTCTCCCGATCTGAGACAAATATATTTTTGTTAAGAATCCATTCGTTTCGGAAATAAAAATCCTTCCGACGATAACCTTAGCCGTGTAGAAATAATAACTTTGCTAACTCGGACGGGAGCCTATAATCGATGTAATTGCTATGTCTCCTTGGAAATATCATTTGTGGCCAAAACAACTTTAATAACATATACTTATACTTATATAATAGCAATTTACTCTTGGCTTACTTCCTGTATCCTTACAACTCTTCACATCTTCATTTATTCTCGTCCATATTTTATATCGTAGAGATATTACTTATAAATAAAACTTCTGTTTTGTTTTTTGGGGATTTAGTTCCGAATCTACCTTTGTGTAGTATATCGTTACTTCATGGATTTATTTTTTTAAATCCAATTCAATACATTTTTTATACGATTAAATTTTTATTTTAATTACAAGATAATACTAAATACAAGTGAACTGAACGTTTAGCACCATTTCCTCGATATTAAATAAAGTTATTTTAATGTTGGAACAAGATTCCTTGCCAATGTTAGAATATTGGAGGTAAGATTGACGGTTTTTATTCATTCACCTGGTGTACTTGCGTAATGAAGTTGGGTTAGTGATGAGTTAGCTCGCTGGATCTGACTTCCAACTTGCCACATAACCTCTGACGCACGTCTACACCATAACTTACTTCAACCTGTTGAACTATGGGTCGTAGTAATCGGCTTTGATAATGTAACCAGCTTAAGTTTCATGAGCTTTCATCTGCATCTATGTCACGGTCGATTGTGCCTATAATAAGATTATAAGACTTATTATAAGTCTTTGATTATTTAATCCAGATAAGAACACCACTGTAAAAATAATATGAACGGTAGTTTTATTACAAGGATTTTAGTACTTCTTATTTTATTGTTGGTGTTATTGATAGGATTAATGTAGTTTTAGATTTTATTTTGTTTTGAGTTTTATCAATCGGTAATATTTGGCTCAATATCCCAATAAAGGGATGCCGTCGATTTAGTAGTCAAAGGTTAAAAAAAAATTAAAATTCCTTTAATTTTTTTTTATTCAAGTAAGTGCTCATCCATCCTTAACGAAAACTTAACCAAACTTCCAAGTAATCTTAAAATATAATATTCTTTGGTCCAGCTAGTGGCGTACCCAGAGGGGTAAGAGGATTGGGAGATATAACCCCCTCTCCCCTCCGAAATGTACGAACAAGTTTGTATTTTAAATAATATTTTTGGTACCATTTAATAATAATTTTTATCCAATTTTCATGTTTATCCTTAAAACACCCTCAAACACCTCAATTTGGCGATTATTGACATTTAGGTGATTACTTGCGATATCCTTATTAAATAATACCAAAAAAATGTATAACTTCACCCCAAAAAAATCTTTGTTCAAGAAAGGGACATTTGGATCAAGCTCTATAGAGGGCATCCCCACACTGCGCAGCGGTAGAGAGGGAAAGAATATGATGATAATGATATTTCTAAATAAATATCATTATCTTATAACATTAACTAATTTTAACATTAATTAATTAAAAAGCAGAGGCCTTAACCTAAAAATAAAATTTCGTTCGAAAATTCGCCGCCCCCTAAATTGTTTGCCCCTCCCTCCCCCTAGAACGGGCCCTGTGTACAGAGAGAAAATATCAGGTATTCACTTTATAGTGGCTGGGTTTGCCACAGAAGAGTCAAAACATGTCAGAAGAAATTTTTTTTTTCTACTAGTGCCAGATTCGATCCTGAAATTTCGGACAGGAATTACAAATAAGCTACTCCTAATCTAATGAGGGTTATTTAATTGATTATTTTTTTAATGATATGTATATCATTAAAAAATTATCAATTAATTATATATATATATATATATATATATATATATATATATATATATATATATATATATATATATATATATATATATATATATAATGATGAAAATCATAAAACATCGATGGTGCAGAAATGGTTCTCAAGAATATATATTCATAATGCAGCTATAAAGGGTGGCATTGACAATTACTTTTTTCAGCGATAATGCCGGCATTGTTGTAATATATACAGAAATCCTTCAATAAGAACGTTTTTACAAATGTTGCATAAGTTCCGTGTATAAGTTGGAAGTTGCCTTTAGAGGTCGTTCTTCGTCTCTCAAGAGGGCTCAATCTTTCAATTATTTTTTTTTTCTTTTTCTTTTATACTAGTGGGTATTTCCCCAAGATGAGTTATCAAGATCAAAAGCGAATAATATCCTGTAAATTATGTAGCAACATATGTTTGAGAAGTTCTTTCTGTATGTATATTTTCTATGAAGAACCATTTTATTTTGTATGTGATATTTTCTAATAAAATCATTTTCCATCGTTACGATTTTTTTTATGGTCCTCATTTCGAATGTGTCTAGTTAATATTATAGAGATGCGTACTTTTCGGCACCTTTAAAAAGATAAAATCGGTTTTAATTAAATTATTTTTATTTTTAACATGAAATAATAACCACTATTTTGTTTTAATCTGTAGCATCATAATTTCATTACCTTTTGGCGTTGCTAGTGTTTGTGTCATATCTATTAATGTATTGACCTTGAGGATTAATAAATCAAAAATAACAATAAATTTATAATAAACATTTGACTAAAATCCTTCGTTCTAGATATAACTAGTTTATATTCAGTATATTTCTATCTTTGCCTGGCATATTTTAATCATCACGTTTTCAACTAGTATTTTCTACTGCCACAACTATGTTTTATTTATTGTTTTAATCTGGGTAAATAAGTGTAAAGTAAAAATTATATATGAATAAAGATCATTAGATGATAAAGTGTTGGTGTAATAGAAATTTTTTCAAAATTTAGATAAAAACTGTGCCTAAGAAGGATGCTGCAATATGCTTACCGTCATTATTTTAACATATTATTTAACGCGCTCATATATGAAAATATTATATATAATAAGTTTAATTCGTATTTTATGTTTTGTTTAAAAAAATTCTTTAGGATTCTTCAGATTTAGACCTAATGACTCAGGTTATCCTAGACTGTAGAATTAATGGCAGAGGTCCAAGTTCCATTTCCAACTGGTACTGCGTCTAAAAGGTGGGGGTCATTCATTAAAAGACATTGGAAAAGTTTCTGTCGGAAAAGAGATTATTGTCCAAGCATTAAAGCGATCCTTTGCTCTCTTAATTGATTGCCCAAAGTCAAAAAACATATTTATTATAACTTTAAAAATTTTAAGAATTCTCATTTTTTTAATAGGTCTAAATAAATATTTTTCAAAATAAAGATGGATCATTTCCTCTCTATTCCAAATTTTTTAATTGTTTTTAAAGAGGGATTTCGGAAGAAGGTTCCTAACGCCACTTAATAATGATAAAATAATGTTGTTTTTTTTTAAATATCAGGAACTAATCATTTCTTTATAATTGCACTTTTTTTTATTGGTGTTAGATCATATAACTTAATAAAAAAGGAAAAAAAATTGGAAGGATATTCCTAAAGTCATATGATAATAATTATGCTTTTCGAAAAATTAGAAACTAATATTGGATTTTTTAATATTAAATAAAAAATAAAATTTTGGAAGAAAGTTTGTAACTTACAATTAGTTATTTTGGATGTAGTCCCACGAAGATTTAAACGTGAGTGTGGTGTTCACGTTTCATTTACGCGAGTTCTTTTTCTCAGTCATTAAATAATTTTTTTATTTTTTTTTTTACATTTTTTCATTGCAAAATCCACGTGAAATTGTGAAACTACGAGTTATTTTACTATTTTGTTTTTGCGTAAATTTTATGCACAACAATTAATTTTTTATTTTTTTTAATCGATATTATATCACTTGCCCTAAACACATCTTTGAGAAGTTGCTATTTGACACTGGTTTCACACTTTTGGCAACGATATTTTAAGATTCCTATTTATTTACTAAGCATCATTAGTTATATGTCAATTTTTTTTTGTATAACAGAAATTATTTAGAACACCCCCAAAATATTCAAGGACGTTTAAGCTATTAAAAAGATTCGGTAATCCGTTTTTTTAAATTATTGTATATATCGTTGATTTCTGTTCGTTTACCTCCCGATTTACGAAGTTTGAAGGAAACCCTATCCTTGGAAAACACGTATTTTTCCCCTGACAGAGAAGAGGGAGTTGGTGGGGGGTAACTCCGGCAGAGATATCCCCACTCCGTTGGAACGGCAGTCATCGGGAGCTAGTGCTCGGAGTTAGTAGTGAATTGGTCAGCGACCTTCGTCTTCAGACTGTCGTAGATCTGGTGAGCAAATTATTTTCGAATTAATTATTTCTTTATTACGTTAAAATTCTCAAATGTTAATTAAAATTTTGTATGATTTTATTAGCTTATCGTCGACAACAATAATATTTTCTAGAATGTTACAATTATGCCCAACCGGAATAAAAATTAAAAAAAGTATTTGGGCATAAAATAAAAATGCTAAAAATTAATAATTTTATATATTTGCATAGAAAATTCAATAATCTCTTATCTTAGTTTCATTTTACCCATTTTTGATTTGGAATTTCCGCTATAATTTTATGTACCGACTAGAAAATTTTCCTTTACATACATTAAACGCTATTTTATACTTTTTTTTTTTTTGTATTATCGCAACTACAATATTAAATCAAATGCAACTATATTATTAAATTTATTAACCAGAATGGTATTTAAATTTTTTTAGGTCTTATCTATGGTATCAGTGAATTTTGGTGAAGTTGATTTTCAATCTTTTAAGAGGAATAATTTAAAATTTTGAGTAGCCTTTTATAGAAATATTTAAATTTCATATTGCGATATTTTTCTTTCTATTGGGTTGATCACTTTTGTTTCTGACAAAGCTGTTACAGCAAATACGAGGTACAGAAGTTAAAAAAAAATTAAACTTTAGTTATATGCAAGGGAACTAATTACTTGGCCCAGATCGCTTAGGACAAAATTTTTTGAGTCTTCAGGTGCTTCAACCGTGATTTCCATCCCTAATTTTCCCTTATACTCTGAACCCTCCCAGCTTCCAACTCGAGGACTTTTCCTAAAAGGGGGTAGAATTACTAAGCGAAGCAATTTGGCTTAATGAAGTGTAAACAGAAGTAGCTGGGTTTGAGTTTGTCTTCCTGGAGTCGTAGCTAATCTTTGTGAGCGGTTCACTGGCAACCGGTAATCTCTGATGTTCCACCCCAGAAATACTGTTTTCTTCACGAATTGCGGAATGGTCATTCCTAACCTGCACCCATATTGTTAGCTTTATTTATGGTCCATTTTTAGAAAGTTTTTTTTTTTTAGTATTGCAAGTATTATTTCGTGAATTTCAACTCTTGGTACGATGGAATGAGAATATGATTTTTATCATCAATAGAGTAAAAATAATTTTTTTTTTTTACTTTTCTTCTATGTGATCATCAATTCGGTTACTTTCTAATATTAATTACAATTATAATACTGGTTGTCTCTGTATAACTTAAAAACAATAAGAAAATCTAGTAATTTTTTTTCGGAACAAATGATCCATTATTTCAGAATTGATTTGCATTTTACAAACGTCTTAATACCTTACCGTATAAAACCAACGTTTCTGATACTAAATCAAGTCCATTAGATCATAGTATTTCATAAACCTAAAAATTGTAGCTATTTTTTAAAATAAATGTGTAAGTTTTTCTAAATTTTATATATTGAAATTTTCGAATGTTTGCTCTGATACTGGTTCAGTCTTGAAATGGCTCTTAAAATTTAATTATATCATTTTTCCGTACTGTCTAATCGGGTTTGTTGTAGTTTCAGTACATCTGGAATTATTTTTGGTACGACTAGGTCGTAAATATAAGGAAGATTTTTTTAATTTTTTTTAAATATAGTGATCTACATGCAATAAGAGCATTGATAAATGAAAAACTAAAATTTCTGAAATGCTCTAGTGTTAATTATTTTTGATTAGTTGAAATGAAAATTGTGTTGTCAATTCTGATGATTCTAATGTGGCTATTAAAACTTTTTTGCTAGTACTTTTTATTAACGTAATAATATAATTCTATTTTTGTTTAAATTAAATTTTTGTATTTAATAATTTTTGATAAAGACATATTAATTTATAGTATTTTTTTGTAATTATAAATACAAACGGTTTAACGAATGATCTGTTTGCTGCCTTTGATTTAAAAAATACAGTCTAGATCGTTTGCGAACTCTCGCTCAACGTTGATACGATACTAATAGCCGAGGCCACAACACGTTTTAATAACTGGTGGTGGGAGGAGTGTCGTCAAACAATAATCTCTACCTAATTCTCCCTCGGCTTTGTCGCGCTTCTAAAATCAATTATATGTCTGCTGTATTTAAAAATGTGCATTTTAAAAATAGAATTAAAATAAAATATTATATTTATATTCGGAATAAATATAAGTTTAATCACTTGAAAAGGTTTTATCAAAGCTGAGAGATGAATGATTATAATATTGAGCGTGACGATATGAGGGCTATTCAGCATTGACATCAATACTATCTCAAGGCTATAGCTGTGACATCCTCATGATGCCATCTCCCCATCGCACCATCGCAGCAGGTGTATTTATATTTATTCTTGTGCAATAGCTAATAATATTATATAATAATATTCTATGACAGTTTAATAAATTAATTTAAAGAAAGCTGTAAATGTAGAGCAAATATCGCTACTGGCAAATATTCGAACTAGATAGATTGACGCATCCAGAAGTTTCAATGACTTTTAAATAATCAAAGACAATCATGTATTATTCTGATTATTTACAAATCATTAGGGAAATATGTTGGCAGTTTTACGCACGTCCATCCTTGAATAATGATTGGCTCCAATGATTATTCATTCATTTTTATACGACTTTTATCTTTATTTTCTTTTTCAACAACGAAATTTAATTTTTTTTTAAAGAAATAATTCTAGTTTAAAAATTCTAAACAATGAATTTCGAATTTTGTACCTTTTTAATATTTTATGATAATATTGTTTTATTATATATTTTTCCCTTTTTATAATATTTTCAATTTAATAATAAATTACTTTTGTAAAGAAAAAAAAATATTAGAAGAAACTTTTTTTTTATTCTGTTCCATGTAAAAAATATAAAATGAGGGCAACAATCATTTTTAGAAATTATGAATTAAAGAAAAATATATCTAATTATCACAAATATTTTAATATACACAAAAAATGTTTTTAAAAAATTCGTTGTGCCCCTGTTTTTACTATAAATCAATTAATGTATTGAATGACATATTTATATTATTTATAATGGTAGATAATAGCACATTAGAGGGACTTTAAAATGGTAGGATGGATGCCGGAATGCTTTTATATTGTATATTATAGTTTCAAAAAATATATATGTCTGGATTTGGATATCAATACAAAAAATGAAAACTTTTTTTTTTTTTTTTTTTTAACACAAGATATTATCACATATAAAAATTATCGCTCAAATGATATTTTTTTTTTAATTTACACAAAAATTGTATATGAATTACTTTTCCAAAGTTTTGATGGACATTGTACATCTCCATGTGGGCCATAAAACATCGGAAAAAAAAATATATGAAGCTGAATGTTATTACATGGTACTCATGTTACAACACGTAACACAGGACATGTACACTAAATAGTACTCATTCAGTGCCACCTATCAATATTATGTCCTTTCTTCGTTTCTAATTGACCATGACAAAGACCTCTAATGTGGGCTTCATTAAAATATAAAAGTTATTTGACGTCATTTGTTTCATTTATTTTCACGTGACCGACATGTGACCATCATTTCCTTAATAATAAAGAAATCTTTTTCTGTTTCTTATTGTTGAAACGTAACAATATTTGCATTAAAAAAAAAAAAATAAATATTCTTAAAACGAATAATATGTCATGGTAATGAATAGGAGAAACTACTCATTGTTAGTACTATAATGACTGTTATGGGAAGGTCACGGAGCCAAATTCTTTTCAAATGCCTTAAAGGATCGTGTGGAATCGCGTGGGAAACAAGATTACGAATATTTACGGGGTTTTAGGTTTTCCAAGGAAAGGCTCTTCAACTATTTTTGGTTTAAGACTACACCGATTTTACTACCATGATATGTGTGAATAATTTTATTTGTGACATAAAGAGAACCATTGAGGATTTTATGGTGTGTTTTAGATTAGATTCGGCAATTCGATGATAGGACTTATATGTCAGTTCGGCATATCGCGAAACCATCTGTAGTAGGCCTGAAAATGTTCATTGAGCCTAATTCTGTGGGAACCCTCTTGATTCCTCTGTGATTATGTCATAGCCAATGATTGAGACGTTTTACGTGTTTCTGTTAAGCGATGCCATTTTTTGCGATACGTAAAACCAAAGATGTAGTCAATATCCGTATTGTCCTCGATCGAAATGTTGTTTGTACAGAGAACACACAAGTTTGTCTCTCACATTCAATGATGCCAATTATTGTCATTATTAGTGTATGCCATGTCATTTTCCTATTCAGTGCTGATCTAATCATTAAAGATATTTATTGTGGATTGTGCAAGTGTATTGGAATGATATCGAATAGATAAATGAAAGTTTTCTTTAATTTTTATGTATTGTTGAATGAAAGGTACTTTTAATTTTAAATATACAATGGTGCCTTTAAAATCATCTGAATCATTTTTTACTGCATAGTTTGGAATTGAATGTATGTTTGGCTTTTGCAGAATCTCAAGGTATGTTGTAAATTATTTAAGTTGTACAATAATATCGCTTAAGTCTGTTATATGTATTCCAAGTTATTCCAAGGTCTAATCAATCATAAGTATTTAAAAGTCAAAATAATGTTAAATATATATATATATATATATATATATATATATATATATATATATATATATATATATATATATATATATTTTTCTTACTTGGTAACCTCACACAAGGATTTTTAGGTTTTTAGGTTTATTAGATATACATGCTCCATGCCTTAAAGGCATTACTACATGAATGATAATAATATTAAGTTTACGTATTCATTATACTATATTATTTCCGAGAAAAATATGACTAAAAATCAAATTAAAATAATTTCGGAGGTAACAAGCATTTGAGATAGCATGTACGTACCATGTATCAACTTGTGTAATATGTTGCAAATAGTCATTTTCTAGTCTACTTTACGGATTACTTACCAGGCCAAGGCGTGATTCGGAACTTAATGACGCAGGTTTAAGCTGTATCAAGCCGCTAGATATTATTTTCCGGGCGACTACACTAACCAGGCAAAGAGGCCAAGATAGAATTGATAGAACCATTATGTATTACAGCTGTTGAGCTCGATACATAACGCCCCAGCTTCCAGAGGCAGTTAGCCGTTCTCGGTTGACGGCTTGCTTGGAGTCTCTTACCCAACGTCTCTCTCTCACAGTTCAATCCGCTTATTTTTCTTTCTTACAACCCCGCTTCTATAATAATCTTTTTCTAACTTGGCTAATCTACTTTATCTCCGGTTAGGCTTGCTTTTTTTTCTTTCTTTTTTTTTTTCTGAAAAGCTCTTTTAAACCAGGCATGACCGCTGAAATCTATAAACATATAACTTGATTCTGAAAATAATCTATGTGAGCATTCCTTTATGATTCATACTCCATTAATTTGCATGATTAAGTAAAATTTTAATATGTTTAAATTAGTAGATCTATCATGGATTACATACATGAACATCATAAAAAATAATAATTTGTCGATAAAAATTAAGAGAAATATCGAAAACAATTTTCGACCAACTGCCTTTAGTTCCTCCTCCTTAGTCGTGGAAGTTGTATGTGAAAAATACTAATATTTGTGTATACAAATATTATTCTCTTATAATACACCAATTATTCTAATATTTTACGTACTATAATTTTCAGAAAAATGTTAATAAATTGAAAACCTAAAGGGCCAAAGAATTGACACTTATAAATTGACCTATCAAATATAAATAGACCTATCCAGTGGAAGGTTAGTTACCCACTTTAAAGAGGATTTCTGGAGAAATAATATAAAAATTTCCTACTGGAACCTGATGTCGATATATAGTAATCCAGAGGATCCACTGAAGTACCCCCTACATTATAAATTTTCCTACAGTTATTAAAATTAGTAAACTATAGTTAATGAAAGTTTATTGCATATGTTGGTAACTTTATTGTAGTAGGTTGGTAATTTTCATTTTTTTTTCTTTTTATTTATATCCTTCTGGCACTTCTATTTTGTTAAAAAAAAATAAATGAAGAAAAATCATTCCAAGTTACAACTGAATATTAAAGATTGTAAATGGTATAAGGGAAAAAAATTATAAATAAATATCAAAAACTTGAAATTCAAATTATTGTTCATCTTTCGTTTTGTTTCACAATTAATTTTTTATGTTTAAAAATTATGCAGCCAGCACACGAATGATAAAATTATTAATTACATGCAAACAGGGAAAACACGAAACAGGGAGTTATTTTGCTAGCAGTTGGAATGAGACGCAGTTCGTGCTGTTTATTTTCCGCAGACTGTTTCAAGTTCACTTCAGATAAAATAAAAAGTTGCATTAATTGTAATAATTTTCATATATAACCGTTTTTTCATTGAACTCTTTTTCATTGCTATTTAATTTCGTGTATTAAAATTGTGTTTTATTTCCAGAAGAAAAATTGGCTGTAGTCTATATTTATAAAAAAAAAAAAAAAATTAATGTTATTTCTTTTTGTGATACTTAAATGAATAGTAACGTATTTTACAGTGTAGTCATCTTCTGGTAGCTATACAACAGCTGTAATACTATAAAAAATGATTAGGCTCCTTAGAAGCCAATAATTATATATCTAAAGGGTCCAATTTTTCTACAAAACATTTCGAGCCCAACTTCACAAAAAATAAATTTTCTAAAAATTTTGTTCCAATATATGTCGAATTACATTGCATTAGTTTTACGAAAATTAGTTTTACGAAATAAAATCTAATTTATTTCCTGTTGGCTGATTGTAATCAACCAAGAAAATAAAATTTAAGCCCTGTTCAAAATTTAAAGATAGGTAGAAACAAAAAATCGAGAAAAAAAAATTTTGTCCGTCCACCGCATGCCGTTTTTTTTTTCACAATAACTGTTTACTTTAATATGAACAAAACTAATTATATTTGCTCTTATTGTATCAACATTACATTTTCCTGTTCCTGACTACGAGGCCATTAAACTTGTTATAGAGATAGAAGACGGTAGTGAGCGTTCTTCCGATGCGCAATCTAATCGACGAACGTGCGTGTAGCGTATCTCGGAGCGCCCTTAAACACACACCTGTTATACCTCGCGGAGTAGCCGTGGATAGCTGACGTTTCCCTCTGATAGCCTTGTCTTCAATGAGATACACTTCTCTTTATGCGGCTTCTGAATGATACGCCGGCGTTTCATCGTAAAAATAACGTTTGATATATCAGACCCAGTTAAAATTCCGTATTTCTAAAAATAAAATCATCTTCATAGGAGATAGCGTTGAGATATATTAGAACGCGTATCATGAATATTCATTTTCATGATGATTAAAATTGGATTTTTATATTAATGTCTTCCTCCAATGGTTCGTTGGTTGTTTGTTTTTTTTATTGCACAAAACATCGAGGTCATCAGTGCCCAGATATATTTTATAGATAAATTTAATCAAAATTATTAACATCTTATAAAAAAAATGAATAATATAAAATGGAAAAAAGTAAATAAGTAAGAGAGTAACAAATATTTTAATGAAAGATGTGGTAAGAGTAATGGTCGCCTTGGCATTATGAGATCTGCTCGTAAATATCGAGTTTGACGAGGAGAGACATCACTGCGTTTATCGTATCATATCACTGAGGCTATTCCTTTTTACCTCGAATCTTTTCAGTAGAATAGGCATTCTTCAGAAATATGTACTATTGCCAAGTTTCTTTGACAATGTTGGCATCTTGGGGAAAATTCCTTTGATATCATATGAATATGGTTCAGTCTTCAATGGCCAATCCTCAGACGGATCAGGCCGACTTCTTCTCTGCAGTCGTTGCGATTTGAGGTCTGTCAAGGCTTTACCTCGCTCTCTTTATGACTTGAAGCTTGCTTGGGTAGATCTTGTCCCACTTTTAAAGAGACAGCAGCGCATTCAGGATTTCGTTTCAAGAGAGGAAGAGGGTTTTTCCATGCGTCAACATTAAAGATACGCACTCTAGTCGGGGTATGTCCGGGGGCTCTCTCTATATATAGTATTTTCCATGCCAATGTAAATTATTTATGAAATAACATTCAATAGGTTTATACAATTTTTGTTTAAAAATAAGAATAAATAAAATTATTTTGTAATTTCGAAGGAGGAAGGGAGCTCTGGCAACACCACTTTTAGGAGAGTTCTACTATAACCAGGAATAGTAAAGACCTCTTTGGCAGCCTTATCCACCATTTCGTTAATTTTTATTCCAACGTGTCCAGAGACCCCACATAGTGAATCGATTTTCCATCCTACAATTGTTTTTAGGCGAATTCTACTAAGAAAAATATGTGACATAATTATTTCCTCTCAATAAGCCATTAAAATATGTCAATGAATGAAAAATGTTCGAATAAGTATATAAAAAAATTATCTTAACAGTCATTTGAGCTCTAGGCTAATTTTTATGAATAACTCTAAAAATTAAAGTAGTGTTAAAATATACAACTATTTTTTTTCTAATTATTTTAAAATTAAAATTGTTAAAATTAAAATTATTTTGTAATTTCGAGGGAGGAAGGGAGCTCTGGCAACACCACTCTTAGGAGAGTAATAAAATAAAATAATAAAAAATAATATTTTTTGAATTTATAACTACTATAATCTAAATATCCACAGATATAAATCGAATCGGCTGACACTAAGAATATATATATATTTTTTTGTAGAAGGTAGCTGAACATTATTTCATGATATGACCACTACTTATTTTTCCAACTGGCTTTTCATTTATTCCCTCGAGGCAGAATTAAACGTGCCCCAAACTTCAACCCTTCCAAAAAGCTTCCAGGAATCTAAGTCAGAGTACCTGCCATTTAAGGCCGACACCTGGCATAAAATATTATAACCAGTAAGAGATTTAAAAGTACCCAAATATTTCTTTTAAACCAAAAATATATAGCGTAATCAAAGATGAAGAGGAACAATATAATTTAAAATTGGTTTGTTTGTTGTTGTTTTTTTTATGTTCAAAAAATAATTGAACTACAAAAAGAAACTCATGATAAACGAAAATGTTTAAAAATAAATCACTAGCACTGCTAATAAATAATAAATCGATAAAATTGAATCGGATGTTTTGAGTTTTTTATCCCGTTTCGCCACGACTATCCCTGATGATTTCGAATTGTTCTTCCTTATCAGAAGATACGATATCTCCATGTAAAGATAGCGGTGATGGCTGATGGAAGAAATTACAAACGGTGTCATTAAATATTTTTAATTACTACTTTAGTAGAAACTCCTTTATTTTCGATATAATGATTTAGGTTCGTTCTCACTATCTTGAATGAAATGTTAAAAGTAAAATAAATATAGGACGTAATTTCCAAGCCCGACAGATCATATCTGGTCATCTCCTATCCGTTATTCAGTTATCACATTAACTTCATTAGTGTGAATAATATTTATGAATTCAAATGCCATACTTTAGTAGTGCACCTAATAGTTCTCAAATATTTTATTTTTCCTATGAATAAAAAAAATAAACAAATAAATTTAATTAAATATACGAAAAGAAATTGGGAAATATAGCTATGTAGTATACCCATGATTTTTTAAAAATTAATTATCATTCATAATACAAATTTAAATAGGTAGTTTATAATTTCTTTATTGAGAAATAAGTTGTATGAACATTGAAACCTCACGCTAATTTGTATTATTGTATTTTTAGTTTCTATTAACAATATTTTGTTACATGAATGAAGCAATAAATATTGTGATTACTCTTCTAGTAATACTTATAACTGTGTAGTATAGTCACTGATTTTTGTTTTTGAAAAAGGAGTTGTGTGAACATTAAAATCGCACGCTGATTTTTATTTTTGTTTGTTTAGTTAGTATCATTTGTGGATTCAAAGAGGGGAGTGGCTTCCGGGCCGAAGTCTCCTATAACAAACAATTAATTTTATTTTTTTACATTAGTATAAAGAAGGATATACAATTGAGAGAATGGCATCTGTCTGAATGATGGGTCAAGAAAAATTATAGAAAATTTCTCCCTTAAAGCATTATTTCCGCTGTAATCAAGTTATAAAAAAAAAATGAATTTCTAATCATTAAAGTTCACTGCTTAAAATATTTTTAAAACATTTTCCGGGGGAAAAGAGATACCCTATTCTAGCAATCAGGAATCTCTATCCCCAGACCTTCCTTGTTAGCCCCCTCCCAAAATTAAATTCTAGATTCACTATTACTATCCAAAATAAGAATGTTATTTTTACAACATAAATAAATCAGTCACACTATATGCCCTGAATGGCTTAGGACAGAGATTCTTTAACTTATGCAGTCCGGGGGTCCTCTCTTGAAAATCATTTTTTTTTTTGCTGAAGCCATCCAACTCTCGGCATTTTACTTCGTTCCTGAGACTTAATTTCTGGCTCAATATTTTCATAGGTAGTGTGTTTTAATAAATATTGGTAAAAATGTATCACTGGCCAATTTTTTCCGTATTTGCAGTTGAATAGAAATAATAAATTTTTTACTAATTATTGTTTAGTTATATTAATAATTCGTTAAGTGACAACAAATAAAAAATGTCTTGACCATTTAGGATTTTTATAAAATGAGTTATTTAAATAAAAGGGAAAAAAGTTGGAGGATGTAAAGTTAATGTCAAAATTATTTCACGAGATAATTGCTACTCGAACCCCTGGAGTCTACTAAATCGTCAAACCACAGTTTTCACCCTTGCGAGCCCCAAATATTTTCTGGCAAAGAGAAGTGTAATGTGGCCAAACAATATTTGAACCTAGTTCGTTCGTCACATGAAATATATAGTAGCCCCCTTGGGCTACCTTGCTCCTCTAAAAATAACATTTTTTTTTTCATACTATTACTTTATAATTTTAACGTCTGTATGGCAAAGCTTGCTTTTTAAATATATAAGTTATTTTTATGTTTAAGTAAAAAAGAATTTACCTTACATAATACGAGTATATGTAGTTAAAATCATGTGAACAATTTTTTTTCTTAATTTGAAGACAGTTACGTTAATATAACTCTAATTTGGTAATGGGACCAAATGTTCACTCCCCTCCTCCCCCTGATCCAGTGTGGTGTTATTCGACACCCTGGCATGGTTCCACGCCTTATCTCATCGACTCCCCCGCTCCTTAACGATCCATTTCTAATCTTCAATTTGTTAACAATCCATCAAGTTGATATATAGTACGGTCTTGTCTGTAAATAGAAAATATTTTATCAATTCAATTAACAACTTGTCATTGTCGTAACGACATATCTTGGAAGACTGGTTTACACTTGTCACTTTTCAACCATATATATATATATATATATATATATATATATATATATATATATATATATATATATGCATGTTACGTATACAGTGTTTTCTAAAAACTATTTTCATAATTCAAAAGTACGTACTAGCAGTTCTCCTATCACGTACTTACTAAAATATCGCAAATTTAAAAATTAATTTTTGCTGTTTCATGTACGTACTTTTGAATCGGTTCAAACTTCGAGGTATGCCTTCGAAACCTCTTGCAAATTGAGTAAGTTTCTACTTTATAGCTTCATCAATGGTGGTTCCATAGACCCATGATTGATATTTTTACCTTGTATTTGGCTCTGCAGCCTCTATGAAAAGAAGGAATTTGTTAATTTAAATAAAAGAATAATCTGTAGCTAAATTTTAATGATTTAACAAGCCAATTGTTAATATATAGGTAGTATATAACTTGAAGTCCCAAATAAAATCAGTGTAAATTACCTAGAATGTGGGTCAGCTTGGATCCACGCTCAATTCATTACCTTGAAACCAGTAGATTTGTAAAGGTGTCGAATTTATACAAGATTTTTAAATAAAATATAGGCTTTTAAGAAAATAAATTACTAAAATGCTATTTTTAAACTTACTTGAAATATCAATCATTTTTAGTACAGAAAATGTTTTATTTATAATCTTACAAATAAATTCAACAAATTTAAAACTTCATCCAGTGTTATTACATTTTAGAAAGCATACGAACTAAATAGAAAATAAATGCTGTTATAGACCTGGGCCCCATTTTTTTTTTTGACCTGCTAACCTTTATTTGGCGTAAGTATATACAAGTTTACAATTTATTGTTTATGTGTGGGATCGTAAACACCTATAAGAACAAATTACTAATAATGATTACAAGTGAAACAACCATTCCGTAGCTTGTTTTAAATTAAATTCAACCTCCTTTATTATTACAGCTACTTTTTGGTTTCGTCTATATTTTAAGGAATTCTTTGGACAGAAGGGGAATAACATCTTTCTTATCAAGGATTTATTTTAATTTGACCTTTCCTTAAATGCCAACAATTCGTAAATGTTAAAGAAAACTCAAGTTTGGATAGATTTCTTTCTCTTTTCGATTCTATAATTAATTTTTATAACTTTGACGATTCGTCTGTTAGCTAACATATGCACAGGTGACGCAGTTACAATGTAAACAGTAACGTGTTTGCCCAGCTCTGTAGGTATATCAGGTAGGCGCCGTTTCTGCAATAACCAGTACGCAGTCAGTGGAGCAAAGCTGTTTTTAGCAGTAAGTTATCTCTTTGTCAATAGATCACAAAATATCGTATATTTTTTTTTTTTTTATAATTTGTTTTAACAGCATAAGTCCTTGAATTGCCTCTAAATCTTTCTTCCATTGTTGATCTTTCCAGTTGTTTACAGTTGAATTACAACTACCTGTCCTTGGATAATTTTGAAACTATTTTTTTTTTCTAGTTCAAACTAATAAATCTTTTGACTAATGTGGAAAACAAATATTAAATCAAACGTTTCCATTGTATTCTTTATTTAATAACAGTTCTTCTATATATTTTTTAGTATTTCGATTTCTCTTGTTGACGAAGGAGAATTTTCAAATGTTTGTAATGATTTTTATATACTTTACTTACGTTCATATTCATAATGTTTATTACAATAAACATTCATTTTCAACTGATTTTTTTTTATTTACTTTTTAGTGTAATTTAATTGGTATAATGTAATTTTTTTTAAAGTCTAAAATCACCAACGAATTCTGTTCAAAGTATTTATTAAAACTTATTCCGAAATTTTTATTTAAAATTTTAATTACAATTACAAAAACACAAAATATCATTGCTGTTAATAAATAATTTCTCTCTCTACTATGAATTATTTGTATAAATTTTTTTTTGGATTTGCATATTATTATTACTTCATGCATTTTTGGAGCTTGAGTTGAGCTCGGCGTAGTAGGTTTGGAAAAACAAGATGTTTAGAGAAAAAAAATTGTAACGAAACCTTATCATTTTTTGGAAAAGATGTGTTAATTTTTTAAGGCATTATCCGAACCACGAATTGTAAATATTTCATATCAATTTAAACATATTTTTATGACGCCTAGTATGATTTCAGTACAATGGCACGACTCATTCAATAGTTTTAAAATTTTGTAAATATCCAGTAGCTGACAGAAAATCACAATTATACATTTCATCTACGTAAATATTTTTCTTCAATTTGATATTTTTTTTTTTCAGATTTCATCACATATCTTCTTTCTTTTTTTTATTCCTATAAAATTATTGAAAATATTTCAACAAAGAGGTTGCAAAATAATAAAAATATCAGAATATTTTTGGAAAAATGATTTGTTTTGAAAAAATAATTTAAATTATTTAGTTTAAACTTTAAAATAATATTTATTCATCATCTTGAACAGAATTCATTGGTGTTTTTAAAAATTCACAGAAATTTGTTTTGATGTATTTATTTTTTTTATCAGATCAAAATATAAAGTCTCTTGAGTGAAAAAACAGTTGAGAAAGAATGAAAGTTCTTTAAATCTAAGTTTTTATTATACTCGGCTCATGAAAAATAAATGTAAAATTTCTGTTTTTTGGAAATGTACCAAAGGAGTATATAGGAAAATACAATAATTATACAGAGATATAACAGATTATACAGATTTCTTGATTAAGAGAATTATGAGAAGTTTAATAAGTATTATTTATAAACAATATATATATATATATATATATATATATATATATATATATATATATGTGTGTGTGTGTGTGTGTGTGTGTGTGTGTGTGTGTTTTCTCATGTTTAGGTCGTGTTATCAGGTATTAAATAAAAATTTACTAAATAACTCATATAATTTATTTATTGTTTCAATCTATATCTTAGTCGTTATAAAGAAATACTTAATTTTTGTTGATATTATTTTTTCTTGCAGTGTCATTTATTAATATTTTTTCTTTATATTCACTGTCCTAAATGGGACAGCACGTCACAATGTTGTAAAAATGTAATTTTAAAAAAAAACGTAACATTGCAAATCTTAAAATGTAGTCATAAAAACAGATTCACACTTTAATTCCCTGTAATATAAAAAATTATTGCAGTATTATGTTTTGTTTTTTAAATGTATTTTTACAGCATTGAGATATGCTGCCACTTTGAGGACAATACATCTTCTTCTCTTTCTCTTTATATTCATCTTCTAGTCCTCCTTGACTCCTTCTTCTTCGCCTTTCTAAGTCTTACCCTCTCGTTTCTATCTCATATGTTCCTCTCGCCATGCTGGAGACAGGCCCAAACCACCTAAGCCGATGTTGCCCAATAAACGTCTCGGCTGATCTTACATTTAGATTGGTTTTTTTCATCGTGTTCTTTATTTTGTTTCCTCTTGTTTTGCTCTCAACTCTTCTCAAACAGCGAATTCCCATGACCTGTAGTTGGCTTTCATGCTTAGTTGTGAGGGTCGATTCGCTGGCATATATCAGTATCGGAATGAATATTATCTTGTACACTATTATTTTTGCGCGCTTGGAGACTTCTCTTTTCCATAGGAATCCTCTCTTGAGAGTGAAAGCACATTTTTGCTGACTTTATCCTTTTCTCAACGTCCTCATCAACCCATCCCTGCACGTTCATGTGAGCCCCTAGGTACTTGAAGTACTTTAATTGTTCGAACATATCATCTCCAAATCGTTGGCATCGTCCAACTCGGTCAGAATTTTCGATTTTTCAACGTTCATTTTCATGTTGATTGCCTCTTGTTCTTGTTGGAGGATAGATTTCTTCCATTATTGCCAACAATAAATCTAAATAAAACATTATTATTAAATAACTTGCTAAAAGGGCAACAATTTTTTTTTTTATTTTATCCAAAAAAAATGCAGTCCATCTACATACCAAAACTGCAAAAGTCGTCAAAGGTTTTGAGTTGCTTGATCTATTGTCGTAAAATTGCGTGTAACTGAACAATAGTTGATTTATCGACACTCACGACATAACGCTGCTTACTCCTCTTTATTCCTTGGATATGATACTTCTGAATCAAGCGGTATCTCCAACACTTTTTTTTTCAGTCATTTACGACACTTCTGCGTTTAGTAGTTGAGAAATAATCCTTTTTACGAATTTGTAAAACTAACATTGTTTCTCTATTATATATTTTAGCTAGCATATTTTAAAGTAGTAATGATTAGAGAGACAGCGATAGATAAAACGGAGTACGAAGAAATATGAAGAGTTGGCTGGTATCCTAGAAGAGCGCTGAGAGCCCTGGCCACAGCCCAATGACCCACATACGCTTAAAAATACTGCGCTCAAAAAGCGGGCCTGTTGTTTCTCTGTCTCCAATCCTATTTTATTTAACTTAGCGGTTTATTTTCCCTTGTAGCTTCTATTCTTGCCCTTCTGTCCCATTTAGACCGCATTCTTTCAGCAGCTTCAGTAGGGACGATATTACGTAGTATCTAAGGAAATTTTCCTCAAAAATTGTCGTTTCACTTGATGTATAATAACTACTCGCATCTTTTAACTCAATTAAATTTTAAATCTCGTTTTCATAATCAAAGCCATAATTCCATATATTTTTAATTTATTAAATATGTCGTTTATTTATTCTCTCTATCGTCGCTTCAGAGCAAAAATATCCGAAATTACTCTTTAAACTCCGAAAATTAAACTTTTCAGGAAAGGTTTTTTATTTTATTTTCTGTTTTATAATTTCATGATATGAGTATATAAACTACATTTTTGATTTTCTAACTTAGAACTAAACTTTTTTTTTAAATGTTTTTTTTTAAATATTTTTTACAAAAATCATTTTAAATTTAACATTTTTTTTCAAAATATTGATTAAATTTGGTATAAGATCTATGATATGGTATAAGGTATAAGATATCCCTAAATTTGTTATAAGATTTAAATAATAGAACTGTATCATAAAAATAACTGAATAATCGATTTAAATTAAGTATGTACTGTATCTTTGTTATTGTTCCATATCTGAATAAATAAATTAAAATTAAAATTAAACTATTGAGATAAAGGAATATGATCAATTATTTAAATAGATTGGTTTGAAATTCCAATTAAAGACCGAATATTGTAATCAGAGTATTTATGGAAGACTCCGAATGGAAAGTCCTAATTCTTTCAAAGTTTATTACAGGCCAGTCAACGTCTCTCCAATTCAGGAATCTTCAGGATCAAAATTTTACACGTATAATATTATTCTATTTCAGTATAATTTTTTTTTTTTTATAAAAGTATAAAAAAAAGGTAAACCTTTTTTTTAATTATTTACAGCCATCCAAAAAACTTGAATGAGATAGACAGACAATACTGATACAATTACAAATAAATAAATATGATATACCATTGATATTAAGTAAAAATTAAATTAATAAAATCAATTTATGTGCCAATAATAGTTGGCAGATAAACTATTAAATATGTCACTTGGAGGCGGAGGAAGGCATTATTAGGTTGAATTGATAACTTCCGCAAGGCGTGCTCCCTTTAACTGTTAGATCGCGAACGTTTTAAGGGCAAGCGAGGAATTTGTGCCGAAAGGAATCGAATCCGAATTCAAATGTTTCGTCCTTAAATATAAGTTTTTTTTTAAATAGCTCATTTTCGACAAATTATGTAAAATGTAAAGCCTGCCTTCTGTATCCCATCAAAACTTATAAATATCAGAGACACGCGAAATATCTTTTATTTGAAGAAACGATGAAAATAACGCTGCTGGATTTGAAATTTAAGCTTCTGCAATTACATGCTTAATACATTACTGCTTAGAAAGCATGTACACAAACCAACATTTCCATAGAATTCTGAGAACTATAGTTTAAACATAACTTAGTACGAACATAATTTTTCATTTTCATAACGTTGAAGAGCAGTATGATCAGATAGGATGTTCTAAAACTTCAATACACGTAAAAAGCCGAAAAGACACTGGAAATGAGACAACAAAAACTATAATCTCAAGAGTAAAGAATGTACAGTGATAGGTATTGTATTCCCACATACTTCTTACGTCTTAGGATTGGTTTCTTGTGTCACATAATAAACTGATATCAACGACAGTAGGGAGGATGTCTCTAAAAAAAACAAAAAAACTTTATTGACTTATTTTAACGTACAAAGACGTTATCTTGAGTGTTAGGGCAGACAAATATTCAGACACTTTTGGTGTCATATTTAAACACTCATTGCTCCATTTCTATAAATGCTAGAAAACAATATTTGGTATCATTTAACAGAGAAAATTTGTCATTAGAGATTGCAAAAAGATTTTTCGATTTCGAAATTAAGAAGTATTCGAAGGTGGAAGGACATTAAAGGGCCACGTTGGTTGATGACGTCACAATTCACAATATAATTTGTGACATATGTCCTTCATTCTCGAGATTGTTATTTTTTAATTACATATTCTTCTTTGCAATTCTCATTACTTGTACTCCAAATTATTCTACGTCTTTAAAACCACTCGGGTGTGTGACAGCATCTGTCCTTTTTTTTTTCGTTTGTTTTCCTTTCGTAACATTTTGGGCTACGATTCGTATTATATCTTGGATTCGTAAAGAAGTTATATTCAGTAATCTTTATGAGAATAATATTTGAACAAGAACTGTTCTAAAATTAGGAGCTCTTGCCTAACTGTTATTTGATCGTTAACATTGGAATTAATCTGCGGTGCCAAGTTGGCACTTGTTCTAGACCTTGCGAATATCAGTTTATATCCATCTCAAACGCTAAATAATAACCAGGCGCCTTTTCTATATTTAGAATATAATAGTATATATCAGGATATGTATAATTATCGTGACATATGTACTAAAGATTGTTACAGTCTTGAATTCCAGGTATCAGAAAGTAAGATTGTAATAATTCTATCGCTATATCTTTTCCATTGCATATTCTATTTTAAAAGTTATGAATAATGCAGAATACTTTAAAATAATTGTTTTAATGGGCCTTTTACATCCCTGCCACAGTTTTGCTATGTTATCTATCGTTCTTGAATTCCTCGCGAGGTTTGTTTTTATTTTTCACAAAAACTGTTGCAATTGTATAAAATACATAAATACAATAGTGCCTAAGGATAGATTTTGTATTCCTTTTATCCTATACGGATAGTTTAAAAAGAGCAAAACTTCAATCATTCTGCACTGACTTAGGCATAACGACAGGTAGCCACTATGGATGCTGTACAATAGATTAATTACTTGAACTTGACACTTGATATAAATAAAATTAGCTGAGCCTTTATGCTACTAGAAATTTTTAAAGAAGCTGGCCGTAATTTTATAAATATTATTTTGCAATGTTGGAAACTTGATATTACAATTTAAAAAAACTGATTTAAATAAATACTGAAATTGAAATACGATTCGAAAATTCATAACTAAATTGACTTGCTTGTTAACTTCTTGCATTTCGAGCTCCGCTTCTAAACATGCTAGAAAGCAAGAATTGGTATCATTTAACAGAGAAAATGTGCCATTAGAGATTGCAATGAGAATTTTTGGATTAAGACTTAAAGCGGAAGTACAGTAAGCTATTGAAGTTGACCAAATTCAAGTACTGAGTTGACGTCACATCTACCTATTGCACATAATCTGACTTTCAACTAATAAAATTTATTTCAACCGTAACATGAATATATTTGGGCCCAAAAATAAGCACTCTAAGTAATTCTACGCCTTTGAAACTGCGGTATATCAAGCCTCTGTCCGATTTTTTGTTAAAATTTACTCATATTACTAAATGAAACACAATTTTTTAAATAAAACTTAAATTATTGCATTTTTTTTTTAAATTACAACGTTTTCTTTCTTTCTTTTATAACTGTTTTACAGATCTTCTGATAAATCATTTATCACCACGTGTTCGGCGGTTTTAATTTGTCAGCAGGTTATGTAAATATCTAACAACTGACGTGGTATTATTAAAACAGTTATTCAAATTAACTCGGAATTAAGGACGTCTTATTGAATTCAAAGAGTCATTTGATTGTCAACTGGTATGAATATTTATGTTTTAACATCTTTGCCATTCAAAGAAAAATACTCTGATCTAGTTCTATGAAATTACTGATAAATTAAATTAATATTTCTTTTATTGCTATCAATTGCTTACGAAAAATAGATAATTATTGATGGGCTTGATAATGTTGGTTGTCATTTTTTGTTTGTAAAAAGATCCAATTGAATATTAAAAAGCATTTACAATTTGTTCTGCGGTTACAAACTGCTTGAGATTGGCAGTTGCATCATGCTTTTATATATGCTGGAATCTTTCCTAGAAATATTGAATAGTTCAATTTAATTTTAAATGAGGATTCCCCGATGGGAATCACATTTGTATATTTTAAAATCGACAACACATGTTTATATCAACTTCATTCTAATTATCATGAATAATATATAAATTTCATGCCGTTTGATAACTTCTAGAGGAAATTTTGAAGAATAAATTATTTTTTTTTACTTTCACGTGCGAGTGTGTGTGTGTGTGTGTGTGTGTGTGTGTGTGTGTGTGTGTGTGTGTGGTAAGTCTAGCTCAAAAACTAAATGTTGTATGGATCCTGAAGTTACACCTTTAAGATGGGTATATGCCGGGAATTTACACCAATTTTATTGGTAAAATCGACTTACCAGAAGTGCCACTTTTTATCATTTAATTTGCACATTTTTATAATTTTCTCGAAAAAGGCTCTAACGATTTTGATCAAACTTGTTGAAATATCAAATATCAATTTATAATTAAATGGTATTTAATATCAGGTCTTCTCTTCATTGAAATATTCTTCTAGGCTTGTATGCCGAATTTCCATTATTTCTTCCTCCAAAGTACCTTCCTACCGTTAAAAAATTGTTACAGTTCTTTGCTAAGAAACTTCTTTAAAGTTGCTTTTTAAGACGATTCACCAAAAAAAATGCAAAATGTAAACAATGAAGTGAGGAGGAATGCTCCAGTCAGATCTATATATAGGTCACAGTTTGATATAGCTATGTTCTCTTCTGTCACTATTATGTTCTCTCCTTAAATACCGAATCAAGATTTTTGCAATTTTAATGATATTAAATTTTTTTTTAAGTCCAGTGAATGAAAATCTAAAATAGGTCCGTCTTTCATATCTTTTTCTTCTTCTATTATTATCTTATTCTCTTTTCTCTCGATATATTTCCATATTTTTATATGATTTATTTATGTCCCTATATCTACATTAAGCGATTAAAAATAATTTCCTGCCCCTTTATTTATTGGTTTGGTTTTCAATTAAGTAATTAATGTCTATAATTGTTTCATGTTTTTCAAATAATTACACAATCCGCATGAAAAGCATTAGATATATATCTTTCTTCTTCATATATTTATAAAGAAAAACTTCTTTATTTTTATTTGAATACATACAATTTACTTATCTTGCGTTTATTAAGACGGCCTAATGAGATTTTGTATTAATTTTTGAGATTTAATTATATATTCTTTCATGTGGAACAACCCATGAGTATCGTTGCGATTCAGTTAGAGTTTAGCGTCTCTCTATCCCTTCTGACAACTATAAATATATACACAGAGTGTCCATTTTAAGACACCTCAAATCCATTTTACGGAAAAACGGTTGGTTTGAAAGAAAAATTCTGAAGACAAAAATTGTAGGCCGTAAAGTTTTCTATAGGAACATAATTTTAATAATGAACATGATTCTGCTGTATTTTTTTACCCCCTCTTTAAAAAAAAAAACGATCAAGCCTTTAGGGGCAGTATTTTTTCTAATAAATGCAAATTAATGAATTAAAAATAATTAGTGATACCAAAATGCGATTTGCTCCATTCGTTTTAACTTTTATTACCTTTTAAAATTATAGATATAAACATAGAGTGGGCGAACTCCACAGTTTGGACGCGCGTCAGGCGTGTACGCGGTGTCGGAGTGTCAAATAATGGGCATATTCCGGAAGAAAACTTTACTCTCTACAATTATTACCTCTACCATTTTTCTCTCAGATCAAAGTTTTTTCGAGAAAATGCGTTTGAGCGTCTTATAATGAACACATTGTATGTTTATTCTTTATTTTTCACCATGCATTATTTTTTTTAGTATTCTATAAAATACTAATAATTCTCTTTTTTTTTCATTCCGAAACAACTTCCAATTTAAAATTAATGAATTTCCTTTTGTTACCACTAGCCTCGCTGTGGATGATGTTCTTTTTTTTTTATTTGTTGCTCTACTTTATGAGTGACGACCGCCTTAGTTGAACCACTGATTCCTACAAGGAGCAATTACACCCTATCGTTGCGAACGATTCGACTGGCCTGGTTAGTGGCAGCCCGAACTGGGCGTGGATAGAAGATGGATTACGTAAAAAGCGATACCAAGAGGGTGAGGCTGTGACATTTAGCCTCAGGACTTGTTCCCAACAACCACTTGCCATTTCCAAATGCAAACTAGATGTTGCAACCGGGTCAGGATGGGTGGATCCCGCTCCCAATAAGATCCTCACAATAACTGGTCTTATCCAATGCCGTGTTAATTGGACCCTTCGTAGGAATGACATGAAGCCCTCTTGGCTTGTTGTCGGATAAATGAATACCATTAACATCATTAGAGAATTTCTTTTTTTTATCTTTTAGTAAAATTTTCTTTTACCCTTAATATTATTAATATAAATCTGTACATGAGAGGTAAACTGTCGTAATATTTTCAAAGTTTTACAGGAGAGAAAAGAAGCTTCAGATAGTATAGTTTGTTGTGGGCATTGATCAATCTTCATATTTGAAGCGTTGCATTTGTTAATACCCTTTTAGCTTTTTTACGATACTTATAAAAATATGGCCAGAATAATCAAAATAGGATAGTAAAATCAAATCCAGCCAAAATTTGGCTCTCGGCAGTTTACCTCTAACCTTAGGCGTAGGTTGTGCAGCAACCTTTGTCAGAGGGTGTACAAACCATAGTAACAGGGCGTCTTTCCATACTCTCCTGTCGGGCGGGGGTTCCGGGGATATTCTTTACTCCCATGGAAAAAAAATTAAAGGATGTACTGTCGGAAATGCATTTTAAACAATTTTTTGTTTTAAAACTAAACCCAAAATTTAATACTCTTTTAGTTTTAGTTTGAGTTGAAGTTTTTGAACTTTAGTTTTAAGCAACGTGCTTTTTGTTTTTTTTAAGTTGAATCTTTAGACTTTCCTTTTATCTATTGTTTAATAGAAAAAAATATATTTCTGAGGCTAAGACATTAGCAGGTTACTGTGCTCCTGTGACACCTTCCGTTTCCATGCCTCTGACGTGCATTTAATAGATAAACAAACACAAATGGGCAGGGCCCAGTGGGGCGGGGGGTCTGAGGATATTCATTACTCCCCTGGAAATTTTTTTAAAGAATATGCTGTTTAAAATGTATTTAAAACAATTTTAAAATACAGATAGCTGTTAATATAGTTTTATGACGATGTGAAATCAATGGAATATTTATGATATTTCAATCTTATGATAATTTTAATGATAATCTTATGATAATTTTTTTTTTCTTATGACCGAATAATAGCATTTTTTTTTTCTGTCTTTTAATTATTGAACTACCTTTTTTCATATATATAAAATAATGCAAGAACATATAAAATAAAAACTTTTAATAATAATATTTTTTTTTGTTTTTTTCAGATCGGAGTGAACATTGGGGAGAGCTTAGGCGAGGGCAGGCTAGAATCGAATCGAGAAATACGAAGCGGGACTTGGTGATCCCGTTATATGCGAAACATCTTAAGCTTCAACCGAGAGACAAGATGCATATAGAAGTACAAGTAGCACTTAACTTCGTCATCTCCTACCTTTACAACAAATTGCCAAGGAGGAGGGTCAATATATTCGGAGAAGAACTCGAAAAGGCACTCAAAGAAAAATTCAGAGGACATTGGTATCCGGAAAAGCCATTCAAAGGATCCGCGTTCCGATGTTTAAAAACTGGAGATCCCGTAGACGCGGTCTTCGAGAGGGCAGCGCGAGAGAGCGGAGTCCCGATTCAGGACATCCTGGAGAACTTGCCAGCGGACCTCGCGGTGTGGGTCGACCCTGGTGAGGTCTCTTATAGGATCGGTGAGAAGGGGACCATCAAAGTCCTCTACAACGAAGCCAATGATGTGCACGAAGAGGCCAATGCAGACAGGGAAGTGATCAAGACCTTCAACCCAGAGGCGCAGTGCTTCAGGCCGATAGAGGCTGGCTTGGGCGCACTCAGCCTCAGTCCCAAAGGGTCGCCTCCTCTGTCCCAAGAGGTGTCGCCAGCCTTCAAGACTCCTGCATCTCCTAGTCCATCTACATTCATTCCCAGAACTACCGCACCTCTCACATTCACCACGGCTACTTTTGCCCAGACCAAGTTCGGTAGCACCAAGCTGAAGACCAATAGCAAGAGGGCAAACAGGTACATTTCTGCTCTATAATATATATCTTAGCGGATGTATACTATTTGGACATAAAGCTTTGGGTAAATCTTTGTTTCTACATTAAGTCGAAGGATGATCGTTTCTATTATCAGTTTAATTTTATTTTTCTGCTGTACTGAAAGGTAAAATCTTATTTATATTTGAACATTTCATAAATTTTACAAAAAAAAAAATTATAATAATAAAATAAATACCTTAAAGGATGATTAACTCATGCTCAGCTGTAAGGTTACATAAATTTGTATTATTTTCAAGTCAAGTTTAGGTATTAATTAATTAATAGAGCCATTTTATGGATTTTATAAACTTTAATATTTTAAAATTAATTAGTATAGACCTTCAATATAAAAGATTATTTTCAGAAGAAAACTATTAGAAGCCATTATTATAAAGGTAAATTTGGAAAATGCAATAAATTTTAAAATAGATCCAAGAAAAATTAATGTAGCATATGCATAATTACTAAATAATCTGAATTAATAATATACAATACTATTTCTGTATTTTACAAACAAAATAGTTTCAAAACATATCACTATAGAGTGCGCGATAGCAATATTATTCTCCTTTTTAGTGATATGAACATGGCGACAGTTATGTATGCCACTCAGGAAGTATGTAATAGTATTTGTTTAAAATAATTAACTAATAAATAATTTCTATATTTTGTTTCTATAACAAATATAGAATAAGGTAAAATAAAAATAGTTTTACTGAACTAAATCAGTGTGAATAAAATAAATTTTGCCAAAGTATTAATTTTAAATTTAATTTATTGTTTTTAAATAATTAACTTTGATAAGTAGGTGTTGAAAAATATTTATTTTTTTTTTCTTTAGAAATGCTATTTCACTAATAAGGAAAGAACTGAATTTGCTAAAAAATCTCTTTCAATATAATGAACAATCATAATAATGTTTTCGATCATAAACTCTAAATATTTTATACAGATATTGGTTCCAATATACTAATTAAGGGATTAAGCAATGCAAGCAGAATTATTTTTGTCGGATTAAATTTTCATATATTATTGCGCATTCAGCTATTTCTATCAACAGTTTCCCTAATTTTTTTATTATTTTTTTTTAGTAGTCTTTTATTGCAATTAATAAAAAGAATTGATTATTTTAGATAAAGTTATCTGTATAAATTAAATTTGTATCAATTATCTTGATTCCTCCTACTGTGTAATTAAAAATTTTAATGAGACTTCTAAATCATTGTGCCTTATTCTTTGTATAGTTCAGTACCCTACTATGACATGGTCATTAACCAAACAATCATTTAATTTATTGAGTTATTAACTGTATTCTAATGATAAGAATGCTTTGAACTTATTTTATTCAAGAATTATTTTATTGAGACTGTTGCATTGATTAATGATAATATTTAATTGCAATTATATGAACTATAATTTTAATGTAATTATAATTCCTGGTTAAAATAACTAATTAAAATAAAATATTATTAATTATACCAATAAGAAGCTAGAATCTTGTCTTGTTATTATTTTTACAGTAAAAAATAAATTTATATTACAATATGCCTTACAGAATGGTGTAATGAATATAATTTATTATTCTGTTTTTTGATTTTATAACTAATAATTCATAGCTAATATTAAGAACTCAATGTTCTAGGATGTCACCTACGGAGTTCTCCAACTATATCAAGCAGCGTGCGATGCAACAACAGCAGGGTGGGGCTGGGCATCATAGCCTTCATCCTGGCTCACCTGGTCGCTCCCTCTCTCCACCTCATGACTTCCTCTATCCGCCATATTATGGTTATCCAGGATCGGAGATCTATCACAAATTTCCATACCTTGATCCATACTACACTGGAGGAACTCCAACAGGTAGTCAGCAAGGCAGCAGCCAGTCCAGCGATGGATCAACCAGTAAACAGCAACAGCTTATTGACTCACTGGCAAGTTTCTCAGCTGGGTATTCACCCAGTCAATTCCAGCATCTCCTCGTCGCCAACTAAATCAAGACTTAGATAGCCCAACTGATACCGTCTTCTCATCTTCCCATCTTCCTTTTTCATATGCCCATATCTCAAGACAGACTAATTTTTTTATTCAAACTAGTCCTGTGAAATTTTTTTAATTTTATAAATGATTTTATACATTTTATAGCTTAAATAGCTTTATGCTCCTTCAAAAAAATAATTATGAATATCACCTGAAGTATCTTACAAACGGAAAATGGTAATTGTTCTATTAGCTTTTTGTGAATCCAATTTTTTTTTCTTTTGAGAGAATAGAAGATTTTCCATTTCTAACATTTTCTAATTCTTCTACATAAACGACTAAGCTTTTAAACGTTGTTTTTCTACTTAATTCTTCTAAAAAAAATTTCCAGAATATTTCATTTTATTACTGAGGTACACAAGGTGATATTTTAATGTGACTTAAAAAGTTCTACTTGCCACTTATTTTTTATTTATTTATTATTTTTTTAAATTTAAATACTTGGTTACAAATCCAAAGATTGAGTTGCAACTAAGAACCTACTAAAAAAAAATAAAAAAAAATATGTACCTTTGCTATTATTAAGGTATAGTTAAGTCATATTGAAAAAATGAAAAAAAAAAATTGAAATTATTATGTGGATCTCATCCTTAAACTTTCCAAATGTTGTGTTGCCTTCAACTGTGATTCTGGCCTTAGTTCAATATTTTTTCGGGCTTTGAGGGATAAATGTTGCTTTATATATGGCCTTATTAATATTTAAATATCTCAATTTTATTTCTTATCAATTGTAATTAATGTAAGGACCTTAATCCAATGGGAAGGTTAGGTTAGAAAAAAATATTAAAAACCACAAAAAAAAATGGGTAAGATTGATTAGAAAAGCCAAAGAGACTATAAGACAGAAGAGAGAATGTTTGTCTGGAAAAAAAAAGAAAGAAAAAGGCAGCACCCCCATCCATACTGATAGGAAAGCATGTGGAAGCTTTATAAGGGTGAAGACCAGAAGCCCTACAAGGCTCTCCTAATGATTCCCTCACCTGGAGCTCGATGGAAAGCCATTTTGCAAAATCTATACTAAAAATAATGGAAAAAGGCTAAAACGCTGAATTAGATTTTTTATAATTAAATAATTTATTTTTCATACATACAGAATAGTTGAATTATTTTAGTGAAATTTTATAGTATTAATCGGAATACTATGTTGAATGGTGTAAATAGCGTACTTTTCACGCACTGTAAAAATGAATATAATGTTATCGATTTTGTTTATCTCATTCTGTTATTGTGATTAATGAGCTTGGTAAGAGATGCGGGAAGTGTTAAGCATTGTAGATAGAGGGAAGTGATAGAAGACAAATAAAGAAAGTGCCAGGATTCAGCTAGTCAAAGGGGGTCCCTGCATTTCCCTGTCTTACCTCATCAATACCAAACCCCAACATCCTACCTAGTGAATTGTGCGGTACCTGAAAAAAATGAAAAAAAAAATCATTATTTATGTACTCCCCTGACTTTGCGGTCATATCCTTTTGATGCTTTCTCACTATAATCACTTTTTTGTTACACTGATTGAAAAAAAAATTAAATGTTTAAAAAAATAGGAAAATATGTAAAACAAGGTTCTTCCCACAATATTTCAATGCAGCAGTATTGATATGATTTCATGTATTATATCCCCAGAACTTTTCTTATCAAGGTGAAAGTATTAAAGTACATAATAGATTTTTTATATTTATTTAATTTTTCATCTTTTGTATTATTTTATATGAAAATGTTTGATAGGCAAGTTGCCATTTTATATTTTTTTGGTTGAATATTTTATATTACTTTTTATATAAATAAAAAAACTAAGAAATAAAAAAAAAATTGTTAAACCATTTTTGTAGACAAACTCGTTTCAATATTTTTATACTGTCGGTTACAATACTTTTACATTTTAGAGGCTAGTTTTTATTATAAACATATGTATATGTATGTTTATATATATATATATATATATATATATATATATATATATATATATATATATATGTGTATATATATATATATATATATATATATATATATATATATATATATATATATATATATATATATTATGCGAAGATCAAAAGTAAATTTTTAGAGATAGATTTCTATCTAATGGAATTTCAAATTCCTTTTAATAACTTCACATGTCTACAAATTTGCTGCATCTTCGTAGTTTTACAGAAAAAAAATTTATGATGATGAGTTTTCTCTCATGGTAAATTAGTTTTGTTATTTATCTCTAAATAGATAGTGGTTTTGAAACATGAATAGATTAGGGCTATAATTCAATAACATTTTGTACTCTTTATGTAAGACTACTTACTGTCTAGGTTATCTGGCTAGTTTCTTCAGAAACATAAAAGCCAGCAGGAAAATATCCTGCTTCTATCCTTTTGCATGTTCTTTATATCAATGTGATTGTTAACAACTAGATTCTTAACATTTATCTCATATGTATGTATATAAATATGTATGTATACTTTGGCATACATATATATTTATACTTATATATATGATTATACATATATATATTTTTTATTAAACAGAGTTTTTGCACTATGTTAATCATGCATGGAAAATTGGTATGATATGAATATTAATTTCATCAATGAAAATGAATATTTGTACTTTAGTATTTTTGTACTGTGACAACATTTTATAAACTTAGATTAAGATAATTTAGTGTAAACTACATTGTTTTGTGGTTGTGTTCCTTTTATCACTGATTTTAATTTTTTGTTATATTAAAAATTATGTACTATATATTTTATACTAGGAATTTTAGAAGCTTTTCTATTTTTGAATATCATTAGGCTAATTCCGATGTCCTTTTTGATGTGAAAATTTTCTAGTTTAGTGTAATATAAATTGGTGTAACTCATCATGTGCGGTGTGTATTAATTTAAGAGCGTTCATTGTAGATAACATCTGACAATGCTGCCACATATTTATGAATACTTCTTATAATAAACATTGAATATTTTAAACTTGTCTGTAATTAAATGGATGCTTATATTACTAGTCATTCAAGTTACTTTTTTTCATATATGTGATAAAATGAAATTGGTTACAAAATATTTATTCAGTGTATTGATTATGGTTAGTAAATATTTTCAACATTAATTTAGAACATTCCTCAGCATCAGATTTATTGTAAATGTATGCTAATAATTATATAAATATATTTTCTATTATGATTGATACAATGAACGTTCAATTTTTATTTAATTTTTTTCTTTGAATCAGACCAATACGGTGTTAAAGTTACCTAGGGGATTGTTAAACATCCATGTAGATAAAAATTATAGAAAAATTCACTTATCGCTATAATGGTGTACATCTATATAGTTAGTTTTGTTTATATCTTATATATAAATATATTTTTTATTTTAATAAATACTAGTTCTAATAGCATATTGTTATTATTTTTGTATAATGTATTTTTATCTTTTGATTTTTTTGAAATAAATTTATATGTTTGGTTTTTGTGTTTTGCTTTATTTTGCTCGTTTTCAGTAGTTTTCTGATTAATGATTAAAATTGGATAGTTTGATGAATTTGTATAAATTAGTATCCACGTTAAAAAGTTAAAAATCCCACTGAAAATATTAATGTCAATATTACATATATATATATTTATTTTTTAATTATTATTTATATTAAAAAAGTGGTTGAAGATCAATACTTAAGCATATGGGTAAGAAAGCACTTTTATATTTTTATCTAGCCATAGTGTGTATTAGGGATTTAGACTATTACCAAAATATTTTGGATTGAGACGTAAAACAGTAGTCCTAAACTAAAATTAAGCTAAGTACCTGTTGTAATTTGATAAGGAAACGGAAATTTCAAAGACATCCATCAACTTGGCATTTGATATGAATTGCACCTAAGTTTTCACGAAGTCCCAATCCAAAATGTGAGATAAACTATATTGACAAGATAGGGGTGAATATTAATCTAATTTGAAAGAGTGGTAATTCCAATATTCTCAAGTGTGCTTTGCTCTTTGTCTATCTATTCTTGATGGATTGTCAAGTTTAATGCAGACATGGGCAGAAAGCCATCGGCCTAAGTGGAGACCACAGCGTGACTTTATCAATACAATGTGTATATTCAAAATAAGACCTTCTTACTCGTTACATTTGGTTGAATAATTAATGCAATTCTCAAAGAGATAAAAAAATAAAACAAAAAATCATTGCCAATTTTATTGTGACCCAATTTGGCAAATCTTTAAATAGAAGAAAAATTAATATTTATGAAAAGATAGGTAAATTCCTCTAATAGAGATTAACAACGAAAGAGAGCTTATGAAGAAAACATTTCTAGAGACCAAAAAGATAAGTGTAACATCCAGACTAAAAAATATCAGAATTTTAAAGGAATTACTTGTTAAGTTCTTGTTTATGGAGCCTTCATTTCAAAAAAGAAAAGTGACACTTGTAATTAGCACAGCTAGTCCTGACAAGTGTAATGTGTGGTAAAACTATTTAGCATAGCAGTCTTCTCAACAGCTTTGTAAATGACTGAGTTAAAAAAAGTTCATTGATTGTAAATAACAATCATATTTAACTTCAAATCTATACCCTTAAGGTATATACAACTTTTAAGATAGTATAGCATTGTACATTCAGGAACACAGTGATTTCAATCCACCCAGTCCAGAAAGAAAGAAAGAAACCGCCTAATTTCATTCATTATATCACTAATATAATAAATGAGAATTTCTTCTTTAAAATATGGTCTAAAGAATTAGAAAATTGATTTGTTGGTAAGCAAGAAGATTCAAAAGTGTTGTTTGCCGATGAGGGCTCTGAGTGACGGTTCCTGTCAACAGTTGAAAATATTGCTTGCAGGAGATAGAACTAAGGCTCAAAATAAATTAATTACAATCTGTGAATGTTAACATATTTTTATTGATGTCTATGTTTTAAAACTTTTGTCTACATGTGAATAATAATGTAAAATCTTCTTAATGTGCTTCTTACTCTTTCCTTGATATGTAAATGATAAAACGCAATTACTAAAGTAATTTTACATAGCTGTAATAGCTAAAACATATTATAGATTATAGTTGTCACTCTTCATGTTCTTCAAACTACCAATGGTCAAGCGCATTGTCCAAACAGTTCTGAAATATAGACATACTATTTCAATAGTGATGATAGATGTTTGTATTTTTAGAATCTATAATACTTAAGATTAATTTTCTAAACAAAAACAATCTTCATTGATTCATTACTCCAGCATCACAGCAAAGAGTTTTATAGAGGTATCTCATTGGAACTACCGAATGCCTCAAATGTAATAAGTAGAAGGCTATGGATATATATTGTTTATGCTATAAACATATGTCCCCTGAAAAAAGCTGCTTTGCTTTTGCTCAGGTGTGATTAGTTTTAATTATATTTGTGTTTTAATTTTTATCTTTAGATATACATTTTATAAAAGCTGTCTTAGTAAAATTAATTATAATCACAGTTTATAATCGTGTATAAATGTGTAAAAAATATTATATATGTATATATTATATAATTTTTCATATTGTACTAAAGTTGAAGTTTTTAAGTTTATATTAAAATGTGTTTTCAGCATTCTTAGTGACATCTTGTGTATATTATTTCATTTTCCTCTCATATTATATCCTCTTATCTATAATATTCTTTTTCTGGAAAGTAAATACTAAAAAATAAAAATTAGTATATAAAGCACATCTTTGGAAAAGTTTTTGATGGATGTTTGGGCACATCAATTCCTTTCACAGCAGCAAGGTCGATACAAGGTTTTTAATTTGCTCATTAGACAGTTAATTTCTGTGAAACAACCCTTCACCATCTTTTCTATTACCTAGAACTCATTGGAGAAAAATAAAGTAATGAAAGGCAATCAAAATCAAGTGTTATACTCTTGTAAGTTATCAATGAACAATTTTCTATTCTAACAACTATTTTTACAACTTTTATCGATCCCATGCTTAGTGGTGTATTGAGTCAGGACTACCACTCTTCCCTAATACTAGCTAGTTTCTTGGCTTATCAGAGATTTTCCCTTCAAATCACTAAAAGAGTATTGCAAAAAAAAAATAAAGGATCATCCCATGCATAATCATTCTCTGTTGTTGATGGAACACGCTCATCTCTGGGTGCTTCGGAAAAATAATGGAGAAGAGGATTCTAAAATCAGAACTGGGGTAAAATGAGAGGGAAGAATGTCTAACAGGTGTATTATTTTGAGGGTTCGGTAGTCAGTTTGCCGTTGACAATACTCAACGTCACATATTCCTATTACCAATAAAAAAATAAAACAAAAAATCTATTCTTGATATGGAAGTACTGTTATTTGACCAATGGTTACTCAAGATTACGTGATCAAAACTCTCACTCAACTGGTCAGTTTTCTACTCTATCATACTGAGAAGGGTCAGGCACTCGCTTAATATAGGCTCACTACTCAAATGCCTCTGGTTCTATAGGGAGCTATTCTTAAAGCGAAAAGTAATGAGATATATAATTAAGATCGCTCAAGCACAGCAGCCTAAACTGTATTCTGAAAAGTAGCAGGTAAATTCAATGCTATAATAACATATTATTACAAGTCCCATGACTATCACTCCCACTATACTAAAGAGGTCTTGTAAAACCATGCTACATTAAATAAAATAAGCAGATTCTGGGTTCTTTACAAGATCCAATACCAAATTTTTTGGGAGCTAAATCACACAGGCCAAATAATGGAATCAACAGCTGGGCATCTATCAGGAGCTGAAATATCCTGGGTAAGCAAATTTATTTCGGCATAGTTCCTGAATGATGGCAAAAAGAAAATCATTTACTTTAAGAATAACCTAAACAATCTCAAGTATTTGCGTTCTGTGAGCCACTGAACTTTCCGATATAACAGTCAATGAGAAAGCTGACAAACCCGAAAATAAAATAGTAAATAAAGTACATAGATAGCTGTTGGCAGTACACATTTTTGGAGGTAATCCTTAGGAAGCAGGTTAATTCTGATCATTTTCTAAGATTCTCTGCGAAAATAGATACTGTGAGTATAAATTTCACGAGCCTAACAGGACTTTCGTAGAACCACTGGCCACTGCAGATTGAACAAGCTATTTATTGAATGAATCTAAATTTGTAGATTCCGCAAGCTATAAGATGATATAGTATATGTTAGCATGAGGTCCTAGCACGTAAGTGGTCCCTCTACTTTGGCTGTGTATCGTTGACCATCTGAGAACCAATTTATCCACTTAGCATGTGGAGGTTTGCAACAAATGAAAAATCGCATTTTTCGATTTTTTGTTAGTTTTATTAATTTACCAGAAGCTTATTTGCATATCAATCATGTAGACGCAGATCTAAGGCTTCAGAGAAGTAAAAAGGCCCAGAGATAAAAACATAATTCGCAATAGAGAAGTTTAAAGTAATGCACTTTTTTGGCTTTCTGAAAAGTAGCTGTTTTCACATTAGTTAGTGTATATTGATAAGATATTATCAATATACACAGCAATAATATACCATAGTTTTTACATTACATTATACTCGGCAGTCATTTTATGATGTACTAGTGACTAATACTTAGGCTGAAAAAATACTCAGACACTTAACCCGCACTACACTTCAGCTTTGCGTTTTGTGTATTCGAGGCTGATTCCAGACTGGATTTACCTTAGAGCCAACATTTATCTATATTATTCAAGTTTAATTTCTTAAATTAGTGGCTCGTTTAAATAAGACTTAAGAAGAAAAATAACTTAAAAAATAGAATAGTTATTCCGAATTCACAAATGTATTCAATTTAAAAAAAATACTATAACATTACAAGATACATCCATACCTTCGCTTTAATTGAGGTGTTTCACTGTTTTGCTTCCTCAAAAAGCGAAAACAGAAAGTAAAAAATTGTGTCCTCAGAATAAAAAATTTTCACTCATTTTAGACACCAAAGAACACATTTAATTTCAGTCTGTCTGTAGTCAAATCCTTGCCTATTTTTTCTTGACACGCCTATATTTAAACATCAACTCGCCTGTTTTGGCCCAAAGTTAAAGGAAAGTTGGGGACTAGCATGCAAATGGTCCAGTATAAATTTCATCAAATTGAATACATATATACATATACATATATATATATATATATATATATATATATATATATATATATATATATGTATGTATATATGTATTCAGTATGTCCCATTTAAAATGACCAAATGTCAATTTTCTCTAAAACCACTAAAAAACGGAAAAGATGAATAACATCCGTTAATAAGTACAATTATTTTACAAAAAGAAGGTTGGGGCTTCATTGCCTAATAGGCATACTTTTTTATATTAATTAAAAAAAAAAGTAAAACATTTTACTTAACTGGCAAAACATTTTAAAAATAATTCTGGTAAAAAATGTTTGTTACGAAGTCTTGAAGATTAAGGAAAATAAAGTGATTTTATTATTTTTTTTATTATTTTCCTCAATATTGTAAAGCATCAAAACTGTTTAAACAAATTATCAAAATAAAGAGATAGAACTTACGAAGTAGGAGTGGCACCAAAGCTAAAGTGACATAGAATCTAAATTTAAAAATCCCATTTGGAGTTTTGATAAGTAAATTATATGATACATAAAACTTAATTGTATTTCTCTGCATGATAAATTTTTGTGTTCTTGGAGCAAATTTTTATAAAATACGAGACACTTTAATCCACCTATGGTTTGAGATTTTTTTTTTTTTTTTTGGTATTTTGTAATTGTATGTGTTTTTTTATGGTATCACTCCTCCCGGTATGTTACAAAAATATTCTCGTTAATCTTAACTAGTCGAATCAGGGAATACGCCGAGAAAATTGTCGGAGACTACCAATGTGGTTTTAAACGGAACCAGGCAACTATTGATCAAATATTTTCCTTACGGCAAATATTAAAAAACAAATAAATATAATACAGCGGTGTAGTTCATCAGCTATTTGTCGATTTCAAAAAGGCTCATAGTCCCATTGACCGCCAGAGGCTGTATTATATTTTTAATGAGTAGAGAATACCGAAGAATTTAGTAAATCTAGTAAGGATGTGCATGACCGCAACATTCGATAGAGTTAGAATCGGTAATTATTGTTCGGAGAAGATTGAGTTTCGCTCGGGTTTAAAACAAGGTGACTCCCTTTCATCTGTCCTTTTTAATTTATCGCTAGAGTATGTCATTAGAAAGGTGATGCGTACCGAAAGGGGTTTAGATATGGTAAAATATCCGTACTCAGGCTTGCGGATGATTTGATATTGTTAACTTGAGGACGCGGAAACTATAAAACGGTAAAGAGGTTGGCCTCGAAATAAATATGGAAAACACCTAATATATGGTTAGCAACAGAAACGCGGCGATTTTATTTATTTTTTTTATCCGCATCTAGCCTTTCGGGCCATTAGCGGACCATAATTCACAAAATTATATGTTGTTCAACATATTGATATCATCTACAAATTTTAATGTTCTAGTAACTTGTTCTTCATTGTTACTCAACGCTTCTGCTATTGTGGAAGCTATGCTGTGTCTTGTTCCGATGTCAGCGTATAGTATGCATGACGTTACAATGTGCTTTATTGTTAGTGTATTGGTTCAAGGTCTCTCATAAGATATCCATGTGTGAACACAGTATGGCTAATTAGGCTACAGTATGGCTATATTAGGCTAATTTCTTCCTTTCGACATTTTCTAACGGATGTATTTCAAGGCAGGATTTCTTTTTTTATGGTGAAGATAACCATTTTGTTTGTCACATGTTCATAATTGCCTATTTAGAATTTCGCTTCCAGTCTTCCGCTGTTATAAAATTCACAATTTCAGTCACTGGCTCTTTCAGTCTTCCCGTATTTGCTTCTTTGTCAGGAGTTTCGTTGCCTGCAATACAGTACTGCACAGTGCTACGGTACCCGAGCCAGCACAACTTTCTTATCCACTGACTCATGCATTTTCCAAAGGTAGTTATTTATTTTTCGAACTAAAGCATTTTCACTTTCCCTTATTTGATGATGTGTCAGCAATTGCTTTCAATGAACTCAAAAGAGTCTGTTACAAGGAGAAAGTATTTTCCTTCTATTGATTTTATTAAAAGCAAAACTTGGTATATTGAAAATAGTTCTCCTGCAAATATACTGCTCATTTCTGGCAAGATGAATTTGATACTGATTCGCCCATCACAGCAAATCCAATTTCAGCTTTGGTTTCAGAGACATTCGTAACTATGGTCGAAAAATGAGTATACTTTTGTTGTAACTCTAAAAACAGATCTTTCATAAAAACGAGATCCACTAAATTTTTGTCTCTTCTCTGAAAGAGAAGTTTCAATATTTCTATGGGTTGTAATTCATGGTTAAAATAGTACATCATCACATCATCGGTAGAATATTGTTGTGCTCTAAGTCATACAGAAGTTTGGAAACTCTTCATCTGATGCCAATTTCATAAGTAGCTTGGCCTTTGTTGGATGCAGTAAAAGATTTGTAGCTATGGTATTCCGTTTAGGAAAGAATTGAAGATGTATATGACTGGATCAAGTAAGCCCTTCTTAAGGTGAGGCTTGGTTCTCTCTCAAGAGGATCTGAAAGCCCCAGTGCATAGTCTCATGGCTCTATTATGAACTTCTTCTTCTTCTTCTATGGCGCGACAACCCGTTGCCGGGTCTGGGCCTCCTCCAATCGCCTCCGCCAGTTGGCACGGTCCTGAGTTGCAGTCTTCCAGTGTGAGGTATAGAACAGTGACCTCGAGTCCGCGGTTACGCTGTCCAGCCATCTCACTCTTGGTCTTTCGACTCTTCTTATTCCATAGAGATTCCCATTCATGGCTCTTGCAGGGATTTCATCGGGGTTCACCCTGGCAACGTGGTCGGCCAATTTTTATATGTTTCATGACGTTTGCGTCGTTGTACAGGACCGACAACTCCTGGTTTTTACGGCGCCTCCAGTGCTCTTCTTCTATAAGACCCATATATTCGATATAGCATGTTACTCTCAGCAGCAATTCTTTCTACGTCAGTGTTTGTAGTTGCCCATGCTTCCGAGTCATAGGTAAGTACCGGGCGCACCAGGGTTTTGTACTGGTTCACCTTCGCCTTGTTGGACAAGAAGCGGCTCCTAAATTGCTTAGCCAGGCCGCATTAGCACCTGTTGGCTGCGATGATCTTCCTCTGGATTTCTTTGGAGACATCATTCTGAGTGTTTACTCGGAATCCAGGTATTCCGTAAAGCTATTCACTGACAAACTTGTAGGAGCTAATTTCCAGATGACCTTCCGCAATTCCTCCTCCTTTCTCATATACTTGGTCTTATCTTTGTTGACACTCAGCCCTAGCTTCTTCGCAGCAGCTTCCAGGGCGAGGAATGCTTCCTTCAGAGCGCTCTTGGATCTTGCTCCGATGTCGATATCATCCGCATATTCAAAGAGCTGGACGAGTCTATCAAACATGGTGTACTTGGTTTGTATGCCTGAGTTCCTCTTAGCTTCTCTCCTGCCAGATTGAAGAGGAGGCATGCCAGGGCACCTTGCCTCACCCCACTGTTGGTCTCAAAGTCTGTACTAAATCTCACCGCGTATTTAGAACACCTCATCGACATTTTCACTAGGCGAATTTGCTTCTTGGGAATGCGCAGCTGTTCCAGAGCTTGATACAGTGCTGGTCTCTCCAGGCTGTCGTATGTTAACTTAAAGTCGACGAAGAGGTGATGGGTGATGATTTTTTGTTATGAACAGTGTCTATTAATTTAAGTGTCTATTTGAGTGTCTATTAATTCATTCCAGATACAAGTTTTAAAATGTTAATCAGCTTTAAACAGTCTGTTTTCAACGTTTTTATATTTTTTGTCCATCTCAATATTCTATCCAACCACAACTTTAAGAAACGAATATTCCCAACAAAAGGCAAAATATTCCCCTTTAAAACTGGGATTATCGTAGCATATCCTTTTTCTACAGAAATGGACACATTTTGACTTCGAAGTTGAGAAGCTATAGCCAGTGAGAGCAGTCCATGTTTCTAATTTGACCAAAATATTTTGCATTTTCCATTGCAAGAATTGGACGGATTTACTCATAATAAGAATGGTGTCGGCAGATAATGTATAGGCGGCGATTTGGATGATATCGATATAGGAGGGAATAGGTTTGAACACGTTGAGAAATTTAAGTATTTAGGGTTTATGATAACTGGAAAAAACGAAATTCAAGAGGAAATAAAGACGCGGTTAAAGGCGGGAAATACTTATTATTTTTCGGTATCAACATTCTTAGGTCGCGCATTTTGTCCAGAACATAAATGTTAGAATTTACAAAACTATTATACTGTTCTGTACAGGTGGGAAACGTGGCCGCTAACCTTAAAGGATGAACGACTCCTTAAGGTCTTCGAGAATAAGGTATTGCGTAAAATATCTGGTCCGAAAAAGGATGAGACCACAGAAGAATTAGGAGATCACACAACGCGAAATTAATATAATCGAAGTGATATCATCGCGACGGTTGAAGTGGGCTTGTAAAGTTGTTGGGCTCAGTAACGATTGAATTCCTAAAAAGTTAATAAACAGTGAGCCGGCAGGTAAACGTCAGAGGGGAAGGCCGAAACATAGATGGGAGGATTGCGTTAAGGGTGATCTCACGGATTTTGATATGAACGATAGCTGGTGGACCGAGGTTTGTAAAAATCTATTGGAGCGGCATCGAACTTTCGGATTCGCTAATCCTTTCGTTATTGTTATTATGACTTAAGATATTGATCTCATTCGTCAATTGCAGATAGATTCAGCTTGGCAGTGTTACTATAATGGAGGTATCAAAATGATATAGAGATATAATGACATGAAACTATAATAATTGTACAAAAGTATAATGAAATAAAAGTATAATATTGTACGAAGGTGTACTAAAATGAAAGTAAAATAATCGTAGGAACGTGTAATAATATGAAAGTGTATTGATTGTGCAAAGGTGCAATAAAATAAAGGTATGCTATACGTACGAAGATATAATAAAATGAAAGTATAATAACTGTACGAAAGTATAATAAAATGAATATATGATAATGGTATGTAATTGTATGATATATAGATTATAATATATATATATATATATATATATATATATATATATATATATATATATATATATATATATATTAGAATCATACAACGGCGTTACGATAAAGGAACGAACTCCTGATCAATATAGTACAGAGTATTCAATGTCACACTGGCCCGTATAGGCTCATCAAAGTCAAGCCCTGTCCTTTCAATCGATAAGCTTTAAACATATTAGTATTTTATTTCGCGTAGCATGGCAACTATCTTATTACAGATAGAACTCTAACCTAAAATCCCTGACACGTATAGCTTTTATCGAAAGTAATTTATTTTGCGATAAAACCTTTAAATTACCATTCCTCACCTTCACTAGGAACTGTCAAACTCAGCATGAAGACCTGCAGTGTTGGTCGAAACGTTATTTATTTTCGAATCAAAATAACAATATAATAATTTTAAGTTGTCTTTGAGGTGTACAATATGTAAATAGATCGTACTATTCATTTGAAAGGTCTTAATAATTCAAAATTTTATTAGCAAGATAAAAAGTTTATTGAATGAATTTTTTGGTTTGAAAAAAAATATATTTTTCCTAATTTTGAGATCTCTTGTATTTTTAGTATTTTCTCCACAAAATAATAGACTTTTGCACTGTATCGATGGTCATCGGAGGATGGTTGGGGGTGCAATTTAAATCCATTTCATAACATAGGTTGTGTATATATTTTCCCGCTGATTTCTGCACTTTCAGCCCCTCCTTTCGGATCTAGTGTACTTAATAAATTTGTATGACGATTATATTCTAATACCATAGAAGTAGGTATAAATTTCAGTCCAAATTTCGACATATTTAAATGTTTTTTCACGTTTTTAAGGTTTTGCGCAGTCCTTCAAAATTGAGATAGAGAGTTGAAAATTTGTTTGTATATTGAGTAGGTATTAGGAAGTACCTTTTGGGAGTCTCGACTTTTTCGATCACCCTCCCCCCCGCGATTTTTCACGGTTTTTAAGTTTTTGCGCACCCCTACAGTCCCTCCGAATTGAGATGGGGGGTTGAAAATTTGCGAATTGAGCTGGTGTGAAGTGCCATTGAAGGAGAGGTATCTTTTGGAGTCCATCTTTTTTTTTTTCCCACCCCCGCCACTTTTGATATCTATCAGTATATAATAGACGAAAATACGGTCTTAGTGACCGAATAAATAAGTGTTGAGTTTTTATCAGGTTTAAAAAATTATAAAACGATAGAAGTTTAACACTTATTATATTTAAATTAATAAAAAATGTAATTACAATTGAAGACACGAGTGAGTGAAAGTACTAAGTGACATATTTTATAACGGATAAAGATATTATGTACTTATCTAAGCCTTTTAATATTAACAATCCAAAATTCTTGATTAAGCGCATGATTTTTTAGTGGATTGGATATATCATGTATTTAAAAAAAATAGTTTGCACATGCGTAACCGAAGATAGAAATGGTATCATACCGAACCATTTTTAAACTAATCGCCAACTTCTGGCCAAATCGGACGAACCTTTTTCGAAATACAGACGTGTTAAGGAAAATAAGTTTGCTCGTGTGTAAGCGAAAATTGTGGATCATATGTGGTTGATATAATTGATATGGGAACATCTAGGTGGGACCACTCTGCACAATCCCTGAAAATTTCATGAAAAACGGATTAACGATAGTATTCAATTTGCCCGTCAAATAGATTTATAAATCAGACGGACAGACAAACACGGAACCAAATTCCTTCCTTGACGTCTAAAACGTAAAACGCGAGTGTGTATTTCTGATTCTGAGGAGAAAAAATGTTTTCACTTCCTCCGTGAAAAATTACATAAAATAAAAATTCATTTGTCATTTTCTCAAAACGTTAAATTTCTAACATAACACCTTCGTCCACTCTTTTTCTGGGTACCTTCAATAAGCAACGCCAAGTAGATAAAAGCCATTATGATCGGTCCCCTCTCTTGTGTTGGACCTTCAATTGCCAATTATATAATTATATTTCATTATTTCGACGATCGATTTCTCACAAAGTGAGCCAAAGGTTAATTTACCTTCTACCTAACGAATGATAATTTATCATAGTTATTCACGATTTTTGGTACTAGTAGATATATCTTAATTTCTGCCATATTTTCTTTCATAGTGGTTATTTTGGGAGGGAAAATTTTCCCTTTTCCCCTCCCCCTTTGGATCCGCCTCTGGTAACGGGGGCGCTGTGAGCTATGACGACAGGTTATGATCAATCACCTGGGGTGAGCAGAGAGCTCATGTGAAAGGGATTTGTCACTGCTTAAATTATTTTCAACAACATTTTCATTTCTTCTTTATATTTATTTCAAACCCATTTTCGTTTATAATTGATTTTCGTCATTATTATTTTACAGTATGTTCTTTCATATAAGAATCATGCTTTTCACGATCAGAGACGAAATCATTACATAACTCTCATTCTGAGTTGTTGTTTTGTTCGTAAGGAGTACCTAAACCGATCTTTTTTTATTTTTTCTGCTCTGGACCTGGGCCCCTGTATTTTAGACCCACCTTTGCCGATCAATTTCGTCAACATTTAAGAGATTAAAGAAATTTGTAAAAGTAGTCGTCGGCTTTATGAACATCCACAAAGAGATTTTTCATGTCACAAGCATTGTTTTTATTGAGAAAAATTAATCTGTAGTAACCTTAACCCTCTTAAATCCTCCGTTAATTGATTCCCAAAATTGTTTGAAAGTTTTATCAAATATCATTTCTTGAAATCAGATGAAATGACACCAATAAATTTTACTAGTTTATTTGATTAATTCATTCACTTTAATAAAATACACTACTGAGGTGAAGCGATTCTCGTGAATTTAATATGTTTCATGAATTTCTTGGAAAAAAAATCAATTTATATGTTTTGATATGTAAAATATTTTGGAATATGAAATTGTAAAATAAATCAAAATAAATTAGTAAACAGGCCAAAGGTAATTAATTATTTGGGAGGTCTTGGCTTTGGAGTGCGGAGTGAGGAGGGGGATTGAGGGCGTCAAGCTCGTTTAAACCTTCGTCTGGCCGCATCTCTTCCTCTCATACATTCCTTTAGTGCGGGCGTCAAATGGAGGGCTGGAGGATATCGGATTATTTTAGTAACAAGAGGAGCATGGGTCGAAGAAAGTTTGAAAGTAAATGGTTAAGGTTTCGATCATGGAGTTTGCAGATCTGGAGGAATAAATGGGGTCTCGCTAGACAGCATCAAGATAAGGCTTCAGGACTTCAGAGGAGATTGAATTGAGATTACAGATAGATATAATTATGGGGAAGGAGAGGGCAGCGGAATGGGAAGGTCTTAGGAAACCTGAATAAGGTCGTGAGCAGACAGAGATGGAAGAGGGTGTTGTGATGAGTCGAAGTATATGTCAGTTTTAAGGAATGATGTCGGGTAGAGAAGTGGCAATTGTTGTATTTGATGTTTATGTATTGTTCGAAGGGTATGTTTAAATCATTGTATAATGCGTAATTTGGCATGTAACCTTGCGAGTGTAGAATTGTTTTGTTTCACTAACTTTTGCAGGATCCTTAATTTTCCTCGATAAGTCCGAAAGAGTTATACATGTTTTTTGTTTTTTAAGGTTAAAAGGGATTTATTTTTTATTAAGAGAGTCAGTAGTCTGCAACGTTGTTTAAATTCTAGTCGTTTAAGTGATATCAAGTATATTTTAGACCTAGCTACAGTCCAAGATGTTTTACATAAGTATGGGCATGTTCTTCAATAAAACTGGCAGACGGTTATTTCTCCGCAGCGTAAATGTTATGTGTGTAGATTTTCGGGGATTTGGTCTGAGTTTTTATATTTTGAGCCTTGAGGTATAAAAGGCCTTGGAGGGCGATGGAAGATGTATTGGGATCTTTTGTGGGATGAAAGGACAGCTGTGTCGTCGGCAACAGGGTAGTTGTGAGAGGTTCTCGAAGAATCAACAGTAATCGTCTAATAGCTGCCCGACTTACTAAGATCAATAAACAACTAAACCTTATAAACGAAGCCCTTATAAGCATCATCAATATCAGCTATAAACAAACCTTGAGGTGTGACGAAGGAGTTGGCCACCTCGAGCAATTAGAGCTGCCTCGAATCGATCTATAGGCTACCCTCTCACCTTCACCTCTCCCTCTTTATTTCTACTTCAACTTGCTTTGGATTTTTAAGTTTACTTCTCAAATTGGTATTTATAATGTTAATTCGTTGATTCATGGCATTAATTATTTGTTAACAAGGAGTTTTTTATACGGTTGTAATGGAGGGGTTGTCCACAAAACCCTACTACCCATAAAATCAAAATTTTGGAAAAATGGAAAATAAAAACGCCAATCTTCATCCAATAAGCTCCTAATTTTTTTTCTAAATACTCTATAGGCATCAGGAATTTTATCAGAACTAATTCAGTGATACCAAATTATATTCTTTAGCTGTGATTCCAGACTTGTAGGGCTGTCGAATCGCTGTATTTTTATAGGCTCATACAGTGCTGTCTGTGGTTTTGACATAACCGGTAATGCGATCACTTGTATAAGGCTGAACACAATATGATGGCGGCTCTATCTCATTTTTTGACGAGTGGGCTTTTTGCTAGCAACCCCTCAATTGTTTTCAACGTTGAATTCCATACGTGAAAGAAAGGAAAAATATTCACTTTATTTTGCATTGATACATCCTAAAAATATTGATAATAGGGGTACTCACAATCTTATTCAGCATGCTAAGTGATTATCATGCTAAATTCAGTATTATGAGCGCTCTAGTGTAAGAACTATCGTATCTTGCTTAATAAAGGCGGTTGCGCTGTCTGTGGTAAGATGGTGGAACATTATTTACTAATATTTTTGAACATATAAATAAAATATAAAAATCACACTTCCTTACGGCGTTTTGATTTTTCGAAGCTTGGGAGTGTTATTGGGAGGATGCAATGTTGTAAAGTCATATACTTTAGAATAATTTTACTACATATATATATATATATATATATATATATATATATATATATATATATATATATATATATATATATATTCGTTCTAAGACTTTTGATGGTTTTTTAGGCAATTCGAGTTCAAAAAAAAAATTCCTAAACCCCTAAGAAACTATTCCGAACAAAACAACAGCTTTCCAATTCAGAACCAATACAAAACGCCGATCTTCCCAAAGTAAATTTACGACGACGATTGCTAAAAAGATAAATTGCTTATTCTTAAAGTAATGCTCCTGATTAATTCTTATTTTTCTATTAATCTAATCAAAACTATCTCCTTAGGATAAGAAATGAATAAATGATAAATTAAAATTATTCACCAGTCTGTACTTTTCTGCCGATCTAGACACTACAAACTGCCCTGATGAAGGCCTATAACGTAGTCCATTTATTCTAATTTTCAATTTCTGATCAGTTAAAAATAGTTAGCATATTCACTTAGCATTAGATAAAAAAAACCCAAATACTTTCTCACCAAGAAAAAAAAATCCAGAGGGTAAAAGAAACCCTACATCTAGGAGGAAACCGCCAATCTGGCATCACAGGCTTGTTCAATCATAATGCTTGAACCAAATTACCCCCATAGGTAATGTAGTAGTATGCTTGAATAGAATGATTAATCAAGCATACTTCACAAGCATGCATAACCACGTGTGGCCACCTTTGCATACCTAGTTTAAAAGGTATGTAACTAGTTTAAGTGTTGAAATTGTGGTCTTCGTGAATTTTAGTTTGATCCACTTATGTTTTGATCGGCCTTCATAAAAGATCTAATTAATCTATATAATTAAATATCAATAATACTAGAGTTAGGAGATGAGAAGCCAACAAGTGTATATTTTATTTTTTAAAGATATATTTTTTTAAGTTACGTGCGATCATAGTTAGATAGTCAATGCATATAAAATGTATTTCAAAAGCAATATTTCTCAATATTCAAGTGTTTATACAGTAGAGCCATAGTATGAATAAGTATGAATCAAACATTAACGCTTAAGGTTTTATCAAAATGTTTTAACTTTAAAGTGCGTTTTCACAAAATTATTAAATTGTCACTGTGCCCGTTTGCTTCACTTCCCCAAATATGAAGGCCGCACAAAAATTCACGGTAACGCTAGTATATTATAACTTATTCCAATACTCCTATATGATGAACTCCTCTTCATAACGATTGTGTTGATAGCAATGTTTTCTGGATATATGTTAACTCTGTAAAAACTCTATACGAAGGTTATTTAATCACTACCTGTCTCCTAACCAACACCAAAATGCCTGCCAAAGGGAAAAGAACGTTTTCTTTATGAAAATGCCATACTTCTTTTGTTTGGGAAAATCAATTCCTTGTTAGAAAATTGCATATTTATATTGGTATCGGATTGTTATATTGTATCGGATAGATTGATATAGCTATTCGGTCATATTTTCTTATCAGTCACGACACCTTAGTACCATGTCTTTTATTGTATCCAATGAGACGACATGGCGTATTATAGGTCGAGGGGGGAGTTGATGTAGTCTCTGGTACCAAATAATGCACAAGATTCAGGTGAATTTTTTTGACCCTGCCATTATTGTCTCTGACAATACCTTCTCCCAGAGGTGCCACTGTCCGTACCAATGTGTCACTGGTGAAACTTACATTTATTTGTCTGTGATATCAAATGTATCTGTGATAATTTTGTTCCTACGTTCAAAATGTCATAGTTGATATTTGATATTAAAAAAAAAAAAGTTACAGACATTTTTTATTCGCAAATAGGGTTAATATTTCGTATTGGTTAATGGAAAGGTAATATTAATTTTTTTTTTTTTAAATATTTACTAAATAAGAGTTTTCATTGGGTAAAGGGCAACGTGTGAGATTTTGAGATCCATTTTGTAGACAGGCGGATGGATACGTTTTACAGTATGGATATCTAATTATTCTGCTTACCATGGCAACCTGAAAACATTTGTACCATCTGGTTGGAAAATAGAGAAAATTTAAGTTTAATTATTCTTTCGATTAGCGGATTCATTTAAGTTCAGGCACTAATTTATCCAAGGAGCAAGTAAATTATTTTTTTTTTTTTTTTCAAATGGACAGAAAATTCCTTCCCATTCTTCGTGTACCGCTACCAACGGAAGATGAAGATCCAGAAAATAGAAGATTCATTGGAGAAAGCCGGTTTAAGGAACCATTGACGGGAATTTTAGAAGTACCATTCGCTTTGAAGGTATCACATTGAATATTGTTAATTGTTAAGTTTCTATACAGTCGTCACAAAAATCGATTTCAAGAATCATGAATAAATAAGATTGGAAAGGTTATAATTAAATGTGTTATAGTTTATTAGAACCATCTGATCTACTGGTCATCAGAGAACGAGGCTTTCAGGGGGACGTGGCAATTGCTAATGCAGTTGGTTTGGCTAAGGTTAAGTCAAGTACCTCTTGCTTACTTTTTCGTTATAAAGCTAGGTTTGCTATATCTACATTATTAGATATTAAATTATACAAGAGTTCCTCACCTCTTTTGTTTGTGTCGGTACATCCCCATATATTATCTTTTGGGCGTTGACATTGTTTCCAAGGATGGACTCCACGTTATTTTTTTTGCATTGTTGATGGGGGCTTCAACTTCTTTCGGAGGGACCTCGTTTTTGCCTTCAGAGAGGTAGGCTGAAGCAAAAAGTATCTCATTCGTCCCTTCTTCCGAGGGCACCTCTTTATCGCTATTGAGACACATTCTGTAATAACAAAGTGTTTAATATTATTACAGCCACTCTTGGCCTATCTTTTCCTTTCTTCAGTTGACTTTCCTTTGTTGAGAGCCCTCTGATCTTTCATCTTTCCGCTCAGGGTTCCTGAAATAGTCCCACACATTATATATCCATCTTAGCATTCAATTAATAAGTTACTTAAGTTGGCTCCTCGCCGAAATATCATAAAAAATCTTTTATCCCGAACAACACTTTTTATAAATCTAATTCTTTACTTAAACTATAACCTCTACATTTTACATATTTTTAAAAAAAACTTTTGAACGGTTAGAAAAATGGCACCAAGTTTTCGTCGAAAAATGATCCTAAAATATTTGCTTCGATTAAAAGAAATTGCAAACTTGTTTCTATACTCAATAAAGAAGTTTTGATGACATTTTTAATAAAACAAAAGTACTGAAATCATAGTAAATTTGAAGAAATTTGAAATGGGTAAATAAAAAAATAGAAACTGGAATGATAGAAACTTATAAATAGATTGATAAAAATCATTGGATTCGTCACTTCTCAGTGAAATTCCCTTTCTTTTGATATCTCATTTGTCAAAATCCATCGCTCTAGAGAGCCAGACAATGGATATAAATATAGAAGATAATTTAAAGTTAAACTTTAATAATTAGTTTCAGCAAATTTTATAAATCATTATTTATTAAACAATATCATTTTATTGTGATATACTTTAAATCAGGGTGGAACAAGCAAGCAAAAGCCATCGATGGATTCAATCATCTTTTTAACTCGTTCAATGAGCAATAATGCTTTTTTTTAAATTATTATCGAGTATATCAATTACAAGATTAATGAATACGATATGTAATCAAAAAAAGTAATTTAGGGTGGTTAAAGTAGTATTCATCTTATAATTGATGCATAATATACATTAATAATTGATGGTATTGATAATACGCAAAAGAAAACGATGGAATTACAATGTTTGACCTGGTTTTATTGACAAAAAAACATTTTCTTACAATTATGTCAACATCAATACCATCATTAGTAATAAATTAGTAATTTATATTATAATAGTATTAATGGAATATTGATGGTTTTAAAAATAAGTTAAAATTCATATTGGATGTTGAAGTCATGAAAAGTCACATTTCACAAAGGATTCTGTTTTGTTTTTTTAGTGATGTATATGATCATTTATATTATATTTTGTATGAATACATGATGCCTGAGTCTTTCATTGAACACTTTTTGAAATCTAGTTAATGTGCTTCGATGGAATACATTTCCTGATTTTTAAAAAAAATATCTCCATTATCAAAAGTTATCATTTTGAATATAGAATGAAACTAGCAAGGTTTTCTCAATGACAAAGTTTTTATTTACCTACCGATGGGTTACTAAATAGATCTATTAAATCTCTTGTGTGTAGAAGTATTCCTGAATGTAAATAATCAAAGTTGGATTCAACCCATATGGATGGTGCGAAATTACTGCATTGAAAAATGCGTATTGAAGAAAATTAATTCTTTACGGTTATGTATTTCAATTCCAATGACAAGGATCCTATGGGGGTCCTTATTGAACTATTTTCATAACTTTATACTGTATCTATTTATAAGTTTCTATCTTCCCAGAGTTTTTAATAAAAAATTACAATCTTAATATCTTTGTATTTAACATTTTGTATATTTCAAATTTATTCAAATTTACTATGATTCTAGTACTTTTGTTTTATTAAATATGACATTAAAATTTCTTTATCGAGTATAGAAACAAATTATCTGTCAAATCACAGGATTTTCCGTTTGCTTTGGTTTACAGTTTAGATAATTAGATTATCTTTCAAATGAGCATTTGGGGTGTTTCGAAAAAGGAACATGTGCAGATTACTTTATAAAAGATATATACCAAGTTCAGCAAAGAAATAAAGCAGTAGGCAACTATGGATCAGATATTTGAAGCTTGTACCAAGACGATCGCCCTGTGAGTGCCGAAATGGGAGTGTATGTGTGTGTGGGAAGTAGTCTGTGATGGTTAGGATATGTAATCAGAGGGTAAAATGGTATAGAGGAAAATATTGGATGTCCACTTCATTGGGAAAAGAAAATGGAAAGACCAAGAAGCTAAAGGAAGTGCTAAAATAATCCAAGGAAGGATGAAGCCCGCAATTGATGGGTCAGGAGGCCTAGGGCCTGCAGCGCCGGAGAATTAGTCTACGAAGTTCATTACGCTATATCTCAGCCAATATTGGTCCGATTTAAATGATTTTTTTAAACTTTTGTGGCGTGTTTCATCGACTTTCGATTAATCATAAAATCCAAATCAAAAATTTTGACTGACGGATTATTTTTTACTCGATAATTTGATTCTATGTATCTTGAAACGTAAAACCTCAAATTTTGAGGAGGAGAGAGGGTTAACTTGTTTTGTTTTTTCTTGGTCGATTGCATAGGTCTATTATTGAAAATAATAAAGCAAAAGAGTCGTGCGGCTTAAAAGATTTTTGATAATATTTCGGCGAGGAGCAAAATAAAGAAACTTATTAATTTTGAGATAACATGGATATAGTGTTAAGTTGAAAGCAATCCGTATTAAATAGAATTTCAGAATCAAGTCGAGCTCCATCAAGCCTAACATCCATGCTCTGATTATAAATAAGCAATAACATGTTTCCAACTGAAAAATATTGATGCTTTTCTTCACGATATCTTAATTTCTTACTTTTGATGGATACACTTTTTTTTGTAGAATGTTTGGTGTTATGTTAATCTTACAGCTGCTGTTGTCATAAACTTTTGGTTATGGATTTTTGAACTCAATAATGTATATAAAATGGATTTTTAATTTATTATTTTCTAATGTAAATTTACTGTGATATAAATGCTTTTGTTTGTTAAATAAACTTTTGTAAATCTGTGAATAAAATAAAATTTTGTGAATTTTTTTATGAAGATGAATCTATAATAATATCATCAGATCAGGTAGTGGCACGTCCAGTTATCTGAAAAGTCGAAATGGTACGCAGTGATATGAACCTCGACACCCTCTTGTAGATAAAACATATTTATAACATAAATTGCCAATTTTACGAATACTAATGATGCAATAAATTTAAAAAATTTAAATACAAAAAAAAGTGTATAAACAAGTAATTATTTATTTACAGCTCATTGCGCCGTCCTTGATTCATCATTTTTCAGATTTGATAATGTTCTTGCGGTACGATGTGAGGAAATAGTATCCTTTTTGAGAAATATTTATAAATAGAATAAATTGAGTATATTTCATGAAGTAAATTTTCTTCCTTTTATATTATGTTTTATTAAAAAGGATCATCACATCTTTACATTATATATCTACCGACGTTTCGGGGAATTTCCCCATCCTCATGAAGAAAATTAACTTCATGAAACATACCTGAAATTAAATTTATTTAAAAAAACAAATTCTTCCATAAATAACAAAAAAAAAAGAATAAATTGAATTTTTAGTAAGAATTTAATTTTTATAATTCGTTTTTTTTTTAATTTTTATAGATACATGTTTTTTTAACCTGAAAAGGTGCCCATAATAAACAAGCAAGAGAGAAATACAATACAAACTGTAGCATTACCTCCATTGATCAAATCATAACTTTGATAACAAAAAAAATAACTTTGATTTTCAAATGTACGATTATATTTAGATGCTCTGAATGATATTCCTCAAAAATGTTACTCACTGCAATAATTACTTGACACTGAGCTGGATCTCTCTCTCCTTGTTATTAGGTACCTATTAGTCAATAATAAATTCACAGAAACTCCTGTCTGTAATTAACATTCAACAAATATATATATATATATATATATATATATATATATATATATATATATATATATATATATATATATATATATATATGCAGTTTATATAAAATATTTTGAAATACTAGGTCTTCCATATAATTGATAATTTTGGTAATGATTCCTGAATGTTTGACCTAAAACCTGGCAGTTCGCCTTCTTGTCTTTTTCGTGCCAGCGATCTTTTATAATTAAAATTATCTTGGACTAAGTTCAATTAAAGAAGCCTCTTGGCAAGCCCTTCGGAATCTTCGGGGTGAGTTTAGTGGGGCAAGGGAGGGGAAGGAGGGGGGAGGGGTAGAGAAGAGTCGATAACAGACAAGCAGAGTAATTTTTTTTTTATATATATATTTACTTTTGTGGCACATGGCCTTTCAGCTTTGAAATTAATATTACCTTTGAATCTATGATACATGATTATTATGATGAATAATTTAAATACGATAAGGTCAATAGATGCGGATAAAGAATTACGGTTAAAATGAAATATTACTTTGCATCAGACATGGCAATGATTTCGGCGATATAGATATACTTCCTTCACTCCCTTGTATGAAGTAAAGGATGTATTGTAATCGCGAAAACTTTCGGTTTTCAGATTTGAATGGAAATATCCATTTTGACCATCTCTGAATCCATTTTGACTAGTTTCATTGTAACATCTATACGTAGATTCGTTCGTCTGTAAGTATGTCCGTTTGTATCTCACATAACTCAAAAACAGTTAGCCATAGAAAGTTAAAATTTAGTAATTAGGATATTGTTGTAACTTCTAGTTGTGAACCTCCCTTTTCGGTCACTATTCGATCACCGAAAGTGGTGCTTTACTTGAAGGTCAAAATTGATTTTCATAAAAAATTATGCGAAAATGTAATGTAAAACATCTCAAATTTGGTAAATAAGACTTTTATATCAATATAAATAATATTAGATTTTGGCTGAAATTGGTGATCCGAAAGGGATGCTTTACTTGAAGGTCATAATAAACTTAATCAAAAGTTATAGTAACATTTAATACAGAGATCATATGGTTCGGTTATAAAGGTTACAAACGCGATTTTTTTTTCACTCAAATTAAACAATTTTCTTACTTGTTTTAAGTGTTAAAATTGAGTGTAAAATACTTGTTTTCCTCCCCATTTGTGAGTTGAACGAGTCTGCAGCAGAAAAATTAGATATAAAATAATAGCGGTTCTTCCGCTTGAAATGTAGAAACCGTCGAATTCCAATGCTTTATCTAGTGATGTAGACAGTTCTAATGTTGTCTCGGCACACGAAGAAATTTCTTGGAAACCTATTACCTACTGAAAGAAAATGATATTTAATAACGGAATGATACCTCCAGAAACAAGAGCTTGTGTGTATGTGTCTGGCAGTAGATGGGCGTCGCGACACCATGCATTGTTTTTGAGATACTGCTATCTTCGGAAGCTAGTAACCAAATTCAGGATCACTTTTTGAATCATCAATTTATAATTTAATATGCGTACAATGAAGTCGTTTTAATCAGATACCTATTTTAAAAAAAGGCTTAAGCGCCAACAATTCGAAGTTTAGGTTTCAATTTATTGTGAAACGTAAAAACGACTAATAGCGGAAAATGCTTGTTATTTTTGTGCTGTGACTTTACTTAATAATATCCTCACGGTCATTGAATTAGGTAAGGAAACCCCAGAACCGACGGATAAATATCGGTCGGGGGATATATGCCCTTGTAAAATGTCCTTATACTAGAAATAAAAATAACAGGAAGATTAGTTAATTTTTTTTTTAATTAAAATAATTATGAAACAAAAGTTGACAAACATATGTTCGGTTAAACAATTTAATTACAAAATCAATTGTTCATATTACCATAAATCATCATTCTTGAATGTGACAAACAATTTTTTCGTCACAACTGTAAATATAAATACCACACAAATTAATTAGACTTTATGATCATTTAGAATATTTTTGTTTGTGTGGTAGGTGTATTTTCCGTGATTTGATATGTGATGTATTTGTTCTGCATTTATGTGATTTTGTTTTTTCTGTTTTGATGATGCCTGAATTGGCGAAACGTTGACTGGTTAGTTTTTTTTGTTTTGTCTTTTTGGAATCTTCATAATATATTACATCGCTCTTGAACTTTTTTCACAAGATGTCTTTGTAGCAATTAACAGGAAAATAGAGAATATATATTCAAAAGAATTGGGAGAGTTGTTGGGGTATGATTGAGATGTCACAAGAACGCCTTTCTCGTCTCCTCCTTTATTATCAAATAGGAGAAATGAAAGGAAGCAGACCACAGAAGTTGTGAAAGGCCAGCGTCAAATGGAGAGAAGGCAGTGGATTGACATGTATCTATGGTAACATAGTACCGTGAGTATATCGAGAACATGCTTCACACCTGATCAGTTTGGATTATTTTCTATCCTAATCTGTATAGAAATAACTTATATCTTCATCGATAGTGCTTAAGTATCCTTAACTTGGTACTAGCCCGAAATTGACTGTTATCGAGAACGGACCCTACCCTTACCCCTTCATCGAGGTGTACAACATAGAATTGAAAGTAAGTGACTCCAACACTTATATATTTTAATTATGTCATTATAATGTAATCCGCTAATTTTTTACTTTTTTTTTAGTTATTATACGAAATCGACATCACCTTCAAGTCTAGGTACCAGCTGAATAAATTGATGAGGGACTACGACCAACTGCCGATTAACAGTCTGGAGAGGCTGAGTCCACCCGACATGCCAGAACAATATCTGCTGAAAAACGCTAAGAGAAAAGCGAAGCTGATGGGGATCGGTATGTTCCCTTAGGAAACGTTTTGAATGTCAATGAAATTGAGTGTATTGTAATGATACTTTAAGTCGTAATAATACAAATCGTAACAGTAATAAATTAATACTATATATGTTTTAATGTCTCGTCAATATTTTACTTACATTTATAATGTACAATATAATAATATAATATACAATATACGTCACGGCAAATATTTAAATATGTGATCAAACATCTCAAAGGCAAACTGGAAAGCAGGAAATTTAAGTTTTGTGTTTACTTAAGTAAGTCACGTTTTTTGTTGAATAGGAATCAATCACTCAGATTCAGAAGCAGATAAAATTCCTGTTAAGAGATATAGTTCGAGTTAACAAATTCAATTGTAAGAGGGCTTTCGAAAGGATTAATAGCGAAAGATTTTTTTTTTTTTTTACATCACTCTTTGCTTGTTAATTTTTTTCACAGTCCCTTGCTGGGCAATAGAGTTACCCAACTATTAGAAAAACTTCTACTTTAATTTCGTACAAATGAAATCGAGATTTCGGTTGGAATTCGTTTATAATTGGCTCCTGATTTGCAAAAAACTGAAGGGTGAAATTAGATTTATCTAACAAAGAAGGGTTTTGAGAATGAAACGTATTAAATTCAGTTTGTTCCTAGCCAATAAAACAACATGGAAATACAGAATAAAAAGCAAATTGTGAAATAGAACAGAACCTTACCAAAAAAAAAATCTATAATTTTACCAAAATAATCATGAAATGAAAATGTTCCTGAAAATAAAAATCGAGTAATTAAAATAATAAAATAAAATAAATGCTCAAATATTTAAAAGAATAAAATAATTCTACCACAGGACTAACAACAAAATTGCAGAAAGAGTGAGAACATAAACAGTCTTCATCTTTTTAGCTTCAAAAAATAAGCCAGGATGCCTTATTCGGTGAGGGACATTATAATTAATAAAATCTCTTCGACACAGGTTAAAAGTTTTAAATATCTAGCAACCCATTTGGATGACAGAGGAGATATCGGCAATGAGATGAAGGAGATAGTGATCTCGCCCGGAAGAATATTAAATACTTTAAATAAAAACTTTCTGACTATTGTCTCCAAAACTATAATATAGTTTAGAAATCTATCTTTCTCCCAATAGCAACTAACTCCTATAGATTCTGACCAGTAAACATAGTTGTTAGGGCACGTTTTAAGAATGGAAAGCAATCTTATCTTGCCAGGATGACATACGACACATCGACACATCTTGGAGGAAGGAGTAAGTGAATGCTGCATGAAGGGAAGTCTTTATCGGAACAGAGGGGAAGGGAAGGTTAAAGATCGTGAAGCTTGGTACAAAAAGACTCCTCGCACTGCATGACCGGAAGAAGGAACAGGTAAGTGAAAAGTTCAAATCCAAAAGAGCTGGGTCAAATTACAATTTACAAGTTGGGAAATTTGGTCAACATTTAATTTAATCAATTTAAGGAAGAAGTTGGTCGGGAGATTCGGTCAAAGACTAACACGTTAATAAATAAGACTTATTCATATATTTCATCATATCATGTATAATGTACTTTATTGTTTCATGTAATTCTTAATTCTTTCTTCACTCTTTTCACTTAACTTTACTTGTTATTTTTTTACAATATATATTGTCATCTTTTTCTTTTTTATACTTTTTTTTTTAAAATTTGTATACTTCCTATATTTTTATCTTTTTTTTTCTTTTTATACTTCATATATTTTTCACTGTTACTGGTACTGCCTCTGTCGTTTTCACTATTGTTATTTTGTTTTTTTTCTTTTAGCCCTGATGATGGCCTAAAACTTAGGCCGAAACGTTGGCAGTAATCTTACTTATTAATGTGTTGGTCTTTGACCGCACAGCCCGACTGACTTCTTCTTTAAGTATATTTACGATTAACCAAACTCACTCCAATAATCAATTTTAGATTGTGAATCTAAAATTTGTCCTTTTGTTGTAGCAATGTCTGATCGTCTGGACAGAAAAAGACAAGATTATGTAAATCAGAAGTAGGAGGTACTTCCTCACTACATGCTACGTGTTGAGATGTCTTGGAATGATATGCTGTCCTGGTTTAAAGATATTTTTAGGACTTTTGGTGTGAAATGTGCTGTCTTTGTTCTGCGTTAATATCCCAATGATGCCTTAATTGGCGAAACGTTGCCTTGTTACTTATTTACTGGTATTTGAGATGCATAAGGCTTTGTTTTTCTAATCGTATATTCTATTCACTTTTTAAACTATCCAGAAAATGTTTTCGAATTTTTATAGGCCAAAAGTAATAGTGTTTTTTGTTTTTTCTCTAATTAATAATTCACCCATTGAGAAGGTAATGAGGGGGATGGGAGAGAGTGTTGAGTAAGTAATGAGAAAGGTGGATAGTACGGTTATGGAAAGTGAAGGCAGTAAACAGAGGAGGAACTGAAATAGGGTGTGGCTGAGTCGATAGGGCTCTGGGTCAAGGTTGTCCTATCGAGCGCCCCCCAAAGGTCACCTCCCCCTCCTCCACAAATGGCTACGGCCATTTTGATATACATCCCCACCTCCTCCATCTGTTTATATATAGGGTTACGCCTATCGCTCCGATTGTTCAATGGCGTAAAATTACACTAAAAAAAATAATAATAAAATAAGACATCGGCTCCAATGATATCTAAAACACTATTTCAGCAACATTAATTCATATTGGGCAACCTGTTGACAACAACACTACGCTCTGGGTCGATTTTAAATAATACAACTTTCTTTTCGTAACAAAAATACACTTACGAATTCATAATGGAGAGAGTTTATTTTATTCGGCACGTACTTTACAAATTTTTCTTTACGCATATCATAATTGCAACAATTCTACAATGTGAAAAATATTTCAGAAAAAGCCTTGACAAAAATTAAATATACCTAATCAATAAATGAGTTGTTATATGATTTAACAATTCCACGTCAATTTCATAGTTTTCCTTTCACAAATCAAACATTAACTCTTTCCTAATAAAATGCAATGTTTCACAATTTAAATTAAATTGACGATTTCTTTTTTAGATTTTTATTCAAATTTCATTAATAAGTATTAAAATATTTATAATTCATTTGAGATATACCCTTATACAATTTATTACATCATTTTATATACAAAAATATAATTCACTTTTTACACCCATTTACTATTTTATTCTTTTATCATTCTGAGCTATTAGCAAGGTTTGCCAGTATTCAGAAAGACCTTGATAGCATCAGTGCCTTGGCAAACCTGAACAGATTAAGGTTGAATGCTATGAAGACTCACGTCATCGTCATAGGTTCCAATTCCCTCCTCAGATCCAACGCCACCTTCCTTACTTTAATCGTAAATTATCACCTCATCATATTCAGCTCCTCAACTAAACCCTTTCCTGGAAACTCTATATCGCCCAAATTTGCCGATGCTCAATAAGAACCCTTAAGTTATTCCATAGTTAATAGGCATCTTCTTCCAGAACCTACCCGTAAACTTCTCGTATCCTCCCTTATCTTCTTCCGCTTTGATTATGGCTTTGTGGAATACGAAGTCTCTCCGCTGGAAGACACATTGAAGCGAATCATGAACTGCTTTTTGAGATTTATCTTCGATATCTCGTGCTTTAGAGTAAATTTTAATAGATTATGACATCTTATGTTTTTAGTAATCTCATTGGTTCACCATTTCGGTAGTATAACCAAACAGAATGCTTCATAAAAAAAAACCTATGTGATATATAGCTTTTTGTGTAATTAGATAGAAGGTTTATCACTTTTATTCTAAAAATAAAGCAGTGTTGCGTGTCGGACACGAAAAAGTTAGTAAAACTTTAAAACTGTTTTTTTGTAGTTTCATGGCTTGTTCAGGATTATTTAAGGACTGAATCTGAACTTAAGTAACTTTAAAATATTTTTTTTACTCATTGATTATGACTTAAAATCAGGCTCATAATGAACGTTTATTAATTATCATTTCGACCGATCACACGATATGCTCGTGCTCAAAAAGCGATATTAGCAACTATAAATAAGACCATTATAAATCACATTTTGCATTCCAGATTGGCTTACCATATTAGCTCACTGCAAAATATCGCGTTCCGCTTTAATTTACTTGATGAAAATATAAAAAACTCATGCGATTTTGCCTTCAAAATATGACAATTTCAGTCCTGCATGGCAGTCTACAGCCAAGACTGAACGTAAACGTCGGTCGATAACCATAGGATCTGACTTTTTGCAGAAGAAAACAAAGTAAATAAGAGAACTAAAAAGATCTTTTAAAAAAGATTGTTTTAAAAACCTCCACGAAGAAAACTTTTGCCTACTGTAAAAACTTTGAAAAATCTCCAAATTGTTATATTTGCAATTAACCAGGTCAAATTAAATTTTCTAAAAAAATGTATATATGTTTAAAATTGATTCAAATTTAAGGGTGTTGAAAGGTAAATTTGAATAGATTCTCATCTTTGATTATGATTTGACATATGTTTTGAGTGATCTCATTGGTTTACCATTTTATAAGTATAACCAAGAATAACGTTTCTTAAAATAACTCCATGTAATATATTGTTCTTTGTGGAGTTAGAAAGAAGGCTATAACTTTGTGTTGTTAAAATAAAAACGTTCTAGTTAAAATTTGGCCTATTTAATATTTAAAACCTCAACACCCTCGAGACGGTCTCATGTGTTCTTCCTCTACGGTTTAGAATTTCTTTCCTCTTAATATCCGCCATGCTTCTTCCTCAAGAAAGACTCCTTTCAACTCCCACTATCCTTCCCACATCTACATCCTCTTACAATTCAAATCCTCAACCCACTCGCACGAAACAAGATCCCGTCTTTCTGGCTATTCCACGGAACTGAAACATTTAATGGTTCATATCCCCTTCGCTACCCTTTGGAATTCTCTCCTTTCTGATATCCGTCATGCTTCTTCCTTTCTCGCATTCAAATCCCTCCTCTTTCCAAAAAGATGTTCTCTAAACATAAACTTTTAAGTTGAGATTGACATCTTGATCAGAAGTAAATGTTGGTTGTTAATGTTTAAGTTTCAACTTTGCTAATCAATTCATTATTTTTGTTATTTTCATTTACTATCTTTTTTTTTTTTATTTTGTTCGCGTAAAAATTTATTTAGTTTGCTTATTTACTTGTATTGATATTATTTTAAACACTGATTGATTATTATCTTGTAGTCTTTTGGCCAGATTTGTTTTCGGCTTTATTTGTTCAATGTTGTTAATCTTAAGGGACATAATCCAATAATAAAGTTCTTTTTCTATCGATCTATTTTACGATAAGCATACTATAATATTAACATGTGGAATCTGCATTTGAGGAGAGGAGAGAGGGAAAACAAACTGGCATAAGCAAAATATTTTTCTGAAAAAAACAATAAAATATGATTATTTTCATGGGCAGAATATAATTTTAGCTTGATATAACCTTATTTGACATTAGGAAACTTTTATAGAACAATTCCAGTATCTACTCATTCATAGTGCGCTATTAAAATAATATTTATTTTATTACAAAAACTATTTATTAGTTGATGAATGAACTATCTGAACTGATCAAGACGCTTTAGGACCTGCTAATGTCTATTTGGATGATGGGAACAATGCCGCGGAGCTGGATCAAAACAATGATCTGCCCTATTCACAAAAAGGGTGACCAGCTCGAGTGTAGAAACTACCGCGGAATATCAATATTACCGGTTGAATACAAGGTTCTCTCTCTATTCCTCTTTAAACATCTGCTTCCCTTGGCTGAAAGAGTCGTAGGGCCTTACCAATGCGGCATTCGCAAAGGCAAATCAACAGTGGACCAGGTCTTCACTCTGCGACAAGTACTGGAGAAGGGTAGGGAATTTAACATCCGAACCCACCACTTATTCATTGACTACAAATATTTTTAGGTTACCGAGGGTGCTGATAATGAAAACAATATCGATTTTAATATCTCGACTTCACGTATCGATTTATTTTAACATTTCCAATATTATCGATATTGAGGTCCATTAGTAAGTTATCGAGGGTGCTAATCATGAAAAAATATTGATTTTAATATCGTGATATCGGGTATCGATTAATTTTAACATTTCAGATATCATCGATATTGAGGTTGTTTACTAGGTCACCGAGGTTGCTGATAATGAAAAAAATATCGATTTTAATAAAGCGACATCACGTATTTTTTTTATGATCAGCACCCCGGTAACCTAATGATGGACCTCAATATCGTTGATATCCGAAATGTTAAAATAAATCGATATGTGAAGTCGGGATATTAAAATCCATATTTTTTTCGTGATCAGCACCCCGGTATCCTAATAATGGATCCCAATATCAAAAATATTTGAAAATCTTTATATTCATGATAAGATAATAAAATTTTAACATTTATTTTTTTTTTAATAATAAAAATCACATCGCTTTTATTTTTGATCTTTAAAAATAAAAGTCATGATATGACTTTTATTCTCTGATGCCAAATATAAAAATCATATCTGGACTTTTATTCACTGAGAGAGAAAAATTAGAGTTAAATTCAATCCCGGGTCTTACATTTTTTGTTAATCTTGACTGCTATGGCTAAGATCATTTTCATAATAAAAAATTATGTTATAATAATTTTTTTTGTGAAATAAAAAATAAGTTTAATACCTTAAAAATTGTCGGAAATCAAGCTATGTTTAAAATTTAAATTTATAATGTAAATTATTATTAGAATTTAACTTTTGGACTTTTTAATTACTGACATAACAATTATAACAATTTAAAAAAAATAAATTATTCATTAATGACCATATATTTAAAAATAACAAGTTCAGTTAAAATACTGAATATTAAATACAACTTTATAGCAAGTGAAAGTTGAAGGCGGTTAGCCGTTTGTAAGGGAGGGGTTAAAAATGTGACGTATATAGGGCTGGGAGCCAATGAAAGGGGACAGGTCCGTTGCTAGGCAGCCGGCTCCGTGGGTAGGCGATGAGCTGAGTGGGTGTTCATCTAATGGGCTTTACAAATTGTAAATTCAGGTTTAACTTTGGTACATTACATTACAAATGTCACCTCCTACACATCTCTCTTTCTCTATTAAAAAAGTTATACGCTAACGTTTTACTACGTATATTTTGAGTAACGAGATATATTTAGCTCTGTTAATGATGTATTCACCGTGCAATTCCAATTCCGTTGAAATATTGACGATCTGCCATCAGCAACTGTTTCAATTAACAGGCTAGTGACTCCATTATATAATTGAAGAGCAGTTTTTGAATGAAGCGACAGTTATTAAATTCAATGTCATTGTTTTCTTGCAATTGTGATAAAATTGATGATATATACTTAAAATATATATAAAATTACGATTAATTATCTATACTTAGAATTGTGATGTTTGAAGTCTTGGCAGAATCCCATGGCTCTATCTCGTATTTCTATAAAGGTTTTACTAGTACTTTTTAGATTGTAAGTATGTTAGTTAAGGATAATTTGGAGCGTCTTATGTCCAGATGAAGTCCCAAATATCGCACTTCCTCAGATGTAGGTATTGACACATTATTAAATACACCTGAGGACAGGATCCATGATTGAGTCTGAAGACAATCCCTCTTCATTTCATTCGTCTTTACTTTCCACCTCGTAGCCTAACTAAAAATATCGTCAAGGTGGTTAGTACGATAAAAGACTCTAGTTCAGGATTTTTTTTGGGATGTGAGGAGTCCTGTGCCATCAGCAAATGTAACCAATAATATATGGCCACACTCGGCTCGGGTAGGTCCGATGTGAAGATATTGAACAATATTGGTCACAGTACATTACCCTGTGGTAAACTCCTGCTTCAATAGCTTTTATACCCAATAATATATTGTCTACTTTTATAGTCAATCTGTCAAATAAGAAAGTAATATTAAGTAGTTAGTCAGATGAAGCAAAATCTTGAACTTGTTATTTGATGAACCGAAGAATTTAGTCGTTCCAGTTAAAAACATTAAGAAAAATTGTGGACGCGTCATTCTATGTGACAATTGACTTCCTATACAAGAACTTTGACATCCAAACAGTTACAGATACTGCCACAGAATACTACAAAAATTTGCACAACAGACCGACTTATAATAAATATCAACCGTTTACCACAAACACTTATAAACACATACCTTGGCAGCGACCAAGAGACTTGTTATGTTAACAGTTATCCGGTTAAGGCAGTATAATTTACTTAAGCTTGGCATATCTTGTTGTGCTTCATAGATTTTTTTTACTTATTTTTTTAATTTTTATTATACCACCTATTGTTTCTTTCTGACTGACAGTCAGTATGTGACTGAAAGTCTTGGGATGATGTACAATCATTAGTTGATGCGTCCTGTTTATATTATTGATTTGAGATTTGTTGTATTTGGTCTGCTTATAAGTGATGTTGATTTTCTTTAATGATGATGCTAAAATTGGCAAAACGTTGACTGGTTAGTTTTTACCGATATTATAGAGACTCAAGGTTTTGTATTTAAAATCTTTCAGTTGTATCCTAGCAAATTAATTTATGTCTCTTTTTGAGTTTATGCGGCTTTAATCTAAATAATATAAGCAAGTAGTAGTATAATAATTGAATATAACAGATTGTACTATTTTAATATTCTATTTAAAGGTAAAAAGAAACTTGATAACGGACAGATTTGGTCCGAAACGTCGTGGAACGAATTAAATAGTAAAAGGATGTGAAGGATGGGGAATTTTTTAAATAAATTTCCTGGCTTTAATAATTAAACAACATAGACCTGTGAAAGAAAATTTTTTAGATAAGTATATTTATTAATCAGGAATTATTATTTTTTTTTTAGTTTAATAATAATGTATTTATAATTTATTACTCTCACAAAAATATTCGCAATTTATTTTACATTCTTCAAAATATAAAAATTTGATATTTTTTTCTTTTGTTTTTTCAAAAAAAAAAATTCTGAAATTTATGTATGTAAAAAACGATCAGATTTTTATATTTTAAAGAATTTAATATAAATTACGAATATTTTTGGGAGTCACTTAACATCTTTTAGTAGAAGGATAAATATCAGACCAAAATCAAGGCGTCAGAATACTTTGGCTCTACACTTAAGTCGTGTGCAATTGCCGACCTCATTTCTTGAAGGGGTTCCATTTATTTTCTGGTCAGGACACTATCAGTTCACTATATTAATTACTCAGGAACTCACCTTCCATTAATATTTTCTATATGAATTATTACTTAAATACATTTCGATAAAATTGAATATTTATATATATAATATTGATATTTATATTGTATTGAGATTTATCCTTTTACTAAAACATTTAAAGTGACTCACAAAAATTTATTTTAAATTCTTTAAAATATAAAAATTATATCGTTTTTTACATACATTTTTTTTATCTATATTTCAGACTTTTCTTTTTTGTAAAACTCAAAGAAAAAAAAAGATAAATTTTTTATATTTTGAAGAATGTAAAATAAATTATAAATATTTTTGTGAGAGTAATAAATTATAATTATAATATTATTAAACTGAAAAAAAAACTGAATAATTTCTGATTAATTAATATAATCATCTAAACATTTTTCCTTTCACAGGTCTATGTTAATTGTTTGATTATTAAAAAAAAAACTCACTATTCTTCATATCCTTTTATTACTTTATTCGTTCCACGACGTTTCGGACCGTATCTGTCCATTATCAAGTTTCTTTTCACCTTTAAATGCAATATTAAAATATTACAGTTAAAGAACAGTTAAGGAAAAAGAACTAATCTTATTAGATACTTTTTAAAGATTTTTTTTACATGTTCAATATGAGGGTGTGTGATTAATTTAATATTCTTTTTTTCTTTCTTATTTTTAATAGCAGTTGAGGCGAGAAGAATTCCTTCTATGATTTATATTTTCTAAAACTAAAAATTTATAATAATTAATATGTAGTATTCTAATAGAGTTTACAGAATAAGCACTTTTGTTATTTTTGTCTCTGCTCCTAAAGTTTGTTAAAAATAATTCAATATTTTAATTATTGAACATATCGTTCTTTTGGAAAAAGATTCTACAAGAAAAAGGAGAATTTTACAGAAGAAACATTTGAAGTTTGTTTATTTAGGTTTTTGCTGTCCCTCAACTCACTGAGAAAACATTAACGACTTACCTTTTTAGTTTAAAACAAGTTAATAATCATTTTTTGATCATTTTTGATAATCTGACCGTTATCAAAAATGATCATGTATGATCATTTATTATTACTTTTATCAAGACAGTCTGTATAAAGTTGCTCTCACAGATTGAAGGAAGTCTTTTTCTTTGACTAGTAAAATTATAATTGTTAAACTAACAATACTAAAACTAGTGATTTGTGGTGATATGAACGCAAGAACTGGCATGGAGCACAATCTAGCTTATGGAGTGATAGACCCATGGGGAGGAGAAGCTTTTAAAAATGATAATGGACGAAGATTAATCGGCTTCTGTGTTACAAATGATCTTCTCATAGGGAATTCGTTCTTTAACCCTAAAAAGATTCATAAGGTAATCTTCGAAGCACATGGAAGAGAAGGAAATAGCGTTATCGATTATTCTGTCTATAGCAAGGATATAAGACAGTTCTTCACTGATATTAAGGCAATTAGAGGAGCAGAACTTAATACTGATCACCGGTTACTAGTAGCAGGCACAGGTCACTAGTAGCAGTGAGGTCAGTTGTTGATGTTCTCGAGGAACGCCAGCTAAAATGGTATGGCCATGTTTGTAGGATAAGTTGTAGATGTATTGTAGGATAAGCGGAAGGCCCGCTGGCTGAAGGAAGCACGACCAATAGAAAACCGCCCCGTAGGAAGGTCTAGACTTACCTATAATGAATATATAGAGGTATTCGGAAATGAATGCGGTTGTCCGATGGATCAACTCCGAAGAATGGCTCTGACACTTCCAAGAGATGGACTGAGTCTACTCCACGCCTAACAGCGCAAAGGAGATAGTGAAAGAAAAAAACTAACAATAATTTTTTATCGGTAAATATATAAACCAAAAACCTGGCATTTATTCTAAAAAAAATATACGTCACTGGAAGCTTTCAGAGCAAAAAATTTACCTCAGGACAATCTTTGTGGACAATCTTCCGTGAAGGCACTATACAAATAAATCCTTCACCAGCAACTGTCGACTTGGAGTGTCTTTAATCGGATTGCTATTTCTAAACAAAGATGAGACTGAACAGGGACCCCAGAGCAGCCCTGTTTGAATTCTCTTGATTGCAATTTCCTCTCAAAGCTGTCCTTTCCAGTTTTCCTGATATTTTGTATTTGAAAGTTTGCGAATAGCTTTACCCTTTTACTCGATTTCTCTCGTTTATTTCCACAGTCAAAAGGGGAATGAAATTATACGCTGTCTTTGGCTCTGTAAAAACTAAATCAAGCCTCTTGTTTGCCTCTTTTGACGTCAATAGGTCAGTAAATTTACTTCTTGGCAAATAGCTAATAAAAAAAATAAATATATATATATACCACAAAATACACTCTGAAAAAATTGGAACATAGTCGAAGCAGAAATATAGCGTAGTTTAGGAAAAAGTCCGTTGTTTCAATAGGGAAAAAGAGCTACAAAAATATAGAATGTTTACACTGAGTACATAGTCTTTTATTTATTCTTACTAAAATTAATTCTGTTATATACAGAAATAATAGCTTTATATTTTTACAATTCTGCTAGGTTCCACTATTCTGTGTTTCTTTGCAATTTTCTTGATTATGCAATTCTTTTAATTTACACAAATCCGCTCTTTTTCGCAATTCTTTACCTTTTTAAAATTCCATAATTATCTAAAATCACCTTAAATTTCATTTTTAACATTTTAATTTTCAAGAAAAAAGGCTAGAAAGGTTATTTTAAGAACAGAAATAATTTGTCAACAATAATTTATAACTTGTAAGAATAATTAACTCTGACTGAACACTTGAAATATTGGTCGGAGCACATTTTAAAGAAATTTTTCAGAGCAATGACTTTCAATCTCCGTTTTCGCCTGCACTGGAACTACTAATGTAATAATTTAAAATTGTTATTTCTATTATAATAATCATCTATTATAATAATCACAACTATCGAAACATTTAACAGAATATTATTTTTCTTATTTTTAGTAAAATTACTGGAGCAATGAGTAACAGTTTATTTAAGCCATTTTTGGAGCAATTGGAGAAATATTTGTAAATACATTATGAAAGTGTTAAGTATTAAGATGAACCTAAACTTTGACTGCACAAATTATTGTGATTTAATACATAAAACGTATAAAGGAAATAGGCATATAAAAGCCTTCACTGTCATTTTCTCAGGATATTTTATTTTATTTAAACTGTAACACAAACATCAAAGATAAAAAAAAGTCGTCAAATACGAAAGATCAATGAAAAAAGTAATAGTAGAAATTGAAAAGTAAAATGATTTATGAGATCAATCAATTGTCTTATTTCCCTTGAGAGGAAATGATTTATTGAACATCAATGCTGCCTAAATACATTGGGTTGCTATAATGCACAGCGTACTAATCAATCCTTACTTAATCATACATCTACATAATTCATAGTATTTTCATCTTTATTCGATTACATTACATTTTTTTCTTTCTTTTGTTTATTTTAATCTATCCAACTATCTTCTCATTTCTCCACAATTTTCTTTTCCAGTTATCAATTAACCCTTTATTTGTCTAGTATACAACTTTTAGGTAATTAGAAAACTAATGTAACTAATCCCATATCAAAATTTTAATGCAACATATATGTAGAACAAAATTCATGAAAAAAAAATATGTATAGATATATATATACATATACAAATAAAAACACTTAAAACTAATAAAAATCCAAAATGATAAGTAGACCAATCTAATTGCCATGCAGGTGGTGGTGCATAATTTCCAGGGAGTGCAGAATAAAATACTCGGCCAACACAGCAATATCCCCCAACGTTAGCACCTGGGTCTACTAAAAAGCTCCTTATTCTGTTCGGTATTGTTCCGCGAGACCCAAACCAGAGGCCTCTCACAGTGAACTCTCTCTCTCTCTCTCTCTCTCTCTCAGAAGGTCTCGCGAAATTTTTCTCTTAGGAAAGGGATTTTCCCTTTCCACTGCACCATTCTGATCGGGGTCGTTTCCCTCAAATCGTACGATCGGATCCAGGACCAGTAATGTCCTTCCCGTCCTTGGGAATGCGACAATATCAGCATACCTCGCGGATCCGTCGGGGGCAACACAATAGACCTTATCAAAGCAGGTGAAGTTCTTTTCTCTAAGGAGGCTTATTAATTCATGCCGTAGAGGTGTTAGCGGGAAGTCCGATGATGGCCTCAATCCTCCTGGAGATATTTATATCATTCCCCTCTAATACCGCAGGGAGTATCTTTGGGAGGGGCTGTAGAGATCTGTCTGGAACAGATTACAGACAGGACTGTAAGTCCCGGGAACAGATATTGGTTAACAACGTTGATTTTCTGCTCCGGTTGAGCGAGCAAGAGCTCACTGATTTATTGAGGTTACTATTTAATTTTTTCGCCACGTCCTCGTTAAATACCAGCTCTCCCGAGAAAGTGCATCCTAAATACATGATGGTATCATGGCTTGCGCAATTTGGATATCATCCTCCCTCTGATTAAACGATATTAAATCCGTTTCATAGCCCTAGAATATTTTGGGGGATTTCGCGGATGTCTGATATACTCACATACATGCACACAGATATGCTTATATACCATCATCTTGCACTAGCCATCGGTATACTCCTCGTATCCTCCCTTATTTTCTCCCACTTTGACTATGGTTGTGTGGCATACGGGGGCCTCTCTAAGGTGCTCGAGGACAGATTGAAGCATATCATGAACTGCTTTTTAAGATTTGTCCTCGGTACCTCGAAACGGTCTCACATGTCCCACCTTTACTGCAAGTTAAAGTGGCCCTTCCTCTCCACTCGTAGACAATATTTCATAGGGTCTTACGTATTCCGATCTCCCGCGATCTCTCCTCCATCTACATCTTCTTAGGATTCAAATCCTCAATCCACTCACAGGAAACAAGACCCCGTCTTTCTGGCTATTCTACGGAACTGAAACATTTAATCGTTCATAGCCCTCCCTTAACCTCTAGATTTCCCTTCCTTCTGATATCCGTCTTGCTTCTTCCCTTCCCGCATTTAAATCTCTTCTTTTCCAACACCTTCTTCCATTCCAAACAGATGCTTCTAATCATCAGAAGTAAATAATGTTGTTATTCCTATAAAGTTAAAGTTCTTTTAAATCGCTAAAAAATTTAAGGTCTAACTTAGGAGATGTATCAATTTATTTTCTGTCTTTTTATTATTATAATTTTTTTTTGTTCCTTTTGTTATCACCAACAATTACACTTTTTTTTAAAAGAAAAACTTCTTTATGTAGTGTATATATTTTTTCAGATAGAATATATGTACCTATTAATTTTAATTATTTAGTTTTTAGCCAGATATAATTTCAATTATTTATGTACTAGTATGTTATTCTAAAAAGATCTAGTCCCAGAATCAAGTTTTTTTCTATTTATATATAAGATATATATATATATATATATATATATATATATATATATATCATGTGTGTGTGTGTGTGTGTGTACTGGGCTGAGCTGAAAATCGGTAGGTTTCTTGGTAGATCCATACCATATAAATGAGAGTAAATTTTAGTCGAAATTTCGACATGTCCAAATGTTTTCTCCCTATTTTAAGGATATGCACACCTCTACAGTCCCTCCAAATTGAGTTAGAGGACTGAAAATTTGTGAAAATGTGAATTGAGTAGGTGTGAAAGAAATGGCTATTTAGGGTCTCAACTTTTGATAAACGTGACGCTACTCGTTTGAACACGCTTATTTTCTTGAATTAAAACCGTTCATCCAGTGATGGTGAAGTGAAACAAAGCAAATATATTTCTCCTTCAATTTCTCCGCAAATTCGAAGACCTGAAATGTACTTGGATGAAAGAGTCACTCACTGAAGATTTTATATTTAGCTAAAAGGGAGTAGATAGAAGATTTCCACTTTTATTTCATATTATAACTCCTTCCTTAAGCAATATTGCTTAAAGCGTAAGCTTACAAAGGGTAAATCTTCCCACCCTTTTAGATGTTTTTTTTTTTTTTATTGAATATATTAAAAAATAAATTGCCTTTCCATTCCTTTGAATTGTATATTATTTCGAAATATTTTCTTGAACTATATCGAGGAAATTTATAAAGCTACAAACAACGCCCACTGGCATTACGCTTTCAAAAGGAAATAGTATTTCCATAAGATTACAATCTTCACTTCTAGTATTTTATTGGAATCGTAATGGATTATGCATATGTTCTTACCAGAGGATTCTTTATATATATAACACTCTAGACTATGTTTGTTTATGTAATCAATTAAAGTTCGGTATTATTTTTTGACAACTATTCTAAATTTCAAATAAAATTTCATTTTTTTTTTTTTAATTTTTTCTCTCTGTATATGGACTCGATGCAAGGGTAGTCTATTTACAGAGGTGTACCTACTCCTCGCAAAATAGCATAATAGATGTATTTTTATTATATTTCAAAACAAAAATAGAAAGACCCCATTCTACCACTAATTGGAAAAATAAATTTATAAAGCAAATATCACTCCTTTCCCATTAAATTACATTCAATAAATTTCATTAGGTGATAATTGAATATTTCTTTTTTTCCGATGATATTGATTCCCTATGCAATACTTCTCTTTTTATAACACCTCTCATCTAAACATCACTTAAATTTTGATTGTATATCTAAAAAGAATGTTCGTAGCCAAGGTTCGCCGAAAGGTCACTCTAGTCACGCACTAACTTCTAATGTCTTCCATTAGCTGAACACAGGCTCACATCCTCCGTTTCCTCTGTTCGCAAGTTTTACCTTGGCATACCTTCTCACTATTTTCTAGCACCTTTCTTCGTTCAAAAGTTGTTGTCCACCAGGAAGGTGGAGCGAGGATCCGCGACCGGAGGATTTCTGAAGCTAGAACGAGATTTGATTATCAAGTCCTGAACGCAAAAGTAATTGTAGCGTACCTTATAAATATTATACATGAATAATTGTAGTTGTAATCAGCTACGAAACTTCTAATTTGGATATAACCTAATATACTTATATCTCTGAACTGTTTAATCTTACGTATTAGGTTAAACGATTGGAATGGTAATTAATTGTCATAATGTAGTAATTATATTTGCTCCGAAACTTACTTTATTTTTCAATTAATTGTCGTTTTGTTCATTCAATCCAAATTTTAATATCTGGTGTATCCACTCACACGACGTTCCTTACCGCTATGGGAGATTGTCCAAAATAAAAACTCTTTGCTGTATCTTCGCTAATTTTAATCGAATTAAGATTTTTATTTTTTATGTTTAGCTTTGTAGACATTTGAATTATCTCTCAAATGAGCATCTAAATTGTTCCGGGAGATGTATCGTTATCTCGTTTTAAAAAAAAGTAAAAAGGTGAATCGGTTTCCAAAGGAACATGTGAATACATTTTTATAAATCGTTTATTAAGTATGAGTATAAAGTTCAATACGATTTATCTGTGTTAATATTGGTCCGATTTAGATGGTTCTTTCTTCCCCCGAATCAGAGAACTCTTAAACGGATAGAACCGTTGAAAACTGCACATCGAAATTTTGACCCGATTATAATATTTTCCTTATCTAATTGCGGTAGGTAAGTGAAAAGATGGCTAAACTGTGTAATATCTCGTATCTTTGCTAAAAATGGTCCGATTTAGATTATATTTTTAGAGAATTCAATTATCCTATATATAATTTAATACAAAATTTACCATAAAATGCATACTTTTCGAGCTAAGCGAAAAAATAATATTATTTCCGTTATAATTTTTTTCCTGTATTTTTTCGTGGATGTATGGAAAACTTTAAGTAGGATACTTTAGGCAAGCTTCGTCGAAATCATTGGGGCTATTTTTGCGCTACTGTCTATAGAAAAACACATTTTTCGGATTTTGCGCAGGGTGACTGATTTGGTGGAAGGCCAAATCCTAAATAGCATAAAAATAAGCAACAAAATTGGTTAACCCGTTCAACAGATAATCGTGCCACATTCATACACACATACATCAACGGCTGAAAATACGTTTTTTGGATTTATGGGGCTTTGAAAAGCATAGATCTGTTGATAACTGCAACATCGAAATTTTGACCCAATTGCAATACCTTACCCTAATAGCGATAGAAAAGTAAAAATTATAATGTGAAAAAGATACATCTTCATATCCATCTTTAAAGTATACTTTATTTTTATTTATTACTCCCTTGTACGAAGTAAAGGAAGTATTGTAATCGCGAAAATTTTCGGTTTTCAGATTTCGACGGAAATATCCATTTTGACCATCCCTGAATCCATTTTGACTAGTTTCGTCGTGGCCACTGTATATACGTTCGTATGTACGTTCGTATCTCGCATAACTCAAAAACAGTTCGCCGTAGAAAGTTGAAATTTTGTATTTAGGATTGTCGTAAAATCTAGTTGTGAACTTCCCTTATTGGTCACTGCTTGATCACCGTAAGTGGTACTTTACTTGAAGGTCATAATTGATTTCCATCAAAAATTATATTAAAATACAATGAGAAACTTCTCAAATTTAGTATTTATAATTTAAAAATGGATTTAAATAACATACTAGATTTTGTTCTAAATAGGAAAACCAGAAGCGGTACTTTACTTGAAGATCATATTAGAATTTTATCAAAAATTATATTAAAATATAATGTAAAACATCTCAAATTGGGTAAATAGGACGTTTATATCTAGTTAAGATTCATGAGTCGAAAAGGGTACTTTACTTGAAGGTCATAATAAGCTTACATCAAAAATTATATTTAGATTAAAAGAGAAATCATATGTTTCGGTAATAAAGGTTATAAACGCAATTTGGTTTCCAATATAATTAAACATTTTTATTACTTAAATTATTAAGTGTTAAAATTGAGTGTAAAATACTAGTTTTCCTCCCCATTTGTGAGATCAACAAGTCTGCAGCATGAGAATAAGACATTAGTTATGTGAGTTTTTCTGCTTAAAATGTCGAAACTGTCGATTTCTAATACTTTATATAGTGATATTGACAGTTTTATTGTTGTCACGGAACATGAAGGAATATCTTGGAAACTAGTTACCTACTGAAGGAAAACGATATATAATAACGGAATGAGACCTCCAGTAACAAGAGTCTGTGTTTGTGTGTGTGTGTGTGTCAATTGATGGATGTCGGGATGCCGAGTGTCGTTTTTACTGCAATCTTCGGAAACTAGTAACCAAATTCAGTATCACTTTTTGAGCCACAGATTTATAGTTTAATAGGCGTACAAGGAAGTCATGTGTTGCCCACATCAGATATTTTTTTAATAATGCCAATGAGTTAGAATTTTTAACGTCACCACCTAAATTCAAAGTTTTAGGATTTTTCTAATTTTTGTTAAGGAATTTTAGTAATGAAGTGTAATTAAAATTTAACTTTTTAAAGTCACAGAAATTCCCATAAATATGAATAAGAAAACTGGCGTTTAAATATGGTTGACTGCTTAGTACGTAAGAATCTAGAAATGTTTTTTTTAAAATTATGTAATTGAATGTTTCATACTCATGTTTATTATGTATATAATATATAAATATATAATAAAATGTACGTAACATGAACATATTCATAATATAGACATTACGGAAGCATTCATTTTTTTTTTTAACTTCCATTGGCATTTTTTAGAAATGGAAGAGAACTATGAAATAACACAAATTATGATAGAAATTGTAACAGAAGGCATGTTCTTCAAAACGTTTTGAAGAAGAAATGTCTCAACTGGCCTTTCTGTTATGACATTAAAAAAATAAATAAATGAAACCTTGGTAAACATGAGCAATCAAAATAATCCTCTACCATCAGGTAGCGGAGGAAGTTAAGTGAAATGAGATGAAACGCCATTGAACTTCACAGAAATTGTACCTACATTCCACCCGGAGAACGAAAAACAGATATGGTGGGTGAAATGCAGTGTTCCAAAGCTTGTAAATCAACATTGACCAGCAAAGCGGGAACTGTTGGACCCAGAGCACTACAACTGAAACAAGTTCAACTGAGCCCTGCACCATGGTCCTGGCTTGTATCCTTTGAATAGTCAACCCTTTTCATTAATTGCCAATGTCACAGCCATAAACTAAACTACTTTGTTCATTTATCGATTTTTACAACTATTCAAAAGATATGTCAAGTAAATGAGATGTACACGCAAACGATTAAGTAACATATAAAAAGTTACAGGAAATTCCCGAGTTTTATTTTTCCGGCTCGCTGGATTTTTTTATTATTATTATTTAGAGCCTTATTAGATGTTTAGTCAGTTGTCTAAGATTACATGAGAGTTTTGGTTTGATCGTCGATTATTAATTTGTTTTAAAAATGGATCAGAGAATTGGTTTAAATTTTGCTATAAGAATGGAATAAACTGCAACAAGGTTTAAGAAATGTAAACTAATACTTTTGGAAAGCCTGTTACAAGCAAAAAAAGGATTTATGAGTGGTTTAAGCGTTTCCAAGAAGGCCGTGAAGAGGTTGAAGATGGCGAGCGCCTTGTAATTGAGCACATCAGCAACCAATAAAAACGTAACAGAAATGATTATGAAGGATCACCGATCACATTCAAAGAAGTAGCCGATGAAGTGGCATATCAATTGATGCAATGAAATTTTTTTCGGATATTTTGGATACGTGACAGCAAAATTTGCCCCAAAATTGTTGAATTTCGAACAAAAATTGCGACGAATGGAAGTGGCTTAGGAGCTGCTACATGAAGTCAACAACGATGCAAAACTACTGAAACGTGATATGGATTTACGGATATGACGTCGAAACTTAGGCTCAATCGTACCAGTGGACGGAGCCCGGATTTGCGGATTTGTGGCGAAACAATTCATGGCAAAGCATTGTAACGATGAATAGACAAAATTGCTTAGGATGGGCTAGCATTTTCATGTTATTGTTTATCTACAGTTTTTTTTTTTTTTTTTTTTTTAATCATTCTATGATATATATGAATAGTTTAAGTGCATATTTGGTTAACAATTAGTTATTTGCTACTATAAAAAATAACATAATTAAAAGAAAAAGAAACGATAGTAAAAATAATAAAAAGATAAAAAATAAAAAAGATAATATCTCATTCATTGATAATAAAAGATCTTAATTTTAAACAGCCTACTATGTAGTAATACATTAGTTTAGCTTTTGCTGGGTCTTCAATAGTTAATATTGTAGAAAATTGACTTTCAATGATGTTGTTGACGTGAGGTGTATAATGCTTTCTAAGTGAGAAATAAATAGGGTATACTGCAATTAAATGATACAGAGTTCATATTCATGTTACAAATCGTACAAATTTCGGTTAGATTGATCTTATAGGTATGGTTTGTGTGAGTAAATTTAATATTATATTTTCCAGATAGGCGGGCTTGAGCTTATTTTTGTCATGTTAAACGGAATATTGTTAATATTCTGGAAAGGTGTAGTAAAATAAACCATAGCATTTATATAGATTTTTTTTTAATGGCATTATAACGATTCCAAATAACTGTATCTTTCCTCAATGGTCCATGTAATTTAATCATCTTTTTAGTATAAATAATATATTTGACTTCCAATCAAAAGATTTTAAATTTGAGAAAAGATAATATTCTACATTATAATATCAATATTAATATCAATTATAATTTCAATTATAATAATAATAATATGTACAATTATTTCAAAAACATCTAAAAGGGATCGAGAAAAAAGCTCTCCTTTTGAATGTGGATTTGATCCTAAAAGATCAGCACGTTCTCCTTTTTCTATTCAATTCTTCCTAATTGCAGTATTATTCCTAATTTTCGATATCGAAATTGCTATTATACTACCAATTATTATTACTATAAAATGAAGATTAACTAAAACATGAATTATAACTATTATAATATTTATTACAGTTTTAATCTTAGGATTATATCACGAATGAAATAATGGAGTTTTAGAATGAGCTAAATAAATTAAGGGATTGTAGTTATAAATTTAACATTTAATTTTCAATTAAAAAATACTATAAAATTAATAGTCTACCTCAAATTAGATAATGAAGTAAAAAAATTACATTTACCATTGAGTTACCACAAATTACATTTACCACCTATGAAATCGAATCAAAACGAAATGATGGATGGTTTTGCCGAGTTCCGTGGATTGTCCTATGACTGGTGCCAAATCTAAAAAAAAAATCATCTCAGTAGTCTAGAAGAGCTCTCGAAAAAGTATCTAGAAAAGTTAAACTCTCAAATTTTGTGAGGCCTTAATTTTTTTTTTTCTTGTTCTATTGCGAAGGTTGATTATTGTAAGTAAAAGGCCAAAATTGGGTCTTCTCTTGCTATTTCACAAACCCCTTAAAGTCTGAAACACTAAAAATATACCGTTATAAAATAGAGAAATGCTTCAGTAAAAATATAAATATAATTAAATAACAACTTGTAATTTTTTTTTTCCAAAAAATATCGTCGTCATAAATGCAACGAACTACAGAGCATATGAATAGGAATATTCAAGGCAGGATTCTTTAAGAAATCTGGTGAGAACGTTTAAAGAAAATTAATGATATGGTTTCGTGATAACATAAAAGATATTCAAACTAATGATGAATTGTGCACGCATGGCATATTCCTTTTTTCTTGCTAGGCCTATCTTCCACCAATTTTCTTATAATGAGCACTAATTCAATCGAATTAACCTAAAGATAATATAGTGATAATGAACTTCCTCTTTAATCTGAACAGCATTAGTACTAAACTAGATCGCAAAAAAGTACTTGGCTGTGTACGCAGTAATGGTTAGCTGGTAACAATAACATCTGAATCAACCTCATCCATACCAGAGACAGCAATATTATTAAAATCCAATTGAGGCAGATCAAGGACACAGGTCGAGTTAATAGTGAAAAAGCCGGAACTACTAACCTCATATCTTACCACAGATCCCAAGATATTAATCTCGGAGTTAATTATAGTAAGAGTTGGTTAGTTTCTGGGTGGAATTTTACAAAACCCAGAAGATCAAGGATGTAAGGTATTTGGAGGTCAAGAATTAATTGGGATTAGCTATCAAAATGATAAATAACATTGGATGAATTAATGATCAATAATCTCGATTCTAGGAACAAATTAATTCCAAATAATATTACAACATAAATGTACATAATATTTACATCCGATCAAAGGATTGGTTTAGAAAATTAAATTAAAAACAAGATGCCATGAATATAAAAGGTATCATATAAAAAGTAGTTTCTTCTTTCTGGTGTCATCTTGTAGCTCTAAGAATATAATTTTATTTGCATTTTAGAAACTGTTCCCTTTTTTAGAAATAATTATTTATTTACAGACGTCACATCCGAGAAGGTGTGGCTTTTGGTGGTCAAGAGAGGAGAACTCTATGAATAAGCATTGTCTGTTAAAAATTCTTTTTAATATACTAGTTACCATGAAGTTAGAATATCTTATGCAAATTCTGAAAGGGTATAAATATTTAAAATACTGAAATATAATGCTTGAGTACTCATAATGTTTGATAAAATTGAGTATTCATAAAATTCAAATTGATATTTAGCACTGTAGAACCAAATAGAGTACATTCTGTATAAGAAATATTATTTTACTGCTACAGTTGATTTCTAACCCATAATGCGAATATCAGGAGTATGGTTATCTGAGACTCAAGGAGGAGGGACACAGAAACACTAGAGAAGGAGGTTTTGATAACCGAGAGGTATTACAAGGTAGTGCCCACTAAGGATACCTTAAAGTCATCTTGAATTAGTCCATCGGCCAGTTCTGAACAATATCGATTGCAAGGTGGCAGTAATGTGGGCTAGTAAAGAAAATAGATTGCGTGTTCAGAACTGCTTGGTTTATTGGATTAAACCCTACAAATATATTATCACCTGCAAAATCAAAAATGGTCTAACAGTACCTAGAATGCATCGGTTATTTATAGGAAAAAAAAAGAAGCTTTTTTAATATTATTAATTTGCGCAACAGTCCTTAACCAACCGGACCCTCGGAAACAAACACCAGGCTTACTTATCGACAGCCATTCTTCTCCATCTTATGCACATAAATCACATTAATATGATTGCTGTCTAATAAAAATGGTAATTGCTATGATCAGATTTAAATAGTTGCAAGTATTGACGTAGTTGAATCTTCGAGGTCAGGTTGCGCCTGACACCTGTTGGAGACATTGTGGGTAGTGGGTAGTACCTTTTATTCCCGTAGTGCAGGCTAGCGCTAAATTGGCAAATCATTTGAGCTTCGTGTGTCAAGAACTGCGAACAAAAATTAGCATAACATGGATGTCGTGAAAATTACTAAACGATTTTACATTTCTTTATATTTGCAGTCTTGGAAAAAAAAATCTATGCTTTGTATATGTCGTTCATTTGGAAGAAGAGTGGCACAATACGAAAATGTGAAATTTTATAGGAGAAGCGTTTAAAGTTTGTCTATAAGGTTTATTGCTGTCCCTTAAATCACTGATAAAGCATCAAGTCAGATTAAATTGTGGCAGTTTTTCATAAAAAAACAGTGCTTGCTCCTTTTGTGGATAATAGACACATTTTTGAGGGAGAAAAAAAAAGCCTTTTTATTATTGTTAATTTGCGCAACGGTCCATAACCGACGAGGCCCACGGAAACAAACTTCCAACGACAGCCATTCTTCTCCTTCTTCTTATTCTTCATAAACCTATACGGCCAAGGTCATCTTAAACGTCGTCAATCCACCGCAGCCGGGGTTTTTCCTAAAGACTCGTTCCTGGAAGTTTATTATCGCCTATCCCGATTCCTTGGGTATGGCGATGATATTCTTCCGATGAATAATTCTAAAGGATATCAATGCAACTAGGCCTGAGGATATACGAAGAAAAAAAATTCTAACATAAATAATGATGTTTTCAATTATTCATACAGAAGCAAAATATGGACACATTTTTACCACCAAACTGGTACAATAATATTATAATTAAAATAATTTATAATTATTTTCACTTACCTATATAACTATAAAATATATAGTAAGGAAAAGTATTGCGATCGTGAAAAATTTCGCTAAAATCCACCTAACAGAAGTACCACTTTATATCATCGATTTTACACAATTTAAATTCTTCTTGAGAAAAGCTCAAACGATTTTGATAGCACTCTTTCTATCATTGTGTAACTAAATGATTTTTAATATCAGCCAGGTTTTATCCTCATTGAAATAGTCTGAAAGTGCTTCAATGCCGTATATTCAAAATTTCTTCCTCATAATTTTTCATTTTCTCTATTTGAAATAATTAACCGTCTCTCTTTCAATGAGAGACTTATTGTTAGTAGTTGTAAACAATGGATCAATATAAACAATGAAAGAATTGGATCATTAATTAAAGGAGGAAAAAGGAGAAATATTTTCCCAGGTTGAAAACAAATTTCCGGAAATAAGAATAGTAATGTAGATTGTATAATATACTTACCTTAGAAAGTTAATGGTTTAAAAAAAAAATTTACCTAACTTATAAAGTCGTAGAAGGTAATGGAGGGTGATAAAAAAACGCATAAACTTAAGTGATTGTTATGGATAATAACTTCTACGTCATCTTATTAAATGGAAATAGATGTTTCTATGGAAACTAAACAGAATTTTCATGGAAACTAAATGTAAACTTTTAAAATTTATTTCAAACAGGGTGGTAAGTGAGAGTTGTGTAATGTGTGCACTAGATTGTTTTTTGTCAAGACTCGTCTTTATAAAATTACTCTCTAATCATAATTTGAAGGAAGTCGTTATGTCTGACTAGCATAGCTTAACTAACAATAATTTTTTATTGCGGTAAATACTGAAAATTAAAATCTGACGTTTCGTTTCAAAGAAATATACGTGAACGAAAGATTTCCAAGCCAAAAAAAAGTTCGTACTGTCGCAATCTTCTTTCAAAATAACGGTATTTATTCATAAAAAAGGGCTTTAACGACAACTTTAATTCGAGCTTGGTGTTTCACGTAATTCAAGTCCATAAATGCCGCTAAATCTATCAGTTGGTATCTTTCATTAGTTTAGAAATTATTTAAAAATAATTTTAAAACAAACAGTAATTCACAATATCTTCTTCAGATCGTCATACAGCCGTTTTGCTCAGCTTAAATCTTTAACAAATCACATTTTTCTAAGTACTTAGTTTTATTAATTTACCAGAAGCATAATTGCAAAATAAAATCTTATTAACTCGAATCTAAGGCCCTGAGAAGTAAAGGAACCCGCAGTATTTTATAGGAAAAGTGATTTAATTCAAATGCTCTGAAACTATGCAGGGAACTAGTTTTTGTCATTCTTACCAAAAGTCTCTATGGATACAAAAAAAAAATCGATCACAGGGCATCGGATACAATAGCGTATTCAACAATGTATTTATTTCAATTCTTGCTGGTTCAGATGTATATAATATGGGATTCTATAGAAGAAATAGGAGGAATTATATAGCGCACTTCATGTTCAGAGGATATGTGGAATGGGTGCATAAATTTATTGTATCTGATGCCCTAACATTCAGGTATAATAATTCGCGAATTACTCAAAATCCTGTTATAGATTCTTTTTGTTTCACACAGAATTTTTCTCAGAATTACAAAAACTAGTTCTCTGCAAAATTTGCAAAGAGCATTTGGTCAAACTACTTTTTCTATGAAATACTGCGGGGTCCTTTGTGAAGTTAAAAGCAAAACGTTAAGTTATTTTTTGGTCTCTTGAAAAGTAGCTATATCATCACGTTCGTCACTATAGTGGTGACGAAATAGTTTACCCAAAAAGAGGTTCAATTTTTCTTCTTAAAGCCCAAAAAATATCCTGCCAATGATGCAATAATTTATTGTATTTATCATTTATTAATGTTATTTCACAAATATGACTTATCGTCCAGCTACCGGTCGCAAGATTTCTGTCCAATAATTGAAGGCCTTAATGTAAGCAGCATATAAATCCAAATTTTCCAATTTTCTTTTTAATACATTTTTGCCTGTGGACATGAACGGGTCACACATCAGTACTCTCCTCTGTGATAAATAATGTGAGAAAGACTACATCAACGGCCAATAGAAGCTCTGTTATCCGTTCGTGCAAAAAATAATTATGTCCTGACTTACCTTGTTTTTGGCACCAATGTTAACCAATGCATACTACCTTTCTCCTATAAAAGTTTAATTAGGATATTTACTGATTTATTCAAAACCTAATGGTGTACTAACCTGATGTCTTATTTAATTTCATTTGGCTTTCAACAAAATTTAGGAAGTTATGGTAATTTTTAATCCAATTTTCATGCTTATCCTAATGGACCCTAACTAATGGTAGACTTACCAAGTATCTTATTTAATTATATTAGGCTCTCACCTAATATTAGTGTTTTTGGGCATCCGCAACTCTTCGAAAGCTATCGTACCAAGAAAGAAGAAGAAGTATAATTAGGTAATGCGGAGTGAGTGCGTAATAGCCTCGTTAAATCCAAACCCTTAACTGGTAAAAGCTGCCATTTACAGAAAAAAAAAATCTAAACCCTGTAAAACCATTTATCAGAAATCAGTCACGAGAGAAGTCTAACGAGCTGTAAAGATATCAGTTCCAACCTGTTGATTAGGTTGGATCCTTTGGCTTCTGCTGTAAAAGTGTATCGATGTTTATCCAACACAAGTCCTGTTTTGTTTTTTCCTTTTTGCAGTACGTAGAAACTCCAGAAAATCTTCTTCAAAATATTTTGAGGTTTACATTTCTCATTGACTGGAATCTCAGAAAGACAAGTGCGTAAGGTGTGCACTTACTCCTACTATCATGTTTCAGCAAAACTGCGGACCAGTTCATTGAAATAAAAGTTCTTTTTTTCAATACATATGTTCAATTATTTTCCACATCCCGTCACGTAAGAAGTTTAAAACATGAATTTCAGACAACTTTTAACTTTTTTAGATAATTACGCCAGTATAATAATCCTCCGGAGGCGAACTGTTTGCTCTCCTACGAGGTATTATTAAATTTAATTATCAATCTCAATCGTGGGTGTGAATATAATAGTAAGCATTAACGTCTAAGGAACATTTAAAAAAAAAAAAAGGAAAAATCCATCTTCAAAAATAAAGATTTTAAAGTAATTTAAAGTCGAACTTTGAAAAATCTAATGCACGCTTACACAAAATGACCACACTTTGCCTATATAACTGTTTCATTATTACTACAAGTCCTGTAAGCTTTTTCAAAAGGAAATTAGTGGAGCGGAATCTGCCAGTCGATGCAGGAATCTGTCTGAGCAAGTTACCATAGTTACCATATGGAGCACTTCTCTGTAGGTTGCCTTAATGAGTATTGCCAATTTATTACGCTCCAGTAAGAACTTCCCGAACAGTTTGAGGATAGGCTTGTAAATGAGAATTAATTTTTCATCTTATTCGTTGAATGCGTTTGAGGATTAATGCAATTGATTGCACCAACTCATCGACTAAAAATAGTTTGTGTTATATCTACTTGAGTCTAACAAAAGGTGGACTGACCTACCCTAAATTTTTCCTTGGAAGCAGAGAAAGGAAGTATATAGAGAGAAGAGAGCGAGAAGATAGGAGAAAACAGTTTCACTTTCGGGGTGGGGTAGGTAACGAGAGGCGGGAGAATCAGCTGTGGGGGCGGTCGATAGAGGCGGTCGCTAGGCAACCTCATCCCACGCACGGGGCATTATAAATTCTGGAGGGCCTAGCTGGGCTGGGGGCGGATCAATAGGGGCGACCTTTGAACTATAGACCTACATAGGCCTCTGTAGGCCAACCGGTCGCTCCTTCATATTTTATTACTTCTCCCCGTCTCGCGGTTAGTTAAGTCCTCTGCTTAATTTTAAGTTATTCTAATTAGCAACGGTCTAAACTGTATTATGAATTTAAAAGCACTCTAAAGCTTTAAAAAAAAAAATTCTATATTTACATATGGCATTTCATAAGATCATAACTTATTTATTTTTATTTTATTTTTGTATTTATAAGTCGATATCGTTTATATAAACTACATAAAATGTAACCATCTAAACTTATTAATATGTTACTTCAATACCCGTTATTGATTGTGAGATGGTACGCGTTTAGACAAAGGCACCTATTGCAGGGTCACTGCAATATAGAAAAACGAAAGATCAAACTTAATTTTTTGTAGTATTCACAATTACACTTAATTACATGATTTGCATTAAATATGTATTTATAATTTTCTATTCAATTAGAAATAAAAATTGCGTTGCAGTAATTTGTTAGGAAATGTAATAATAGGATATTAGTAATTACTAATATTTATTTCCATATTCATACGAGTTTCAACTATCAACTTGTAGAGCAATGGTTTTGTAAGCTTAGTGAATGAACGATTAAGGTTGTTTTAATCTGAATAAAATGTCTAGTTTTATCATTTATCAATCCATTCACAATTTATTTTTTTCATAAAGTTTACTTAAAGTTTTTTTAATTTTAAAACTAATAATATTGCATAAATATTATTAACACTTATCTCTTTATTTTTTTATTAGAATACATTTATAAATTTCATTGCATCACTGACCAAACGAATTATTTTTTTGCAAATGATTTGTAATTAAGTAGTTGCTCCTGACATAATAAATTAATTTTATAAACACTGTTATATAAAATTATAGAGGTAGTAAAGATTATAAAATCATCTGTAGATTACAGTGTATATATTATATATACGAGTATATATATACACATATATATATATATATATATATATATATATATATATATATATATATATATATATAGATATATATATATATCTTTGTTCCTGAACTTTTCCTAGCCCAATCTCTAATGCCTCCCAGTGTTGATCAATCGTGAGGCCCTCTAAGTCCAAGAGTTCGAATTTATTCTTCAGCTCAATTTGGAATTTAGCTTTTAATTCAGGTTTTTTAAGACTAAGGACTTCAAACCGTCTTCTTTCCACTTGGTCCCCTACTTTGTGGATTCGCTTTCAGCCTCTGACAGAATTTAATCCTAATCAGAGTGTGGTCCGAATCACAGTCTGCTCCATGGTAGCTTCTAATGTCTTGGATGGAGCTCTGATGTCTCTTATCTATGAGCAGGTGGTCAATTTGGCTTGTAGCGCCTTTAAGACCTACCCAGGTGTACTTGTGGATGGCTCAGTGCGGAGACATCCTTCTACTGACCTCTAGACCCTTAGCTGCTGCCAGACTAATACATCTTATTCCATTGTCATTGCTCGTTTCGCTAAGGCTGTGGCCTCCGATAATGGGCCTGAATTGGGATTATCTCCCTATCTTGGCATTGAAGTCACCTATGACTAATTTTATGTCATACTTTTGAGCCTGGTCCACTACTTTTTCTAGCTGATCCTAGAAATCATCCTTCACCTCATCTTTATCTTCAGTTGGTGAATATACGTTAATAATCGTGGTATTAAACCAGCGACCTCTAATTAGCAATACACTTATCCTCTCGCTAATCGGGGTGAAGTTTATAACCGATATCCTTGGAGCTGGACTAACTATAAATTAAGTACCAGCTGTTCCGTTTTTTGGTATTTTTCCAGTGTAGAACAGTGTGTGGCCATCAATAGTGGGTTACCGTGTTAAGACAGCCAGATATTCCGAGGCTAGTTTTATTTTTCGTAATAGGGTTTTTTCTAGTGGGATGGGATTATTAGCCCTGCATATATATATATATATATATATATATATATATATATATATATATATATATATATTATATTATATATATATATATATATATATATATATATATATATTATATATATATATATATATATATATATATATATATATATATATATATAAATCATAGGCGCAGACTTAGGTCGAGCGTGGAGGAGGCGATCGCCTCCCCTCCTCCATGATAATAAAAGAGAGAAGGCGAGAGTATAATTTTGCCTCCTGTATAATTAGATGTACAAAAATATAAAAAAAGTAAAATAAAAATCAAAGACAAAAAAATATGTAAACTAAAACCAATTAAGACAATGGGAAAAGTCGAATAGCTAAGGTTTAGACGTAAAATTAAATTTGAAGCAAAATAGAACCAATAGCGCAGCTAAGATTTCGTTACGGGGGAGATCAATCCAAGGAGAATCTACTTTAAAGAAAGCCATCCCAACCGTGAATGTTATGGGGCCCTCTCTTTAAGTGATATTTTCTATGTTTAGGTACCTATATTATTTATAAAATAAAATTCAAATAGATTTATACAATTTTTGTTTACAAATAAGAATAAGTAACAGTATTTTATAATTTCTGGAAGGTATATATATATATATATATATATATATCATATATATACGAAGCGAGGATACTCCATTTCCTGTTTGCACAATTTTAGCAATATATATGTATATATACATCTATATATATGTATATATATATATATATATATATATATATATATATATATATATATACATATATATAGATGTATATATACATATATATTGCTAAAATTGTGCAAACAGGAAATGGAGTATCCTCGCTTCCTAAGTAATAAGAAAGCTGATCAACTTGCAAGAAAAGCTGATATCTTCCTTATGACGTCAGAACCTCTAGACACTTCCAAAAAGTATCAGCATAAAGAGATTCTCGATTGCAGAAGTAGAGGAGCAGCCAAGGAATTGAGGGGATGTACTGACCTGAGACAAGCTGAGCAATTGGTTAAAGAACCCTTCCCTTCAAGAACTAAGTGACAGCTTGGTCTAAAATTGGTAGAATTCCCGTTGATATTGTAGTACTAACAGGCCACTGCAGGCATAAAAATCATTCAAGAGATGGTAGCCGACACGAACACCCAAAATTTCCCAACTCTATACTATCATTGCAGAAGTAAGGCACGCACAAACAGTAAGCAGGTGCATGAAGTTTCCACTATTAACTGCTATTTTAAATTTCATCTCGAAAACCGAAAGTTTCATGAGAGGGAATAATATATTTTCCCTTCGTCATTCTAGGGATGGCAAAAAGGATCAATAGGTTCACTTCCTAGGCTTCCCTTCCCCCTCCTATTACCATTTCTATTACAAGTATGCAATTGAATACACCTCGAGACACCTCGATAGGGATTATATTTCGATCAACAGTAAATATTAGATATCAATTAATTTAATTATGCAGAAAATAAATGTTATTTTAAACATAAGGAGATATTGATATGAGGGGTAATGATCAAAACCGTTGGGAATGCACAGGTATCTGTGAAGCGGAAAAATGCTCCAATCGGACAGAAGGTAGAGTTTGAAGCGGCATATTTGAGCGGTGCAGGGAATCGTCCAACGGTTGCCCAGGTACAAGAACAGAAAAACAGACATTTGAAGAGCTGAAAGTAGAACAAAGCGGAATGGGAATGATCTAGGAATACCTAACAGCAGGAGAATCGAGACTAAGGAAAAAGGTGCGAGTCAAAAAAAAAAAAAAATTTAGAAGCAGAGAAGGAATCATCATTGAAGAAGTCCAGAAGGGAGAGATGAAAAGTCAGTCGGTGGATTAAAGGTCTGAAGAGCTGTCGATGGTGATGCGCCTGAAGGGTAACACATTACACAGAGGGTACAAAGAAGAGCAGAGGAAAGATGAGTACCCGAGAACAGTGACAATGGTAGAAGAAGAATACTAGCCTAAGGGAAGGTATCCAGAGAGAGGTTTTGGTGGAAGACAGCTGAAGAAGAGGCCGTGGTTGCAGAAAGTGTTAAGGCGTCACCTTAGCAACCTCGAATCTGCTGCGGCACCGGTTCGAATCCGGCCTGGATGGGTTGAAATTTATTTCGTGGTGGACTCACGGAATGAATCTCGACTTTTCCACTCTGATTAGAATAGTTTGATAGCATGCAGGAATATCATGCAGTCTTGTTTGCCTTAATAGAAGCTGAAATGGGCATTAAACACAAATACATTTTTTTTTTTTTTAAAAGACAGCAGAAGATAAATGTAGCCTAAGTTATATACATAATATTCATGGTAGCGTTTTCGATGTAAGTAGTCCTGGTAGAACTATGTCGTAGATGAAGTAGCCTCAATTTCATATCGTTGTGCTCCCTTAAATATCTTCATTTGTAGTTACAAAGTTTTATATAAATTGCAATCCCGTTGAAGTCAGGTTTTTTATTTCATAGCTGAATCCTAATGCCACCATCTATCTTAAATGCAGTATGAATTGGTAAACACGATACCTTTGGAATGGGGATCCAATATTAGATAAGCCGTAAAATCAGCTTGTTCCATTTGGGAGTATGTGGAGTCTAACCAGGTAAAAAGCAACAGAAAATATATTCTTTAAGATAGGAATATACAATAGAAGTATCCATATCATGTTTTTCAACCATCATTCTATCCTCTCCCTCCCCCAATGGATGAAAGAAGACCAGAAACATTTCAAGTGCAAAAACCTTCTGAATGAGAGGTACATATCTCGAGAAGTTCTGGTCAGAACTAGCGTAGGTCTATGGTACATACCATATATCTGCAAAGTTTTGGAGAAGTTCTGAAAAATTGTTCATTCATCTTTTTAGGCTGCTGAACACGAATTTCAACTACGATACCTCAAATTTTTCCCAGAAATATGTTTAAAAAATATTTTTTATTGTACAAGCCAACTTTTAGGGCCAATCATGTGAACCGTCATCAGGGCTGTTTTGGTTCAAAATGTAAATAGCTCTGATGATTGAACCGAAACATCATCTTGTGCAATAAAAATATACTATGTTGACTGCATTCCGATTATTTATTTCATCTAAATCCTTTTTCGTTTTTTCTTCCATTGCATGAAAGCCATGCATTTTCTTTCGAAACACCAACCTATATTAAATTAAACAACAGTAAATTCCTAACATTTTTGTACTCTATAATTCTTTTCGTCCGGGGTATCACTTAGGATCTCTTAGCCTAATAGGGTTCAGTCAAATGGGGACCAGAAAGAGATCTCGGTGGAAAATTTCTGTAAATTTTCTCTTTATTTTTTAGGGTGTTGATTACGAATTTCAACTTTGTTGCCTCTAATTGTTCACAGAAGTTAAAAATAATTATTTTCTAGCTTGAAAAATACGTCGTATTCGAATATTCATTTTATACTAAGTATAAAAAGAGTAAATTACCTACACTTATGATCCTAATGATTTTTTTGTTTGGCCATTCAGTTTCGAAGCGAGCAGGAGTCAAAATTTCGTAATCAGCAGCCCAAAAAACATGAATGAGTAAATCATCAAAACTTTCCTTCGAGACCCGTTTGACCCATGGTCCTCAGACAATGGTCCCCAGTTGACTGGACTAAACAAAGATTTTTCAAAAATCATAAAGTAATTACGAAGATTTAAAAAAAAAAAAAATTGAAATTAATGTTCATTAGAGTTAACAAATAGTTGATGAGGAAGGACTACTTTTTTAAAAATATTTTTCATTATATTTTCGTGTCGAATGGTTTGTAGCAATTAGTTACATTTAAATTTATAGCATTCAAATATATTTTTGAAATTTGAAATTCAATGTTTGTTAAATTAAATTAAATACTAAATAGACCCCATTCAAGTTCTGTCAATTCAATCTTCCCCACACATTCCTGATTAATGAATCGCTATAGTGTCCGATAGGTACTTGATTATAATTGAATCTATTTCGGAAGGAAAATTATTCTATTCACTGATTTAACAATGGCATTGGATAACAAATGTTGGGTTTTGCATACCAGACCCTATTTGTATCGAATCGCGACTGAACCATATCAATGCAATATATTTATAATGTTGTTATTTTCAAATAAAAAAATGAACTTATTAATTTTTTTTTATATGAGATGACAATGATTATTATATTTACTATACTCAAGTAATTTAATTTAAAAAAAAAACCTTATACGATAAACTAAACCATTTTTATTTTACTTTTGTTATATGAAATATTTTAACAACTAAAGTATGCATTTTTCAAAACTAGACATAATTCATCAATGAATGGGCTGCGAGTCAAAATTAAATGCTACTATTAAATTAATAAAACACCCTAAAAACGTCAAGTTTTTTCTACAAACTATTGTTCTAAACACAGTTAATGGATTCATCAACAGTTGAATGCTAAGAATAATTATTTAGTATGTATATATTTTTTTTGCAGCCCAAGTATAATTCTGATTGCAATACTGTGGCACTATCAGTCTACTTCTTCCTATATATTTCCATCTGCCTCACAACTAGCATAATGACTTACTAGCTCACAGACTATCTACTCGGCTCCTTGTTGGTTGGCTCGATAGATACAGGTCCTTTTTAGTGGTAGAGATAGATGAGGCAAGTAACAGATAGGATATAAGGATCATTATCTCATTATGATACAATCGCTTGTAACAAAAGGATTGTCCTGAAACGTTTTTTCCCTTTCAGATATGTTTAAAATGTGTTATGGATAGAGTCTAGGTATTGAGATTTCTTCATACGTGTTGTCAATATTCGTTTTATTAGGTAATCTAACAAATTAATTCATCCTCGTTTTCTATCTCCCTAGATATATATCACAAGTAAGTTTAATTTAATAAAAATCAAATGGACTAATGCATTTATTCTAAATTGGCAAATCGTTTGGTTATAGGTTGTAATACACAGATAATCTTTGACTCTAGACAATTCAGCCATTTACTCTCATTTTTATAATTATTTGAGTCTGTCACCCCTGTGAAACCTACAGCTCTAGACAGTTGACAAATCTTTAGCTGGTGGCTAGAAGAAAGGTTTTTTTTTTTTTTTTTCACTAGGTTGAAGATAACTTTGATGCACTGCCATAATGTCAGCCCTGTTTTCAGTTGCAAGATAACGTTCTATGAAGGTGTTTCATTAGCAATAATTTCTTGGAAACGTGCGTGATTTCATTGGTGCTATCTCCCTAGACCTTCGTAATTATTTAATATTAGATTAACTTTGACATTTACAAAAACTAATTTGTGCATGATTGATGCATGGAATGAAAAACACACTACAGAATATCCGTGGATTCTTTGTGCTATATTGAAAAATCAAAAATGGCGAAAATCTATCTCCCTACTTTCAATCATTGATCTCCCAAGAACAATCAACTAGCATTTGAAATATCATAAGTGGTCCCGAAAAATAAAATACAGCAGCACAAAACCAAAAAGCAAAAGCGATACTTGACTGATACATTGAAAAATATCCGTGTCAGTTTTGACACCACTGACTATAAAATCGGCTGTTTTTATGTTGTTTTTGTAATCTGATATATTATATGAATTATCCCTATAATACCCATACCCATTTCATTCTACTTAGACCATCATCTGCCTCCCATAGATTTCTATCTATCTCTTCTATCTATCTCTTCTATCTACCTCTATATCTACCTAATCTATCTGCTTAGGCCATTATCTATTGCCTTTATGTACGTTATCTAAGTAACAATTATTGTATATAAGTGCCAACGTTTACATGTTTTGCAGGAGCGCTATAGAAAGTAATTTGGAAATCAAAAAAGGAAAAGATTGGACTGTTTATCTGAGAAAAAAAATGGGATAATGACCCAGAAAAAGTTGGCCAGTAATAAAAAGCAGAGTAATAGACAGTAGTTAAAAAGCACTAAAAAAAAAGTAGGTTTTCATGGTAAGATACAAAGACAGAATTTATTTGGGGAACTATTGATTTGGTGTCCCCATCCAGAAGACATGGTCCTAGCAATATGTTTCCTTTGTTAAATATTTGATCACTTATAGATGCATATATACTATTAATAATATAAAATATAATACAACAAATTCCTTAGCTGAAGATACTTCGTGAGGTCATTTTTTATTTTTAAAAACACCACCAATATGATAAAAAGTTTGTGAAGAAAATAATGCATTATAAAAATATTATACGTTTTACCGGTGTTTTTAAATATAACTTAAATATATACATCAAGAAATATTTTTTCAATTAAAAGATATTTTAAAAAACGAATATTTAGGTGAAGGTAAAGATATCAATTAAGACAATGGCAAGATAATTGAGTGGTGGTTTGGAATTAGCCGACGACAGGAGAGGTGTAGAGATGCCGAGGCAGCGAGGGCAGTGGGGCCATAGATAAGGGCCTTTGTCCTAGGGCTTTGTTTTTGAAGGAGTTGGCTCTTGTTCCTGTCGCTCCATAACCCCCTCTCTCCCCCTCCTTACTCCAGTACAATGATGTCAATTTATCACCAGCCGTATTCAGTCTATATATTTATATGTATTATAAGGCTTCTTATATTTATTAGCCTTTGGGTTTATACATGTTTTGCTGAATATTCGGGCTTTTACATTAGTGTCATATTTAAAATTAACCATTGTAACTAAACATTGAACATTTTGTTAATGGAACACAAAAAAACGTTTTACGAGTGGCGTATGTGATTTCTGAACCACCTGCCGATTCTTACGGTCATTTATAGAAAAAAAAAATATGAAAATGGGGTCTTCATTGACGCTCACCCGAAGATTCTCCGCCAGGGCCGGATCTAGGGGAGGACCAAGGGGCCACTTGCCCAGGGCGGAAGAATTTGCCCAACAACCGCTACCGCTTGAATAATGTGTTTTCCAGATACCTTGTACTAGGGTTCGGATATGGAAACGCGATATACCGTATTTGAAAAACCGATATTTCATATCGATATTTGTTATATTGCCAATTGGCATATTTGACATGAAAAAATAAAGGGCGGATGAATTCAGTTTTCTCTAGTGGGTTGATTTCGGTTTAACCAAGGCAGCTCCTGTTGAGCTATCTGACTTTGAACCATCTGTACATATTGCAAAATGTTTTGGAAAAGTCTGGATTAGTTGTTGATATTTTTCAGGATATTTTAAGCGTGTTGTTCTTTGTTTTCGGAATTTGGATAACTGTAGATATAGTTTCGGAGATCGGTAGGCACTGGGATTTGTTTATTTCTTGTTTATTAACGGTTATTGCTTTTAATGCACTGATAACGGACGATAATCACGTTTCATTTGTCTTCTGTAGGAACTGTTTGGAAAATTTGGTTTTGAGGATAAATTTATAAGTTGGGTGCAAGAGTTGAAGGCATAATCGAGCTATATAATTCATGGATAACTCTTTTCCCCATAATAAAAGTATACAGTATAAGTGGAGACAAGAAAAGAATCGACATGGGCAGAGTGAGATAGTTCCACCCGTCTCGAATTCTCTGGAACTCTCCCATTATTTGAAATCGGGCACATTGAAGAATTGTCGGCATGTAATAAATAAATAAACTTATATTATTTATTTTATTCAATACTTTACTATTGATCATTTCGCTACATTTACATTTTTTTTTTGTAACGAAAATTTTAAATGTTTAACCTTTTTGCAACAACAGTTAACCCATATCATTCAATATTATTAATAATTTTGCTATGTTTATTAGCTTTTTTCTTTTTAATGTGCAGCCAGAGTCAAAAGAATTCGTACATCGGTTTTAAAACAAACAAAATAAAAATTATTGATATTTGCTCCCATATGAATTTGACTACAGACGGACAGACCGTAGACATGGAACTAAATTTATTCCTAGATGTCTTAAACGTAAAACGCGAGTGAAAATTTTCAATTTTTGAGGTCAAAAATTGTTTTTACTTTCTGCATAGCACAAAGCTTCTCTATATACTGGAAATCGATATAAAAACTGACAATCGCCGCTCAAGGTAGTGCATCCATAGTCAGTGCATCCTAGTGCACCCATATCACTACTCCAGATCAATTTCATTTGTTTTAAACTTAATTTTCAAGGTCCAGAAAAACTAAATGGTCAAATAATATAAAAATGACCCATATAGGATATTGTTGGCTGGAGATTAATTAACGGTGCAGCAATAAACTAATAAACTGGGCACTTGTTAAAAGCACTAGCTGTGGACTGCTTTTAACTGAGTACTATATGTATTAAAAAGGAAAGTTAAACGTGTCAGGTACAAAGACAGTGTTTTTAACTATTCTCTGTTAAAGATAAATATTTAAATTATTTATATGTACATAGTATGTATTTATATATTATATTATCAATATTATATGGGTGAATTTCATCAAAAATAATATTTTTTTTGTCCCAGAATAAAAATAAATTCGTTTTCCGAGTTGTTTTGATTTTTAGGAAATGAAAGAAATACCATATGTCCCTTATATTATTGAATACTTTCAAAACGACACTATTTTGGATTGATCACATGAAATGAATAATTGAAATTACAATCTCTAAAATAAATAAATCTTCTTATTTTGGCTTGTTTAAGTTTTTGAGTTCTAGACTGATTTTTTATCGCAACAAATGTGACAGTAAATGTAGAATAAATATTGGACAACCACAAAAAAAAAAGTTTTTAAGGATGTTATTGCTTCAGATATTTTTAGGCACATAATTGGCAATTGATTTCAAGCAAATAATCATTTTTTATGGGGCTCAGGGTGATGTATTCCTCCTCCCACGTACTTTTTGAAAAAAAATATGATTTCCAAATAAGTTTTGTATTTTGAGTAATAATTTTTGAACAAATTCAATTGTATATTATTGTAAATTGTATATATATTGAACCAATCCACCCGTGTATTATATTAATAATATAATATATAAAATCAAAAGAAGTATCCCTTAAATATAGATTTATAGGAGATCGCCAATAATAAGATAGGTTCATTACCCAACATACATATTATTTCTTAAGAAGTACTTTTTCAGTTAGACATTAAACACACTTTATTTGTCAAATTGATTTTTTTTTTTAATGGAAGGCTGTTTATCATAGAATAAAGATTATTTTTCATTTAATTGTTCGAAATTATGAAAAAAAAATTTGTCAAAAAAGGGAAAAAAAAATTGTTATTAACCTTTAATAACAGCACACACAACTCGAACAGGCTTTATTAATTTAGGATGTATTTCAGTGCGTCAATATGTCCGAACCCCTACAAACATTTTGAAATTAGCCTGTAATTGCTACCGACATAGGCATCCACAACCATATTTGCCAAGTTATCTCATCCTTGTGATGCTCTGTGTATAATCACAAATGAGGTTCATTAATGATTCATTGATTAATATCGCTCACAGGTACAGAAGCTGGTACATAGTACGGCAGACGGCCGCCAACGCGAGGCAACACCCTAACTCGGCGCGTAGGAGTTATGACCCAACCTAATCAATAAACTCCAAGTGCACCTCTTGGACGTCAAAAATGTTTACTGAGCTCTTCCCCTAAGGAAGGTTTAGGGTTATCAAATGGAAGAGTATCCTTAAACCAATGAGAGGAAGTAACCATTCCCTACCGCACCTTACAGCAGATGAATGCTCATTTCCTTAGTAAGTAATTAATACTTCAGCAATAAAAGTTTACAATTAGCCTGTAAAAATTAAACGGTATATCTTTCACCAAACAGAAAAAGAATAATTTTAAAATTTTATCAAATAACCACGAAATAAATTAACTGACCCAGGTGGAATCGAACCCACAACGTTAACCGCAAAAAATCTCAATTTTGTTTTTATTTGGTAATCATATTTTTTTTTAAAAGACTTTCTAACATAATGCAAGAGATCCTTATATGCTTGGAAAGAAGAAACTTCCTTCTTTCTAACGAGTCTAAGAACTTCGATATCTCGGATACACTGAAGACGAGATACAGAGCTTCGAACCGAAACGTAATTTTGTGGCCTTAATTTTAAGTATCCTCGGAACTGAAAAACTTTTCTTTTTTTTTTCGTTTATATTTTCAAAATTAAGGATTTTCGGTATGCAGAATAAAAATATATAAGGCTAGTTTACTTAATAATTTAAACAATTTCTTTAATTTATATGGCCAAAAACCAATTATATTTTAATTTTTATATTTTTCCTTTAATATACTTTCAAAAACAAATGATTTGCTGGAAAAACCATGTCGATATTATTTTTTAAATTCGATATATAAAATAATGCTATGTGTTTAAATTTTTTGTCTCAGTACCTACGAGACGAAACTGTTGGGTTGGTTCAACAATCAATTTTATCAATTTTTCTACACAACATACACCTACCAATCTGTTTAGAATAAATTTTAAAACTTTCCATTTAGTCTCAATGGAAGCAATTATGTTACATTATTTTTTTTATTTATTTACATAGTTCGACAGTAATTAATTTTCCATCTGCAAATTATTTCTGCACACTAGCAAATCTGCACTCATCCGTTTTATAGCGGTCAAGTTAACAAGTCTCTAGGCCACCGCCTCGAAGCCGTTGGGGTGGGTTGTATGGGTTCGTCGTGGATGTAAGTGTTTGTACTAAGGGATTTATTCTGTTGTGAAAATTTTCTAGTATTCTGTGGCAATATCTGAAACTGTCAGGAAGTCCAAGTCCTTGTGCAGCAAGTCAATTGTCACATAGAAGGCGCGTCCACTATTTTTCTCTATACTTTTGACTGGAATGACTGGATTCTTTGGATGTTTGAAGTTTTGGCAATGTCCCCCATAGCTCTATGCTCCATTTCCATGTAGGTTTAATTAAAGCTTTGTAGACTGTAAGTTTGTTAGACTGTAAGGATGAATAAATAAAGATAAATATAAAGAAATAATATTCGACCTTAAGACATCGATTGATAGGCTAAATTAAATAATATAAAAGTAGAAATTATTAACTACAACAATCATTAAAATTTATCATGTTTCTGTTTTCGTCACTCTACGGCTTGATCTGTTAGATAATATTTTTCTAAAATATTTAACTTTCCAATGGTTCCTATATCATACATCTATATCACTACTCTTATTTCCGAAAATTTGTTTTCAATTTGAGAAAATAATTCTCTTTTTTTTTTTCCTTTAGTTAATTATCAATTTTTTTCATTGTTTAAATCAATCCATTTTTTATAACTACTAACAATGAGAGATGGTTAATTTTTTCTAATAAACAAAACTGAAGGTACTTTAGAGGAAACCATTTTAAAATTAGACATTTAAGCCATTTCAGACTATTTGAACGAGGATAAGACCTAGCTGATATTAAATAACATTTAATTGTACATTGATATAACGAGTTTGATCAAAATCGTAAGAGCCTGTTTCGAGAAAATTGTAAAAATTTGTAAAATCGATTATACACCTTAAATACGAAATTTCAGTTACGTATCGCTTTTCGTTTTGGAGCTAAACTTATACATGCATACCATTTTGTGAGACTTGATTATTTGGACTCAAGGGACCTTATTACCGGTATTTCTATTGAAAACTCGGATTCGAAATTTTTCATGATCGCATTTTTCCCATAATACATATTTCATCTATAGGTAAGTGAAAGTAAAAACATTAATAGCGTAGTAAACTTTAAAATTGATATGGGACATATCTATGGTAGGTAACTATAGTTATAGATACCATGGATATATGTGTTAACACAGATATTATTAACAAAATAGATACACGTTAAACAAATGCAATAATGAATAATTAGAGTAAAAATTAAGAAAGTACTAGGATAATGATATAAATAAAAGATAAGGGCAAATACTATAGGTTAGACTGGACATGGATCAGTCAGCATAGAAACAGGCAATAGGCGACAAGGATAATCCAAGGTATAAATAATAATGTAATTTTCTCAAAGTAATGAATGGATACCGATTTAAAAATTGTTTTATTTTTATTTTTTTAATTATTAATAATGCTTAATATGTTGACCCCAAAAAATAAAGCAAATTAATCAAAACATTTAATAATAAACAAGATGATAAACCTAAAGATAATTAACCGAAATATACAACAAAGTGGCCAATGGTATAATTCATACAGGATGTTAAATAAATACATTTTTAAAAGAATTAAACAAATTAGAATTGAATGTAATTATATGAGTGAGGTAGTACAATGTTTGCATATACAAGGTAAATAAAATTCAATAAATATAATCAATTATTATAATGATTAATATAGTGAGATATAACAATTCATAAATTAACTACTAATGTAATATAAAATATTAATTTAGTATAAATAAAAATGTTTTAACTAATTATATACAGGTTGTATTTTATATTATATGAGGCGTGTAAATGAAAAAGAGGATACGTCCAAATTTATAAATTTTTCAGGAAACCCAAAATTACGCCTGATTCAAGTATTTACACAAACTTTAAAAGCACCTTTATGTTATTATCTTACTTCTCTAAGGTATAATATAACTTATATAAAACTATAACTTAGTAGTTCGTCGTAATTGACTTTTCCTCCACATATATCAAAATTTGCGGATTTTCAATACCTGGAGCATAAAAAAGTGAATTTTACCAGAATAAATAGGAAATCGCTCTTATTTGTATGTACTAAAAATAAAATGTTCAATTAGGCAACATCCCCAGCAATAGCGGTTATAGATTCCTTGAATCCACATTGATCAGGAAGTAAATTAGCATATCACGGAATTCCAAACATAGCAAACAAACTTCAAACAGACGGCAGCAATCGAAAAAGAGGAAGTAAATAACATCATGATGTTGATGGTCATGGTTGAGGAAATTTCGGAACTATGATGACGTGGTATATCTGTCACCATCTTGTAGTCCTTGGATCCCTCACTGTCTGCAGGAAGGAAAGTTCTCTGTTCTTATATCCGATAAATAGAATGAGTTTTAAGTACAAGTGTGAAGGTCGACTAATAAACTTGTAATAGAAAATGATTTATATATTTCAGATTTGCAATAGAGTAGCACATCGAACCCATACCCCTATCATTATTATTTTATGCTCATTGTATCGGTCAATACTAAATTTAGGATTTATTATAATTTACAGTTTCTGTTTGTAGCTACTTAATTTTCTATAGGTAAATGAAATAAGGGAAAGTATATAAAAGTATTTCTATTGTGACAAATTTCGAATTCGAATATTTCAACGGAAAATATAAAATATTACAAGTTTCCAGTTGTCATTATCATCAAGTGTGAAGGCCTGTTTTATTTAATTTTTTTTAATGGCTAGGAGAAAATTCTTTCATAACACGAAGCATAACTAAAAATCCACAACAGTGTGAGGTTCCTACTCACTAAAAAAAAAAACACCTTATTCATCTTTACGACCCTGCGGAACAGCTTTCATGTATTAATTCGCGGAGATGGCAATATGCCTATTTCTTCTTTGGACTCCTTGTCAAGCCATTGTCTGACCTCTCCTCTCTCACTCCTGTGCTCTGAACTGCCAGCCGATTCATAGTCAACATAGCAGCATAGTCTGCGACAGCACTCCAGCTCTCCTGCCTGGGAATCGTTGGAGCGACTGTTTTCCGGAAATGATTGCTATCAAAGGTTCCTATCTAACCCTTCCTTCTCTTGAGAGAAACATGGGCAACAGAAGAACGCATGTTCCACTGTTTCATCCACGGGGACATAAATAAGACACAATGATTGTTCTGCTAGCTTCAAGCAGGCTGAGTGAAGCAACCATGCCCAGTATGCAGTAAGATTATGTAACAGTCAACCTCCCCATGTTTCCGGAATATCCATGCTGCAATGTCAGGAATCAGGCGATGGGTCCATCTTCCAGAGGATGAGGCATTCCATCGTCACTGTCATATTTCAAGAGTATAATGCCTCTCTTGTTCGGTTTCATATTCGGTTTCATTCCGAGCGAGTGCATTAGTCACTTGTGCTCCTTTGCTGTTAACGATGTGCAGATGTTTATCATACCGAAGTCTGACGCCAATCTGCTCACCGAGATATCAATTAGATGGCTTGGAGTGAATGTCATAATCCCCAAAGGTCAGAGTGATTATCTTAATAACTCTGATAATTACTGCCTTAGTTTTATGATTAGCAAGCTGGAGCTAAGCCGATGAAAGCTACTGGCGATTGGTAGCAATGGTCATCTCTTCCAGGAGTTTTCCACAATCCATGTTAGCCAGATCGTAAGCAAAATCGAGCATAGTAGTTTCTTCCAGCATTGGGAGCCTGATCACTGTGTCATACATCATATTCCTCAGCAAGGGCCCTAAAACGGAGCACTGAGGAACGTCAGCTATGATCTTGTTGATTATCAGACCAGTTTCTGTATCACACCTCAAGATTCTATCTGTGAAGTAAGTGTGTTTGTGTGTGATGTGTCCATTTCAAGTAGTGTAATAATTGAAAGTTGTGTAACGCGTGGACCGCATCAGATTATTTATATTAAAAACCTTAATATTTTCACCAGAATAATATAGAATCTAGATCAAAATGATATTAAATTTCAGAAACTCCACTACAGTTATGAATTTTGAATATCAATAAAACATTTTCTTTATTTTTCTCTCTTTCTCTCAATATAAATTGAAATATATTATTTTAATTGCATATATTTAGTATTCAAATTGATTGTGATCAGTTATTATTTAAGGTATTTATATTTTGTCTGTAAGAAAGGGATTAAGGCCCTAAGAGAATACAGAGCCAATCAACCTCTTTATCTATAACTTACTTTTCACATTACTCTGTTGAGCTCTTTATAACGTCAATATCGGTGACGCAAAATGACATCAGTAATGGTGGTTTCACCAAACGATCCTTCAAAAGATCTTCTCTATCTTAAGAAATCTTCTGATACAGATGAAATTATATCGAGTACAAATTATTTTATGAATAAATATCGTTTGACTCATCCACTTGTATTTTGTCCAAAAGTCAGATTATGCTGTAGATCAGTGACATCGGGACCAAATATGGAGAGGTTTATTAATTTATGTGTACATCATTTTCCCAAAATTCGAAAAATTGTGAACGCACCCCTATACCAACACTGGACAAAAAAAATAGAAATTAACATGAATTTTTTTAATTTTTTTATTATTTCTTGATGTAAGATAGAAGTTTTTAAATCAATGATGTACATTACATTGATTTTCATTTCTTATTTACATTCTTTTTGTTAACATTTCAATATTTTCAAACATTAAAATCCTATCCTCTTTTACTTTTTTTTTTTTTATCTAAGTTATCAATTTTTAAACAAAGAAACATAAAAAGTTTTCCTACCATGGACAAATCAGGCAATTGAGAGTTAACATTAACCGAGTAATCGATCATCGATGATCCTTTATAAGATACTTATATTACAAAAGTTTAAAAATAACTTTTAATTTTAATTTGATTAAAGTTTAATACTAATTATAATATTATTTTAAGGCATCTGACTGGCAAAATAATTATAAGTTTATGGTTTTTCTACTTCTTCGTATTACTTTTTTTTAAATTTTCAGAGGGAGAAGGGACCCCTCGGAGATACCTATCTACGCTCTTAAGTCTGGCCCTGGATAATATATATTTTTTAAATAATACATAGTTTAATTAACCTCAGCATTAATGTAGTACAATTATTTCATAAGGGCCATTGATTAATTTAACCATTATTTAAATAATCTATTTTTATTTTTCTATGAATATAAATGATTTTGTTGATATTTCACCTGAAGTATATAAACTAGCACAACTTTGATTTTATTTTCTAAGGTTCACTATTGTTTTAATCAAATAATAAACATCTCTGTTGATAATATGATACAATGCTAATAACAGTATTGATAGATTATGGCGAAAAATGACTCAGCCAAATATGAGATATAATGCTTACCTTTCCTTAATTTAAACTCGACTTTTTCTTCCGAGAACAATAACCCCGGTACTCCTGTAAGAGACCTTGGGATGGAAGTTATAAAGAGGAAAGATCCGTTGAGGATTCCAGTCAGAGATCTACTACTCCTCAGATCACTCCCATAATGTCTCCTGTAAGTTGATTGTGTGTTCTTTAACAAAGTGCATCATCTTATTATTAAAATTAGATTAGTTTTTTGTTATATTACGAACTTTAATATATGTAGTTACAATGTACTCAGATTTTTATAGATCTTTTTTTTTTCATCTACTTACTACACAAGCCTGTTTAGTTTTTTTCAATTCATTCACATCAGAATTATTATATCTCAAATGATATGCGGCAAGTTTAATTATTTTTTTGTAAATTACAACGTGAAAAAAAATGAAAACTTTAACTTTTCCCTCCAACCCAACTCACCGCTTTGGTTATAATCTTCAGAATAAAATTGGACGATCGAAATGTATTAAAACTCAATTTCTTAGACACAAATTAGTGATATTGAGGTCAGGCGTAATTAAACTGCAAAATAGCAGCTGCTTATAGTTGTTTGCGTGATGAGCAAATTAAAAAGAAAAATAGGCGTGATGTAAACACAACATTTAATTCTCTATAACTTTAGTTATTTTTAATTCGGAATAACCGTTTTTGAGTTACAGGAATGTAAAACTGAGCTTAACATACTTTTCAGTCAAAATGGTAAAATTTGCCAAAATGGTAAAAGACCAAAACTGTTTAATCAAATTTATTATTTAAGAAGAACGTATGGCGCATAATTTATGTAAGAGTACAATTTTTCGTGCGATGAAACATTCTGATTTTATAAGACAAAAATCGAAAAAAAAAGTGCCAATATTTTGATTTTTTTTTTTGTCTCACATAAGTTTAGCTCACTTCACAAACCGCCGCAAACCTAAAATACTGTTTTATTTTGGATGCTTAGAGTTGATTAAAATCATTTCTACCTTTGTTTGAATTAATTCGCACCAAAGTCCAATTTGATTGGGTTATTTCAATAGGAGGGGGGATCGAACCAAAAGAGTCATACAGCATCCGGATTATTAATTTTTGAGCTTTTTTTCAGCTGATATCCATTTACAAAATGCGGTCTTCAAATTTTGCATACTCAAATACTTCTAGCGCCTAAAATATATAATTCTTTTTATATTTACGAGAAATTATGTCTTTTATGTTGTTTGTTTTTAGTCACTAAGTTTTATAGCTGGGAAGCTTTACCTTTTGTAGGTATTTGACTGTTTAAAAAAAATGGATAATAATACGGATAAAATTGTTATTGATTATCGGGTCTTTAAAATACCTGGGAGTAAGTTAACAACAATTTAACGGACGATAAAGCCAAACTCATGACATCCTACACAAAAGTTTCAAAGCAGTCTCACAATTTCTGCAATACAAAATATCGGTTGAATTTTTAAAAATTGAATTATTTTTTGTTGTTCAAATATTAATTCGCACCTGTCGACAGTTAGTTGACGATCAGCAAATGATCGTATTCAGCAGCACCTCTTTCCTGCTTTGATTTAGTCACCTTGCTTCTTAGTTAACGAAGGATGTCTCAATATCTCTCACTAGCATCTTCGAGTCTCCTCCTCGTATTTATGTACACGTCATTTATTAGTCTGTTGGTATGTCCATGTAAGTCAGTATGAAATCGGCGGTAAGTTTTTCTCACGTAAAGGTTAGTATGTAGGATTTTGTTTGTCATCTACCGAAGTGCTTTTGTTATTATTCTTAATATTTTTTATTAAAAAGTTTGGAGTTTTTGTAAGTTATTCTTGTTGGCTGTACCGTATATGTCCATATGGGTTTAGGTAAGTATGTGTATGTATTTAGTTTCTGTCTCAGTTTTTAATTTTTAAAGATTTGAAAAAAAGTGACTAAAGTAGTTTGAGTCATTTTTTAAGAGTCTTTCGTTTTTTTGTAATATTCGATTTTATATATTATTCTATTTATTATTTATATATTTATTTATATATCTATTTATTTATTTATTTTCTATTATTATTATTTTATTATTATATATTTTATTCGAACGTAAGTCCATGACAGTATACTGTGCCCTTATGAGAAATTTGGTTATTATCGATATAAATTAAAATAATAAAACACAATTTTCAATTAAAAAAACAACTTTAAATAATTTACATATTTTACAATATATTTTATTTAATTTATAAGTTAAATTTCTTTCAAATGAATCGTTTTCGACTGATAAAAAAAATAGTATTTTTAAAAATTATTTTACGCCCTCAATAACCTATGAAAGAAGAATTATGCTAATGAATACTATCGCATATTAAGTCGAACAATTTTTTCGATACCTCTTAATTTGCTCGATATTTGTATAAGGGTCTTCTGATACCGAAGATATAACACTAAAAAAAAAAATTCGTTGTCTTTTGTTTTCTAAGCTATCCGATCGTCTTCAATGAAATATTCAGGAGTGTAGGAACCAGAGGCACAAGAGCCCCTCGATGAACCAGGTTCATTATTTTTTTTTCTTCCCCAGAAATATTTCTGAGAATCCAAAAGTACTAGAAATAACAATAATTATGTTATGAAAAGAGGAAGAAACAAAAACTTTTTCGGATTTTAAGGCAAATACATTATTACATTATAAAATTTTTAATTGCAATATACTTTTTTTTCCAAAATGTCATCTAAAATTTTTCAATATCCAATTTTAATAATTTGTATACTTCTCGTACATATTGTTTCTAGAACCTTTTGATATTTCGACCAGTCAGTAGAGGGACAAAACAGAGGTCTATTATGCAAAACGTTTTCATTTTTTTAAATTGTTCATATGGGTTCAAATATGTGAAAGACAAAAATGCTAAAACGGGTTACCTCGAGGGAACTTTTGGCATCCAAAAATCCTAGAAATTTATGGACTTTTTTTGTGTTTTTTTTTGTCCCTAGCCACCCCTAAACGGTGTATTCAATCGAAAATGTTATGGTATAATAAATTAAAGAATATTATAAATTCTGCGTCGAATGAGTACCCCAACATATTAATTCGGTTAAGCGGTGTGGTAGAAAACCACGGTCATTTCCTTTGCCAAACTTTGTCAAAAACCGTAACCGAGTACTATATATGAATCTGTAGCTTGTAAATGAGTTCTCTAAGAGAAAATCTCAACAAATAAAAGTTGTAGAGCATCAAATTCTGCGTCCACAGAGTATCAAACTTTTAAATTGGCGATCTTCCTATCTTTGGTCTTGGCATATTTGTTATATCATTTTGGATTGCAAAAAGTGAAGTAATTTTTGTTTTTACGTATGTTGTATGTATTGCCTCCCTCGTGATAAATCCAAGTTTTCGACTTCCTCTTTCTTATGTGTTTTCCGCCATATTGAAAAACAGCTAAGAAAAAGTATTTTTTTCAGTAATTCCTCAGTAATTTGCTTCCTGGACATTTAACATGAAAATGTGTCTTAACCAAATTTTAAATAACGTTAAATTTCCTGCAAGTTTTGTGTGAAATATTTTTGAAAAGTCTGAATAGCTACTGCGATACGGCGCCGTGCAAATCTGCCAAAATGTCCATCTAAATAAGTTAGATTTGGTTCCGCCTTAATAACTATCTTTCAGCGTAGTTTAGTGAAAAATGCGAAGTAACCAATCTTGTAGAGGAATAAATTTCCAACAGAATTCATATAAAATATTACTCTCAACAGACGCCAAGATATATTGAAATAATTTTAGAGAATGTGAACTTGAAACTGAACATTTCATCCACTATTAGTATTCCTGAATATAATATCACTATTAACTCATTAAGTATATATGAACTAAATCTATATACCACATACATAATGAATTAATGATGATATTATATTCAGGAATACTAATTTGAACAGCGGATGATATTTTCAGTTTGCAGTCCGTATTCTCTAAAATTGTTATTTCAATATGTCTTGACGTATGTTGAGAGTAATATTCTATATGAATCTTGGAGGCAATTTGATCCTCTGTATATTGTTGGTCTCTTTGGTACGATCCCTGATACGTAAAAAATAAAATTAAAATAAACGGATATATACTTATACAAATAAGTATTATTTTTTTTATCTCAGACTAATTAATTGACGTTTATTATGCATTTTTCACTAAAAAGCAAAATAGTTATTAAGGCGGAACATTTTTTGGAAATATGTGGCATTTTGGCACTATTCGGAATTTAATGGTCTTCTGAGATATTGTATCTTCGTATTCTGTAGTGTAGAATCCAAGTTATCCAATTCGAGGAACCTGTGGAAAATTCAGAGCACATTTTTAAAGCAAAAAGGGCAACTTTTCTAAAGCAAATATGTACCAAGATATACCCTTTCAATGTTTCGAAAAACATTTCAAATAGTAAATAGTAATAATGTTAGGCATCTCTAAATTGATTAATTTAACAAAAACACTCCTTGCCCGCCGTCAGAGGGACAGAGAGGGGCAGGGAGGGGGCAAAATTTTCGGTGTCTGGCCTACCAGAGGCCACTGTTAGAGTTGTATAAAAAAGTTTGTAGAACAAATATATGCAGTAAAATAATAAAATAATTTCAGTTTATAAAAAAATATATCACGTATAGTAAACCGGAGTAACATAAGACAAATTTATAGATATTTTCTTGTATCATCCTGATCAGAAAAGTTTTTAATTTTAGACCCAAGCGAAATGGAAGCTATAACCTTTATTTACCTTACAATATTCAGATTCTTCAGATATCTTTAACAGAAACGAAGAGGAAGAGGCCTTTCTTAATATTGATAGAAGGAGTACTCTCTCTCCTTCGTATGGTACTGTCACCAATATGACAGTTTCAGTTGTGTTTATTTCTCTAAAATTATATTAATTCATGTAAATCTTTGTTGTTATGTTATGTCGGAGCACAAAGTCCTTGTGATAAACACATTTATTTACAAATCACTTCAGAACTGTTTATCATTGTAATGATGTTTCATTTGAAGTAACTAACTGTAATTCTAGTATTTCCTTAAGTAATATAGTAGTGAGTTAATGGCACGTGTCTTGTAATGTGTCTAATACTATACAGTGGCGGTTCCTGGATTGAGGCAATGGAATTGACACAAAAAATTGTATTGGTAAAAGATTTTCGAACACTTCCTTCCCCAAATCTTCGTAATAACCAACTCAGAAATAATGCTTTAATTACCAACAAGTCACATGTAGAGGCGCCTTCATTTTTGTGGTTATACTATTTCGACTAAGTCAGTGTAAAGCAGACAGTTTCCCAACAACTAGAAGGCGTTAAAAGGGCTAATTGCAAGCAGTGTCATTATTATGTGGGTAATAACGAGTAATTTATTTCTTTTCTAATGAAGTTTATTGATACAATAGAATAAAAAAACTTATACATGAATTGAAAATGAAATTAATTTATTACGCTAAATTAGGTATTGTAAAACATTCTTCCTCACGAGCTGATTGTGGATTGTGCATAAGAGGCGATTATAGCTATGGTTGGAATATCGAAACGCAATATATCAATATATCTGAGTTGAAAAACCGATATTTTCTATCGATATCGTAACATCCGATATATCGATGACACCAATATGTTGAATTATATTACAGTAGAATATCGACAATTCATATCTCGGTAATTCGTATATCCCGATAATTCTTATGGATTTTCTGGTCTCATGAAAATATCCCTTTATTTCGTATAAAAATCCTGCAATCCAGTCCCCTCGATAATTCGTATTTATTTTCGTCTTTGAAGTAATGTAAACGTCTTATAATTCGAATTTTCAAATATAAAATCTGGTTAACTCTTAATCTTTTCAAGATGAGAGGTAGGTGAGTGAGAGAGAAAGTTATCGTTTCATTGAATTTCGGTCGGTTTACCCTTTTTTTTTTCTTTCTATTCATCTCTATTTTAAAAAAATTGTAAAAAAAAACCTGTAACCATATTGTTAGCCACCAACATGGATTAATCTGAGAAATCAAGTTCGCTCATGACCGGCAAATCTGAGAATGCAAGATGTTTTAAAAACAAAAATGTTACAGATAGCCAATCATGCAAACCCAAAAGTATGTATCACAAGCGAAATTTTCAGCGAACGGGTTACAGATATGGAATAAAAAACAGCGAAAATTTTCAACTGTTTATTGATAATTGTACGGCCTACAATAGTACCACATCACTCAGCGATTTCCTGTTCTTGCCTCCCAACACAACCTCTAAGCTGCAGTCCCTAGAGATTCCCAATTGCTAAGATCAGTCAGATCCTAAAAATCAAGACGTCCGCCATGTTGGGATCACGATTCTGTAGTTTTACTAGTGAATAAAAGAATAAACAATATTTAATAATCTATACCAAACAATAATTTGTAGATAAGATTTATATACAAATAATGTTAATTAATCCTATGTAAAGACAAATTGATAAATATATAAATGAAGATTGTACTGAGATGTATATCAAATAAATTACATGCTTTTAGATGAATGTTTTGAGAATGCACAATATAGTTGGAAGCGTTATAAAATAAATAAAGTGTTTAGAAATTTAAAGGTTTTATTATTTAAAAACTTCTAGAAGATTATATTATATGAAACATGGCTAAAAGTTTTCGAAATAAAAATATTTTATAACATTTTTTTTTTAAATATAATTAATTCTTGTCTATCATTTTTTTATAATGATTCATGGCTAATATTATTTTATAAATAATAATAATTATATAATTTCTTAACCTTCCTCACATTTTAACATTATACCCATTGGATGCACTTTTCTTTGCTTTTTCATCCATTTTCATTCGATATTTCGATATATCGATATTTTTCTAGCGATTATCGGTGTATATCGATATTTGTATCGATATATTTGAATTTTAATGTATCGCAAAATATTGAATATCGATATTTTTCTTTCGATGTTCCAACCCTAATTATAGCAGACACTACCCCCTCCTAAGCTCATCCAGCCCCTCTTCTCTCGCCTATTTTAGGGAGCTCACAACACAAGCTGTGCGGGTAGCGTCTGTCACAATAAAGGTGTTCCGTTTCTGTTGATTCACACAATCTCAAATAAATATTTTCTAATCCTTTTTACTAGTATAAATTAATTGTACTTTTCTTTTAAGAAGCTAGGATGATCATGGGCTCATGTGCACCAATGGAATAACTATCGCTGTTATACTTTGCACTACAAATTCTGATGAATGCTCCACTTTGTTTTAAATCATATATATATATATATATATATATATATATATATATATATATATATATATATATATATATTATATATATATAGTATATATAGTAATGATTAAATTGGAGAAAGCTAAAATGTTAATAAAGTTATTAAATATAATAATTTTATACAAAAGACTTATAAACAATTTTATTTCAAAGAGATAAAATATTGATATTAAAATTTTCATTGTGTGTAAATCAAAGGAGCAGTGGAACAAGTGGTATTTTTTAGAATTAAGATGTGTATAATTTATTATTTTCTAAAATCTTTCAGTCATTAAATTTTCATAATTATTAAATGTATAATTTTTATTTCATTATTGATGAATTGATTTTTTCTTTCTGTTTTTTTATTAGTTAAATTTGAACCTTTTTTTTATTAGTTAAATTTGAATATATATATATATATATATATATATATATATATATATATATATATATATATATATATATATATATATACATGGTTTTCGCTTAAGTTTGAAAATTTCTTTTTCTTCTTCTATTATGCATATATATATTATTATAACTTTTTGTTTATATAAAATATATATATATATATATATATATATATATATATATATAGTTTTAAATTTGTTGTTTGATGTTACTCCAGTAGACATGTCAAGTATACCATACTGCATAACTTCCATCAGACAAAATTAGTCATGCAATAATCATAGTTTCTAGTAATTAAAAAATATTGGTAAAGTTGATAGCATGGTAAGAACAATTATGAAATATTGAATTATAAGTATAATTAATTATAAGTCTGTTTAAACAAGTAAATATAATAAATCTGTGACAATATAATTGATTTTTAATTAAGAAATGAATATACTAAATTATTATTGTTGGCCAGGTTTTCCTAGGATGTATTGTCCTACTGCTTTTTACATCATGGACAAAGTCCCAAAGTGAGTTCCTTTTTTATTTGCTCCTTTCTTAAGCTATTGTTCTATTTTTAGTTATAATTTATAGAAATTATTAAACATGATGAGAGACTGTAGTGGCCTTGCTTGTTTGAGTACCACTGGAATTTTATTTTGTGGAAAATTCATACAGTAAATGCAACTGCCCTACTTGAGCTTCAAAAAGGATTGGTAACTTTATATATAAGAAGCCCTTCCTGCTTGAATTTAAAAATATAAGTCCAAGCAATAAAATTATATTTTAGTAGGAAATATAAAACAATTATCTAATATTATAAATATTATATTATGCATAAATTATTAAATACATATTATAAAACAGTTTTTATTAATTTCCTATTGTTTTCATATAAAAATATTAAAGATACACTATTGTAACTCATATGTCCTAAATGAAATAGAATTTCAGAGCTATAAAATACAATTTTAAAGTACTTTACCAGTGTCTCTAATAAGAGCAAAAAACAAACATCAAAAACATTTTTTTGTTTTGTATTAATGGTTCAGAGTTCATAAGGTCTTAGTTTTCCAATGCATTGAATTTCAAAGTATTATGGCTATTATTAATAACCACAGCAACAATTACCTGCAAAGTAGATGTTGAATTCTTGGTAAAGTTATTATTACTTTCTGTAACTCTCTGGTAGTTAATTTCAATATAAATCATTAGTTATTAAATATTATAAGATAATTCAAGTAGTTTGAAATAATGACTACTAAATAAAATATTCTCCATATACTGAAAATGTAACTTTTCTCTTCATTTACAGCAATCTGCAGTATGAAAGATAAAAATGTGGAAAACTGTCTTAAGGATTCTATTCAAGGAGTTGTTCCATCACTTGTAAAAGGTAGAAAAAAATAAAATAGAATGAAACTTTGAATCTTATTGATAAAACGATGGATGGGTGTGGAATTTGGAATAAGATTTTTTAAAAACAATCTTATTGGCCAGTTAAAGCCAAATGAATTGTTAGTTTACTAATAAGATTAGGAATTAAAGCCTGATTAATAAAATTAGTGAGGGCAGGTGACAAATACAAGCAATTGAAAGGTTGAATACAAAATTGTTTATAACAAAACAGCCTAATTGTCTGTAACAGAATGGTTGAGGTTTAGCTTTTCCAATGTTCGCCAAAATAAGGAAGTTTTACAAGACATTAAGCTGCAGGAAAATAATTTAATGCATTTCAAAAAAGTTAAATTCAATTTAATAGAAATTTGAATTTAAGGAATAGAAAAGCAAAGATTATTTATTTCTAAAAAACAGCAATTTTTGGCTTGTATTTTTTTTGTTTTGTTTTTTCAACCTTTCAATTGTTTTATGACAAGTATAATTTTAGGTTGTTAGTAGTATAATTTTTAGTTTTTCTACAGATTATTCAGAACTTTTTCTTTTATAATATGTCAATCAAGTTTAGTTACTTATAACTTTTGATTTTTATTCTAAAGTGTTACAACTTTTAACATAATAGTTAGTGAATGTCACATTCCAAGAGGTCAAGATGATTTCAATAGCTTGTAGTTTAATGTTGTGTGAAGCAGAAAATAGATGAAAGAATATATGTATTTTGGTGCAGTGGACATTAAAGGAAAAGAAATACAGTAGAAGTGCTTAATCTGTCCAAAATTACAAGATCAGGACTTTTTAGTTGGTTTAATTGTTGGCACTTACAAATTTGTATATAATGCCACTACAAATATAGATTTTGAGTATTCACTTCAAATTATTGGCCCTTGAAGTGAAAAGAAACTGCTTTGGTCTTTAGCTTTTATAACTTCTTCCTTTGTAAGTTTCTATAGATTGACTGACAGATAAAACATAGAGTTATTTAATTTATTGCATAATGTTATAATATATATATATATATATATATATATATATATATATATATATATATAAAACGCTATGCAATAAATTAAATAACTTACACCATATGCATATACTGTGGCATTATTGTATAAATCAACACAATTTATATTCATATTATGTTTCTAGGTTTACCAAAATATGGAGTCTTTCCTGTAGATCCTCTTCATATAGACATTTTAGACTTATCTGATTCTCCAGGAAAAACTTTAAATGTAAAACATAAGTTTACAAATGTCGATCTCTTTGGTCTGAGCTCTTCCAATGTGAGAAAAGTTAGGTTGGTACTATTTATTTATAATTCTTAAGGAAAATTTACATTTTAAAGCTTATTAATTAATTAATTAATTACAGAATATTAATCTGTTATTTTTCTATAGTTTATATATTATGAAATAGTTTGATACCGTACAGGGACATTTTTTATCATTTTTAATAAAGTTAAAGAAATGTTTCAAAAAATAAATTAATTGTTTATTATTAATATTCATTGTAATTAGTAATTTAATTTTCCTTAATTGTAAATAATTTTGAAATGTCAGACATTGAGATCCCCTTATTACAATAATGCTAATCTACAACTACATTCCTCATTAATACATGCCTTTTACCATTGCTATTATTTTATCATGCATTGATTTATTAATTATTTATTTCAAATTAGTTTGCATTATTCAATTGATTCGTTTTTAATTATTCTATAATTTTATAAATACTGTCACTATTAGCTCTTATTAATGTTTATGTTCTGAAAATTTAGTGTTAGGAAAAAGATAGATGAATACTAAGTATCATCAATGCCCGTTACCTAACAAAAAAACAATAATCACATACAAACAACAAACAAATGGAGTGTATATTTATTAATAAATTTCATTTAAATCTAATTATAAATTGCTCATGCTTCGTTAAAAAATAAATATTATTATGAAACATCTATTGAGCACCAAACCATAGCATGATTCAACTGAAAATGCTGTTATCCAAAGCCTTAATACCACATTAAATTTATCCTCTTTTATTTGGTGGCTCAATTTCTCTCTAGATTCAGGTCATATTTCAAATATTAGATTGTTCATAGATTGTTAGGTTGTAGGGCTCTTTAAACTAAAGACTTGGATACCTAAAGTTATGATAACTATTCTTATATAAGTATATAAATTTGTGTTGTGTATATAATGAGGTTATTCCAAAATTACATTTGTTTACAGCATTGATAGGAAGAAAACAGAAATCAAAATAGACGTAATTATGAAAGAACCAATTATTCTCACTGGATTTTATGAATCAGAAGGAAAATTATTATCATTTCCAATCAAGGGAGATGGCAGATTTAACATCACTCTAGGTATTTTAAATTTTTATTTTTATCAAAATACTGAATATTAACATAAATTTCTTACACTTACTCGCATAATTATTTTTTTTAATTTCAGTGAATCTAAAGGCTGTATTGACCATGAATGGTCATGAAACTAAAAAGAATAATAAAATTTACGTTCATATGGACAATGTTCGATTTCCTTTTACTGTTGATAGACTACTGTTAAACTTTGAAAATTTACTCAAAGGAAATAAAGAAATTAGTGAGTATTTTTTATTATTTAAAATAATTTAGATTAAATATTTTTAAGTATTAAACAGTAATAATAATAATAATGATAATGGTATAAACAGATTTACAAATTATATATTGTCAAATTAATAATATATATAGTTAAATTTGCAAAATCGATTAGGTATTGTGTACAGTTTAACAAATTTTCTCAAAATATTAATTTTGGTTTTCTAGATCTAATCTTATAATCTTTCCTGATCAACCCACAATTACCTCAACTTCCTTTTTCAGTTAGCTAATCATTTATCCCCACAAGGATTAGGAATCCCAGAAATCTAGCCCTTGTCTTTATGGTTCATGGTTCTTAATCTGGAACTGTCACCATTTACCTCAATATCAGTCCCAGATAATATGCACTTCTCTCATACTTATTCCAACAAAACTTTTATAGCTGGACAATAAAAACTTTTATTTTTTAAAGTTTGCTACAAATTTTACTACCTCATTGACCACTGGCTCAATAAAATTCCCTGGCTCTATTGCTTCAAGTCCAGAGTACCAGTAAGGTACAACAACCTCCCTCCTTCTTGTAAGGCTTACTGTTATGCCTACATATTTGTACTAGCAATGGCTTGTAGTTATCACCAGCATACTACTAAGCAGGTCAGAATGAGCTCTCTTTGTGACAGGATTTTTGGTAATTTGGATTCTTTTTGGGACACTTTAAGCATATTCTTAAAAGTAGACAGATTTATTTACCTTGACTCAGCAATAACCTCAAAAAATTATAAACTTGTTGAGACAATATAACAAGATAAGATCAAGAAAAGAGCCCTCGTCTCAATCTCAGAATAACTGAAATATTAAGATGAGTTGTACTTGGTAAAGCTTTTTGAAATATGAGGCAATTATTTTCAAAACCGGTTCGTTTATAAATTTATCTATGTTTTTCTAATATTACTACATATTCAATTACATGTCAATGTAATTCGCATTTCAAGCTTGGAAATGTATTTACCATTGTAAAGAATGATTTCACATATATGTATGGATAAATGTTTTCAAAATGTATTTATTAAATTTTCAAATATGTAATACTTGACTCTTATAAATACTGCAATTCTACTTCTAGGTGACAGTTTAAACAATATTTTAAATGAAAATTGGAAGCCTGTACTAGACGATATGAAGGATTCTTTTGAAAGTGCAATTGGAGCTGCATTTAAAGAAATTGTTAATAGGATATTGTCAAAAGTTCCAATTTCTGATCTTCTCAGAGATTATTAAGCTAATAAATAACAAATAAAAATATTTTTCAAAAGAAAAGATTTACTTATTTATCAAAAAATTCCTTATATTATTATGTAAAAACATTATATATTTTACATATATTGCATCAAATTCTAAGGGTAAATTAAAGTTATGGAAGTGAATATATAAATATAGTCTTTTTAATAAGGTGAAAGCCTGAATTTACTTATATTTTGTATGATATGATATATACACACATATGCTAATTGGAATTTTTTTTTTGTTTTGGTCTTTAGTAATTTTAATAGCAAAACAAAAATATTGTAATTCTCTTTTCTGTTGAAATGTATTACATTATTTTGTAGAATTAATAATATTAAGGTAACAAAGATAATCAGGCATTGGATTTTTATTCAGTAAAAAATTTTAAGTAATCTCAATCTGCTTGGGTTTTAATAGAAATTTATGCCCATGATAGGAAAAACAGAAATTTAAAAATGATTCCCTTAACAAAATTTTACAAAACCAGAAATGATGGAATTGGACCTATAAGGACGTGGGTGACACCTAGAAGAGTTTTATAAACTCCTAAACTAAAATCTCAACCAGGTTTAAAAACTTCAACTAATACAGGCATAGCCAAATCAAGTAGGACTCAGTTGTCTAAATGGTTCCTAAACCAATCAATTGTAAAGTAGCATTCAACTTATTGCTTCCTACAGAATCAAAGAACCCATATCACTAATGCAATGGTTGGATAGCTTCCAAAAATAAACTTTTTTGTTCCAGCAACTTACTTTTTTCTGTTTTATAACTATCTTATAAGTCAAAAACTAATATTCGATTCTTTTTAAACTCATGTTTATCATGTTAATATCTTAATTATTATTATGGAAAAAAGTTTATTAATCTTTTTTTTAAAGAAAAAATATTTTCACATAAAACAAAAAAAAAAAAGAGAAATAAAAACCTTGCTTAGTTTGTGAAAACAAATAGACTATTATAAAAAAAATTCTGTACAAAATTGTCAAACATATTTCGATATCCAATTCAGAAAAGTTTAACCTTCTGTTATTGAAAGGAGTTTTTTAAGTTGTAAACGATTTTTTGACATCAATTGAGGTGAGCACAACAGTAGTTTTATAAATTGAAATCCACTGGATCAAATTGAGGAATCATATTCTCCTTTTACTCTTGAATTGACATTTATTTTAATAAAAATTGTACTAGGATTAATTTTTTAAATAAAAAAGTTTTTTGTCAAAATATTCACAATATGCTTTTATCATAAAATATGGGAAATAAAAGTGGGTTCAGTAATGATAAATATGCTGATTTAGGATGATATTTGAATGATAGCTTAAAAAAAACAACAGGAAAATGAAAATTGCGATTGGATAATTCTAGTCTCTATGCGTACTGTATTCTATTTTAAAATAAAATTAGTGACCATAATTATTTTTATTTTCTGTATGCAACTGTTGAAAAATAAATCAATTATTCTTGAACAATAGAATCTTTAGGATCTTCTATTTTGTAAGTCATAATGTTTCCTCTGTCCAAAGTTTCCTTCCTTTCTTTTTCTTGTTTGCTCTCAGATGTTTTTTTACCCTGTAGTTCATTATTTTCCATGTTTAGATCATTAAAGGCTTCCATAAAGTCTATGTCGAAAGCAACTTCATGCCATCCCATTGGATTGCCATATTGTGAAAATTGTTTCAACATCTTATCTTCAGTTGTTTTGTCTTTGAATTTCATTTCTTTTGATAACTTGCCAACAAATGGAAAAAAACTCACAATGCCATACAGATGATTAACTGTTCCATAAGAAATTAAACTTCTAAAATGATCTATTGCTGAGACAGCAGCTGTTTCTTCTGTACTATTTAATATCTGTAAAAAAAAAAAAAATTATGAGAATATTTATATATATATATATATATATATATATATATATATATATATATATATATATATATATATATATATATATATATATAAATATTCTCATAATTTTTTTTTTTTTACTGTCCATAACTATATAATATATATATATATATATATATATATATATATATATATATATACTCATAGAATATAACTTCTTCATTATAAAATTATACTTTACCTGGAATAATAAAATAATTCAATTTAAAGATGATTCAAAAATGTTAAAAACGATTAATTTATTTTTATTATTATTATTATTTATTTTTAGTAACCTGATATTTTTGAGAAGCACTGTTGAAAGAACAAAGTATATTTTTTTTCTTTTAGAACAGATTACAGTTGTCTATGTCCTGTTCTTTTATGACAATTGTCCAGTGAATTTGTTGTCAAAAAGGGAGGTTATGTTGCATTAAATGAGGTAAATCCGATTTTTTGTATGTGATAGATGGCTAATAATAAATCCATATTCTCAACAGACCTCTCATAAAAACATTATAGTATGAAAAGATTTTAGGTAATATGTAATTAATATTATGTAATGCTGTAAAAAAAGCCTAGTGGATATACCTCAAAAAAGGGCAGGGAGGGTCCACCAAGGATCTACTTTAAAGAAACTCACTCCAAACAGGGATTTTCAGGAGCCCTCTTTATATAAATTTTCCATGACTACGTTTATTATTTATAAGTAGTATAAGTATTATTTATGAAATTACATTCAATAGGTTTATAAAATGTTTGTTTATAGATACGAATAAGTAAAAGTATTTTGTAATTTCGGAGGAGAAGGGGGAGTCCTGAACCTCACTTGCCCCCCTCTAGCTACGCCTCTGCATTGAAGATAACTTATTGGTAGAGGTGGCATGCCGAGGTAATAATACCCAAGAGATAATAAAGGATGAAAATAAAAATAAAATTGAGGAGCTGTAATGGAATAAAATTCATAAAATCAAAAGCAACACTTTATTTGGTCTATTATCATCAATATTACTATCTTGATAACTTATAATCACAAACCTAATAGGAGACACCTTCCATTATAGCTCTCTCATTTGATTTCCTGATTAGATTTTTCAATAGCATTATATCCTTTAGGAAGACAGTGACTGTGTTGTTTCAGAGCAGCACCCTGTCTTACTGTAATATGAAGTAGTGCTGATTCGAATCCAGCTTGGGAGAGTTTACTTTAATTTCATAGGAAACTCCTGAATAAGCCTTGACCTTTCTACTGTAACTAAAAAATGTTGGTAACCAGTAAGATAGCCCTTGTAATACATAAGATCATTAAATAAAATTTTTAAAAATCAATTTTTTTCTGAAGTATCTACCCAGTTACATTTTTATTATTATTTTTCTGTCTATGTGCATATTTGTAGCCCTGATTATGACTTAGATGATTTATTTGTAGTGATTCTAGTCAAATATCCTAGATTCAGAACTTATGGTTACCCATCATTAACACATTATAACAATTTTATGATTAAAATTACCATATTCTCTTTGATGCTTATAACTTCAAGAGCTTTAGTTCCTGACCCTCCAGCTATGATTAGATCTCCTACAGAACCAGGGATGGCTATTGGAGCATCTTCGCTCCAATAACGTATAAACTGCACAGTATTTATAAATTCCCCAGCATAACAAAGAGGGCGGTTCAGTGGTTTAACTGTTGTTAAACATTTTGATGTCCTCATATCCCATAACTGGATGCTTTCATTGCATGTCCACTGTCCTGTTAGTAGAACTCTTCCCTAGTAACAAAATAGGTTTATCAACATCATATATCCTAATAGTAGTGAATTAATTTATTTGTGTTTGTATATGTCATCAAGTCAAGTCATCAATAATATGTGTAGTTCATATGTACTTATATATCGTTGGTTAAACTACCAAACTGTGTAACTCCTGCAGAGCTGGTGGAACTATGTGTTTGGTACTTTAACCAGCGTTATGTGTTTGTGTATAGGATATACAACAAACCAACTAGAATGCATTAAAAATCAATGTTGAATTATCCTCTGAGAGTCTATTATTTTCATTTTTTTTTTAAGTTTTAAGCATTTCATTGAATAAAAACTAACTGCAAACAATTTAGTTTTTTGACAATAAACTAAAATTAAGGTTAATTTGAATTAATAATTAATGAGAGTAAAAACTCAAAAAAAGAAACAACTTTAATTAAATTATTATTTGAAGATTCCAAAGAGTATCTCAAAAACAGCAGTTGATAACCAGTCGGTCAACCTTTCACCAGTTCAAGTATAACTAGGAATGAAAGCCTATCTAGACCAGAGAAAGCTATCTTAAATACATATATTAATTATAATTTCAAAGAAATGATTTAAAACCTTACAACTTCATAAACTTTATTTTCTTATGGTATTATAATTAATGCCTATATACAATGTAAAAACAAAATTAAAAGTTGTAACAATTTTAATTTATAGATATTGAACTGGAAATCTAACTGGAGATCTAATCAGCTCCGACATCATTCAGAAGAAAATAAAGTTTATGAAGTTGTAAGGGTTTAAATATTTTACTTGAAATTATATTTAATACCTAGTAGATAACAGCCGACAAAAAACAATGTCATTCTATAACAAAATATTAAAAGCTTTCTTAAATGTTTTAGAGATAGATGTTTTGGGCTATCGAAGGTAGATGTGCTATCGTTTGATGTAGTGGGTTTCAGTTTGGAATCTTCCTGAATTTATTGTAAAGTCAGTCAATTTCCTACTTAAATTGCATACATCATTTCATTAAGTAAGTCAAAAAACTAAATAAACTAATGTTTTTATTTAATCTTTTGTATATTTTTTGTTATTCAGTTAATTTTTTACTCTGCATTTGACTGAGGTAGTTACACTGTTACTTTATTTATTATTATTTTGTTTTAGTTGTCCAAATTATTAAATTAAAACAGCTTTGTACTTGCAATATGTTTCTTTACTCACCCATATGTCAATTGAATTGCCTGTCAAATGAGGTCCTGCTATGCTTTGAACAGGATTTACAGTTCTCAGATCCCATACCTTTAAATACAAATTTCACGATGATAATTACATTTTTTTAAACATGAACTAAATAAAATGAGCTTCAAGACAGATCAAATTGTTAAATTTTATAATTTATTCTGGTAGTTTTCTTTTTTACTTAATAAGATATATTAATATGCATTCATGAAAATGGAGGCAGTTTACTCCCTGACCTTAATGCGCGTAGTATAATGCAATATGAAAATAAAGAACTTAAAAAGGACTAGAAATTAGAGTTGCAGAATGCTATTTCTCTGAACATGTCATAACTAGACAATTAGCATAGCTTCTTCTAATTAACAATAGCTTAATAACATGAAATGGCAATCTTGCAATTTATGAAGCAATGAAGTTATCATAACATAGAGAAGTTAAATTTTTTTTTTAAATTATAATTTTTTATATTTCTAGTTTTTGTAATAAACCACTTAATTTGTTTTACTCTGGGACAGTAATATTTCATTATTCAAAATTACCTTTAAAATATCATCCCATCCTCCTGTAATAAACATATTTTCATCATCAGGATTAAATTTTAGAGCACATATTCTTCTAAAATGGCCATTCTCTGACATTGCATCTTTTAAAACATCTTCTTCAGATGTAGTCCCAGGCTTCAGAAATATGTGTATTAACTAAATGGAGAAGTATATGATTAAGAAAATCAGTAAGTCGAATAATACATATCAATTGATAAAGCATAATTATATTATATTTCTTTATGATTAGGGTTAGCCAAGTCTAGTAATATCAGTTCATTCAATCCTCATGACATATCAACTATTATTGCATTGGAAATCTTTGGAAATTAACTATGTCTTCATTGTGATAAACTTAGTATTAAAGAGATAATTACAAGACCTGATTGTAGATATATCTATGATCAGTTGTGTGAACAAATTCTTTTAAAATATAAAATACTTCGATTCAGCGTCAAAGAGGGAAGAAAGAATATTTTAAATTCTTGGTTTCGAGAAAATAACTTGAATGATTGAAAAATTAATTATGAATTTCCTGCTATCGAATCTTAATTCAGCTAGATGTAAGAATAATCAAAATTTCTTATTTAGTTGTAATTTAAAATCAAGGAAACTTTATATATAAACAATTTTTAAAAAATGGCTTGGTTTCATGGCAGCTAATGCCGATAAGTTTGATTTTTGGACTAAGGTCGGTTTTTATAATTTAATATTAGCATAAAAAAAAATTCAAAATTCCATAACAATCTCATTTTGATCAAACATTGACAATGGTTGTTCTTGCATTAAGCTACAGAATTAATTGTAGGTAGTACCATACAACATAAAAAGATAAGAAGCATACATATATGTACTGAATTTATAAAAATTAAAAACATTTAAAAATTAAAAAGTAGTTGTTTTTGTTTTATTGTTCTTTTATTTTATATGAAAAAAGTGCCTTATGGCTTCTAACATGCTTGAGAACCAACAAAACTAAAAAGCATGACTGCTGTTGGTTGGATGTTGACTACTTCCTTTTCCAGAGGAAGTCTGATTAACGGCATACTTTTAAAGTTCAAATGTGAAATTTATATTAAATAACTCGAAATTTAACGTACTTTTGAGAATAACTTTATGAAAAAAAATTAATTGTTTTCGAAACAACTTCCCCTTTTCATAATGTATTAATTTTTCTTTTCTTTTTTTTTTAAATTACTTTGGGAGAAAAACAATATGTAAACAAATTATGATTTGTAGATTTATTACACAATACATTTAGTATAAATTAAACTTATATTAGTTTCATCAAAAATCAGTCGTTGCATAAATAAATTTAATACAGTTTACCTTTCTTCGATTAGGATCATATATTCTGATATGTGAATCGCGGCCGGCTGTAGCCATGTAGTCTCCACTTTTATTCAGATCCATTGCATTGATTTCATTATTAATCTCTAGTAAACAATTTAAGTCCAGATTACGATTTCACAAATAATTCTTTTGATAATTATAAAATCAAGTGGATCTCAAACATGGTATTGTTAATTTCACAGAAAATACTAGGAGAGATTAGGAGAATATTGGAAATGGGGTAACATTTGGAACTTTTGTATTTCCCGCATTATTTTCTGAAGGAACTTGAACTTTCATGTCAGTGTTTGCTAAACTAAATTGGAACCAATTTCAGTAGATGTCAGTATCTGTTTTGAACCAAAAAGATAAGTAGAGTTCAGTATTTTTGTAGCATTTATTTTTATTATATTTAATGTTACAAAATATTGTTACATTTGAATTGTAAGAAGTTATTTGGCATAATTATGCGGTTTTATGTCAATCCATTGACAGTAATTTGAATAATTAATGTTTTGATTTGGCTTTTGCCCAAAGGCCATGTGTTATGATTTGTTTGAAAATATGGTTGGGGGTTATATTGGACAGTGGTTGGGGCTACTTTGGACAAATGAAAAATGTATCCCCTTCAATGTCCATCCTATATCTTCTTCAGTTATACTTTAGATTAAATTAATAATTAAACTTATTTATAGCTATAAACCAATTTGTTTGTACTTTTCGACTATTTATTTTTGTTAATCCTATTCATATTTAGAGATCAGTTCATTACTGCTGTTCCGAAAAAAATATTTGTTTATTGTGATTTTCTGTAATAGACATTTTTCTTCTAGTGTCTATAGTAAAAATCATAGCATAAATATAATACCATCTTTTAATACCATTTGTTCTTTTTCCATCTCAATTGTGATTTACATTTATTTGGCTTAAATTTTTCAAATTCTTATAAATGATCAAAATTATTCATATTGGTTCTCATTTTGTTGTTCTTTCCAAAGTAACCACATCTCAAGTCCAACGTAACCCCGTTTTGGGATAAATTGGACATTTTGAGTGACTGCATATTTTAATTGTTACAAATTTAGCACATCAAAGTATATTCATTAATATCCCGTGGCCAACATAAGGGTTATAGCTAATAAAATATGCCTTCTTGATTTTACAATGTATAAATCATAGGTGACAGGAACTTTATTTAAAAGATGTTTAATGTATCCCCACATCAAAATCACTCTTGGAAAATTATGCCAGTAAAGTCTAATTTCATTATTGCAAATAGAAAACTTATACATCAATCTAATAAATCAGTAAAAAAAAAAGTAATATAAAACTAATTCGTTAATTGTGATAAAAATCATTAGTTAACAATGTAAAAGTAATTCATGGCAATGACATTTTATCCAAATTTACTCTTGTGAATTGATAACTATTCTTGTACATTATTATTTATATCACATCCAGAATGAAAGAGGCACAATCCAAAAAATGAGTCTAAGGTGATGACGATTTTGAGTTGTGCTCCAATATACTAGAATTTCACTATGGCTCGCACTCATAAAAAAAAATAACTTTATTATCCACAAAAATAAATTTGGAGATCTTGGACCTTTAATTCCACAAAACAAAATAAAATCAATCAAGGAAAATTGGAAGAATTCTAATCACGATTTTCCAAAAAATTATAAAAAAAAGTAGCTCACAATGGTTAGGCTTTGTCTTTATAATGGATGGAAAGTATATCTTCTAAGTTAATAATGGATTGGAAACTCCCAGGAGATATTAGAGCAGATATCGCCCAAAAGAGAAGCATATCCAGGATATCAGTTTGAGGCCATGGACTCAAGTAATAATTAGCAATACTGATAGTTTTATACAAACAAGATATTTTAAATATTCAGATAAAATAGAGATTTATGGAACTCTCCCTCTGGAAAACTCTCCCTCTTCTCTGGAAAATTTCATGGCCCTAAGCTAAACTAGAAGACAGAGGATGAAAATATATCGAGGAGATTTCTTCATCAAGAAAGGTATTCTATACTGAAAAACATGACAAGATATCTCATACTAAACTAGCATACTAACAGAAATAAAATTCTCTTATTATAATTAAAATAACTTATTGTTAAACGAAAGTTTAAATAATACCTTTTAGGAATGCATATAACTTCCACTGATCTTCTTCATACTTTCCCATATAGACACGTCCGGTGAGACTTGAAGCAAAAAAGGTTTTATACTCCTTGTCTTTACAAGGTAAAAAGTTTATCGATGTGATTTTTCGGTTGTATCCCCTGATACAGTGAACACTCGTTGATGTTTTCTCCATGTTGTATATCTGAAATGACATGCATAGATTAGCATCTGATAAGTAATATTGGCTACATTATTAATAAATTTATTAGATGTATTACAGGTTATTGACCGGTTGCTTACCCATTGCTTTATTCTAGGTATTTGAAGAATTCAATTTTGGAGAAATCTCCTTTTTTCTCCACTCTTTCAAAAAATTTTTTACAAAATCACAAGTTTGCAAGTCGAAACATGGTCCTCCTGAGTTATGTGTATTATGATCATATTTCTGCAAACAATGAAGAAAGTGTTAACACCCAGTTCTAAACCTTTCCGAAGTACAGAATATAGCTATGAGTTACCACATTTTTCACTGTTTGCAGAAGGCTTGGGAGATAATCATAATACACATAACTCAGGAGAACCATTTTCCAGCTTATTCCCTGTAAACTTAGATATGTACATGCAAACAGACGAAGAATAAGAAGTATTATAACTTTTTCAGGCGATGTATCAAAGATTCCTCTGGAAGAAGACTGAATCTTGACTATAGCCCAGTCAAATAAAGGTTCAACCTCGGAATGAAAGATTTAAAGCTGAAAATTTGCATAAACCTTTATTTTAACTTTTGTTGAAATGTCTAAAAAGTCTCATATAATCTCGTGTCGGCAGTTATTAAAGATCAAAGGTAAAAAAAAGTGACAAAAATCGGTTATTTATAAATATCTCGTTTCCTATCCTATGCGTCGTACGATGTCATCTCCACATTTCTTTAGCCAATCTTCTTTAAAAAACTTTCTGATGTGATTGGATTTATCCTATTAAAAGAACCAACAGATAAATATCTTCTCCAACAATGACGGCAGTGTTTATAATTTAGGCATTAATAAATCAGCGATACTCTAACTACTATATTTTAAAATATAACAACAGTTAAACGTAATTGACGAAATAATTATATGGATGAGTTTTGACCAAGTAGTTGAAAATATGTAATTAAATACATTATATACTGAAGATGAGACAAAATCCATGTTGGTTGAAATTGTTGAGGTTTAATATACCAAACCATGCTTACAAGGAAGGACATTTTTTGGCATCTTTTATTGGATAACAATTATTATTATTCCAATTTAAGATATTGATACTGTTTTTATTGAAAACAATAATATCAGAATTATCATTATTGGATAGTTTTAATATGGAAGTTAATTTGCCTGAATAGTGCCATTTCCGGTTCCGATCAATAGATATTCACCAGTCGGAGAGAACTTACAGCAGTGAACGCCTTTCATGTACTTGGATATGTAAGTTTTTCCAACCAGATCCGACCTGCAATAAGCGTATTCTCCATAGTTTGGCTTGTATATTTTTTCAAGAACAGCCTGCCTTTTAAGTTGATCTCTTGCTAAGACTTCAGAAAAATAAGAAGCTTGATCAAAGTAATCATTATCCTCATGTTGTTGTGGGAGCCAAAGCGGCCTCCTTTTGTCCATATAAACCTTTCTTGCAGCGTCGGGAAAACCGGCCTCATATTTCTTAATAGGGAAAGCTCTCTTGTAAAAGCTGATCCTCCAAGTTTCTTTTCCAGGATCTGTTGCTGTTGCGGTTGCTGTTGCGGTTGCTGTTTTAGGGACATCCAATTCTTCTTCTACGGTCGACTCACCTTCAACTACAGGTTCGAATAACGTGAAAAATTTTTTCTTTCCTACTTTTAATTGTTGCTCACATCCGTCACTCAATTCCGATTCTTCTTCTGGAGAATCGTTTGGTAAACTGATATTCCAGCCGTCATCGATGACATTATCCGACATAGTTAATCGATTAATGAATAAATTTTCGCTTTTTTTTTTTTTTTTTGTGATGGAATTGACAACTTAGCTTGGATGAGTTTATTTATAATCAATATATTTCTATATATTAAACTTATAATTAGCTTCTAATAGAGAAGTAAGTAGCCTTTAGTGATTGTAACAGCTGTATAAATTCACTGTGCTAAACAACACGTAGATAGGTTAAATTTTTCAAAATAAGTAATTTTCTATTTTAAAAAATATCTTATTGATATGACTCATGGACAGACAAAGCATTGTGTTATCGAGCTGAACCTAGATTTTTAGTAGGTATGCAGAAAAACCTTTTGGACAGGGTAAGTACAATTGACTCAAACAGACGGCCATTGGCAAGGGAACTTGATACATTGCAGGTCTTCTGCGCGGAAGATTGTGGACCAAGGGATCTTTGTTATTATTTTCTCGATCCCTTCTTTCCAAACAGATTGCTCTAGTATTAGGCTGCCTGTTTTAGAAGTTTAATCAAACAATATTTTATTTAAGCGAATTTTTATGTTAGATTTACTAGCAAAAAATTATCAATTAGTCTATTTTTGAAAAGTCGGGTAATATTTGGTGCTACGAGTCTCATTTTCAAGTTACTTATTTTTCTAGCTAAAAGATATTCCATTAGTAATGCGTAGAGTATTTAGTTATAACAGTTTTAATTAATTTTACATTACAATAACTTTTTCATACCTAATTATCTAGAATATCTAATTCTGGCCCGCATCAAAACACCAACATTTTGATTGATACGGATTCGGTAATGCTATTATAGTTACATTGATTTCTTGTTAAGATAAACTTAAGCAATATAGCTTAACCTAACCTAAATTTGTTTCTTGTCGAAATTTCGCATGCCAAAATCTGTACGGTGGTCGGGAATCAATTTGATCGAATAGTAAAAATTTCTGACTACATTTTTATCTTCTTAAAAGTGAAAACTATCATCCGGTGAAAATAGTCATTATGGTATCCGATGACTAAGACCTCCTCGGAATCTCTAAATATGTAATAATGACATCCAGCTGTGAGGTGACAACGCCAAAGCGGTATTTGCATTGTATATGACTATATTAGGCTTTTGACTTCTACTCGCTTCGATCGCTCGAGACTTTCAGCCAACAAGCCCTAAACGGAATCGTCAGTTATGGTCGGACGTTGTTAATTTTATTATTTTAAAACAATTCTTTGTAACAAGTAATCATATTATTAGTATTATCTTAGCGAAGTGAGAACTAAGTTAAAATATGCTTTCACTCCAATAGAAGTGTGAAAATATAATCAAAACATCGCAATACCAAGTCCTAATGATAGCAACCATAAACCCATATCGATTACTAAATAACCGCTTTCGGTGTATTGCGCGCCAGAAGTATGTACTAAATCATATGACATATGATATATATAAATATATATATATATATATATATATATATATATATATATATCAGTGTTTGACAAAACGTAATTTCAATAACAATTACTTTATTTTGGAGTTAAAATTATTTGTTGTTATAATTTTCTTTCTGCAATTCCATGTAATTGTAATTGGTAATTGCAATTACTTAACGCCAAAATGTCACTAAAAAAAAGTTACTTCCAGAAATGTGCTAATAGATACATATGAAAATGGCGAGTTTCAATGAATCGACAGAAAAATTACAAAGAATAAGACAAAATAAATATAGAATAAATATTTTTATGACTTGAATTACAGTTAATTGCAATTGTAATTATTTAGCCTCGAGAAGTGATTGTAATTGTAGATGCAATTACTTGCCACACGCACACAAACACACCCACACACATATATATATATTTACTTTTCGAAAAATACTATTTTTCACAGTCGTTAATAAAACGTGGTGGTGACCATATAATTACAGTTTAATTTTCTAATATATATCGAAAGATTATAATAAGAACTAAACATTTTATATATGTATATATTTACTACGCCTTGTATCGGAATTATTAGAATCCACAGTTGAGCCATGAGCTCTCCTTATTAATGTATTCAGTACGAGACGTACCATGCAGATTTAATTTAATATCTGTATTGCCAAAATGATTCCTCCCGATTCTTTTATAACTACTTTTATAACTTGCTAAAGTATAAATACCTTGGATGGAATAATCGATACTGACTTAAGCCATGATATCCAAACTAAAACCCATAAATCGATACGCGATGGGGCCAATTTCGCAATGTAGTTACAACCGTCAATGACTTGCTGCTCTAGATGCTTCAATGATGTCCGACATGGCCAGAACCTATATTTCCTTCTTCGATACCGATCGTAGCTTGGGCTGTTTCCAGGTCGTCTTTATCTGGTATTATAAAAGCCACATCACCATTCGATTTGAGGGCAAGATATTGGATTCATCATTTCTATATTTAACTATTGCCGGCAATGTGGTACATTTTTAAAACAACTTAAATCCTCTTGCATGCACATTGAGTACCTAGTATCTTGATCTGATTGTTCAACAACATAATATTAAAGAAAAGCCTATACTAATATCCATAATTATTATAACTTATCACAATATAACTATTAAATAACTCTTAGCCTTCATAGATGTCGAAAAAGAGTAAAATGCCTTCGAGCTGATTTGGAATAGAAGCAATAAAAATGTTCGATACATTTGACAATTTATCCTGTTGGCTTTTATCTGCTTCATCTAAATGAGCTATCAACAATTTTAGAGTTTTTCAAGATTTCAAGCTTACTTGAAATATAAATTAAACTTTTAAATTAATTTTAATTTTAAATTAAACTTATAAATGAATTATAAATTTATTATATAGACATTAATAATCTTTTTTTATATTTAAACAATTATTCTACATTTAATACCATGATTTGTTTTTCTTTACTGGTAACCTTTATTTATTCTAGAGACGTATCGAAGATTATAACTTGAGAGAAACATCAGATTTAGACTTATTAACATTAAGGTATATAACGAGAATAATGTATAACACAGAACATTGTGAATTTTTTGCCAATCAAATTGTGAAATTAATACTTTTCCTCTAGGGGATATAAACAAAATTATTCCAGACCAGAATCGAAAACAGCCACTTCGGCAAATAATATCGTTTCGGAAAGTGAAAATCTTGAAAGTGATTGCAATAGTGTTTCTAATTTTTCTACAGATTTGTTAATCAAGCCAGCTTTAATAACAAATTTGTTACATTCAGAAGAAACTAAACAGGAAAGCAATTTACGTAAGTTTCCTTCATAATATAGTATTTAGATGTCTGTCGAGCCAACAAAGGCTCGAGTGTCTCAAATAGCAGGAAACCAATAACAAACCAATCAACGATGTTTTGCCATTTCAGGGCATCAGGACTTAGGAATATAAGATCAATTTAATGCAGGCAAGAAATAATAAATCTCACATTAAAATTCTGCACTGTGCTGTTTATATTTTACTAATATATAATTATAATTACCTATCTATAATATAGTTCATATACTTCATTCTTGAACAGTCTTGGAGTGATGTACTATCTCGATTGTGTAAGTCTTATTCAAAATGTTGTGAGATGTACTATTTCTGGTCTGCATAAGTGTGGTCTCATGTTTTTCAATCAGATATCTGATTAGGCGAAATATTGACTGGTTAGTTATTTATAGCTGTTAGAGAGGCAAAACTGCCGGATAAAACTATCGAATCACTTATATTTCTATCTCCAGAATCATGTCCAATTTATTATTATTTATTTATTATTATAAAAACTCTTATTTTCTTACAGATAATATAGGTTGATGAACTGTTTAGCTAAGTAAACAAGAGTTAATATCTCAGAAAAGATCAATTTCCTCTGTAATTATTCATTTTTAATGAAAAAAAAACTTTAAAAAAATATACTATTGGCTGAAATAGAAATCAATCACACAGTGTAAAGCATTAATGTCACAGGAAGAATTTATCTTCCCTGAGGTACTAACTCTTGCTAACAAAGGTAAACTATTCATCATACGTAATTTATTTGTAAGCAAATAAAAGTTTATCTGTATTAGACTGTGGCATGATTTTAAAGATAGGAACACAAGCGACGCGATACTTTTGTCGCGCAATTTGTATATGCACGAATCAGGTCTACAAAATTTTTGTGTAGTACAAACATTTTGTAGACCTGATTCGTTATAAAAAGAAAATATATATTGGTTTGTAATGAAATATATATATTTACAAAAATAATGCAGGTTTTTGCTACGTTTTAAAACTAGTTGTGTGGACATAACAAATCCTTAATGTTAATCCCAGATGATATGTATCATAGTAAACCTCATTCTATATTCTCTCTTTTACCTAAATTCAAACAATAAAATCATTTTGTTTAAAGTCTTTGAAAAGAAAATATCAAACTTTATTTTTACGAATTTAAACTAGGGCGTAGTGCAGCGTTGGTTTTCTGACTTGCAAACCAAAAAGTTATGGTCACAAAATGGTGATCTACTGTCGGTATTATCCACTACACCTTTATTAATCGTAGCGAGACTATCACAGTCCAGAAGTACTGTCGATAAACTGATGTCATGAATCGGAAGCTGCAACGTCTTTTCCCAGCATTGATTAATCGGAAGGGTCCGATCCTTCTTCATGATGATGGTCGGTATAACCAACGCTGCAACAACTACACGAGCTGTGCAACGGGATCCTTCAACACCCACCCAATTTGCCTGGCCTCTCCTCTACTGTCTTCAACTTTTTCAAGCATTTTGGCTTCTTTTTACGAGAGGAAAGCGTTCTAAACCAGGTTGATATTGCAATTGCTTTTCGGGAGTTCATTGTTTCCAAGGATCCAAATTTCATTCTGCTGGCATAAAAAGCTTTTTAGGAAAATATTTTGACTAAATATGTAAGGCTAAATAAATATCAAAAACCTGTATTATTTGTTCATCAACCCAATATAAAAAAATAGTGAGCCGTCTATTTCAGGGCGTATTGTTATTTCATTTACTCACCAATTATGTATATAAAATACTCATTCAGTTAGGGAAACAATAAAAAATAGTCTGTAATATTATTTTGTTTCAGTGCAGTATCCGAGAGAAAGAAGAGCAAAGGAAAAATCAGGAATGGATTATTACGAAAATTCTAAGGTATTCATTATATTCGTAATTAATAATGAGTAATTAAAAGACACTTGTTTTATAAGTTTTAGTTCTAATTGAGGATGAATATCATTATTTTTTTTTAATTAAATTCCTTTTAAGTAAAAATTATCAGGACCCAATCAAAATTCCTATTTAATATAACTTTAGTTTATACAATTTAAAAAAAAAAATGTTATTAATATCACTGTTCTTGAAAATCAGCGACCTGGATATGAAGTTTGTAAGAGCAGTGTGGCTATAAAATGTGATTTTTATGAAAGATAATATCCATAGCCATATTATTTCTAGAATACAAGATTAATTCCGTTTCAACTGGTTTTAAAGCAATTTATTTTAACCCTCTGTCGATCGAGCCCCGTCCTGGGGACCTTTTTACTCTTCTCACTAGCCTTACTTTTCCACAAAAAAAAAATGTATAGCTATTAATTCTTATTTATTTTAAGAAAAAAGTATCAAGAATATAATAGTGAAAACATAGGCTTCATATATTTTTTGGTTAAGCCGCATTTTTTATTTCCTTATGAATGTGTCAGTGTGCCGCTTACAGCACGTCAATAATAACTAAAATATGGCCAATGGTGATTTTATACCAATTATTGAGCATCTCGGGGATCGATTCTCAGATAATCTCCCCTTCATTACGCCAAAATCGACAATAAAATAAAAATATCACAAAAAAATTGTGACAAAACAAAAAAAGATATTAAGCCCCCGTTTTCACAATTATATTTTTGATACTTTTATCTTAAAATACATAAGAATCAAAAGTTATAAAAAAAAAAAAAATAATAAAAAAAAATAAAAAATTGGAAATGTAAGAGTAACCAGAAGAGTAAACGAGAAGAGTAAACATGTACTCAAGACATGTTACAAGACGATGCGCGACCGACGGAGGGTTAAAGGAGTCTGATGTGAGATTTATGGTTTCAGGTTGATATGAGTACTAAATCTGAAAGCTCACATGACGAACGTTACTGTAATCAAGATTTATTGATGCCACAACTGCGCACGAGGTAATTACAGTTATATCCAATCCAGCAATTTTTAAATATATTCCATTATTAATTTAACTAGATCGCAAACAAAAAAATAATTAGGCTATTTTCCCAAAAAAATATGTTTTTGAAGAAACTTCGTTCCAATGGAATTCTTGACAAAAATAATTTTATTTTAGATAATTACTCCAGGCAGTTCCTTCCTAATTTTTGAAATTTTAATTTTATTAGGTAACAGTTAAAGCATCATGAATTATTATTTTTCTTCTGCAATCCAACCTCTATTCCATAGTATCCCAAAATATTCCATCCAATAGGCGAATATACGTTGAATCGGAAATATTGGAAGAATCCTCGAGGAGAACTATTACTGTTCTCGTTAATTGAAGAAAGAGTAAAAACATAATTCCAAAGCAAAGCCTTAAGTGTCTCAAATACGATAAGTAACCACGGTTTCTCAGTTCAGTTCAAAAAACCACGGTTTTTTTAATCGTCAGGGCAAAAAAGAACAAGTCTAAATAAATGCAGACATGAGATAGTACCTCTCAAATCAACAGTCTAAAGTAATTAATGAAAAATTTCTCTTCTGAAAATTTGGGATTTGACAGTTTTGCCGACGATATGTTGAATGTAGTTGGAATGATAATTGTTTATTAAGCCCAAATTACACAGTCAATATCGAATTTCATCAATATATAGATCGTCTGAGGAGTATATTGTAACAATAATATTGATAAGTGTGATTATATATATATATATATATATATATATATATATATATATATATATATATATATATATATATATATATACGTATATACCATTTTCAATAACATTGACTGAATAATAATGATCGTGTAAGAGAGGCTTAAAGAGACTTAGTCCGCTTAGGTAATTGTGATGAGGTAAGGTGGTCGCTAACGGGGCGGGGCGTGTACCTACCGTCAGTGAGAAGTCATCTCCTTGAGGGCCGTCGCAAAGTGGGACGATTCGTCGATCTAGGTGGAAATAGTTAAAATAATAAATAATACATTCCGGTCTCATGAAAACAACAACCGGCGTAAAGTATTTACAAGTTATTAACCACTTTAAGCTAATTCCAACTGAATAACAGAAGTGTAAACACGAAAAATTCATCATGATGCGGAGTCAGTTTATTTCCAAAGTCGTGAAAGCAATAAAAGCAATAAGTAAATTTTTTTTTATATGAATATATTTTGCATTAGCCAATGGAAAACGATCCAGTAAGTAAGTGTTTATCAGTATTTTAAATGAAGATTTAGTAAAAAGTACTTTAAGCTGCCTACACACATGGGGCCAACGGTTCGGCGAACCAAGTTCCCATGTGTGTAGAGCTGACGAACAGCGGTTCGTATGTTTTTCGTTTGTTCGTTTAGTGTGTAGAGAACCACGAGCCGAGCTTCGGTTCGCCGAACTATTGTTCGCGAACAGATATTCCCACATGTGTAGGCAGCTTTAGACTTTATAACATCACTCTACGATCCATAGGAACGGATCAGAAAACATAAATAAATTACTAAGAAAAAAAGTGTCCATCTTGATCACGTTTCATTGTCATGACAACTTTATCTATCTATATCTATATCTATACCGTTATCTAAAGCTGAAGAGTTTGTATGTTTGAACGCGCAAATTTCATGAACTGCGAGCCCGGTTTAAGAAATTATTTTTGCGATAGATAGGCATCTGCATTGAGGAAGGCTTTCGGCTTTATAATGTCAGGGTACGATCGATAGAAACAGATCAGTAACCATAAATAAATTGCTAAGAGAAAAAGTGTCCAACTTGTGTACGTTTAGTTGTCATGACAACTTCATCTATCTATATCTATACTATTATATAAAGCTGTAGACTTTGTATGTTTGAACGCGCTAATTTCAGGAACTGCCTGTCCGATATGAAAAATTCTTTTTGGGTTAGGTAGACAGTTTATTGAGGAAGGCTATAGGCTTTATAACAACACAGCAGTGTAATTTTAGATTACGTAGCTTCTCTTTCGTTGAATGGTGCTTTTATTTTACTCCTCAAACTCCTTTCTTTATTTTCATAACTTAGTTTTAAATTTAAAATATATTTACAAAAATCGGCCATCAAAAGAAAAAATAAATAAATATATTTTAAATAACTTGACTCGCCTCCGAATGTTTAAACATTGAAGCCTATGAAAAAAGCAGCAACTTGGGGACAGAGTGCTGGAAATTTACATGCAGGTCGGATCTGATGGAATTAATAACATATGTTTTTATAACCTCCAATAGATTATATAAAAATACCTTTCAATGTAATAAACTAAATGAGAAAGTGTTTGATAATCCATTTCTAAATAATAGGAGCAGTGTTACCTTCTGAACAAAATTTTTTTTGCCATCTATTAAATTTATACATAAATCTTTCTAAATATTTATATATGATTATCTAAAAGTTCGGCATTATTATTCTATAGTTGAATTACATCTAATGGAGTTATTTGCGGTAAATCATTGCAGAAACAGTTTTTAGCTAGCGCGTTAGTTTTAGACAAGAAGGACGAGAAATTGTAATGCGAAGAAGACACCTTAGTCTGTTTTTAAGCAGTCCATCCCGCTCAGTGATAAAGTGTGGCTGCTTCAAGTCCATCACTTAAAATTTTGTGCCATCTTTAATTTTAATATAAATTTAAAATAAATGGAGAACAGAGCTTTTAACCGATCTACCTCGGAATTTTTTTATCTTTCAATTCATATCTTAAAAGTTTATAGATTTTTTTTGAGTCTTACGCTTGGTTTATTAATGCGATGTTTTATCATCTCTCGCATGACGTCTTTGTCCAGGACAACACAAGGGCCCCATCTGCTTCAGAAAAAAAACTGTGGTGACAAATCTTTCAATTCAGGTAAGAGAGAAAATGTTGCCTCTAATTTCATTATATTTTCAACTTCAATTTTTATTATATAATTCTAAAATAAACTTAAAGATTCAGATTCAATTTCTTCCATGTCAAGTAATTGTAGCATCGAAAACCCTCAAATTCGTATGAAGAGGGAATCTCAGAAGAAACTTGAATCGCCGAAATACCAAAGTACAACTACGTAAGTGATTTCTTTTCTAGGATATGTCCTATAAAAATGTTAAAACAAGTTATTTTTAATTGTATTTTTTTATTCCCTTAGGAGCTCCTATGGAAAAAGCATCCATGACAAAAAGGTTCAGCCCATGTCTCAAACATTCAATATGAAACATGGACAAAATTCGCTATTAAAATTAGACGAAGAAACAGATCGTGAGTTCGAATTGTGCAATTTAAACCTCAGCAGAAACGTTAAAAAAAGACCGGTAACCTTTACATTTTTCAAAATGACTTGATTTTTCGATGTAAACTTTTTATTATTTTTATAACAATTTTGATGACAATACAGTTCTCTGATGCATAGGATCAAAAAATGAAATTACTAAAAGATAAAAGATATGGGATTCCTTGCATCGAAAACACGAATTTAAATCTCCAATTATTACATTACGGATCTAATCAAGAAGGTGGAGATAGCGGTAAAGGGGACTTGTCAGGTGAGGCGGCGAGAATTTATATATATAGTTATTTAGGGTGTTATGACTAGTTGTGAGTTCAGGTGAGTTTTGCATCTAGATTACAATCGATAGAAAGGAAATTAAACTCGAATAGAGACGGCAATTTATCAGCAGGATATTTTAGAAGATTTTAATTAAAATATCCTTTAGTTTAATGAAGACAAATATATCTGATGTGGGCAACACATGACTTCCTTACAAGCCTATTAAATTATAAATCCGTGGCTCAAAAAGTGATACTGAATTTGGTTACTAGTTTCCGAAGATTGCAGTAAAAACGACACTCGGTGTCCCGACATTCATCTATTGACACACACAAACACACACACACACACACACACACACACACACACACACACACACACACACACACACACACACACACACACACACACACACACACACACACACACACACACACACACACACACACAAACACACACACACACACACACACACACACACAAACACACACACCACACCACACACACACAAACACACACACACACACACACACACACACACACACACCACACACACACAAACACACACACACACACTCTTGTTACTGGAGGTGTCATTCCGTTATTATATGTCGTTTTCAGTCTATGTCACTAGTCAAAGCATTGGAAATCGACAGTTTCGAAGTTTTAAGCGGAAAACCCCACTTAACTAATATCTTATTCTCATGCAGCAGACTTGTTCAGCTCACAAATGGGGAGAAAAACCAGTATTTTACACTCAATGTTAACACTTAAAACAAGTAATAAAAATGTTTAGTTGGATTGGAAACCAAATTGCGTTTGTAACCTTTATTACGGAAACATATGATTTCTCTTTTAATTTAAATATAATTTTTGATGTAAGCTTATTATGACCTTCAAGTAAAGTACACTTTTCGGCTCATCAATTTTAACCAAAATCTAGTAAATACATTTATATCGATATAAAAGTCCTATTTACCAAATTTGAGATATTTTACATTATATTTTAGTAAATTTTTGATGAAAGTCTAATCTGACCTTCAAGTAAAGTACCGCTTCCGGTTTTCCAATTTAGACCAACATTTTTTTGGTATTTATATATTGATCTAAATAACAAAGATTATTTAGATCAATATATCAATAATAAATACTAAATTTGAGAAGTTTTGCTTAGTATTTTAATATAATTTTTTATGGAAATCAATTATGACCTTCAAGTAAAGTACCACTTCCGGTGATCAAGCAATGATCAAAAAGGGAGGTTCAGAACTAAATTTTACAACAATCCTAAATACTGTGAACATTTCAATTTTCTATGGCTGACCGTTTTTGAGTTATGCGAGATACGAACAGACGTCATGAAGATACGAACAGATCGAGATACGAACAGACGTACGTACAGACGTCATGACGAAACTAGTCAAAATGGAATCATGGATGGTCAAAATGGATATTTCCGTCGAAATCTGAAAACTGAAAATTTTTGCGATTACAATACTTCTTTTACTTCCCCTTACTTAAAAGGAAGTAAAAAAAAGTAAGTTTCGCCAACTACAGGAAACCTCAGTAGTAAAAACCATATCAGCAATATTTTGTAAAGTAATTAGGACATATACAATATTCCATATAGATCACAAAATGTAATTCGAGTGATATTATTACTGACTTTACAAATGACTTATATTCTCAGGCAAAAACCTTTAACAATTAATTTGTCAGCTCTTACACTAGCAAGAGGTGAAAATAAAACTCCGCAATGAAGAAATTTATCACAATATTATTCAGTATATACAAAACCAATTTGAGCTTGAATGAAATCGATTTTGAAATTACCTCTTTATTTTTACAATTGGATCATATGTAAGAATAACCGATTTACAATATAAATTGCCTAATATTACCAAGATATATTTAATAAAAAGAGATTATACTTATGTTCATGTTATCAACCTTGACAAATATTTTTCATTTTCTTTAAAAATAATATTGTTTTACCATAAATATAATATATATTTCTGCTATATATACGTAAATAAAATAAAACAATTCGTGTAGTAAGCATAGTTTCTAATATGTCTTCTTTCGAGCTACCGTAAAAAGGCTTGACTTTCCTCCAAGGGGAATAATTTTCCCCAATTCATGAAAAAGGTTTCATTTCACATAACAGGGTTCTATTTGGTTGATGGAGGAGGAATTTTTATTTTTCTCGCGCTCCCCCAGGAAGCACTGCAAGGCATTTAGAGGGTTTTTTCGTGTTTTAACACATTTAAATCAAACCCCAATATTGTATACCCCAAATAACACAATATTTAATCACGAACAAATTAAAACAGCGAGGAATCGGGTGGAAAAAAAAGTCAACAGTGAGGAAAGCATCTTGGACGAGAAAATTGATGGAAAATTCTGTGTACTCGGTGTACTAGATCGGCCATATTCAATTTTCGGAAAGGCCTCATAGTTGGAAAACTAGTCATTATAAACTTTCATTTGAGACTTGAGTATGGCAAATATTTTTTTAAGGTGCGAAGAAATAATTTTATATCCAGCATTTTCAATTTCGTTTAATATTAATTAAAGTAATCCCAAGGAAACAGATGGTAGTATTATAGATATAACAAGATTATAGATAATATTAATTTTATTAAAAATAAAATATAGAAATATTAAAAATTTTCCATTGCAACTGTATTTCGCTTAATGATATGCCAAAATAAAGATATTTTGTTAAAAAGAGTTTTAACACTTTTTTGTTAAAAAGAAGATCTTTTGATACCCGGTGAAGGGAACTTGGTTCATTAGACGGATAAACTCTGGAATCTTTGTCTTTACGGAATCTTTACAAGAGCACAAAGGATGCGTTCAAACATAATTTTTTTTTTAGGATTCTTGGCAGAGCCTGTGAATTGGGACGAAATAAAGGTACCCAAAAAGCGGGAACTGCATCGAGTAATACATCATCGTTTGTGTAACTACATGTAAGTTGAAAATACTTTGTAGTATTAGGGTGCAACAATGGGACAAATTAGTAGTTCAGCATAACTGATATTTTTGTGCCGAACGATCTCAATCTCCAAGCTGAAAACATGAATTCCCAAAAATCAAACACTGCTTTGTTCTCTACCTTTTGGTATCCAAAGAGAAAGATTATAATCACAACGATCAAAAACGTTACAAATTGCCACATAATGATTTGTTATTTCCAAATAGCCACATATAAAAAAAAATTAAAAATTGATTTGGATTTTTTTTTTAAAGGTTTTGGTATAATGGTTCCAAAACACTATATTTTTCCTCTATCTTCATAACTGGCCAATAGGGGCATGTGAAACCTTTAATTTTGAAACGAAATGGCGGTTTGTGATATCGAATTCCGAAGATCACCCTGGGGTGACCTGTGTCAAATCTCAAAAAAATTGGCCTAGTAGTCTCGCAGAAAAACCGCGAACGGCGCACAATGGGACGAGTATTAGAGGGGGGTTCAGGCGCCATAAGAAAAAATAAGCATTTTTTAAATAAATCCTCAACGTGATAATTAGGAGAAAAATAGTAGAAACATGTATAAACATAGATGTAAAATCGGTATGCAGCAACTTGATGAAAAAAAAAATCATAAACGTGCCACATAGTGGTTTTCTTTTCATGTTTAAGATGTGAATTTTTTTTTTTTGAGAAAAATAAAAAAGATTACATAATAGCATGATGATTACAAGTTTTGAAAGTGATGAATATAAATAGGCACCATTAAAAATCACAATATATTCAAACATATTCCTACGACAATTACAAATCCTGTAATTAAATGTCCAAAAATGGTCATATTTTCCGGGTTTTTTATTTGATATGCAAAAAGTTGTGATCCGATTTCATTGTAGTCTTTTTAAGCGCTACTACGTGCTCTTTTGTATTCTCAAAAAATTAAAAACCGTATTAAAAAATTGAGGGTTTTAATTGTGCCTATCTGCAGTCAAAATTGTATGTAAAAATAATAATAACTTTTTCTGGTATGTAACCCTTCCCCTTCGCTCGCAGGTCCGAGCGGCCGAAGCAACAAAAAAAAACGGTTTTTAAAGGCGTTTTTGAGGTGATAAATAGAATCATATACGTATAACGATCTACCTCGACCTCCCCGCTAAAATTGATTAGTACCCCTTAGTATAACCTACCTTTTCAGGGAGGAACGTACGCAGAATTTTTTTTCGGTGGGGATGGGGATTTAATAAGAAGAAAACAAGTAGTCACTTGAGTGCCTATAATCCCCAAATCGGGCGTAAGTTTTAAGGATAACAATGAAAATTGGACCAAAAATTATTATCAAAAATACAATATTTATGTTAGTGGGGGCATGATTATAATATTTTTTCAAACATTCACGGGAGGATTGTCCTCTGACCTCCTTCCCCTCATCCTGCGTACGCCACTGTTTTTAGCCCTGATATATAGACTAAATAAACCACAACCCAAGTTTCTCAGCGATTTAATTATACTAAACGTCCGATTTGTCCCATTGATATTGAATTATAATTCAACTGTTCATTAAATAAAAAAATCAATTTAATAAAATAATTTATTCTTATGTACATAATATTTATTTACTTAGAAATCCAGATATAATGCTCGTTATAGATGAACATGAGTTTTTTTGCCATCGGGTAGTATTGCAATCATATTCAAAATACTTTGATGAAATCGACAATTTAGACCAAAGCACAATCATCGATCTCAAAGAGGTATGGAATTAAAATGTCATATTCATTGAAAGAATTTAGATAAAAAGTTGATTTAGCCATTTATTTTCAGAAAAATGTCACCAAAGAGGCGTTTATTGCCATATATGCCTGGATGTTATCTTTGAATGATGCAGGTTTGAAGTTTTTGACTCGAGATAACATAATAGAAGTTTTAATGGCATCTCAGTCCCTTCAAATAAGAGGTACGAAAACATTTCAATTATACTTGTTATGCAAAAACGACAAAACTCACATTAGTATTGGACAAACGATGTCAGAAAATTACAGAAAACAGTATTTGTTATATAATAATTAATGATAAATAAAGTTAAAAAAAAAAGACCTCTAAAGTGCTTTAGTTAAAAGGATATGTAGGTAGTAGTTGTGCCAAAATTATAAACAAATGCCGATGGTTAATCATATGGATCACTGCCATCGACTCGGGCGACTACGAGAAAAAAAACAATAACATGGTTTTTAGCCCAATATATAGGTACATCTCAGCGTGCATTAATTGGTGGCAAACGATTTAAGGATTGTTTGGTATGGTAAGGTGAGCCTGAAACTAAGTTTGCGACCTCGAAAGCCCCTGGGAGAACTTTTGGTAGGCGAAAAACCTCGAAATTTTGGCACTTATTTCAGTTTTTTGCTTATAACTCAAAAACCTACATGCCCTACAGAAAATTGTATTCTTACCAAAATTAAAGTAAATAAAATTACCTACAATATGCATTGGTAAAACTATTAGTTAACTATTAATTTTATATCATCTTAACCCTTACCTACAGGTCTTTGAAGTTTGATGAAATTTTCCAAAAAATCTTAAAATGCGAAATTTTGCTCATTTTAAATTCTATATAATCGTTTATGGTGCCTATTCTATGTTTTTAAATATACGTATGTTGTAGAAGCATTTATAGGATGTACATACATGTATTTATATGTATTGGCGAAGCAGATGTAGAAGCAGCTAGTTCTTTGAGCCCACTGGGACGTGAAACACGCGCCATGCGTCAGAGGAAGAAGAGAAAACCCAAACCTCTACAGGCCAGTGGGATTGAGACCTCTAATAGGTATGCGGTACTCGCCAACGTAGATACCGAGACTGTGACCCAGGATCGCCAGAAGCCGCTCCCAATGCCACCTGTCATGTTGGCCCCAGAACACACTATTCCGGAGGCCAAAAAATTCTTAACGAAGTTAAAAATCTCAGATTACTTGTTAAGGCAAACGCGTGCTGGAGTACACATCCTGCTGAATAATGTGAAGGACAGAAACGAAGTCCTTAGAGGACTTCGCTTAATAGACATAAGTTTTCACACGTATGCACAAAGAAGAGGCCTGACACAGAGTAGATTTGTGCTGAAAAATCTACACGTCAGCATCCCGATGGAGGACGTAAAAGAGGCTGTTAAGCCTCTTGCAGCAGTGGACGTGAGGAGGCTGCAGAAGACAGATGAAACAGGAAAAAAGACCCCTCTGTCACCAATAGTAATCACGGTACCTGTCAAGGTCACCATTGAGGACGTGCAGGCGATTAGGTACGTCAACAAGTGCATCTTCTCGGTCTGTAAATACATACCGAAGAAAGATAACGCACCCCCGCTGTGTTATAGATGCCAGAAGTTCGGGCATACCAAAAATTATTGCGGGTACGCTTTGGCATGTGTGCGTTGCAGCGGGGGACACAGCGTCGACAGTTGTCCCAGAAAGGGTGAGCCTAAATGCACAAACTGTCAGGGCAACCATGTGGCGTCTTACAGACAGTGCAAAGCCCGGCAAGAACTTATCAAGATTGCCGAACAGAAGAGAAAAGAACAGGCTGCAACCAGACGAGTGCAAACCAGCAGCACTGCCACAAACAATCACAATAGAGGAAACAGACCTGTTAGTACGGCGACAACATCTCTTGCGTCAGAGCCTCAACCGCCATCAGCGACTGGAACAGACAAGGAACCCCCACCACCGGCAGAGGAGGGAGCGCCACAACCTCAGCTGGACCAATCACAAACTTTCATGTTGACAGTGATAAATCAAACCATCACCCATATGTTTTCAGAGATGAGGACTTTCGTGAATGATTGGTTACAGCATTGTAAATTTCAACTGTTGTGGCCTCGCCACAAAAATAGAAGAGGTGGAGGCTTTCCTGGCGATCACTGAACCCACTGTGGCCGTCATCACGGACACAAGAATACAAGGGCGCCCCTCCCCCTCTGCCCCCCCACCGATTTCGAGGATATGCCGTAGCTACAGATGACTCACACGATCCCCATGGAGTTGTACTCATAGCGATACGGCATGGAACGACGTGGAAGAAGATGCCACCCCCTATGAACACCAGAGACGCACGGACCAGTCATGTCACCGTTCAGGTGCTCATGAACCAGCCTACCTACATCACAGGCATATACCGGCGTCCAAGGGGGTCACTGAGAGAGCTACGGCAACTCATCGACACATGCGGGACAAAAACCAATCACTGGTTGGTAGGAGACCTGAATGATAGACACAGCCTATGGCTTAACACGACGGCAAACCCGGCGGGAAGGCAGCTAGTTAAAACAGCATTTACAGTTGTACACCCAGCCACTCACACCTTCCGCCACTTTCGAGATGGCTCTACGTCAACAATCGATCTCCTGTTAACATGACAGCCACACCGTATCACTGAGTGCACTGTCACAGACTTCATCTCGTCGGACCATGAAGTGCAAGGAAGAAGACCCGAACCGACAGTGAAGAAATTTAAATACCAGGTGGCCGACTGGAGCCGTTTCAAAGCCGAGGTATGCCATAGGCTGCAGCAAGTTCCGACCCTGCGAACCGTGGAGGAAGTAACTGGCTACATCGAGGACTTCACGGCAGCATTAGTCGAGTCTGCGCAGATGGCCATCCCCACCTACCATCCACAGCCCCCCCACCCCACATCATGGCGCTCATAGAAAGTAGGCGGACACTGAAGAATCGTCATTCCCGCACCAGAGATCCAGACCCGAAGAGAGCCCTGAACGCAGTGACCACCCAGATTAAAAATCTCATGCGCCAATGGAAGACTGCGACCTGGCACGAACGACTACGGGCCACGCATGGTGATTACAGGAAATTCTGGAAACTCACAAAAGCGGCAACCAAGAAGACCTCTAATGTCCGCCTACATGATGGAGACCGCCTTCTAAATCATGCTGAGCAAGCCGAGCTACTAGTTGGGCACTATCAGCAGGATATAGATACGCGGACAGGGGCCCAGCTCTCAATACCGCAGATGGCTAAGGAGAACAATTACATGTTCGTCACTCCGAAGAAACTGAAGGCCATCCTCAGAAGAGCCCACGGAAACAGGGCCCCTGGCCATGAGGTGGTACAGACGATACTCCTCAAACAACTACCAAGAAAAGGGATTGCTCGTCTCACAAACCTGTACAATTCGTGCTTGAGGCTGAGATACTTCCCCGAAAAATGGAAACATGCCATCCTGTATCCACTCCTCAAGCCGAATAAGCCAGGGAACGAGGCAGATCACTACAGACCAATCAGCCTGTTGCCGCACCTCGGTAAGGTATACGAAAAGATCATCCTGAATTACCTTAGAGAATTCTGTGATGAAAACTCCGTAATTCCTTACGAACAGACCGGTTTTCAAGCACACCTCAGTACGGAACATCATCTTATGAAGCTACAAACTGAGTTGAACACCAGCTTCAATCGGAACACGGCAACGGCTATGATCTCCATCGACTGTACAAAGGCATTCGACTCAGTGTCTCACGGTATTCTATGCCGTAAACTCTTAGATCTCGAGTGACCGGAACAGCTCTATAATGTCATTGTCTCCTTTCTCGGCAACAGGACCATCTCTGTGCGAGTTTGTGATGAGCAATCCCGGACGATCTCACTGAAGTGCGGAGTGCCGCAAGGAGCAGTCCTCTCTCCAGTGCTGTTTTCAATATATACTGCTGAGATAGTTGGCAAAAACTACAGAATAGCGAAGGTCGCTGCATATGCAGATGATATAGCCATTTACAGCACCAGTATGAGCGCCAAACATGCACTGAAACAGGCCGAGGAAACCTGTAAAGAGATAGTTCAACAGTTGAAAAACCTCAACATACAGGTCAATCCAGCAAAAACGGACTGTGTAGTGTTCTCGCACCAACAAGGCAAGAAATCAACACTGCCGAGGACTCTCCAGGTGGCAGACACCGTCATCTCGCCTTCTAACTCCATAGTATACTTGGGTATGAAGCTTGATCGGCATCTCAAGCTTAGTACCCATCTATATCAAAAGACCAGGACGGTCAGGAGAAGATCTTACCGTCTTCACCACCAACTGACTTCGCCAGCGCTTTCACTCCGCCTCAAATTGCAAGTGTACAAGAGCATACTAAGGCCGGCACTGCTATACGGGGCTCCATTGTTCACACATCTCACCGGTGGCACGCAGCGGCTCCTCCAGAGGTTTCAAGACTCGATGCTCCGGAAGATGGTAAGGACAACGGCGTGGAAGAAGAAAAAGGCTCATGAACTTCACACCCTGCTAGATTTACCAACGGTCCCGGAATTTATCAGGAGGAGGCATATCAAATTCCTGGATTCGCTGGGATATCTAGCAAACCCACTATTTAGGACACTAACTCCAGCACCACCCCCACTTAGATGGCAGAAAGTAGTGGAAGGAAACAGAATGTGAAATAGACACTAAATTTAGTTTAAGGTATTAGTTAAGTTGATTAGATTAGGTTTAAATTAGTTGTATAAAGAAAAACATACAGAAAAATAAAGTGTGCCCCAACACTTTTGTTATAATAAGAAGGAAAAAGAAATAACAATGTAAATACCAATACCACAAAAATTCCTTAAAATGAAGCCCAGCTTCAGCAAAAGGAAAAACATCAAATTAAATGTAAATAACTGTAAATATAACTATCCAGAGGTTGGGAAAAAAAAAAAAAAACATTAACAGGATTTTGCCAATTTGACTTGTATATGATCGTTTACGATGCCTACTCTTTTCTTTTATTCTATTTGTTAATGATAAATAACCATTAATTATGTTGTACAAGTATGCAATAACCATAGGAACCTATAATATGTAAATACATATATACAAAAATATAGCTTTGTGGTTTTCATGAAAATTATAGTGAAACAATATTGAAATATTGAAAAAAAAGTAGTTTTAATTACAATAAAATTGATCAAATTCAATATATATATATATATATATATATATATATATATATATATATATATATATATATATATATATATATGTATGTATATATTGAACTACTTTTTTTTCACTGTTTTACTATAATTTTCATGAAAACCACAAAACTATATTTTTGTATATATGTATTTACATATTATGGGTTCCTATAGTTCACCACAATATGCAAGAATTGAACGGGCACATCTTGCTCCAACGTCCCACAAAAATCGAGAATGGCATTGACGGGGATTTGGAGGACGAGGAAGGACAGGGAGAGGAAGAAGAAAATATTACCGAAGCTGAAGAGGAGGAACAGGAATGAGGAATCTGAAGGATGAGGAATCTGTACCTGGGCCTTCATCACGTCTGAGAATTAGATGAATTTGGCAAATTGTTGAAAAATATTCTTTTATTATTATTGTAACTATTTAGTGTTATATATCTATTAAATTTGATCAATTTTATTGTAATTAAAACTACTTTTTTCTCAATTTTTCACTATATATGTATTTACATATTATAGGTTCCTATGGTTATTGCATACTTGTACAACATATTTAATGGTTATTTATCATAAACAAATACAAATAAAAACTAACCTGAGTATATAAAACGAAATTCTGGAGCAAACTAACAACAACCTGTTGAAATATCTTCACTCGAGATATATGAAATTTACCAAGTTTTACCAACATAAAGAAAAATCAGAAAATTTCAAAACTGATATTGTATAATTTTTTTCATAAATATGTTCGGTAAGGCCACCCTTTTTTAGTCGTTTTTCCCCCGAAAAAAATAGACTATTGCAGTGGGTTGAAAGTCGGCCGTGAGCGGCGGGACTGCGATTTCTATCCGTTTCATATTATACCCCTAGACCACGATTATGGAAAATTTGGCTACGTCTGATATATATTTATTTTTTCCCCGCTACATTTGATTATCTCCAGCGGCCCCCTTTGGGTCAAATGATCTGAAATTCGGTATGTAGGGTTTTCTTCAAGGCAGAATGATACCATTAAAGAATGGGTAAATTCCAGTCAAAATTTCGGTATGTTTACCTGAAATTTCGGCGTTTTTTAAGTTTTGCGCATCGCTACAGCTCCACCATATTAGTTTATAGGGCTGAAAATTTGTATGTGAATTGAGCTGGTGTCGGGGAAGTATCTTTTGGGGGTCTCGACTAGGAATCCCCAATCCCCTGGGTTTTCCGATTTTTTAAAACATTTGCGCATCTTTAAAGCCCCTCCAAGTTGCGTTAGGTAGCTCAAAACCTGTTGCATTCGAAAGGAAATTAAATTAACTATAAAACAAAAGAATTTTCATCGAAATCGGGCGGGTATTAGCAAAGATATGGCTATTTCAGATGTTTCAATGCCTTATTAGTCGTTTTTTCCCCGAAAAAAATAGACTATTGCAATGGGTCGAAGGTCAGGGATGAGCGGCGGGACTGCGATTTCTACCCGTTTCATAACCCCTAGAGCACGATTTTGGAAAATTTGGAGATGTCATTTTCGGTAAATTGTCATTTCATATGTAAATTTCGGTATGTTAGGGGACTGTCTTTTGTGGGTCTCAATTTTTTTCTTACTCCTCCGTTTTTATCTTTTTTTAACGGGAAAATACGACTTTAGTGACGGAGTTCTACTGCTCACGGATTTTTTTTTTAATTTAGTTATCAATAATAAAATACACTATGTGGTTTATTTTTGTCAAGTCTAACATTCCATACAGGCAGGATTACAGGATTATTAAAACATGGAGTTGAACAATAGAAATAACTCCATTAGCATTAATATATTAGTACAATTAAATAGGTTAGTAAAAGAAATTTAACAATTATCTATTTAATTTTCAAAGTCCAAATGATTCTAATCGATTGCCAATAAAATTTTTAAAAAAATTTAGGTATATTTTTTAATCTATGTATATTTGTTGTCTATCAGATCTTGAAGAGCAATGCTTCGCACTCATTGACTCCAAGGAGATATTTTCAGAGGGTCACTCTTACCAGCTATTCAAGAAAGCTAGTCTTTTAAAACAAAATGGTATCAAAGAACTAATGGTACCTAGGGTACAGCATTTCTTTCTGCCCCTCGTAAGTAGTCAGGATTTTGTCAACCTGAGTTTGGATGATCTATGTACATTCCTCTCTTCCAACTACATTGTTGTGCACAGGTAAGTTTCCAAAGTTTCATGTAAAATTATCTATATTTCTATTCATTGTCGGATATGAAGCATGAAGGCACACGATATTAAATTAACATAGTTATATACAGCTAATTTACGTCAATTGGTATAATAAAAAAATGACTCATACAATGTAAAGTAAATTGTCGAATGTCGAAAGGCTGCTGCTGCTAGCCAACGCCCGCCCTTGGCAGTTGAGCCATTTGGCGACGCGCTGACCAATAGAGATGTGCTTCTTCAAACTCCGGGCTCTTATTCCGTGGGGTGTGGTCCAAAGCTAAGCAGTCTTTCAGATGTTCAGCATCCATTGTACCGCAACCACATAGTGGACACTCGGAGGATGTCAGAACTTTGATACGGTGGAGGTGGCTAGCGAGGTAGTCATGCCCTGTTTTCAAACGGAAGGCGGCTACGCTGGTTGCTCGTGGGAGGCTTGTGTTGATGGGACCCTCAGTGACCAATGTCTCCCATTTTTTACAAGCAGCCGCTTCGAAGAGGCGCTGTTCGTTCCATCTGCCGACTGCTGCACTAATTAGTGCCTTGGATGTTTGCAGAGACATGGGGCAACTAGGTTGAGGTAGAGTAGTTCCTAACTTGGCTAGTTTGTCGGCTTCCTCATTTCCATGTATATTGACATGACTGGGTATCCATTGGAACATTAGTGTCCATCCACGATTTCCCAGATTTTCAATATTCTTCTACACTCAACCATCCTCTGGCAGTCTGTTTGGGTGTTGCGCGACAGGTTGAATATGGCGGCTTGCGAGTCGACCAGAAACACTGCTTTTGAAGGAGAAGCAATCCTTTTAAGTTCGATTGCGGCGGCATGCACTGCTTCAACTTCTCCATCATAGTTACCAAGGGAGAGCCTTTTTTTTTTTCCCCCTTTTTTTTTCCAATTCCTCAAACAAAAAAGAACATTAATAAAACAAATAATTAGATAAATTATAAACTTGATGTACTTTACCTTTTACTACCTGTTGGTATTTGAAGGTCTGATGTCTATTTACAATTGGAATGATATTTCCCAGTCAGGGAATTTTCTCATTATTTAGAGGTGAGGGTCCTCTTCTAGTTGTTTGTTAAATAAAAAATACCTACTACTAAAAACTATATACAAGATTAATAATGATAATATTTACATGGTTATATTTACAAAGGATGGATATAAGAGAGTGGTGCTGGGGTGGGACTAGGAAGTAGGCAGGACGGGGCGATGGGATAGGATATTGGGAGTGGGGGTGCTTTAGAAGCGGATTAAAGTATGGTGTTGACCGGGTTGAGTGGTCCCTTTCGGCCCTGCCATCTGGCAGGAAGGGAGGATGGGGTGATGGCGCGGAAGAGTGGGTTAAATGAGGCAGGGATATTGTCAAAGAACTTTATGTGTCTCCTTGTGATGTGCTGTTGAACAGTGTCGAGTTGTAATTCATTGTGAATGTGTGCCATGTTCCGTCTTTCGAGAGATGTTCGTTTTGTGATTTTTTGTAGGACGCTGTTTTGGTATGTTTGGAGAGACTTCAGGGCTGAGGGGTATAAGTAGTGCAGGATGGGGGCACCGTGAAGCAATGTAGGCCTAAGGATGGCTTTGTAAATCAGGATCTTGAGTCTGAGTGACAGCCCTGGTGAATAGAGTAAGTGATTTAGTTGGTGTGTAGTGGCTTTGGCTATCTGTATCCTGTGTTTTGTGTGAGCTGTAAATGATAGGTGTGATTCCAATTTCATACCGAGGTATGTTAGTTTTCTTTTATTCTGTATGGTTTGCCCATTCAGTTTTGGCTGTTTTTTGAGTGTTTTCTTGTATGAAAATGTGATTGCATCAGTTTTTTGTGTGTTTATGTGGATATTAATGTTTTTAAGTTGGTCTGTGATTTTTTGGGCTACTGTTTCGGCCTTGCGCATGGCGTGATCTGCATTCATGCTTGCTGTATATATAGCAATGTCATCAGCATATGCAGCGATTTGTACATCATCAATCTTTTGCCCTACTATATGGGCTGTGTATATAGACGGCAGTAGTACCCAGCTCCAGTTTTTCCGCCATTTGGGATTGAAGATACGGTATCATCCATGGATGGGATATCATATTTTTGTCGAAGTTTTTCATATGCAGCTAGTGGAGCCGTATGTGTTTTCAGCTGATGCTTATTTACTCGCCTAAAACGCTCCCAAAATCTCAAAGCAGCCTTTTCTCGGTAGGCTTGGAGAGGTTCAATCTGAGTCTGTGCCTCCATGGCTGCAATATGAGTGGACTTAGCAGCGCCTGTAATTATCCTTAAGGCCCTATTTTGAACGAGGTCTAGCTTGCTTATTGTGCTAACGCTAGCAGTAACGGTTACTTCGTTCCCGTAGTCTAGCACAGATCTTATATAAGACTTGTAGACTGTTTTCAGAACATCCTGATTTGCACCCCACTTTGTGGCAGTTAGTCTTCTTAGTAAGCGGGTCCTTTTCCCTGCTTTTTCCGCACAGTGGTCTATGTGAGGCTTCCACATTAAACATCTATCTAGTTGAACCCCTAGATAGTTGGAAATATTGCTTTCCTTCAACGCCAATCCCTTGTACTGTAGTTGGATCTGTGGAATTATTGTAGACAAGGAGAAGATCTGAAAAGTGGTTTTTGAAGTATTTACCGCCATTGTATTTTGCCTAGCCCATATTTCTAGTTTTGCCAGAGCTTCATTTAAACATAGTTCAAGTGAGGGAATGGATCCACTGGTTCCCCAAATCAATAGGTCGTCAGCATAGAGGAGTGCTTGGACGCCAGGCACGCTTCTTACTGCATCAAGAATATCATTTATCATGATATTAAATAGTGAACAGCTCAAAACGGCTCCTTGGGCTAGTCCCTGCTGTTGAATGCGAAATCTTGATGTGCAGTTGGAGAACCGTACTCGGATATATCTTTGGGACAAGAACGACTTTATCCACCTGAATAGGTTTTGAATAGGTTTCCAGATATTCCCCACTCGGCAAGTTTATGTATGAGCATGGGACGCCAAACAGTGTCATAAGCGGCCTTGAGGTCCACCAGTACTGCCAATGTTGACATATTTCTGTGGAATCCGTCTTTAACATGTTGCGTAAAATTGGTTACGTTGTCGAATGTGCTGCGGTGTCTGCGAAATCCGGCTTGAGCATCGTCGATGAGTTTTCGTTCTTCAACTATCTGGGTTAGGCGGTTTACAATCATCTTCTCCGCCACTTTACAGAAAGCACTCGTCAGCGATATTGGTCGATAACTTTCTGCTTTATCGGCTTCTTTGCTCTTTTTCAGTATTGGCACGATTTCGGCTTTTCTCCATTGCTGTGGCACATGTTTCCTCCAAGTCAAATTTATGGCAGCCAAAACTGTTTTCTTAGCGTCATCACCAATGCCGGTTATCATCTCAGGAAAGATACCGTCTATCCCTGCCGATTTTCTTTCTTTAGTCTGTACAAGAGCACTCTCCAGCTCAGCAATAGTGAAGGGAGTATCATACACTCCCTGAGATTTCATATCAAGGCAAGATATTAGCGGTTTCTTCGTCAATGTCTTGGCTATGGCTTTATCTCCATGGACACGACTGACATTCGCATAATGCTTGCATAAGGCATCCGCTATATCCTTAGGATCGTGAAAAGATTGGTTGGCAGACTTCAAGGGTTGTTGTAGCATTGGAGGGTTGTCATTGTTGAGCCGGGAGAGATATTTGTGGGCTTGGGTACCATTCTTCCTAAAATCAAATGCAGTTATAAAATCCCTGTAAGCAGAACGTTTGGCATTTTTTATCTCAGTATGGAGTTCAGCTTGGTGTTTACGAAGTGTAATGAGGTCCTCGGGTGCTTTGGTTCTTTCGGCTTTGCGACGGCTTCTGTCTCGCCTTTCCTACAGGTTTGACAAAGTTGAGTTCCAGAACGGTTTGAAGTTTTTCACCTGTCCTCGAGGTATGCACTGTTGTGCACATTCCAGTAAGGCCTTATTAATTGCATCAATAGTTTTTTCAGGAGATTCCGATAACAGTGTCTCAGAAAGAGATGCATCGGTGCATGATCGGAACTTTATCCAATCAGCCTTCTTGAAATTCCAGCACGGAGCCGGACAATTGTTGTAAGGTGTCTTTTCTGTAAATGATGTGACGAGAATAGCTCTATGTCCGCATCCGCCGGCGTCATCCAGCAGTTTGACTTTTGTTTTGCCAGAGATATTAGGGTGGGTGATAACCAGATCTGGCCTCGATGATTGACCGGAAAATGATAAAAACGTAGGGGGTGTTTCTAAAACTACTAATGTCGAAAGGAAGAGCATTGGTTTGATACACTTTATTTATTTATTTTTTACAATAATATTTGTAGAAAATTTACAGCTATATTTTTTACAATATGACTAGTAAATATGATGAACAGATTATTATAATATGGCAATGACTTTTGAAAAAGATACCCATTGCAATGCACTCATTACTACTATGATTATATATCCGGGAGCCATCTTCTTTTCAAAAGTCTGGATTTCGGCAATTTATTGGGTCAATAGGTTTTTGGGTGAGATAACAACGAGTTTAAAGGAAATAAATCAATTTCGAGTCAAATCTGCATCAAGTAGACTTTATAGATAATATTATTTATGAAATAATAAGAATTAAGGATTCTTCGAAAGAATATGAATTGCAAGGATGGTTTGGTGAAGCCCTAAAGCACAATTCTGAAGGTTATGTATTGGACCTCTTTGAAATAAATAGTAAGTTTATTTAGTAAATGTTAAACTAATTGGGATCTACGAGCTGGTTCATGTCGTTTAAATCTTGTAAATCTGAGGATTCCAAGTAAGATACTGTAGGGCAGGCTATCTTGGGTTTGATATGAAGGTTAAAATGATTTGATGTTACTGACTTTAATGCTTCAGTTTTAACTTCATTCATTTAAAACATTCTTCAGTGTTAATTACGTGTGAATACAACTTTTGGGATGCGATAGAAGTGCCATTATTTACAGATATACGTAACATAGATCTGTCGTAAGCGAATGCAGTGAGGATTGTGTAGCGATGGATTGTGCTGTCATCTTTAAAAACAGTGAATAATGGGCTTAGTTTTTTTTTAGTTTTTTTAGTAAAAGAAACAATCCTTCTCCTAACCCGAAAGTAAAATTCAGTTTTGGCCAATCGAAAATGTTCACTAATCCCAGACGATGGTCACTAGTCGTCATTTCTTTAGATAAATCATACCAGAGCACGATGGAGAATGGGATTCTTCCTCTATATCTGTATTCACAAAACCTATCACTAAAATATTATTTCTTATTCCACCTCTATCGTCATAATATTGAACAAAACCAAAAACAATTACAGTTTATATTTAATTGTCTAGTCATTTCAGAGTTGATAATGAAGTCATACATAGTTAATTTCCTTTAGCGAAATGGAAGTCTTTATGTCAGCTGCCAAGTGGTTACTGGAAAACTGGGATGAAAGAAAAAAACATCTTCCAAGGGTGATGACATGCGTCAGATTTGGGTTGATGAATCCGACAGAGCTGATTGACATAAGGAAAAACCCGGAATCCCCTGAATTTTTAAGATTAACAGAAGATATGCGAATTCAAAAATTTATAGAAGATGGTATGGCGTAAGTATTTAGGTATATATCTTTACAACTCCCTTAGTTTTTACTTTTAGTCTTAAAAAAGTATCAAACCCCTTAAACCATAATTCACATTCAAATACGAATATTATGTAAAATAAATGAGAAAAATATTAGGCTGTTTAAAGTTATTTAGCTTCAATAAACGATGTAATAAATACGTATATACACATAATACTTCACATATTACGACAGTTCACCTCTGACGCACAGTTAAAACCCCAATAATCAATGAACTGTAGTCTGAAATTATCTTCTTTTATTTTAAACCTGGCTAATATTTAAGCTCTATACCCTTCTCCCCTCCACTCTAGCAACACATGTGCTGTGTCGCTGGGGAGCTCGGTACTAAACTAAGACAATTGACCAACTTTTTTTTAGTACGGGATGCTTATGTTTCTCGAATATTCGAAAAGTTGAAGAGGCTCTTCCTTCCTCTGTCACCAATGTTTTCAAACATTTTTCTCCTGTAAATCCATCCCACCGTCCATTATATTTTCTTTAGTTAGAATCCTCTGGCCATTCCCGCCATACCCGATCTCATCCCACAGTGCTGTGGTTCGCCACATCACAGTATCTGACATTCCCATGTGTATCCAATCAATCAGGTCTTCGAACCTCTGAAGAAGGAATCTAAATCCAGAAAGAATTTTTTGACTTTCGCTTTTACCTAGGACAGACGCCACCATATTCCTAAAACCAGCTACAGGTTGAATTTTTTGCTTTCCTTAGCCAAAGGATACTTGCTTTAATTCGTGTAAGGTGTGGCCTCGTCAGTCATAAAAATGAATGGGATCCTTAACTTCAACGATTGCAGAACATCCTATTCATCATAAAAGTTCTAAAATGCCTTGTGTCTCAGGTATTCAATAGAGAGCACTCTGAAGGGAGCAACTGAAGATCATAAATATCGTTGTCAATTGCTGGGTCTTGAGGTTCCACAACCTCGCAATTGGGCTGAAACTTCCAAGGTGATAACAATAATAATTTACAAAAAACGGTTTAGTATTTGTAAAATAAGTGTCAAAAATCCTTTTTTTCCCTTGCAGTATTACAAATCTTATGAAGAGTTCCTGGGATACCTACAGCTTCTCAGGGGAAACCCGATGATGATGTTCGCAAAAGAATCTGCAAAAATAACTCCAGAGCCACTTCAAAAACCTACTCGCAATTACCCTGTATCCGTTGATCATGATACCTGTTGTTCGGAATTCTTCAGGGTTCCGTATCAGTACTCCTGCGATGACGGAATTCCTTCAATGTCAGTTTTGCTTGCTGCTGGGATGAGAAATAGGGTAAGTTTGTGGAATATTTCAATTAAATTAAACAGAATTATGCGTTACTTTCATATTCAGTAACGTTATTCTTCATATTTCGGACACAAAAATAAAAAGTAGATTTTATTTTCAAAATAAAAAGTTTCATGATCATTAATCACGATAGGAACGATTGATCATTGATCATTTCTTTCATCTTCCCGAAGAAAAAAAAATGAGATAGTATATTTCTAAAATTCTAAAATCGTAAATCTTCAAGCTTTTTATAGATATCAAACACACCAAATCAACATTCTGTTTGTTATCTGATCTCTTAGTATGTTGGAAACTCAATTAGTCTCTATCTAGATTAACGATTCAAAATATAATTGTACATCAACAAATAACATACCAATTGAAAGTAAGTTAGCATGTAAATCTAAACATATAACCTATTTAAGACGTATTTGTTATTTTAAATCTTGATTAAATTTAATTGTCCAGTCAAATTGTAATGTCTTAACAAGACCAATTTATATTGTACAGGATTGGGTGCTCCAAATTCTCCGGTTTCGAACGATGACTGTATAGGCTGTGGTGATGATAGAGAGGTGGCGTTGGCATCGTTCTGCCCGGTCGCGCACCCCGATTCAGACCCCACGATGGTTCGATCGGGAGTACTCCGTGGCTTTGTTGTGCAGACCGATTCCAAAAAAGTCGGTAATCGCTACGCAGAGAGCTTTTCGTCAACAATTCAACATTCCTCCGTAGGCTTTCTGTTCAATTTTGTAAAAAAAATTGTGCCTGGATTGGAAATTTGGAAGAAACAAGAAGCACACGACTACAGAGCTCATCTCGAAACCAAAGAACGCTAGGGGGGATGGATCTGGGGTGGCCTGCACGCTAGCCAGATATAATTTGCGATTTTTTCCTTTGGGGGCACTTAAATGAAACGTTTTTAAACATAGTCCTCACACCCTAGAAGACTTGGAAGATGGCATTGCAGAAGGAATTCACGTCATATCCATCACAGTATGCCATCGGTCTGTAGAAAACTTTAGAACACCTCCGCAACGCATTGACGTTAACGCAGTGTCATTTTGGTGATATTATTTTTAAAACTTTAGTGTGATGAAATGGGGAACACTAGGCTATATAAACATATAAAGCTTTCTTCAGTATCTCGTTCTATTACTTTTTTTTAAAATGTCAAAACCTAGGAAACTGGAGCTCCCCACGCTGTATTTTAATGAAAATAAGTGAATTGCGTTGTCTTAGACAAATCTCAATATTTAGTCCATCTAGTGCAGAAAGGGTGGATCATATATAGGTTACCAAAAGATCTAGTGATATATTATAGCTTTTATTATATACCTCCAAATAAATTCAATGGTAAGAACTGAACCAAGGTTATAGATAGTGTTCTATAATACGCACAGCTGGTGTTGTTTGTTCTATTCGCGACAAGAAAGAATCTATAACTTTTGAAAATGTATTATTTTGTTGCCTGATTTATTTACATTTACATTTTTGTAAGCAAGCGAAAATGATTTTCCACCTTCTCGATCAGAAACGTGAAAAAAATTTTTTTATTGAAAATCAACAAAACCGTAAAACTTTATGTAGGAATGAGATGATCCGGGAGGCATTCAAAAAATGGATCACAAATGGTAAAAACTATTTATTAGAAACCGGCATTTCGTCCCACTTTGCAGGTCTTCATTAGGGCTGAATAAACAAGATAAAAAAATAAAACAATGATATATATATATATATAGTTAATTAATTAATAATAATATTTAATTCATTAATAATAATATTTAATTAATAATAATATTTACTTAATTAATAATATTTAATTAATTAATAATAATATTTAATTAATTAATAATTAAAAAGACAGTGAGAAAAATTAAAATAGTGATGAAAATGAGAAAAATTACAACTAAAAATAAATTAGTTAATGTTAATACATTAAGCTAGTTAATAATAATAATAGATTAACTAAGAGAGAAATAACAATAACTAAAAAATTAATAACTCTATTAAATAAGTAAAAAGTTAATATAAATAAATAAACAGACAAAATTAAGTACCTTGAAGCTCAAAGAGAGGTGGGGGAATGACTTAGTAAAATAGCAAGGTAATTAAGGAGGCGGAATTAGGAGTATTAATTAAGAATTTCATTAATAGTTATATATAGAAGGCAGTGGGGAGGGGTTGTCATTAAATTTAAATAATATTTGTCGTATTTTGTATAAATTTTATGTTGTCATAATATTTTATATTATTGTCACTGTCTTTTAATTATTAATTTTAATTCATTCACAGTATATATCATTGTTTTATTTTACCATTTGTGATCCATTTTTTGACCGCCTCCCGGACCATCTCATTCCTTCATAAAAAAAATCTTGTTTGGTGAAACGATTTTTAGTTAAATTGTGTGGTTTAGAGTTGTTTTTCCTTGAATTAAACTGGTCCCTATGTATTACATATTTTCGTTAACATGATCCTAAGCTACCACATTAAAACTGATTCGAGTGTATCTCTGATTTAAAGATGACACCATTTACTTTAACGTTGTAGTTTCTAAAGCAAATTCCGTCTGTCAGATGAAATAGGCCATGAAAATAAATAAATAAAATATGTTTCAGAAAAGAAGAGATAACCAGAAAGAAACTCCAAGGAGCCATTCAAAGGATAAAAATGCATTAGAGATGGCCAAAATAGAAAAGAAGGCCATTTTGAATAAGGGAAAGGAATTTAAAAATGATAATCTTCACAGCATTCCAGACAAAGGAGAAAGATTAAAACGAAATGTAGCAAACAGGAGGGACACGTCACTTAAAAATAAAGCAGCTACAATTATTCAATCTGCTTTCAGAGGGTTCAGGGTTCGAAAAATGGTCAAATTGAAAAAAAAAGAACCTAATAGTTTTCCTTTAAGCTATGCTAGTAGTCATAGAAACGTGAAATTTGAAAATAATTACGTATATAACGACGGCGACCATCTGAAAAACAAACAAATTCAGAACTGGTGAGTAAATCATGATCAGAAACTCATTTATACGTACAGAAGAATAAAATATAACACTAATATACTTACTTAAAATATTTCTAGATAAATTATAAAGATAAATTTTGAGATAGGAGATAAACCTCATTCACTATGAATATAATGCGCCCGTCGTAGACAACTCAAAAAGTGAAATTGTTAGGAAATCGTACTTTAAGTTTTTGTTCTACACTTTTGAATATCTCCTCGTTAAAACACATTGAAAATTCATAATGCTTGGGTGGTGGGGGGGAGCCAATTAGAGTTATCCTTATGCTTTAAGTAAGAAACGGCTTACCTCCCCAATTGAAAACTATTGCTAACTTAATTTTTTTTTTGTAGTACTATCTTAGTTCTACGACGGGTGCGATAAGTTAGCAGTCACACTGGTTGTGACGTGGCTGATTATACCACGAATTCGGATACAACGCTGAAGTTATTCTAACCCCAATCTCTGATTATTGTTAAAAAATTCAATAATATATCAGGATATTTTCATTCCAAACACTACAGGACTAAAACAGCGTTAAAGACATATAAGTACGTTACATAGGCAACTCCAGTTGTAAAAATACAGCATTTAACTAATTCAGTGCATATTAAAAAAATGATTCACGGTCCAACTTAGTAGGACTACAGTCGGATACATTCGTCCACTCACGGTCCTACAAGGGATCCGATCAGCTATTCTAACCTGTACTCATAGCTTATCAATGTTTAAAAAAATAGGAAGATAACGGCAATTTGTCTTGCTATGGCGTTATTGGAAAAAAGAAAGTTTGAGCGAAAAAAATGTTTATTAACCGAATAAGTTACAGTGATTAGAAAATGTTATATGAAATAGATAGGAAGGATTATAAAAATTACTTAAGAATGGAAAACAAAATTATTCCTCTGGTATAAGATAAGGATAAATGATAAAAAATGTAGTTAAGGTTTATATTTGTGTTATACGTTTTTGTTTACAAGGTTTATACATGTTCATGTTAGTTTAATTCAATTAAATTAGTTATACTAGTTGAAAGATCGGTTCAAATTAATGATCACAAGCAAACTTAAAACAAAACAAGATAAATTATGGACAAACATTTAATTAACAAAAATAGGACCTAACATTATTAGTTCAAAATTATCGCCATTCAGCTTATCACATTATTTCATATTATTTATTTAATATTTTAATTCAATAGAACGTCACACTGACGTTATAATAAGAGATTTTGAAATACGTGATGTTTGAGAAATACGTGTAAAATAAAGTAATACAAAAAAAACTGAAGATGTGTTTTCAAATCATTTGTTTTCTAATTATTAGTTTCTATTTAGATAAAAATGATGAACGCATTTAGTAGTAGATAAAAAAAAAGAGTAAAAAAAATAATCTAGGGGAAAAACACAATCTGACAATTGTTAACTTATATGTAGTGAACAAATATTGATAACAATCAATGACGTAATAATGATGTTTTAGTAAAAAAGTAGAATTTATAGGACGACAGTCCTATTCACGATCCAACGCGGTAGGATTTTAGAAGAGAGGGGTGCTTATAGGACGATCGGAGAAGCCTACAAACATCCTATACGCTATCTGTAGTCCTACACCCCTATTCACAGTCCAATGGTATTCCGATATCTAGTGTAGGACCCTGAATGGTTGGCTTTAGCCAGGATAGTTATGTAACACATTGGCGGATCCAAAAAGAGGGGGCTCCCTCCCACTCCCCCCTCTTTTCTCTCCTTAAAGAAGAAGAAAATTTTAAAATTTGGGAATAATTTTACATTTTATTATCCTTATTATATCCTAAACAAAACAAGATTTGTTTAATAATGAAATTAGTTGTTATTTTAAATTATGAAATTCATTCCTCCTAAATGGAAACACGTAAGAGTCCCGCGTGGCCAGGAGAAACAGTATAATGATGTTATTAATTTTAATCCTCAATTTTGATAGGTTTTGTTATTTATATTTAAAATGAAATCTTGGCCTAAAGCACTTCCCATTAAAAGAATTTATTAACCAAATTATGAAGCAGTTTTTTTTTTTGACAGAACAATGACCGTGGTTTGGATTCCCCATAAAATAGTAGGATTCTTGTCTTCATTGGTTTTAGTTGTAAAAGAGGAAGTTATATCAAATATAGAGTCTTACAGAGTTTTTTATTTAGCGCCCTCCCCTAAAGACTATTTCTAAAAACCGTCCCCGGTATAACGCCATTGGTTTCATTAGCGCCCAGACCCGCGTTATAAAGAGGGATAAGTTTTTTCATTATAAAATTTTAAAAATATCAAATTTAGCAATATATTGATGAGCTTAGTTGCTACTTCAAGCATTATTATTTTAATTATTCATAAAATGTTTGTAAAATTTATAATAATCTTCAGTAAAATGTGAGCAGTGGTATTGCTAATAATTTTAATGATTATTTTCTGTATAATATGTTTCATTAGGCTTTTTATAAATACAATGATCAATTTTTCGGTAATTCTCCCCTTACTGTGATAACGTTGTATGAATACTTGAAAGGATGTTATTATTATTTTTTCTTTAATAGGTCTAGTATTCAACCGTATTACATGATATTTTAGCTCTTCCGATTCTGATCTGGATATGATTAACAGATATGCAGGGAATGGACGCAATTCATTATATTTCCCTCACAGTCAGACAATATTGGTAATAGGTGGGCTGGATCCATTGCAGAACCTATCGCAAAATAATGATGGAAGTTCTATTTTTAGGTAAGTTATACCTTTTTTTTTTACATTAAATAATTTTCACTTATAATAATCATTGATCATAATTTTATATATACATAGACAAAAGTATTTTAACTGAATTCAGAATTTTAAAGGTTTCCTAATAAACTAAAAACAGAACTACTTTGGATTGTTTTCTAAAAAAAAAATAAACATTTTAAGATATTAGAAAAGTTATTCAACTTATAAAACTTAAATTATAAAGCAAAGTTTATCATTTTTTTTTATTTAAAAGATACTCAGTGGAAATGAATTCATGGGAAAAAGTTGCCACAATGCCTAAAGGAAGATATTACCATAGTGCAACTCTGCTCAAAGGAAAAATCTATGTTTTAGGTAATATTATAATAGTAAAATAGTTTTATAGAGGTTTTCACCTTAGGTCCGATGTCAAAAGTTAATTAATAGCCTTATTTTTTACAGACAAGCTAACCTTCCAGTTTTCTAAAACAAATTCTAATTAACTCTCCAAACCTCCTCTTACACGGTCAAGATTATTCAGTCAATATTGACCGTCTGAGGTAAAAATAATATTGGCGTTTTTTTTTCGATTGGCGCTATAGACCATAGAGATCGTTGGCCGCGCGATGTGGTACTCATACAGACATGTATTGCTTGCAGGAGAACAGACAGCCTGGATGGGGTCACCCAACCTCACGTTGCTACGAACTATCTGCAGGCTATCCATAGCTCCATAACCGATCCCTTTGGGGCAAGCTCGGCAGTGTCCTTCCCACCGACTCACTCACCTTGAACCCTCAAGGACAGTGACGAACCGGTCAAGATCCACGGATTATGGCTGTTCGGAGTCAGCAGGCGCACGAGGACCTATATTTCTTTCCCCGAAGCAGACTGTCCATGGACCAAACCTCCGGGCGGCTATTTTACGTCCTGGAAAACCACACCGCGATTCGCAATTTAGGTACACGGGGTAGGGTCATCACTCCTGCGCCCGACCTATGTGAGTTGCCTCCAGTAGACTGACGGGCCTCATATACCCGGGAGATAGGGAGAATAAATTGCTTGAATTATTAATTAAATTAAATTAAAGTAGTGTCGGTACCGGGATTCGAACTCACAATCTTTGGGTTTGTTAACGTTAACCCGCTCGGCCACCCCGACCCTCCAATATTGACATTTATGATATATAAATATGTACTACGTTAAATAATATTTCTTCAATAATCATGACCGTGTCAGGTGGGTTTAAGGCAATTAAACATTAGCTGGCAAACAAACTATGGCTCAAAGAACATTGAGTAGGTTTCAGCTATCCCATTCCACAAATTCCATTTCCATAACATTCAAGAAAAAACAAAACAGAGATATTGTACAAAATAGTAAGGTGTACCAATATCAAAACACTACAAATGAGCTCATATATATCATGTTTTTAAAATTATACAGTCAGGATTCTCACGAATATTTCTTTGTAAAAGAAAATGACAAAAGGTTTTCCTTTAATTTTGCCAATATTCTCTTCAAGGTGGAGTGGACCCAAGAAAAGAAGAATCTGGAGTCCCTGCGATTTGCTCAGATATGTGGAGTTTTAATCCAGCAACTTGTGAATGGGTGAAAGAACCCAGCCTGAGAACAGCACGAAAAACCTTTGGTCTTGTCGCTTTCCATGGCTATCTCTACATCATTGGAGGTCAAGATAATCACCTCAGGTAACTTTTTATAACTTTCACCAGCGCAACATGAATAATCTAAGTTATCAATCAAAATCATCTGTTACTGCTTGAATTCCCTGATCAACAAATTTTAACTTTTTTGAAGCTATATTGATAAAGCTAAGTGTATATTTGTAGTCTTAAATCCGAAAATGATAAGATAATTATTGTAAAACGTACAATTTTTTTTTGTAACAGAGGGTTGTGGGATGGTGGGATATATCCTAGGTTAGGTGAGTGGTGTGGAAAAAAAAGGAGACGTCACATTTTTACATTGTAATATTTATTTAATATTGTCCAGGCCAACAACATGAAAATTCTAGTTATAGGTTATGCAAATGATGCTACAAATATTTTTTTTTATTAATTAAATAATGATAACCATGCATTTCAGAGAGTGCATTCATTCACATACCTTGGCTTCGCCCTAAATGATGAAAATAAAATGATAAAAGAAATCGAGAAGAGAATCATGGTCAGGAAACCTTATCTATATTATCCTAATCTCGATATATTTCGTTCGTCAGTTCTGTCCAGGACCACCAAAGTAAGGCTTTATAAAACTCTTATACGTCCAATAGTGACATATGGTGCCAAAACATTGGTCCGGCTGCCATAGAGATGCTACTTGTTTTTGAGAGAAAAATTTTAAGGTAAATATTTGGACTAACTTGTGGTCCAACTTGTGGACTAACTGTCTACTTTGTGGGTGTCTGGAGGACAAGGACTAACTCTTTTGAGTTATATCAGCATGAAAACATTGTTCAGTTTATGAAGGCTCCCAGAATTGACTGGCAGGTACAGCGCATGCAGACGGAGAAAATGCCAAACAAGCTAGCAGGTTATGTACCAGAAGGAAGGGAAGGCCAAGGGTACGTTGGATGAGAAAAGTGGAAGGCAACCTTCGGAAACTCGGTGCTAGTAACTGGAGGCAAAAAGTGATGAATAGATCTGGCAAAGGATTGTAAGGGAAGCCAAGACCCACTCCGAGCTGTAGAGCTGTAAAAAAAAAATTTAAATAAATTTAATTTAATATGCTTTTTATATAATAAAATAGTTCTGGTCGAGCTTTATTCATAAACCGGAATCACATTATTTCATTGATAGTTCGTCTAGCGTCATAAAGAGAGCAACATGGCCGAGCTTCTCTAGATTAACAGAACTATTTAATATTACTAATAACTAGAGCCCGGATTCTCATGCAATTGAAATTTTTTTCGGTTTCTTGAAATCGATCGGGAACAAGTTATTTACACGAATTAAGGCATCCGGGTTAACATATGTAAGCTTTATTTTGCGCGAAATTGCAGATTTTGAACAATTTTGGGTAAATTGCACGTTTTATGTTTTTACTGCATTAAAATGCACATTTAGCCCTACAATGCTACACTCAGTCTATAGTTCGCAAAATAATTATGCATACACACAGTTTTTACTACAAAAATATGTTCAATAATTTATTGAAAATAAATTAATTAGTGGATATGATAACAAACAACATCCCGCATAATTTTTTTCGAGTGAGAGGAATTAAAAATCCGTCCAACCTAATTAAACAATTATCGGAAATTGGCCGAGCAAAAAAATTATTCATGCTGTAACATGCTATTATTAGTTAACTAGTTTAGTCAGTTATTTTCTCATGTTTTTCATCTAATTAATTAATCTTATTAAAATATAAACCCAAAATGGGAAAAATGATCAGAATTGAAAGATAATCCAATGGATCACAAATGGATCGTAAATCCAAAGAGTTAAGTTTTACCGGCAAAGAGGAATGGTTCAAAATTTTTTGACAAGGATTGAGCTAACGATATATCGGCAGAAATTTGGGATTGTCTCATTTGACAATGCGATACGGTATTAAAAAATTTATCAGTTGACAATAAAAAACATTTAGGCAGAAAATGCGTTGCCATTGAGCGAGAATCACGTGTGCGAAAAGTAGCCAAAAATGCCTTAATAAGAGCTCCTGAAGTTTTCACATTTTACATAACAATGCTCCAACCTACCTAATTTACTAATAAAAAATAATAATTTATAAAAGAAAAAAAATGAGCAGATTTTTTTTAAAGCATAAGCGACGTAAATGGCAGAATTTTATTTTTCGTATCAAATTTTTGCGCGTTTTGGCATTTTTATAGCACGTTTTACAATTTTTTTACTGCACGAAATCCGGGCTCTACTAACATTTGCTCCACTGTCATTATCTAATCGCAAGAGTTATATTCACCTTCAAGAGGTATACCATCCAGTCTACAAGAGACCGCTGAATTGCTTATAGTCTCCTGCATTTGTATGTGAGTTAAATTCCATTCTCGATCAATTAACTAATGAACTTATGGACCATTTAAGTAGTCCAAATTTAATATGTAGAGGAGGAAGAGGTGCCTTTTTTGCGTTAACAACATTCAAAAGAAGTTCTATGAGGCGATCTGTCTTATTGTAGTGTTTTATTTTTTTTTTTTTGTTGTTCTACTATACCATAGACACAAACAACATCAATATATTGAAAAAATCCTTGAAATCCTAGAAATATGATCCCATGATATAAAGGAGAAGCAGGTACTAAAAATGGGACGTTCTAGGCTATTTCTGTGAAAAGGTGTTTAAATAAATACCTAAATGAAACGCAAAAAGACATGTTCATCAATGTTACAAAAATCATGTCGACCTGTGGTATTCAAAACTGTATCAGTTTGAAACTGATATTCAATCTATCAGCTGAATTGAAGGACTACATTACTGGTCATTGATATCAGCACATCCGAATGGTTCCAGTCCGGAGGTTGACTCATATTTCATGACGGACCAACTAAATAAAATGTTGACCTACACACAGAGGCTAAAATAATTGAGTTAACTTCAGGATATCACTTCCATGTCTAGATATCTCCTGTTTTCTGCCTTAGTTGGAATGTACAAGGACTATAAACGAAATAAGAAAAAAACAATGGCACACTTGTTTTTCGATAGTGTCCTGAAAGAGACTTATTTTCGAGCCACATGTCACCTTCTCTAAATCTTATAAACCATAGATAGCTATCCAGTCCCTGAGAGTGAGAAATGGATTCCCGCCCCACCTCTCCATTAATTTTCCGAACAGCGTTTGTGGATTTATATAATAATTATATGGCTGGTTGCGCGTCGAAGGCGGTAATCTTCTATAATCTCCTTGGGTACATACTTGACTTGTGCACCAGATCGCCGCTCGGGTGAAAGGATTTTTTAGAACAGCTAATTTAGCGTACATATGATAATTTCATTTCCAAATCATAGATTATTTATTTATTTTCACTACATCAATTAATCTGTTAAAAATAAATAAATTACTTTTTATTTTCCTAACAAAAATGACGCTGTAAGCAATTAGCCCTTTTAGCGCCTTCTAGTAGTCTGGAAACTGCCTGCATTACACTGACTTAATCGCAGTAGTATAACCACACAAAATGAAGGCGTCGTTGGGTATTTAATTTGTCTTATGTTTGAGTTTGTTACTATGACGATTTAGAGAAGGGTTTGTAAAATCTTTCACTATCATAATTTCATTTGTTCATTTGTTCAAACCCCCATTTCCACTATCCATTGATCTACAGGAAATTATGCCCATATAATTCACGACTGAAATCCGAACAGGATAGAAATGAAGAATCTTCCTGAAGGGGAGGGAGGAAGGAGGAAGGGCGCTTTGCCAAAGACACGTATTTATTTAACAAATACAAGACGGAATTCAAAACAAATTTTAATAATATAAAATTGGAAGTGTTAAATTTATAACAAATTTAACGGTAAGGAAAATAGTTTCGGGTACCTATTAATTTAGTAAGATTTGAAATTTATGAAGTGGCAAATAATTTATCAATCCCTTATTAAATTGATAAATAAAAACATAAACACTACTTGAAATATTCTCAACTTCTCTTCATCTCTTATAAAAGTACAATAAAATAGATTTCTGAACAATTTTAGTACGACAATTCTGTGCAAGATATATTTTTGGTTTATCAAACTGAAAATAAAATTGGTGAAACTTTACAATCAGGTCGCATTATCAGTGCCCGGACCCGAACTTACCCGAAGGTCTCAACATTAGCATTCTCCAGCGGCATTTGTGCTGACTGCTTTGTATACAATTGTAACACTCGTATTCATTTTAATTATAAAAATTATTACTGCTTTAAATAGATATTATTTAAAATTATTAATGCTGTCGACTTCCCCTCACTAAATTGTTTTAAAATTTATTTTTCAGGATTCTTTCTTCAGTCGAAAAGTACGACCCCGTGAAGGGAGCCTGGGAAGAAGTAAGTGCACTTCCTGAACCTAGACTATGTCCTGCCGTTTGCCGTTACGGTGGCATGATATGGGTAGCGGGGGGTATGGGAAGCAGTACTAAGAACGATATGTCATCACAGATATTTTGTTTCGATCCACAGCAAAACATGTTAGTTTTTTTAGCGAAAAATATTCCTTCATAAGAATATCTACCATATAATCCCATATGGATAATTTTTAAAGGTGGATTCGCAAACCAACACTTCGGTTTGGGAGAGGATTTTCCGCTTTGATTAACCATGAAGACAATCTGTTGATGGTCGGAGGTGCAATCAAGGAAGGTGAGATCTCAGTGAGCAACGATATCATCGATAATCTTGATTCCAAGCACAATAAATGGAAGCTTCATTCTCACATGGCTATCCCCAGGCACAGTCATACAGTTTCTTGCATAGGTGAGTTCTGTTTAAAAATAATAATTATATATGTAGTTTGGTATCTAAAATTAATGTGAACCTGATAGTGGTGTTAACAATAAATTAACTACACAATATTAATTAGATACAATTCTATTAAATGAAATAAATGTTTCCAAGTTCCGTTTTTATGTTATACAATGTTTTCATTCTTGTCTTAAAACCATTAAATGTAAAAATAATAGATAAAAATCTATTGCGGTTAAAGAGTTCACATAAACACAACTTGAAAAATTCTCAACAGCGTGCACTTCTCGTCTTCTCTCATAAAATAGATTTCTGAACAATTGTAGTACGATAATTCTGTGCAAGAGATATTTTTGGTTTATCAAACTGAAAATAAAATTGGTGAAACTTTACAATCGGGTCGCATTATAAGTGCCCGAATCCAAACTTACCCGAAGGTCACCACAATAGCATTCTCCAGCGGCATTTGTGCTAACTGACTGCTTTGTATACAATTGTAACACTCGTATTCATTTTAATTATAAAAATTATTACTTCTTTAATTAGATATAATTTAAAACTATTAGTGCTGTCGACTTCCGCTCACTAAATTCGCTCAAGAGATAAATAAAATCCCAACGGATCCTTTAGTTTGTACTGTGTCAAGAGGCCACACCCACCAGAGCTCTGCGGAACTATTTCCGCATTTCTAGTTTTATATAATTACCTTACATCATTATCTGTAATGATACACTCGGGTGTATTATTGACAATAAAATGGGGGCATGGTGAGAAGAGGTTCGTTCGTATCCATCTGATTTCGGATGCATTTGCCTTTCCATCCAGTGTCTAGTCTTGTAGTACTTAAAAGATACGCTGTATCTTTGCTAATACTGATTCGATTCAGATATATATATATATATCATATGATTTTGTACATAATTTATCATAAAATCTATACTTTTTAAGTTACTTTCAAACAAAACTTTATTTTCGTCACAACTTATTTCTCTGTATTTTCTCGGTGAACTGCTACGTACTACGTATATGATAAGTTCTCTGTTGTTAATGATAACTTCTTCTACCACTTGGCAGAAGAGCTCATCTTCCATCCAAGTAACTTTCTAAGTTGATCTTGGCCACACGGTTCTTTGGCATTGGAGAGACACGACCAAATCACTGCAGACGATTTTCCTCTACCACCGTCTCGGCTGGTTTTTGGATTTTTTCTTACTGTTGCGATTCTTATGCGGTCCCTTCATTTTTTTCCCTTCGATTCTGCCTAATAATTGCATCTTCGTGGTCTAAATTTGCCTTTTATGGTTAGTTGTCAGGGTCCATGACTCACTGGAAGCAGGTCATCAAGTGAAGGTATACGTTTTTGTCCTCGCGCGGATCTCATTACCGCGTAGGGGAGCGTCCCACGGGTGGCGGATGTGAGGATGGGTGGTGGAAATTCCTTGGAAGTTCCTCCCGGCTAAGTCCGATGGACTCGCTGACCAACAATGAGAGCGCCCCTCCAGGCTTGCTGGAGGGTGTGACGTAGGTTTGAACGCCCTACTCACATATTTTTAGTTCACAAAATACCACAAAAAGTCATGGATCTCTCTGAGGTAAAACGCTCATTATCCGGAAGTAAACTAGTCCCCCGTTCGGGTCTCCGGGTGGGGACTGCTTCAGGGGATTCATGGCGCAAGTTGAAAGTTGATTTAGGTATAGGGACGTGGAACGTAAGAAGTTTGAATACAGCGGGTGGGTTAAAATCGGTGGCAAACGAGGTTAAGAGATACAATGTAGATATCGTGGCACTGCAAGAGGTTCGGTGGCCAGGGGAGGGTTCGTTAACAGAAGGGAACTATTCTATTTGGTACGGTGGGAGCGGTAATTATTGTTTAGGTACTGGATTTCTAATAAGAAATAGATTGCTCTCCACATTGAGGGACGTAAAATTTTTTAGTGATAGGATATCTGTGGCCATATTTCAGGGGCGGTGGTTTAAAATCGCGCTGATAAACATACATTCCCCTACCGAAGACAGTGATGATGAAGTTAAATGCGAATTTTATGATAAACTAGAGTGGGTATATGATAAACTACCACGAAACTGCATGAAAATAATATTAGGGGACGCAAACGCAAAGGTGGGAAGGGAAGAAGTATACTATCCGACGATCGGTAAAGAAAGTTTGCACGAACATAGCAATGATAATGGGATCCGTCTAATAAACTTTGCTATCTCGAAAAACCTAACAATCAAAAGTACTACGTTTAAACATAGGGATATTCATAAGTATACGTGGACATCGCCGGATTCACAAACACGCAATCAAATTGATCATGTTTTGATACAACAAAGATGGCAAAATAGTATAATTAACGTGAGGTCTTATCGTGGGGCAGAATGTGGGTCAGATCATGAATTAGTAATCGCGAAACTTCGACAAAAACTTAATATAAAAAAAAGGAAAGAAAGCCGTATTTGTTCCGAAAATTTTGATCTAGATAAATTGAAAAACCCTTCAATTAGAAATCAATTCGCGGTAGAAATCAAGAATAGGTTTGAAGCCTTGGAATCTTTAGATGAGGATCGCGAAGATGTAGACAAGCTATGGATCGGAATTAGGGATAATATTAAAGAGGTAAGTAATCTGTGTCTTGGAAAAAGGGACAATAAAAAGAATAAACCGTGGTTCGATAATGATTGTCTAAACTTGTGCGAAAAAAGAAGAGCCGCGAAACTAAAAGCTTTGAATAATCCAAGCGATAACAATGTTGTTAATTTCCGGACCTTGATGAATGAAACGTCCAAATTCCTCAAAAATAAAAAACGAGAATATCTTAAAAACAAAATAATAGAGATAGAAACTAATAGAATTGAAAACAACGTAAGAGACATGTACAAGGGTATAAGCAGAGCGCGTAAACAGTTTGAACCAGCAATGAATGGAATTAGAGATGAAAATAACAATATCTTGGCCGATCCGGGGGACATTGTGAATAAATTTAAAAAACACTTTGAAAGTATTTTGAATTCGGGAAATAATAATCAATCTCCTCCTTCTGAATATCAGAGTGCTGAACCGTTAATTGAAGAACCGAGTAAGGAGGAAGTCGAAATAGCCATCGGAAAATTAAAATCTCATAAAGCAGCGGGAATCGACAACATTTCCAGTGAAATAATAAAAGCGTGCGGTGAAGCTGGAGTTTCTAAAATACATTTTTTGGTTAAAAAGATCTGGGAAAATGAAAAAATGCCCGAAGAATGGAAAGAATCTATACTTATTCCGATTCACAAAAAAGGTCCGAGGACGGAGTGTAATAACTATCGCGGAATATCACTCCTCCCGATATGTTATAAAATATTCTCGTTGATCCTAACTAGTCGAATCACGGAATATGCCGAGGAAATTATCGGAGACTACCAATGTGGTTTTAGACGGAACCGATCAACTATCGATCAAATATTCTCCTTACGGCAAACATTAGAAAAAAAATTAGAATTCAACGGTGTAGTTCGTCAGCTTTTTGTGGATTTCAAAAAGGCTTAGGATTCCATTGATCGCCGGAGACTGTATAACATTTTGATTGAGCAGGGAACACCGAAGAAGTTAGTAAATCTAGTAGGGATGTGCATGACCGAAACATTCAATAAAGTTAGAATAGGTAATTATTTTTCGGAGAAATTTGAAGTTCGCTCGGGGTTAAAACAAGGCGATTCTCTTTCACCTGTCCTATTTAATTTAGCATTAGAGTATGTCATTAGAAAGGTAATGCTTACCGAAAGGGATTTAGATCTGGGTGGTAGAATATCCGTGCTGGGGTTTGCGGATGATTTGGTATTATTAAGTGAGGACGCGGAAACTATAAAACTGAATACAGCAACGTTGATGACAGCTGGGAAAGAGGTTGGCCTCAAAATAAATACGGATAAGACGAAATATATGGTTAGCAATAGAAACAGAGGCGATTTTGAGGATATAGATATAGGAGAACATAGGTTTGAACACGTTGAGAAATTTAAGTATTTGGGGTCTGTGATTACTAGAAAAAACGAAATTCAAGAGGAAATAAAGGCGCGGTTAAAGGCGGGAAATGCTTGTTATTTTTCGGTGTCAACATTACTTAGGTCGCGCATTTTGTCCAGAAACTTAAAACTTAGAATATACAAAACTATTATCTTGCCTACAGTTCTGTATGGGTGTGAAACGTGGCCGCTAACCTTGAAGGACGAACAACGCCTTAAGGTATTCGAGAATAAGGTACTGCGTAAAATATTTGGTCCGAAAAAGGATGAGTCAACCGGAGAGTTTAGGAGATTACACAACGCGGAATTGCGGAGTATGCACCCTGTTAATATAATCGAAGTGATATCATCGCGACGGTTGAAATGGGCTTGCAAAGTTGTTGGGCTCAGTAACGAACGAATTCCTAAAAAGTTAATAAACGCTGAGCTGACTGGTAAACGTCCGAGGGGTAGACCGAAACGTAGGTGGGAGGATAGTATTAAGAGTGATCTAATGAATTTGGGTTTGGAAGGTAGTCGGTGGACCGAGATTTGTAGACAGCGATTAGTGGTATCGGCATCGAACCTCCGGGTTCGCTAAGCCTTTTATTATTATTATTATTATACGTTTTTGTAGACTGTTGTTTTAGTCTTTTTAGTTACTCCTCTCTTGAAGCGCCTTCCTGCCGACTTCACTCTCGCTTTTATTTCTCAGTACACACGGATCATTTTACTAGACTTGTTTATTTGGACTCAAGGCATCTTAAAACACCTTCCATTGAAAACTCGAATTCGAAATTTTTCGAAAACCGCAATACGTCCCCTTACTTATTTATTAATAACATATTGTAAGGGACAGTAAAAACATAAAGAAATTGGGACTTTCTATAAGTCCTTTCAAATGCCTTGCGGTGTTATTGATTATTTCTTATGCACAAAGGTAGCTTTCTTGTTTTCATACAAGATAAGATACCCTGATTGAGCCTTTAACAGGATTTTTAGCCAAACACTCATTAGTTCATTACTGATCTTAAGAATCTGTGATCCAAGACCTCTTGGAAGTAAGCTTGTAGACACAAATAATATTTAGTACATAATCTCAGTTGTATGAGTCAAACATCAGTTGACAATATTACATTTCTAAATAATAATTAATACATGAGCTTTTTGCTTTGACAGCATCAATAATAAATAATAGCTTTGTTGTATGGTTTTATATCATACTAGGCAAAATTCTAAATTTGTTATTATATAGAAATCATTCAATGTGGACTAAATCTAAACTATGTTTGGAGGCACGGTCAAAAAATAAAACACAGAAACAATTTTACTTGATGTATTTCCAACATTACTCCAGAAATTAGGAGCTCTAATACATTAAATTATATAAGCCTAAATAATAAATAAGAAATATATTGCTTTAAATTAATTTTGGTAATAAACCTTTTCCAAATCAATTGTCACTTTTTCCATTTCAATTATAACTTTTTCCATTTCAAATGTAATCTTTTCCATTTCAATTGTAACCCTTTCCAAATCAATTGTCACCTTTTCCAATTCAATTGTAACCTTTTCCATTTCAAATGTAACTTTTTCAATTTCAATTGTAACCCAACCTGACATGAATTATTCCAAATTTTTAATTTTATTATTGAAAAATAATTATTTTAATTAAATTGTTGCTATTAAAGATTTCTATGATATAAGGATCGTGTATTAAGTTATCGAGGGTTCTGATTCCATTTCTTGAATTGGATTTAGGATCGCGCATTTCGCTCTTCTGTTGCTATTGAAGATTTCTATGATAAAGAGATCGTTTATTAAGTTATCGAGGGTTCTGTTTTCATTTCTTTAAGTCGAATTTTGCATTGCGCATTTTGCATTTCCCTTACTGTTGGAATTTTTTTGAGGGTTCTGATTCCAAATTTTTAATTGGATTTTTAATTGCGCATACGCGTTTTGCATTTCCGTTACTGTTGGAGTTTTTCTGTGATACAGCGACTTTTGAAGTAATATCGGCATATTCTTTCGACATTTTTTTTCGTTTATTAGATAATTTATATTAAGTGCTAATTTCAAGATTTCTATGATAAAGCGATCGTTTGTTAGGTTTCCGAGGGTTCTGATTCCATTTTTTGAATTGGATTTAGGATCGCGCATGCACGTTTCGCTTTTCCGTTGCTATTGAAAATTTCTATGATAAAGGAATCGTTTATTAAGTTATCTAGGGTTCTGATTCCATTTTTAGAATTGGATTTAGAATCGCGCATGCGCATTTCGCTCTTCTGTTGCTATTAAAGATTTCTATGATATAAGGATCGTGTATTAAGTTATCGAGGATTCTGATTCCATTTCTTGAATTGGATTTAGGATCGCGCATTTCGCTCTTCTGTTGCTATTGAAGATTTCTATGATAAAGAGATCGTTTATTAAGTTATCGAGGGTTCTGTTTTCATTTCTTTAAGTCGAATTTTGCATTGCGCATTTTGGATTTCCCTTACTGTTGGAATTTTTTTGAGGGTTCTGATTCCAAATTTTTAATTGGATTTTTAATTGCGCATACGCGTATTGCATTTCCGTTACTGTTGAAGTTTTTCTGTGATATTGCGATCGTTTATGAGTTTTCTATGACCAGCTTTTCAAATTTACTATCGGATTTCGATCCCGCCTGCGCATTTTAATTTACTTTTGTTATTGAACTTTTCTTTGTTTTTAAGGGCCATTCATCAGATTTTCAAAGGTTCTGATGATAAAGGGATTGTTTATTAAGTTATCGAGGGTTCTGATTTCATTTTTTTAGTCGGATTTTGGATTGCGCATATGTGTTTTGCATTTCCGTTACTGTTGAATTTTTTTATGATAAAGGTATCGTTTATTATGTTATCGAGGGTTCTGATTTCATTTTTTTAGTCGGATTTTGGATTGCGCATATGCGTTTTTCATTTCCGGTACTGTTGAATTTGTCTATGATATAGGGATCGTTTATTAGGTTTTCGAAGATTCTGATTCCATTTCTTGAATTGGATTTAGCATCGCGCATGCACATTTCGCATTTCCGTTACTGTATAGTTTTCTATGATATAGGCATTGTTTATTAGTTTTTCGTGGGTTCTGATTCGTTTTTATTTTATTTTTTATCGAGCATGTGCATTTTAAATGACAACTATACTTGACATTTTTTTGAGTATTTCGTCCTATAAAACTTAAAAAACAATAACTTTACCGAAAAAAAGGTCAATGGTAACTGTTATCCGAAATGAGCATGTTCGATAAAATATCCCATTCGAAAAACTAAATCAGAACCTTTGAAAATCTGATAAATGACCCTTATAAACAAAGAAAAGTTCAACAACAAAAGTAAATCAAAATGCGCAGGCGGGATCGAAATCCGATAGTAAATTTGAAAAGATGATCATAGAAAACTCATAAACGATCGCTATATCACAGAAAAACTCCAACAGTAACGGAAATGCAAAACGCGTATGCGCAATTAAAAATCCAATTAAAAATTTGGAATCAGAACCCTCAAAAAAATTCCAACAGTAAGGGAAATGCAAAATGCGCAATGCAAAATTCGACTTAAAAAAATGAAAACAGAACCCTCGATAACTTAATAAACGATCTCTTTATCATAGAAATCTTCAATAGCAACAGAAGAGCGAAATGCGCGATCCTAAATCCAATTCAAGAAATGGAATCAGAACCCTCGATAACTTAATACACGATCCTTATGTCATAGAAATCTTTAATAGCAACAGAAGAGCGAAATGCGCATGCGCGATCGGAAACCCGATAGTGAATTCGGAAATAGCGCCCTTGAAAACCTAGTAAATGATACCTATACCGAAGAATTTTGAAAACTAATAATTATGTAGAAATAACTCGTAGCCGAACAAAATTTCGGTAGTAAATTTGACATTAGCAATTTCGAAAACCAAATCGACGAAATTCACACTCCCCCAACTAAATAAATTAAAAATAATAAATATTTAAAAATAAATAAACTACAATTTTATTTCAAAAATTTAAACTACTTAAATTAGCACTTAATATCAATTATCTAATAAACGAAAAAAATGTCGAAAGAATATGCCGATATTACTTCAAAAGTCATTAATGTAATTAAAATAATTATTTTTCAATAATAAAATTAAAAATATTGAATTAATTCATGTCAGTTTGGGTTACAATTGAATCGGTCATTTGGAAAAGGGCACATGTCCACGATTTACTTTTGTGGACCTGTGCCCTTTTCCAAATGATCGATTCAATTGAAATTGAAAAAGTTACATTTGAAATGGAAAAGGTTACAATTGAATTGGAAAAGGTAACAATTGATTTGGAAAGGGTTACAATTGAAATGGAAAAAGTTACAATTGAAATGGAAAAGGTGACATTTGATTTGGAAAAGGTTACAATTGATGTGGAAATGCTATATTAGCCCCTGATTTCCTTCATATTGCATTACCTCTAGTTCTCCACCTTTTATGTATTTCCAATATATCTTTTTTGTTATGATTCTGTTCTTATATTACTTTTATCATGTTTTTTATAATACTGGGGAGGGGAGTAGTTCAGTGGGCAAGACACTATGCTACTCTATGTCTCTGGTTCTAGAAGGGCTGTGGCAGATTATTATTTATTCTGTTACCAGCCACAGATCAGCGCGGTGGAATCGGGAAACCCTTCTGGGGCTCACCCAGCCTCTATAAAGTGGGTACCCTTAATTGGGGGAAAAACCTGATGGTTGAGCGCGATCTCTGCAAAATCACTTTCTTGCACAAGGTTGGCCTAGAAACAGTGCGGTCCTTACAAAGTACTGGACCCTTCCAGGGTAGTAGAGGTACAGGTTTTTTTTATAACCCTGAAGAAGGCCTATAAAGAAAGCCAAAAGGTCAGTACATATTGCATATTAAATATTTTTTATTGATTCATTTTTTGACTGCACTCTCTGCCATCATCTAGACAAATCAAATTCAGTATTATTTTTGTTATGTCACTTTATTTATGGATAGGTTGAGGTTCCATGCCATAAAATAAATTATTTAATATAAATATAATAATGGTCATATTTCATAATTAATTCATTGGTAAATAACCAGAATTGTTTTTATAGGAAGCAAAATGTTCATAATAGGCGGGTCAACAACCAAATACAGAAAAACGCTGAACAATGTTGAAATGTGCTGCCTCAAAAGTGGAATCTGGAACAAACAAGCTGCTGATTTGCCAGTACCCTTAACTGGCCATGCTTCAGTAACTTTGCCGCTTGGATCACCAATTGTTAGATAGTTGTACACTGGAATGTAATAACAATCTACTAAATAAAGCTTGTAAAATTTAATATCAAAATATAGCTTTTTTCATGAAACTTATGAAAAAAAATGACTAATATCCAGCTCCTATTAAAATAAAATTTCCTGTACATATTTTAAACTCTAAAGGTCACTATTGTTTATGAAGGTGGTTATGCCAACCTTAATGTTATCTCATTTTTTCTCTCAAAGATTTCAAGTAGATTTTCTGTTATTCTAAAATCAGCAATATCGAGCCGCTTAACTGACCCTAAATGTGAGGGAAACACAAATAAGCTCAAGAGAATGAAATTGAACTAATTTTTAATATTGAATAATTTCTTCTTTCCAGCTGGAAGAAACTCTTTCTACCATTTTGGTTTTTTGTTCAGTTTTCTTTATATGAATAGGAACTGCATCAATTCTAAATTAATAAATTCCTCTTTCCCCTCATTAATAGCCTTAATCATAAACGCTTTATCATGGACCACTACAAATAGGCTGCACTGTATATGAACGAGAATTGATCCACAGTGAAACATGCGATTGAATTTATCTAGAAATAGGCAAAAATTCCAAATTATAAAGTTTGATTTTATAACAGCTGAATGTTATATGCATTAATACAAAATGAACAGTTATTTATTAGTCTTCCACTGTTTACAATAAAAAAGAAGTAAAGTTAAGAGATCTATTATTAAAGAATGAATTGTGACTATGTTACTTTTGATTATAAGCCATCTTAGGTTATAAAATTAAAAAATCCAGCAGTGACCTCTGGCATTCTTTAAGATAACATTTATAGTATTTTTAATACAGGATAAAATCCTTTTGTCTTAGTTTCTTTCCGTCTGTGTTAGTAAGTTCATTCAGTTTTATCAGTGTGAAATTATTGTGTGAAAACGTGAAACTTGTTGTCATTTCAACAACTTGATTGCCGTTTAGATAAATTTAGTGTCATTTTGGCCCCATTCCTTGAAGATGTCTACAAGAAATGAGAAAAAGCAACATTTTATTATTATTATTTCTGATATTATGATCTGTATTATCATTGCATTTAATTAATATGTTTTATTTTGTTGACTGAATGAAAAAATGATTGTTATAGAAATTGTCATCAAATATTATATTTTTGATGCACTATCAATTAAAATATCTGTTCTTTGAATGCATTAGCTATATAATAATAGAATGAAAGGAATTTGTTTCTTTTGGTAACTTTGAAATAGAAATAAACATAGAAAATAAACAAGCTATTTATATAATTTAAAGAAAAACAAGAAATCGGAAAAACTATTATTTACATTCATAGAGAGTTCCTACAAACAAAGTGATATGAATCAATTTGTTCCAGAAATAAACTTTGCTAAGAAACCTTCAGGTTTTGGTTCTTGAGTATCCTTAAAAAAAGCCATTACATGTCCTTTTGTCTTCCATCCATGAACTGTTTCTTTTAACTCCATCTGACCCTAAAACAATTAACAAGTGAGTAAGTGGACATTCAATGCAGAAGAGGCATTAATTTAAAATCGATAACCAAATTATTTCTGTTTGTGCATTTATATATTTACCGACGAACTTCTGTATATCGAACTTCCAAATCTATATATATTGAACATTTTTTAGGAACATTGAATTTTTATTAGAAAAAAATATTCTGTATATCGAATAAAATTTCTATATATCGAACAAAAAATTCCAATTTAAAAAAAATTAAAATGTGATTGTCATCAAAAACAGCCCTTAGTTTATGTACATAAGAATGGGTAATTATATAAGAAAAAACAATGTTTCACTTGTTAGCAAAGCAATGGAAATTCAGGGAAGATCTTGTTTCAGAAGAAGCAAAGGAGTACCTAAATTCTCTGGAACTCTTTCCTAGCGTAGAATGAAATTTTAATTTTAAATCTTAAATGTACAATTTTCAATATTTCTTCTTTAACTTTATTTTCTGCAAACTTTTAATAAATTTGATATTTCTATTTTATTAAAAACTACTTCATTGATTTTCATTGAACTCAATTCAGTAGGATTTAAAAAAAACTGATATTTTGAGACAACTTTGGCAACAAAACTTAAAAATTGTGGAAAAATATTTAATGCAATTTTTGAAATATGTCCACAAGCATGAATGGTACCATATTTTACACTGATTCCAAGATTTTTCCATGGTATTTCAGATCTTCTTTAGAAACGATTTGATTAGAGTGTTCGGGAAAAGATATGATTACATGACACAAAAAAAAAAACATGAATTGTTTCTTCTTTTTATAACTTAGCAAAGAGTAAACTAAGTATTACCAAATTGTTTCATCTACAACACAATATAAATCAAACTGCAAAACTCAAGTTATAGTAGTGTACAGGGTGGAGCAGAAATAGCTGGCATTTGACCGAAACATATGATTTCTCTTTTAATTTAAATATAATTTTTGATGTAAGCTTATTACGACCTTCAAGTAAAGTACCCTTTTCGGCTCATGAATTTTAACCAAAATATAGAACTACCTAAAAAGACCTTCAAGTAAAATATCGCTTCCGGTTTTCCAATTTAGACCAAAATGTAATGTTATTTAAATCAATATATAAGCTATAAATACTAAATTTGAAAAGGTTTTGCCTAGTATTTTAATGTAATTTTTGATGGAAATCAATTATGACCTTCAAGTAAAGTACCAGTTCCGGTGATCAAGCAGTGACCAAAAAGGGAGGTTCACAACTAGATTTTACGACAATCCTAAATACAAAATTTCAATTTCCTACGGCTAACTGTTTTTGAGTTATGCAAGATACGAACGTACGTACAGAAACCACGACGAAACTATTTAAAATGGATTCAGGGATGGTCAAAATGGATATTTCCGTTGAAATCTGAAAACCAAAAATTTTCGCGATTACAATACTTCCTTTACTTTGTGCAAGGAAGTAAAAATGGTTTTATTTTCAAAAAAGTACATTGAAAATATTTTATTTGTGGGTTTTAGAAATTACATCTTCCAAATGTCAGTCCTTATAGACTACTACGTTATATACCCTATTATTTCTAGAAACATTTAGCACTTCATAAATCAACCACTACATCCTTAAAGTTTTATTGAAAACTGTTCTGCAGTTTAGAAGAACAAGAGATCCTAAAGATTAGAGAGACAGGGGCGCCCATAATGACAAATTAATATTTTTTAAAATGTCTTTTTTGGACCCTAACATGTCTAGAATCAGTAAAATCTCATTAACATTTTTTTTTTAAACCGATTATCTAACTACCTTTAACTTGAGGTAATTGAAACAGAAGTAAATGGATGGAAAACCAGTAAAAGGATAGAAACAATAGGGATAGTACTAGCAACAATGAAGACAAAAGGTTCCAAGCAGTATAATCAAATTAATCGCAATGAAACAGTAAATTAATTTTGAATAATAATTCACTCTGGATTTATAATTGAATATTAAAAATAAATTATTGACTTGGAAGAAGAGTGCCACAATACGAAAAAGTGGAATTTTACAGGAGAAGCTTTTGAAGTTTCTCTATTTAGGTTTATCACTGTCCCCAACTCATTTTAAAACATCAAATCAGACATTTTCTTAGTCAATATTACTTAGACTTTTTGTTTAAAAAAAAAATTTAATCTTCATTTTTTTATCATTTAAGTATGAAACGTGTATTCAATTGTGACAGCTTTTCATAAAAAAATAAAATAAATTGTTATTTCGCTAAATATTGAGACTAAAAATCTGACATTTTTATCTCAAAGAAATATACAAGAATGGGAGCTTTACAAGCATAAAAAGGGAAACACAAAAATTTTCGTATAGTCGCACTCCTCTTCCAAGCCGATGAAATAATAAATGTTAAATAAGTTGTCATAGGGAAATAATTAAATTGAGCACAATTTGCAACATTGAGAATTATATCCAAGGGGCTGATATAATATGTACACAATAACTATCAATTCAATATTTAATTTAATCACCTTATGGCTGTTTAAAGGAAACCAGATAATGTAAAATAGTGATTGCTCATTTTCACAACATGATAGAAAAAAAAATACCACAAAAAATTTGGCACATACCACTGAAACTCATACAAGAGTAAATGTTAGCCTGCTTCCCCACCAAAGGGAAACTGCGGTAGCCAGGGGATAAAATTATCACTACATTTTCACACCCTTCTTTCAAAAAGACAAACCAGAAGCAAGCAGGACATTTCATGGTCTACTCAATGAATTTTAAAACAAATTGTACATTTTGGAAATTCAAAAATAAAAGATTTTTTTTCAAATCAATAGATAACAGTGAAAATAATGGGGACAGGAGAAGGAATATTAAAAAACAAAACAAGAGAAGAATATAATTGATTAATAAATAATAGACTTATTATTTCATAAGCACATGTGAGGCCAGTAGCCTCAAGTAACATTAGTCGCAACAGAAAAAAATTATTCCAATTCTTTTCTTACATGTCTAGGGGTTTAATTTAATAGAATACAGAATTGGAATTAACATCTTGACAACCTATATACCACAACACAACAATCAGTCTTCAATATGATGGAATAGTAGAAAACATTGTCTTCAGAAACTACTATTGACTTTGGAGTCCAATTTTATTTGAATCTGTATGTTTATTATCTGGAATGATTCCTATTGAATATAAAACAGAATTTGGTTTAACACACAGAAGCCAGACATATGATCTTATCATTCAATTTTCACATTCCTCTCTAAAGAACATTTTATAAATTGACTAATAATAATTTTGTTAATTTTTTTTTAATGAACAATTTTGATATGCTTTTTTAAAGCATAAATTTTCATACACTTGGCAATCAAGTCGAGGTAGTAAAAAAACAATAACATAAAAATTAACCAGTAATAAACAAAGAAAAACTTTTCTTTGTTTATTACTGGTTAATTTTGAAAATGCTCCAATATGAAAACAATCAACTAACAGTTAAAGCCTAGCGCATGAAAATTCATGCTGATAAATGATTCAAGAGAATAATTTGAATATCATAATTTTGTTTTATTATTGGAAAGATGAATTTGAAAATGAATATCGTGAAAAAACAATCTTAAATATTTGCAGAAGGATAGTCTTTGGAGGACATTTCTAAAATGTAAACAATTGGCAGCAATGTTTTTAACATTTTTATTTTTGATGTTTTATTTTTATTTTTAACGTTTTTAACTTACTTAACAATGGGAGAATGGCTGAAGAATTGTTATAAGATAAGGTTTTGATTATATCTCTGGACGTCATTAAAAGTGCAGGTTCTCTTAGAACACTCATAAAAAAAATAAACAAAAGGTTATTTATCAGTATGAATTCATGCAACATAGGTTATAATTAAGCGACCTCAAAACTAATTCATCTGCTTGTTATTACACTACTATCACTTTTTTAACATAAATAATAAGAAATAGACAAATTAACTCGTTCACGATATCCGACTATTCCAATACAAGAGGCTATCGCAATGTAACTAAGTAGAGAATCATAGCATAAGTACAACACAAAATTGAACAATATTATTAAACTAACTTTTTTATTTATTTATTAAATCCCAGTAATTAATAAGTTACTAAAGAAAATAAAAAAAAGTAAGTAAGAACATAATCTATAATCAATCATTATTACTTACCTACAATCGCTTGAATCAATTAATACTTAAAGCCACATAACTCTTTTAAATAAAATATTCTAAGGAGTCACATAACATATAATAACCATCAAACCACTAAATTTGTCTCTAACTTAATAATAATTACCTTTATCACGAGCATATCAATTACCCTGACATCTTGAATATGAGCATTCTTTTTGAATTCTTCTTTAAGTTTAGCTCTGCACTGATCAATGCTTTTAGGGATGTCAAAATCCAGAACTAAAATAACAAAAAAAGATGAAATATACACACTAAAGTGGCGATACTTTTAAATCTAGATATTCATGAAGATTTTTCTTAGAATTCATTTAATTCTGAAAGTAAATTAAATCAATTGTGATAACAATATGAATTACCAATATATGGAATTTGTCTGTACCAAGTTTTATACAAATTCATAACCCTTTTTTTAGCTTCACCATGGTCAATTGATAAAATAGGTTTAACTAGCTTCGGAGCTTTTCTTGCTACTTCAGATGCAGCCATTCTGACAGTATTTCAGGAACACTATGAAACTTGAATTTATGAAATTATAACATGACATAACCTCCCAGCAAATATTTGACTTTCAAGAGCAAATCTTCTATGCTATATGGATATTAAACATTCAAAACTATATACTAAAGTATGATATCAGAACTCATTTAATATTTTTTTCTTTTCCTAAATTTGAATAACTTTTCTCTAAAAATATAAATATTTTATGTTGTTTTAAAGTAGCTCTACAGCAGACAAAGATACAACTTTCCGAAGCAGCAATCTTATCAGAAGCGGTTGCCACACTAGCGCTCTCTAGTGCCATTCGTGCTAACAGCTTTGTAGTCAGTTTTAGAGTTACGATTACTGATGAGGTGGCTGCCTCGGGAAGTTGTACCCAAACCAGAATAGAATGGATAGGAAAATATATTTATTATTTAAATAAAATAACACTAATAAGAAAGAAAAAGATGTCAGCATCAAATTTCGCAAACTTAATATTGTATGCAGTAGTATTCATTTGTAGAATGGCCTTCATGTCAAATACAATTACCATAGGAAGGATAGGTTAAGGTAGACTTTCGCTGGCAGTTTACTATTACTTTGACTGAATTTTTATATTCACACATTATTATTATTATTATTGTATTAATAAACAATAAAGAAACCTCGAGAGACGAACTTTGTTCATTATCTAAAATACCTACCAAATATCTAGTTCTACAGAATATAGCAATATATATGATGTGCATATCTGTAAATACTTGTAAATAAACGTATTCATTTATCTATAATTTGTATGTATCTAAATAACATATAATTTTAAAGGTTTTAAGGATATACGATATGGTATGATTATAAATATAGGAGAGATAATATCGTTATAGGTTATGAAAGAGTGGGCCGCTGCGGTGAGCAGTTTCAGCGAAATATAGATGCAGTTACAGTTAGCGGCAACGATTGGCAAGCACTGCCTGTTGCAACCGCGGGTAGTACCAGCGAAAGCCTACCTTTACCAACTTGTGAAGATGTCTACCCATTTTTGAATTACAAGTAACTTTTTATATCTTATTTTTTAAAAATACAAATAAAATAGGTATTTTTTAAAATTTTCTATTTGAAATGGGGACTAAATTAATGCCGAATTTTACATTATGTAGCATTTTGGATATATTCTCATTACTGCTCCATTTCCATAATCATCGTAGTACTATAAAAAACACTTCAGAAACACTGCGCTTTTTATGCTTAAGGCTTGTTCTGGAAGCCATCATAAAAAAATTGACTTATTATAAGAATAGACAATAGTTAAAATTTATACACTCATATCAAGGCCCTAATTTTTTTAAGAGATAAAATAACTGGTTTTTAACTCTCCTATCGCTAACATGATGGTATTGTAATCAGGTTATCCGGTTATTAATTAAGATATCCGGTTTCCTATAGATCTTTCTTATCAAAGCCCTTTGAGTCCAAAAAACACATTAACGGCCATTGGTCTGTGTGCCTGTTAGTGCCAAGATTATCTCTCGAGAAAGACGGCTGTCCGACACTGTGAAGATGACTATAAAATGCATTCTTGCTTTCAGCCAAAGTCTATTTCATTCTTATAGGGCTTAGTATCATGAATATCTCTAAAATGTATTAGATTCATATAAAAAAATCAGTTTTCTGCACGGTTTGGGATTGATGAGCTACCCATTTCCAAACCGTCTCTCAATTAGACGAAATGGAAGTATGGAATCTAGAATCACTAGCTGACAATAGAATTACTTTTAACCCAAGTGTTGCAACGAAGAAGATCCTTGACCTTAAATCTACCTTATCCAAAATGGGATTCAATCTGGAAAATGAACAGAAGAATAAATGCATACAATATTATTCCAATTTTTAAAATGGATAACAAAAATTGTTATCTTTATGAGCTACATATGGATAATAAAAGAGACTGTTGTGGCCGAGCGTTTGAGACAGCACCTCGACAAGCTCGAGTCAGAAGTGTTGTCGGTTAGAATCCGGCTTGTGAGGATTAAATATTTTTATTTAATGTTTTTTGTTTGTTTGTTTTTTATAGTAAATTATCAATACTTCACTAATTAAAACTCGGAATAATTAACTAAACAGGAAACCGCTACTGCTTATTAACTCTAAATAGATCAAATCTTCGATAGTGAATTCCCTTTTATTAAAGGAGCGTTTACCTAAGTATGAGTAAGACCGACCTCTAATTCAATGCTAGAACACGGACTGACAAGAAACATCGTTTTATATGGAAAATTAATCTCATTACTGATTATAACTTACAAGTAGTTATATAATAAACTTCATTTCGCAACTCTGCACCAAACAAATGAAACGTTTTTCCCCAAATAACAATTTTATTTTTTTTAATTTTAGTCTTTATTGTGTACAGTAGGAGTTTATTAATGTGGCATTAATCAGGAACGTACCCTTACTGTTTGGATAGATATGGAAAAAGCATTTGACCGTGTTTGGATAGAAGGTCTAGTCCTTAAGATAGCAAACATGGGAATAACAGGCAAGGCACTGATATGGCTTCACAATTTCCTGAAAACGCGCAAGGCCAGAGTGTATTCAAGGGGAATAAAGAGCCGAGTCGAACTTATAAAAAATGGAGTTCCCCAAGGTGGACTTCTATCCCCAATGTTATTCATCATATTTATTAATGATGTATTAAATAATCTTCCAAATAATGTTAGCGCCTCGTTGAATGCTGATGATATAGCGCTTTGGTGCAAGACTTCATCAGTTATAGCTGCTAAATATCGGATGCAAAAAAAATGCCTCTGAATCCATACATCTAAAGCTGGGTGCAAGACTGATTACGAAGGAAGACCAAACTACCTCGGAATCAACTTAGACCCAAGATTAACATGGAAAGGCCATATTGATAAATGTGTTGTAAAGACAACAAAAGAACCAACCTTATGAGGATATAATGTGGCTCAAACTGGGGAGCAGATATCATAAGACCCTGAAATCTCTTTATACTGGATATATCCCCACGTTACAGTATATAGTACAGGCCCACGTTAGAGTATGGGATAACCAGTTGGGGAATTGCAGCAAACTCTAATTTCCAAAAGGCCTCTGTAGTCCAAAATCAGGAACTTAGGATAATTACTGGAGGTCTAAAATCTACTCCGATAAATAAAATGGAGTCCATTACGGGCCTGCACAGACTGGAAGAAAGGAGGGATATAAAAATGCTTAATTTAGACTCAAAAGCAAAATGCATTCCTAACCACCCACTGAAGGATCGTGTAGGTCATACGAAAGGATACGAAACCGTATAAAAAGACAAAGCTTCCTACACAAAATACGTCCAATAAAAGCGGAACTTCAGTTGGCAGAAATTCGACCTGAAATAAAGAAGGCAACAGACGACTCCCCAACATGGTCCTCTCCTTGCAGACCCTCAATCTTTCCAACTATTCCAGGGATTAGAAAGAAAAGCGACCAGGATCAATTGGAAATTAGAGCTCGAGCACTCGAATATGTGAACTCAACCTACCCAAAAAACTTGTGGACCAGAATCTATACGGATGGTTCAGCCGAAAATGCTACTAGAAATGGAGGCGGAGGCATTCACGTGGAATTTCCAAATGGTCATGTGCTGGAGAAGGCGATTCCTACGGGGTTCAGCTCTACAAACTACAGAGCCGAGCAAGATTCGTTACTGGACACCACGAGAATTCTAATAGACCTCAAGAGGAGCCATAAATAAAAAATTGTTATTCTGACTGATGCAGCAGCAGTTCTTTTAAACCTGAAGTCCAAATGGAAAGCGGGGCTGATATTGCTTGTCTCTGAGTTGGAACGCCTTACAACTGTATATGAACAAGTCACCCTGCAGTGGATTCCTGGGCACTGTGGAGTACAAGGAAACGAGCTGGCTGATAATCTTGCCAAGGAAGGTTCCAAACTTGCTCAAATCACCTCCATGCATCGACTGGAGGAAGTTAAAACTATAAATAAAGCATCAATTCAGCAGAGGTGGAACAATCAACATTCACACTTTAAACCCCAGGATCCTTACTACTTGCTTTCCAGAAAAAAACAGGTTTTAATTTTCCATCTCAGAACTGGTCATAATCGGCTTAACTCGCATCTCCACAAAAAAATTAAAATTGGCCCAACTCCTTTGTGTGAATGTGGAAGAGGCGAACAGACTACAGAGCACATTCTACAGTCATGCATAATTATGGAGGAGCAACGGAGGCAGAAGTGGCCTCAACCTACTGACTTAGTGACCAAGCTCTACGGTGACCTGGAGGATCTCAGGAGTACCGCCGATTTTATTCTGTTATTCCCTGACTTGGCCATTTGAATGGGAAGATCGAAGATGAAGAAGAAGAATGTGGCAAGACTTTTATAATTTCAATATATTTTTAAAGATTCTAGCACTGGTAAAGGCCCGAGTGATGACTAAGAGTCGTCAATATTTATTCCTTACGTCATAATATTCGGTTTATAGACCATTTCCAATTTTTTTTCTCTCGAAATATCGTGAGCGGAAATCGATAGATAAATTTTGAATTTTTATCACTTCGCCTTTTTCAAAACATGACATATATGATCAATGAACCAGTTATTTATGGGTTTGAAAGGACAATCGGAAGGCTGAAATACAAAACTTTAGTTCTTTGACACAATAATAGTAAGTGGACTAAATTGATTTAGATCGCGAACATTTTTTTTTTTTTATCATATTGTGTATTATGATTGACCGTATGCTAAATCAAGAAGGAGAGGATCCGAATGGCGGTCAAGAAGTGGATCGATTTATATACACTCTAGGTGAAGTGAATAAAACTAAGCATGTACTCATTCCTCAAAAACTGAGCGGGTGTTCTGGTTCGATGTGAATAAAAAGAAGTTACACGATGAAATACTTAAATACTCTATAATTATTTATTTAAAACCGTTTTTCGTTCCAAACTGATTTTGTTTATTATTATTTTACAATTATTGTAATTATTTTTTTAATTATTATAAAAGAGAATAAAACGTGAGAATACATGCTTTGTGAGCAGGTACTCAGTAAAATGTTGAGTCTACAAAGGAGTAAATCGGCATTTTACTGCGTACTTGCTCATACAGCATGCATTCTCATCTTTTATTCATTTAGAAAGGTGATCATTAATTTATGTTTAGGTCTTATTTTGTTATTGTGTCTATATGCAAAGATTTAGCTTAAATTGGCCATTTAAATCGATAGTTTTCTTCCACTTTTGTTAAGATAGCACCTTTTTTTTTTAATTAAAAGATTATAAAATTAAAATAGGTATTTTACTTTTACCTTATAAATCGAGTTTTACAGTCTTCAGAGAAGTTTACATCTCAGTGTCTATTTCCTCTTTGTAACTGACAATTCATGGTTACTTGTAAACAGAAATTTGTAAATATTAGAACTAAATGATTTCAAATATTCTATATATGACCGAGTATATAATTTTTGATAATATTAAGAGTAAATTTCTATTGATGAATTTCTAACAAATATTGGTTAATTATTATTATATGTACATATCTATATATTTTAATAAATTAACCTCATATTAAATTTAAAAAGTGATCACTCCCTGATAGTCATATTTTGAACTGATGGTTTCTGATTATACTCTTTGAAGTCTGGTTAAAATTTATACATACTGTAAGTTTTAGTTCTATTGTAAGTGGTTAATGTGATAAGGGATCTTGTTATCTGAGGCTGAAAAAGAAATTCTTTTTGTAAGTCCTGAACAGAAATCAAAATAAAATAATAAATTATTATAAGAACAGAAAATATTCCATTGTTTTGTTTCTGTTGCAGAATTTTCTAATGAAGATTTAGAGTAAAAATGGTTTCATTAGTTCCTGATTATGGTGCTTCAAGTTTAGAAAGCAGTGAAGAATCAGAAAATGAAAATATGACTGTATTGTAAGAAATTTCAATGATAAACTAATGATATTTACCGTACATGTGCAGATTGATATGTTAAATTAATAAAAGTTTACTAGCTTGATATAAGAGTTTTATGTTCAATTAGTTGATCTGAAACTTGCAATCATTTGATTGCAGAATCCAGTTTAGAAAGATTTTATTTTAGATTGATAATCAGGATTTCAAATGTGATACAAATGGCATATTTTTAATTGCATTAAAAGTTTTAATTCAATACGTTTTTGTTACTTTTAGATATAGGTTTAAAATTTTATTTGATTTGTGAAATGAAAACTTGAATTAGTCCATTTTTGCCAACTAGTTGTGGACTTTGACTAATTTTGTTTTTTCTTTTTAAAGAAGTTAATTTCACCTTTTCTAATTTGTTAACAATTTTATTACAGCTATTAATATTTGTTTATTATTATAATTCTAATAGTATCGCAAATTTTGCTGGAAAGTTTTATTATTTCATACGTGGTATGGCAATTAATAAATAATTGAAATGGTTTAATATTTATTGGAAACATTTAATTCACATTTTACTTTCACGTATTTTTTTCTGTAATATTAGCAGTGTCTGTTTTATTATTATTTACTTTATTGAATTTACTGTTTTCAGATCTTCACAAAAACCTCTGGATAGACTTCCTCCTCCAACATTCAGTGATAAAGTAAAAAATTCGGTGTTTGTAAATCCTTATTTAGAAGCAGAAAATGCTCAGATAGCTGTTTTAGAAAAGCATGTTAAAATGACTGAGTTGCCTAATAAAAATGCAGTTAAAGTAAATAAAATTTGTTGGATGTTTAAGAAAGGGAAATGTAGTTATGGTAAAAAATGTCGTTTTTCTCATTCGAATACAGTGTCTGAAAAAAAAAGTAAAGAAACTGAAGATGAATCAGAGTCCCATTTATCTAGTGAGGAATGCATACAAACTGAAGATTCGGATGAAGAATTAAAAAAGAAAAGAAAAAAGAGACCTGGTCTAACTCGTGGCTTGATTCCTAGTAAAAAAGTGCTCAAACTATATAAGAAACATAAAAAGCAAGATGGTAAAGTGCCTTAGTGCTTTTATATTTATTTATTTTTATGTAGTTTAATTGATTTTAACCATTAATATAATTGTTGTAAAACTACGTGTGGTATATCATTTGGTTTCTGATCTCAGTAAGGCAAATTAATTGGGCATTAGTTTATCGCTTATCAGAACTATTCAATATTGTAAGAGATCCCAGTCATCAAGTTTTGGGAAACAGAAAAATCTGAGGGGAAAGATAATAGCAGTTTTGTTTGCCTTTTTCTATCGGATTGTAAATATCAAAATGAAGGTATCCTTTAAGTATGCTTAAAAATATTCCAGTACTTCTATCGATTAAATATATTCATTATGTGAAACATTTTAAAATATTTTTTTCTATTTAACTGATGAAAGGTGTGCTGATACTGATTGAACAAGTTTAAATAATGATCTTGGTGCTTGTTAAATTATTGAATATTTATTTAGTCATTTTTGTTAATTGATACTGAATCATTTAATAAGAATTTAGGAACCAGGTTTCTTTTCATTGTTTATAGTAATAGTTTTAGGATTTTTTTTTCATGCAAACTTGAACAGCATAAGAAGAGTTTTACCAATAAATTTTTAATTTTATAATGAAGCAGGATAGTGGATCAGCAATGATCTGGTTATGTTTAACATTTGGGCTAGGTAAATTGAATTCCAAACTTTCAACTATCACTAGAAACATTTTAGTCTCATTGGAAAAAATTAATTTTGGTACAAATTTACTATCATAACGCATTATCATTGGCTCATACTGAAGTTAGCCGAAGGTCGTCGTACTAGCAGACTAGCGCCATTTATGATTGCTAACTGCTTTGTATTCAATTGTAGCATTCGTATTCATTGGAATTATTGAAATTATTACTGCTTTTATTTTAGATATTATTTAAAAATTATTAGTGCTGTCGACTTTCGGTGGTCTAGGAAAGTTGTCGTAATAATTTAAATTACGGTTAGGGCCCCAACCCCGACCTCAACTGAAAAGGAACTTTCATAGGATTTATATGTTTCTCGAGTAAGCAGAATTCGACAGCTATGATCTAATTAAAGCAGTAATGCTTGAAATTTTGGTAAGGCCCCGACCTCAACTGAAAAGAATCCGCTGGTATTTTTTTTTATCTCTTGAGCAGAAGTCGACAGCACTAATAATTTTAAATAATATCTAATAAAAGCAGTCATAATTTCAATAATTGAATGTCACAATTGAATTTAAGCCAGTTAGTTATCACAAAATGGCGCTAGAATGATACCACGGTGACCTTCAGGTAACTTCGGCAGGAGCTGCTGAAATGCATCATGATTGTAAAATTGTACCTTAATTTTAATAAATTTCTTTAAAATGTTGGGCCTACGTGAAAGATTCAGTTTAATTAAGGCACTAACTATATAATAGAAATAATGGTTTATAAAAGGCTATTAACAAATTGGCATAAGATTCTGCATCTGCTTCCCAATCAACTATATTTATGTACCTTTCTTGCCCCTTGTTTAATTAAGCTTAGAATTAAAAAATATAGTGACTGAAGAAAAAAAATGTTATTAACATGCTGTATACTTTATATACAGTATACTTCATATACTTTATACTTTGTAGTAGTATTTTTTGAAAAATAACATACAAAGATATTTTTCTATAGTATGGATATATGTAATCTAAAGTAGATCTGGAAGGGTGTAGACTCTAAAAATAAACTTCATTTTGTCATTGGAGCAGTTATGAGTTTTTTTCTGCAAAGTATTTATTACATAATCAATATATTTATTTATTATGTTGTGTTACATGGAGTTGTGAATGTCAATTAGAATTTTTAAAATTGAAAAAATCTATATTATATTTGTGCATAAGCATTCCTTAGGTCCTGTGATCTATAAGTTGGCTGCATAAATTAACATTTAATGTTTCAGAAGAAGAAAAAATTAGATACCTTGCTTTGATCAAGTCTGAAAATGATACAATGAATTCAACTTGAAGATTTTATCTGTTTTCAATGAATTAATCTTTGAATCCATTTGTTTTAATGCCCTATGCATCATTTAAAAAATAATATGAAGAAAAATAATTATGTGTTGTCTTAGTACAACAGGTTGTATCATAGGGGAACCCTTTTATTTTACTAAAAAGTTGTATGATATATTATGAATAGTTAATATTTTGTATTTCACCTATCAGCGAAATGTTTTATATTGTTGTACTATAGTGTTTATATATACATATTGTTAGACTGTGCCTGAGTATGTTTTTTGTGCAACTGATTTGTAATATAATATATTTTTCTCTTTTCTAACCATATTGCACTACTGTCTTAAACTAAAGATTGCAAAGTTTTATTGAAGACTAATAACTCTGTTATTAAAGTAATTTGTATATTGTAATATGTTTAAATGATTGTTATTTGTTTTCAGTTCAATAAAGGCTAATTATTTGTTGAATAAATCATTGTATTACTTATTTGTGTACTGTTTTATTATATATGTTTTACTTTTATATATCTATACCATATGTAGGTATCATGATTAATTCTGATATACTATATATAGAGGGTTGGTGAGGCCGAGCGGGTTAACGGGCTTACAAACCCAAAGGTTGTGAGTTCGAATATATATATATATATATTATCAGGTATTAAACTGATTTATATTTTGTAACTTGGAGGTATAGGACATTATTACAAATTTTCCTTAAAGACTAGTTTGAGCAGATGTTTATAAAAAAATAACAATGGATCCAGGTTTCTTTTAAAAGTATATAACTCCTCCACGCAATAGGTCTAGGGCATAAAGTGATGTGGGGTTTGTAATGGCTTCTTTAAATCCAGATCATGGACTAGTAAGACCTGCCCTTTTGTGGGTATGAATTCTAAACAATAGTGTATCACAAATCTACCATAAAAGTTTGCTAAGGTGAAGTATAACAAGTAGCAAAGATATCAATTCCAACCTTTTGGTTTAGTTGGGTCTTTCTACTTCTGCTGTTCAGCTGTGTACTATAGTTCCTATAGTAGGGAAATAGTTTGTAAGAATACAAAATTTAATTATAATTTAAATACAATAATTCAATTTACCAGTATATAATTTTTGGATGATTTTTAAATTAGTTATTTGTTTTTTTTGTATAAAGTTATTTTGTATTAATATATTTTGTGTTTATTCACATCTTTCAAAGTATAAAAAAATCACATGATTTTGAGGTAAATGGAACCTTCAGAAGCTGTTTTTCAAAATACTTTGTGATTTACATTTCTTCTTGACAGTTTTCTATTTTTAAGTGCTAGTTCACAGTTACTCCAGCAAAAAAACATGATAGTAGGAGCAAGTGCATATTTCTGTTATGGGATTAGTGTGTGCGTTATAAACATACACCAGCCATCTTGCTTTGCCGGGGAATTTTTTTTTCAATATATTCATTCAATTATGTTCCACATTCATTGCTGTTCCTGAAGATCTAAAATGTATATCTCAGAGAAGATTTTACTTTTTTCGATTATTACATCACTACAATAATCCTCGGTAACGAACTAATTTTCACTTGTTACACAACCGCTACTGCTTGAATAATGAGTCTTAGAGATATAAAAAAAAAATTTACATTCCTTAAAGTCGGACTAAAATCTAGTGCGCATTAACGCATTAATTTGCTTCCGAACTCCTTAATGGAGACATTTTTTCGGTACAACTTTAAAATCGGATCACATTATCAGTATCTACAGCCGAAGGTCGCCGTACTTGCAGACTCTGGCACTATTCATGATAGCTATCTGCTTTGAATCTAATTGTAACGCTCTTATTCATTAGAAATGTTGAAATTAGAACTGCTTTCATTAGATATTATTTAAAAATTATTAGTGCTGTCATCTTCTAGTGGTTTGGGGAAGTTATAGTAATAACTTAAATTACAGTAAGGGTCCGACCTCAACTGAAAAGGAACTTTTGGAGGTTTTGTGTATCTGTTGAGTAAACGGAAGTCGACAGCTATGAACTAATTAAAGCAATAATACTTGAAATTATGGTAAGCCCCCGACCTCAACTGAAAAGGATCCGTTGGTGTTTTGTTTATCTCTTGAGCGAAATTAGTGAGTGGAAGTCGACAGCACTACCAATTTTAAATAATATCTAATAAAATCAGTAATAATTTCAATAATTCCAATGAATACGAATGCTACAATTGAAATTGTGATAACTAACTGTTTTGAATTCAACTGTAACATTCTTATTCATTGGAATTATTAAAATTATTACTGCTTTAATTAGATATTATTTAAAATTATTAGTGCTGTCGACTTCCGGTGGTCTGGGGAGTTGTACCAAAACAGGAATAATTTAAATTACGATAAGTACTCTTGGAGATGTATATCGAAGTCGACAGCTGTGATCTAATTAAATCAGTAATAATTCAAATTATGATATGACCCCGACCTCAACTGAAAAGGATCTGTTTTGATTTTGTTTATCTCTTGAGCGAACGTAGAGAGACGAAGTTAGTAGCACTAATAGTTTTATATAATATCTAATTAAATCAGTTATAAAATGCTTTGAAATAAGAATCTAGACATCAATCATTGGTTATTGTGAACATTGGATACGATGGAAATGAGTGCAGTTCAAAGTTAGAACAAATACTTATAAGTATCCATATTTATCTCTTAGGAAGTATCGATATAATTAATTTGTTTTACGGTGGCAAGTTTGAACTTTTCAACATATAATTTTGCTGACTTTCGCTATAATTGTTTTTCTTTAGATTTGTTTTTATATATAATTATATTTATAGATTTACACACTATTTAATTTAAGATGGTTAGTACTATATTGCTCAAAGAAAGCAAATCTGGTTCAGATGAAATAGCTTATGTTAAAGGACAAGGTATATTTTTTCTAATCATTTAATAAGTAATGCAACTAATGAATAATGCTAACGTAATATTATTTAATACCAGAGAACACAGTTGTGGGCCTAAATGCAGCTCTAAAACCTGAATGTAATATTTTGGATTATTTATCTTCTGCAGTTAAAAAGATTCTGCTTCCACAAGGCTATCCTGAAAGTGTCAGTGGGGATTACATGAGATACCAATTATGGGATACTTTTCAGGTAAAATAAACCAATTTGATTTTTAAGAGGCATAGCATTAATAAATTAGAAAAAGAAGTTCTGTGTGCTAGAATATATTTGTGATGTTCATTCTCTAATTTCTGAATAAACCTATCTCTGTTTCATTAATGTAACTTTTTTAAGAGCAATATTAGCTCATTTGGAATGTTTTGTTTGTAATATCATTCTAGATACTGTCAATTGATCTGAATAAATTACTAGGTTTTTTCTTTTTACCATCAATTCTGTTATCTTCCCTCACTCCTAAAATTGATAGAACTTTAGATTCTTGTAGGAAATTAGAAAAGATATATTCATATCTATTATATATACTTATGATGTAATGGATTCTAAAGAGGTATACCTTTCAATTAAGAAAATCACAGTGAGCAACAACATAATGCTCTTGCAGTTTACATTTCTTGACAAGATTTAACAGTTTCATTTTGGGGACTGAAATTTTGGTCCATTTAAAAATAAAAAATGCTCTGACTTAGGTTTGATCTCCCAAAGCAGTGGTTAAGTTGTATATGCCTAATTATGCACAGATGATTAATATTTTCATCATTTAATTTATTGTATAGTATTTTGTATTTTAGGCATTCTGCAGCACTATTACAAATACTTTGGCCACTAAAGCTGTCTTACAAGGTGTTGGAGTTGGAGATAATACTGCATCTTCTCTTGGTGCTGCTATTACTTGGATCATGAAAGATGGTTGTGGCATGATTTCTAGGATAGTTTTTGCTTGGATAAGTGGGTAAAATATTGAATAATTTATATAAATTTCAATTTATTGTTTAAGTATTAAATGTTTATGGAAATATTTTTATTACTACAAAGAAAATAATACCTGCTTGGGTGAAAAATAAAAGCAATATTTTACTTATTTTTCTTAGTTTTAATAAAAATATAAATATGCACAATAGAATCCAAATAATTTGAGGTTTCATTTCATTGAAATCACTGTAAGCTGTAAATAAATACTTGTCATTACTTTTTATTATGTTCACATTTTAGAGCGATTGAAATTCTGTTGTTTTTTTTGCTGAAAAATATATTCTAACTAATTTGATTTTTAATAAATATGTAATCTTTATTTATTGAATAATGATAAAATTTACCTTTATTCAGTTTCTTACTTTGGAATAAGGTCTCAAAATGGATATTGATCAAGAAAAATAAAATCACCTAGAGTAGAACCTGTGATGATCTCAGTAATACTCTAAAAAAGACAGCAACATATAATAATAATTAAAATTTACTAAGATATAAAAAATAAATATATTTTTAACCGGCTTCAAGAAAGGAGATTATCAGTTTGACACTATGTTCTGTTTATGTTCACGTATAACTTCGTCAGTCTTGAACCGATTTCTGTGATTATTTTAATCATAAAAGTACACCTCTTGATTGGTCCCTTATAAATTTTATCAGAATCCAATGAAATTTTTTTTTATTTATGTTCTCTCATAACTTCGCTATTCGTTAACCGGTTTCTATGATTATTTTTTTAATCAAAGGGTACACATTGGGAATGGTTCCATATAAATTTCTCTAGGATTCAAAGAAAACTTTTAGAAATAGAGTATTTATTTCATCTTTTAAGTATTATTAATTATATTTTATTACATAAGATCATGAACTTACACATGATATAATATGAAACAGCAACAAAAAGTCGTGAATATTGTATACATTGTAAAATATTTTTTTAATACTGTGGGAGATAGAGAGAGGAACTTCTCATTGGACAACAGCTCATCATTCACGATAATTACAATAGGTTAGTTTACAGGTGCATTTCTAAATCTTTGTTTCTTTTCTTTTCAAATAAATGAAATAGTAATTTTCCCAACAGTGGGACAAACAATGCCTAATTGATAAACATATGTAGGTACTTAAAAAAAGAAAAAAAAGTGAATCCAACAGTTTTTATTTTATATTAAATAAATAAGCTAATCTTTGCTGTCTCATAGAAGCAGCATGTTTAGGAGGCCTTACTCTAAGCATTTCGTACTTTAAGTTTACCCACTGTGGAATGTGAAAGAAAGGGAATAAATCGACATGGTACACAAGAACCACTAACGAGAAATTAATAAAAACTTTTTAGAAAAAAAAATAAACTTTCAAACTGTGCACAAGAACCACTCAAGAGATAGAAATAATTTTTCTTACTAAAGTAAATTATTAACTGTTCCAAATAAACCTGAAACGTACAATAAGTTAATATTTCTTTTTTGGTGTTGCCAACCACAATTTGAAAATTTTGAAGAGAAGAACTTAAAACTATTTTTTAGTTGAAACAAACAAGTTCTGCTCCTCTCTTGGTGGCTTGTCATCGACATCAAAAAATATTAACATATTGTACTATTCAGGTAGATTTGGAACAATTATTAATGTTACCTAATAATTTACTTTTGTAAGAAAAAATATTTCTTTGTGTAAAGTGGTTTTTGTGTACAGTTTTTTTTTTTTCTGAACAGTTGTTTTTTTGTTTTTTTTGTGTCATTACAGTTTATATATATATATATATATATATATATATATATATATATATATATATATATATATATATATATTTTTTTATCTTTTACTTATATCATAGTTGCAATGATTTCCTATTTTTTGTAGTCATTTCTTTGTTGCATATATCTCTAGTTTTCAGTTTTTATTGCCTCTCAAGGATATTTTATAATAACATGAATGATATTTCCGTTAGACAGTCAACTGGGGTTGTATTTTTACATCTATAAATGGATGTTGCAGAACTAGACTGGATGGGGAATGTAAGAAATGGAGATTATTGGCCGATGTATTGAATGATATTGCGATTTGTATTGAAATAATAATATTGCCATATTTTAAACAAGAAGCTCTCAAAATCTTATGCTTTTCTACTTCACTAAAAGCAGTAGTTGGAGTTGCTGGTGGAGCTACCAGAGCAGCGATTACGCAGCACCAGGTGAATTTTGATTTAAAAGGGCCTTGCATGTATTCTGTTTCTCTTCTTGCCTCTTGAATGCAACTCCTATCCTCTTTGTCTCATTATTAAATATTGTTTTCATGAACAACAGGTTAATGCTTGGCACATTACCAAGTGGAGCCCCTGTTCCCCCTATTGCAGCATGATATATGTGGATGGTCCCTTATAGTATTAATTTAGATTTAAGGAATCTGATTCAAAGGAAGATATTCATTTGAGCTTAACAATTTTCAACTTTATCTGCAGGCTATTAAAAATAATATGGCTGATGTATCTGCTAAAGATGGAAGCCAGGAAACTTGTGTTAACTTAGTTGCTTCCTTTTTTGGACTTGCAATGTTGTCAATGCTTGGAGATTCTGGGTAACAGTTTTTATGTTTTTATTGATATACTCTATTTCTATTATTCTTTCTTAATTAATTCCATGAAAGTTTTTTTTGTCTAGAACTTATATTTGGATTCTGTTCTTTGGAGCTACCATACTTCATCTTTTTTCAAATTATAAAGCAGTTAAAGCTTTAAATATTAACAAATTTAATACTGAACGCTTAAATTATGTTATACAAGATTATATATTGACAGAAAGGATTTGTACACCTGCTGAAACTAATAGACGAGAATCTGTAATACTTGGAAATGGTTTGAACAGTTAAGTAAATTTCTGTGAAATTTATTTAAAAGATTGATTTATAAAATATTTTATTAAGAAATATTTTCTTTGGTTAAAAGAAAAATACTTTGTGTTATTTCCAATTTTTGAGTTACATCTTATAACCCTCCCACTCTACAATAAAAATATTTTGACTTTGAATTTATATGCCTGTCCAGGCCTATATATTTGTTACCAATTTTGATTCAATTTACATTATTAATGAATATTAAATTCAAGATAAATATTAAAATGTACTTCATCTTTGAACACAGTAGTTAACACTTCAAAATTCTAATCGACAAACTAGTAGAGCTCATTGTGTTTATAATAACAAGACTTTCCATGTTGCACTTCATCTTTCTGCTGATCTACTGGAGGACCACCTTTACTTAAATCATAATTGCAATGATTTTCTATTGTTTTTTAGTCATTTCTTTGTTGCATATATTTCCAATTCTCGGTTCTTGTTGCCTATTAAGGATAATATTTTATAATAAGATGAATGATATTTCTGTTAGATTTTCAACTAGGATTATATTTTTACACCTATGCACTGATTGCTTATTGCCCAATGAAAGTGATACATATTTTCATACAAAAATTAAATATCTATTAGTAAGATTTGACTTAAAATTGGTTTAAAAAATCTTAATATGATATAATACTAAAAATATTTATTTGATTTGATTGTTAATTTTTTTTATAGGTGAATATATTTGTGGCTACAGTATTAAGATCGGAGATTCCATAGAAAAATTGGTGAAGAAAAAACAAATCTATCCCTTTGAACTGCAATTGTTAACACATGTATACAAAGGCCGGAAATATTTGTTATTAACAAACATGAAAAATAAAGATATTTATATATGTTTAGACAAAAGTTATACGTCTTGTGATATATTAGAAGGATACTTCCATGCAGTTTTTCATGCAATTAGTGCTTCATACTTGGCAAAACAGGAACTGGTTTGTAATTTCTCTTACCATCATTAATAACAAGCTATTTTAATATTTTCTTTTTGTTTACCTTGCCCAAATTTCTTCCATTACTTCTTAAATTAATTTTTTTTGTTTTAGCTATCAATAAAACTGTCTTTCACATGACCAATAACAAAATTAGTTTTTAAAGAGCCTCATCGATTATTCCAATTCACTCATGTTTCCTGTCTTTGTTCTAGGATGTTTTCAGACCGAGCTTATTAGAAAACAAAAATTCTTTACCCTATAAAATAATAAAATTTGCTGAAAGTTAAAAATTTATTTTGTAAATAAAATGGAAGGGTAAGGAGAAATAAAAAGTATGAAAACTTGAAACTTATTTAAGTGAAACTTCATTGCCGTTTATAGAAATTTGTTTTCGTTTTATCCCTGTTCCTGAGGCAAATGAGAGTGAAAACATATTATAGGTTATTTTGTATTTTAGGAGTTAATACAAATTTAGCACAGGTGAAACCTTGGGGCACAGCTAGTAGTATTTAAAATTTTACTTGCTATTTAACATTTAAAATTTGAATAAATGTAAGGGCTAAAAAATGAAAAGTAATAAATAATCATATTTTAAATACAATATATTGTGTAACATTGTATGATATAATATATTTTCAAATAATAATGCTGAAAAAAATATATACATCGATTATTCCTATTCACTCATGTTTTCTATCTTTGTTCTAGGATGTTCTCAGACCGAGTTTATTAGAAAATAAAAATTCTTTACCCTATAAAATAATAAAAGCTGCTGAAAGTGTAAAGAATGAGGGTAAAATTTTATCTAGACTTGATGCTGACATTGTTATTGCCATTGATAATTTAGCATCTCACGAGAGTAGCATATTTTTGCCAGCATTGTCAAAGTATGGTAAGTGTTACTTTCTTCCCTCTTCAATTAGGAAGATTCCTATGTCATGATTTCCTTGAAAAAGTCATGGTAGAAATGAAATTTTGATTTTTAACCATTTTTCTTTTTTACTCCAAGATTTGGCAGAGTTTTCCTTCCTAGCAAATTTACTGGCTTAGGTATAGCCAGTATGATTGTGTAGAGTAGTGGTGGATTCAGGATGCAGTCTGTTCTGTGTTTATTCATTCTTATGCATATATTACCAATAAATTAAGCTGCACTTTTGTTTCTTTTAATGCTCCTAATCTTTGTACCCCTGTTTGTTTAGGATGGAACCTAGAGAACAATCATTTATATGTTGGTGATTGGAGAGCAAGTTGGAAAGAAGCTTTAATCACAGGAAAAAATGACTAAACATATCTAGAAAGTAGGATTTGTTGTCAAAAAACAATTTATTTTGAATAGAGATTCAACTTGGTTTTCTATTTGCTTCCTGGAAAGTTTTTTAAATTATATACAATTTAAATTTATACACAACTTTCTTTGTTAATACTTTGTCGATTATATTCTTAATCTTAAAAATGCAAAGGGATCCCAAAATAAATTTCTAATTTCCTTCCTTGGTCATTTTACAAGTTCAATGCGGGAAGACTTAAGTGATTACTTCATTTTTACTGAACTTATGTCCGCCACAGCCTCAGTGAAGGTGTTTGTATGTAAAAATATGAACTCTTTTGTCTGTTTACAGTAGACTCTGACCAATCCAAATATTTATTGATATTATTATTAATATTAAAGCGTTGGTGGTTCGGATTATCAAAATAAGTCGGGTTACCGAACGAGAAAAAAGATAACCATTAAAAATAAAAATTATAATTAGAAATATTTTTATGATAGTTAATCATTGTTCAGAAATGTATTTTTATTTCCTTTTATGCAGTAAAGGAAGTATTGTAATCGCGAACATTTTCAAATTTCAACGGAAATATCTATTTTGACTATCCCTGAATCCATTTTATCTAATTTCGTCGTGACGTCTGTACGGTTCATTCCTGCGTTCGTGCATAACTCAAAAACGGTTAGCCGTAGAAATTTGAAATTGTTATAAATTCTAATTGTGAACCTCCCTTGTTAGTCACTACATGATCACCAGAAGTGGTATTTTACTTATTTAGAAAAGGAAATACTAGTAAAGCAGAATCGGATGCAGTACTTTACTTGATGGTCATAATAAACTCATCAAAAAGTATATTAAAATATAATGTAAAACATCTTAAATTTGTCAAATAAGACTTTTATATCAATATAATTCATATGCTTGATTGTGGTTAAAATTGGTTAGCCGGAAGGGGTACTTTAATTGAAGATCAAAAATTATATTAAAATTAAATACAGAAATCATTTGGTTCGGTGATAAACACGATTTTTTTCCCACTCTAATTAAACAATTTTATTACTTGTTTTAAGTGTTAAAATTGAGTGTAAAATATATTTTTTTCCCTCTCTATTTGTGAGCTGAATAAGTCTGCTTGTTCTCCCGCTTAAAATGTCGAAGCCGTCGGTTTCCTATGCTTTATCTTGTAACATAGACAGTTCTAATGTTGTCACGAAACACTGGAAATAAGTAAAGGGAGGAGATAAAAGAATAACTATTGATTTATCTTGACTTGATAGATACACTTTTCAAAAGTAGTTAAGGATTTTTTTTTTAGTATACTCTATTTCAAAATTATTTGTTGGAAATAGCAGAATAGTTCATTTCATTCAACAAATAAATGATATAAAATTTATTTTCGGACCAAGCTTTCATACTGAAAAACCAAGGATGTGGTTGTTTCTTAGAAAAACGTATTTCTACTGATTCTAAAAAAATTTTTATTAAACACCTTAAATCATGATGTAAAGTTATGAAAAATATCGAGCTCCTGCACTATATATGTGAAGCAGGAGAAATGTGTAAAACTATTTTGAAAAAACTCAAAGGGTATTCCCCCTCCCTTTGATTATTGAGCAAAAATATTTTGTTTTTCGATTATCGTAAAAATTAGAATTAAAATGTTTTGGGGGATGGAAAATTCAAATCTGGTCTCAGTTTTTGAGAAAACTAATGTAGGGTCCTCTTTTTGTTAGAGAACTACAGAATAATGAGGAATCCAGACTCCAAAATAGTATTTTTGTCAGATGTAGGATCGTCACTGCAATCTATAAAGCCGAAATGAAAATCAGGACTTTACAGTACTGCAGAAGTCGAAAAATTCCAATTCCAGGATACTGTAACGGAATAGTATTCCAATGGATACTTAAACACCGATGACTGTGCGGGAACGATGTAGCCGACAGACTTGGAAAAGAAGGAGCATTATCAGTCTTTACAGGAGATGATCTCTATAGATAAGGCAGATGTAGGCCAAAGATGGAATGATGTCCACCCAGATGATTGCAATGATAAACTGAGCAGGAAGGAGAAAATTGATTCAGGTCATGCAGAAAGCTCATCTTTATAAGAAATTCAGGATTGAAGAAAACCCTGCATTCTGTGGATGCAGAACAGGGGACCGAACTAAAGAGCACATCCTACAAGCATTTCCTGACCTGGACATCATTCCAAATCCCATTGACTTAGTGGCCAAATTCTAGGGTAGTCTGGAGGATCTCAGGAAGACCGCCATTCCTAATTTTAATCCCGGGTCTTATTAACCCTCTAAAAATTGCACCTAAAAGCCTTTATATTAAAAATTCAGTTCCTAGGGGATTCAAACTTTTGTTTTTATATTGTAATCACATTTGCTTACAAAGAACCTCTGTATAATGCAAAAGCTGTTTAAATGTATGGAAAGAAAAAACTTCTCTTTTTCCAACGAGTCCAAGAACATCGGAATTAGATAAACTGAAGACGAGATTCGAGCTCTAAATCGAAACGTAATTTTGTGACTTTAAAAAAAATTGAACTCCCTCCAAACTGAATTTTTTTTTTCAATAATATTTTTAATATTAAGGTTTTTTTATTAATCATTAGTGTGTAAGTAATCATAACATCTAAGAACAGGAAAGGAGCCTGCCATTAATACCGATATTTGTTTACATGGGAATAAAAACAACAGGTTTAAATAAAATTATGCGGATCCTTGCAGCTAAATGTGTCATGCAATTTTTCGTCAGGATTTGGTCAGCAAATTAAAATTTATTTCAAAAGTTCCGCTCGATTCATATATTTTGAAACACTCACACTAGTCATTAGATATGTTATTTTATTGAGCCAAAAAGAAGAACCTGTGAAGTGTCTATACGTAGTACAAGTCTATTGGGAACCAAGTCCAATAATTATACCATATTATAGGATTCTCAATAATAGACCTTCGGAATCGACCAAGGAAAATTTTTTTGTAAACCCCCCTCAAAATTTGAGGTTTTACGTTTCAAGATACGTAGAATCCAAATATCGAATAAATAAAAAATCCGTCCGTACGCCGTCCGCGGCTTTTCTCCGAGACTACTGGACCGATTTTCTTGAGATTCGGTACCAAAGTCACAGGTCACCCCGGGATGATCCTCGGAACTCGACATTACAATCCGTCTCTTTTTGTTTCAAAATGGCGGCCGATTAGAGATCTCATAAGCCCATAACTCGGTCATTTATAAAGATAGAGAGAAAATGTAAGGTGTTTTGGAATCAGCATAACGAGACATAAAATAAAAAGTAATTGAAAAACAAAAAATCTGTATAATTACCGATTAAATATCTAATAAGCCCATAACTCGGCCATTTATAAAGATAGAGAGGAAATGTAAGGTGTTTTGGAATCAGCATAACGAGACATCAAAAAAAAAAAAAAAAATTGAAAAACAAAAAATCTATAATAATTGCCGATTAAAGAATAAGAAAAAAATCCGTCCGCAAAATTTTGGTGCTTTTATTGTATTTAAACGAAAGCTAACGAAAATCCCTACAATACGAACTAATACGGAAGTGCACATCAAATATTTCCTCTGTATCATTTTACATCACAGCCTACTTGCATTGACGCAGTTTTTTTAATTAACACAGTTCGGCACTCTCACGGCGAACATCTTGTGACATGCTTCGAATTTCTTTTCCTTTGGTACCTACTGCTTCATATTTTTTACTTTCGACAGAATAGATATTTTTGTGAAATAATAAATAAGTGGAAATAATGAACCATTGTGTAATAATTTGCAGCGTTTTTTATTTGCAACTTACGCGAGAATGAAGGACATAATTTTTAGTTTGATTGGGTAAAGTCAAAATTTCAAAAAGATTTTCGGCGTTTCAGCCCACTATGCCTTGGGTCAAAAGATCGCTGATTTGAATCTGGCCTGGAAGAATCAACTCGTATTGAGTGATCGCTGCAGAATAAATCTCAATTTTACGGATAAAACCCGTCTTCGCAAACGGATAATGTCTCAGAGACTGATTTTCACATCCTAGGTATTTAAGTATCTTTTTGAACAGATTCGCATGCTCTTTGTACTCGAATTATTGAATGAACTCGACAATGCATCCACGAAATACTTTTTCGTGTTATTCAAAAATGTAAATTCCAAATGAATTAAAGGATTTATCATGAACAGAATATGGGCAGAAACGGGAACAAAACATGAAAATAAAGTTACTTTAATAATGCCGAGTATAGACGAAGAAATATGATAGAATTTTCGTGCTTAGTACAATAATTTCATCTTTTTAAAGACAGTTATACTTTGATCAGAAACATTCCTGAATGACGATTTAACTCTAAGCCAATAAAGATAAAATATATAACCTATCTAGAGTTTAGACATGTAACCTCCTGCTTAGCCATGCAATATCTTAGACAAGTTAATTTATTAATTTTTGATGTTATTTAATATATTTGAAGTGCCATGTAGGTTTTTTGTTCAATTTTTACTTTGCTCTTTTTTTTATACGTTCAAGCTACTAATTAAGTTATAGTAGTCAACTGTTGGATTTTCTTTTCCCTTTTTCTGGATTTTCTTTTGCTTTGTATTTTTCCCTTTCAAAATTGTCATGGAAGAATTACAGGATGAAGAAAGGGAGGTTATTTTGTCTATTTATGACTGTGACCCAGCCTTTAAACAGCTATCTCCAGTGACTTATCAATACAAGGTAGACATCACTGTGACTTTTTATTATTTATTTGGTATATTTTGTAAATTTTATTTGTTTATATAGTTTGGCGAAGAAGGAGATCCTAGGTCGTTCTTGCTTGAAATAGTTTGGGGGAAAGAATATCCAAATGAACCTCCAAAAGTCAACATGAACACTTTTTATAACAAGCATATGTGAGTGAAATTGTGTTGACTAATTTCCATACACATAATTTTAATCACTATTAATATTATTTTTTTGAAAAATCTTTTTCAGTAATGAATCAACAAAAAAAAAAGTTTGTGAATATGTGGTAAATGAAGCACTAAACTTAGTCGGAAATGCCATGACTTACTCCCTGTTCGAAAGTGTTAAAGAGAAATACCTTGACTTAATTGTCGAAGAGACAGATTGTAAATTGAGCCCTGATAGTCCTGAAGATAATGTAAGATTTCAAATTCAGCTTATCTTTAGTTTATATTTTTATAATAATATTAAATTTATACCAACTGTATTATAGTTTATGAACTAAAACAACCACACACTCGACAAAAAGTGAAGAGCTTGTTAAATTCTACTTGTCTTGACTTACTTCTCATTACTTACCTTATTTATTCTGTTAATTTCACCATAACCATGAATTTATCCAATGAAAATTGTAACAATGCTTGACTAATTTAAAAACTTTGGTTCAACAAAGTGAATTTTATTTTTCACAAAGCAATTCAAGACATATTCATTTCTATTAACAAAGAGTGTCCTTAATACTGGCATAGTTGTTGTTTGGGTCATGGATGGTTATCTGGAAGTTGAAGTTCTGTCCTAATTAATGCAGTTCGGTCAAGATTCATTTTTGTAACCGAACTATGCAGTTGGGGATCAAAGTCACACTACTTCGAACCAGGTACTCTGTGACTCTTGCCCCAACACACTAGGTCATCATTGGCAAAGAGGTATTATGAAAATCGTGAAATAACCCAGTAAAGTTTAGCAATATTTAATTTTCCAGTTCCTATGTATCTATATGTGAGTTTATACAAAATTGTTCATGTAAAATGTTTGAAAAAAATTTCCTTGAAGTCTTTCTCGAATCCTTTTTCATTTTGCCATGCTGAGGAGGGCTCAACCAGCCTCAATAAATTGGGTACCCTTAATTAGGAGAATAACCTGGCGGATGAGCATGATCTTGGCCAAATCATCTCCTTGACAGCCTCTGGTCTTGGCACACTTCGTCCTAACTATGTTTTGAACCCAAGACCCTTAATGGTTTAATGGGTTGTCATGGTACAGTTTTATATATATATATATATATATATATATATATATATATATATATATATATATATATATATATATATATATATATATATATATATATATATGTGTGTGTGTGTGTGTGTGTGTGTGTGTGTGTGTGTGTGTGTGTGTGTTTACTACTTATTTGGATATCAACTGTTGATTTCAGTATATTAATGAAGATGATGATGATGATGATAATGATGACGATGATGATGATGATGACGAGAGTAAGGAACTAGAACCAGGGACAAGTCGGAAAAAAAATAAGAAAAGTCAATTGACAAAGGCACAAAAAAGAAAGCAATGGAACCGAGTCGACTGTCATGGAGAAAGGCCCAGAGGGTGGAATTGGGTTGATGTTATACACCATTTATCTCAAACTGGTCCTAAAATTCCTGAGAATCAAGCCTCTTCCTAAGAAATAGTTGTAATTGTAATAGATTCATGTGGACTTATAAAATTTAATGAATAAAAACATTTTTTGATACTTGTGTTTTAGAATTGATAAACTATTGAATTGTTACCAGACTGTGTAATAGTAAATGAATGTGAAACATGTTACTTAATTATACATCCTGTACTTTGTGTTCATTTAACGCCCAGTAAAGAATTCCTATCTTTTTTTTATTTATTTATGTTTGTGTTGTATTGTGACAATAAATTTAAAGTTTCCAATTCTCATTCTTGCCTATTTTTTTTAACAAGTCCAAAGAGTAAAAACAAAAATAACACCCTGGTACTTAGGCCATTGGAACTCAGCATTTTTTTGGCCCATGGCTTTCCTATGAGCTCAATGCTTCTTTGTAACTGTAAATATTTCTACTTCTTCATGGCTTAGCATGGCTACTACTTCTTTAAAATTAAAATCTTAATTTTTTTGTCTAAATTATAATTAAATATCCATGAGAACTACTGATTAGATGTGTGTCCATGCTATGCCAATTTAAATGGAAGTTAGTATGTTTACTATAACAAGTGGCTTTGGTTTCAGCTTTAATTAGTATGTAAACTGATAAGGTCATGCATGATTGTTGCATTTTCTTGAGACATTTTTGAAAATAAATGATTTATTACAGAACGTACAATTTTCTTTAAATGACACAAAAATATAGTATCTTCAGGTAAAGGTTTAAATGAAGTGAGTGATTTCATTAAGGATTTAACTTAAGATAGAGAGCTGAGTAGCTCAGTGGGTAGGGTAATGTGCTACTACCTCGAGATCACGGGTTCGAGACCGGCTGTCGGATATAATTATTTATTTCGTTATCAGCCATGGATCGGGAGACCTTCCTGAAGCTCATCCAGCCTCTATAAAGTGGATAACCTTAATTGGGGAAAAAGCTGGTGGTTGAACATGATCTCGGCGGAGTCACCTATTTGCACAACTGTTAGTCTGGAAACAGTACGGTCCTCACCATGTACTAAACCAAAAACTCTCCATGGGTTGTAGTGGTACAGGTTTTTTTTTTTTACTTAAGATGGTATCAATTTTAGAACTTATAAGATAAAATAAAAGCACAGTTACCATTATATTGGAACAACATAATTTGTTTAATTCACTAAATTGTACTTGCAAACATTGCTCATTTTATCAAGTGTGGTAGACTTATGGGAAGGTCACAAAACAAGAATAAATGAGGAAGAAATCCCCAAGAAACTGGATCGATTGAGAGGAAGAAGACTAAGACTGAAGGGGAAACGCTGTCGTCTAAGATGTCCAGACCCTTCTAGGGATGCGCAATTGGAAAGCGGCTGCTCAATGAGAAGGTTCATTGATGAGGCAAATGTCCACATTGTACTGTACCACCATTGAACGTAATTATTAAGTTATTCTGCCAATAAATTTAGGAAAAATATAGCTTGATCTTCAGATAAGGTCAGTAACACATTCTTTTTCAGTCCCCAAAATTCAATATCTTTCCTTATTAAACCATTAAATACAGCAGTCATATTGCTTACTTATAAAGCACACTACATAATAAATGAAAAAATGTCTCTGACTGTTAGTGTCTTTGAACATAAGCTACTTTCCTTTTTTTTGAATCCAAGTTAAAAATATTACAAAAATCCCTTTGGTGTTTTTCACTAAAATTAAAAATTAGTTTTTTTACTAATTAAATTCTAAGTTCTGAACAATGAAAAGTATTCCATACTGGTCACCTGCTCCTGCTTTTCAAATCCTTTCTAGAAAGTCATTGACTAGAGACTCAAGGAGTGCATGTGTGTGCTCGCCATTAGGAATGGGTTAAGCCATTCTTAGATGGCATTAGATTGAGCTTATCATGTTTTTTTTTTTTTACTATGGATTTTTGAGAAAATAATCTCAAGACTGCCATATGGTAAAATTTTATCCAAGGCTAAGTGGCTTTACAGACAAGAAGACTTTTCATAACTAAAAGAAAGATGGATTAGGCAGATTTAAAGAAGGATCGCTAAAGGAAACAAATAAATTATAACCCAAATACTCACCTAAAAGATTATTAGCTGGAAATATTGGTTTTCTGTAGTTAACTTTATTTTTTTTAAATTTAATGTAGAATATTTTAATTTACTTTCACTATCCTCTTTTCTTCTTAGACTTGGCCAAGTTAATTGAACTTAAGGATAGTTCTTTGAACAGAGTCGTCAGCAAACTAAGATATTGAAAATCATACATAATATTAGATTTTCCAGGTTAATTTTTGAAAAATTCCAGGATATTCATGAAAAATAAAATATATTTATGATTCTAGAAAAAAATCTGGTGCAGGCACTCTGTACAACTTTTAGTTACCACCCTATAATATTTATTGTGAAGCATGTTATAATACTAACAAGCGTCAAGTTCACAATCGAGAGTATTGTTGAGAACAGGAGTAACTAGATGAGGGAAGACGTGGTAGATCTAGCATTTCTGTCACATCCAGCTGCTTTCGGACACACTTGGCATTCGAGCTTGGTTCGGACGCTAAATAAATAAGGTCAATATATTGTTTATTTGCAAATACTGGTCCAATTTAAAGTTTTTTTTTTTTTTTTTTAAAGAATATTTCATGCATAGGTAAGTGAAAGTAAAAATATTAAGAACATCTAAAAGTAAATTTACACACGCAAGTTGAGAAAGAAGTTTGTGGATCATTCATAGAAATTACAATCACAACAAGCTTTCTGTGGGTGGTTAGAAGTTGGAAAACATCCAGATGAACTCTCACTAAGAAGAATTTGTAAGACATTTATGGAAAGCATCAAATCGTTACCTACAGGTTTACACATCGTTTTCCTGATTACTTCAAATTGAGCTTAATAGGGAGTTTCTACAGTTACTGATAATCTTGCTAAAACGATGTTCTTTTGTACTTCAATAAATTTTTTTTTTTAAATAGACTAAAAATTTCTACGTTTAATTAAAAGAATCAGATACTAAATCTTAAATTTCAATAAATAATGTTTTAAAATATATTTTTGAAGTATGCATACAAAATTTTATAAATGAAAACACAGTTCTTTTTCTAACAGCTAACTTTTTTAGAGGTCTGGTAGCATATTTACAAACAATAGAAGGAGTACAGTGTATTAACAAAATACAAATAACAGGCTAATTAGTTAGCTACAATTTTCAAGTTTCATAGAAACAAAAACATTCATGGAAAAATAAAGATTATATGCTAATTACAATTTTATAAATTTTGTACAGTGGATGTAAGTACGAAATTAAGCAAAAAATAAAATAAAATTATATAATACAAGTATTTACATTTTTTTTTCATGAAAAAATTATGATTAATAATACCCTAAAATACATACATAATAAATTCTCAGACTTTTATTAAAAAAAACTTTGCAGCATAATAATACAAATTAAAACAATTTACATACATACATAAATACAATCTGAAATCGTTCAAAAAGTAAAAATAAACAGTTTATATAGCAATATAATCATAGGTTTTTATGATTATATTTGATAAGTATCTCCTATACAATATATCTACAGGATCTTCTAATCTTCTCATTGAGGCTGGTTCTAAAAATTTAAATAAAACAAGAATTAAAAGCTTATTCAAAATTTACAAAGTGATAGATTTCAAAACTTGACTTTGATAGAAAAGAAAATCACATCTTAATAATTATATAACGATATATTATTATCCTGTTCATTTCAGGAATGTTAGATCATAAAATGAGTAGTATTGATATCAAAAATAAATATTATATTCAAAATCAATCGATATTTGATTGATATATAAATAAATCAGAAAAAAACAAAAACAGTACTAACCGTGTCATGTTGAGGTGGCAGAGTAAGTACTGTAGGAGCTTGGGAGACTGCAACTGCAACTATTGGAGTAGCAGATGTTTGTATTCTAACAGGTTGTCTAACAGCGCCACCACCCTGAAGAACAGCTGAAACCTAATTGCAGTGTGTATTTAATTTTACAGAAATGGCCTTTGCAGATATTTAATGAATAATTAAAATGAACTTAAATTGAAACCATAACATTCTATTATTTTTTAAATTTAATGTATAATTAGCTATTAAAAATTAAATTCCTAAAAAAATATTTTATTTAACCTGTACCTACACATTAGAACGACAAAATGAAGGAGTTCGAGAAGTATCAGACCTAAAATGACAGTTCTCTCTCATAAACTTATATAAGTTAACATCTTACTTTACTGTGTTGCATGAAATATATGTTTTGTGGATTACATTATTAATAAAATAGAACTTTAATTTTGAAGTGTAAGTCTAGATTAATTACTATCTACTTCAAGATGGACCATGAAAAATCTCTGAGGCTTGAAAATAGAAGTTCTCGCATCAAAAATTATATTGTTCTTGTATCCCTCCAAAATGAAAGCAGTTTTAATTAATTTAAAACAAACAGTTACTATTGGAGATGTAATAGTTACAGATAAAATAGTATTAAGCAATACTGACATGATTTCTTGATATTTAAAAATATAAATCATATTTCAGATTTAGATAATTATAAATACTTTACCTGAGTAAGTATTGCCTGCTGTTGCTGGGAAGTAGTTGGTTTGATTGTACTAGTAAGTTGTGTTCCAGCTCTACTAGTTGAATCAAGCATTGTTACACCTCGATTCGCATTTGAGGTATTTCCAGTTACTACCTACAAAATCAGAAAATATCTGTGATATAATGGTTAAGGTGATAAAGTAAATTTTATAATATAATTTTCTTTTTTAACTAATAAAGAAAGCTATTTCTCCATTGCTTTTGTAAACACAAGATATATTACAGTTGTGCCCTATAAGCTCCAGGTGATATATCTCAATGATTTTTCTATAGCCATTTCCAGCTTCAACTGTAATATCTCATGCTTAGTTTAACTCTATTTAAAGAGTTTTGAACAAGTTAGCAAATACTTCTAGTCCCACCACTGGGTCACTCACATGGCCATCTATATTATGGGTTACGGCCCCTAATATGGCCAGAACCTACTTTGCTACTTATCTATGCAATAAGGTATTGCTGTGAGATATGCAATGTAGCATTATATGTTGGAAAAAATATTGCTGCAACTTTTTTTTTTATTATTGTTAGATTAGTAAATTTGTAAATAACTTTCTTATTGTTTAGTTATTATTAATTTTTTTTTTAATGTTTAAAGCAATTTTTTATTAAACTCTACCAAAGGCGGTTCAAAGCCATACATCAAAAAAGAGGTTGAGAAATTTTTTTTTTAATAACTTGCAAAGAATTCTAGTTCAATTGATAAAAATAATAGTTTCTAAGAAATAAACATATCATATCCCCACAAGAAAAGTGACACAACTCAAAATATGTCTAAAATATCAAACCTAGTATTGAAGAAAAATTAAATTAAAGAATACTATAAAACTGTGCTGAAAGTGTGTAAGAGGAGGGCTCCCAGAGCTGTTGTCGGATACTGGAATACTGGATACCAGTGCAGGTTCAGTGTTTCCTGTACGCGGATGACATTGTGCTGGTTGTTGACAGTCCAGGAAGACTGCAAGTCGTTGTGGAGGAGTGGACGGAGGAGTTAAGAAGAAGAGGTCTTGCTATAAATCCAGACAAGAGTAGTTATGCATGTAGGCAGGGAAGAGGAAAATATGAGAATCGTATGTGACGGACGACAACTGGAAGTGGTGGATGACAACCTTTACCTGGGTACTATGATTACCCTGGATGCCAAAATAGAACAGGAGGTTCTCAACAGAGTAAAGAAGGCTAGCCAGGTCTTTTATCAAATATCGGCCTCCCTGGTAGGAAAACAAGAAATCAGCAATGATGCCAAGCTCAGAATCTTTAAGTTGGTGTTCAGAGTTGGGTTCTCTTAAAACGACACGGGAGTCAGGCCACAGCAGCAGAAATGAGATATCTCAGGAAAATAGCTGGGAAGACCAGACGAGACCGAGTGAGGAATGAAACTGAGACCGAGTGAGGAATGGAACTATCAAGGAAACTCTCGGAGTTAGATCAACGAGGGATATCCTGGAGGAACGCCAGCTCAAGTGGTACAGACATGTTTGCAGGATGGGCGACGATCGTAAAGCCAAGTGGCTGCTAGAAGCAAGACCTGTTGGCAGGCCGAGACTTACATATAATGGCTATATGGAGAGACTCGGTAGCGAGTGGGGCTCCTCCTTGATGGAGACAAGAAGAATGGCCCAGGACAGGGTCACATACAGAAGATGGGCTGAGGCTGCTCCATGCCTAACGACACGACGGAGATAGGGAAAGATGAAGATAAAACTAATATCGAAATAGGAAACAAAATTTTAAATTTCAGATGATTTAAAATTATTCATCATTTTTTTTCATCATTCACTATTTTTTTTTTATTTTATAAAGTTGTAATATTCAATGTTTAATTTAAATCAGAAAAATATTAAACTAGTAAGTCAGGAATTCCTAGATCACTGGTGGTATGCAAGGACGTTCTGGAAGGTATATGAACAAGCAAAACATGGATAAAATTATCTTTTTAACACATTCAATGAGGGATAACAATTTTTTTTAAATTATTATTGAATGAATCAATTATGAGATGGATAAATATGATCTACAATTAATAGATATAATCTACGATCGTTAAATAAGAGTAAAGGCGAAAACATTCAGTATTAAAGAGGACTTAAGTATAAAGTTATGCTCCATCAAGCCTAACATTTATGCTCTGATTGTAAAGAAACAATAGCATGCTTCCAACTGAAAAATATTGAAGTTAAATAGAAGAAACTAATAGAAAATGGCTATCATTACAAGGCCCAGCCTGTATATAAAGGAGCTTATCTGGACACTCGTCACTCATCAATTGAGGAGCTTAGTTTCAAAAGGGAACGTATCCATTTTAGTAAATTTTTCAGTAATGTGAAAAAATAAAGAAGAGTACTAGTTAAATAATTACCCTAACTTAGACCTTGGGAAAGAAAGGGATTTATTTGTTCAATTTTGATAGAAAATTATTGGATGGTTTGATTCAGTTCTTCCAAATGAAATAAACACTTCATTTATTTTATGGATATGTGCCGTTTTGAAAGTAAGCCCCTCTATTATCTCTTGTTGGCCATCCTTCAACTATCATTTTTTGTTAATATTCCTTTATCTCAAGTGTATCGTTTTTATCCATTGTTTAAATAAATCTTTTTAAAAAGAGTTCCTCATGAAGTATAAACTCAACTTTGATGCTTTTCTTCAGAATGCCCAAATATCTTAAGTTTTGATAGATACACTTTTATGTACAGAACTTTTTATTTTAAATTTTTATATTCTTAAGCTAATTTAATTTAATCTATATTATTTTATTTGCTAAATAAACTTTAGTGAATCAGTTTGTATTTTATTTACAAATACAAACCTTTACAAACAAATAATAAAATCATAAGACCACATAGTCGTACGCCCAGTTATCTGAAAACTGGAAGTGGTGCATAGTAAGATAAAGTATGGAAACCCCTGTTGTAAGTTATAAAACCAAATGGCTTCACTTACTTTCTACTTACCTGAAATTCAAAAAGAAGCTTATATTGTTTCAATGTAAATTTTATTGTATTCTTTCACCTGATTTTTTTAAACACTGCATTTTCGAGTTGTCACTTTTCTGTTGGGGGGATGCGATACGAGTAGCTTAGTTACTAACATGGTCATTTTTATCACTAAGTGAATTAGACCTTGTTTTCGTTGGTTGGTTTCAACCTCTATGCAATAATAAAGCTCTTTTATTACTAAAACTGCCAGAAACATGTTAAAGGTGCATTTAAAAACATCAATTCTAAATGATATCCAGTAAAATGTGATTCGTTTGGCGTGCTCCTTAAAATTTTTATAAAGCGGAGCTAACCGTGCTACTCATTGTGACTGAGGTACTCATATCAATTTTTAGTTTTTAATGATAATACCATAATGACTCTTTACACATGTGGCGGACGCTGTGATGGGAGCAGGCAGCTGGCTGAGCCGGCAGTGGTGGGGAGCGCCGCCTCCCACTCCTGCCGGCCGGCTATAAATAGGCTCGCTCGCCTCACTAAGCAGCATTCTCAGGGCTCTCCTGGGCCACTCCTGACCCAGGAGCGGCGCAGTGCCTTGACTGCTCTAACATCCGCGCCGTCCATCCTTCTCCTTCAGCATACGGCCTTCTTGGTTGTAAGCTCCTAATAAAAATCTGTTATTTTCTTACCTTGGCTACCTTTTCTTTTTTTACCTCATCCTTTCACTGAAGGCAGTGCGGTCTTAATCGGCCAAGTCTTCAACCCGCCAGTGAGGCTCTGATAGGCTAAGGCGGGGGTTCCTATCTCGGAAACGGTGCGGTCCTAATCGGCCTAGTTTCCAACTTACCGGTGAGGCTTTAATCAGCTGAGGTAAGGTGCTCCTCTCCTAAACTGAGACAGTGCGGCTCTAATCAGCCGATTCTCAAACACGGCCGTGAGGTGCTCATCCACCGAGCCGTGGGAGCTACCTTCGGGTTACTCACCTCCTCCCTGAGCGGATTGTACGAGCACGCATAGCACCTGGGCCCTTCTGGTTCTAGAGGGAATTAGCAAACGTAGACCCAGAGTACACACCTAACCTTCTAATTGAAATTTTGTATTTTAACAAAGTATAGTGAATATATTGAGAAAGAAAAAGATCATTAAAGGAACTAAAACACCGATGAGGAATAGTAAATACTGGAAGTGTCAAAATACAGCGGATTTACTGACTTCAAAAATCAAAATGATTAGGTTTATATATATAAAAATCATAAGAACATACACTGACAACATGTTGAGGTTGAACTTGCTTCATAACTTGCTGGATCTGTTGCATAGTCACAGTGGTTGGCATAGACTTCTGAGATTGTACAATTAACTGAGCAGTTGTCCCACCTTTCGTTGCCACCTGCGAATCAATGACAACATTAAGACTCTGCAACAATAGCAAAACTAGAAAAAAAAATATGAACCCACCATGTATTGTTTATATTACAAACAAACAGGAGTTAAATGATCAAAGAGAGTAGAACCAACTATGAAGAAAATGTTTTTTCCAAATGTTGCTATCATGTCAACTTCACACCAGTGGAAGAAAGTTCACTACACAAACTTTTTAATAAGTGTGAAATTGTTGTGTGAAAACCCATTCTTGAAATGTTTTCAGCAAAAGAAGTACCTTGCTTCGATTGCGTTATTGGATTTTGCTATTTTTAATATTTGAGGGGATTAGAAAAAAAAAAATGTGTGAAAACATTATTTTGTAAATAAAATTGGAGGAAAGGAGAGAAAACTTTATTGCCTTTTAAACAAATTTATTGTTGTTTTGACCCTGTTCCATAAAAATGCCATCAAGAAATGAGAATGAGCGACATTTTATACGTTAATATTTTAAAGGTTATTTGGTATTTTAGCATATTAATAAACTTAAAAAATATGGATTATTACCATCTGTATTGTCATTGTATTTGTGCAGCTATTGTTTATTATATGTTTCCTATGTTTTAGAGACATAATATAATGATATATATTATATATAATTATGTTAGGGTAAAGTAAACAGTTGTTCAGCATTAGGGTCCTCATCTCACATCGAAATCTGTTCCACATTGGACAATGGAAAATATAAACTTAAAAATTAACTTGTAACAACCATTTCATGTATCACATACATTGTGACAATAATAATTTAAAAATCAAATATATATTATTAAATAATGAAAGATCTAATAATGATCTAACGGAAAAATTTATTTATTATAATAAATAAATAAAACAAAGCGGGGTTAGGAAAGGGAAGCTTCAAAGTGCACTCATCTGGTCCGCACCATGAATCGAAGGCAAGCCTTGTGGAAGGAGAAAGCAAATCTGATCTCAACCAGAAGTCGGTTCAGCTTTCTTGCTGCAGCAGCTTGGAAAGCATTCCTTAAAGGCTCAGTCCTGCAAGCTGGCAACTGGAATATGCCCTGCAACCTCTTACTGCGTATCTATACAAAATCTTTTCCTAGATCTTCGAGAACCCTGGAATGAAAAACTTTTCTCACAAAGCAGATTAGATTAAGTCTACGAACTGCTCGGTTCACAATCAGTCTAGCTCATTTAAAAGTGGAGTAATGTGGGCGCCCCTTTTGGCAAAGAAAATGAACCATATTGCTGTATTGACTGCTTTCTGGATTCTGCCGTCTACAGATTCAGTATGTAGACAAAACCTCTGCACACCAGAGGAAGGACTAGTGCAGAAACTATCTTCTTCCTAACTTTGACCGGCAGAAAGCACTTCCACCTTGAAACAGAATACATGACATTGTGAACCCGGCCTATGACTAGACTGGCATGGTCGTACCATAATAAGGAGCTACTAACCATTAAATCAAGGATTCTTAGCTTATCGGATCGGGATATGGCCTGATCCATGATCATCAGTGGAGGCAGCACAATATCCTTTTTGATTTTTGGCTTCCTATCAGCACCCAGAGAGATTTTCTACAGTTTAGGTCGAGTAGATTAGAGATGGACCAGAGTTGAAGTTCCTCAATATCATCATTTACCCGATGCATGGTCGCAACTATATCCTCTGGCAACGCAGAAGTCCAGATAATAACATCATCTGCAAACATGTGAATATTGCATCTGCAAACATGTGAATATTGCAGTGTTAGAACTTCTTAGCAACATCATTGATACATCCAAGGAACAACATTGGCCCAATAACAGAACCCTGAGGAACACCAGAAACATTTGCTGTTATCACTCGCTGGGTTTGCCCACTGAGATCTGATCTAAGCCACTTCAATACTTGTTCTCCAACACCGAAGCTTCCAAATTTCTTAAGCAACATATCATGGTTGACTGAATCAAATGCACTAGTAAAATACAAGGAAACAAAGATAGTAACATGCATTCATTCATCGCTCTTCGTATTTGTGATAAAACTGTGGGGATGCTGTGCATGTACTTTGTCCTTGTCTGAAACCTGACTGATATGGAGATAAATACTGTTGTCTTCCAGAAATCTCCTTCAATCCCTCTCGACAATCCTCTTTAGGATTTTTGACAAAATGGGCAGCCGAGCTATCAGACGGTATTCTGCTGAACACTGCTCCAAAGATGTATTAAGGATGTTGACGAGTGCATTAGTGCCTCCTCTCATGATGCACCGGACCTCACTCTGCCAAGATTCTAAACCACATCATTCACAGACCTCATCGAAGATAAGATCATCTTCGCTGGGGCACAGCCACTCAAACTCTCGGTTACACATTTCCTCTTGGCATCCCGGATTCAACCTTTACCTTCTCAGTGAATGCGACAGGTGAACAAGTCATAACCTTGTCATTGACGTCCGTGGTATCTTATATGTCGGACCAGTCCATGATTCTAGTATCAGTTTTTAAGGCTTCGGGATCAATCTTCTTCAAATTTCTACTTTTAACTGGAGAAATTCTACTTGATAAAGGGACCCTCTTGTAAAGGACAAAAATTAAGTCATGAGTTGAAATTCCCAGAACATGAACTTATCCATGATGCTTGACTTTTGAGAGGTCTAAAACTACAATATGATCGATCCAGGTCTCGAAATTTACAGCCATCGTATGAGTGTGGTTGGTAGCCTGGAAAGATAGGATGTGCATATTTGGCAGTCAATTAGCTGGAATTGAACAAATCAACAGAAGGGTCCGTATTAAGGTCACCGAAAAGTATGATGTTGGAATAGTTGCGGCAATAACATGAAAGAAGGTCTTCAATTTCAGAGAAATAAATACCCTTTGGAGGACGGTAAACCAGGCAGATATAAATACTCCCACCAGGTGCCGGAACTTCAAGAAAGAGATATTCTGGCTGATTTTGAATATAAACAGAAGCCTTGAGCTCAGCAACAGGATACTCATCCCTTACATACACTGATACACCTCTAGATTTTCCAGCTCTATCATTCCTGTATAATTTGCAACCATCAATGCCTAAAATGCTTGATAATAAAGACAAAAACAGCCAAGGCTCGCTGACAGCTAACACGCCTATCTTCATCTGCTGAAAAATCAACCTCACTTCATCCATGTGAGACAGCAAAGATTCGGCATTAATATGTGCAACCCTCACTACTCCACGATCACCTCCAACACGTTCCGCAAGGTCAGTCAGGGGACTTACGACAGGCGCCAAATCCTCAGCCAAGTCTACCTCCTTCCATGGGCCCACATCTATGTCAAGTAATGAGCCCATGGATATCCCTACTAGATCAAGCGGCAAGTGACAATTCAGAATGGTAGGCAAAGAGGAAACATTTTAGATATATAAAAATAGTAATAAGTAGATATAAATTAAGGAAAAATAATAAAGGAAATACATTCACAATTTTTAACTGATTAGAAACTAAAAATCGTTGTCATTATTAGGGTATATGCCCCCACAGATTGTGCCAGCCAAGAAGAAATAAGGAACTACATAAATTCACCTTGGAGCAACCAACCAGGCAGCTGAGGTCAATAATAGATTACATCATCATGAGGAGGAATTCTTGTGTCTTACACCAAATGATGTTAGGGTGATGAGAGGTGAAACAATATGAAGTATGTTCTCATGATGACTACAGATTTTGTTAGGTATCACATAGGGTTTGCAGCAAGATTCGACAAAATACATTTTCGATAAAAGAGTAAAAGGTTTACTAAATGAAAATAAGGAAGGATCCCTACCTGTATTATGAAAAGATAAAAACAACATGCCATAAAGCTGCCTTTGAAGCACTAGGTATAAAGGAAAGAGAAACAAGGCAACACAAATATTGATGGAACAACAAAATAGCAGTGATAGTGAAACAGAAGAAAACATTATACCAAAAGTGGCTCAGTTCACAAAATGCAAACGTTTTAGTGCAGTATAAAGAGGTAAACAGGATGGTTAGAAGGCTAAAGCAGAAATGTATAAACGATTTCTGGGACAAACATTACCAATACATTGATAGGTCCTTGCAAGGACAGAAATCGAAGGAAGCCTGGAGATGTCTAAAGCATATCAAGAAACCGATAACAGGAAAAAATGCTACACGATTAATTCCTTTGGAAAAATGGGCTGAGTATTTTTCTAACCAGTTGAAGGAGGATAGAGCCGAATACAAATCCAAATACGAGTTGTGTACTACAGCCGATCCAGTGTCAGTGGAATAAGTTGATGAGGCCTTAAAAGGGATGAAAAATAACAAATCTTCAAGACCGGGAAATATACCTATAGAATTGATAAAAGTGGAACCAATCGAATTAAAGGAAAATATGTACAATCTTTTTACTTCATGTATGAAACAAGAAGTACTGGAAGAACGGCTGACAGGACACATTACCCCAATACACAAGAAATGAGGTAAAAAGGAAATTATCGGGACATTGCAGTAACAAGTAGCCTGAACCGACTATACGGCCATATCTTGAAAAATAAATTGGAGGACCAGCTAAAGAGAAGAAATTCCTGAGGAACAGGCAGGTTTCAGGACGGGGCGCTCGTGTACAGACCACGTATTCACTGTTGCCTAGCTGTTGGAAAAGCAGCACATAACCAAGAGGTGCATTTAGCCTTTATCGATCTCCAAAAAGCTTATGATACAATACCTTTGAATAAGCTCTGGGAAGCAATGAACTTGGCAGGTGTTACAGAGGGTCTCATACAAGGGATACAGAACCTCTATAAAGATGCTAGTGCAAGAATAAAGATTGGAAATCGTTTATCCTCGGCATTCTCCATCAAAAAGAATTTATCATTCCTTTATTCTAGGTACCATACAATACTGTGCCGAAACATGGACCATAAAACATCAAGAGGCCCAAAAATTGCTGGCACTGGAGATGGACTTCCTGAGAAGAAGTTGCGGCATTTCAAGATTCCAGCACATATCAAATGACACTATTAGGAATATAATAGGTCAGGAGCTGAATATATTGTACAATATTGAAACCAGGAGACTTCAATGGTTTGGCCATTTGATGAAAATGGGGGAAGGGAGATGGCCAAAGAAGATTTTCTTATATCAGCCAGAGTCAAGGAAAAAATCAAAATTGGTTGGACAGGAAAAAATGGCAAGCGCCTATTTTGGGAATCGGGATACAATAGTGATTGTACTAAACCGAATAAAAAAAAACTAAAAGTAAGAATGATTAAAAAAAAAATTGGTTTGAAAACTTAAGTTGTGATTTCAAACCAATTTTTTTCTAAAAAATCATTCATTCTAATTTTAAGTTTCTATTCTTATAAAAATGGTGAATACATAAAAATTGAAAAAAAAAAAAAACATTTTCTAACCCTATAAAAGAATATCTGATGTGGATACCGCAGACTTCCTTGTATGCCTATTAAACTATAAATTGGTGGCTCAAAAAGTGATCCTCAATTTGATTACTAGTTTCCGAATATAGCACTGGAAATCGACAGATTGACATTTTAAGCTGGAGAACCTACTTAACTCATATCTAATTCTCCTGCTGCAGACTTTTTCAGCTCCCAGATGGAGAGGATTTTACACTCACTTTTAGCACTTAAAATTATAAATTTTTTAATTGAGAGTGGAAAAAGTTACGTTTGTAACCTTTATTACCGAACCATATGATCTCTGTATTAAATTTTAATATAATTTTTGATGTAAGTTTATTTATATGACCATATTTATTTTTATTTATATTATTTTTATTTATGACTTATTTATTTTATATTTATGACCATCAAGTAAAGTAACCCTTTCGGCTCACCAATTTCAACCAAAATCTAGGATATAATTTATATTGATATATTAGTCTTATTTACCAAATTTGAGATGTTTTACATTATATTTTAATATAATTTTTGATGAAAGTTTATTATGACCTTCAAGTATAGTACCGCTTCCGGTTTGCCAATTTAGACCAAAATCTAGTTTATTATTTAAATGAATATATAAACCATAAATAACCAATTTGAAAGTTTTGCATTATATTTTAATATAGTTATTAATGAAAATCTATTATGACCTTCAAGTAAAGTACCTCATCCTTTAATCAGGTAGTAACCAAAAAGGGAGGTTCACAACTAGATTTTACAACAATCTCAAATACAAAATTTCAACTTTCTAGGGCTAACCTTTTTGAATTATGCGAGATACAAATGTACATACAAACATCAGGACGAAACTAGTCAAAATGGATTCAGGGATGGTCAAAATGGATATTTCCATTGAAATCTGAAAGCCGAAAATTTTTCAATTACGATAATTCCTTTACTGCATACAAGTTAAAAAAAAAAAAAGCACAAATCTAGGAGAATAAAACCGAACTGCCAACATTACGAACAAGTCTCTGCAAAACCTAGCAGAGCAACTTATAGGCTAAAACCTCTCAACATTTGTTTCTTTTTTTTTTTTTGTTTTGTTTTTTATACTTGGCATGATAACACCACGACCTTTAACAGATCTATTGTGTGCCGATACTGCTCAGTTCTCAGTCAGAACATGACCTTTGATTGTTCCACAAATCTCAAGAGATTTGTTGGAATAATGAGCTCACACTGAATTGGGTCTGTTAAGTGGTTCAGACCAAACAGCAGGAATCTCAGTCTTGAGAACCTATTGCACAAGTAGACAATGCTGTAAGCTGTTTCATCCTCGTAGTGAAAGAATCGACACAAAGGTGATCCCGTCAATTTGAGTTTAAACACATGACTGTTTAGTTTACATTGTCCTGTATAGGTCGCTGTCATTTTTTTTAGTGAGGCCCTGTCCAATTTCCGTAGCTGCTCATTTCTGCTGGAACAGGGATCATCCAATAACAGCTTTGAATGGTACTGTTTCTTCGTTAGCCAGTGTTGCCTGGCTCTGATGTCATATCCTTTTGGTGAAACTCAACTTATGCCACAGACAGGTTCCGGTGTGGCCCCTTACCCACTTAACGCTAAAGCTGTTGTATTTTGCAGAGTTAAAATCCTATACCACCCTTGATTTTGTTGTGTAATTGCTTAGTGCCCCAATAGCTGCCTTCTAGCAGCCTGCAGGCAGCATGACTGATGGCAAGTATTTCAAATTGAAATAATGTAGTAAAAATGTCTAGTGGAATTTAAATATCATTTAATTGCTTGTCTTTCCTCCAAATTTCCGCTCCAGATCTATGGACTGTAAGAGAGGCATCTGAATAGCAGTTGACACCAATATTGGGTCTATGCTGTTTTGTTTTAACGATAAAAACTCTGTAATCGTTGTCAATGCATTTCCCTATTATAAAATATGCAGACATTGACCTTGTGTGGGTTGGTGCTAAGACCATTAGTCTACACCACTTCACCAAGATGTCCGTTATTAATTTGGGGAGGTCAGAGAGTACACTCAGATGTTTACCTCCAATCAGGTTACCTCCATCCACATACCTTTGTAAAAGCCTGCTGTGTTGAAAGATGTCAGCAATGAGTCAGCCACCAAACACCCCAGTAATGGGGATAGTATAACTCTCTCCAGGCAGCCTCCTATGGATATGATCCATAGCTCTGTGTGTCCTTATTCTGATTTAAGAATCCTCTGCTCCAGCATATTGTTAATCCAGCCAGAGATTACAGGATCTACATTTCTGTACTATAGAGTGTTAGCTATAACATTATAAGGAGTTCTGTCAAAGGCACCTACTATATCAGCAAACATGCCTAACATTATTTCTTGTTGGTTTACTGATTTTTCAATCTTTAAAACCAAATTATGTAGGGCTACCTCACAGGATTTGCCAGTTTGGTAAGCCAACTTATTGGAATGTATAGGGCATAAGCAACCATTCTCTAATATGTCTGTTATGGAATGTTTTCCAATTTTTTCATTAAGATTGATGACAAGCATATTGGTCTAACGGCTTTAGGGTCATCATATGGCCCTTTACCCGGTTTTGGTAGGGAGTATAATTTGGATATCCTCCAGCTAGTGGGACTATAGCCAAGTGCCAAGCTACCCCTTAGGATTTCAAGTAAATACGTTCTGATAACTGGGAATCCTTTCTGCTGTAAAGCAGGAAAGATCTCGTCAGTACCAGCTGATTTATATGGTGTTAATGAATTGATGACCAATTCTAATATCCTCATCGTAATAATCTCAATAGCTTTGTCCCATCGACTTTTATTAGCGCTGTTGCTAATTAGGGTAGGAATTGTGTTCTCTAGCTCTAACAGGTCACAGTTGGGGAAGTGAGAGGAAGCCAGGGCTTTCAAGGTATCCTCCTCATCTTTGGTAAACCCTTTACCAACCTTCAATGTGCCTAAGGTATCGTTGACCTGTGTGCTTTGAAAGAATTTTATTGAATCGGTATGCAGCCGGAGTATTGTCAACCTCCAGACAGAACTTCCTCCAAGCTTGTCTGTTTACCTGAATTCTATTGACTCCAGGAACAGACTAAAGGTATTATTAACACCCACACTAATAAAGTGGAACAACATAGATAACCATGCTAACTAAATAAGTTGAGAAGTATATTCCTGAGAAGATTATAGAGTTAATGGTTACTATTATCTCCATATTCCAGTTGCTCAGCCCTAAATAAATTTAAGTGTGGAAATGCAAAAGGGTCGAAGTGTCATTAGCAAAATTTGTCAGAATTAAAGTTTCAACTTGAATAATATTAAAAAAATATGGCGTAATTAAAAATAAAAACATATTTATACTAGTATTAATTTGGCACCTGTAAACCTGTAATCTACAACAACAAAGAATTGTGAAAAAAAGGCACTAAGACTCTTTTGCATTTCCACGCTTCAAAAGTAGTAATCTTCCCAAAAGAGGCATTATTAATGAAGGGTGCAGACACATGAAAGATTTAGGAAATTATGGAATGGAGTGGAAATAGATAATGTAATGAGGTAAGTTAGAAGAGAATATAATACAGGAACTAAGAAATCTTAAGCATAAAACCAACAGAAGAGATATTAGTTAGTTGAAGGTTCCCCCCAGCAGTTATATATATAAGCATACACACACAATTTTTTAATGTGTGATATTTGAATGGAAAATGTACCTGTCCAATCTGTGCAACTCTTTGTTGTGGTATTTTCCTGTGTTGTGCAATTAACTGTTGTTGAATTGATAACTGTCTAATCTGCTGTGAACTAACGGCATTTGCTTTCAAACCAGAACCAAGTGCAGCTTTCATCTAAAACATAAAGTTAGAAAAATTAAATACTATAGCAACCTTTTAGGGTTAATTTCTCATAAAGGTTAGAGTACATGATAGTACAGAGCTAGTTTCATGTAACCTACCAAAACTAAATTTTTGACCTTAATCTACAGTGAGTTTTAGTTGAGATAAGAGCAATACAGAGTAATTAATAGATAAATTACGATTAAGATAAACGAAATTCAACACAAAAGTATATTTTTAGAAGCTACCTGTGGTAACGTAAGTCCAGTAACAGGTAAAGATGTTGCTGGCACGGTTTTGACTAACGTTGCCACCTGCCCAACCTGTTGTCCAGAGGCAGCAGTTTGCTGCGCCTATACACAATCAACCAATTTTTATAAAGAAGAATATTTATCTTGCATTCTTGTACGACACACTTTAAAATTTTAAGAGCATAGGTATTATATTTCCTAATAGCAAATTAAGAGAATAGATCGATTAATTCATTTTTAAAAACTTATTTATAAAAGAGAATATCACAAAACATAATTAACTAATAAAATTTTGGAAAAACTTTGATCCTAATAGTGAAAAGCCATTTTAAGCTCCGGCACACATATTTGTCATAGCATTAAGTGATACAGTATCGTGACAGCACAGTCTAAACAGAGAGAACAAGTGATAAAGTTGTATAGAACTACAAAATTATTAGGCTATATTTCTGTAAAAAATCACCAACAATTTCGGTAGCGAATGTGTGGAAGTATATTTTTGTATGACCCAACCCAATTCATGTACAAAAAACCAACCTCATAAAGATAAGAGGCATGAAACGGACTAGCAACAGAACTGGAAATGATTTGAAAGACATTTTAAAAGACCATTCATGATCATTGATTTTAAATTTGATTTTTAATTTAGAAAACAAATTAAAAAAGAATCAACCTAGGAAAAATCTGTAAAATAAGTATCATTGTAAAGTTTTCAGCCAAAAAAAATTCAATTTCTTTAACGATAAAACGATCCCATGAATTTCTATTAAAGTCAATTCAGCAGTATCATGCAATTCACAAATGTTTTCACGCACTTTTTCCAACAATTATAAATTATTTCAAGTTTTCTATTTCACAAAAACATTTATGAAAGATGGTAATTATTGCAAAATACTTTGCTACCTTAAAACTTTCTAGTTTAAAGAATCTCCAATTATAAAAAAACACAAAAGCCATTTCAATTTGTAATTGATAACTTAAAAAAATAATAATTAAGACCATACCTGAATACCAGCTTGGGCTAAAATCTGAGCTGACGTCAAAGTTCCTTGGGATGAACTTTTCGCTGCTTGTTGCCTTTTAAGCAACGCAACCATTTCAGTATCTGATACAGCCCTGGTCACACCCTTTACCTTTGAAAAACAAAATACTTTTTAAATAAAAGTAAATAGGAAAGTATATATATATATATATATACAGTGGAGCGTCGATTACCCAAACGTTCGATTATCGGAAAGCTTTTTTTTTTCTTCTTTTTTTTTTTTTAATGTGTGTAATTTTTATTAATTTGATTATGAAATTACTTATTGATATTGTTAAAATTATTGTTATTTTGAATAAAATTAAACGAAAAATAAAATTATTTTTCCCAGAACCTCTATAAAGGAAGCCATCCTTAATTATTTCTCAGAAACTGCTTCGTTAAATAGTATTTGTATACCTAGAACTGTATACTCTATATGCGAGTATGTGAATTTCGATTATCCGAACTTTTGATTATCCGAACCACTAATGACAACATTAGTTCGGATAATCGACGCTTTACTGTATATATATTTAATTAGGAATTGAAAAATTATTTGCCACTTCTATAATTTTGTTTTATTGAAAACTAGTTTTGAATGTTATACATTCATCTTAAGTTCTAAAAACACACAAAAATTAAAAAAAAGCAATTCATAATATAGTTTGGTATTATTATGTATATTAAATTAGATGTAATATAAATCAGTATTATAAAACAATTATGAATTTAATTAAGACAAGAAATCAAATACATGTTGGTACTCATCAAGGTTTAAATGGATTATATCAAAAAGAAAAGTTTGTACTGGTTCCATCTCTTACTGAACTAACAATGAAAGAAAGGTGGGCTGTTTATAGGTAAATGGTTTAAAGATCGGGGTTTTTCCAGTAATGCCGGTGAGTAATTGGTTTTTCTGTTATAAATGGGAATTAATTTATGATTGGACTATTGGAAATATTTATTTGGTCATTGAAGCAAAAATCTGGATTGGATTTGAAGGATTTTATTATTTCAAGTGCTTCATATATATTTAATTTGAGGCTGTTTCAACGTGATTAATTTAACTTCTGAGTCTTTGATGAATTTATGTTTTGAGTTTTTCATTTAAATGAATTGCAAAGTTGGAATTATCTGTCTTATTATTATATGCATGTATATGTTCCTTTCGATCTTCCAGTTTTTCTCGTGTATTTGGCTCCACAATCATTATTTATATACAATTTAGTTTGTATACTCCGCTTTTTTGGAAAGGGTCTATTTTGTCTTTAGGAGAAGGGAAATATGAGGATAGGATTTTTTTTATTTTAAATGCAGGATTTAATCCTAGTTTTTTCAATTCATTTCCGACTTTGGTGGATATAGGGCCGTAATATGGAATCAAAACATAATGTTTCGGGATGGGCCTATCTATCTGGAGTTGTTGAATAGATATCATTGATTGTCTTTTTTTGTATTTGTTTTTTTTTTAAATCTGATTGTTAGTGGTTTTATTTTACCCATTATTTTTTGCTATGGAACATATTATTTCAATTTCTTTATTATAGTTCTTTTCATTTAATGGAATGTTCAAAATACGGTAAATAATGTAAATAATAAGGCTGTGAGTTTATGTGCTATCGGTCTCCAAGCTTCATTGTATATAACGACATTGTGGGTTTCCCGTAAATTCCAAATTCATGATGTTGTTTTTTACTGAGATTTCTAAATCTAAAACATTTATGGTTTTGTTTTTTTCCAGTTCTACTGTGAATTTAATCGAGGGGCGAATTTCGTTTATTTTCGTTAAAAGAAATAAACAAAATTCACCCCTCATAAGAAAATGGTGCTATAGTAGAGGTCAATACATAAAAAGTTTATAAATAATATTAAACAGTTATAAATCAATGGAACATTAATGGGTAATAAGAGTACAGAAACAGAGACAAAAAAAAAAAATTATATCTCTGAATGGTGGTTCAAATAACAGAAAAAATACATAATCTATCTATTGGTCAATAATGCTTCGTAATAAAATATCCCAAGTAATTTGGTAATTTTTTTTTTTTAAATAATTATAACTTACCTGCTGAACTCTTTGTGATGGTGTACTAGAGGTAAGAGCAACAGAAACTTTCTGAGCTGTGGTAGCAGTTGCTCCACTTCTCGACTGAAGCACCCTCAGCTGTTGCTGTTGCTGCTGTCTCAAAACAGCTTGTTGCTGTCTATATATTTGAAGCTGCGCAGCGCTTAGTGTTTTAGTTCCTATAACCAATAAAATGGATTTTAAGTTGAAAATGGTAAAGCATAGTTTTAAAAAATAAAACACAAATTAATAACATAAAATTAAACACTTTCTTAAAATACTGAACAATTTTTAAAGACTTGAATATTTAAATCCCAGAGACAATACTTCCAATAAAGCATGGATTCCCAGAAGGTGGTACGTATACTACTGGTGTTACACAAGGACATTCCAGATGGTGCAAAAACAAATCAAAAAATTCTTGGACACTAATATCATAAAATCGGGGAGTGGTACGCCCAATTATCTGAAAAGTGGAAGTGGTAGGGAGTGACATAAAATCTGGTAACCTCTGATATAAAGCATGATATTTCATGCAGAAGCAGGGTTCACCAGAGGATGGCAATACCGCTGTGCATGAAATATGGAATTATTAAACAGTATAAAAAGCTCTTCACACACACATCGGTTGTTTAAAATAATAACTCTCCCTAGGTTTCCCAATTGAAGAGAATCAAAATTTCTAAATGTCAGTTACATAATTCTCTTCTTTGTTTTTAAACTTAAATTATTTTTGATATACCACAAATAGGAAAAGCCACATTCCAAAAGTTAATGGTAACAAACTAATTAATAGTTTATCTATCACTTTTAAAAACGCTGACTTAAAAAATAAATAAATTATATCCTTCATTCTTCCAATATAATTTTCAGTTATCCATTGACTATAACATTAATCAATATCAATCAAATCTGTCCACTACCACCGTCAGCGTAGTCGGCGTGTCCAAGCACCTCCCCTATTATGTTATCATGGGAATTGTATTGCAAGACCAAGTTTCCAGATTTACACTCATGTCACTTCAATATTCATACTTCCATTTCTTCTTTTGCGCAACTTATTTAAAAATAGTTAAAATACTTCCTTATTAAACACTTTCTATTTTACATAGTTATATTATATACATTTTAGAATATAGATTTTAAATACTTCCAGTATGTATATATATATATATATATATATATATATATATATATATATATATATATATATATATTTTAAACTTGATGTTTAGTCAATCATTGCATTTTTTGGATAGAATAAGTTTCAATAAAAAAAAAAAAAAGATTCTATTGTCTTCCTACATCAGTGAATAACTTTATAATTTACAATTAATGTATTACTTATTACTACATTTAAGAGAATATTTGAATCAATAACCTTTTGCAGCCGGAGTTCCGGGTGTTGCGGTTGAGGACTGGACAGTAACCAGATTTGAAGAAGTTGAACGTTGTACAGCATTTGAAATAGCTTGAGTTGCAGAAGAACCTCCAACTGTTCTTGTAACACCTAACTCCTGAAAAAAAAAATTAAACATTTGAAAGGTCTGGTCAGCATGTAAACTAAATTATTAAAAAAAAAAAATTAAAAAGAAATTTTTAGTTAAGTACCAAGTATTTCAGTAACAGACAAATCCTTTTATAAGAAAAATAAATTTAGTAGAAATGTATCTGAAGTTTCTATCTTTTTAAAATTAAAACGATAACAACATCAACTACTCATTTATTTCTTATGTTTTGTAAAGAAAATTATATGATTAGAGTAATAATTTAATTCCATCTTTATTTCAAACCTGTTGATTTAGAGCAGCCTGCTTTTCTTTGGCTATCCTATCAGCTCTCTTGGCAGCAACTTCAACTGGTGTTAGAGGGCTATCATATTCAATTGAACAATCTGCAAGGACTTCTGCATGTTTCGGATTCTTCATTGCAGGATCGACTAGCAGTGGTTTAACAGTTGGCGCTCTGCGATTAGAGACAGAACGGATGGCATCAAAACGAGAGTTCATAACTTGACTTAAAGATGAATTATTGTCTTGTTGAAATATCTGGGAAGTTCTTAATGGTCTGCCGGATTTCATCTGGAAAGCGAAATTAAATTTAATTGAAAAATAAATAACAACGTTGATAAATTATTAATTTAATTAAAAACTTTTAAATAAAAATATTTGGTTTTAAAAATAAACATTAAGGCTTAGAAATAGTCAAAAGTGTGAGATATAATCAGTAATAATGTTATTATTGTAGCAAAATACCTATAACTTAAGTCTTAGTCTCAGTAAGAAGAGTATGAATAACTCAGTAATAATGTTATTACCGTAATAACATAAAGTAAACCGAATTTTATAAAAAAAATATAATAAATAAAATTGCAACAATACACCCCATAAAAATAGTACGAAAATCATTTAAATACAATACTGAAATTTATTAATATCGGATAAGTGAACGATGCCTCATGAACACAAACATGCACAACAAGAAATTGATACAAGCCTTAAAAGAATGATGATCGTATAATGGGAGATATAGTTATAGTTTGGTCAAATTTTGATCCATTGTCAATCGTCACTAACAGAACTTCCTCAGATTATGGGTTCGCACAAACCAATTCATGCTTAAAATTAATTTGTAAGCTAAACTTTTCAATGATCCTGAGAAATCCACAACATTGTGTTGGCAAACAACACTTAAGAATACAATGAACAAGGAAAGTTAAATTATCAAAAAACAATGGAAATTACCTACCTGATAATTGTGTAGTCAAAATAGGAAGATATGAGAGACTTGCAACACTGTCAGACAATGAAATACTTCCACAATAGAGGAATGGAGGGTTATCCAGCAAGTCGCTTTCATTCATTAAATCAATTATCATAAGGACAAAGTATAAAGGCTAAAAGCAACTTGAAATAAGTTATATATTCCCAAACATCAATATGAATTAGCAATGTTATGATCAAAAAAAGTTTTCTTTTTTATTTTCACTGGGTATTAAATATCAACTTCAATCATTATTTAAAGTTACAATAAAATAAAAAAATTATGTTTTCTTTCTTATTTCCACTATGAATAAAATATTAACTTTACATTCCAATTTTGTTACATGTCAACATTTTTTTAATTTATTTAAAGCATCTTTTATTGTAGATATATTTCATAAAATTTCTACTAAAAAATTATTCATACATTTCTATCCTTGTTATTATAATGCAGCAACCTCAATAAAGAAGGTTCTAGATAAAGAAGCTCAATAAAGAAGCTTTTATTCATTACAAACTAAGCCATATTGTATCGAGGAGCAACTGCTGATAGAAAATGATCTAAATGTCAAATCTATAACCAACATGTACCCTATGCCAGGACGCAGTATTCCTAATGACAATCTCAAACCTTCAAAATTTCATCAGAACTATTTAAACCATCCTAATCCTTTGGTTCAACCCTATCAAGCTCCATTTATCTCCATTTGTGACCAGTTTCTCCACTTGGGTCCTTAGTCAGTGGTTTGCACTTATATACAACCTCCTCTAGCTTTCAGTATCAGATTAAGTGTGAATGTATATCAAATTTAGCTATGCTAAGAATGTGAGAATAAATCTATTAACTTTTCAGGATTTGTATGAATGTGAAAGATTATCACAAATGCCTAGATTGTAATGTCTACAAATAAAAATTAAGCCAACTAAAAGTTCAAACAATACCTGAGGTAATTTATACATTTGTTTTGATTTCTTTTGCTTTTTAGGACTATCAAGCACTAGTTTCCCTTCTTCACGTGGCATTATAACAGATTCATATCTGCAAAAAAATTAAACAATACATTGTAAAGAATTAATAATTAAACAAATAGGAGACATAGAAAATTATTTTTTTTTGGAACATTAACTAAAACCAAAACCTAAACAAACATTCTCTTTTCATGGTCAATTTTGAAACAATTTTAAAAAGAAGAGTGTAAAGCCAATTTAAAGACTTAGTTTTTTTTTTTTAATAATGAAGGTTTTCACTTTTGCAGAGCTATTAAATGATATAACCACTCACCTCAATATTTTAAAATACCTCAAAACATAGCCACATTAGAATTTATCATATTCAAACTAGATTAAGCTTTAGTCTTGAATCAGACATACATCATTAATATTTATCTCACACAAAATCTATTTCCTAATATAACAAAAAAACAAAAAAAAACACAATCTACCATGAAAAAGTCAAATTTTAATCACAAAAATAAAATAGAAGTAGAGATATGGACATGGCTATGTTCTGAGATATCTATTACCTATCTACCCCTGAAGAATTTTTAATCATAATTATTTGTGTTCTTCTTGAACTAACTTTAAACTGTGAACTACTGCTATATACCCCAAAAGTTTCAAGATACTACATAACCACAAAAATAGTTCAATGATTTAGGAGAACTAGGGACAATAAAAGGTATTCAAAGGACTCAAGGGACCCTGAAAATAAAAATAAAAAGCAGAACTATAAAAATAAATTTTAAAATTTTAATTGATAAAATGATTTTTTTTTTCAAAAGTAACACAAGATATTTTCTTTAATGAATACAAATAAATGGCTTCTAAATATTAAAAAAAAAATAAATAAAAAGAAACCAATTCATGGCATTACTGCATTTTACTTTCCTACCGCTACTAGTAAGGAAAGTATTGTAATTGGGTCAAAATATCAATGTGCAGTTTTCAATGGATCTATACGTTTCAGAGGCTCCTCCTGAGTAGGAAAAAAAGTATTTTGGTCATTGGTCTGTTTGAGTGTCTGTGTCATGATAATCAATTGAACGATTTTGTTGCTTATATTTCTAGTTTTTGAAAATTTATACATATAGTGTAATATTCTAAAAATAATACTAGCTTTGACGAGGATAGAAGTCGGTATTTAAAAAATAGTCGGTTTTAACATTGATACAGGCTTCGATAGATCCTTGCTAGTTATTAAATTGGAACGGACTATATTAGCGAGTAGAGAGATATTAGAATAAATGTTAAAATAGGATATTTTAATAGTCTACTACATCTTCCCGTATGAGAGAATGGATTAGAAAATTATACAGGAGGTATTATACATTATAATTAGGAATGGATGAATTATTTGTCACTTCTATAATTTTGTTTTTATTGAAAACTAGTTTCGAACGTTATACATTCATCTTCAGTTCTAAAAACACACAAACATTCAAAAACAAGCAATTCAAAATATACTTTATACAGTTGAACTGTATTTTGAATTGCTTATTTTTGAATTTTTGTGTGTTTTTAGAACTGAAGATGAATGTATAACATTCGAAACTAGTTTTCAATAAAAACAAAATAATAGAAGTGGCAAATAATTTATCAATCCCTAATTAGATTGATCCTTCTATACCACGATGCGGATGTCAAATTATAAGACATTATAGCTATGCTATTACTTTTCTACAGCAACCAAGTCAGAAAAATATTGTAATCAGATCAAAATTTCAATGTGCAGTTTTCAACAGATCTATGCGTCATAAACACTCGGTTTTATCACTTCTATTCGAAAGGTAATTAAATTCCTTACAAAACAAAAAAATTACCACCAAAATTAGACCAATATTAAGAAAGATATAGCGTATTGAATTGTATCTACATTTTTAATAAAGTATCCTGTACATATTCATTTGGAAACCGGTTCGCCTTTGTCTAGTTTTTTAAAAACTTGATAACAATACATTCCCTGGAACAATCTAGATGCTCATTTGAAAGATAATTCAAATGTCTATAAAGCTAAACATATAAAATAAAAATCTTAATCAGATTAAAATTAGTGAAGATGCAGCAAAGAGTTTTTATTTTGGACTATCACGATGCAGCAAAGTTTTTATTTTGGACTATCACCCAAAGTGGTAAGGAAAGTCGTGTGAGTGGAAACACCAGATATTTTTACCTCTTAACTCACTTACTTCTTTTTAAATCATTTGAAAATCATAAGTTACTGAACTAAAACATTTAAATCATTAACAACAAATGATGAAGTAACAAATTACAGACAATTAAAGTAAATATGGATAAATTAACTTTTTTTTATCATCTTTTGCTACTACTAATTAAGGCAATTTAAAAATGTAATATGTTGATCAAATAATTTATGGGAAATTACCTATTTCTGCACTGTTTAGGGGATCTATAAGTTCTAGATGTCATGTTGACAACATCAGCTACAAAATCCCAGTTTGGTGTATGACCCGGAGATAAAATTACCAAATTTAAGGTAAGTTCTTGATAATGTTGTATTGCCTGTAAAATAAGCCATTTAGATATTAAACAAACAAATATATATAAAACAATTTTATAAATAAAATAACATATTGCCACTTAAGCTGTGATATCTCGTAAGTCTAAAAAAAAAATCTATCATAATCTTGTATACAAGAAAAAATTTATATCCTACAAAAATATGGTTGAAACGAAAAAATAAATATATAAAAACTAAATTATTAAAAAGCTTTTTTACCTCTTGTAAAATTTACTTTTTTTGAATTAAGAATTGTCAAAGCTCATAGCTTTCTGCTATATGAAAATAAAAGATCTGTGATATGCTTTTTTCTTTGCTTTTCATGAGAAAACCACTGAACTGATTTCGATGAAAGTTATTTCTGTTTTTATATAGAGCCATAAGATTTTAAACAATAACAACCAGCCTTCTGCACATTAAAACAAAATGGCAGAGGATTAAAAACAAATATTGCTGTCCATATTTCATGAAAAATGGCTTAACTAATATAGACCAAATTTCTTACTGTTGTTATGCTTCTTAGCTGTAAAAAGGTTTTTAGCAATATTAAAACATTATTTGGAATCTTGAGACAAAATGGCGGATGTACTAAAGTTCTATTCAATTTTATTTATCAAAAAATCAGATCAATAGGCCCAAAATCAATTGGGGTCTGTATTTAAAAAGTCACAAGCTTCCTAGGCCTGCCACAGCCAGCCATAGGATGAATGTAGAGGACGTGAGGAAGACTAGCATTGACATCTATGAGCTTCTTGGCTTAGAATCGAGTAATTATACTTTATCTTTACATTTCGTGCAGAACTTAGCGGGTCAGAATGCGTCTTTTCTCGTGGCCTGCATCAGGCTCAGGGGATTCTATGAAAAATATAAAAAACCGAAAAACAATCATATAAATGATTTATCATTTAAGATCTTGTGGGATTTTTCGGATAATGCTAAGAACCGTGCTCGGTGTCATCATTCAAGGACAAAGGATAGAGAGGTAATCTAGTGGTAATAATATAAATCAATTCCTACTTGTTGTAGTGAAATCTTCAATATTTCATTAGAGTTGAGATTCTACTTCATTTATTTATTCCATAATATTCACAAAAAATTAAGACACCCCCATAATAAAGCATTCGATTAATATGTGCTACACTCTCATTATCAAATACATTTTTCTAGACTTAATAACGGTCCTACTAGCATAAAATACTTATTGACACAGAAAAAGTCAAAAAAGAAGAAAAAAATACCTGAAGAATCATCCAATCTTCTTGGACAAGCCAGTCAGGAACATGCTCTGGTTCAGGGAGTGGTTTCAAGGGTACTGTAGGTTTGCTTGCAATGCCTTGAATAGCTGGTCTCATAAGCCCCCTATATCTTTGCAATTTAAGCTCCTGTCTCATTTTTATAAGAGCAGGTGTTGGTCTATCAAAAAGAGAGCGAGGAGCATGTAAAAGAGAAGAGGATTCTTCTCTCTGACGAATTTTCGTTTGACTCCGTCCTACAAAGAATCAATAACAACTTATTGACTATTAATACATAAGAGGAAATAAAATAATGTATTTTAACATATGATCAACTATAAGCTTATTTGAAGATATTTTATCAGCTTCCAATGAATGCTCAACATTTAGAATGAAGTTAAAATATATTTATATGATCAACAGTGAATTTCTGAATAAATGAAATAGAAAATAGATTTAAAAACTGAACACAACAGTTATTTTTAATACATAATAAGCGAAGCTTGATGTAGAAAAAGTATCGATAAGGAGGGAAAAAAAGATACAAGACACATGAATATCTTAAACAATTTAATTTCTCAAACATATGTAGTACTATTTTAGTCTATTTTGTCTTATTTCTCAGCATAATCGCTGCTGTTATTTATTTGTTTATTCACTTAATTAAAAAAAATGAGAGAATTTAAAGATTTCATCATTAAATATACCTGTGAATCATTCGACCAATAGAAATTATTTATTGGATAATAGTAGACCTTAAATGCAACAAAATAGTTCATATGTGATTCTATTCTTAATACATTCCAGAAAAAAAAAGTCTAAGATTTTTTTAACCAGGGCCTCCTTTCTATATATTTTTTTTTATACTTTTGAAGTAGTGAACTTTAAATATGCTTGTTATAAACTATTAAGAATTAATTTTATTAATTGAGCATGACTTTTGAATGTCTTTATTCAGTTAAACCACATCGTGCCAGAGCTTTGCAAATTTAAGAAAAAAATTCAGCTTTGAACATTTTTAGGTTAAATGTTTAAGGTAAATCATACCAGAAGCATTAGAAAATGCTTAATGATAATGATAAGTCACTTAAACTTATCATCATGGAAAGATTTGTCACTATTTCATACTGAAGGTAAACATCCTTTTAATTGCATATCAGGATGGTAGCTTCAATAAAGAGATTATGCATGACGAAGAAAAAATATTATTCTTGTTTTCCGCACGCAGATATTAAAAAAGAATTTTCCTAAGTAGTATTTTATTTTATTTCCAAAGTTGGAAAAATAAATTAATTATTGGGCTAAATGCTGATATGAACCATATCATGAAAATAAATTCAGTACCAATGTTCAGACGTCAAAAATATTGAAAAATACTGATGATCTCATGCATGATCTCCCAGAGAACTTTAAAATTTTGATAGAATATTTTACCAGGCAAATTATAAAACGATATTCTGCTTAATTTAAGTTACTGATTAATTTTCAGAATAATAACTATCTTTAATGCAGCACAATAGCTAGCTTAGCAATTATTAACAAAACAGTTTCCATTCCTGACACATAAATACAAATATATACTTGATCTAAGAGAAAGCAAAGTTGAAATTATTGAAAGTGAAACAAGAATAGAAAAATATTTTACCTTCTGGAAGACCAGCCTCAAATCGACTTCGTTTTTTCTCTTTTTTAATATAAACAGGAGGAAGTTGAGAGTCAGGAATAACTTCAGGATCATACAGTAAGCATAACGCCTGATCGATGTAAACATCACCATCATCTTGTGGTGGAGTTGGAGGGCACCACATCTGAACAAAAGTATTCACACTTAATTGAATGATAAAATTAGAATAGTTTTGCACTCAATTTATGATATAATAGAGCTATGAGTTAATTTCTGCACTAGATAGCAATAAAACATCAAACATAAAATATGTTTTATTTTATTTGCTTGTAATAACAATGATTTTGTATGAAAAAATCATATATAATTGAATTTAGGTGTGAATTCCTGTGATAAAATGAATATATCCTTCACAAACCAGAATATCACTTCAGTGCTATGACCCACAATACAGCTTCCATAATAAGTAGTATTTTCGTGCATTATAATGGAGAATGATGTATTTCAAAATATCCACTTAAATGAATAGCATGCTATATTACTGGGTGACAGAACTAAGAAACTATCTAGTTTCAATTGGAGCAGATCATGTTTGGTAATCTGAAGATCTGCAATCACTTAAAGAGAACCATCATAATTTGTTGAATTATTTTAGAAATAATCTATTTAGCACAGATATCAATTTTGTCCTTAACATACACTACAATATTGTCTATAGAAAGATTTGCAGTTTTTGAATAGTTTCAATTTTCTGTGATTCATGTTTTAGCTTAGATACTCACATTAATAAACTAAGATTGAGAGTCAAAATATGTGCAGTTAACAGAAACGTTAACTTATAGAACGTTTGAAGCGGTAGAATTTATCAGTGTTTGTGAAAATATCTAATGCATTGGTTAAAAAAGTTAGTAAATTTATCTTTTTTTTTTTTTTTTTAATAGGCTAGATAATTTTATTTAACCCTTTTTCATCCAAAGGGAACCTTATTTCCCAATTCTTTAGTTTAAGATTTTTCCTCTCCTGTATGGAGGTAGAAGCATCTTTAATACATCGAAGTATTCAGGCATCAATTGGTGACAGAAAAAATGTTAAAAACAAATTAAATACATCAAATAAATGAAGTATTATAGGTGTGTTTAAAGAATAAAGAGATTTATACATACCGGCATTATATCTGTTCCATCATCAGATATCCACAACTGGAAAAAAAAGAAAGTAATTGTACTCAATGTGAATTTACCAATAAAAAACAATTCTTAACAACATTCTAAAGTTGAATTTGAAAACAATGTTTACTCTATTGCCCCTGAAGAAGCAACACAATGTATCTCAATTTTTAACATCCTCATTGAGGATGCCATTCTGAAATGCCAAGAGTGCTTCGCAAAAAAACAAAAATAAAATACTTCGTATATGGAAAACTTTATACCCTAAATTCTACAACAAAAGTGTTAATGAATTGAGATACATATACCATTTTTTCAATATTTTCTGCTGAATCTCCTTGACAATACTAATTTAACGAAATTCAAATTAATTTAATGAATACAAATAAAAACTGTATGTATATATACATACATATATATATATATATATATATATATATATATATATATATATATATATATATATATTAGATGTTTAAAAGAAAACATAAGAAAATATTTTTTTTTTCTTTTTAGTCTCTTGGAAAGTTGACAAAATTGAGATGCCTCAAGTTGCTTCTACATTGAAAATAGGTTATTCAAATATGTTAACAATCAGTATAGAATATCCAAGTAAATCTAAAAAGGACCTAAGAGATAACCCATTAGTCGTAGAATTATAGAAGTAGATATGTAAGTAACTATAATAAAGTTATATACCCTCTTGAATAGATCTGCAATCCTAGACCAGTAGATATTACATTGACTTACAAAAGGTAGTGAATACTGCACTTGCTGGAAACATGAAAATGATCATTTTTGGTGATCTAAACAGAAGAAGTTCAGACTATGAAAGAGTATATGAGATTAGGGGACCATTTGATGGAGAAAGGGAAATAAATGATGTGTCCAGAAATTAATTAATTCTGTAGATAATAACCTACTATTAGCCAACCCTTGGTTAAACCATTAGGAATGCATGAGATTATGTTTGAAAGAGGAGGCAAAACTTTGAGCATCATAGATTACTTCATTAATGATGAGATACAAAGGTTTTTTACTGATGTTAAGAGTATAAGAGCAGCAGATTTAAATAACAAACATAGACAAGTTGAAGTTGGCACTATAATTATTTTAATTAGACCCTCTCCCTCCAAAATAATTGGTAAGAGAATAAATGAAGGACCATTTAGTGAAAAGAGGGTTACATCAAGGGCACGAAAACTCACTCCAAATTACAAGAACTGAATGCTGGCCAGCACGTATATATATATTCTGGAAAGACGTAAATGATATCATAACAGCCTCTGATGAATGCGAAACGAATAGCCCCATGAATAGAACAGCTTGCTGATGCTTGGAAGAATTCAAAACCAACGGGCATGGTAGGAATGGAACTCCGCCGTAGCCGGTCCCAAGCCCATGTTGAGAAAAGAGGAGGAATACCTCACTGTAACCTGAATGGGTGCGCCCTCGGGCACAAAGCACCATCTCAGGAAGTAGGGGCATCATTCCATCCAGAGCCATGAAGCAGTGAGAGAACAAGCCTGGAAACTTTGAGGAGGCAGTCCCTCCACCAGTTTTTGGACTTGTGGGGTTATATCCCAGAAGTATGAGAACAATATTATAGGAGAAACCAAAATGAAGAAAAGCTGGATGGATTTAACGGAAATGATCTTTGGCATGAAATTCTGGACTAAGCTTGGATGCTGGAATGTTCGGATAATGTCAAAAACAGGAAAGCTTGCCCAAGTAGAATAAGAGATGAAGAGATATAATATGGAGATTTTGGAGCTGAGCGAAATAATAAGGAATCAAGTCAAGGTGAGGAAACACAAGGTAACTACAAAGAAAACCCAAGAAAATTTCAGTCCATTGGTTAAATCCATACATGGTGAAAAAAAAAAGGAAATAAATAAAAAGTATTATTAAAATGGCCACGGAGCAAGTTAAGGAAAAAGATAAAATATAATTAAAATGGAAGCGTCAGTATCATAAGCTCATCTTGCGGGGACAATACATTCGGTATATCAGAACCATAAGGGAGTAATTATTCTGAATAAAAGGGAGTCACAGTCATTGAGGAAGGAATGGGAAAATCTAATGGGGGTTCCATATATTAAATTTAAACCTTACTATTGAGTTGGAACAGATGATTAGAATTAATATTTTTCAAATTAATATATGAAAATGGTAGCAATTTTACCTCCAAAATTACCGCAGAATTGATAAAGGAGTGCAATGGTTAACCATTGTTATATAATAAAACAAGTTCTATTAGATATTTTTAATAATCGAAAAGTAACAATGCGAATGTTGACATGAGGAATAGACATAAATTGTTGTACATAAATTATTTCCAGTTCTGAAGATTGAGATTAATAACCCAAAACGTTAATAATGTATAAGTATTAAATAGTAGAGATGCCATTTTTGGAAGTAAAATTGCCATTATTTTCAATAGATAGATTTCTTTATTTTGATTTACACTTTAAGTAGGATACCATCTCTTGGTTACAAACACTAATACAATGGACTGCAGCATTCAATTAATTTGTAAACATTACCCTTTCAATTTCGAACCGTATCTTATCTTTCAGTATATTGTGAAATATTCAAATGTTTGTTAAATTTTTAGTAATATGAGAAATTTTATTCTTATATGAAATTTAACTTAGACACATCAATCCGGCTTTTGGTAATAGTACAGTAAATGAAAGAACTTTATATTGGTGGTTGTCCAGATTTCGATCAGGCAATAGAAATCTCGAGAATGGATCTCGTGGAAGGCCAGAATCTAAGCTCGATGATTATAAAAACTGGTGAAGCTATTACAGGAGACCTCTTACTGCACAGAAATAGACCAAATTCATGAAAATTAAAAATCTGCCAAATCCACCCGACTTGTCTAGAACTGACTACCATTTTTTCAGAGCGTTTGATGCATTTTTACAAAACAAAATATTCTAAAATGAAAACGAGGCAAAACTTTTTCATTTCTCAAGTTTATTGATTCAAAACCAAAAATGTTTCTTCAAGTAACGGATAATAACTCTTGTTGGGCTTTGGGAGAAGTGTATTATAGCTAATTGAAGATATTTTGAATAAAAATGATATTGTTAAAGTTTGTTTCTTTTATTTGCCATGTACATGTGAACTGATATTTCATATGAGGCAATTAAGTTCAAATTTGGCTCAATCCATTTTCAAAAATTTTACAAGGGATATCAAAAACATATTAATGTTTTTGTGAAATGCCCTATTTCACCTAGGTAACCCCATAAGTTTGAACTCTTTTTTATACTTGATTGAGAGGCTTTGGGCCAATACAGCTTTGCTAGTTAATGTAGCACATTGAGAATTTGTGAAAAAAAATTAAAGAAAAGATTTTGTAAAGAAAGTGGATCGAGCCGTTTTTAAAACCAATCGCTTCAAATGTTATGATACTACAACAGAATAAGGTGTCAAACATTCAGATAGTGGTGGAGGTAGTGCAATATGCATAACGTTAGTATCTGGTAGAAACAGGAATGTTGCTTGTTAGATAATCTTTATAACATGCAGTTGAAAATCTGCTAAAATTAGTTAAGTGATCTTTCAAGGCTTTCTTACTTTATTTAAAAAAATAAGTAAGTATGCATACTTATTGGGCTTATAGGACCCACTTTGCTTCTTGTACTAGGTTGTTAAAAAAGTCTTTGTGCATAGAAGAAGTTTTATTTAAATTTAAGTATAAAATCGAGATATTAAAATTATTCTTCAAAATATAGGCCATCATTGCCAATTACTTTAAACCATCTTTCTACCAGAACTTGAATTTGGTTGTCCTTGGTTTTCAAGGCAGAAAACTCCTCACATCCTGATTTGACTTTCCTGTTGTTGTTGAAGTGCCAGCATTTCAAAAAAAATGTGCCATTGACCGTAAAAGACCATAGCCAAACAATGCAATGCCAGGGCTGTAAGGAGGGTGGGGTAAGATGCTAACACTCTCCATTTCTGAGAATCTTTCTTTGATTAAGAGTGAACAATGGGCAGGAACATTGTCTTGCTGAAACATCACTTTAATATGATTGACCAAAGCAGGGGACTCATCTTTTAAAACTCTATATACTCTTTCGAGTAGTTCACAGTAAAGCTAAACATCAGTAGCCCTGCCATCTGGAACCAGATCAAAGTGCAAATATCCTCATAATTCCACCAAACACAAAGCATTACCTTGAAGGTTGTTGTTCCCAGAATTGAACCGCCTGAACCAAAACGCTACTGTATTACGATGCACCACATTTTCACCTTCCACCGCACAAATTTCCGCAGCGGCTGCCTTTGCACTTAATCCTTTTTTCCAGTAGTACCTCAGAAGAACATGAATGACAATTTTTTCTTCCAGCATAATCAGTGAAATTTATAAAATGTAATGAAAGGTAGTGAAAGTTGGTATACATAATTAAATAAGGTTAGTCAAAGTAAGCAACAATATATGCATTGCTTACATCAGTGTAGAATAAGGTTCAAATGGAGACTTAAATGCCAGCAATGAATTAATGCCCAAAGACTTTTGCAACAACCTAATAGTGTATTACAACTAACAGATTTTTTTTGCCAGATATAGTTTTCTTTTCAATACCTGCATTAAATAATTTAAGCTGTAGTAACACCAAGTGTCTGTGGGGAATTACATATTTATCATCTTATTAAGTGTTTCTCATTAGCTGATTCAAACACAACTAAGGAAAATAAAAGGAAGATGGATATCACTAGTATCATTTGCTTGCGCTTTCAAACTTTCATTAATTTAGAAACAACAAAACAATTTATATCTCTTCCACAGAAAATAAAATCATAGGTTTATTCCAATATTTAAAATTACAGTATAATTCTACAATTATTGTAGTAGGAGGTCTGCTATATTATATTCCATCCAGGGTTGCCCGGCTGTTTTTTTGTTTTGTTTTTAGGGTGAGAAAGTTTTTATTTTATTTATTCTTATTTGTTATTAACTACTGTGAAATGTATACTCCATTTTTATCTGATTAGAAACTGAATATTATGAATGATTAGAAAAAATTAGTTTGAAAACATACCTCAAGTTTTTTTTGTTTTTTTTTATTAATTTATTTTACATGTATTTCTGCAGTGTAATAAACTAATTAAAAGATGTTCTCCTAACCAAGTATGCCCGAACCAATAATTTTGGATCCTTTTTTTTTGTTCATCAAATGTTCATCTCTGATTTATCTTATTTTGTGTTGTTTTAGGTTTATCTGTAATCATTAATTTGATTTGGGCCCTATTTCATAATAAAGTACAAGTGGAAATGTTCGTTTTTAGAGGTTGCAGATTGCTTATCGTCATTAGGTAATAGTAACTTTATTTAATTTACTTTTTTTTAATGTAACTATTTTAAATTTTCTTGTGTTTCAACATTTCACAGTCATTGGCCTTTGCCACTTTATCATGAAATAGTGGGTGCCTATTAAGTAAAGTGCAAGTGGACCTATGATTTACACTGTGAAATGTTGAAGCATGATAGAATTTCAATTAGTTATATTAAAAAGAAATAAATTAAAAAAAAAATTGAATACAATTATTATTATCTAATGATGATAATTAAACTGTTACCTTAGTTACAGTACTTTTTCCAATTGTGTTTGTCCTTTATTACGAAATAGGGCCCTAATCTTTCAGCAAGTATAACTTATTTAGGTTTATTTGCAATAGTAAGTACATTGAATTAAATTAATATAAAAATGTTTAGTAAAACTAAATAAACCTTAAGCAAATTTTTTATCATTTATCCTTAATTTTCTCATAGGGGAATAATTTTCGTAACATCAAAAGAAAAATATTTATTAAACATTAAGGATTAAAGTTGGTGGATCAAGGAAAAATTTAGAAAAGCTTAGAAGAAAAATGCAGTAGCTAAGTCATACATGGTAACACTTATTCTATTATAACTAAATCTGCCTGGACAATTAAAGAAACCAAAATACTTCTACTTTCTTTACCAAAATTGTTAGAATTATCAAACTCTTTAAACTAGCAGAGTTACTCCGCATTGTGCCAAAGATATTTTCCAATATCAGATAATAATCAAATATCTTGATATACTATAGCACAGTGCCTATACAGGATATCTCCGTAAAAATGATAACTCTAGAGGATTTTGTAACAAATTTAACACAGAAAAAAGTTCCTATGAACATGGATCAGTAATTGAAGTCTTGACTACTTTTCAGGCCAAAAACCGGATCGAAACTAACGTGATTGAAAATTAGATTTAGCATCAAATTGTGATTCACATCGAATCCACCAATAGTAGCTCGATAGATCAAACACACAATCTTTGATGAATTGTCGGAGTTGACACGATTTTCAAAATGACTGGCAAATGTCTAATCACAAACCAACTTGTTATTTATAGTAAAATTGGTTTTAGGCTGTTTTGTAAAAAAGAGAAACATTCTAAAAACTGACAGATTCGGAAATAAATTTGTTCAGAAAGGTAAAACGGGGTTTAACCGCAATGTAGAACTTGATTTAAAAAATCATGTCAACTCCAGCAATTCAATGCTATATCTAATTTTCTATCAAGTTAGTTTCGATCCATTTTTTTGGACAAAAGGAGTCGTTCGTGCCAAAAAGTGTCAAACATATTTTTTTAAAAGTTTTTTGGGCTGAAAACTAATCAAGACTTCATTTGCTGACTCATATTCAAATGAACTTTTTGTTCAGTGTTAAATTTACTATAAAACCGCCAAGGGTTATCCTTTTTTTAGGAGGCACCATGTAGATAATAAAATTATGATTATAAAAAAAATATGGAATTTCTTGACATACAATAGTTTATCAGATTTCAAACCGGCAGCTTTAAAAATAAAAAAAAAATTAAATCATCCTTAGGAAAGTTATGAAAGTAATTTCGTAGCTTCTTCAAAAAATTAATTTTCATGAGACAAAAATGAGAAAATGAAGATGATAAAAACATTAATAGTCCGCTTTCCAACAGGCAACTCCTCTGGCTATTTTTTAATTTTTGTTTTGAATGCATTTCAAAATGTTTGTCCTGATTTTCATTATATATTTCCATCAGTCAACTGCCAATTTAACTCCAAAATTCAATTACTTTTTTTTATATAACAATTTTCATTTATAAGTAATTTCATTCTTTCAAGAAATAGCAAAATAGTTTTTAAGTAATTAAAATAATTAAATTTTGTGTGTTCAGCAAAAATATGCATATCATTTCATTTTGGTACCTCCACTTTATCTACAGAATTTTATGAAAATTAACCTATAATTAAAGTGTAGCTCGTAACCATGCCTTAGATTTCTAAATTTGGTCCTGGAGCTCTTACAATTACAAAAACCCTAGTATACCATAGATGTCAAGAAAAGAACTGTTTGAATCCTAGCCAAAAAAATAAAAAATGTTATCATCTAATGGCTCTCACACCCAGTCACATAGTTGAATTAATGACAATTAGTTTGAATTTCCCTATAAACTTTTGAGTAAACAGACTCCATCAGTTTCTAAAATAATGGCTTTCTTTGAAGCATACAATTCATAACAGTTTAAATTTCTTAAGGGGGTGTAGGTACAATGGGTTGTCAAATAAGCCTTCTTAGTTTTCCAAGATAAAATAAAGCTTATTCGCTAAAATTTATAATGTACTCTAATATATGAGCTATTAAATTTGTTGCAGTGCTGGTAAGTATGATGTGGTCTCATTCAAACATTATAATGATATCTTTATTTAACATTAGAGGCTTATTGACAAAATCTCTGGATAAGAATAATTGCTGTTTGACGGCCTATTTATCATTAAAACATTTTTCCACTCACGGAGCTCTGCGGAGACCAGAAATAAGTGGTAATCCTAATTAAAAAGGAGGATGGTGTCTCTTTATAAATACATCTGAACAGGAGTGGGAGCCTAGCATTCGCTTGCTGAAAAACAACACTGTTTTGATAAGCCAATTGGGGACATGTTACTAAGTGAAGGCCAAACAGGCTGAAGAACAATTGAAGTGAAAATCTGCTTAAGTTTTTGAAAATCTTAGGTGAAATGAAACAACTAAAGGCAGCAATAAAGCAAGATTTTTCCATAAAAATGTTCACTATCAAGGGGAGAGCCACAGTCAATAAGTCACTGATTTCAAACAATTTTTTTTGTGGTGATTCTGCATCCAAAAATATTGGACAAGTATGTCAACGTCCGTTCCAATGGGCCCAAGGAGCCGAGAAAAAAATATAACACGCTGAAACTGCTTTATTTTTATCTCGAATTTGGAAAATGATATGAAAGCGGTTTTTCGACCAAAGCATTTATTTTTCAGTATAAATTTAAGGAAAAATACAAGCGTTTAAAAATGATTGCTTTTTGGTCAGGTAAATTGAAAAAATGTTCCAATCATCGCACAAACTAGCCTCATAGATTTTTTTACATCAAGAATTATGGCAGATTTTGATTCAGCACACCAAAAAAACCTTCATGTTGAAAATATCATCGAAAACAAAAAATTATCTTATAAATAAAATAATTAAATTTTATAGTGATTTCAAGGTTCTATTGAATTATATGTAATGAAAACACTATTCCTCTACGGAGTGAAGTATAATAACAGAATTTTTTTATTCAAAACTGGAGTCAATTTGGTTTTAGCATTCTGAAAAACTCCCATATTCAAATTTTCGTGTGAATAAAAATAAAATAAATAAAAATAAAAAAATTTTGAGTAAAAATTTTGCCAAGGATCGTCCCTTCAAATTTTTTTACAGATTTAAAAAATTTCCTGTAAATCAGGAACCCTTTACAATTCAAACCAAATTTGGGTCATCGGTCTTAATCTATGCGGTTCGCTTTAATTGTGGTCAGTGGTCGCTTTAATTGTTTATTTTAGAACCAATGTTATCCGCAAAAAACTTCGATTTTGTTTTTATTTTGTAATCAGTTTTTTATACAAACCATCTAGATAGTCCGCTAATAATAATAATAATAAAAGGATACCACCAAACACTGTCTACAAACTTCAGTCCACCAACTACCATCCACACACAAATCCATTAGAACACCCTTAACACAATCCTCCCACCTACGTTTCGGTCTACCCCTTGGACGTTTACCAGTCGGCTCAACATTTATTAACTTTTTAGGAATTCGTTCGTTACAGAGCCCAACAACTTAACAAGTCCATTTCAACCACCACAATATCACTTCAATTATATTAGCAGGGTGCTCCAATTGCTGCTCCACAATTCCACATTGTGCAACCTCCTAAATTCTCCAGCTGACTCATCCTATTTCGGACCAGATATTTTACACAATACCTTATTCTTCGTCCTTCAAGGTTAGCGACCACGTTTCACACTCATACAGAACTGTAGGAAAGATAATAGTTTTGTATATTCTAACTTTTAAGTTTCTGGACAAAATGCGTGATTTAAGTAATGTTGACACCGAAAAATAACAAGCATTTCCCGCCTTTATTTCCTCTTAAATTTCATTTTTCTAGTAATCATAGACCCCAAATACTTAAATTTCTCAATTTGTTCAAACCTATTTTCTCCTTATCTATATCATGAAAATCGCCTCCGTTTCTGTTGCTTACCATATATTTCGTCTTATCCATATTTATTTTGAGGCCAATCTCTTTACCAGCTTTTATCAACGTTGTTGTATTGAGTTTTATAGTTTCCGCGTCCTCATTTAATAATACCAAATCATCTGCAAACTCAAGCATGGATATTTTACCACCCAGATCTAAACCCCTTTCAGTACGCATCACCTTTCTAATGACATACCCAAGTGCTAAATGAAATAGGAAAGGTGAAAGAGAATCACCTTGTTTTAAACCCAAGTGAACTTTAAATTTATCCGAAAAATAATTACCGATTCGAACTTTATTGAATGTTTCGGTCATGCACATCCCTACTAGATTTAATAACTTCTTCGGTATTCCCTGCTCAATAAAAATGTTATAGTCTCTGGCGATCAATAGAATCATAAGCATTTTTGAAATCGATAAAAAGCTGATGAACTACACCGTTGGATTCTAATTTTTTTCTAATATTTGCCATAAGGAAAATATTTGATCGGCTCTGTCTCAAACCACATTGGTAGTCTCCGATAATTTCCTCGTCCCATTCCGTGATTCGACTAGTTAGGATCAACGAGAATATTTTATAACATACCAGGAGGAGTGATATTCCGCAATAGTTATTACAATCCGTCCTCAGTCCCTTTTTGTGAATCGGAATAAGTATAGATTCTTTCCATTCTTCAGACATTTTTTCATTTTCCCAGATCTTTTTAACCAAAAAATTTATTTTAAAAACTCCAGTTTCACTGTACGCTTTTATTAATTCACTGGGAATGTTGTCGATTCCCGCTGCTTTATGAGATTTTAATTTTGTGATGGCTATTTCGACTTCCTTCTTACTCAGTTCTTCAATTAACTGTTCAGCACTCTAATATTCAGAAGGAGGAGATTGACTATGATTTCCCGAATTCATAATACTTTCAAAGTGTTTTTTAAATTTATTCACAATGTCCCCTGGATCAGCCAAGATATTGTTATTTTCATCTCTAATTCCATTCAATGCGGGTTTAAACCGTTTACGCGATCTGTTTATACCCTGGTACATGTTTCTTACGCTCTTTTCAATTCTATTAGTTTCTATCTCTATTATTTTGTTTTTAAGATATTCTCGGTTTTTATTTCTAAGGAATTTAAACATTTCATTCATTAGGGTTCAGAAGTTAGCAAAATTGTTATCGCTTGGATTAATTAGATCTTTTAATTTGGCGGCTTTTCTTTTTTCATACAAGTTTAGCCAAACATTATCAAACCACGGTTTGTTCTTTTTACTGTCCCTTTTCCCAAGACACAAATTACTTACCTGTTTAATATTACCCCTAATTCCGACCCATAGTAGCTTGTCTATATCTTCACGATCCTCATCTAAAGATTCTAAGGCATCAAACCTATTCTTGATATCTATCGCAAATTGATTTCTAATTGAAGGGTTTTTCAATTTATCTAGATCAAAATTTTCGGAACTAATCAGCTTCTTTTCTGTTTTTTATATTAAGTTTTTGTCGAAGTTTCGCGATTACTAATTCATGATCTGACCCACATTCTGCCCCACTATAAGACCTCACATTAATTATACTATGTTGCCATATTTGTTGTATCAAGACATAATCAATTTGATTTTGTGTTTGTGAATATGGCGATATCCATGTATACTTATGAATATCATTATGTTTAAATGTAGTACTTTTGATTGTTAGGTTTTTCGAGATAGCAAAGTTCATTAGTCGGATCCCATTATCATTACTGTTCGTGCAAGCTTTCTTTACCGATTGTCGAATAGAATACTTCTTCCCTTCCCACCTTTGCGTTCGCGTCTCCTAATATTATTTTCATGCAGTTTCGCGGTAGTTTATCGTACACCCACTCTAGTTTATCATAAAATTCGCATTTAACTTCATCATCACTGTCTTCGGTAGGAAAATTTATGTTTATCAACGCATTTTAAACCACCGTCCCTGAAATATGGCCACCGATATCCTATCACTAAAAAACTGAACGTCCCTCAATGCGGAGAGCAATCTATTCCTAATTAGAAATCCAGTACCTAAACAATAATTAACGTTCCCATCGTGCCAAATAATATAATTCCCTCCTGTAAATGAACCATCTCCTAGCCAGCGAACCTCGTGCAGTGCCACGATATCTACATTGCATCCCTTAACCTCATTTAAGGAATACGATGTAGATAATCCGATATGATATTTATACCAATGGAAAAAATAAATTTCCCTTTTTCTAACGAATCCAAGAAAATCAAAATCGGATAAACTGAAGATGAGATACAGAGCTTCATATTGAAATGTAATTTCATGGCTTACAAATTTTGAGCCCCCTCGAAACTGAAAAAAAATTATTATTTTTTGTTTTCGATATTTTCAATATAAGGATTTTTTGGAGCGCTGAATCAAAATCTGCCATAAATTTTGTTGTAAAAAAATCAATAAGGCTGGTTTACCGGATAATTTAAAGATTTTAGACTTGTTAAAAAGTTAGATTTGTAACAATTGAGAATATAAAAAAAATAAAATTTAAAAAATATGACTATCAATGAATGGTATCACTGATATAATAAATTATATATAGCTTCGAGCTTAGAAAGTATATAGTTAGAACTAAAAATCAATTAAAAATAAAAAAATCATTCCTCGAGGATTTGTTGATTAATTTCTGGATAAAATAGGAAAATATGTGCAAAAATACCACTTGAACTAATATTTATTTTAAAGCTATGTTTCAAGAATTTTCAGCCTATTACTAAGAAACTTTAATAAGATACCTGTCAAAATAATCCAAAGAATTAAATGAATTTAAAACAGCATTTCAGCCTCATAACAGCTCATGAAAACTGTAGGAAGAAAGTCTAAATCAATCTGAGCTATGCACAAATGCACTTACCAAGATATAGCATAATCCTTTTAATGAAAAAACAAATGAGTAGTACCTACTGATAGAGCCCAAAACACCAGTAATGTCTGTTAATATAGTTGAAACCTTAATCTAACCATTAATGATTCAAAACCCAGGCAGAATATCTGTTAAATTCCAAATTGAGAAATAATGAATAATATACTATATATCAATAAGAAAAACCATAGAATCAGGATATTCTAATAATTAGAATTGAGAAAAATTGGAAGAGATCTGAATTCATAAAGATCAAAATTTAGTAACAATTGGCCTAATTATGATGTATTTTCATATCTGGATCCAGACTGGAGACAATGCAGCTTTATTTAGTTAATTTTGAGAATCCATAGTATTGTTTACTTTAAAAATCTATGAGACATTTTTCTTTTCCATTGGTTACTACTATTAAATAATACTAAACTGATCATTAGTGTTGATATTAAAAGCATGATAACTAAGGAGGAAATGAAAATGTTTCAGTTGGTGATGAATCAAACCAATTCATAGGTATGAAGTCATTGAAAATCTTAATTGGAATGGCATAGGTAGATATGCTTGACCCTCGACTTCATGGAGGTAGGATGGTTACCACTGTGCTCAAACTGCCTCCTTTAAGCCCTGACTAATATCAGGTTCCCATTCTGTTAAGGGGGAAGTGGACCCAGGAAGCACGCCATGACAAAATCAATGTGGCAATCGTTAGCTATAAATAAAAACGGTGTCTCCATTCTTCAATTTAAAAAGTAATTAAAACAACATTTAAGGAATAATGGCCATACTTTTAAAATAGTTACTGATATTTTTTCCTTTGAATTAAATATTTCCTAATTTCCTAAAATTAAGATATAAGGATGCAAAAACTGTTCATGAACAACGTTGAGCCATGTTTTGATGCCTATAGAAAAACTTGCTCTATGTGCATAATTCTCTTGGTAATCATCTTCCAAATGGCGGTAAAGGCAGTGTTTTGGTGCCACTGATATTATTTCTCAATAATCAAATCATACTAAAGACCTTAATCATGAAAAAATAAATTCTTATTAGATATAAAAGTGTCTATTGCATGTGCCCCTTTAGTACATGACTAGGAATAAAAATAAAGCCAAATACGAAGAGTGCACAAAGAGCAAATCCAAAATAAATAAATGGACACCAAAACAGAGCCCAACGTACATTCAGTATACCAAGAAATCACAACATAGAGAATATTTACTTTATTTATAAATACATTGTACTGCAAATATTCAATTAAATAAAGTACTATAAAATAACACATAACTTGAGCACAGATTTTACATGAACTCCTTAAATAAAAGTCTTCAAGTATAATTGTTAATTTGTGTTACAATGATATAATTTTAAAAAAATTAATAATTGGTTAGATAACAAACAACAGTCTTTTTTCCAGGAGTTAATTTTCACTGTTATTTACTTTAATTATAGTATAGATCAAGGAGCCCATATAAAAAGTGCCATGTTATTACAGGTATATGACAGCCTCATTTACAGTAATCACTTTTTTTAACATGGCTAAACATTGCTACAATGTGAATCGCTCAATAGTGCTAATAATATGGACATTTATTTACACATAACTTATTAAAAGTATAAAAATGATACTTTTACTTTATAGCTAAATAATCGAATTATTACAAATATTTATTTAACAATACTATCAACATATTCAAAATAGAAATTCCTGGTTATCGGAATCATAGATATTTACAAAAATGTACTGGTGACACCTTAACCATACTACTCTTATTATCCTATATTTACAAGAGGGACACGAAAATACTTGACATTTTGAATAATTTCCGAAACGTTAGCTATGATACTAACAAATCATATCACGAGATTTGTTAAAATGCTTATGTACAGTATAATTTTAATTACAATTACAAAAAATAAAAAAAAGAGATGTACAGGCATTGAAAACCAATACATAAAACTAAATAAATAAAAAAAATTTTTTTTTACTCATATTAAAGCAGAGAACATAAAAAGTGAAAATTAAAAAAAAAGAAAGTTATATATTAATATTAGAGGAACATTATTTTTAAAAAAATATTTAAAAAATTAAATAAGAGTATTTGTAGAAATAGGCTTACATCATCTAACGATTATGAATGTCATGAGATCAAAAGTATTATCCGAACTAAAATAAAAACACGAAAACGAATTATTGAAAGATCGGTCAGAATTGGTTTAAATTAGTCCTTTGATTGTGAAAATTTTTAAAGCTTTTAATCCTTAATTATAATAATAAACTATTACCCGGCAGTGTATCATGAAGCCAAACTTGTACTTATAGTCAATGGAACAACATCTGATGGACGCTTTGATTTACTTAACCGACTAACTTTTTTGCTGACCTTACTAATTTCATTACTTGAGGCAGCAGAAGCTCTTCTAGTACGAATTACAAGATTAGGATTTGAATAAGGTGGTGGAGTAGGATTGGGAGGCGGAGGGGTACTGCGTCGTTTACCGGTCTTAAATTTTCGATTTTGTCCTGATAAAGGTTTCCCCCCATTTTGAGGACTGTCGTCTAAAGTCCACAGATCAATTGAAACACGACCATGCGATCTAGTCCTTGGAGTGCCTTCCTCTACACTAATGCCAATATGACAATTTCTTCCCCCACCCCCACTAGCTCTTGTTTTATTGACCTGATTTCGCGAGTCAACGCCAGAGTAAGTGAGAACAGATTCAGACTCAGCTTCTCCAGAGGGTGATTTCCGATCTCCTTGCAAAGCAGCCAGCCTACCAGCTTCCCATTCCTTCTTTTGTTGCTCAATTTCTGCTTCTGCTGCAGCCAACTGTTCTTTAGACCAAGCAGCATCGTTTTCTTCCATAAATTTCATGGCATACCTCTCAACAGCTGTAAGCTAAAACATATAACAACATTCATGTTATAATTATTAAACTACTTTAAATAAAATAAAATAATAATAACACTGATCTCTTCTAAAAGGAAATATCTTTTCTTCACCAATATAATAATATGGTTTTTAACATTAGAGAAATCCGATTTATCATACTAAAAAGTTTGACACGACACTATCATAAAACCGGACTATTATGAATATTTCGTTTTTGCATACACTGGCATATGATAATGTGTATATATATATATATATATATATATATGTGTGTGTATATATATATATATGTGTGTGTATATATATATATATATATATATATATCTATATATATATGTGTGTGTATATATATATATATATATATATATATATATATATATATATATATATATATATACATGTGGTGTCCATCTATTGACACATGGAAGTCTCATTCCATTATACGACATCATATGTCGTTTTCTTTCAGTTGGTAACAAATTCCCAAGAGATTTCTTTATATTCCTTGATAACATTACAACTATCTAAAATAAGTATTTTACACTCAATTTTAACATTTAAAACAAGTAATAAACTTGATTAATTAAAGTGGAAAAAAATCGCGTTTATAATCCTTATCACTGAACCAAATGATCTCTGTAATAAATGTAAATATATCATTTAATGTAAGTATATTATAATGCCTTCAAGTAAAGTATCCCTTTCGGCTCTTCAATTTCAACCAAAATTTATTATTTATACTGATATAAAAGTCTAATTAATCAAATTTGAAAAGTTTTACATCATATTTTAATGTAATTTTGGATAAAAATCAATAATGACCTTCAAGTGAAGTACAACTTCCTGTAATAATGTAGAGGTTCACAACTAGATTTTACAATAATCCTAAATACAAAATTTTAACTTTCTACGGCTAACCATTTTTGAGTTATGCGAGATGCGTACGAACGAACGTATATACAGATGTCACAATGTAACAAGTCAAAATGGATATTTCCGTTGAAATCTGAAAACCGAAAATTTTCATGATTACTATACTTACTTTACTGCGTACAAGATAGTAAAAACATTAATACCTTGACTGCCACCAAATTATGTCAAAGCATAGTGTGTGCCTCCACATTTTTTCTACTTTTATTATTTGCTTATATTTTTTAACTTTTTTATATTAAATCAAACAAGGGTTAGGGAGGAAGGACCTTCCTCAAGTTCAAATTACATGAGCCATACGTGAAATGGTAATACTTTAAAATGGTAAAACTCAATACTTTTGAGTTAACAAAAACTTAGACTAATAAACGGTTATTAAAGTAAGCGTAATAGGATCTGCTGAAGGATTAGATGTCCAAATTGTTTAGATAAGTACAAGCTTCAAACATAAGAAGACTTGTTTTACTTAAATACTAAAAGCCATAATATTAAAGCCATTCATTATTTTAAAAATATACAGAGAAATGTTATTAAGAAACTGAAAATTTAAAATATTAGAATGAGGATGATGAAAAGCATACTTGTTGCATAAGGTTATGAAGTTCCAATTCTGCCTTGCTCATTTCTTGGCCAGCAACCCCATCATGGGTATCAATGGGTATGTTTTCATCAAACTCTGCCAGTTCAGCAGCGGCCTCTGCTTTGGCAACCTTTGCTGCTGCAACATCTGATTCATCTTCTGCCTGAGCCATCGCACTCTCAAGAGCACCAATTGCTACTTTCTCATCAGAATTGGCAATAATCTACAAAATAAAATTTAAAAATGTCATTATCATTATTATTATTGCCACTGTCATTGTTGTAAAATTTACTATCACCAACCGTCCTACTGTTAAGCAGTATAAAATAAAATAATGTTTAATTATGATGACTAATAGTTAATTGTAATTAATAAATGTTTATATAACACATGTATTTAGAGTAAATAGACCAACTTAACCTAAAAATTGTTTGACTAATCAATTGGCATACAGTAAAATCACACCAATTTCCTTACATTAATAAAAAAATTATGAAAAATTACTCCCAAAAGTGAAAAGCTAATTTTTAAGCAATACCTACATTGATAATAAAATAAAATTAATTAGAAAATTAAAGTAAATATTTTAGAATATAGAAAATATAGGTTAAATAGAACCTTGATAACCGAGAAATTTAGTCATCCGGACGATGCAGTAGTCCAAACTGACTCACTCTAAGCCTACTCATTCTTTTCCTGAAGACTGGTTAAAGTTCGTAAGTCGGATCTTTCTTTTAAATGCCACTCAGAAAATACAATACAAAAAATAAAATAAAATAATGAACTTTTTTGAAAAGAAATATAATTAGAAATATAAATATGAAGGCATTTAATTATCCATGTTGTGCATTTAAAAAAAAAAAAAAAAGAATGTAAATGTATGTGCCTTCCTAATGTACTCAGTAAGAAAGGTGGATCGGATGATTTAGAAGTGTGGATGGTCTCTGGGAAACAATTCCTCTGGATTATTAAGGTCCTAATATACTAGAATCTGGCAAGATAGAAAACGACCTGAGCAGAAGTCGGCTCAGCCAGCCGCCATGGGGAAGGCATTTCTCTTCTCCTAATACTTGTCCTCTCCTTCTATCATGATAGTTCTGGTTTTCATATATGCAAACATTTTGGATGCATAATCTCTGGTTGTAGTAAAAGTACTGATAACAAAGATATTTTGCTTCTAATGTGAAGAATATGTGCGAAGTGGGAGAGCACCCTTCCCCTCTTTTACACCCCTCAGCCTCGCCTCCGAATTTGGAGAAGGTTGTTTTCTATCTTGCCGGACTTAGTAGATCAATTCTCTACAGATGTTAACATCGACAAATATTTATAATAGAATTTATATCAATTTTAACTATTAAAACAATTAGAGCTATCACTGTTTTGTAATGGAAATGATATATATGATTCAACAAAAAATAACTCGAGGTGTTTTTATTTGAGGAAAATGTTTAGATTAATTTATAACAAAAAAAAGCAGTGGCTTTGCTACAATCGCATAAAAAAGTTTTAAAATCAAATGTGGCAATGCTCTTTATGAAGCTGAAGCATTGCTTTTGATTGATTTTCAAATAGTGTTTGGTCTTAATTGGAGCACAGCTTAAATTCGCATAGCATGGATACGTGACTCCACCATGAGAAACTATTTCTTTACGATCAAATGCCATTTAATCTGGCACACCTTTATAAAAAATTTCAAAACTCTTTGGAAAATAACTTTATTAACTTGAAATTCTTAAAGTAATTCATACAATATGTAAAAGCTTTTATATATGCAATGGCACATAGATTGCAATGAAGTCTATTTTGATTATTTAAATCTTGCTTAAACCTAGTCTCTAATTTTTAATAATACAAAAAATAACTGTAACTTTGAATCTGATATTATTTCCAGACGATCCAAAAACTTACTTGAAACTAAATAAGCTTTTAAAATACCAAAAATTAATTCACCTGAGTGTCTTCAGCATTCTGAGCAGTTTTATCATTACTATGAAGAACTTCAGCCATTCTTCTGGAAGCATCATTCTCGGAGGTATCAACATTAAACAGATCTTGAATTGTTGACTACAAAGGAAAATAAAAGATAAATTATTAATGATAAAAATATTTTAAATGTTGAAATAAAAATCATAAATATAGAAAAAAAATTTATTATATCCCATATTTTAATTGATTTTTTTGTCAAAAATTTTAATCTGCTAATAATATTTCAACATTAATTTATTATTTATAATAATCTATCTCAGTTGATGTCCACATGATGGTATAGAAGAATCAATCTAATTAGGGATTAATAAATTATTTGCCACTTCTATAATTTATCAATCCCTAATAAATCTATCTGCCATGTTTCAGCTAATATGCAATCATTTTCAGGCAAATAAAAGAGCGTTAAAGTGTAATTAAACACATCAATTTTATATTTTCCCCGTATTGCACCTGTCATAAAATAAAGATACAACTCAAAATCTGAAATAGTAGGAAAATCATATTTAAATTTTTTTTCCCTACACTTTTGAAAACCTTTTCATTAAAGCAAACTGAACATTCGCAGGATATTACGAATGTTCAGTGTGTTTTAATAAGGAGGTATTCAAAAATGTAGAAAAAAACTTTAAATAGGATTTTCTAACAATTTTAAATTTGAATTGCGCCTGTATTCTACGACAGGTGTGATATCTAACCAAAGTTTGAAATATTTGGTAAATTAACTTAATTTTTACTGTATACTATTACTTTTCTTTTGTCTTTGATTCTCTTCAGCTTAAGGTAACATCAGATAATAAAGGCGGCATTAGCATAACTTTTATACAAAAAGAAAAATAAACTCTGTTAAAGACTTACACTCTTAAAGTAAGCAGTAGTAAAGTTTCCTCCTTCAATAGCTACATCTCCAAGCATTCTTTTTTGGTTGGCTTTTTTAAGTATATTTTCCTCCACAGTTTTTTCACTAATCAATCTATAATTTAGAAAAATAAAACATAACATTCTTACAGAAAATAAGTTTTCAGATCATTATCATTAAATGGCTCATTACAAAAAGTGGGGTTATGGAAGAAAGGCTAAAATAAATGTAATCTAAAATTAAGTTTCAAAAATATTTTTTTTCTTCGGCTTTTCTAAAACATTAATTTAATTTGTTAAAAATCATTATTGAAAAAAATACAAAGTATTACAAACAATAACAGTCAGACTGCAGCCCAATATGATTGATGATGAACCAGAGACTGAAAATTCAAAGCACCGCACACTTAAATGAACACTGCCTGCAGGTAGTGCTGCAGGCAGTGCACTGTCCCCACTCAATCACAACTACAATGCAATACTCCAGAAAATATGGCGAATATAATTCAAATACAATAATAAAATCAGCAAAATTGGATTTAGGACAATGAAGTACAGATATATGCGATCACTTTCTATCTAGAAATTGAGTCTATCACCAACACGTCATTGATATACTTAATGGTGTTAAGGCTTTTTTTTTTTTTTTGTGTCATTGATATACTTAATGGTGTTAAGGCTTTTTTTTTTGTATCACCATGACCCAAAATTGCATTAATTGTAAAACCTGACGACTCCACTATTTCATTAATTTTACAAAAATCATTTAGGCCTTTGATTACACTGATATAAGAATTAACTCAATTTAAAATAGACATCAGACCCACAGGAAATGAGAAACATTTAATAGACAATTGTTTTTATTCACAATATATTTTTATGAATTTTAAGAAAAATGCATTTCCAACTTGTCTATAAAATGATGTTACCTCATGATATCCAATGCATTAACTAGATAAATTGTAGAAGATCAAAACAAATTAACTACAACAGCAATACATAAACAAAAGTACAAACCTATAAATGTGTACATCTCTTGTTTGGCCGATTCTGTGACATCTGTCTTGAGCTTGAGCATCCATAGTAGGATTCCAATCACTATCATAAAATATAACAGTATCAGCACCAGTTAAATTTATACCAACTCCCCCAGATCTTGTAGATAGAATAAAGCAGAATATTCTTTTGTCAGCATTAAAACGTTCCATTAAGAGCTGGAAATTAAAACCAATGATAATAAAAATCTTTATTCAAACTATTAACAAGTTAAGATAATTTAGTTTTGTATTCAAAGAAATAAAACTTCCCAATATTAAAAAAATCTCATGTGGACAGCACATGACTTCCTTTTACATCTATTAAACTATAAACCGATGGCCTGAGTTGTAATCCTAGACCTGTTAGATCTAGAATTTTATTTTCTAAAACTTTTATTTCGAAAATTGACGGAGAACCATTTACAAAATCTATCATGAAAATTAAAAAAGTATTATGAGCTTCAAGTAAACTACAAATTCCGGTTGTCCAATTTTAATAAAAATTGACTATGTTATTTATATTGACATATAAGTATTATAACCATATTTGAGAATTTTTTAATTTAATATAATTTTTGATATGTCTATTAGAACCTTTAAGTAAAGTACCAATTCCGGTTATCCAATTTTAACCAAAATATACTAAGTTATTTATATTGACATATAAGCCTTATTACGAAATTTGAGAATTTTTGAATTTAATATAATTTTTTATCAAATTCTATTAGGATCTTCAAGTAAAGTACCAATTCCGGTTTACTAATTTTAACCAAAATGTAGTATGTTATTTATATTCATAAATAATTCTTATATACCTATATTATATTTTAATATAATTTTAGATGGAAATCTGTTATGACCTTCAAATAAAGCATCATTTCCAGTGATCATGTAGTGACCAAAAAGGGAGGTGCACAACTAGATGTTACAAAAATCCTAAATACAAAATTTCAACTTTCTATGGCCAACCATTTTTGAGTTATGCAAGACAGATATCCCGAGGAAACAAAACTACTCATAGTGCGCATATAAATCTATGAAGTTTTTTTTCATTGTGTGTTTTATACTACAACCACTAGGATTATTAAAGGGTAATATGGCATAAAAATAAAAGGTATAAATAAACTTAGTTATTGAATAAGATAATAGATAAATATTTTTTAACTAACATTAAAAATATAAAAAGTTATACCTGTCTCTGATCTACTTTTGTTGTTCCATCCAGACGAAGATATATATGGCCATGAAAGTTAAGAAAAGCTTCCAGGACGTCTAACATTCTAGTCATTTGAGTAAAAATTAATATTCGATGATGGCCAGCCTTCAATCTTCGAAGCAGTTTGTCTAATGACTGAAGCTTTCCACAGTCATATTGTATTAGTCTTCTATCTGGGAATTGGGTACTCATTGCTGATGAAATACTATGAAGTAATCGAAGTTTAGGTCTTAACCAAGTTTCAACTAAAGATAGTCTTTTATCTTCTTTGAACATCTTGGAAGGTGGCGGATGTGGCACATGTAAACGGACAGGCTGACTGGAAACAGCAGGTACATACAAAACAAACCTACAAAATAAAAAACATATTCAGCCATTCTGATCTCAATGGATTTTTCTACAGAGTAATCATAAACTAATTGAGCAATTTCAGATATTTCAGCTTGTGAAGAAATATGCAAAGAACAAAATTTTGCACAATCTAAAACAAAGATAAGTTGATCAAATTATTATGTTGTATTTAAGTAATAAATACACTAAAACATTACAATAATTAATAAACATATTATCAACAAAGATTTAAAACAAAGTAAAAGAAAATGTAAAGTTAGTGGCAAATTTTACACTCTTGAAGATAGGTAACAGCACTTTGTACTATAAAATACAAGTACTATTAATATATTGTGTCTTAAAAAATAAATTATGCCATGTAATTAGGTAGAGTAACCGACATACTTATATAACATAAAACATAAAAAAATTTATAACAATTCTACTACCCAAGGGCATTTCAAGCAGTTCTACAAGCAGAGCTTCTAAAATGTTTGTGCTTAAAGAGTAAGAGAAAATAATGACTGATTAATATGCTTTTTAAACCCAAGAAAAATTAAAATAAATAGCAACAAAATAAGGAAAATATATATCAGTACCTAGAAAATATATCTGAAAGCTCTGCTACTCTGTCTTCAATGGAATGAATAGTTGCGGTTAGAGCATGAGTCTGGTTCCAAAATAACAGTGGGTTTGGAGATAAAGCATTCCTACAATGAACTGTTCCAATGCAGTCTTTATTCTCATCAGGAACATCATCCAATGTTAAAGATGATAATAGGTCAGAACCGTAAATTGGAAGGGCCTGACACCTTAATTCATTTATTCTCGCAATTAACTCCAACTTCTCCTTTCGCCGTCTCTTTCTAAGATTTTCTAGATATTCCTATAAATTTGGTATCAAATATTTAAACTTCAAATCTTTAAATGCATAAAAACAAAATTTGTTAGCACCACACTTACATCTTTCAAATCTTCATGAGGATTAGATTCTTCCTTGTTTTTATTCATATTGAGAGTACTCTGCCGGGTAACTTTTTTAGGAGATGGCAATGAATTGGCAGTTGACCCATTCCCTTGAGTTGGTTCTGATATACTGACAGGAGAATTGTTAGCAGTAGTCACACTATTTTGCTGGGGAAAAGAAAAAATAATAATAATACCTAAAATTTCAAAAGTAATTATTATTTTAAAGACAAAAATTCTATAAGAAAAATGTAAGCTCAATTGCGATTGAAATCAATCACACCCAAGAGCACCAAAAACTAATTTATATCGGAGTTGATAGAGAATGGTGTGTGCTTTGCTCAGTATTCGCACTGTAATACTGGGCCCAGGTAGTTAAGGAATTTATTTTCACCTTCATTCTACACTAATAGTGAATGAAAAATGTGTGTAAAGGGAATTATAACACAAATTATTAGATTAAAGCTAGTTAATCTGATACCTTTCCTATTTTTCCTAGGGCAAAATTCACCTTGGAAGATAAGCCTCCAATTCCATAGTATAAGATTTGCACCCCAATATAAATAGTTGGAAAAAGTAGGGGTAAGTGTTGTATACCATCTCTAGAAATGAATCAGATTGGGAATCTGTGGGATTTTTAACATTAGTTCCCAATTATATATTATATATATCTAATTATCTAATATTAACTCTTGTTAACTAACACCTGCAGATTACTATAAGCTAACAACATTATGGGAATTCCCGGAGTGGGGAAATATTCTCTACCATGGAAAATCATATTAAAAGACGGTGAAACAATTGCAGAGTAGTTCCAACATGTCACCTGCACCTGAACTGACTTATCAGCAATTGAGACGGGCTCGAACTGCTATCGATGTATTTCAATATTTTGGTTATATTACACACCTTTAAAGAAGATGAACTGTTCGTCGGCTGTAGTTCCAACCACATTCACTTCTTCCTAGGTTTATAAACATTAAATTAATTATTTTCTCTTTTTGTATCGAAATAAACACAATTCTTATGTTCCTATACGATGGTAATCATGAACTCCCGTACTTTTTCAATCATTAAGGACAATAATGATTATGAAGCTAGAAATTCAATTAAAATGATTAGTGATTAATTAAGAAAACATTCTTTATACTAATCAGTAATCGTTATAGTTGGATTCCCAGAAAGAGATGGTTGGAATGAAGGTGTTATTTAGCGCAATGTGGTCAGATGCAGGCAGAAGGGGATGCTGTGGGGCTGACCCTCTTCGAGAGCTGGCAACAGAACATCTCCACTATTGCCAACTCTCTCCTCCTCTCCTACCTCAAGGTAGGGATCGGGGATAGTCGATAGTTGGCCACTATCAATAAAAAACAACCAATAGTATCTTAGTTCTCGCCATTGACTTCAGGAGAAATAGATAATGATTAGCTATTAACAATAAGTTTGGTCATTTATCTTTCAATACCTTTCCCTTTCCTCTCCATTGTAGTTATTATCGGCCATCAATCAACTTATCTGTTACATATAAATGTTACTATCTCTCAAACACTTAAATCAAAAACATTATATACATCCTAATTTATTTAACATTTTTTTTGACATTTTCCTTTAGCATCAATTTAACTAATAAAATTGTGCTTAACAATGTAATATTAAACAAAAACCAATCATTAATTTTATTAATGATTGACATTATCGAAGTAAAAGGCTTAAGAGACGTTATGCACAGAGCAGTAACAGCTTCCCATATATTGCGGGTCTCAGTAGGAATATCAATAACCGATCGTTTTTTTTTTGGATTAAATAACCAGTTTTTTTATACTATCGTTTATAATCAATTATTTTATTTAAATCCAAAAACCAACTGAAAACAAATTTTGTAAAAATAGAAAAAAAAAATGCCTATTAAGGAAAAATACAAAATAAACATCCTACCTTCTAATGCCTAAACCTCCTTAGTAAAGTCACATAAAAAAAAAACAACTTAAAATTGACGAACTCGGAACATGAAAAAATTGCTAACAACTAATTTAATTAAACTTAAAAACTTAAGTAGCTGAAATTAGAGCCATTATTCCATTTTATCTTACTTGGGTAATGCTATAACAGAAAATTTATAAAACATTTATTTTTTTGAAGTTACTAACTGCAGTGACAAACAGTAGTAAATAGTGACTTAAAGTAAGACGATTCTCAACAGCTTTTTGGCCTGGCAAAGAATGAAAGTGGCGAAATGTTTGTAGGTCCGTTGAAACAAGTTATTAAATAAACATTAAAACTTGTACAACTCATTCTTTCAAACTCTAAGGCATTGTTGACTAGAACTGAAACATATTCCATTTGATCTTACTTTTGTAATATTTATTAGAAAATTTAAAAAACATTCAATTTCTTGAAAATAAAGGAAACTTGGCCCCACTATCATTCTCACTGGCCCATAAAAATGAATTTTAGCTATTTGTTTATTTGTATAAAGGTTTTTTAGGTTATTTCTTAAAGACCAATGTGTAATTTACTTATGACTACTGATTACTAATGACTAGTTATTTGTAACAATTATAGTACCTATTAATTGTGATGTTTGAAAAAAAGGTTGGATGAAAAATTATTTCATTTAAAATAACCGTTCTTTCCCCAGTTATTAAAAAAACGATTATTTGCATCGGTTAAAACCGATCAGTTTTAATCGAACGTAAAATAACCGAAATAACTGATAACCAATTTTTTTTCCTCAGAAAAGCAGACGCTCCTAGTCTCAAGCATTAATTTATGTGAATATAACTGCTCATATATATATATATATGATATACAAAATGGACATATATATATATATATAGAAGCCTAAAGAATTACATATTCCATTCCAGAGGGTTATTGAGACTAAAAATGGTGCATTAATAGTTCAGCTTGACTGAGAAAAAGACCTAAACAAAATTGAAGAAAACATAAATTCGAACAAAATATCATATCATAAATTAACAAAAAGGATTCCTCGTGTTATTGTTAAAAATATTGAAGAGGACATAACCTTGGAAAATATTACTGATTACATTGTTGCTCAAAATGATGATATTCCACTGCAACAAGATAAAATAAGACCTGTAGTTATACTAACTACACGAAGAAACAACACCCGACACGCAGTGTTAGAAGTAGATGCAGCAACACGGGAATTACTACTGTACAATAGGATTAGCTTGGGCCATCAAAAGGTTGCGATTCAAGATTATTTTCGAATAAGAAGATGCGCCAAGTGCTTAAAGTTCCATCACAGCAGTAAGGATTGCAGAGGAAAAGTAGCATGCTCAAGATGTGGAGGGGAACATTCGGCGAGTGATTGTACTTCTGAAGAGGTTAGATGCATCACCTGTGAAAACTTCAACAAGTTCAAGAAAAGCCATAAGCAGCGTCCAATAAACCACTCTGTATTTGACCGAAACTGCCCATCGTACTTGACAGAAATACAGAAATTGGCATCTAACACTGACTACAGCATTCCTCTACAGTAAGTACCAACGACCATATTTCAGCTATCAACATATACTATACACTACTCGATTTATTTATTCATGGCGTATAGACAATTAAACATCTTACAACTCAATACACATCATTCCAAATACACAACAGACATGCTACAACAATACATAAACATAAAAGGTATAGACATTTTATTACTTCAAGAGCCTTACACAAGGTTAAATAAAATTGTAGGTTATCAACAATCAAAGGTTTTTCAAACAGTAGATAAAAATCTCAGAGCTGGTGTCATAGTAACCAATAAAAATATTGATGCCTGTATGATATTGCAACATTCTGACTCCGATTATGTATGCGTAGAACTATCGTATGGCAAATTAAAATGTATTGTAATTAGTGCTTATTTCGATATCACCCGGAATATAATTTTAGACTTATAAAAGATAGAAAAAAATTTAAAGGATTTCAATAGTTTTAATATCATTATCGGCTTGGATTCTAATGCGAGATCTAAATATTGGTTCGACAAACAAACTAATGATCGGGGTAAACTGCTGGAATCTTTTATTGTTGAGAATGATTTATTTCTATTAAACACAAACTCAGAACTAATGACTTTCCAAGGTGCGCGAGGTAGTAGTAATATTGATCTGACTTTAGTAAATAAAATAGTGACTCGACATAACCTTGTAAGAAATTGGACAATTTCGAGAGAAACCAATTTTTCGGACCATAACATGTTAACTTACCAGTTGCAGTTACAAGGAAATGACAGGACAGCAGAAAAAATTAAAGGCTTCTTATATTTGACCGAAAATGGTGACTGGGCTAAATTTTTGACTAACTTACGACATCAATTGGTTAAACAATTTTTTCCTCAACGTCTTAATAGCAACATGGAACTGACGGATACTGACATAGAAGACCTGATTCTTCATGAGTTTCCTCATACCTCCACTGATTGTATAGTTAGCAAGATAACAAAATCAACATTTAAAAGATCAGGTAACTTCAAAAATCCACAGATCAGTTCCTTGGTGGAATCCTGAACTAACTGACTTACGCAAACAGACAAACCACCTTAGAAGAACTTACCAACGGACAAAAATAGACATTGAACTACGAGAAACTAGAAAAATGGACTATTTAAAAAGTAAACAGGAATATCAACTGTTACTTAAACAATCTAAATTAAAGTCCTGGAAGGAATATGCTAATTCATCTAATGCGTGGCAGTGGCCTTATAAGTTTGCCACCAATAAATTAAAATCACATAGCTTACTGACGACTGTTCGAACTGAAGTAGGATTTACAGCTGACACTAAAGAAACATTGTCTCATATCTTAAGTACGATAATTAAAGAAGATAATTTAAACACTGACAGTGACGAACATAGACGAATGAGAGAAGACGTACTTACCCTACCTGTTACTGTCGATGACGTAGACATTCGAGATTATGAAGTATTGCAAATCATTAATAAATTAAATGACAAAAAAGCTCCTGGAATAAACAAAATAGACTCCCGTATGATTAAAAAAATGGCTGACACTTTTCCAAAATTGTTAACTGGACTGTATAAAATCTTATTTGTGAGAAAAGAATTTCCAAATAGCTGGAAAGTGGGTAAATTAAGTTTGATTCCTAAGTCTAATTCATATTCACTTAGACCTTTGAGTATGCTCTCTGTAATGAGTAGGATTTTTGAAAAAATACTAAAAAACAGGTTAATGCATCATCTTAATACTAATAATATACTTGACCGACACCAGTACGGATTCAGACCCCAATCAGGAACTGACGACGCTCTCAGTGAACTGGCCGATCATATCACTAGCGCACTCCGGCAGAGCAATAACTTATTAGTTGTATCATTGGATATTGCTGGTGCTTTTGACGCCTGGTGGCCTGCGATCTTGACTAATCTAAAAAACTATAACTGTCCTAAAAACTTATACCAAATCATTCAAAATTATTTTACTGATAGAAAACTTGCCATTCAGACAAATTTTTATTATACTGATAAGAAACTGACTTTGGGAACTCCTCAAGGGTCAGCATTATCACCTTTACTATGGAACATTTTAATAAATACAGTTTTTGAGACGGACTTACAGAAAAATACTACATTATTAGCATACGCTGATGATTTATTATTACTTATAAAACGACGAGATTTTGGCGATTTACAGACAATAGCAAACCTGACACTATCAAGGCTTAGACATTGGACTCGACGCAACAAACTTAAATTTAATTCGGAGAAGACTAAATACATAATTTTTACCAAAAAACATAGAGTACCGGAACTAGATATACGACTCAATTCAGTAAGACTAACTCAATGTGACACATTACAATATTTAGGTCTACTCTTTGACAGAAAACTAAATTGGAACAGACATTTGGACAATCTTTATAACGACACATTACGAATTATAAATGGACTGTCAATAGCTGCTAGAGCAACATGGGGCCTCAGATCGGAAGTATTGAAAGTAATTTATGAAGGCGCTGTACTTCCTAAGATGCTCTACGCTGTACATGTTTGGCATCCGGCTGTACAACGTAAGAAAAATTTGTTGAAGTTGCAGAGGCTTCAAAGGTTAATTTCAATTAAAATATGTAAGGGATTTCATACCCTATCATATGAGGCCGCAGTTCTATTGAAAGGACTTTTGCCAATCCAACTAAAAATTGACGAACGTACGACCTTATTTAACATTAGGAAAGGAAAGACAGGTTATAAAGACATGACACTAGACAAAATGGACAGAATCACTGACTGCAAGTATTGGCTACATCCAGCAGCAAATTTATGGACTAGATCACAATGTGCTACTCAGGTCACCGAAAACACTGATGTTTACACAGACGGTAGTAAGGACAGCGAGAATACTGGATGTGCATGGTTATTCCAAGCACCAGATGGAAGCAATGTGGAACAAAAATACAAATTGGAATCCTATTGCTCGAATAACCAGGCAGAAAAATTTGCTGTGCTAAAAGTGACGGAATACATCAGTAACGACCCGCTACTAACGAACACACACATCACTATACATACAGACAACAAAATCTTACTGGACTCTGTAAATAATTCCGACATTCATGACCATTTGACTGACCAAATTAGACAAAATTTAATAGAGCTTCAAAACATAGGGAAATCAGTGACTCTTAAATGGGTAAAGGCACATTCAGGGGTTGAGGGTAATGAACGGGCCGATTACCTTGCTAAAGAAGCGGCAAAAAGTGATTTATTGCCCTCATACCATCAAGTACCGCTTTCATACATAAAGAGGGATCTACAATTTGATTTGGTTAAAAGATGGGATCAAATATGGGTGAACTCAAACAAATCACCTAGCTTACACAGATTTATACCTCATATTACATCACAAAATAACAGAACTATACACAGTAATGATTACAAACTAACGCAACTACTGACAGAACATGGAAACACAAAACAATATCTCAAACGGTTCAACATTATACAAACAGACTTATGCGAAGAAGACGGACAAATCCGAAATTTTAGACATATACTTTATGATTGTAAATTATTTGACAAACAACGTTTTCATTTGATTAAAAGTATAATTCTCAGAAATGGACAATGGCCTGATACAGAACAAAATTTGCTTTCTAAATTCAAGACAGACTTGCTGAAATTTATTAAAAATATAGACTTTGACTCACTGACCAAAGATGGGCAGCGTAGGTGATCTCTTGTCGGCTATACTTCATTTTTATTTATTTTTATTTGTTTGATTTAGTTTTGTTTTTATTTCAATTAAACCACTAATTATGTATGTATTAAACCACTAAATATGTAAATTTGATAAATCGAACCAATCATGTAGTATGCCTCTAAGGCATGGAGCATGTAAAAAATAATAAACGGTCCTTATGTGGGGTTACCATGTAAGGAAAAGATGAAAAAAAAAAATATATATATATATATATATATATATATATATATATATATATATATATATATATATATATATATTAATCTATAAATGTAATAAAATTGACCAATATTATCAAAATATTCAGCATATACGAAAATAATAAAGGTATGAGTGTTTATATAATCAGAATGACGGAGTATTGGGGAAAAGGCAGTTTTTCACAAATAAATTCTGAACAGAGAGGAATAGGAATCTTAGCAAACAACCCATGGAAATATCTAGAACTAGGTGTACCCGCACAGCATTGTCCGTGAAAAGAATTGCGATCTAAATGCCCTCTTCAATTTCAAGTTTTTTTTTGTTTTTTTTATGTTCAACTTTTAAAAGATAATGTGAGTAACAGATAACAGAACTTTTGTTCTTATCATTCTGAATCATCATACTGTAAAGTTTGTACAAAACATTTATCAACTTAAAAAAAAAAAAAAGATATGAGAGTTCAACTTTGATTTTTATTTCATTTTTAATACATTATTAATCTATAGCTCATTTCACCATACTTATTGCAATGTGACATGAATGGGAAAGTAAATAAATGTATAATAGAGAACATAAATTTACCTAGGAAACACATCATTCAAAATTCAATACCCTGGTTTGACGAGGCTATATAGAATAAAAAGAAAGGAAGAAAAAAATGTTTTTTTTTTTACCAAGAATCATATTTTTATTGCAAAGCTAGTACTATTTTAAATATGATTTTATTACTTAAGCAATCCTATGGCATCAGAAAAAAATTTTTTTGTTTTTAATTAAGTCATATTTCTTTAATATCTTATAATTTAATATAAAGGCACTAAGATTCTTTTTTATGCCATTTCTATGCTTCAATTATTAGAACTCTTAGGGGAGGGGGCTACCAGAACTTTCAACGAAACAACCGGTTACCAACAAAAATTTTGACTGTAAATATTCCAAGGTCAAAACTGTGAAAATTTGTCTCGAAATTTGACTGCATTGTTTAGAACTCGTCTTACTTCGTTTAGACATTTTCTAGGAATGTAATCAAAATAATAATAAATTTGTCAAAACGGCAATAAAGCTTCACGTTTTTATACTTTTAGCGATTTTATTAACAAATGACGCTTTAACATAATAATTTCACTCTTGTTGAAATGTTTTCATAGTGAACTTGATTTTACGTGTATCGAGTCGCCATGATAACGATTACAAAATTACCAATTTTTTAAATATTTTCCTCATTAAGGGGAGTATTTCGAAAAATTTAATGCATATAAACCTTCTTGAAGAAATTCTCTAAATAATAGTGAAAACCGCATCAAAATCGACTGACTACTTTTAAAGTTTTGCGCAGGCTAAATTTTTATATATATAGATAGTAGCCCAGAAGATGAATATATCAGCAAGTTCTAGAAGTGGTTTAAATTCAATTATTTATTGGCAGTGCTTTCAAAGTGTTTATATATTATATATTATATCTAATTACATATTTTTACTACTTACAACAACAGTAGCAGCAGAAGTGATATTTAATGGAGGAACCCTCATGATAGGCCGATTAGAGTTGATTTGTGTCACAGATGTAGGATTGACTAGTTTAGCAACATTGCTACCTTGTTTGGATACAACAGTTAGTCTTTGTCCAGTAGTAGTCATAACTAAAAAAAAATAAAAAAAGAATAATATATAAAAGCTTTGGTAGAAGAAAATTCAGTACTTCTCCAATACATTAGGATTTTATTTATTTACTTGACTTGATTATAATCTGCTATAATACTACGAGCATTTTTTCTATTTCAATAAAATGATTTAAATGGCTGCATTTTATTTCTTTACAAAGTGAAGAAAAGTAATACTTGCCATATGAATATTTTGAAATTAATAGCTTATTCATCATAAACTTCAAAATATTAAAATAGATTTTAACTGATTTTAATAAAAATGAATTTTTCCTAGACATACAAAGATACACAAATATCATAAAAAAGTATTTAAAAATATGGAGATTGTTTTCTCATTGAGTAGCAATCAAAACATCAACTAAAAGAGGGTAAATATGCGAAGGGATAAGGTATTCGAAGAGCACCAGAAATTCTACTATAGGTTATAACCAAAAAATTATAAATCTGAAATGATCATAATAATCAATAACCCAAAATGTCAAAGTGGAAACCCTGTGCCATTCCTATGAATTTCTGGTTTTATAATTTATCAATATCATTATTGTAAATTCAATCAAAACACAATCAAATTGGTAACAAGCTTGCAATGGTGTAATATTCTTATTCTTAATTTTGTAATATTGTTATTGTTAATTTTGTAATTTTCTTATTCTTACCAGTGGTAGCACTTCCTTGAGGAGCTATGACAGGTTGTGGGGATAGAACCAACTGCCTACCAGTGGGTGTATTAACTAGTTGTGCGAATTGAGGGACCAATCGACCAGTGTTGCCTTCATTTTTTACCACACCTGCACTAGTAGTTGTCAAAGATGCCACTGAGATTGCTATAATTAAAAAAAAAAAAAGCTAAGATATATAATAATAACAATGGACTCTAGCATTATTTATTGAATATTTTGTTTGTTAAGTGCAGATATATTATTTGATAAAACTAATAAGATATAAGTTGAAAACATATTTAATAGAAAATGAAAGTGAGGAAGATAATATAAATGTTATGTTATTATTATTATTTTTTTTTTTTTTTTTATTAATTTGAAGTTTGTAATTATCAAACAGCTTGCTAAATTTTAAAATACAAATTTCAAAGTGTAAGTCCAGAATACTGAATATAAACCAGGAACACACCAAAAATTTGAAAATGAGTCTATAATTTGGGTAGAACATCAGCACAAATTGAGTAGCAAAAAAGTTGTTAACATTTTTTTTATTTTTTTACTACACCCCCAACCATCATCTAGATTTAACCCACAGATGATTTCTAAATCTTTAATTTATTTTATGGAAATTTATTACAACTACTTAATCAATCAACTCAGCCATGGCCTGAGCCGATGCCCGTGTTGAAAAAGGTGGAGGATAACCTGAATAGCGCCCTCGGACTCAAAGCACCATCTCAGGAAGTAGGGGCATCATGCAATATACTGAATAAGGTGACGAAGCAAGACATCATCATACTCAAGGGCGATTGACTTTAATGCACAGTGTGGAAGTGACAATGAAGGAGTGAAGACTTCCATAGAAACAACTGGTCTGGGAGAAATGAACGACAATGGCGAGAGGCTTTTAAATCTCTATATACATTATAATGTAGTCAATGGGGAACTCAGTATTATAAACCCTGCCATAAAAATAAAAGGGTATCCCCTGACAACCAAATCGATCACATTGCCATTAGTCGGAAGTACAGACATCTCTACTTGATAGGAATAAAAGAGGAGCCGATGTTGGTAGTGATCACCACCTCTTATTGGCTGATATCATGATTAAAATTCGCATCACATCATCAGGGAAGACAAGGTTGTGCCTGACTTAAGAGACTTGATCTGGGGAAGCTGAAGGACAAAAACATAAAGGAATTCGTGTTAGAACTCCAGAACAAATTTATAGCGTTGGAAAACCAGGAAGCTGACTTAGAAGAAATCTGGACCAACATGAAAGTTGCTTTCCAAGAGGTAGGAGAGAAGGTCCTGGGCTTCAAAGACAGAACCAAAAAGTAATGGTTGTCAGCAGACTTGGAACCTTGTGGAAGAGAGGAGGCTGAAGCTGGAGATAAACAAGGCGACCACTAAGGAAATAAAAGATGCTCTAACTAGGCAGTACTCTGACAGGAATAAGGAGGTGAAGAAAGGGGTAAGAAAGGACAGAAGAGAGTGGATTTCTAGGATGGCAGACAGAGCGGAGGAAACGGCTAGGTGCAATACTTTCGAAGAACTGTACCAGGTAACAAATTTACTTGCGGGTAAAAGGCAAAGAATAAAGAAGCCGGTCTAAAGTAAGCTAGGTGAAATTCTGACTGTCAATGCTCAACGAGATAGATGGCGTCGGTAATTCGATGAGCTTCTGAACTAGCAGGACGATGAGTGGTGCTTAGGAGGTACTCCAGAAGCAGCTCGGGAAAGAAGAAAGGAGCCAAGCAAAGTAATGCAATTGATAGTGTGCCTCCCTCTCTAATGGAAATCACCGAAGCCATAAATGCCCTAAAGAATGATAAGTCTCCGGGGATCGATAACATCAAGGCAGAACTATTAAAAGCATGGCCTGAAGGTGTGGCTGAGAGACTCTTACCATTATTCCGGAAGATATGGATGGAAGGACTGGATCGAGAGGATAATGGTGAAGGTGCTCAAAAAGGGAGACCTTACCAATGCGCAGCAACTGGAGAGGGATTACGCTTTCTTTCGGTGCCTAGTAAGGTTCTGTCCAGGATTATCCTTAAAGCCCGAGGTTGAAAAATACCTTAGAAAAAAGCAGCATGGCTTTAGGCCGTAACGTTCCAGTATTGATCTAATGAATACTATTAGGATAATTATGGAGCAGTACAGAGAGTATCAGAGTCCCCTCTACCCGGTGTTTGTTGATTTCCTGAAGGCGTTTTACAGCGTGGACAGAGGCGGAATTTGGACCACCCTGGAAAGATGGAAAATTATAAAGGATTATAAAGTTCATCCAGGCAATGTATAGAGAGTTTCAGTGCTGCCTCTCCGAATTCTTCCATACCGCAAAAGGAGTTAGAAAGAGCTGCTTACAGTCACCTCTATTGTTTATACTGGTGCTGGATGAGGTCAAGAGAGAGTCTGCAGCAGGAAGGCGACGGGAGATCCAGTGGGGTCTCCATAAGGGGCTGGAAGGGGTTGAATATGCGAATGACATATGCGAAATGGCCCATCGATTCTCATACATCCAGGAAAAGATGCAAGACCTAGATCAGGCGGAACGGAGGTATGGATTAGCAATAAATGCATCCAAAACAAAAACAATCAGGATAAAAATAAGTAATGGCCAATCAAAATCCATGGCCAAACATTAGAAGAAGTGGAAATACCTGAAAGAACAGTGACGAGAGATGGGGGAGCTGATGGTGATGAGGAAAGCAGGATCAGAAAGGCCAAGGGTGCTTGCAGCTCCGCACTCTGTGGTGTGCTAAGGAAATAAGTCTAGACACAAAGCTTCACATATTCAACTCCAATGTAAAGTCCGTGCTTCTCTATGGCTCAGAGATGTGGATAGTAACCCGATCCATCTCAGCCCATCTGCAAAGCTTCTGCAATAGATGCTTGAGGTCTTTGGGAATTTGGTGATCAAGAACCATTTCCAATGAGGAACTACTGAGTGAGAAGGAACAAGCAGAGGGAAATAGAAGATGAAATCAGGCTAAGAAAATGGGGATGCATCGGGCAATCCTTAAGGATAAAAGAAGGCATCGCCCGGAATCTTCAGTTCGACCCATCGATCGATCGATCTTCAGTGGAACCCACAGGAACAGCGTCGAGTCGGCAGGCCGAGGAAGATGTGGAGGAGTTCTGTGCTGAAAGAGGTAAGGAAGCACAATCATACTTGGGCAACCCTCAAAGAGATGGCTCCAGACAGAAATAGATGGCAGACCGTCATTAAGGCCCTATGTCCAATGGAGGGATAACAGGAATGGAGTCAAAATTCATTTGATCAATCAATTTTATTTATTCACACATTATAAGTTGTTCATGAATGAGGAAAAAAATACAAATAATCACCTTTCATTCCACCAGGTTGTAATAACTGAAGATAATTAGGAATCTGTCCAGAGGTAGGATTAGCCAGTCTTAACGTGACACCTGCAATTTAAAAATGCATAAATTGAATTTTGAAAAGAGTAAAGTACAGTAAAATAAAAATAAAGAATATTTAATGCATCAAATTTACTAGCATTCTAATGAAATTAAATAAATCAATGGGTTTTGTTTGTTTGTTTATTTGCATAGGTTGCACCAAGGCCAATAGAGGCCGATTGTGGGTCATGTAGTTAGTGAGCAGAACAATGTCATTTCACACCAAACTGTAAATTTAACATGTTTAACCCTCAACATGTCCTTAAAAATCACCTACTGAATAATTCATCCAAAAGGCATGTTCTTTTCGAAGGAAGAAAGTTGATTAACATTGAAATAACTAACTATTACATTTCATCTAAATATTTGAAAAAAAAAGTTTCTTCATTCTGCACAGTAATGAGGGGGAGGGAGAAAAAATAAATAAATAACAATGCAACTCTATTCCTAGTTTAATAATACTTATAAAAAAAAGTTGTAATTTACCTTATAAAAAAAAGTTAAAATTTAATTTTTTTTTTAATAGGGTCAAAACTAGATTTGCATTAAAGAACAAATTTTTAACAAATACGAGCAAATATTTTAATAATTATAAAAGATCAACTTACCTTGGCTAGCATTTTGTCCAAGTTTTATTAATGGTGAGGTACCGACTTTTGTTGAAAAAGATGTAATCCGATGATTATTACTAACCTGTACTATTGGTCTAACAGGGCTAGAAACCTAAAAAATAAATATTCTTTAATTGAACAACAAACTATACATAGCTCGTGCATGATTTATTAAGACTGCTTGCTAACCATCTACTCCTAGATATATAACAACGGTTAACTTTCTCAAACAAAAATAAATACACAAAAATAAACAAGCAACTAACCTGAGGTGGTTGAGGTAATATGCGTTTCTTGATGTTAATTTTAACCCTCCCTTTAGGACAAGGTGGTGGATCAGGAGGTGCAGAATCAATTGAGGAAATGTAATCAGGATTAACTTTGTATTTACGAGCTCTATGAGCAACAAATGCTAATAACCATAGTTCAAACTCAATTATACGCAAATTAAGGAAAACTAGATCGACGTGCTGAAAAAAAATTTTTTTTAATCATTTATACAAAAAAGTTACAATTTATTACACATAAACCTTCCATTAGTCAAGTGAACCTGGGATGCATATTGAAATGAACTTTTAAAATAAACTTAGGGTTTAATACAGAGAGGGGACATTTTTTTCCCCCTCTCCCCTTTTGACACTATATTTTGAAACTGAAATAACATAGACAATGTTATAAAATTTTTGATAATATTAAATCAGGGAGATGTGCATGACTTGATCAGAGATTAGCAGAATAGAAAGTGAAACTTTTGAACTAATTGGGAGAAGTAAATATTGTATGAATAAATTTTAGACAGACTAACAAATCGATCATGTTTTTTTTTTTTAAATCGATCCTGTTTTTTTTTAAAAGAAATTATTGGAAAGATACATATCCATTTCAAAAATACTCTACTATTTGACAAACTTACTTTAAATGGATCGTAATCCAAAGCACTCCACACTAATGATGGAACATGATACTCAAGAGAATCCATTTGAAATGGAGACACAGTAGGCCGAACTTCAAACAGATTAGGATGATTACACACTTTCCTCAGCTGCATAAGGACATTAATGACACTCAATAAACTACCAGAAGCAAGTGTTTCTTTGGTCCTAAAGAGAAAAGAAAAAGAAAAAACTATTAGTATGACATGATTATTTTATAAGTGCGGAAATGCTGATCAACCAGGCCATCTGCCATCGATCAAAATAAATAGTAAAAGAGCAACGTCTGGTCTAGAGAGTATGGCAGGTGGAGTTTTAACATATCTTGCAATATGTGGCCGACGATTATCATGCTGCAGGATAACCTTATCCCATCTCTCTTGACACTGTGGCCATTTCTCCTTCAATGCTCGACTTAAGTGCATTAACTGCGTTAGATATCGATCTCCTGTGATGCCTTCACTCGGTTTCAACTGCACATAATAAATACACCACATCGAGCTGGTCCACTTCAGTCTGGTTGTCAACGTAGAGGCATGCCCGGGCATTCTCCAAGATTTTCTGTGATTGGGATTATCGTAGTGGACCCATTTTTCGTTACCAGTCACAGTGCGATGTAGAAATCTCTTCCGATTCTGTCTTTAAAGCAACTGTTCACAAGTAAAGAAATGCCGTTCAATATCCATTGTCTTCAACTCATACAGAACCCAAATTCCCTTGCTTCTGAATCGTTCCTATGGCTTCGAGTCGCTTTGAAATGGCTTGCTCCCAATGATTCTGCCAATTTTTCTTGTGTTTGGCACAAGTCTTTATCAAGTAATGTCTACAATTCCAAACCTTGATAAATGTTCTCTCTACCACCACCATGCTGGTCTTCAACATCAGAATCACCACTTTTGAAGCATTGAAACCACTCACGACACGTTCTTTCACTAAAAACAGCCTCACCGAAAGTACTGAAGAGCATTGGAAGAGTCTCAGGCACAGTTTTATTGAAATGAAAGTAGAAAATCAATCAAATTACAAGAATTTGGCTTGAAAACTGGCATCTTCGATTGAGAATAAATTTATGAAGCAATCACAAATTCAAATACTATACAAAACTTCTCAAATTTAGTATCTATAATTTATATATTGATTTAAATAACATACTAGATTTTGGTCTAAATTGGAAAACCAGAAGCAGTACTTTACTTGAAGGTCATATTTGAGTTTCATCAAAAATTATATTAAAATATAATGAAAATTATCAAAAATTTGGTAAATAGGACTTTTATATCGATATGAATGTATTTACTATATTTTGGTTAAAATTGGTGAGCCGAAAAGGGTACTTTACTTTAAGGTCATAATAAGCTTACATCAAAAATTATATTTAAATTAAATACATAAATTATATGTTTCAGTAATAAAGGTTACAAACGCAATTTGGTTTCCGATCGAATTAAAAATTTTTATTACTTGTTTTAAGTATTAAAATGGAAAGTAAAATACTGGTTTTCCTCCCCATTTGTGAGATCAACAATTCTGCAGCATGAGAATAAGATATTAGTTAAGTGGATTTTTCCACTTAAAATGTCGAAACTGTCTATTTCCAATGCTTTATCCAGTGATATTGACAATTTTATTGTTGTCACAGAACATGAAGTAATATCTTGGAAACTAGTTACCTACTGAAGGAAAACGACATGTAATAACGGAATGAGACCTCCAGTAACAAGAGTGTGTGTGTGTGTCAATAGATGGATGTCGGGACGCCGAGTGTCGTTTTTACTGTAATCTTCGGAAACAAGTAACCAAATTCAGTATCACTTTTTGAGCCACGGATTTATAATTTAATAGGCGTACAAGGAAGTCATGTGTTGCCCACATCAGATTTTTTTTTTTGTATTCATCTCACTTTAAAAAAAAAGTAAAGTAAAAAAACATATAACCATAATGGTAGCCTCCAACATGGATAGATCTGAAAAATTAAGATTGCTCAAAACAGGCAAATATGCGAAACCAAGGTGTTTTAAAAACGTTTCCAATGACTTATCGTGCTAATACAAAAGCATGGATCACAAGCAAAATATTCAATGAATGAGTAAAATCAGTGATAAAAAAAAGTACCAAAAATGTTTACTGTTATTGATAACTGTGCGGATTCAAGACATTTAATGCAAGGAAGTAATAATGCAATTCCATGACAGCATCGAGGATGGAAAGGAGCTTAAAATCACCTTATTTTCAGTAGGTGATTCTTGTATGGAATCAACTTTTGAAAAATGAAGAAGTTCCTGAGATTTCATCTATTTTGTGATAGTAGTAGTGAGGATTGTAGCTGGTAAGGAAATTTAGGCTGTCTAAAAAGTAGATGAAGAAGAAAATGATGCACCAACTATCTGTTCTAAAATAACGAAACAAATCATCTACAGTGTGCGTCAATTTTTAGCAAAATCAGATGTTGGTGAGTTTATGTATTTTCTACTCTGAACATGCTTAACAAAGCCATCTACAATACCCGTTATCAAGGATTGCACCAAAAGCAAATAACCGATTTTATTTCAAACGTGATATTTTAATGTTTTGTTGTGCTAACTATATCATTTATACGTATGATATATATTAACACAGTTTTGTATTAATTTTATTTCATATTTTTTATATTTTACTCCTGATAATTGGAAATCTCGACAATTCATATTTAACTCTCAGACCCTTGACCATATAGAATTATCAGGATTCTACTGTATATTTAAAACATCAATTCAACCTGTCTCATATTTACAAAAAAATAAAATAAATAAATATGAAAAATATTGAAGAAAAATTCATTCAAAGCATTATAACCAGGAAATCATAACAAATAAAGTTTCATAGCAAACTTACCAACTGGGACAGGAACCGAGAAAAAAGATTATTATAGTCGGGAAATAGTTATAAATGGGAGTGTTATAATGAAGTTTTACTGTATTGGAACCATAAGACAATCAATAAATCAATCAATTTAAAGTAAGAAAGAAATTATTAAGAAAGTAACCAAAAATCCTTAATTTAAAATTAAAAATGATTACACCATAAAAAAAATTGATCACATACTTAGCTCTTGACATAAAGTCATCATATAGGTATCGCTGTCTATTGGATAACCGACACATTACTATGTGTTCATATTTCTTAGGCATTTGTGTTTCGACTTCACTTTTTAATCTTCTTAAAAGAAATGGACGCAACACCTAAAATAATATTACTTTATCCAAATCCATTGAAACATTATTTTTTTAAATACAGATTTTTTTTTTTTAATATGTAATATTAAAACAATATACTTACTTTATGTAGTCTTTTAATAATTGTGTCATTGTACTCTGAATTTCCTTCTATCATGCCAGTTACTGGATTAGAAAACCATTCTTTAAACTCACGATGCGATTCAAAAACATTAGGCATAAGAAAATGCATTAAAGACCAGAGTTCCATCAGATTATTTTGTAATGGAGTACCAGTGAGTAGTAACCGCCTACAGATCAAGAAATGTAATAACTAATTAAAACCGCCTACAGCAACAAATCAAGAAATGAAATAACTAATTACAAAAATCACAGCAGTTAACAATTCATACAATAGAGAAATAGATAAAATAGTGTAAGCATAACTAATGTTATAAAAATTGAATTTACAAAATACTGAACCCATAGACACTTGTACAAAAACCATTAAATCTAATCTAAACCATTGACACTGACCTTTGAGTTTGAAAATTCAGTAAGAGCTGCCAACGCTGCGATTTAAAATTTTTGATATTTTGAGCTTCATCTAAAATTAAGTATTTCCATTTTTTTCTCCGAAAACTCTGATGATCCTGAATGACTAATTTATACGAGGTAATGCAAATATGGAATGCATTCGGTTTCGTCCACCCTGAAGTACATTAAAGTTTAATCAAAGGGTTGACTTTAAGTCACATAGAAATTATATATACATTTCTTTTTGTATTACCTGAACGTTTCAACTTCCGTTCTTTTTGAGTTCCATAATAAGTTAATATTTTAAAAGCTGGACACCATTTTTTAAATTCCATTTCCCAGTTTAACATCACAGATGTAGGAACAATAATTAAATGAGGTCCCCAATTCCCTATAACAAAAGAAAAATCATGCATTTCCTAAAATTAAAATATTATTATCAAGTTGTTGTTAATTAAGATTTAAAATTTTACAAATAATACATCAAAATAAAGCAATAAAATAGTAAAACCTCGATAATTGAGTATGTCTTCTCTTTATACAGTATAAAAATTATGGTACTGTAAGTTTAAAAAATCCTTTCATAATTACAAATCGTAAACTGTATAAGTGAAATCAGTTTTTGTGTAAATTACTACTGCGAATTGAACGGTTTCTAGAAAATCCTCAGTAAGAGAAATATGCATAAGAACCAAGAAAACTGAAGTCAGAGGATAGTTAATTGTTTTTGTTACATGTGTCATTAAATGTGAATATAACACTTTTATTACTTTATTTCGACTTTTCCATGTTCCCAACGGTTACTATACTACATTTAACTGAGTATTCATGAAGAGAAAAAATATGTTTCTGTTAATAAAAAGTTGGATATTATGATTTCAAAAGTTGAAAGTCACAAGACTTTACAATTTAAGGTTCGAATAACGAAATCAATATATTTTTTATTGAAAAGAAAAATGTAAAATATGGTTCACAGAGTGTCTAGTGATACAGCATGAAAAAACTCAAGCATAATTCAAGTATTTCAAGGCTATGAACTGTACACTCAAGGTGTTTTCTCCGCTTATGATATAAAATGTGCAATTTGGATTTGAGAATGAATTTGAATAATTATAGAGTTGTATTCCTATTTGATAATGAAAAATTGTTACTTAAGATTCATACATTGAGGGCTCAACACATCACCAAAAATAATCGAAAATTTTCACGATTGCAATACTTCCCCTTTCTATATACTTCGTATATAGGTAAGGGAAAGTAAAAACAACTGGAAAATACAGTAGAAAAACATATTCAAGTGTAAATAAATAAATTCACGTATTGGAATAGATTTCACCACAATTTTATTCATTAACTTATTTCACATAAAAAAAATCTGGTGTGGTGCGTGCATCACACAACTTTCCCTTACCGTCCTATAACAATTATCTTTTTATATAATTTTAAAGAGTTCACATAAACAATACTTTAAATAACTCAGCAGCTCACTTTAAATAACTCACTTCTTCTCCCACTTAAGTACAATAAAACAGTTTTTTAAACAATTATAGGACAACAATTCTGTACACTACATATATATTTTAACTTCATCAAATTGCAAATATATTCTAAAAGTTTCGGTTTAATTTTCATGGAAATATTTTCTTTCATTAAATATTATGAAACTAGAAATTATTAAGTTAATTTCCACTTTTGTGTTCTTAAATTACTTTATTACAGAGTATATTGTTTATAACAGATTGGTGGGAGAAGGTTCAGTCGCATCCGTCTCCTTTCAGATGCGCTCGGTTATCCATCTAGGGTCTTGTGCTCCTCATAAAATACGCTTTATCATTGCTAATACTAGTCCAATGATTCTTTAATTATTTTTTAGATAATTTAATTACCTTTCATACAATTCTACACATAATTTACATTAGAATGCATACTTTTTAAGCTAAACGCAAATAAAATATTTTTTTCATCATAACTTTTTTCGCTGCATTTCCTCGGTGATGTACTACATAAATGAAAAGTTAAAGGGCTGTAAAGAGAAGACATTAGGCAAGTTTCATCAAAATCATTAGAGCCGTTTTCGAGAAAATTGTAATATTCATGATATAATTACCATTTCCGGTTAGTCCGATGCGCTGTATCTTTGCTATTATTGGTCTGATTTCGATGGTTCTTTTTTTGTTATTTAGATGATGTAATTACCTTTCATACAAGTCTATAGATAATTTACCATAAATTGCACGATTTTGAAGTCATGCATCAATAAAATACTCTTTTTATCATAACTTTTCTCTGCATTTTCTCTGTGATGTACCACATATATGAAAAGTTAAAGGTCTTTATGAAGAATAATTTAGGCAAGTTTCATCAAAATCGTTAGAGCCGTTTTTAGAAAATTGTAAAATCGATTATATAAAGTAGCACTTCCGGTTGGTCGATTTTAACGAAAATGTTGCTGTAACATCACATGCATGTGCCAACCTTAAATACGTAATTTCAGTATCGTACAACTTTTCGTTTTTGAGCTAGACTGTTCACATACACACAGACACACACACAGACCATTTTGCGAGACTTGGTCATTTGGACTTATTGGACCTTATACTTCGTATATAAGTAAGGGAAAGTAATACAAAATATATATATATATATATATTTTGTTAAAATACAGGGAAGTATTACGATCTTGAAAGTTTTGAATTTGAATTTTCAAAGGAAATACACCCTACCTTTTAAGGTTCCTTGATTCGAAGTCTCGCAAAATGGTTGTGTGTGTGGTAAGTCTATCTCAAAAACGAAAATTTGTAGGAAACTGAAATTACAAATTTAAGATAGGGTGTTACAGTAACTTTTTCTCCAAAATTTACTTACTAAAGAAATTAGAGGAAGGAATTTGATAAAATTGACATAGGAACATCTAGGTACCAATATAATCCCTGCATAATCACTGAAAATTTTATCTAAATCAGAATAATGTGAGTAGGTGTTATGCCAGTTGACTACAAACAAGACACCAAATTAGTTCCTTGATTTCTTAAAATGTAAAACATGAGTGGAAATTTTTGATTCTAAGTTTTCCTTAAGTAATGAGGAAGCAAAAATGCATATATTGATACATCCAAAATTATCAATTTTTAATAGTACAAATTGATAAACAACTTACCTTTTTCACAAGCAAGATGAGCTATTAATGCAATGGTCTGAATCGTCTTTCCGAGACCCATTTCATCAGCTAGAATCCCATTTAATTTCCTATCATACATAGTAACTAACCAGTCTAAACCAATATGCTGATATTCTCTTAAAGGGTGTTTAAGAAGGAAAGGAACTTTAGTAACAACCTAAAAAAAAAAACAACTAATTAAAAATTAACAACAAAATATAAAGATATATTATCAGGCTCAATGTGAAACGACATAATTACAAAATGTTATTATTTAGGTTTATTTTATTACTGCCTTGATTTTAGGGAACAACAATCCATTGGTAATTTTTTCTACTTGATAGTATATTACTTATTGGTGATTACTATTTAAAATAACATATCTCAATATGATGAAAATTTAATTTTTTAAACATTTTTGTCTCTGTTTGAAAAGTTGAGATTGACAGTGACATGGTCATTGTGTCCGACGATATATCAAATAATATATAATCTAATAACAAATTTTAACAGTATATTGTCAATAAATTTACTGTAAGGATGTCATAGATTTGTTTTACAATTGTGCGATCTTCGCACTTTCTCAGATGTTTCCTAGCACAAATTTTGAGAAGTTGGATTAGAATAGGAACTTCCTATTTCTAAAATATAAGAGAAAGTACCATATTTAAATTATTTATAAACTATAATGAATGACAAATAACCATTTTTCTGGAAATATTAGACATTATTTGGCATTACATAATTTAGATAAAATCTAAAGATGTGACTTAGTGAAAATTTTAGTTCCAATTTAGTCCAGGCGCGATTGTAATTTTTTAAAGAAATTGCCACGCAACGTTTTCGACGTGGTAATTAGGAGAAAAATCTGGTGCGGTGCGCACATTAAACAACTTTCCCTTACCGTCCTATAATAATTATCTTTTTAATATAATTTTAAAGAGTTCACATAAACACTGCTTCTATTAAACTCAGCAGCATTTACTTCTTCTGCCACTTAAGTACAATAAAACAGTTTTTTAAACGATTATAGTACAATAATTCTGTACACTACCTATATATTTTAACTTTGTCAAGTTGCAAATATATCTTAAAAGTTTCTGGTTTAGTTTCCCTGGAAACATTTTCTTTCCATTAAAAAATGTGAAAGTAGAAATTATAAAGTTAATTTCTATTTTGTATTCTTAAATTACTTTGTTACAGAGTGTATTGTTTACAACAAATTGGCGGATTGGTGGGAGGAGGTTCGGTCGCATCTATCTCCTTTCGGATACGCTCGGTTATCCATTTATTTTAAGCTCCTCATAAATACACTATATCTTTGCTTATACTGGTCTGATTATGATGATTCTTTTTTGTTTTTTAGATTTAAATTATCTTTCATATAATTTTGTACATAATTTACTATAAATTGCATACTTTTTAAGTTAAGCGCAAAGAAAATATTATTTTCATCATAACTTTTTTTGCTGCATTTCCTCGGTGATGTACTACATAAATGAAAAGTTAAAGGGCTGTAAAAAGAAGACATTAGGCAAGTTTCATCAAAATCGTTAGAGCCGTTTTCGAGAAAAATGTAAAAAATTGTAATATCCATGATATAATAGCTAATTCCGGCTAGTCCTATGCGCTGTATCTTTGCTATTATTATTGGTCCGATTTCGATGATTTTTTTTTTTTTTTAGATAAGTTAATTACCTTTCATACAAGTCTATAGATAATTTACCATAAATTGCACGATTTTGAAGTCATGCATAAATAAAATATTCTTTTTATCATAACTTTTCCCTGCATTTTCTCGGTGATGTACCACATATATGAAAAGTTAAAGGTCTTTATGAAGAATAATTTAGGCAAGTTTCATCAAAATCGTTAGGATTCAGAGGACCTTAAAACATGTATTTCTGTAGAAAACTCGAATTCGAAAATTTTCACGATCGCAATACTTCCCCTTACTATATACTTCGTATATAGGTAAGGGAAAGTAAAAATAGTAGAAACTAATTAATTGTATATGTTTTTGATAAAATTGATATGTAGCAACATGGTGAAAACAATTCATAAAGGGTGCTGAAAAGTGTTTTTTTACCATTTTGGTAAAATTAGTAGAGTCGTCGTCTTCATGATTGGTACCAGGTTCATGATTTAAAACTAAGGAATTATGCACTAGAAGGGAAGAAGGGAGTTGGATGAAAATTGGGTAAGGGGGAAATTGAATTAAACTCATTTCCGTTTGGAAAAGGATTAACTTATAGAACCTGCAAAGAGTAAACAAGAACTGTGTTTATAATACATATTCGTATTTTACATCCGTTCAAAACTTTTGTACCCAATTATGTGAGTACATAAGAACATATATCGTCATAACCGTGATGAAAAAAACTTTTTCTTAATTAGGATTGATAATTATTTGCAACTTCTATAATTTTGTTATATTGAAAACTAGTTTCGAATGTAATGCATTCATCTTCAGTTCTAAAAACACACAATTTTTTTTGGGTGTTTTTAGAACTGAAGATAAATGTATAACATTTGAAACTAGTTTTCAATAAAACGAAATTATAGAAGTGGCAAATAATTTATCCATCCCTAATTAGATTGATCCTTCTATACCATCATGCGGACGTCAACTGAACTTTTTCTTAAGTTGTAGATCGTTATATCCGGAATATCGTTATACGTAATATCGTTATATCCGGATTTATTTATTTATGTTTAAATAGTAAACCAAACTAGATACGGGTTTTAGATTGTTATATCCAGAAAATCGTTAAATCAAGAATTGTTGTAATCGGATTTTACTGCATTTCTATATAGTTAATTTTTAAATCCAACTCACACTTGTAGATGACAAGGTGTTTCCTTTAGGCTGAAGACTTTCAGCTATAGCAGCAACATCATTAATTTCCTTGTCTTTATCTTGGCTTCTTTCCTAAAAACAGATATAGTATAATATAGCAAAAAATAAAAAAGTGAATGGGTATCCTAGGAAACAAGATCCATATAATCCATCTCATTATTTAAATACCTACAATACTATAGGTCGTCCACAAGAATATGGCAGCGGGGAAATGAGAACAGTCCACGAGAGGAGAAGAAACTCTTCTCCCTCCACACATTCAATTGACCTGACGAACAGTGGATTAAACTATAAATGACATGTTAGTTTTAATTTCACTGTAAATGTGAAAATTTCTAAGAAACAATTTGAATAAAAAGAATTATTAAATAAATGGGAATTCATAAATTTATTTTTTTAAAAATTTACATAAGGTAATTTAAATAGGTTTATTTTATACCCTACCTTTTAAAGGTATTTGGAGGGAGGCATTAGTTTCAACTTAGTGTCGCGTGAGTTTGCCCTCAGTATGCCATATTCTTGTGAGCATGTTATAGCTGCTTAATTTGCAATAGGTTGCTAACACCAAATCAAACCAATCACTCATAAGTGATGTTTAAACACCCCACTTATCCAGAATACTGACTAGTGATTGATTTATTCATTCAATATTTGTTTTTATCAACAAGAAAATGCATTAAGGTTCATCAAAAGTAACTTACACCCAACAGAGAACAGGAGTTATTTATTTCAAAAGTACTTAAGTTGGTAGATAAAAAGTGCAGCAAATTTCATTAACTAGCTTTGCTGTTCAAAAGTGGGGCTAAGCCCACCATCCAAGGCTCAAAGTTTTCTAAATCAGGGAATGAATAATCACGGAACTTCAAAATTTCATTCTAACACCAGATTTTTGTGAAAAAATTATTGATTAATGTTTTTCACTTCCATGCCAACAAATGTATGTAATCAGCGTTAAAATATTGCAGGATCTTAACACTCTTGGTAAGGACACGATTTTGTGAGAATTCTCCGCAGACGGGAGTTTATTTTCATAAAGTAAAGATAAATTCAAAAATGAATAAGAAAAGAACGCTTAGGACGATTTAAATTACGGAATATAAAAAAAGAAAATCCTTAAGCGGAACGGTGGGAAAAAACTGAATGGGAGACCAAGGAGTATTGACTTCACCTGAAAACTTCCTCGTCCTTGGGGGAAAACTGATGGGTAGCACAGTAATAGTAAAAATTAGTGTTAAATTAATAACATTTTTTGTAAAAAAATATGATTTTAACACGTTCAAAAAAAAAATCATAAAAATGTTCCAGCAAGTTTAGGGATATAAACTAGTTAAAAAAAAATTAATTATAAAAGTTTTTTCAAAATTTATAAAGATTACTTCTTTTTTTTTTTAATTCAGAAAGATATTCTGCCAAGTTTAGAGTTAAAGTAAATAAATATGATTTTAACATGTTCAAAAAAAAAATCATAAAAATGTTCTGGCAAGTTTAGGGATATAAACCAGTTAAAAAAAAAAATAAGTATAAAAGTTTTTTTTTAAATTGTAAAGATTATTTATTATTTTTTTTTTTATTCAGAAAGATATTCTGCCAAGTTTAGAGTTAACATACCTTTTGTTTTTTTTTCAAAAGTTATAAATTATAGAGCAAAATTATAGTTACTTTTTAGATCTAGAATGTGATTATATACTTTATTAAATATGTGATTATCGTATGATTTAATTTGTTAGTATCGTTAGGTTTTATTTTGGCTATAGAGAAGAGCAATTATATAAAACTACAAGACTGATTATAAATTCTGGCAATAAAATCAAATATAAATTAGTAAAATCAAAATTTATATTTATAACATCAAAATATAATGATCTTCAATTTTCAGTTATTTCTCATTAAAAAAAAAAAAAAAAATATATATATATATATATATATATATATATATATATATATATATATATATATATTAGTCAGTTTTCCACTTATTTCCTCCAAATATTGATATTCCTCAGGAATGTTACCAAGTATCATACCACTTCAATAATAATTTATTTCGCTCCAAAACTGTGGAATGAAATTAGTCAAAAAATAGAATAATTCTTTTTTCGCAAACTATAGTGATAATTGCAATAATAATGCAGAGTTGATTAACTGAATTATACTAAAGAATCGATATATGTTTTTATAACAACTAGGGTAAACAAATTTTTTTTTTCGTACACACTAAAAATTTATATTAAGTAACATGCTTGAACTCGGATACTTACTTTAAATATATTTTGGAATAAAAATACATATAAATCAAGTCAGTTTACTTGAACTTTGCAAAAATCTACAGTTCTGGAAACTTCAACTTCAAGTCTGATGAGAATTATCCTAATATGTTTCTCTTATATTTTCAATGATTAATATTTCAACACAATAATGATCCTCACGATTGCAAGAAATCTACGTGTAGGTGTGACAGGAAATCATTTATGTTACCATGTCCCTCATAAATTATTTACCATAAGCTGACAACGGGAAAATATTTTTTTTAGTGAAAGAAGTTCTAAGCTACCTATGATCTAATAAAGTAATGCACATTAGATATGTGGGGCTAAATACAGATATGGAATATTTAGAACGAATTTAAAGTATAAAATTCCTATGCCAAGGTAACATAAAAGGTAAAAACCTATCTTTCAAAAAAGTCATAAGCTCAAAGAAATAAAAACAATCATGAATAGTGTAGTAGCTTGCAATTTCCTCCAATAGAATTAACAGTGAAATTTTTTTTTCTTATCAAGGGGTAAAAAAAAAAATTATTATCTTTAATAATACATAAGCAAAAATAATAAAAAATTTCCAATTTAAATTTTTTTTAATATTAACAATTGAAGAAGTTGCAAAAATGATAATGATCCTAATAGCAGATATATTAGAGAACATACCCAAGAAATTTGAGAAAGATACATCACTTTTTATTTTTTCTAAAAATCACCATTTGACAAGTCTGATGAGAATGACCCCATATAATAATAATAATGAATGCACATATAATAAATTCCTTTCCAATTTGTACTTCGGAGGTAGAGTACGCTGTGACATTTCTCAACTTTTATAGCAGAGCAGTTTGAACAGATGTTTCCCTCCGAATGAAAGTGGATTTAGTGTTCTTTTTAAAATCGTGTAGCTTCTCTATAGTTTTAGGATAGTGATGGCAAACTTTTTGACCTCAGTGTGTCAAATTCGGAAAAACCTTGGTTTAACTCTGGTGCCGTGTCACACAAAAAAATATTAATTTTTTGATATTTGCAGTACTTATTATAAAAAATCGGTATGGTGCAAAAGGTAGTACACTAATTTCTGATGGAGCAGAAAGCTTTTTCTTTTTTTTTTTCCAACACAAAATACCTAAACTAAATTATCAATATTAGTCAAATATGTTTACAACTCTTATTAAGTTTTTATTTCATTAATTTTAATTTCTGACCAAAGAATAATTAATTATGTTATTACGTTGCCTACATTTAATTGCCAATAAATTCTAGATGTGTATATTTTTTCTTTTCTTTTTTAATTTTTTCACATTACAAATAAAAAAATGTATTGGTCTATCGGCCTTTAATATCAGCCTATACCAATAATCGGCCAATAAGGCCGATATAAATATCTGTGTCGATCGAGCCCTAATAGGCACTCTGTAAAACATATATATCTTTATTTCTTTAAAAAAAGCAAGAAAGTGAAATAGTGAATGAAAGTGAAATGAAATGAATGAGAGTGAAAGTGAAAGTGAAATTTCACAATAATGTGAAAACCACATTATTTTTTAAACTAGAGACTTTTTTGTTACAGAAGTTTGCTTGATAGCTCTTCAATTGAAGTTTCATATCTTGTGCATTTCAAAGCCGTGTAAGCACAACTAACTGCATCTGCCTGCTTCCGGGCATACTTGACATTCCAACTAGGGTCTAGTCTTGCAGTCCTTATAAAATACGCTGTATTATCTTTGCTTATACAGGTGGATTGATTTTTTTTTATATGAACATGTATAAATACTTACATATGTAAGTACTATGAAATACATACATATGTAAGTACTATATACTTTTTGAGTTATGTGCAAATAAAATATTATTTTGGTCATAACTTTTTTTCTCTGCATTTTCTCAGTCATATACATATATGAAAAGTGAAAAAGGACTTTAAGGAGAAGACTTTAGGCAAGTTTCATCTAAATCGTTTTCAAGAAAATTATAAAAAAAAAAACTGTAAAATAGGTAGATGAAGTAATTAGCACTTCCTGTATGTCTAATACACTATAAATTTTGCTAACATTAGTTTAATTTTGATATTTTTTCTCCTTTCTAGAGAATCTAATTCATATGATCTGATACATAATTTACCATAAAATACATACTTTCTGAATTATGCGCAAATAAAATTTTGTTTGTCATAACTTTTTCCCAGTATTTTGTCGGTGAGGTACTACATATATGAACAATTAAAGGACTTTAAGTAGAAAACTAAGTAAGTTTCAACAAAATTGTTAGAACCGTTTTCAAGAAAATAGTAAAAAAAAAAATATAAAATTGATAATATAAAGTGGCACTTCCGTTAAATCAATTTTAGCAGGCATATACCTACCTTAAATACATAATTTTAATTTCCTAAAACTCGTAGTTTTTAAGCTAGACTGTTCACACAAACCATTTTGTGAGACTTAGTTATTTGGACTTAGGGAATCTTAAAATGTGTATTTCCGTCGAAAACTCGAATTCAAAATTTTTCACCATCGCAATATTACCCCATACTATACATATATTTCATATATAGGTAAGAGAAAGTAAAAACAAATACTACCCCATACTATGCATATATTTCATATATAGATAAGAGAAAGTAAAAACAATCATAAAAATAATAATCATACAACCTCCACATGATGAGAATCATTTATAAGAGCTTTCAAAGGAGAATCTTCCTTGTCACTTGTTGAACTACCTTCATCTTCTTCACTAATTTCATCTTCATCTTCATCTTCATCTTCCTCTACCTCTGAGCCTTCATCAGATTCTTCATTCACAATTTCCTTCCTTTTCCTAGCTCTTTGGGAAATGGAATCTAGAATTAAATTATGTGCTATTAAACTGATATTAACATTATATGTTTTATTAAATTTTTAATATCGTGAAAACGTTTTTTAAAATAATTTATAATACATTATTTTTATAGATAATAATTTACCACTTGAACTAAAATTATTTACAAAAATATAATTGTTAAAAATTACCTCCATTTGTTGGCAAAGCTTCAGACCCTAGCTGGATACCATATTTTGCTTTAAGTTGTTCTATACTCATATTTCCTTCCTCCTGAAAATTTTCAGACATTAACTTTCAATCAACTAGTAGTAAACTAAGTAATGAAGGTCGTTATTTAGTTAAGTGAATTATAATAAAAAAACAAATTGAAGTTTTTTTTTTATAATTTCAGCCAAATCTGGTAGATCTTCAGGGATTGAGTAAGTAACTTTTCAATTATTATTATTTTACAGTGGAATCTCGCTAATCTAGACCGTTGCGTAATCCAAAACACCGTTATAGAATATTAAAAAAAAAATTGTTGAGGATTTTATTTGAAGTACACATCTGCATTCAATAAAACAGTATGTAATACAACGTGTTTTTGGGCACTAAAGTCTAGTTAAAAATACCAATTCCTTTTATTTAAAATAAAAACTAAAAGACCTAGGGGGGCCCACACATCAAAATAAAAAGAATAGACTCTAAACAAACTACTGAAATTACTGTACTCTCTTTTTTCCAAATCATCAAAATAGAAACTAAATACATACACAAACCTACTTAAACCCATATGGACTTATGCCTCACAGATTTACGGTTAAGCAAAAAAGAATCACAAGAATTGCAATATTTTCAATCCAAAATTTTTAGACTGATAACAGAAGCTCCTTTGCACATAAACTACTACAAAACTCTACATATCCAATTAGAACAACCAACTATCGACCAACACCCGTTTTGATAATAACCTTTATGGAAATCACACAGACTGATACTTAGATGATATGGCAATGGCTAACACGACTATTAGGAAAAGACTAAAAAGGAGCTAGATGAGAGATCTTTCCTGAATGAAAGGAATAATTCAACTTCTAAACAAACAAAAATTTTGGATTATTTATCAAGAAAATAATTCAAAAATAAATTATTGAACATAGATTAACTACCTAATTTAAAATAATTTTTATTTTTGAAATGATATTTATATTTATTTATAATATAATATTTTCAAATATTTATTTTTATATTTGAAGTTACTTTCTGTCCCGTTCGGTAATAAGAATTTTTTGTTAGTAAGAATCCGCCTTGGTTTTAATCAGTTTGGATTAAGGAGAGTCTACTGTACTTATATTTTTTATTATAATTCATCTTGACTGCTCTCTAACTAAACCATTGTTTTCATTATACCATCAGTCGGCCAACATCCATCACTAACATTAATAAGCTAAGTAATACAGAACACAGAATTTTATTTTTTTTAAACAAAATATAATTAAAGAATATAACCTTTAAATCATCTATTTCTTGTTTATAATCAACTGTCCCTTCAGTTTTTTCTTGTTCCAGAATTGTTTCTTCATCATCTGAAGAATCACCCGAATCTTGATACTCCATGTCATCATCCTCACCTTCCTCATCCTGCAATATTTAGTGTTTTTGTTGGCAATCAATAAATTTAAATTAGAAATTTTTTAACTAATATTTAATAGCTAAGTCATTAATTCTTTACTAAAACTCAGTATTGCCAGGTTGGGGTTTTTCTCCTTAGATTTAGCTTTCATTTTTTACTCTGGTTTTAAATTTTATTTTATGATAAGAAAGTTGTTTTTTTGTATCTACAACTACATGCGTTCATATCCTGCAATATTTAATGTTTTTGTTGGCAATCAATAAATTTTAAATGAGAAATTTTCTAACTAATATTTAATAACTACGTCATTAATTGTTTACTAATACTCAGTAATGCCAGGTTGGGTTTTTTCTCCTTAGATTTAGGTTTTATTTTTTATTTTCTGGTTTTAATTTTTTTTTATGGTACTTATTGTTCTTTTGTATCTATAACTAATTGTGTTCATCATTTTAGAAACTGAAAATTAGAAAGATTAGGAAAAAATTAGTTTGAAAACACATCATTTTTTTTCTTTATTTTATACGTATTTCTCAAGCATGCAGTGTAATGTGCTAATAAAAGATGTTCTCGTGGCCAAATATTCTTTATTATAGCGTCATTGTGACGTTCTATTGTAGAGAATGAATTAAAATATTAAATAAATAATGTTATTAAACCTAAATGGTGACAATTTTGAACAGATAATTTTGTATCCTGATAATTAATTGTTAATTAATTAATTAATTAATAATAACATTTGATAATTAAATGTTCATCTCTAATTTATCTTGATTTGTGTTGTTATAAGTTTGCTTGTAGTCATTAATTCGACCCAATCTTTTAACTAGTATAACTAATTTAAGTAATTAGTATAACTAATTTAATTAATAATAATATTTGATACTTAAATGTTCATCTCTAATTTATCTTGATTTGTGTTGTTATAAGTTTGCTTGTAATCATTAATTCGACCCAGCCTTTCAACTAGTATAACTAATTTAAGTTATATCGAATTAATATAAAAATATAAAATATAAAATTTACGAACCTTGTAAATAAAAATGTGTAACATTAATATAAACCTTAAGTACATTTTTATCATTTGTCCTTATCTTTTATACCAGAAGGACGATTTTGTTATCCATTCTTAAATAAATTTTAATAATCCTTCCTATCACTTCATTTAACATTTTCAAATCACTGTAATTTATTCGGTTAATAAACACTTTTCCAATAACCCAATAACAAGACAAATTGCCGACATTTTCCTATTTTTTTATAACAGCGATGAAAGATGAATACAAGTTAGAATAGCTCATCGGATCCTTAGTAGAATCCCGAGAGGACAAACACATCCAACTATAGTCCTACAAAGTAGGATCGGGAATGGGTAGCTTTATCCTCCTAAGTACTCTTTAAAATTTTAATGAGAAGAAAAATCAATAAATCACATATAAAACACTTGAGTATACTAACCATACTGAGAGGAGTCGAAATGGAATCCCTTTGAGCAAGATAGTTGGACAATAGATCTTCAATCGGAAGCTCACTCTCTCTTTTCAGAACATCAACTTCATCTTGATTGTCACATTTATCATCATTCGCAGAAAGTGCTTCTTCCTTAGCAATTGTCTCTTCATCATCATCAGAGGGATCTTCGGGTTCAAATTCATCTGAAGAATATAAATCAGAGTTTAAAAACGGACATCCCTCCTCTTTCTCTCATGTATGTTAAGAGAAGAATGTTAAGATACTTTCATATGACTATACGTTTTTACTTTCATTCAAGGGAAAAAATATTGCGATTGTAAAAAATTTTGAATCCGAGTTTTCAATGGAAATACACGTTTTAAGGTATCTTTAATTCAAATAACCAAGTCACGCAAATTGGTCTGTGGGTGTGGGCGCGCGCAGGTGTGTGTGTCTGTGAACGTGGTAAGTCTAGATCCAAAGCGAAAAGTTGTATGAAACTGAATTTGTATATTTAAGGCAATTAGGACCAATATTTAAATAGAAAAAAATGGGCTTTAGAATTTGAATTTAAAAAAAAAATGTGTTATACAGCTTAAGGGATAGATGTGTTATTTGGTAAAAAAAAAAAAACTAAAGAAAAAACATAGTTAAAGTCGTATAATTAGTAAAAGAAAATGTTTGTGATAGAGGGATGGACGGGCAGGGAACGCAATGCTAAAGCTAAAGGTGTAGAGGCAGGTATTGGTTGGGAAAAACATTTTTGGCGGTAATACATCGCTACTTGGGACTATGCAACAAGAATTTATTCATTTATATTCCGTTTAAAATACAAAAGAAATATAAATGAAATTAGAATATTATTGAAGTGGAACTGGATTGGCCATACACTCCGAAAACAGCCTAGAGCAGTGGAAAGGTCGGCGCTTGAATGGAACCCCCAAGGAGTATGCCAAAAAGGACGACCTCGCATCCACAGGAGATCCGTGCAAAATGAGGCGGAGCAGGCAGGAAATACTGGATGGAAGTTGTTCATTGAGGCACTGTGCTCCACTGGGAGCTACAGGAGTTAATAATAATAAAAATAATATTGAAGATAGTTGTAATATTAAATCAGATAATCAGCGCAAATCCACTTTGAGCATTACTTACCAATTATTATCCGCACTACTCCAATTTTCACAGTAAATTATACGAAATTAAGATAAAAACCTCTAACTCAATACATTTTTTCCAAAACTTGTATTCTTGTATTTCTTTTTCTATTTTTGTACAACATATTTCAAATTAAACAAGACACTGGATCATCAAAGAACTAAGTCTGCTGATGTTAACTGTACCGCAGCCTACAACTGCTAAATTGAATTAGTTAATGTCACAGTTTCCAAATTAATTTATTTACCAAAATCAAACCGCGGGTAAAGTTTAGTTAGGAGCTCAAGCCGTATAAGATACAGACAGTATTCTTCCGTGTATGCTCAAAGAAGGATTTAATGCTCTACTTCCCCGAATTAAAGCCCTACTCAGAGCCACTCTCGCATTTGAATATATTCCAGAGTCATGGAGAAAATCATTAATAGCTTTTATTCCTATGATTAGCAAGAAGAATTACAGTGTCACTAAATCCTTTCCACCTTTAAGCATATCCTCTTTTCCTTTAAAAATCCTTTGAAGTTGATAGCAGTAAACCTTACAAGCAAGGTGCTACCACTGCAACCTCTTCACCCTAATCAATGTGTCTACATATCCAGGGAAAGTCTGCTAAGATCACCCTGCATTTCCCAGAAGGAAAAATAGAAAAGGCCTTTTGATTGATGAAAAACAATTTTTGATGCTAAAGGGACATTCAATAAGATTAGGTCAGAGGTAGTCTGTAAAACCTTAATAGACATATCTAACCCTACTATGTTAGATAGGTCAAATTTGTACTAAATAACAGAATAATTATTGTTTCAGAACAAGGCACCATACAGCAAGCAATAACAGGATGTACCCAAGAGAGCTGCATCTCACCATTGCTTCGGGTGCCTTGTAATGAACAACCAATTAAGAAGACCTGAGGACAACTTCGATGCTCAGACATTTGCAGATGATGCACAGTGGGACCTGATATAATCTTATCATGGCCAAAACCTTATTTTTGAATTTTTGCTATTTCAAAAAAAAAAAAATATATATATATATATATATATATAATAAAAAATATTCAATCATGAATTTAAAGTAAAATCAATAAGCTTTCATTTCAGCCATTCAGAGAATGTTTAGGAACAATGGTTCATTTAAAAATGGCATATAACCAAAAATCTTCTAAAGTGGATTTTGAGAGAAATATTTTTTTTAAAAACTGTTCAAGTGGCAATTATTAATTTTTTACTAAATTCTATTAAAAAGAATAAATACAAAATCGAAACCGGGTTTACAGAAACCGAAGAAATGATTATAATCAACTTAGAAAATTGTTCAAATAAATTTTTATTAAATTGTAAAAAATGTACATGAAATAAATAATAGAATGTTAAGAAGCCTATGAAATGGACGTTCTTAAAATTTCATAATTTTTGATGCCCCTAGCTGAGGAAATGTTTCAATCAATGGAGATACCACTTCATTGTCAGTGCCCTCCCCTAGAGCAAGCTCAAATGAGGAATAATTTTCTTTATCATTTAAGTCCTCAAGTTCAAGTTCTGCAGCGTTCATGCACGATTTGCCACCGGAAGCTTGGCAAAGGGCAGAGCACTTCAGTCTAGTTTTACGAAGACTTCTTGCATTTATAGGAGAATTTGCACAGAAGTAGCTGAGGAGCGGAATCCTTGATGGTGATGATGGGAGTAAGCTCTTGAAATTCGACTTTCCATCCCCAATCTCTCGGATTCTTCTCTGCTTGCAACCACTTCTGCACTTGATACTAACAGATCTTGCTCCACACCTGCTTCTGTACAAATTCTCCTACAAGCGCAAGAAGGGTTTACAACTAATTTAAAAATGGCATGTTGTAAGGTTATTACCAAAATTTGATGCGACATGTTAGTCATCAAAATAAGTGTGAGTATAAGAAAAACGATGAAATTCTCTCTGTCAATAAAGAGTATGCAATTATCAGATATGATTTATGCTAACGGCTGCCTATGAACCAAGATATATTTAGAAATATAGGCAAACAACTTAAGGGATAATCTTGTGGGCGGAGCAAAGGTGAAGGGGTTAAGATAAAGGAGGAGGAAATTTTACTGTATGAAGTGTTTTGGGTTCAGAACTTGACAAGGATGAAGTGTTTCTCGGCCAACAGTTGTGCAAGGATGTGATTTGGTCAGGATGAGGCTTAACCTCCAGATTTTTTCCCTAATTAAGGACACCTACTATATAGAGTCTGAGCGTGGTGATATAACAAAATAAATAATTATCTGCTACAGACGGACCGGAACCCGGGCCTGGGAGATAGGAGCATAGTCTCTTACTCAATGAGCTACTCTGTTCCTTAGAAAATATTTCTCCCTCTACATAACTTAATAAGACAGCTGCTTTGTCAAATATACATCTTGAATTTATTTTAAAACATTTTGTCTTGTATTCTTTCAATTGCCTGCACTAATTCCTAAGTTGATTGTTATTGCAACAACAAAAGATTATTGTTAGGAGCATGCATACTAAAAGGTTCTTCCTTAAGTTATTTACCTATGATGACTGTAATTAAAAAAATTAACACTAAAAAAAGTACCAATTAAATTAAATAATTTGAGTCTAGCATAGAATGGATTTAAATAAGATATGGCTAAAATATTTAGTTTAAATTAAAAATATTATTCAAAATAATAATAAAAATCAATAACTATTGAATCAATTACCATCAGAATGATGCTTGGGTGAAGTAGGCCTTGAAGTGTTCATGCTTTCAGCAACAAGACTTGAATATTTTTCCGTTTGATCAACAATAAAACTTAAGTGTTGATCTAGAGCTTTTTTTCTCTTTTCTTCTAATCTAGTTTGTTGTTTAAATTCAACTAGCTGTAACAAGAATCGATAATGAAAAAATGAAACAAATACATTATGAAATGTAATTATTATTAAAAATTAAGTTATTGATTAATTTAAAATATACACATCTTAATTCACAGCATACATACATTTTTTTAAATCATGAATGATTTCCAGGAAAAATAGTTAAAATGAACTTGGCAAAATTGACTAATTTATTTTTTTCTGATGGTTGATACAAAGTTAGCCATATTATAACTCAATTAGATGTTATTGTCATAGTTTTTCATGCCAACAGATTTTTTTTTTCCATTTATAGCACTTAAAAATGCCTATAAATTCATACAAAGCAAACATGTCTAATTGTGGAGAGACAAATTTTATTTATTCATCAATACTTATAAATCTAGTCCGCAAGAATCTATGAACAGGAAAATTAATTAAAATCAAATCACAAAAATGAGTATTAAACATACCTTTTCCACATTTGACCAGAACTGTTTGATTTCTTTCGCAATGAAAGAAGCTATGCGTTTTAATTGCATTTCTTGGGCTTTGATAGCTTTCTGTACGAGAGCTTCTTTTTCTTGGAAATGTTTTTGAACCATTCTTGCACACTGTGAACATTAGAAGAAAATATAAAAAATGTATTTTTAACTTAAATATGTACGTTAAATATAAAATATGTACAGAAAAGTAATTGATAGCTTTAATTAATTAGCTGTCTAATGATTATTCACAAATATTCTAAGAAAATGAAGTATAAACTATCAAATTGAGACTCTGTTTCTCAAATTTGTATCAGAGAAAAAGCTATTTAAATTTTACAGAGATAAAGATTGACTAATTACTAATTGAAGATAAAGATCAATTTTTATAACCAAAAGGCCAGGACAGCAAGTGAATAAACGCTGTGTTAAAAGTGGCTTAAATGCTGTGTTGGTTGTGTTATCTTAAATAGATCATTCCCAGCACTATTTCCTGGTAAGGCTGATACTGCAGATTAGGTTGATTCTCTATATCAGGGGTTTCCAGATAGTGGTATGTATACCACTAGCAGTATGCAAGGATGTTTCAGGTTTACACGAACAAACGAAAAAATTCACGGATAAATTTATCTTTTTTTGGAACGTTCATGGAAACAATTTTTAAAAATTAATATTGAATGTATTAATTATAATATGAATAAACATGATTTATAATTAATAAAATAGTCAACAATCGTTACCGTTCTAAGGCAAAAGCACACTGAATATTTAAGTAGGTTTGTTAATTGATGTCAATCTGGGGAGTTAAACAACTCATTGCACTGTTGCAATCACAACCCCACTGAACATGTCAATAATATGAAGATATAAAATTAACAGGAAAATCTACCGATAAAAATATTTTTATATCTCATTGAGATACAGTAAATCAGCATTTTACAAAATAAATTTAGAGCAGAATGTTTACAGAGTCGTTGGCAGCGAGGATACGCCTGTGCTCAGTATCTCTCTCCTAATGTCAGCCTTCTCCGTCTTGATTGACAGAGATGACAGAATCTGGGAACCTCTGCTCTATAATATGAACTGTTTAGAATTGATGAACTATTCTAATAAATTATTACCAACACACCATTTATTCATATTTAAAGCAATAATGGGGGTTTATTGCAGTTTTATTAAAGAACTGTAAGCATAATATAATTTTTACTTAAACTGTTAATAATTAAATCTTGGTCGTAATTGAAAAAAACATTAATACAGCCTTAGCCATAGCATTTAAGGTAGTGTGTGTTCAATATATTTGTTGAAAAAGTGCTTTGTGAACGAGAATTCAACCTTAATAAACACAAAGATGGTCATGAATCAATTTCTTCTGCTAATAACACCCAACAGAGAACCTTGATTTTATATAATAATACAAAACAATCTATCTACCCAAGAGGTTCATTAGCAGCTTGATGACATTGGTTTCATGAGGCTAGGGAGGAAACCTTACAGACAGAATTGGGAAAAGAATTCCAAAACATAGTGGCATTGGTTATGAAGGATTTTTCAAAGAAAGGTTTTTGGTAAGATGGTATTATATACAAGTCTGATCACCTAGATCTTGTGTTCACGTATGTGGATGGAGGGATGAGAGGAGATTACGAACATAACAATGGTTTTGGGGTTCTGATGGAATTATATAGAATGTCACCAAAAAAATAATACCGACATTAAATGGGATAAAGCCACCTAAAATCTGTACACAAATCATATAAAACAATTCACTTATCTCTTTAACCCCAATTAGAGGTCAACAAATGGCCTCCATACACCAGAAAAATGTAGTGTAGACTAGGGTTAGAACATCGAAAGGAAAATATTGATAGTCGATATTTTGCGATATTGCAAACCTGAATATCGATATCCACTGATAATCGCTAGAAAAATATCGATATATCAAAAGGAAATGGGTGAAGAAGCAAAGACAAGTGCATCAAATGACTATAATATTAAACTGTGTAGAAGGTTATGAAATAAAATAATTATTATTAATAAAACAATATTTTTATTAGCCATGAATCGTTTTAAATTAATAAGAGAGAACAAAATTATACTGTAGAAAAAAAAATGTTATAACACATTTTTATCTTGTAGACTTTCAGCCATATTTCATATATTATATTCTATGAGTTTTTCAATAACAAAACCTTGAAACTTCTAACAAAATTATTTATCTTATAACATTTACGACTACATTGTGCATTCTCAAAACATTCATCTAAAACCTTCATCATTTGATCTACATTTCAGTACAGTCACCGTTTAAATAATTATCTATTTGTCATTATAGGATAAATTAACATTGTTTATATATAAATCTTATCTACTAATTATTATTTAGTAATTAAATATTGCTTATTCTTGTATTTATAGGTAAAACTCCAGAATCGTGACACCAATATGACGGACTTCTAGATTTTTAAGACCTGAATTCGAGCTGCGCATACCTACAACAAATACTCAAACTAACGGATCCTTATCAGTTGAGGTCGGGGCTTTACCGTAATTTGAATTATTACTGCTTTAATTAGATTGTCGACTTCCACTCGCTATGCTCACTCAAGAGATAAGACCCTCCAGTAAAAGTCTATTCACAAATACTAACCAAATTAAAAAAAGATAACCCATAATTACTATAACCATGCTGAATTATAGACAAAAAATTGTATCACAGAAATTGCAGAAGTCAATTTATTGAGTAAATATTTATTTGAGTATTTGTTGTGGGCATGTGAAGCTCGAAGTATAGAAATGTCTTAAAAATCTAGAACTCCGCCATGTTAGGATTACGATAATGAAGTCTTACCAGTAAATATCAGAATAAGCAGTATTCTAAGCAATAATATCCAACTGCACTTCAGAGGTTCAGTTAGGAGGCAAAAAAAGAACATTAACATCACTTAGAGATGGGGTACTGTTGTGGGCTGTACAATTATCAATAAACAGTTGAAGATTTTTGCTTATTGTACATATTCGTTAAATATTTCACTTGTGGTTCATGCTTTTGTGTTTGCACGATAAGCTATCGGTGACTTTTTTCTTTTTTTTTTTTTTACGGCTAACAATTTGGTCACAGGTTTTTCACAATGTTTTTTAAAGAGATGAATAGAAACTAAAATCGTATACCGACCGAAATTCAGAGAAACGATTCACCTCTCATTCACTCTCCTCTACTCTTAAAAAGATTAAGAGTTAACCAGATTTTTTATTTGGAAATTTAAATGGATATTTACATTACTTGGAAGACAAAAATAAATACGTATTATCAAGGGGACCGGATTGCATTGTTTTTATATGGATTAAAGGGCCAGAGAATGAATCCATACGAATTATCGGGATATACGAATTACCAGAATATGAATTATCGAGATTCTACTGTAATATAGTTTAAAATGTCGGTATCATAGATATATCGTTGTAAAATATCGATATCATCGATATATCGTTGTAAAATATCGATATCATCGATATATCGTTGTAAAATATCGATATCATCGATATATCGTTGTAAAATATCGATATCATCGATATATCGTTGTAAACTATCGATATCATTGATATATCGGATGTTAAGATATCAATAGAAAATATTGTTTTTTCAAATCCGATATATCGCGTTTCGATATTCCAAACCTAGTGTAAATCAAGAAATGGAAAATAAGCAAGTAACAAAAGAGTTTATGTGTAGTTAAACAAAAATATTCGCAATATATTCGGATCTCTTGAAGGATGAAAACAAATTTAAGAGTACTTTAGTTAAATGCAAAGTTCCCGACACTTGAATTCATCACCCTGATGAAGGCCTACAACTTAGGTTGAAACCTCAGCACACATTAAAAGAAGGTTTACACTTTCTGTGAGCTTTTTCTCTGTTGAACACACCCAAAACTAACTTCTTGAATACATCTAAGCTCAACGATATTTCCACCTTTTTTAATCCTGACCAACGTTGTAAAATCGCAAAATTAATTTCAACATTTTTTCCTAAACACAAACAAAATTATTTTTACATTTTATTTCAATTTCCCAAATATTATTGAAGAAAAAAATATTTTTTTACCACACTACTCTGATTTTTGGGTTTCTGCAATTTTATGAAATGCTCAGTTCAGCATGAGTGTGAAAAGCGTTAAGTTCTTTTATATATATATTCATTGGACAGAAATAGGTTAAATTCCAAAACACTAAACCCTCCAGTAGGCACATATATTTTTTGACGTGTTCCAGACATGAAAAATGAAGTAAAAAATCAAAATTGAATATATAAATATATTTTAGTGAATTATGAACACTAAATAATCATTTTTTCTAGGAAGGTTCTCCTCATCTCCCCCGGAAACTATCTACGCCAATGTGCTTGGAGGTTGACACTAGAGGTGTAGCTAAACAAACACATGCTTTGGGAAATTTTGCCTTCTTTTTTTAAGTTTTTTTTTTTCAAAAATGTTCTGCGGGAGCCCTGTGGCAGGTACTATGGAGGCCCAAGCTCTCTTTGGAGATACTTATCTATGCCTATATATACCATACCAGTAGCTAAATTGTGCGGTTCAAGGCACATTGGTATGACAGGCCACCAATGTTGTACAAAAACGCTACTTACCAAAAAACAGGGATAGTCAAGACGGCTCCAATGCTTCTCCCTTACTCAAGAGATGCCAACTGAAGATGTCATAAAGTGAGAGGTCTTAAGGGCTGATGATCAAGTACCTAGTTGTCAATAATGGTACCATAGGGGAATCTGATACTGATGTCCCCACCCCATTAATGGGTTAATTGTGAAGTAACTTTTTGAAAAAGCTTTTTTCTAATTGATCATTAATGTGCTACCAAAATAAGGTCTTTGAGCACCATTACTAGGATACACCTGACCAATTTAGATATATAAAAATGAAAATAAATCTATAAAATGATTTCTAAAATTAATATTACCTTCTTCGCTGCTGCTTTTTTCCATTTCCTCTCCTGGGCAAAATCTGCAGCCAGCCAAGCCATTTCTTCTAGCAGATAATCCCAATGAGCTTTAGCCCGTGGCAATTCATGGACCTTAGGTAATCTCTTTTCAGGCCACAATCCATCTTTTTGTAACTCTCCTACCCTTTGCATTACATAAGCCTCCTTGAAAACAAATGAAAATAAACATTAATACATAAAAACTTTCAATATATATTTCTCTAAAACAGTTCCTACAATGGATGGTAATTTAATTCATCAAACCAATAGAGCAATTAAACCAAGTGGGTATGACCACAAAAGTGATATTAGAGTTAATCTTATTCAAACAAAAGCCAGTAATAACTTTCTTTGTCCTCCCTCTAGTTCATTATGGTAGAAGAAAGAGCATTTGCCACTGCTAAGGCATTTTTACTGTAAGTGCTTAGATGATCATTTAATGAATCTTGTAATCAATAGGAAATATTATGTATATACTGAAAGACCTCAAAGCTGCCTATAGAGAATTTTTTATTTAAATATTAAATTCTCTGACAATTTAACAAACTAGAGCATCATTTATCCATCCAATTATATTAATTTCTTCTCAGGGTATAAAAAATGTTTTATATAATATTAAAAATGTTAGCATTACTATTAACTAAAAATCATACTTGTTTAGCTCTTTCAACAATTTGTTCCTGGCTATTGACTCCATCGACTGGAGTGGCATTTTTTACAGCTGATTTCACTGGAGTCAGTTTTTGGAATTTGGAAGATAATTCTGTTTTGGTAGCACTAGGAATTGATGGTACCCTTACGTCAGTATTACTTCCTAGAGAAAACAGAACAATTATTTGCAAAACATAAAATAAATTAATGAGATTACTATGTTATAGTAGCGGACACGAAATTAGGCATAAGAGCATTTTTGCCATGTTCTAAAACTTAGTTCCAACTTATCTAAGATCAGTTCAACCTTTCAACTTCCTGTGGGTGGAAATTTTGACAGTTGCTTGTTATTTAGTTTTTCAGTGAATGATGAGTTGTTGAAGAGCAAGATTTGGCAATGCCGCTATTTCTCAGACCCACCTCATTTTATGTACGCTACTATGGTCATATATTATATTTACTATAGTCATATATTTTTTTGGATGAGTGATAATTTTTGATTGACTCACAATGGTGAGTTCTTTTCCCTTCATTGAAGTATTGAAAACCATCAGTAAATAGTAAGATTTTTTTGTTGCAAATTTCTTATTCAGAAAACTATGTAGAATTCGGAGAAGACTGTGTAACAAACCTCTTTGTAAGCATTTTAAGTAAAATCATTATAAACCATTTAGAATAAGAATTTAAAGGTTTGGATGGCCAATATAGATTTACAGCAGAAAGATCAGGCAGTGATCATATACGTACTATAAAGCATCTCCTATAGAAATAACAAGCCAGATATGCTATGAATATCAATCCCAGAATAGAATTGGAAAAAACATATGACGTTCCTTAAAGCACATTACAACAAACTCTCCGAAATGCAGGAATACAAGTTTAAAATGTGATCTCACAACAGGTAAAGGACTACCAGGGATACAGTGCCTGATACTGTAAACAATATTCAAGACGGCAGTAAAATGACACTTCTGCTCAATGAAAGTTTGTCTTTTAGACATGATGTAGCATGCATGTTTTGAAGGAAATAATAAAACTAAACAGTAAACACTTCACTTAATGGAAATGAATTTTCACCCCCTTCAAAACAAGGGTTTAAATTAAAAGATATTCTAGGAAAAATTAAGGTTTTTGTTTGCAAGACCTTATGAGTTCCAGGAACACCATCACTAAAACCGATCCTTTATTACTCGACGTGTCATCAAAATGAGTCGTTATGAGAGATCAGTCATTATAACCATGGTTGCTATATCCAATCCGAAATACAATTCTAAGATTTTGAGAATCACAGGTCCAGAAATATTTGTCGCAATAACGGATGTCGTTATAAACAAATCCACATTTAAAATTCTGACGACTTCCTACTGGAGAGATAAAAGGTGCGCATATTTCAATTACCTTCACTTTATAAGAAAAATACTTCACTGGCACATGCTACTATTTCTGCTAAAGATAGATAGAAGGAGCCGAAGGAGCCTATCAGTCACTGTACCATATATATTCAATTAGGAAATACAGGGTCTTGATTCAAGATCTTTTAGAAAGATGGAAATCGTTAAAATTAAGAAACGTCGTTATTCTACCCAAAAAAAAATCGATAAGCTATTTTTGAAATGGTTTAAATCCAAAGATGCCGCAATATTCCTCTCTCTGGTCCCTAAATATACTTTATAAAATTCATATTTCACATTTACATGATGTATGTAGTTAGATTGGTTATAATGACAATCCAATATAACAACCGAATATACTTGGTCTCTTGGAGGTCATTATGAACAACTTCGAGTGTATTTTTTATCAATCTGTATTTCTGTTTTGTAGCCATATTTTTGTGGTTTTATTCAAGTTTTTCAGATTTCAAATAGTATAGTTTTTCGTTTGAAAAATAATGTTATTTTCAGCAATATCGTCTCATGTATCTTAGAGATACAAGAACAATATTTATCTAGTTATTTTTTTTCATTTTTGTTCATTCATTTTTTATTAATTATATAAATTATTCTGATTATTTATTTAACACCTCTCTCCCAGAAAAATTAAATAAATTATGATTTTTATGGCATGAATCTCACAGCATCGATGACAGCAATATTGTAAGTTTTTAGAGGGCAGTAATAGAGTGTTAAAACTTTCCCACGAATAAAGTTATCGAAGAATAAAGAGGGATTAGAAGGACTTCATAGTTACTGTGATTTGTTAATTTTTTTTCGAAACATGAAATCTTGGCATTGTTGTATAGGAGTTCAGAATCCTTCCGATTTATCAATGCAGATATTTTGGGGGGATATTAAACATAATGGCATGTTATAATCGGTTTCTTTGTTTATTATATTACTGATAACAAAAATATGATCTATAACGGAGTATGTTTTTCTGAAACCTGCTTGATTTGATGCAAAAAAAGTTCATGCTTACTGTTTCATCTGTTGGATGTTACTGATGTGAATAAAGTGAAAGTGGAGGCAAGGTGGGCAGCTGGATGGAGCTAAACACCGAGGGTCAATATCACCTAAATCCCAAAAGAGATCATAAAGATAGTGGGTGACCTGTTTTAACTGTAATAGTCCGGAAAATTTATCTGATTATAAAAATTCTTTCTCTGGTCCAATTCTTAATAAACTTCGTAACTGATGCCTCTAATCACTAAACTACACTCTGGTTAAAAACTGATATGGTGATCTACCATTTATAAACGTTCAACCTTGAAATGATGTGACACACACTAAGGACTCAACAGGTCCAGAAAAGGCCTTCGATAGATTAAATACAGAAGCCATTATAAAACCTCTTAAAAGAAGACAAATCAACAGCAGGATAATAAACATCTGGCATCAGATTCAAGGTGAGGCAGTAGGCATCTTCAGCTTAAAATGTAAAAGTGTTAAGATAGAAATCAGGGAGTGAGACAAGGAGATCAATTATTGGCCTAAGATATTTATTTCAGCACTTCAAGATAAACGGGAAGAAATTGATTTGCATGGAAAGAAAATAAATAAAAACGAAACATGGTTAAACCATCTAGTTTTTGCAGATCATCTCATTATTAAGGCGAAAAATGTAGAAGCCCAGAAAATTCTTAGAGATCAAAACAAAATGCAGAGAAAATTGACTAACACATTAATGCTGTGAAATGATATACCATCATTACAAATAACAAAGGAGATATTTATTTGAATGGTAAGAAAATAAATCATTGGATATTCGGGGTGTCTCATTAGCAAAAATGGGCAAGATGCTGAAATAAATGATTCCATAAATGTAATATTTAGCTTAATTAAATAGTGTTAAACTACTTTAAATTAAACCTAGTTAAATTATAAAAAAAAATAACTACTTCATAACATTCAACAACATCCCTAAACAAGACAAAACATATTTCAGTGAATAAAATAAATTTTCATCCAATTATTTAGAAAATTATATAAAAAAAACACAAGCATTTTATACAGAATAATGAGCACATTATCAATAATAATTATGATTATTATTTCATTAAAACTAATTATAAAGTCAATTGATTCATATACTATAAATACTTCAAGTGTTCTAAACTATAAATAAATCAATAAATAAGTGTCCTTCTTTATTTAACATGCCAAGTACAAAACAAATCAAAATTAATGTGCCACCACCAGTAGAAAGTTTAAATTCATTACACATTACCTTGCCTGTTCCCAGTAAGAGCAGATTGAAGAAGAGAATGATTCTGCGATTGCAGAACTTTATACAGATCCTCTCCATCATTACCAGTATCTAACTTATTTGTTTTTAGAAATGTCTGTAAAGGAACTATAGGCAAACGAGACCTCCATGGACTGAAATCTGAGAGGTGACCATTTGCCTGTAGATAACAGAGAAGAGCACATCTCTCTGCAAATTTATTCTGAAATCTTTTATTTTTATTATCATTTAAATCTCTTATTCTTTTTCTAAAGGAATTATATTCGTCAAGCGGCAGCTTGCGTTTTCTTGTTGAAGATGATGACAAACTTAATGAAAGTGATGGTTGAGGGTTACCTTGGCTAGAAGGTTGGAGATTGGTCATCATAGGAGAATCGGACAGGATAGAAGTCGGGGAGGAGCGGACTTGGAGTCGCCCCCCTTGGCTCGAGTTTGCCAACCTTGTCATTGATGGTGAACCCTAAAAAAAGAGAAATAAATTTTTAAAATACTGTGATATATAATATATAAATGGGAAAATGCATACAATCATTTTTAACTAGGCATATCATATTAGAGATTGGCAAAAACACTCTTTTCAGGAATCAGATGGTCATCATATAAGAAGCAGCACTTTTCTTTTTTTTTTCTGAATCATCGATCACTAACAAGCACTTAGAATCATTTCATGATCAGATCACTTTTTATCATATAGTATTAAGTTTAATTGTTATTATACTAATGCTGTCTATTCTCAAAAAATAATTATTTTTTCCAGTGGACCAACATCATCATTCAGATTATATGACAATCTATAATAATTCAAAATAATGAAGAAATGACAAATTTTCATAATAATGATACTTAAATGGTTTTTTTTCCAAATTAATAAAATTATAGATATAAATAGTTATGTCACATTAAAATTCATATAAATATTTCAATCAGTTGTAAATAAACCATTATCTATTAAAATGTGACTACATAAAATGTCCTCATTAAATCATGAGTATTTATTGATGTTTATAACTATTTATAAATACTTAAAAGTGATTACAAAATAAATCATCTCAAACTATCGCCCTTATAACAAAAACAAAGGGTATTCTAAAAAGGTGTACTAACCACCTGTCACTAAAATAATAGTTTAAGGAATCCATCAGTGGGCCTATTAAAAGTGTAATTACATAGTCGAGCAGATTCAATACAAATGTCATAATAGCGAACAATAGACACTTTTCATAGTTTTAAATATTCTTAGGGTCAATTAATGGCCCCAAGAGAAATATGCTCAAGATGAATTATGTTCAAGGAAATATGCTAAAACAGGAGCTCAATTGCAGTATAATGGAGGAAGGGTATGCATCTACGTAAAAAGAACTGTCCGTCAAACCCTTCAGAATCGATAATATTTTCACTAATACCTGATAAAAATTACAGATGAACAAACAGAATATTGCCTAAAGTTTAATTAACTGGAAAGGTAAATTTCCCAAACCCTTGAGAATGATAAAAAAATATGGTTATTTTTTTTTAAAAACACATAGCCTTTTATCTTTACATACTTCAAACAGTAGATGATCAAAACACTATAGCTAATTAAACAGCTATAACTTAAAGCACAACGTATATTCACCTACCCTTTTTACTATTTTTTTTTCTATGTGCTTAAGTACAAACCTCCAACTCTGGCACTAATAGCATTCCTGAATGCTCAAAATCAAAGGTGAATCGTGAATTACTTTTTTGTAATAAATCAAGGCTGTTTTTGTAAAAATTACCATGTTTATAAGCTAATTTTTAGTAACAAAGTAATTATTTACTCTTTTCTTTGTATCACTTTTCTAGTAAGACCCCAACCATTTAATAAATAAAGCTCAAAGGCTTCCAGTTTTCACTTTATTTCAGTTTTTTTGACATTTCAGGAAAACATCCCTATCTCCAGAATATCCTTTATCTAATTTATTTACTCCATACCTCTTGTCAGTTTCTTTAATAAAATTCCTCATTTTTATATAAAATCATATTGCTAGGAGTATTGGAGATTGGCTAACCAATGCTCCTATTATTAATCTTCGATTATTATTAGCTAGGAGTAATGGACATTGACTAACCAATGCTCCTATTATTAGTCAATGACCAATACTCAAATGCGCATCACACGGCTTACTCTTACCACCCAATAAGAATAACCTTGAAATATTTTCAGCAACATGTATGATGGTTACTACTCTTTTCACAAAAAAGTCGGTTTTTGAGCAATTGCTATACGACAATTCTGTGCACTATATATTTTTGATTTGGCAAGTTATAATGAAACAAAACATTATAATCAGCATCTTTCTATTAATACAAAATAGGTTCAGTATACTTTTGTAACCTTAAAAAATGAATAATTGTTTTGACTACAGGGTAGCTAACTTCTCTAAACATAAACCACAGATAATCTTTGCTCATTTCAAAACAGCAATTTCTATATTATTAACGATGGCAATACTTCTCCTTACTATATTTCAATATATACGCAAGTGAAAGTAAAAATTATAGATGCTATAACATATTCATTTAAAACAAATATTCACCTGCCATATGTCTCATCTATTATACTACTCTTATTTCCGGCAATTTGTTTTCAACATGGTAAAATAGTTCTTCTTTTTCCCCTATTACTTAATTATTAAATCCTTTCATAGTCTATACTTATCCATTTTTTATTACTAATAACTATGGGAGACGGTTAATTATTTCAAATAAACAAAATTGTAGGTACTTTAGAGGAAGCCATTTTGAAAATTTGGCATTTAAACTCAGTCAGACCATTTTAATGAGGAATAGACCTAGGTGATAAAAGACCATTCAATCATACATTGATGTAACGAGCTTAATCAAAATCGTTAGCCGTTTTTGAGAAAATTGTAAAAAGTATAAAATATAAAATATCGATAATATCCAGTAGCACTAACAATAAATCTGATACGCAGTATCTTTGCAAATACTGGTCCGATTTAGATAATTTTATTTTTTGGAAAATTTTGTTACCTTTCATATGATTTTATACATAATTTACCATAAAATACATACTTTTTTAGTAATGCGCAAATACAATTTTTCCCTGCATTTCCTTAGTGTTGTACTATACATATGAAAAATAAAAGGACTTGAAGGTAAAGACTTTGAGCAAGTTTCAGAATGGCGGATGGTGAAATACCAATAATACTACTCACACATTCAATTCGTGGAACAAGGAGGAAAGGGGGACCTTTCCTTGTTTTAAATTGAAGCATAATTCAATGATTTCAAGGCTGTGAACTGTTAAATTCCAGGCACTTTTCGTTGATTTATTGGATTAAATTTAAAACAAAATTGGGACCATAAAATGTTGTATTTGGTCGGTTTACGATAAAATGAGCAATTTGGATTTGAGAATGAATCAGAATAATTATAAAGTTGTATTCCTGTTTGATAATGAAAAATTATTATTAGATTCTTACATTGAGGGATCCATTCATCCCCAAAAATAAAAACAACTAGAAAATACAGTACAAAAACAATTTCAAGTAAATACAGCAACCTCTATATATCAAACATGAAGGTTTCTTGAAGAAAATTCCATGTATGCAATAGAAAGGTTGCAATTTTTCATCCTTTTCAGGCTAAAAATAATTACAGCTATTCTTTAGGGTTAAAGAAGTACCAAAGGAAATTTTTAGGTTTAGCGATGTAAAAAGACAATTTTTTAAATTAAAGAAATACAAAACTGAACAACCAATAGCACTTTTTAAAAAACTGTACAAATTAAATCTGTGATTGCACATTTTTTACAAATGTACATTTATAATTTAATTAGGACAAATTTTTCTGTTTTGGTTATTCATGCAATAAGGGTTCATTAATACAAAACATGGATCGAGGGTGAAGTACTTTATTATACTTGAAAATAGAACAAAGGAACATAGCCCCAACATCACAATGGCTGCCCCAAGCTAGACTGCCGTGGGCTTCCCCGCCAAAACCCAGTGTTGCCATCTTCTCGTAATAATAATAATAGAAGGTAGTCCACAACACAAATAATAAAAATATGCAAACATACATAAAAATTAATTTACTTTTGTTTTCGTGGAAGATAGCTTCTAATGTTTATTTGTGTGTGATTCATCATCCGAAGTCATGATTAGGAGAAATGTTCACAACAAGAAAGGCTGAAAATTTCATTCTATGTTAAGAGAGAGATTCAGGGAATTTAGGTACTTCTGTGCTTCTTTTGAAACAAGATCTTCACTGAATTTCCATTGCTTTGCAAACAAGTGGAACATTTTTTTCTTGATTAATTTATTATTTACGTTAGTTACGTAAACTAAGGGCTCTTTTTGATGACAATCCAATTTAATATTTTTTAAATTGAAATTTTTTGTTTAACAGACAGAAATTTTATTGGATACACAGAATATTTTTTTAGTAATAAAAATTAAAGATTCCTAAAAAAAGTTTGATAGATAGAGATTTTCAATATATGAAAGTTTGATATATAGAAGTTCGACTGTAAATAAAATTCACTTATTGGAATAAATTTCACCACAATTTTATTACCAAACTTATTTTGCATAACAAAATAAAATAATATATATTATGAAATAATCATAATAATAGGAATAAAATGAATCCGGACAATCCCTAATCCTTGTCACTCTAACCTTGGTCTCAAGGCCGGGGCAAACCAGCAAACATATGATTATAAGAAGAAGAGTGTAAATTGATTGAAATAGAAACTAGGAGCTGTTTAGAGCTAATACATTATTTTACTTTTCCATAGCATTCCTTGATCACTTAGCGACCGACCCGGTATGGTGAGACAGAGCATGGAATAGGTACGTGTTTGAGAGAGAGGAACTGATGAACAAAGTTAGTGAAAGGAAGCTATTTCTAGCTTTCATGGAATTACAGATGAAAGGGGATAACTATATCAATCTTCTTTTCAATATTTTATGCATGTGCTGCTGAGTGCTGATGGAAAAATGGAATTATTTGACTAAAAATTCCCAATGGATGTTTGTCAAGCTTATTTCCCTAAGTGAAAAATTCAAGCAGAATTCCCGATCTTCAAGGAATTCCAGGCTGCTGACACCGTGAAAAATCTATAAATTGGATCTCAGAAAATCAAGATTCTACAGTAATTAATAAAGACCTTACATGTAAATTAAAGTTTGTATGGAAAAAAACAGATCGTCTCTTTCAACATACCTAAGTGATGAACGTTTATTATAATAAAAACATTAAATTAATATTTAAAAGATTCTGTAAATTATTAATTATAATTCATTAATTTTTTTTTGTCTTTGCTTTAATATTTCCAAAACACCATATTTTTCCAATGATCATTGTGAGGTCATCTGTGACTTTGGAGGCAAATTTAAAAAAAAAATCACCCCAGTAGTCTCGGAGAAAAGCCGTGGATGGCGAACGGACGGATTTTTTTTATTTATTTGATAATTGGTCGATTGCAAAGATTCATTATTGAAAATAATGAAACAAAAAAAATAATCAAGACAAATATGATTAACATATTAAAATTCATAGCGATTAATAAATCAAGGAAACACTAAAAAATGTACTAAAAATTGCATAATTAAAATCAAAATACCTGTTGCAGGGTTGGCAAAAGAGGAGCCAAGGGGAGCACTTGAGTTCCAGCACAAGGTTTTTCAAGAACTGGCTTTTCAAAGCCAAGGTGAGGATTGTTCATATCAAATTCTGAAAATAATAAATTTAAAAAAAATTAACAGAAAATATTAAGATTTAATAAAATGTTATTAATTATCAAACATAATATTTTTTACTCTACCAAAGTAATTAATCCTTCAGAAAATTTATTTAATCATTAATACTGGACTAAAATATTAATTTTCAGGAGAATAAATATGTATTAAACAGTTCAAAGTGATACAGACTTCTGACAAATTTAATGTTCCAGCTTCCATATTGAAAAAAGATAGTTTGGTAATGAAAAGTGCAAGAAAAAAGTAAAAACCTACAAGGCGATGACATTGATATGAAAATTATTATGTCTAAGGCAGCTAACTAAAAGGATGCTTCAGGGCATTTCAGGAAATCTTCAAATTAATATGTGTGTAGTGTAAAACTGTCACGTGGTCAAAAAGAAATTCATTCCATATGGCTAAACAGAAACCCCAGGCAAGTGGTTGTATAAAGTTCCAGGTCACATATTTTATAATAACCATTAAATTTTCTTCAAATTTTAATCCATTATTTTCTTTTTTAATATATCAAGCAGGTGTGCCATCAAATCTACTTAATATAATAAAATCAGTCAACACATGTTAGTCACTAAATGTGTTCTCAGTGCTTTATATGTGGATGATTTTTCTGTAGATGGATTTTTAGAATGTTATATATAACACTTCCATAAACAAACAGGTATATTTGTCATGTAAAAATTCAATAAGCTATATTTAGACCACCTAGACTTCCCAACTCAAAAGAGATTGGGAGTTTCACGCTGGCAGAATCTGTATCCAACACTAGATTTACCTGGGTAATGAAAAAAACCCTTTTCATCAGGGCTATAGGACCAGGGTGTTTATGGTCTTATTCCAACCAAAATTAAAAATGGAACAGTAATTACTATATTGCACCAGTGTACAAAAAATTACATGGGAAAGTGTGGTTGTAGCAGAACTGGACTAAGATGCTCCATAATAAGAGTACAATGTGATAGTATCTTGATAATTCATATGATCAATTACAATGAAAAAAGCAAGTTAAAAAACTTGGATTAAGGTCCATTTAGACATATCCATGCAGTGACAGTTCAGCAGCAATGTTATCCTTGTTTTCTCAATTTCCACACATCAGTGTCAGGTCAGTATTCCATTTCCTTCAGTCTTAAAAATCAACCACTATGGCCAAGTTTTGAAAATGTGAGTTAGAAATTATTGCTCCAATTTTATGGGAAGAAGAAGAAATTCAAATAAAGAATAAATGTAAAAAGGTTCATGAGCCACGGGTGAAAAGAAAAAGTGAAGGAGAGTTTGCCACCACCTTTCATAAGGAATTAATTGATGATGGAAAGTTTTATGAATATTTAAAGAAAAGAAACTTTTGAGGATCATTTAAAAAAACAAAACACCAAAAGAAAAATTAACATCATGATTAAGAGGAATAATAATAAGAGTAAAGTTTACCATTACTATTTATATATTATTTCTTCTGAAAGGGTGAAAATATTGGGAATGAATTTGAAATAGCACAGAAGATATAGTGAAGCAGCACTGACAACACTGATTCTGAACTGCACCTGACATGTGGGAACCTCCTCTATTTAAATTTTCACTTAATTGACACACCATGGATATGTGTAAATAAAATTTTAAAAAGTGAATTGACGAATACAACATATCCAAAACAACAGACTATATGTAGAGCGAAACTTCCTAGCACTCAGGATATTATTCATACTTGCATTTTATGAACTTATATTATGACCAACTTTGAAGATACTTGGTACACAAATAACATAATTTTTCATAACTTGTCAGTGTAGCCTTAAGGAAGATCAACAAAGGTAAATATTAAATATTTGTGCACTATTTTTTTTTTTAATATGTCAGCTCTCTCTATGGTCCTATTTAATCTCCTATCATGGTTATTTTTCTTAGTAAACATTGTTTCAATTATTGATTGTTCAGATACAATAAAAATACTAAATACCTGTGTCAAATATATTCACAATAATCAATTTCATGCAATGATTAAAATTTATATTTATAATAATAAGACAAATATGAAATAAAAGTATTATAAACGTTTCCTTATCTAAATTACGAGGTTATTTTACTGTGTTTTTTAAAGATAATATTATAATAACATCATCATAAGATGTGCTTAGAATAGTTTATTGCCCTAAAGTTTAACATTTGGGTGGGCTCAAAAAATTAAAATATTTACTTTAAACTCAAAATTTCATTTAGAAAAGTGAGTGAAAGATACTCTTAGAAATCTATATCGCTTATAATAAATAAAATTTATAAGTGAGTTAAAGACATTTTGTAAATAAAAAAAATAACCACACCGATCAAATTTTCCTGAACTATAACAACTACATCTATGACTCAATATCAATCACATTTGAAGGGAAAACGCATATCTAGTTAGTTTTGGTAATTAGGGTAACAGTGGACACTTATCTCCACACAACCTTAACTAAAACAAAAATGAAATGGGATTAAGATCTAGGTTTAATTCACACTCTTAAAAAAAAATATCTTAAATTTTTCATTAAAAACAAAAAACTAAACAAATGAGGATGATAAACATCAAATCTGTAGGTAGACTAAGGATCACAATGAATAAAAGACAGAAAAATGTAACTAAAACTATAACATCAATATTGAAATGAATACTGAAATCGGATACTAAATACCTACTAAACACAAATTATCAAATTAACTGATAAGCATTCATCTACAGACATCTTAAAACTTACAAATTCCAAACTAGAAATGATAAAAACAAAACAAGATCAAATATCCCACAGAATAGATGTCAAACAGTGAATACAAATAAATTGATTTCCAAAATCAAAGACGAGATATCTGTTTCCAGTTCATACATTAATTTTAATTGGTTGTTCCTCTGCATAAGATCACAATACCTAATTTATCATTTAAGATAAATTCATCACAACTTACAAAAGCTTCTTGATAAATATGAGCACTTCAAAAAGTCAAATAGTACTATTGAAAAAATTAAGTAAAATAATTTACCAGACTGACACCACAAAAACTTAAGCACACCAAAGTTTAGCTAGTTTGTTATTTCTCATTATACTCAATAATAACGAACAATAAATTTAAAACTAATCCAAAATATACTCTAGGCTTTTTCAATAAAGTACTCATAACGTAATGATTTCAAAATAATAGGTAAAGTAAATGATAATTAAGATAATATCTCCTCTTTTCAGAAGTTTGTACTCAGCCAAAAACACATTTAAAGTTGTAAATCTTAGTAACTCATTCAAGGGTATATTTCTTAAGGGAAAAAAAATAATAAACAGATAATGCCGAACATATTATGTCATATACTCAAATAGCATTAACGAAACAAGCAAGTTAAGTTTATCAATGCTGTAATTCCACACATAACAAGCAACCAACAGTTATGTTTACATGTAATCAGTGAAATAAACACAGGAATAATCAAAATGTATTGGTTTATGAAAAACATTAAACAAAGAACAGAAGTTATCCGGTTCATTGTTTTTTTGAATTTATGGTGATATTGACGTTATTTCAAAGCAATTGGAGGCAACTGGCTAAATTTGTCTCTAATTAAAAAAAAATGTATTATTAACTCTTTAAATTTGAAATTAACACAAAAATAAATAAAAGAAAACAAAGAATCCTCATCTTATACTTGTGATTAATACCTTCATGTTAATAATTTATAGCATCTATTGAATAATAATTCCAGGAATAATAAGCAACAACAGACATAAATCAATAAAAATAAAAAATATTTCTGAAGTTGTCGAAAAACATCCACCTTTTTAATGATTCAGTTATTGGCACCGCGCAGTTTCGAAATATTTAAAATATACCATACTTTTAACTTGACGTTTATGAGCACCATATACAAATTAAGACTAGTTTAAACGGGCAAAAAATAATTGTCTATATCTTCAATTACATTTTATTAAATAATTTCCATTACGTGGCAATTGCACAAACAAAATAAAAGAGATCATGGACGCCATATTTGTGGATAAAATAGTTTCAGCTTACCATTGTGTTATCACAATTTTCTTCGTCCATCTACAATAAAATAAAGAAAATGATCCTCAGTAACAAACTTTAGGAATGAACTCATTTTACTAATTTATTAGCCAATCAATTCTGAATTTATTCGAATTCCGTGGAGAAATATTACTAAACCACATTCTCCACTCAATGCAACATGGCGTTAGGTTTAGTTGGACTTGTTACCAACATAAGCTACAAAGTAGCAACTGCTAACTTTATCAAAACTTGAAATATGAAGAATATTACTTGTTAATTTGTTATTTGTTTCTCTTGCAGTTCGCAGAAAAAGTAACATACTTGGAAAATATTTTCTTAAACTTTAACACACAAACTGTTTCAGTAGTTTTAAAATCTTTTGAATAGTATTGCGTACAAATATTACTACAAAATTTGTGAATATTCATTTAAACCAGTGTTCATTATTTAATATACATATATATAGCACTAATTATGAAAGAGGTAACAAATATTGCTTTATAAATATAGTTTGTAATTGTATTTATTATCTTCTGAATCCTCTAAACGAACATTAGATGAATGAAACATTAATGTTGAATGTTTTGATGAATTTCTCAAGGCGATTAAACCAAATAACAATTGTGAAAGCAAAAAGAAACACATAATCGTTTGTACAATTTTTTCTATAATACTTGTTTTCAAACCAGCAGAAAACAATAGAAAGGCTTGTAGAGGTGATTGCAAGAGAAAAGTGATGAGCCAAAATCCTGCCAAATCTGCAATCTAAAAATAATAACTAATATTAATCAACATAATACATATATGTATAACTTGAAAATTGCACAGCAAATAGATAAATAATTTGAAAAATACGTTAATATAAACTTATTACCTTCTCTCTTAAATTTCCTTTGTAACCGATGTAAAGACGAACTGCTTCAATAATATTTATTACTACCAAAGTAAGTCCCAGGATAAACTTATACAATGTATTGAGAGATTCTAACTGAAAATAAGGAAAATCTCAACAAACTGCCAATGATCCTTTAGATTAAAAAAAAAATGAGTATGGATTCAAACTACCTTTTCTGGAATCATGAACAGATAAACCATACACCAAAATGGGAAAAAAATCAAATTGAAATAAAGAGATACTTGTAAAGGCAAATTGGATAAAACATGGGAACCTGGAAAAGGTTACGTTTTTAAAAAAATGTAAAATATTGATAATTGTTTGTATAAAAATATGATTACCTATTTTAATGCATTTTTTACATGGGATATTGTCGTATTCCGGTATATTCGATGGTAAATTATCGGGTGATAATGATCTACTACTCTTGAACATTCTAATAAAGCATGAAAATGGGTAGGCATCAGTTTCAAACACCACTAGCAGTCGTCAAGGAGAATGGACATAACATGGAAATCAAGCATAAATCGATTTGTTTTGTCAGTCAAGTAAAGCATATTATAAAAATATAATTTGATGTACTTACCTAATTAGAAAATCTTGACAATTATTCAGAATCAAATATAGATTGTATGGTTGATTAATAAAAGCAAAATATCTCATATTAAGTCGCCCAATAAAACCTATTCATACATTTCTCAAGAAAAATAAATTTAAAAACATTTGATAATAACCTAGGTATAAATAATTATCAACGTTCGTCGAATACCTTTAAGTTTTTGTTCTTCGTATTAAGAAAATTTGAAGTGGGGAAACTTCATTAGTGTTTACCCTATGATGATTACCCAAAACATTGTGGATAAAGAGTTTGTCTAAATAAAATGTTTTCTATTCCCAAGTTTCATTACCAGTCTTAAAAGTTTTTAGTTTTGAAGTTATTAATTATGCAAGAAATTGTGGGTACAAAGGAACTTTTGAGGATTTTTTAAAAACTAAAATAAACATATTTTTTATAAATCTCATCCCGGTCAAGACTGATCCTGTTTGGAATTACTTTATCTCTTCAACGAGCGGAAGTCAGCACCTGTAATCGACACAGTACCTATATCTAAATTAGAAGCAAATAATTTTGTTGGCACTATTACAGTTCTGGGTAGTTCATAACCGCTGAGATCCTATATTTACATAAGATTACTTAATCAAAATGCAAATAATTTTATTAACATTATTACTGTTTTGTGTTAGTTCTAGCCACCGACTTCCGCTCGCTCAAGATATTAAGAAAGCTCTGAAGAGGTCCTTGTCAGTTGAGGTCGCGAAAATTCTTGGGCCTTGTAACATCCAAACATTAAATCTGACCCTGTTAATTACGCCACAGGTCTAATAGAATAACTAGTATCTGCTTCAACCTAAGATAATTTGAACTAACCCCTCGTTGATTGGATTCATTACTTTCACTAAATTTAGCTAGATTCAATTCCTGCAAAGTTATTTGTAATTAGTTCATTTTGATTGGAAATATTCCATGTATTAGCTACTTTTCAGAGTCGGTTATTACATATTTTTGATAGATACAATCTTAAACTCATCCCTAGTTAACCCTTTCCTTGTACCCAAGGTATCTGGGCCCAGTAAATTTAATTTGGTTTGTATACTTACATTTTTTATACAAATGTAAAAATATAAATTATGCCACGTGCATAAAAAGTTTAACTTGGGACACAAATCTAACCACAAGAAAAAATTAATTGTTTCATATATATCTCACATGGGAGGGGGCTTGGGGTCTTATATACCCTAAATATATTGCTTCCTGACTAAGTATGTGAAGGGCCTGCAGTTGATTATAGTCTAAAATACGTATAGAGGCTCTAAATGAATGAAAGTTACTTGATATAATTTCCAATCCCATTTTCTCCATTAATTGGGTGTACACTTATTTTACATTATAACGCCATCTTTGAATTTGCAAATATCATTATTAATACTTGGAGAAAATCTGATAAACATTTCTACATTCGCCTGGAAATGGCTTTCGTGAATTAGATTTTAATTTGTAGTAACCTTTTTTTAGAGATTAATACCTTATACTTTAACTGGCTAATTATAGTAAAATCCTCCAAATCGATCTCTACCTTTTCATGAGGTACAACTTAAAAGGGAAAGAAAAATGGAACTAAATTCTAATATTAAAGGAAAAATGTTAACTTAAGGAGTTAAATTGGTTTTTAAATTGAGGAATTGTGACCAATTGTTAAAACAACAGTTTTTTTTATCTATGAGTAAAAATTAAAAGATACAAACAAAAATAATAATACAAAATTTATATATTTATGCATGCTAGGATTGAAATGAGCAAAAACGTTTCGTCCTGCTATTGTGTGAATGTAAATTCATATTAAAAAATTGAATTAATTAAAGTTCAAAATAGAATCAGTTCACCTATTCAAGAGACTATTGAGTGAAAGGCATACAGACAGACCAATGTCCAAAAAAACTTTTTTGGACTAGATGGTTCTGAAACGCTTAAAACCGCTGAAAACTGCAAATCGAAAATTTGACAGAATTATTTTATAGTAAAACTTACTCGTTTATTTTCTTCAGTTTCTTTAACCGTCAGTACAGTAGAAAATATAATAAGATAGAATTTTAACTCATGGAGCGAGAATTTCAAAGAAAAATATTAACAGAAAAGTAGACATTTTTGTACGTAACCTACTGTAAAACTAACAATAATTTAATAGCATACGAACCATATACTAATAGATAAAAATAATTTGAGATAATCAAATTAGTTTTAAAAAAGGACAAATACCTATATAAGTAAATTAGTTACATACATTCATAGGCTCAAAATCTCGGAATTATTGTTCGACAGGAAGTGAAGGAACAAGAATGAGAAAAGAGGGTTCTGAAAATTCAGGCGAACGTGATTGTAACAATTGATTAATCTTTATATCGATGCTGTGTCATTGAGAGCCGTTTACATGGGCTATATTTTCCGGTAATATTTACGACCCGGCCATTTTCCCTAGTTACAGGATGTTGCAAATGTTGTCGAAAGGGATTGGAGAATATTTTATGTTCGGGAACGTACCCGCCTCTGTTACTGTAAATTCTTCACTCCCACTCACTTTTTCCTTCTCCCCTCCCTTCTAGCGAGATTATTTATTATTAGATTATTTTTCAATTGATTTTTAATATTATTTTATATTTATATTATAACCATTTATGGTTATTTAAAAAATTATTTTGCTACAAAATATATTCTACTAGAATATTATTGGCACACATTATTTCAAATAAAGCATAGGTTCTTAAACTATGGTCCGACAATCAATTTTGACATTAACTTTTCAACTCCCAGCTTTTATTTGAATAACTCATTTAATGAAATCCTACATGGTCAAGACTTTTTGTATTTGTTGTTAATTAACTAGTTATTAATATAACTCAACAATAATTAGTAAGTCAAACGGATCTATTTATCTTCTTTTTCACCATAGAATGCAACAGTAGGAAAGCTGCACTAAACGTCCACTAGCTTCTGTTTAAACATTTTGATAAGCACAAGATTATCCAGCAATATTTCCCAAAATATGGACGGCAATATTGCTGGGATATATTTTCAGCAATGTGCAATTTTTAAACCCCTGTAAACGCCCATTAACAAAATTATTAACTAATAAATTTTAAGGACCCTCAGTTTATAGACACTGAATATTACACTTTCACAACTTAGAAGCGCAGTTTGTTATTTTTTATGGATGCATAGTATTCATGCTCTGCTTGAATTCTATTATATATTAAAGTATTTTTCTGTAATGGTAATTTCTAGTAAATTAATTGAAGTTTTACTTGGCTTACCTAGTTAGTAGCTTTAGAAAACTAAAAACAGGACTAAAATGTTCAATGCGCTATATCTTTGCTAATAATGGTCCGATTTTGATTTTTTTTTTTCCATGTAACTAAATTATCTTTCAACCTTTTCGAGTTATACGCAAATAAAATATTCTTTCCTTCCAAACTTTTTCTCGGGGATGTAGTACATGTATGGATAATTAAAAAGCTTTAAGTAGAAGACTTTGGGCAAATTTCATTAAAATCATGTTAGCCGATTTGGCCACACTGAAATAAATGATTTTTCATCCACTCTTTGAAAGAAATGATTTTACAGCTATTGTGTGCGCAATTGTGCACAAATTGCTTGAAACACAGGCACAGCGCGCCAAAGCCCTACAAAACAAAATCAGTCCATCTATTCAAGAGATAATCATGAGAAAGTCAGAAACAAAGATTTAACTGTCTTAATGGGAAAATATGGGGAAAATTTTTATATTGTGCAGATCTACTCGAAAATACCTATCCAATGATATATCTATTTTCCTTACTACTATGCATACAGGCTCAGTAATTGGTTTGACAAAAGACCTGCTTGCCTATTAATATATAGATTCCAGATTATTTGTAGCAAGTAGAAGTTCAATGAAAAATAATTGGACATTAAATTTATTTTCCATCTTTATTACAACATTACAATATAAAATATGTAGTTTGCTTTAACATCCTTATGTACCCCAACTAAGGCAGAAAAGATAGGTTATCCAAACTATCTACTATCTACAAACTATCTAACCAGAGTGAAAAAACCAATTAGGGATTTATAAATTATTTGCCACTTCTATAATTTTGTTTTATTGAAAAATAGTTTCGAATGTTATACATTCATCTTCAGTTCTAAAAATACACAAAACATTCAAAAATAATATATATATATTTATTATATTTTGAATTGCTTATTTTTGAATTTTTTGTGTGTTTTTAGAACTGAAGATGAATGTATAACATTCGAAACTAGTTTTCAATAAAAGTAAAATGTTAGAAGTGGCAAATAATTTATAAATCCCTAATTAGATTGATCCTTCTATACCATCATGCGGATGCCAACTGAAAAGGCCAAGATTTATTCCATTGGTCTGCCAGATACAAACCAATGCTGCTTCTAACTCGAGAATGTTAAGGTGCTTTCTCAACATACTCAGCCACTATGGCCCCTAAAATAATTAGTAATTATTTGCTATATAAATTAATTGCACCTAATAAACAATAAATAATGTGGTGATCCACCACAAGCCAGCTCAAGTCCTACACTTTAGGAGCCACAGTGCTCTAATTTGACCTAAATACAAAAAGAAAAATTCTACTTCTTATGAAATAAAGATTGGCATAAATTATAAACCAATTGTAATCCAAGAATCATGATATTGCAAAGTAAAAATAATTTTATTAAAAACTTCGAAAGTATATCAAGTTCATCTTTGTTATTTTACATTTCTAATTTGTAGGTAATATGTACATTGTTAGACATATTTTCCAAAATGAAAATGATCAATTCTTTTAATCCAAGTATGACAGTTTCCCATGTTATTTTTTATAATAAATTCAAAAGTATAAGGGTTTATGTTAGCCAGTTCCTTAGCCTCATCCAATTTCTTCTGTTTTTCCATAATTTCTTGAGATACAACCTTAGCCTTAAAAGGAAGATTATGTGCGACTATTCCCAAGAATCCCTTCACCTAAAAAAAAAATTATGTAAATTAAATGCTTCTATTCAAGCTCCTATAAACATTGTAGCTTAATTTTTTTTTCTCTTTTTTTTATTGCATAAATGTTGTTTTTCACAACAGTCAATAACAACACAGCTTATCAATAAATAATTTAATAAAGATTCAGTGCAAATAAGATGCATGTAAGAAAATTGTCTTTATGACGCAATGAAAGTAATGTCATCTAATAATAAGAAACTACGACAGGTCTCATAGGCGACAGGAATGAAGTCAATATTATTGATAGCTTTGATAATATCAAAGTCAAACTATAGATATTATTACCAATTTACTCAAATTTCAATTATTTGAGAGAGTGGAAGTTAGTTGATGAAATATTTTCTATGGTGAGCACAAATTTTCATTGAAAGTTGCATTCAATGCATTACCAAATTTTAATATCTCATGCAATTTTATAAAGGCTCTTTATTCACACTAAGTAAAAAATAAGTAATTTTATTTTTAAAAAACCCTCTCTCTCTCTACCTTCTTTTTCACTATGAATATCAGTGAGATCATCATACTTAAACATCATTACACGACTATAATTTACACAATTAAAACAAATCAAGTCACAAATCAATTACCTTATTTTTGCAAGGCATGGCAAATAATTAGATTAGATTATTATGAGAAGATAATAATTAGCCAATTTTACAAGGTTCAAAAATAGATCTGTAACAAACTATAGAAAACTTGATCAAATAAAACAATTTAAAGTTGTTTTTATTATCAATAATGAGTTGAAAATTAGAAATTTGGTAAAAAAGTTTCACCAGAGTGATTACCAATAGTCCCGTGAAGACCGCTAGCACCATCGACGGCTAACAACTAACAATATATAAATAACGCTATCGACAGATAAATAGTACTATCGACTAATACCTACCCCTAACAGTATGTTAGACGATGAATAGAAAAATGCTCAATTTGGCATAGCTCACGCTGTTAAATGTTCCTATACTTTCAATGCCAATGTTGCAGTCCTATATTATTATTATATTATCCAATATTAGTCTTAAATAAATATATTGAAAAAAAAATATATTTCAGAGGAAAAGCAAGCAGCCATGTACTATAATAATAACTATAAATTATTTGAATTTCGTTCCTAAGTGTTCAAATTTCGTGTAGCAGAGAATAATAATTAATACTATAACAATCCACTGGAAAGAACAAAGAAAAGAACAATTAGTGTCTCCTGGAATGACATAAATTTACAAACAAAGAATAAAAATTTAAGAAAGGCATTCAAATGACAATAATTGTAAGAAACTAGAGGCACTGACTTAATAATGGATGCAAAGGGTACACAATGAAGATATGATGTAAGATGGATTTATAAAATATATGACTATATAAATTTCATAAACCTTTCAATAACTGAAACTGAACCCCCAACCTTCTTTTAATTATTAATTTCACTTTCCTTTGTTAAGAATAACCTGTTACAAACAAAGAATTACACTAAGAAGAACCTAATTAATTTTCGAATGCATATTGCAAATGATTTATCATATAAAATTATTATGGTCAATACTGAGCCTTTTAAACAATTTTTAAAAATTATGTGATTCTTTTATCAAACGGTGAATCATTACATTGTAAATTTTAAACATAGCTCTGTTTAAAATGTATGTGCGCATAAGAAAAAAAGGTCACCCGCTTCCATTAAAAATAAACCTGATAAAGTATGAAGTTGTACAATGGCTATCCATTAAATAGTGTTTAATTGCATAGAAGCTATTTAATACTAAAAGACCTTTGATTGACGCGCAACTGCAAAAATAAGAAAGAAATAAATGATCATACTTCATCAAATTCACATTTTCCTGCAAGCTCAATAATCACTCTTCCAGCTTTTACAGGAGTGACATAATGATCAATAGCACCTTTTCCTCCACCCATTCTTTGTCCTTGTCCCTGAAAGCCACATTAATTATTAGAGAATTATTAAGAGATCATTATAGTTTAATAAAAAAAAAATTCAAACAAGGATGATTGAAGAGATATCTAAAAACCTACTTGTCCTAACATCTTTCAAATAAGAAAAATATAAACATTGCGCATATAATGGGCATATCTTCAATAAAATATATTTAATTAATAGAGTAATAACAATTGTAGGATAAAAATAACACTAAATTCATGAACCAGTTCATTTCTTTATGTTCTCTAGATAAAAGTTAGATGATCTAACAATGTTTAACCTTAGATGATCCACAATTCTTTAAGCCAGTATTACCAATTTACTCAAGATTTTAGAATCCTATAAAATTAAATAATATATTTAAATAATTTATATTTATACACTATAGAGCTTAATACCTTACGTGTCACCGGTTGCCAAGGAGGATCAACTCTCCATACTGTGAACATTCTACTTGTGTCCATCTTTCTGCCAATAGTTAATCTTATCATTTCAAAATGTCCAAACTTTAATCTACCACCACCTAAGGCCTAAAAAATATAAGTAATATTAATAAATTAAAAGGAAGTTCAAGTTTAAGGTGAGTTAAATGTAGTATAAGATAACTACAACTTCATACAATATGAATAATACTAATAATAATTTAATGACATATAATTCAACTTGATACTTACAATTATTCCATACTGTTTATGGATGAGAGTGTTGTGAATTTCCTCAGGACCCCTCATGAATATTAAATTCTTAGTCATTTTTGGCATTTTAACATTTCCCCAAGGTTGAGGAACTTTTTCGACAAATTTTGGTTTACCTCTTTCAGGTATTTCAATGTCTGCAATTTGCATAGATTTTTAATTATTTCATCATATATATAACACATATAATATATATATGACTGACAGATATATAAAACTGTTAAACACATTTACACATATCTATTACAAATAACAGAATTACTAATTAGCAATATATGTATCATATCTTACCAATTAGAAAAATAATGATATTATGATATGTTTGTGTTTATCATAAATTAATTATTACTGTATGAGTACAAAGACTAACGTAAACAGCTGAAATAAGAATAAATAAGAAATATATTTTTTTTTCCTTACAGATTGTTACAATAACAACTTTTTAAATATTTTCGGCACCGTTTTTGAAAAATTAAGCTCTATAAAAAGGTAATTAACAAAAAATACGGAATATATTCCATTTATATACCTAGTGTATCTTCAAATTATAGATTCTGCCTTTCACAGGACTAAAAATAATTTTGTAAGTGGTTTCATCCCTTAAGAATTGTCCATGTCTCAACCGTGTAAGTATCGGTGTTTCAATTATTTTATAAAATTAATTCTGCAAATTTTGGCCAGCATAATTAAAACATTACTGCTGCTTTTATTTATTGTTTTAAGGATTTTCCACTAAAGCAGATTTTTAAAGGATTTTCCACTTAACCTAGATGTACGGCTTCCTTTCAGGCTATTCTATCCAAGTCCCATTCCTCTCGGAGACCATGTCCCATCAAGGATTCCTCCACTTCATTATCCCAGGTTTTTCTTGGTCTACCTCGCCTTCTTGTTCCAGCTATATTCCACGAGTGTACTTTCTTGGCAGTCTTCCTTCAGGCATCTTTTTGAAATGTCCATACCACTTTAGGCACCTTTTCTCAACTCTTTCAGAATGTTTTTTTCTACTTCCATCTTTTTCCCCTTAGTGAATCGTTTTTGATCTTATCCATTCTGGATATACCTGCCGCTCGTCGCCAGAAGTCCATTTCCGTGACCAGGAGTTCCTTCCTAAGATCGCCCATTGCTGATTTTAAAAAATGTTAATAAAAATAATTTCCTTCATTTTTTCATTTCCATTCAATTTGTTGCTAAGAACAATAATTTATAGGAGTAACTAATAAAAAAGTAACTAACTGTAAACTATATTCTGTTTGAACCCCATTCCTTCAGAAATAAGTATGGTAGCTCTCATTTTAATGCAGATTCAGGTATAATGTAAATCAAGGCCTGGTCCCAAACTATGATTAGTCAAAAACAAGTCAATTACATTTCTTTTGTTTTTTGTTACATGACACAAAAATTGTTAAAGGAATATATGAGCATAGGAAATTCTCGTTGAAAAAATTAAGTTAACTCATTCAATCCAAATTTATAGGTGTTCAATGGAATCAGATAAGGGGCAGAATAAGCTTGTAATTTCTCCACAAAAACAGTTACCGGAAAAATTATGACTCCTAATTTTATTTCTGTACAGCTATTCCCTCACTTCTCAAAAATGTTTGTATATTATACCACCTGTTTGCATCTAAATGTGAAGCGAAGAACTTCCTCCTCCTCTGTTTCATTTCTGTAGATAGTTACTCCCCTTAGAGGGAGTAACAAAGAACATTTTTCCCAGTCATATCCAACCCGCACCTGGTGGTTTAAAGGTTAAGTGGGTAAGACCCCATAATTCTAATTCCCGAGCCCAAGTTCAGGCACAGCTGTGGCATATAATTTATTTATTCTGAAATAACAGCAGTGAACAAACTCTGTGGTCGGGAGACCCTCCAGGAGTAAATTCTCAATTAAGTGTATACCATTAATTGGGGTGAGGATAATACTGACATTTAAGCATGAATCCTGATCACATTACCTCCTTATATAACCCTGATCAAGAAACAGTACTTTTTAACCAAGTACTAAACCCAAAATCCCTTCTTGGATCATAGTGTGTTTTTTTTTTCAGCCAATTCTAGGTCTTTGAGTATGTTTATTAGGCTCCTAAATATACTTCTTGTGAAATCCTAATTCTATATTAAAAATTTAATCACATGATTAGGGCAGAAAGTGCCCTTATAATGTTGGTTTCATAATCCCCAAACCCATATTGTGATAAGGGTCAGATTTATTCTAAATTAATACCATAGAAAAAATGTTTGTGCATGAAAAACAAATACAAAGATATTCAGGAAACAATGAATCATTAAGTAATATAAAGAGTTCAACCAAAGCAGAGGGATAACAAATTGTGAAGTGATAATTACCAATAAAAAAATCACATCAACATACTCACTTCCATAATTTGGAGGGGGAGGATAACTTTTTATTCCCCTTGTAGATAAAAACCAACCATCAAGCCGTTCTAGGAAAAAAAGTGGTTATTAATAATTTAAAATAACAGAACCTACAAGAATAATATCTATCGATTAGACATTACCACAAACATAATTATTAAAAAGCCTTCTAGAAGCCATTACAATTGCCGGCTTAAGAAGTTGCCGCTGATCTAAAATAAATTACATAAAATACCAAATCAACAAAATTATATTTAAAAAAAAATTATGTCAATATATATCGGAATTAACTTTTTACGAGGTTATCATATTTTGAGCCTAAACATAGAGCTAAGTTCGTTCATCCAATGATTAAGAGGTAATGAAGAACTAAAATTTACATAACATTAGAACGTACCCATAGAAGAAAGCTGAAAAAAACATTAAAGGGCATTTAGACCGACGACCGAGGTACATTGTTGGATATTTTTAAAACTATAGAAATTTCTAAGTTATGAAATATTAAAATATGTTTTATTAATTATTACTTTATCGGTTCCTACAGTATATTCTAGCACATCGTAATAATGAACGAATTCATTCGAACACCATTTGTAAGATAAAACCCTTTTGCTGTCATTCCGATAATCGGGTGGTACAAGTATAAGCCTTGTTAGGCCAACGACCCGTTGGAGGTTTGTTGATATTTTTTTATTTGATTTAACGTCCTTACCAACTCCAATTAAGGTAGATAGGACGGGTTATCATATTACGGGTGAATTTTTTTCTTCTTTTTTTTTTTGCACATCTGTTTTTGAACCTGAATATGAATTTGTGAATAAATGGCTCATATCTTAGAGACGAAAAAATGCTGGTCTGTTAGGGCTTGAAAATTGATTTTTTTTTTAGAGTTTTTAAAAGCGAATTGGAATCTTTTTTTACGGCAACGGGTTACTGACATCGGGCTGATTGCAAACTTTGAGCCATTTTGAATACAAGAAAAAAAAATTATTGACTTTGAAAATTAGTATAACTTGTTAAAAAAAACCTTCAAGTTCATTAAAAACGGCAATTTAGACTTAAATTACACATTAAAAAAAGTGTACACAATTTAAAGAAAAGTCTCCCATAATCCTCACGAGTGTTACCGCCGGTTTAGTGACAAAATTAAAAGTGAGAGAATTGGTGGACTGACACAAATCAAATGTGTAATTTTTGGGGGTGGAAGTTTGCAGACCCTCAAATCATGGTAAGTATTTTTATTCGCTCTCACGAATATTTACGAAATTTTTATTTACTTTAAAAATAAGTAATTCAGATTTTAGTATTTGACAGCTTCGAGAGTGAACTTCACTATCTACAAATCTATTTTGTTTTGTCCTATAAAATAGCAATACACAATTATTATATAAATAATTCAAAATCTCGTGAATGTTACTACTCACGAGTGCTACTGAAAGTCTAGTAACGTTCGTTAGGTGTTAGTAACATTCTAGGGAGAATAGAAACATTTTTCATTATCTCAGGGTTTAAACCCAGCAGACATGCAAAATCACTAGAGGGAAAAAGTAATTTGATCAATAAAGGGATAAAAAATGCAATAATGAAGAAAAAGACTCATTAAATATTTGTAATTTAATTTTACATTTAACTCAAAGTATATGAAAATCGATGCTGCGATCTTCATTCTGAAAAAGCTGTTAGCTAGACTAATTATATTTTTTTTTATCTCTATATTGGATCTCACGCTTGCAATGTTCATTTTTAAAAACAAAAAGTAAATAAAAAATCAATTTTAGATAGAAAGATAGAAATCAAATAAATTTTATTCAAAATATTTACCATCTTTTTTAACAAACTTTTGCCAACGACTAAACAAATTTTCTATTCAAGATTAAAAACATATGAGTTTCGTGTTGAATCAAAGCCAGACAACGCATTTTTCATGTCTGAATCATTTTTAAACAATTTTTCTCGCATATAGTTTTCAAAGCTCCGAAAAAAGTGGTAGTCAGTAGGGGATAGATCAGGAGAATATGGAGGATATGGTCGGAATTAATAGTCCAACTACTTTAATTTATTTATTGTCTCTATTGAAATATGAAGTCGGGCGTTATCATGCAGCAGGATAGGCCCATTCTAGTTTACTAGTGCTGGCTGTTGTTTGGTCAAACTTTGATAGATTTGGTCAATTTCTTGGCAGTTTGATGTTGAATTGATTGTTTTCGAAAACTGAAAAACGAAAAAATGAAAATATTCTTTTAGCTTGGTCAAGCTATCCATTGACGTTCCGACTTAATACGACTACGTTGCAGGACTACAGAAGAATTCATTCCTTATAGTATATTCGTTCATTTATCCACTCACGGTCCTTCAAGGGATCCGATCAGCAATTCTGACCTGTACTCAGAGTTTATCAATGTTTTAAGTAATAGAAACATGTCGGAAATTTGTCTTGCTATGACGTTATTGGAAAAAAAGAAATTTTGGGCGAAAACAATGTTTATTAACCAAATAAATAACAAAGATTTGAAAATGTTAAATGATATTGATAGGAAGGGTAATTCTAAAAATATTTAAGAATGGATAACAAAATCATCCCTCTAATATAAGATAAGGCTAAATGATAAAAAATGTACTTAAGGTTTATATTCGTGTTATACGTTTTTATTTAAAAGGTTTATATATACATTTTCAAATTACTTTAATTCCACATTAGTTATATTAGTTAAAAGATCGGGTCAAATTAATGATTACAAGCAAACTTAAAACAAGATAAATTAGAGATGAGCATTTAATTAACAAAAATAGGATCCACAATTATTAGTTCAAAATTGTCGCCATTCGTGTTTAATCACATTAATTATTTAATATTTTAGTTCAGTCCCAACAATAGAACGCCACATTGAAGTCATAATAAGAGATTTTGGACATGAGAACATTCTTTATTTAGCTTATTCCATGTTTCGGAAATAGGCATAAAATAAAGTAATAAAAAAAAACTGAAAATGTATTTTCAAATAAAATGTTTCGTATCATTCTAATTATTAGTTCCTAATTAAATAAAAATGATGACCATAAACAAAAAAAACAAACAAACAGTAAAAACACATAATCTAGGGAGATTAACCCCAATCTGGCAGTTGTTGACTAATAGTAAACAAATATAGATAACCATTAATGAGGTAGAAGTAAACAAGCGGAATTTGTAGTACCGAAAGCCCTACTCACGATCCAACGCTCTCTGTAGTCCTACACGCCCATTCGCAGTCCAACGGTACTGTAGTGTAGTCTTTCAAAGTAGTCCTACCTGTAGGACTGTGAATGGCTGGCTAAAGCTAACACACGATTCTTTGTTTAAAAAAGTTTCAATTGTTAATAGTTACTTTTGGGCCTGTAAAAAAATAATTTCTGTATCCACTAGAGCTAAAGGACAGTAGAGAATTATTTCACATTTTTAATTTTTAAAACATTGATAAAGTATTTTTTATCAAGCTCATGTTACTGCCATGTCCCACATTAGAAAATCACTTTGGAATTCATTAGTTTATTCCTTAATCCATATATTCATTTTATTGGCACATGAAATATTCAGTGGCGGGGGGGGGGGGGGGGGGGGAGGAGGGGCAGCTGTATTATTACTTTCCCTTACCTATATACGAAGTCTAAGGGGAAATATTATGATCGTGAAAAATCTCGAATTCGAGTTTTCAACGGTATTATACATATTAAGGTTCCCTGAGTCCAAATAACCAAGTCTCGCAAAATGGTCTGTGAGTGTGTGTATGTGAACAGCCTAGCTCAAAAACTAAAAGTTGTATGATACTCAAATTACTTATTTAAGGTAAGCACATACATGTTATATTATAGCAACTTTTTCGTCAAAATAGACTAACCGGAAGTCCCACTTTTTATAATAAATTTTACACTTTTTTACAATTTTCTCGAAAACAGCTCTAACGATTTTGATAAAACTTGCCTAAATTATTCTTCATAAAGGCCTTTAACTTGTCATTTATGTTGTACATCACCGAGAAAATACAGGGAAAACAGTTATGCTGAAAAAATATTGTATTTGCGCATAACTTAAAAAGTATGCATTTTATGGTAACTTATGTACATAATTGTATGAAAGGTAATTAAATTGTCTAAAAAACAATATAAGAATCATTAAAATCGGACCAATATTAGCAAAGATACAGCGCATCGGACTAACCGAAAGTAGCTATAATATCATGGATTTTACAATTTTCTCGTAAACAGCTCTAACTATTTTGATGAAACCTGCCTAACGTCTTCTTCTTAAAGGCTTTTAAATTTTCATGTATGTAGTATATCAGCGAAAGAATGCTAGGAAAAAAGGTACGATAAAAGGAATATTTTATTTGCGCTTAACTAAAAGCATGCCATTTATAGTAAATTGTGTATAGAATTGTATGAAAGGTTATTAAATTATCTAAAAAACATGTTTGTAATCAAAATAAGCCAATTATAAATGTTTTTTATTTTTACAATAATTAACACACAACACATATGATTTAATTCTAATTAATACACTGAAGGAAGGTTAAGATTAGGCAATATCTCAGTGTAGCCAATCCTAGGTTAGGCTATATCTCAGTGTAGCCAATCCTAACATCTCCCCCCTCAAGCTAACAATATAAAAAGGTAAACTAACCAAAATTGATTAATCTACAAAAACTTCACAAACTGTTAAAACTAAAAATATATATAAAATAAATACATGAATTCCAATCTTAATACAATATTCATAAGATATTTTACAAATTAAGTCGTTGAGGTTTTCTAATAATACGGCCAGATCTGGTTGTAGTCAAATCAGGATCTATTTCTACATCACAATTATAATTATTGAAGCTGTTTAAATTATCTCTAGTTTCACATACAGGTTCATCATAGTTGATATCACTATAATATTTATTATGTTTTCCAGTACAATTAATATTTAAGTCACCCTTATATTTTTTTATGAAAACTGAATTTCTCCTATATGATTTTCCTCTTATCCTCACAACGTATGATCTAAAATTTAGTTTTTTCACAACAACTGCTATTGACCATAATTTACTAAACTTGTCCTGAACCAGTACTTGCTCACCCACCACAAATTCATCAGGTTTTTTACTATGCTGGTTGTAGTAAGTTGTGACTATCCTTGTCACAAACTTTAGGATCGTTAATTAATACCGGCATTAAATGATGATCATTTAATGGAAGCTTTGATCTAAGGATCCTACTTTGGAGGAGTTGAGAAGGAGAGTAACGAAGTCCTGCAACAGGAGAATTCCGATAATTAAGCAAATACAATTCTAAATCATTTTTCTCATAACTACACTTTTTTAACATTGATTTCACCACACCAACTGCTTTTTCAGCGAGGCCATTGCTTTTGGGATAATAGGGGCTAGAGGTGCATATTTTGAAATTCCAATTATCTGAAAAGGTTTCAAATTCAAGAGAGCTAAAAGGATTATTATCAGCAATGACAAGTTTTGGAATTCCAAATGAGGAAAAAATAGACTTGAGGCTCTGAATTATTGTTTTGGATGATTTATCTTTTAGCTGTTTCAATTCAATCCACCGAGAATAATAGTCTATCACTACCAAATAATAGTTACCACCAAATTCAAGAATATCCATTCCAACCTTATTGAAAGGGATTGATGGGATTTCATGAGGAAGCAGTGATTCTTTGGATTTGGATCTTTGGAATTTCTGGCACACATTACATGTGTTTACAATATTAGTTACATCTGACATGACCCCAGGCCAATAGAAAAATTTCTTAACCGTGTCTTTGATTTTAGGAAGTCCTAAGTGTGTTTCATGAAGCAGTTTCAGGATGCGTTTTCTACAAGAAGGGGGAATAATTAGTCTATTTTCAAAATAAATCAATCCATTTTCAACTGTTATATCATTTCTTATTTTATAATAATGATTTAGGTCTCCACATTCACGTAATAAATTGGGCCACCCTTCCATATAAAATTTTAGAACTTTACTTAAAACTGCATCTGACTTAGTTTCCGTTTTCAAACTTTTCATCTGCGACTCGGAGCAATCTAACTGGACTCCTACTGTGAGAATAACATCCATCATTGACTCATCATCCCTAACAGCTGTTACTAAGCAATTTCTAGATAGCAGGTCAGCAATTACCATTGATTTCCCAGGCAAATATTTTAGTTCAAATTTATAGGGTAAGAGCTTTAGTCTGAGACGTTTAAGCCTATTGTTTTTTATTTTGTCTAAATCTTTATGAATAATTGCAGTTAAAGGGGAATGGTCAGTGAATACTATCACATTAGTGTGTCCGTAAACATAATTATGGAATTTGGAGAAAGCAAATGTAACTGCTAATAATTCTTTCTCAATTTGAGCATATGTTTGCTCACTTGGGGTCAAAGCCCTACTGGCATACATAATTGGTTTAACTTCTTGTATTAACGAGCATCCTAAAGCACGACTACTTGAATCAGCTTGAATTTCTACTTTTTTAGTTGGGTCAAAAGATGCTAGCAAGGTAATCTTTGAAATGATTGTTTTTAATTTGTTGAAAGAATCATCGTGTTGATCAGACCAAAGCCAAACCGTCTCTTTTTTTAATAATGATGTCAAAGGTGCACACAGCTCAGAAAGATTAGGAATGAAATTCCTCAAGAAATTAATCATTCCTAAAATTCTTTGAAGCTCCTTCACATTCCTTGGCGGGCTTAAATTCAGGATGGATTCAATTCTGTCTTGATCCACCCTATACCCATCTTTAGTAAATAAAAATCCGAGATATTTCACCTCGTTTACAAAATATTGCATTTTCTCAGCATTAAACTTGATGTTGTAGTTTCTTGCTACCGACATCACTTCATCAACTGTGGTTTTAAGTTCCTCTGCTGAATTGGCAAAACACAGAATGTTATCAAAATAGACAACAACATTTTTTATCTGACCAAAGTATTTAAATGTTAATTTCTGAAAATACTCAGGCAAAACTGAAACTCCAAAAGGGGCTCGCAAATATTTATATACTCCAAATGGGGTGCTGAAACAGCAGAGCTTACTGGATTCGTCGTCCAGACGGAGTTGGTGAAAACCATGTTTCAAATCAAATAAGCAAAAATGACTCTTTTTGGCAAGCTTTAAACTAATTTCCTCCATAGTAGGAATTTCATAGTAATCTCTAATCAAAAATTTGTTTAAATGTTGGGGATCTATACACAAACGCAAAGAAGAGTCAGGCTTCTCAACTATTACTAGGCTATTGATCCACTCACAGGGCTCATTCACTTGCTCAATTATATTTTTTTCTACTAAATCATTTAAACAACTTTTCAATTTTTCCTTGATTTTAAATGGAACCCTACGAGCTGGATGTGCCCTGGGAGTGGCATCTTTACAAATTTTTAACTTACAAATATCTGGAAAACAGCCAAGACCGTTAAATACGTCCTGATTTTGTCTGATGAATTCGGTTGAATTTGGAATATTCAGAGCCTCCACTCTCTGTAGGAGTCCCAAGTCGACACATGATTTAAGACCCAAAAGTGGTCTTCTTTCTTCGCCCACTACCATGAATTGCGCATTTATGAGTTTAAATCTGCTCTCCAAAGGATGATAAATGGTTCCAAGTGGTCGAATTATGGATCCTCCAAAACACTCTAGTGAGACATCAGTTTTATTTATTTTGAATGTCTTATCAATACTGTTCAGCAGTCCTATAGGAACAACGTTTACCTGAGATCCTGTATCCAGTTTAAACGTTATAACTTTATCTTTAATCCTCACTTCGGATAGCCACTCATTGTCAATACTGTTCCCATTCGACTCACAGGAATAAAGTTGTAGGGAGTCTAGTTTAAAAATTTCATCGTCTTTAAGTTTAACTTCAATTAACTCTGTTTGTTTGAGATTTTTCGTGTTGCACTTTCTTGCAAAATGATTGAATTTTTGGCAATTAGAACATTGTTTACCAAATGCTGGGCATCGCCCCCAAGCATGCATGTAACCACAACGATTACAGCAACGGTCCGATGACTTGAGTTGAATTGAAGAACTTTTGGTTATAGGTTTGCCCAATGGTTGTGACTTAACCTCAAAAGCCTCAGCCGCATCGGTCCCCGGGCGCGCAGTTATCAGTTTCATGTTGGCCTCCGCTAATTCGACTGATTTACAAAAATCGATAGCTTTTTCTAAAGAACAATCCTCTCTCAATAATCTTTCCTGGGTGTTTTTCTCGAAAATCCCGAGAACTATTTGTGCTCTCAACAACTTATTTTCTTGATCGCCAAACTTACAGGGAGCTATCAATGTTTTTAAATCAGTAAAAAACCGCTCAAATGGCTCATTGTAACCCTGCTTCCGATTGAAGAACTTAAAAATAGTCACAGTTTCATTTTTTCTTGGCGTGCAATGTTTTTCTAGAACATCCAATATTCCTAATATTGTCTCATCGCTTGAATTGATAGTTGTAATCGTTTCATACAATTGTAAGCCGTCAGACCCCAATAAATTTTTCAGTCTAGCTACTTGGACTTCTCTTGGTTTCTTCCCAGTTTCTGTAGCCACGAAGTACACCTCGACCTCTCGGCGGAACTTACGATAATTTTCGGCGAGATTGTCACCGTAAACATTCAGTGTTAAAGGCTTATTAAATTCCATGATTGAATTTACGACTGCGCCATGTTTGTAATCAAAATAAGCCAATTATAAATGTTTTTTATTTTTACAATAATTAACACACAACAAATATGATTTAATTCTAATTAATACACTGAAGGAAGGTTAAGGTTAGGCTATATCTCAGTGTAGCCAATCCTAGGTTAGGCTATATCTCAGTGTAGCCAATCCTAACAAAACAAAAAAAGAATCATCAAAATCAGACCAGTATTAGCAAAGATACAGTGTATTTTATGAGGAGCATAAAATAGATGGATAACCGAGCGCATCCGAAAGGAAATGGATGCGACCGAAGCTCCTCCCACCAATCCGCCAATTTGTTGTAAGCAATACGCTCTGTAAAAAAGTAATTTAAGAATACAAAAACGGAAATTAACTTTATAATTTCTACTTTCACATTATTTAATGGAAAGAAAATGTTTCCATGGAAACTAAACCAGAAACTTTTAAAATATATTTGCAACTTGACGAAGTTAAAATATATAGGTAGTGTACAGAATTGTTGTACTATAATTGTTTAAAAAACTGTTTTATTGTACTTAAATGGGAGAAGATGTGAAGAAGTGAATGCTGCTGAGTTTATTAGAAGCAGTGTTTATGTGAACTCTTTGAAATTATACTAAAAAGATAGTTATTATAGGATGGTAAGGGAAAGTTGTAAGATGCGCGCACCTCACCAGATTTTTTTTCTACGGGTCGGGGTTCATCTGACGGCGGCCTTGCTTAGTTTAAAATAAAGTACGAAAAAGGAGACATTGGGGAAAAAAATTGCACTAGAGATCGCTAGTCTCCAAACTAGAGACTTTCATATTCCCTAATTTAATGTTCTTTGGATTGCATTTCATCAGTCTTGTACTTTCACTACTCACTTTTTACTCATCTGGATAGTTGATTTTAACGAAAAAGTCAAGCAAAAATGTAAGATAGTGCTTAACCGTTTTATAATTACTATTATGGTTTATTAAGTATTGCATCCATAAAAAATATTTTCCTCTTATTGTGTGTCAATTATTAGATTTATTTGCTGGAAGTTTTAAAAAAATTAAATTGTAACACTTGGAATTTCACTAAACTTAAATAAGTCCAAAGGCCCTTAAAACTTATTTATACGAACTGTCACTTATCAAAGGAAAAAAATAAATAGCATTAAACCACCACCAGAAACTCATCTCATCTTTGAAATTATTTTAACGTTTAATATCTTGAATTCTACATTAGTAATTGGAGAAGAAATTTATATTGAATTTAGCACATTCTATGTGGCTGAAACTAATTTTTTTTTCTCAAATAGTAAGACAAGATCTATATCTATGAAATTTAATAAATTTCATGGCTCTAGATCTTTTAGATTCATTGATCTTATAAATATTCTGTTATGATCGAAACAATGGTGCTATGAATAAGGCTCCTATTGAAAATATAAATCATACTTCAAATATTATTAATGTTTTATGAAATTATTATACATTTTAGTGAAAACTTGAGGAATAGAATATTTATCTTTTTTGTATGTGTTTTTTATAGATCATGTGTCCATTGTGGCCTCTTCACATAATTCTTTTGTATATGATATCCCTTGCACCACTCTGGTTTGCTGCCTGCCATCTTACCACAAAGCAGACCAAGGCTCTTCACAAAAATTCTAAACCACCTCTGACTGTGTTGTTCAAACCATTAGTGATCTCTGATTTAGTAATATCTGAGACTAAGGAAGTTAATTTTTCTTTTACTCCTGTCAGTGGTTTTGAAGACTACAATTTATCAAGTCTAGTTACTAATACAGATATAGCCAACACTGGGCAAATACAAATTTTTAAAGTACATAAAGGACTTTTTCAAGGTTCTTTTAATGTATCTGGAAGTTATCTTGGGCATACATCAATAAAGCTTTGTCTAAGTGACTCAACTAAAGGTAAATTCCATAGGTTTAGTTTACTTTTACAGTGGTGGTTTTAATGTAATATGAAAATGAAGCAATCATTTCATCCTGCTGGGACTATAAAACATAAAAATATAGATTACTCATGATTACCTAAGCATTAAAACTGTCATGTGCTCATCCTTTACCAAACTAGGACCCCTTGGTCTCTTTATCTTATCTGTTGAGCCAGCTTCTTAAAAGCTCTAAAAATGACCAAATCCATAATAATATCAACAGTATTTATTTATTATTTCTTCTAATGAAGGTGTACTAGATAGTCCCATAGTCATTGACTTCCTCTTGCTGTGTGCTATCAAGATACATAGAAAGCCCTTAGCCCTGATATCAGTGGAGCTCAGTCTAACATTGAAATATGTTGATAGGAATGAGGAGCTCATATTTATTAGTAAATAAGTATACAGTAGAGCGTCGATTATCCGAACTAATGTTGTCAGTGGTGGTTCGGATAACCGAAATTCACGTACTCGCACACACTCTCTCTCTCTCTCTCTCTCTCTCTCTCTATATATATATATATATATATATATATATATATATATATATATATATATATAAATTAATTTATTTGTTATTTATTTATCTTTTTATATATAATAAGGAAAAGGAAGATCTAAAAGAACAACTTAGTAAAAAAAACATATTTGTTTATTTATATAAATATAGTATATATGTGTATAGTGAAAAAACCAGTGTCATAAAGTACATATAAATTGTTTAACTTAGTCACATGCACATAATGAAATGAACAAAAATATGTATTTACGTGTATGCAAAAAAATAATCAAAGTGTATTTAATCGATTCAAAGCTTTATCAAAATTAATGCTGTGGCATATAAAATGTCATGATCAAATTAATTAAAATTACACACATAAAAAAAACAAAAAAAAAACGTTCCGATAATCGAACATTCGGATAACTGACGTTTGGATAATCGACGCTCCACTGTATTTTATATTGGTTATAGGCGTTCTAAACTATTGCTGTAATATTCATGTTAGATTTTTGCCTTTATATATATATATATATATATATTCATTCTTTGCCGTGATAAATTGACATTTTTGCTAAAATTAATTAAGACAAATAAGCTTATAAGTAGTTAACATGTTAAAGATATTTCATCTAAAAAAAAAATTAATAAATAAATTATTATTTCAGCTTAATTTCCCCTACACATAAAACTAAAAGTTCCATTTTCCTTGAAAAATTGAGTATTATGAAAAATTTAAATGAATGAAATTGTAATTTAGTTGATATTTTTCGTTGTAGGTACAGATTGTGAGCTAACATCCAATGAATTAGTTGTGCATGTTATTCGAAAACCAAGGGTAATCGATAACATTTTTACTGTAACAGTGGTTATTCTGGTGGCTGTTATTTTTGTCAATTTTGGATGTACACTGGATACTAATAGACTTAAAGATGCTATTGTTCGACCAATAGGTCCTTTAATTGGCCTGGTTTGCCATTTTTTAATACTGCCTCTTGTAAGTTGTTACTTTTAGTTTTCTTTTAATTTCAAAATTAATGTAATTTCATTAATGTTTATTCAGTTTTTCATTCTGAAATCTATTAAGTATGTTAATTTCTTTTGTTGAGTATGTTAAGTAGATGTCCCATAATTTTCAAGCAAAAGATAAAATTTGATTTAGGTGGCCTTTTTTATTATTATTTTTTGTAAGCTGTTCGAGGAAACATTCATATTCCTGAATTGAGTCAAGTAGTTTATTTTCTCACATGAAAATAAGAAAAAACTTCATCATAATATTTTTGACAGGTCAGCTATGCTTTGGGATATTATTTCTTTCCTGATTCACCGACATTGCGGTTGGGCCTTTTTTTCACTGGCATTGCACCTGCTGGAGGTGCTTCTAACATCTGGACCTTTACTCTTGGAGGGAACTTGGATTTAAGTATAACTATGACAGCTGTTAGCACACTCGCTTCATTCGGTAAAGTATTACAATTAATATTTTGGCCTTTAAAAAATATAATTAAAAGAAAAACAGTGCTGAACACTTAGTTTCAGACATCAATTGCTGGTTGTTTTTCCAACATCTGCTGTCAAAGGCACCTACTTGGTAAGTCTCTGTAAGGAAAAGACTAGTTGGAGTTTATTTTTTCTTATTAGTATAACAAGGGTAAGTTGACATTATGGTTTTTGTAACTGTACAGTAATTTAAACAATCACTACTAATGAATAGAATAACATTTTCTCAGCCATGCCCAATGTTCAGCACTAAATACTCGGTACTGTAAAAACTTATTTTTTTTATTGAATTTTGCCTTTGGGACATCATAATCAGATTTCTCTATATTTAATTTATCATATTCAGCTTCTGAATCTTGATTGGGTTATCTGGAATTGCTGCTCGTTTTCAAAATCTTTAAAAATTATTTTCCCATATTTCAACAAATCAGCTATTTGCACTTTCTGATACTTATAGTTAATATTTATTTGTTAACAGCAATCGGATAATCTATTAAACGATTCTAAAACATAAATCATGCTTCTATAATACATATAATATAATCTGAATCTTTTTTATTTTTTTGTTTGTGTGCGTACATGTGGGGGTGTTTTAAAAATATAACCTGTGATGATGAATCTGGATTAATTAAGCAAACAAATATATTTAAGTAAAAAAAATACTCATGGCATTAGAATTAATTTATTTTGTTGCATCATCTTCTAACTATTTATTAATTTTTATTAGCTCCATAATTTTGTTATCATAAAGTTGCATATGCTTTTTGATTTGAAAAATCAGCTACAATATTTTGTAAAATTTTATAATGTTTATGGTATAGTATATATTCTGAAAATATCTATAGTAAAGTATAATTAGCAAGTATTTTTCTTTAATTCTCATTTATAGTTTAAAGATAAAAGTATAAATTATTTTTTTTTTAATGAAAAAAGACACTTGACTGCAAAAATTCACTAATTGAAATGTTCAATCCTTAATATGCTAATCAACATGTAAAAAAAAAAATAATCTCAAATTCTCAATTTGTGATAAATAAATGTTGTTGAATTAATTTTCATTTAATACTTAATTGTTTTAGCTTTTATTCCATTGTGGGTTTTGACTCTTGGTAGAACAATATTTGCTGAAAGACAAATGGAAGTACCTTTTCAAAAACTTTTTTCATCTGGTATCACACCATTGCTATGCTTATGCATTGGCTTTGGAATTCAGGTAACTTTTATCTTTGCATTAAATTAGTTTTTCATTATTTAATAAGTAAAAATAATTGTATTAAAGATAATTTTTGGCTAAATTCATCACTACAATATGGTATGCTAATTAGTAGTGATAGTATAGTAATTTGTGTTTTCCATTGTAATCTAATACTTGTAAGTTGAACTCTTTATTGATTTATGAGTTTTATAACTCATAGTTTTATAGTTCAGGTGTGCCTTCATTTTGCCTGTGTACTTTTTTCTCATTGGCCCATTACCATTAAATTGTTCTCTATTTGAGCTCATGGTTTCACAGTAACGTGCTTTGCATACTTCTTAAGTTCGAAATTTGCTGTTTTTCTGTTTTATGAATTTACTTTTGTGTTCTATTAACTCTTAAACACAGCGACTTTATCTTAATACAGGTAAATAGGTATTGTTTAAGACTGTGCTGCTGATTTCTTCATTATCTCTTTATAAATTTCGAAGATAAATGATTTATATACATATATATATATATATATATATATATATATATATATATATATATATATATATATATATACAAGTAAAATTATATATAATTTATTTATACGATTACATTAAATTTTTTTCCTATCTTTTGTTTATATTAATCTATCCAACTACCTTCTCATTTCTTCACAATTTTCTTTTCCAGTTATTAATCAACCCTTTCCTAATCTAGTACACAACTTATAGATAATTGGAAAACTTATGGAACTAATCCAACATCAAAATTTCGACGCACACATTTGCAGAAGAAAAATACAGGAAATAAAATATATATATATATATATATATATATATATATATATATATATATATATATATATATATATATATATATATATATATACATATAAGAAAAAATGATATTGTTATGAATGATGTTTTTTATTATTAGTGTTAAATTTGTTTTAATTGTTTCAGGTTTATTTCAAAAGGTTATCTGCCTTTATGGTCAGATTTTTGAAGCCATTTTCTGTTTTATTAATAGGATTCATTGTCTGTTTTGCAGTAATCACAAATTTCTATCTATTTAAATTTTTCAGCTGGCAGGTACTTAATTTATTTATTTTTTCTAAAATGCATATTATTTTTATTCAGTCAGTAATGTTTAAATTTGCTTTTAACAGATTATTTTGGGAGGCATGTTATTGCCTTGGATTGGGTACTTCTCTGGTTGGCTTCTTTCTTACTTATTGAATCAGCCAAATGAAAATAAACTGGCAATAACTATAGAAACAGGAGTACAGAATACTGGCATCTCAATATTTCTTCTTCGTACTTGTTTGCCTCAACCCGATTCAGATATTACAACAGGTTGGTTTAATACTCCTGAATAACTATGCTACTTTGAAAATTGTTTGCAGGTTTTATGTATAGAATTAGATATTTAAAGTAATGTTCAATTTTTATCCTGTAATTTGTACCTTATAGTGTATGGTATATGGTATATTGCATTATGATAAATGACAAGCTTCCTTATCTTTGACTTGCAAAGGGAAAAATAATATATAGTTAACTGCACTTTGTTGGGATTGCAACATTGTCTATGAAAAGGCTAATCAAAATAGGCTAAGCACTGCTTTATCAGAACAAAAGACCGGAAATTGGAATATTCTAAGCTTTTTACTTTACCATAGAGCTTAGGTCTTTTTTCTTTAACCAAAGTTCAAAGAATCTCAAAATAGGATTCACACTAATAGAAGTTTTTGGCTTACTAAAATCTTCTACAAATCTAGAAATTAATAGAAAATGTAAGCTTTGTCTTTGAAGGTCACACTGCATAAGGCCATTAAAAAAAAAAAAAAAACAAGCTTTGTCTTTCTTATTGCCTCAATCAGTTTCTGATATACCATTTATATTACATAATATAACATCAAAAAGACATGTTTTGTTCATATATTTTTGTTTAATTTATGCATTCTTAGATATCTAATATATAAGAGGTATGAATCATCATTAATTGTGTCTATAAACATACTGATTACCAAGCTGAGGTATAAATACTTTTTCAGCAATTCAGCTTCAATGATAGAAACAGTCTGTTCTGATATCTCAATTAAGTAAAGTAAAATGTCTCTCTTTCTACATGAAAGAAAACTCCTCTGTAGTATTTTGGGAGGGTAACATGAATGCCTGAAGTTTTAAAGGTTTTTCATGCAATCAGATGCTGATAAGTTTGTCAGGCCTGGCTGATAAGATATTTAGTGAGGGTGGAGTATGCTATCCCAAAAAATATCCTATAAAAGCAAATCCATTTTTTCAGAACAAAAGCCCTAAGCTGTGATAGGAGGGTGACATTGCGAATTATACTACTACTTTCTTGGAATGGGAAGCTAGAACATGTTGGCAAAAGTTGATAGAAGAAGCTCAAATATGAGCTGTTGAATAATTTGCATTAAGATCATAAAAACTATTTGAAATCCAATCTTATTGCTTCTTCTTAATAATTTATCCAAGTATTTCTTGAATTTCTACTGTGTTATTAAATATTTTTTATTAATAATTTAAAATTATTATGTTATTTTGATATCCATTGTAGTCTATGTTGCTTGTTGGATAAGTATCTAGTGATTGGCTTTAATCCCATCTGTTGGGGTTCAAGTTTTATGTTTTATCAAATTTAATTTGTCAGGATTTTAATAAATTTTCATCATGATCTTACCCTCATTAATTGATTTCAGTCAAGTGTTTGAATATATCAGCTATGTATGGATGTTTTGCCATTCAGTAATTAACTTTTAGTGGCTGTTTAATTACCAGTTTAGTTACAGTAAAACAGGGTGAGAACAGAAAGTGCCTTCTGAGATGAGAATCTGCCAACGTTCATTTTGTTTTATTAGGAGTTTCATAGTGACAGGGAAGTTGAACTACGAGCTTCTTCAAGCACTTAACATATAACTTGAGGAAGCTTGTTGTTCAGCCTCTCTGCTTCTAGGAAACACCTAATAAAATTAACGATAGGACATTGTCACCTCAGTAGGCATATTATCACTCCCTTTTACGCTACTTGCTATTGGAAAAGTTTCTTTTTCTATTTAAAATTTCTTATAGAAATGGATGAAGAAATATTTTCTACCAATAAAAATTTGTTAATGTATTGATTTGAAAAAAAAAATGATTAGTTTTAGTTTAAAATATTATTGATTGATATTTATTGTTTGACTATTTAAATTCAGGAAACATTTTTTTTTTAATTCCCCCTATCTGGCCATTTCTGGCATACGGGGCTTAATTTCAGGAAATAATCTAGATTTGATTCTTATATATAGTTTTTCATCAAATAAAAGCTGATCAAATCATTTCAAATCTATAATGGTGCACCCCTTCCCACAGAAGACATAAATGTACCACTGTACTTCTCAAGTAAGTTAATCAAATGGACAATGGACTTAAAATTGGAGTTTTTCATTTTAAATTGAAGATTCTATTTCATGATACCTCTTTGTTATATATATCAGCAATTTGTTATAATCGTGATAATATTATATTTGATTAATATTTTCCATTTCTTTTTGCTTTTAGTTGTTCCTGTAAGTGTTGCTCTAATGACGCCTATACCATTAGTATTGTTCTCTATCCTGAAGAGAATGAAAGGAAAAACCCATCGGCCTAAACTAGCTGTTAGTGATTCAGAAATTTTGAGTAGCTAGCATAAAGCTGATTTTGTTTCGATTTGTATATTTCTTCTATCTTTAGGAATAGCATTTTACTTATCTCTTAATTCATCAAATCAGTTATGTAGAGAATTAAAAAAAAAATATTTCTACTGATAGTACTGCTCACTGTGATAGCACTATTTACCTTATACCAAGTGGATATTAGTATATAATATTTCTGCAGCAGTTGTGAAAAAATAGTTAAGTCAAATTAATTGCCTTTTTTGTTTTTATTTTGATACAAAGTCTTGAATCTCAGCCATTCTTTAAATTTGTACTTTGTTTTTTAGTTTTCTTAATTTTTATTTATTTGATATAAACATTCATATTAGCATTCATGAACTCATTTGCATGAACTCTTCTAACTAGAATCTGCTAAATTCTAATGGGAAATGGATTTAATTTTATTTAACAAATAAGAATGAAGATTGAACTTCTGTTAAATTTTTATGGATGCCTGTTATAAGTTATCTTATATAAATATATATAAGTTATACTTATATTGGTTTTTTATGTAATACTGTTGGTCAATTTGTGAATACAAAATTGTATGCAATGAACAAAATTTAAATCTAAAAATCAGTTATAAAAGTTTAAGTACACTCATAAAATGCTCGATTAGGCATAAATCAGGGGATGATAAAGGGATCTGTAACTGTTGGTTTGCATTTTAGAACAACCATTTCTTCACACAATTCGAACTATAATCTTGAGTCATTCCCTTCTCGGAAAATCTTCTTGCTTCTCAATTTCTTTAAATATTGAATAGACAAATCCATAATTTAGTCTGTACTAAATCAACTACCCTCTTCAACCCTATACTTCTCCAACACACGAATAAGCATCTTCTCCCTGTCTTTGCTTTATTCTTGGTATGATATTTTGTCTTAAAGATTTATTTTTTTAAGTTCATCCTAATTGTCTACATTTTTTTTTTTCATTTTAATTGTGATTTAAAAGGTTCTGTCTTAATAATATAAAGCTTATTAATTCACCTTTCTGAATTTGGTGAATTCTAATAATTTTGTTCTCATTTTTAGAAGATATGATACCTTTCTACCAAGTTGAAAACACATTTCCCCACACCATTGTTCTTATGGTTATTGGAGACAAATATACCACTTGCAGAAGAAACATATTTTGTCTATCCATTATAATTTATTTTATATCATTCTTATTTAAAAAACTAAATTTTGTTTATCTTGAATTACATCCTTTTTAAAGGGGTTATTTTTCATTAAGGAGCTTTTTGATGGGTGGAGGGGTATCTCTGCTTGAATAAGTTTTAATATGAAATGAAAGTTACCACTTGCTGCTATTGTATTGTGATTAAATTCATAGATGTCATTGTAAGAAATTTTATGATCTGAAAGTTTCTGAAGTCTAAGACTTCTGAATGAATTTATTAAATGTTTTGTTAATTTATAATTTCCTATTATGGTTAGTATACTAGCAGGGTACTGTTATGTTATCCTGGGGCACATTTATTAGGTATGCCTCTATTGTTATGTTTATAACATTTTCTCAACTCGACACAAGCTAAGAATAAAATGCCTACTTGTATTGAATGTAATCAATTTTGTAAGTAAATGCAGACTTATGATCCAAGAGTATATTTTTTATAAAATGTGTAGGACTTTAGTAATTATCAAAAACTTATCAAATGTAATTTTTCTAATTGTTATTAAATTTTGTATGCTCCTTTTAAAATTTATCGTAATGATCAAAAAATGAGATGACTGAAATTCATTATGGGTCCACCGATTGTCTATTAGATACTAATTTATTTCAATACTGATTAGATTGCAGACTTGCTATGTGATGATAAATTGAGAATTTTATACAATATCAATTTTGTATTTAATATTAATATTCATTGTTTTGCTTTGACAAATTAGCTCGACATTTTCTCTTCTTTTCTGCAGCGTTTTGTCACTTTTCAGTAGTATCTTCTTAATTTTGATCCATTTTTTATTAAAATTAATTTAGTGGCACATTCTCTCAACAATGTTTCAATTTCTGCCTCGCTGTCACCACTCCAAAAATACCTTTTCCAGTAGAGTGAATAATAATAATATAACCAAAAACTTAAAAAAAGTTTTATTTATTCAAACACTTTTTTTTCTCTTCTTATTCTTCTACTTTTTTATTTACAATTTATTTATTTCGTTACTCAGTGGTAATCCTATTATTCAAACAATAATTTCACTCTATTAAAAAGTTTGTGCTGTGAACTTGCTCACATGGGTATGAGAGTGGGACACTACTTTTTCTCTTACAAATTTTCTCCCATTTTCATTTAGAGATGTCGATGTTTCTGTTTGAACAAGTTCTGTTACAATTTTTATTTTCACATTCAGTTATTTTTATATGTACAACTTCTGATTCTACCTTAGCTTCTAAAACCAAGGAAAGTTTACGATATTTTAGCTGTAATTTAAATTTTAAAGTTCTGTGAGATAAATTATTTATTACTTCTTTTACTGATGTATTTTTTATTATGCATTATAAACAAATATAATTTATAAATATCATAAATTATGGGGGCATTTTGTCATAGATTTACAGCTTTAAAATAAGAATTTCTTTGCAAAGTATACTATTTTAAGCCTTAGCTATTTTTAATAAGTAACTTATTAAAATGAAATTTTGATAAGTTTTTAATATATTTTCTTCATAATCTTAAATACCTTAATTTGTTGAGGAATTTTTTGGAAAGGCAATAAATAATAAGTAATAAATTTTACTTTTAAATTGTTGTCACTACTTATTATTGTAATTGTATTGTGATTAAGTATCATTGTAAGGAAGTTGATTGTAGTTTTTTGAACTATATAAATTTTTATGATAATAGTTTTTATTATTGTTAAATTTGTACATGACAGAGATCTTTATTTTTATATAAATAAAAAAATTTAATTATAAAATCCAATGTTCTCTATGTTATGGATCATGGTTACACTTTCCAAATTAGAAAAAAAATATAGTAAATAACGCCGCCATTAAAAAAATTACATTTACTTCACCTATTATATGTTGCATTATTCTGAGGGTCAGAGGTGCCTATCCCCCCTAAGTCACTGACCCATCCCCCCTTAGCCCAGGAAGCACCCTCCCCTTTCCTCTCCAAACTTCTCCTACTGCTCTTTAATGTGAAACCCTTATTATTATTATTATTTATAAACCTATTACATTATTTTCATTTTTATTTTATAATACAATGTGTGGAAAAATAGAGAAAAGTTTTGTTGTAGTCGTAAATTTTGGTTTACCCCAGTTTTTATGTCGCTGAATACATATCTGAGCTTTGCTGACCCGGATCGTTGTTTTTGTTGCTTTTAGTAGGAATGTGTTATATCAATATATAACCTCTTTGTTAACCTATGTTCTTATCCGTTATTCAACATATATTCTTACATTACTAATTGTATATAAACGTTAATAAAAGTGTTTCAATTGTACTTGTTGAATTATAAACGTAACAAATGGCGACGAGGATGGTGAAGAAGACCATGTTACGTTGTTGAGAATGTTTTCAGTAAGTAGATACGTTAATTTCTTTAATTCATAAAACGAGTCATGGCAGGGGACTTGGTGGCGTTGTTAGTAGAAGCTCTTCAGCGTCAACAGCACCAGTTTAGCAGCCAATACCTCCTGAGATCCATGGTCTAACATTACAATCCTTTGACGAAAGCCAGGAACCGTTTAGCTCTTATGCTTTGCGTTTAGAATTTTGTTAATCTTATACCTTAAAAATCTTATAGGGAAAGAACCAGCTACAGATGAGCATAAAGTCCAGATACTACTTAACTATCTTGGTCCGAAGAACTTTCTTACTCTGACTACACTCACAGCACCTCGCCGGCCTATCGAGAGTACCTACCAGGAACTTATCGACCTCCTGGCCGGCCACTTATGTCCTACGCCAAGTGAGATAGCAGAGCAACATAGATTTGTACTCAGAGTCCAGCAAGAAGGTAACTAATTATGTCGAAAGCCTTAGAAAAATTGCAAATACTTGTAACTTTGTTTGTCCAGACTGTAAAAGTTCAATAAAAAATACACATCTTCGATCGCAGTTTGTTCGCGGGATCCTGGACAATGATATCCGAGAGCGTATCCTCCAGAAAGGTTCTGCAACTACATTCGATGAGGCCATTCAACTTGCGCTTGCAATCGAGTCAACGAAATTAGACAGCAGACAAATGCAGCCATCTACTAGTGTTTCAATGCACAAGGTAAGTCCGAGAGAATCGAACACTGAGCCGAATATACAAGAGAAACTGAGAAAGTTGAGAGGACTCTGTTTTCGGTATGGAAGCAGAGAGCATCGAGGCACAGAATAAAATATGCAATAAATGCAGAAAACGGAGACATCTAGCCAAGGTTTGTCTCGGCAACTGCCGAGGAAAAGGTAAGCGGCAGGTGAGTCAATTACCGCTCTATCTCATCATCATTAGACTGTTCTCAAGCCAGTGATATCTACAATATCAAAGTCAAGAAGCTTAGCCAGTGACAGGATGATGGTAGATCTTCAGCTGGATGGCAAATTGACGCAACTGGAGCTTGATATAGGAGCCGCTATTTCAACTATGTCCCTGAACACTTTCCAGAAACCTTTACCAAACAAAAAGCTTGAACTGACAAATTTAAAATTACGTACGTATACGAACGTAATTATAAGGCCTATGGGTGTTTGCAAGGTGACCATTAAGTATGAGAACAATAAGTCTAAGGGTAACCTCTACCTTTTACCACTTCACGTTGACGCTATCATGGAAAGAGAGTGGATTCGATCGATGAACATCTTCTGGGCTGACATCAGGTGTACAAGTAGTGGTGCTGAAATCTTCATCAAGCCATGTCGGAGACAATGTACAAGTACGGAACTTCAACCGAGATGGGAAGTGGAAATTTGGAACGGTTCTCGGAAGGGAAGGAAACGTCATGTACCGAGTTACATCGTATTTAGGGATACTGAAGAACGAATGACTTCATTGTACACCTATTTGACTATAAATCGCCTATTTAACTATAAATAGTAAAAAGTTGAGAGGACTCTGTTTTCGGTATGGAAGCAGAGAGCATCGAGGCACAGAATAAAATATGCAATAAATGCAGAAAACGGAGACATCTAGCCAAGGTTTGTCTCGGCAACTGCCGAGGAAAAGGTAAGCGGCAGGTGAGTCAATTACCGCTCTATCTCATCATCATTAGACTGTTCTCAAGCCAGTGATATCTACAATATCAAAGTCAAGAAGCTTAGCCAGTGACAGGATGATGGTAGATCTTCAGCTGGATGGCAAATTGACGCAACTGGAGCTTGATATAGGAGCCGCTATTTCAACTATGTCCCTGAACACTTTCCAGAAACCTTTACCAAACAAAAAGCTTGAACTGACAAATTTAAAATTACGTACGTATACGAACGTAATTATAAGGCCTATGGGTGTTTGCAAGGTGACCATTAAGTATGAGAACAATAAGTCTAAGGGTAACCTCTACCTTTTACCACTTCACGTTGACGCTATCATGGAAAGAGAGTGGATTCGATCGATGAACATCTTCTGGGCTGACATCAGGTGTACAAGTAGTGGTGCTGAAATCTTCATCAAGCCATGTCGGAGACAATGTACAAGTACGGAACTTCAACCGAGATGGGAAGTGGAAATTTGGAACGGTTCTCGGAAGGGAAGGAAACGTCATGTACCGAGTTACATCGTATTTAGGGATACTGAAGAACGAATGACTTCATTGTACACCTATTTGACTATAAATCGCCTATTTAACTATAAATCAGTGGCTCAAAAAGTGATCCTGAATTTGGATACGTTTATATAGTAGACGGCGGGAGGAGGTTTATTGGGGATGATAACTGTTTGGAAGCGAAGAGACAGGAAGCATAGGAACCACTTAAATGAGAGTAACTCTTCATGGGAAATATTTGTAAAGTATAAATTTTCAGGATCAAAGGATGTTTGTGGAGTGCAGCATGGAGGAGAGCACGATGTAGAAAAAGGATCAGCAAAATAGGAAATACGCCAATTTTTCGTAGTCATATCCACTGGAGTTTGACCAGCGTGTTCTTGCATGCAAGTGAAATGAGACATTCAGTTTTCACAACAATCCATCACATAAAGTGCAAGCTTTATCTCAAACATGAGACATCAGTATCGGTAAATGATTTTGTGGCGGACGCTGAGTGATGGGAGCAGGCAGCTGGCTGGCGGCGCTCCCCACCACTGCCGGTCGGCTATAAATAGACTCGCTCGCCTCACTGAGCAAGACTCTCAGGGCCCTCCTGGGCCACTCCTGACCCAGGAGCGGCGCAGTGCCTTGACTGCTCTAACATCCGCGCCGCCCATCCTTCTCCTTCAGCATACGGCCTTCTTGGTTGTATGCTTCTAATAAAAATCTGTTATTTTCTTACCTTGGCTACCTTTTCTTTTTTCTACCTCATCCTCATACACTGAAGGCAGTGCGGTCTTAATCGGCCAAGTCTTCAACCCGCCAGTGAGGCTCTGATAGGCTAAGGCGGGGTTCCTATCTCGGAAACGGTGGGGTCCTAATCGACCTAGTTTCCAACTTACCGGTGAGGCTTTAATCAGCTGAGGTAAGGTGCTCCTCTCCTAAACCGAAACAGTAAGGCTCTAATCAGCCGAGTCTCAAACACGGCCGTGAGGTGCTCATCCACCGAGCCGTGGGAGCTACCTTTGGGTTACTCACCTCCTCCCTGAGCGGATTGTACGAGCACGCATAGTACCTGGGCCCTTCTGGGTCTAGAGGGAATTAGCAAACGCAGACCCAGAGTACAATTTTATTTACCTTACAATTGAGTGTTCAACAGGTTTAGACACGCAGTCATGTCAGGAAGGAAAACGTGATCAAAGAGCCATTCATCATCTGAAAGAAGTAAATATGTGTGAGAAAGTTCTTCATTTCCTTTTAGATTAACAGAGTCTTTACGGCGGAGTTTGATATTTCCTTTGTTGGTATGCCTTTCCTAAGTATTTTCCTTTTTAGATCCAATGAAGAGCGCAATGGGGAACTACGCATAGTTTTACATAATCCTCAATGTCTTTTTCGTACATTTCCCAAAATTTCATGGGAATAAGGGCACGAGTCTGCAGTTTTTGGACTGAAGATAAACCTTGGTGCAAAGCGCTTCCTTGTGAATGGTGGAATAGAGTTTTCCAGCTCTTGTTTTTATCGACCATGGCAGAATCTCCATCAAAGTTAACGTAGTCTAATTTTTGGCAGTCCGTTTTTTTTCTTTTACAGTGCACACCTTAAAACATATCCTCTCATGTAGTCGTTGTTCGTAGATGATGTAGGTTAAGCCATTCTTCATATTTGTCAAAATTCTCATTGACCATACAAACGTATACTTATAACTGAACATACGATTTGTCGTCACAATTTTTGTCCAAAGCAAAAGAAAAACATTTGAAATCAAAAGCTTAAAAATTACCTGCGAGCTCACATCTTCTCCCATCTCGTCAATACTCCAAATTACTATTTCGAGGCTAAGCTATTTCATCCACAAGTTTTTGGAAATCTTCGGATTGTTCGTCTGTCTCTAAACCATCCCCGTATGGTTTCATTTTTTGTGCTAGTATCAAAGAGATGTCAAAGATAACTGTTCCCACTAAAGAAAGCTCATTTCTTTGTTTTTACTTTCCCTTACCTATAAATGAAATATATAGTAAGGGGAAGTATTGCGATCGTGAAAATTTTCGAATTCGAGTGTTCAATGGAAATGCAAGTTTTAAGATCCCCAGAACCCAAATAACCAATTCTTACAAAATTTCTGTCCGTATGAGTTTATCCTTTGTTTTCATTAAAATTCGATCTCAATGCTGAATTCGCCGGATACTTAATCAAAATTAGAAGTTACTCTCCAAACTGTATTTTTTAGGCACTGCAATATTTCCAGCACAAATCAAACACATTGGTTTTGATTCGTTTGCATCCGTAAACAGAAAGCGTTCTTCATAATTGCTCTTGAACACTCGTTTCTTACCGGTTGCATGGAAGCATCCTTCGTCTGCTTCAGCTCAGCCTGGCGATCTTCCAGCAGGTCCTCTGCTTCACTAAATCTTTGTAGTTTGGGTAGTTTTGTTCATTCACTATCTGAGGGAACTTGTTTTTCTTCTGGACGTAGATTCCAGATTGCCTCAGCAGTCTGGCCCTCTGTGTGGCAAGAAAAAGAAAGTTGAAATTTATTCCCAGGATCTATGATTAAATAAAAGTCTGAATTAAACAAAAGAAAACAATATCCTAAAAATATCGGTAACTATAACATTATTTTAACTCCTCTCGACCTAACAATCAGTCATTATATTATTGTTACAAGTATCAATTTATTATATCTCCTCTCCATCTCCAAACTTCTTATCAAATAAACTTGCCCAAGTTCACGACAAGGCCATCACTTTACTGCCTTGTGTTTATTGGACCAAACCTACATGAAATAAAATCATTTACAAAATACTAAGATGCCATATTGGCTAACCACTCAAATACATAATGAATTTATTGACTTCAAATTGGCCTATAACATTGTTGACCGGCACAAACTAGATAAAGGTCCAAATGAATTGTGTATGACAAATATGTTCGGCTCGTCAGAATGCTGATGGAGTCGAAATGCATGCTTAAGATTGGTATTAGCATGTTTGGATGAGTTTAAAAGGTTAGTTTATAATCAAAAATGAATGCTGAATTTATAAAAGAAATGTATTCCTGGAGAAGGCTGCCAGGAAGCAAGGACTTGCTGTTAATACATGTATAACAAAAATATATGTTTGTTGGTTTAGCTAGAGATACTAACCAAGATTTTATCCAGGTTTGTCCTTAATCATTCGAATGGATTGATGATTTTGGGTATCTGGAGTCAGAGGTTAATGCAAGTAATAACTTTCCAACTGAGATAAAGAGGCGAATAGCATTAGCCAAAAGATGCTATTTTGGACGGCATCGGCATCAGGGAAGTAGATAAACATCTAGAGCTACAAGATAAGGCCTAATACTAACAGTATGTAACACAATGAATACACCAGTACTTACTACGCTTCAGAAGAATTATAACTTTCTGTGACAGCTAAAGGCTATTATAACGTATGCTGTTACTGTTATTCACCTCGTGTCATTGAATCAATGAACTGGTTTATGAAGAAATAATATAGTCGATTGTCTATCTTGGCGTTTTATATTGCCCTGCTCTGTCAATCAAGTTTATAAGACCACAAGAAAATATATGCAGCGATAGCTACGCCGACAATCTAATATAGCAGGCAAAGGCCTTGATTCGCTCAGCACAGAACCTCAAGATTGAAGGTTTTAACAAAATTCTTGTTAGAGCAATTCTTGACCTGAACATTCCTACCTATCTAATGTGAATCGGACAGAAGAGTATGGTCTGCAATATACGAGGCGCTCCAGACAAGAAGGGCGAATCCACCATTTCACAAAAATAAATTTTATTTGAAGGCTGACATAATATACCATATAATATACCATATATCAACAATGTATGTATTTCATTTATATATATATATATATATATATATATATATATATATATATATATATATATATATATATATATATACATACATATATTTACACCAAGAATACCGTATTTATATAGTATTATTCCAGCCTTTAATATAAAAAAGAAATTGTGGTGACATGGGGGATTCGCCCTTCTTCCATGAATCTCCTCATAACAACGCAATCTGTGCTTACTATTGATAAAATCGGTCATTGGATAAATATAACATTTATTAATAATCTATTACCTTAAAACGCAAACAAACCAAAAAAACAGTATTCATCGGATCTGACCTTTATGTACAGTTAAAGCCATATTTTATCCTAATTCATTATACCACTTTGATTCCAAATTTCTACTTCGTAGGATAAAGTAAAAACCAATATTTTCCAAAAAAATTTGCTGTGGACAGGAAATCAAGGAACGAATCTATCGGTACAAAAGACTGTAAATTAAATTGCTGCTGTTATCTGTTGCACACAGCAGTCTTGAAAATAACTTACTAGTAAAGCTGACTTGAATCGTATGACAGGCAATAACCTCTTTCTCTAGTAATAAATGTAAACAAAATTTCAAGGAGGTAATTTGAGTGTTGAAGATGCTATGGCTTTGTTTATATAGAATCGCTTTTTATTACATTTAAAATATTAAAATGGTTCTTATTAAGGAGTATCGAATAAGTATGCCTTTGACTGTAGAAGAAGTAAGTTAATTTTATTATTTTGACTTTCAAAGTCATGTATGTTTATGTGATGATATAATTTTTTCTGTGGACAGTATCGTATTGGCCAGCTTTATATGATTGCAAAGCATAGTTACCAACAAACAGAATCAGGCCAGGGAGTAGAAATCATTACCAATGAGGAATGTGAGGATCCAATTCATGGTAAAGGGCAGTACACTGAAAAGAGAATACATTTGAATGGGTAATATTTTCTGTCATTAGTCACATTGTTTGTTTGGCATTGAAATGATACAGTAATGATTACTTTGGTCAAATATTTTGTTAACCAAATTAATATAAAGTTTATATGTACTTTGATTATGATTTATCCTGGACAGTGTTAATCCGTATTTTAACTTAATCTTAGTCATTACTCTTCAATTCAGAACTTTTCTTTTTTGTCATCTGGGTACTTTCTTTTGATTGTAATCAAACCTCTGTTTTATTAAGAACCATATATTCTTTAACCAACTCAGAAATAAGACAAATTCCTTACTCAACACCCTTACAAAATTGAATTCTGCTGGCCAATTGAAGGTTGTGGTCAATTAGCAATTATTATTCTTTTACTTGTTTTTAGTTTTGGAGATTGGTTCCTTATTCCTTTATTCCAGGAGCTAGCTATTTAAGTATTTACATGATATTGAGCAAATTTTATTCCAAGATAACCTGTGGACAAAATTTCTAGTGGTTATGAAAATGGTCGCTGGCTTCCTTAATTTAATCATTTTGAATTTCAGAAATTTATAAGAACGAATTGTATTTTTGTTGGAAGTTACAGTTTGATGTAACTTTCTTTCATTTTATGCTAAATTCTACTTCATGTATTTTGTAATTTAACCTGAAGTCTAGGATGTACATGTTTAGAATAAAATCTCCTGAGCGCCGTGTGACTTGTAATATCAAGAACACAATGATTATTTTTCAGGCGGTTACCTTATTGGTTACAAGCTGTACTTCCGAAGGTGTTCTATATCACTGAAAAAGCCTGGAACTATTACCCATACACTGTTACAGGTATAAAACATATTTTTTAATGTGAAATATTATTTTTAACAAATGTTCTGAAATTATTGATCTTTTTTCATGGCTATTATGTGATTACGTGCAACAGAGTATACGGTACGTATATTGTTTATCAATTTTATTTATTTTCAATTAATCATTAATTTATTAATTTTTTTTCTTGTTTCTAGTGTTCATTTATACCAAAATTTAGCATATCTATCCAAACATCTTATGAAGACAATAATGGCACCAATGATAATGTAAGTTTTCTACTTAAATAAATGTAAATACTATACAATCTTGATAGTCCATCATTTGTTAATACCATAAGTTAGTGACATCTAAGGGAAAAATATTTTGACCGTCCATAGTGGGAGGAGGGACTTGGAAGCAGTAGGGAAAGGATTTTTTTTCTGTCACAATATGTTCTTCAATGACTGTTAAATAACTCCCATTAATGGATATGTTTTTTTAATAAAGAACTATTGATAAAACAAATTCATCTTTGCATTATTTTGACCTTAATTCGTTTTTTTGCATTGTTTAAATTTGATGATCCGACAACTTATTGGTTCCATATTTTTCAGATTATCCAGATTGGACCATACATAAAAGTTTTACATAGTTATTTTATCCTGTAATCTGTTCCTGCATATTATTTAAATTATTAATTAATTGAATATGTTCGTTTAAATAGTTATTTAAGACCTTTCTTAACTCCTATGTATGGTGGATTTTCTATTCATTTGTCTTAAGCGTGAACTGTTATTTATTTGGTTGAATTTATTTTTTTGAGAGTATGTTGTTTGTTTAGGGTATCTTCAAAAGACACTGACAGGCCCATACATATCCATGTGTGGGATTTGTACCCACTAAAACCACCTCCTTATACCTGTTTCCCACCCTCCATGGTTAGGCATTACTTCATGGAAGGGGAGTAACTGAGTTTGGCTTCACTGTATTAGGCTACCTGCTTTATTAGGCTCGCTGTTCCTTCTCTTCTTTCCTTAGCAGCTTGGTGATCTGTGCTGCTAGACGTTGGCTCGCCACCCAGCACTCCTGGGAGACCAGCATTAGGCTGACGGTGTTATCGGCTGTTGATTCCAATATGCTGACCCTTCGAAATTCGTCCCTCTTTTCCTGAAAGCAGAAACAGCAGAAGAATATGTGTTCCACACTCTCTTCTGTTGCTGGGCATACTGGACATTCTGCTGTATTGTCTTGCTTAAATCTATATTGGAAGGCTCAAAAGCAGCCATGCCCTATAAGCAGCTGTGTGAGGTAGTAATCAGCCTCTCCGTCTTCTCTATCCACCCAGAGTTGGATATAGGCAACCAGCCTGTGTGTTGCCTGGTCGTTACCATATGTCAACTCTTTCCTTTCTTTCTTCGGCCCTAGAAATACAGTCGACTCTGTTATAAGATCGCCTAATATCTTCGGCGATCAGCTCTATTGGAGGCATCCTGGCCATCATTCACACAACGTCGCATGAAACTGTACGAAATATGCTGATCACTCTTTAGGTACTCTGGTGATATACCTATACCATCGGCCAGTGTATCCAAGGCCCCCTTTCCATATCGCTGCGTAGAGCTAGATGGATGTGATAACACTTGAAATCAACAACCCGCAGCTGTGCCTGGGTCCTCCTATGCTGGGTATCAGTCGAGCCAGTGCTGTCTTCACTCTAGCCACTTTATCGCCCACCTGCTGGATATGCTCCTTGAACCTTAGTCTTTCATCAATTCTGACCCCGAGATATGTTAAGGAAGGCTTGGACTGGATCTCTTATTTACCTACTCTCAGAGTGATTTCTTCCTTTATTTTCCTGCTACTGATAAGAAGGACTTCTGTCTTGCTCTCTGCCAGCTGCAGTCCCAAGTATGCCAACCAATTGTGAATCACTGAAATACTCTGGTTGGCCTTCAGGATCACTTCTTCTTTGTATTTTGCCTCGATCATATCGATAATGCGACTTCATTAGCAAAACCTACAGTAACTAGTAACCCTCTGGTAGGCTAAGCCTGAGGATTCTATCATACATGATGTTCCACAGAAGAGATCCCCTTTGAATCTCTTCAGCCTGTCCTCTGTTGAACTTATCAAGGCCCTACCTTTGAAGTAGTCACTGACTATCCTTCTGAGAGGCATGGGGACACCCATTTCCAGACTGCAGCTCCATCTAGCAAAGTTAAAATTGCCGCATTGCTTTGAATTGCTCCTGTAGCACATGGAACCATTGCAGTAGGCATGCATGCCTGTGTGGTTAGTTTGGTAACTTGTTAAGTGAAATACATCTAGCTGATCTATTTCTCCCGACCATTTTCTCATTTTCCTTGAATGAGTAACTCCTATAAAAGTTGAAATACAGTTGAACTTCTGTATTTCGAACATGAAGGTTCCTTAACAAAAATTCTATATATAGGAAGGTTACAATTTTTCATCCTTGTCAGCCTAAAAATAATGTAGTTATTTCCTAGAATTAAAGAAGTATCAAAGGCAATGTTTTAGGATTTAAGAAAAAAACTGAACCACTTGAACAAAAAAAAACATTTATTTAAATTTTTTTATAAATTACATGTGCTACAGATTTTTTCGTATGCACATGTATAATGTGTCATAAAAATATGTAGGTTTACATACATATAAATTAATTTACATTTTTTTTTTTCCGTGCAAAATAGTTTCTGATATCTTTTTGGTTGTAATTGATCACCAAAGTCATTTTGAAGAAGTGCTCACTTTTATTCAGATATGTGAAAATTTCCTCAGGAACGTCAGAAATAAATCTCAAGCCGTGACTCACTGTTTCCACTGCTTCTGATATTTTTTTTCTGGAAGGTTTTCAATAAAGTCAACCTCACTTTTGTCGTCATCTTTATTTTTAGGCTCATCTTGATTAAGACAGTCCTCCAAAATGTCCTGATCGATAGGGTAATCAGCCACTATTAAGGTTTTGTCAATGTGTAAAAATTGCTCAAATTCGATTCCCACATTTATTTGAAAAAAAAAAGGTCCCCATGATTTCAATTGTTTCCATGCTTCTTTTGTATTTTCGGAATCTTTGTACTTGATCTATATTGTCTTGTTCTTCAGGACTTCCTTTTATAAAACCAGCTTTAATGAAATAATTAGGGATTGATGAATTATTTGCCACTTCTATAATTTTGTTTTATTGAAAACTAATTTTGAATGTTATACATTCATCCTCAGTTCTAAAAACACACAAAAAATTCAAAAATAAGCAATTGGTATTATTAAACATATTAAATTAGATTAATATAAATCAGTATTATAAAACATTTATGAATTATGAATTTAATTAAGACAAGAAATCGAATACATGTTGGTATTCACCAAGGTTTAAATGGATTATATCAAAATGGATAGATTCTTCTATACCATCATGCGGATGTCAACTGTTTAATGAAATAGCTTTTTATCGTAGTGGATAAGACGTTATTCTCCCATACTTTGGCTGATGCACTTTTACAAAATCGGAGATTCACAAGGTTTTCTATAGATTCATTATTTTCAAATGCCAAGATTAAGCGCTTCAGGATTTGCTTTGGTAATTTATTTTCAAATTTTTAATTACGCCTTGGTCCAAGAGTTGTAATTTAGCTGTCGTATTTGGTGGAAAAAAAACGAGTTTAACGTAAGTCAATTTTCGTTCAACTGAATTAGGCTGGGCCTGGCTATTGTCCACAAAAAGAAGCACTTTCCTTTATTGTTTGATCATCTGTTTATCAAAGTTAGTTATCTACTATTCAAAAATTGCTCCAGTCACCCACGATTTTTCGTTAAAATCATAATCAACCTCAAGTGATTTTACTAGTGATTTAAGTTGTTTTACTTTCGAACAATGCGGTTGTTTACTTTTTCCTATTACAAGAAGCTTTTATTTCTCCTGTTATGTTCGGACAAACGTTCCTTGCTAATTTTTCCTCCAAAGCATTCATCATTTCTGAAAGCCAATGTTTTATTGGGCACACACTTTAAAAAAAAATACTGTTTCATCCATGTTTAATACATTGTCTGGCTGATATTCTTTTAAAATGGTTTTCAGAAATTGGTCTTGCCACTGAGAACATTGTGTGTCTGAAACACTAGCACTTTCACCGGTTATTATTTTTTCTTGGTTGTCGTGTCGCTTTTTAAACTTGTCGAGGCACCCAGAGCTAGCTAGGAGGAAACACTAAACTATGTTTTATTTTATTCTTACCCATTCTTATGAACGTAAGCTAAGGACCTTTTTTGATAATTATTAAATTTTATTTTTTTAAATGTTAGTTTTTGTTCAATATATATATAAATTTTATTCGATATGCAGAATATATTTTTATAATAAAAATTTAAGGTTCCTGAAGACTGTACTTCATTAGTTTTTATGTGCTCTTATTTAAATTTAAATTTTATCCTGTTATTTAACAAAGCTTTACTCAATTACCTTATTAACTCTTCTTTTATATTATTATTGAAGAATTTTTGATTTAAGAGTTAGACAGTTTCCTGAAAATTGATCTTATTTCAGATTTTTTTACTTTATTTTTTTTAGTCATGTACAGTGTGAGATTCATCATTGATAATTATGTTATGATATTTATTTTATTATATGTTTTTAGTGTTTAAACTTAAGTGAAGAAGTCTTGAAAGAGCGACTGGTGGAGTTCATTGACATAGTTTATGATGAAATCAGTCCAAAGAACTACAAAGAGGAAGAGGTGATTACTTATAAGTAATTCCAAGTTCAATTATTGCTTGATTTGTTTAGGACAAGCCTTGAATTTAATTTGTTTTCTAATATTATTATTCAATTAATATATTGGTCTGTACTTTTTATTACCCCCATTGAATTCTATACATTAATCCATCATTATGAATTTTTGCTAATAAGCACTCTGCCTAAAATCTATCTTGAAAACTCTAAATCAAGCTCTTGTGCTTAAAATCTTATCTTACTAGTCCTTAAAATAGCTTGGTTTCAATGCATTCAGGGATCTTTTTTTAAAGTTTAAGCCATCTATGGGTGTTTTTAAAAAAATCCTATTTCTAGGTTTTAGCACTGAATAAAATGAAACTTCAAGATAAAGTAAAACAGTAGGATAAGCTATGTATCTATCTATGTATTATATGTTTATAAATTTTTTGGTATTACGTTTTTAAAACACAAGTCTCATGATGAAAGTTGGTATCTATTTATATCAAGATTTTTAAGTCTAGAATGAAACATTTTTTCTCTTCTCAATTTTAATATCACTAATGCTTCCTGTGTAATTAAAAGTTTAAAAAATATTTTTATAAATTTGTTCCAGGATTTAAAGTTCTTTAAATCGACAAAAACAGGTCGTGGACCATTGACTGAAGATTGGCAGGAAAAAACTACTCCTATTATGTGTACTTACAAAGTAATACAAGCTTCATTTGAAGTTTGGGGTCTTCAAACAAGAGTAGAAGAACTAATACATCAGGTATTTGATTTTAAAACTGTTGTAAACTTTTCTAAATGAGTTTAGTTATCAATCTAGTGAATGAAGATTATGAATTGGTGAAAGTTACATTATTATTTTTTTAGTTATTATGCTGTGTGCAATTGATGCATTTCAAAGAGCACTGGGTGGGCACTATTGCACGGGGTGGGCTATATTCTAACGATTAAACAACTTAATAGATTACAAGTAAAGTGACCTTTAAGCAACCACTAATGTATTTCTCATGTCTCGAGAAACATGATTATGAATTAATACTATCGTTAAAATCTTCGAATTGGTTAACATTACAAATACCGTTTCTTCTTGGATTGGGCATTTGATGATGAATTGTATTATTAAGACAGTTTATTTTTACTCTCTGCCACTTAACTATGGTTGTTCATGAGTTTTTTTAGACTCCTATGTGGCATAACATGATGGTAAATGTATTGAGCAAACATTAAGGTTCGTACACCTCTATCACAGGGTATATAGCAACCTGGAATACAGGTTGAAAAAAATTCTGAAAAAATCAGAGATATATCAGGAAATCCAAGAAAAAAATGGGAAAACAGCTGTACTAAGAAAATCCGCGGGTACAACTCAAAAATGGGGATTATCTATAGTATTGAATTTTAAATATATTAGGCTTTGGTATAATGATTCTATAATACATTATATTTTATCTCTATCTTCATAATGGGCGGATTCTGTTTTTGTTTTTTTTTATTTTTGGCTTTGTATCATGAAACGGCAAACCTCAAATTTTTGGGGAAAAGAGGAGACATTTTTTTTTTCTAGGTCTTACAAAGGTTTACTATTGAAATGAATAAATACAAATTTAAAACACTGCAAATTATAAATTTCTTTATATGTTTTTAGGTGAGCCCATACAAATGGAGTTGAGTTTTCAAATGCTCATATATTTTTTTTATAGATATATTATGCATACATGTATCATATGTAAACAAATACAGAATTAGTGAATACAAATGTTAACAAGTTTGATATAGTAATAAATAAAATAAACTTTCTTAACCAGAATAAAAGTAATAATATAACTTATTATACTTAATGCTTAAAATAAAGTGTATTATACTTAAAACTTAAAATAAAGCTATTCTTGGACGGACAAAAAAATGTCTTAATTTTTAACAATCTTCAACATACCAAAATAAATCAAGAAACTCTTCAGCATATCGTAATGGAGTGTGAGGCATACAGATTTCATAGAAAACTTTGTTCCAATCTTAGGTGATAACAATATTACCTATAACCAAATATTGGCATTAAATAATTCTGAAAAAATTAATAATATTGTAAAAAAATTTAAATCCATTAAAAAATTCATTTAATATGTTAATAAAAATAAAATAAATTTATATTACGGAATAATTTAGATTTAATTATCGATTAGTTGGTGAGGTCTTCGTATCGAAACTGACTAGAATTTGTATTCTTTTCTCGTATTGACCTCTCATTCCTGGCTATGTGGAGAAATCCAATGCCATTAATAATAATAATAATAAAAACAAAATAAATAAATAAAAAAAAATTGCTTTAAGATCAAATAATCTAAATATTAGTTATTTTATATTAAAAAAATAATTCTAACTCATTTTCAACTTTATTTCTTATTATTAACTTGCATTCCCTGTTGAATGGGAATATTGTATACTATGTACTACTGCAGTTATTATAATTATTATTATTATTTTTTTTGTGAGTCTCAATGAACATGGTTTTATAGATATATCTGATTTTAGCTTATTATAATTTTTATTTAATTATAAAATATTTTGAAACTAATATTTCTCTTTTTTATTTCAGACTATAAAAGAGATTCTTACAGTTGGACATCGGCAAGCTTTTGCATGGATTGATGAATGGTAACAATTATCTATTTTATTTCATTAATAAAATTATTGGGAAATAGTCATAATGATTATTCTCATAATTATATTGAAAGTTCTTAATTGAACTAATTTTGTTTTCAACAAAAATGCTCCACCCCTTTGTATTTGCTTAGTTTTTAACCAACAAATACCCATTTTCATGCTATCACAGAAACCCTTTCTTTACTTTATCTTGAATTTAGTGGGGCTTTTGGTAGCATCCTTTTATATTTGTATGCTGTTTAATAATTATTAGTCTTTACACAACAGGCACAGCATCATAGGTACATAATTCATATTTAATCTTTGAATCCTTGATTGTACGAATCATTAGAATTTTTTTTAATTAAAAAAGAATGGCTCTACGTATAGAAAATTAGCAAACTTAATAAGGTGTAAAAGGGCTTTGTTTTCAAGTTACCTATATATAAGAATTATGTTCATTTATTTGGCACGTTTTCAATTACCATAATTTATCAGTTAGTAAATTACATCAACTAGCTATATTTGATCACTATTGCTAGATTTGAGTATATCAAATCTGTTAGTATTGCATTTACCAGCATAAAAAATTAAAATTATTGAAGGTGCCCCTTCTACTCAGAAAGATACAACGTATTCCCATAAACAAATGATTGTACAAAATTTAATTGTTAAAAAAATCAAAATTGTTTGGTGAGAAAAACATTAAGTGTAGAGAAGAAACCTAGAAATTTTTTTTAAATAATTCTATTAGTGAAGGCCTTTCATATAGGCCAGTCCACATCAGAATTTATCAATAATATAATATAAATGTATTCAGTTGCAAAATATTCATTTTTGCCAAATGGCTTGAATTGCAAATTTTTAATGTATTTGTATTTTATATTGGTATGACCACAAAAATTTTTTAAAGAACAAAAATCAAACCATTTTTTAGCTAATATATCTATTTAGATCTGTCTGTTTATAAAATGCATTAATTTATTTAATTACTCATTGATATTGAAAAAAAAGAGTTGGGTCCGTGTAGTACACAGATTCTACTTTTAATTAAAAGCTATAAGAAAAATATAATTTACCTAGAATTAATTAGGGTTAACGATCCTTGGGGGGTAGCGTCATAGTTCTCTGTTGCTAGAGAATCACAGTCAGTTCCATCATCCCCTTTCAATTCCATATCTATCCCTCTCAGGGCATCCAGCTTTGGATCTTCTACAGACAAGCTGAGAGTGTAAGGTTCTCCTCCTGTTCTGATTAAATTTCTTTTGGTATTAATTCTTCCTCCAGAATTTAAAGTTTTTCCATAGCTTTTTCTGCTGATTAACAGTTTTCCATAAATAAATAAAACAAAAATGTTAAATTAATATAATATAGTTGTCATTGTAGTGAGGTAAGTGTACCGTAGTGGACATTGCTCCAGTAGTGGCCGCTTGGCTAATTAAATTGTTGAAATAAGGCAGCTAGGCTTTGATTTAGCTTCAAACTTGGAGTAAATGTAGCTGGTACTATCTAGTAGTGGTTGAAGTGCATTTTATAAAAGGGTGAATCCATGGAAAACATCAAATTTGACCTGAGTGTTTTTATCAATTTTTGTTTTTTCAATTTTTCTAATTTTGTTGCTCTCATTCCTTTTAAGATTGACTACTTTCTAGTCCAAATTCTTCATATATCCTCAGGCAAACAACCTTCAAGCTTATTTAATAAACCTAAACCAATAACCACAAATACTTCCTTATTACTTGCTAATCTTTTGTTGGCTCTTTTCTTCAACCCTGCCGAAAAGGGACTGGCTTTCCCAGACTTGCCCATTTTGGTCTGGCCTTTCCATTTATCATAAAATTTCTATATTTTGAGTTTAACATTAATATAATAAGTTAAACGAACCCTATTTAATTAGATACTATTTTACTTATTTGTAAAAGTAAAATTAAAATAAATATAAATAAAATAGAGTAAAATATTTTCTTTCTGAATTATTTCAAACAAACTTTGTCGGCCTGTTGAATTCACTTAGTCTCACTTGATTACTGAAACAGCACAATTTGATGATTTTATTTGCACTATTTTGATTAAATAAACGGAGTGAAATGAGGAGTTGTATTGAAAGATATGCCATGAATGCAAACGAAAATTTAAAATTCCAATATTTTTCAATATATAATCACCAGAAAAAAAAATTGGCTGAAATTGATGACCCACCAATCGTGGGTTCCCCTTGTTAGTGAAAATAAGTATATAGAAACCAGAGTAATCTTAAAAATAAAGATACAACTTTACAATCGTAATGCATTATCAGTGGCTCCTGCCGAACATCGCCACCCTAGCACTGCCTAGTGCCATTAGTGCTAATTAACTGATTTGTATTCAATTCTAAAAATCGTATTTTTTGGAATTATTACTGCTTTTATTATATATCCTTTTATACATCAGATATATTATATATCTTTTAATGCTGTACAGAGCTTTTATTGTGCGTGCGTTAGTGCCTAAAGTTTTTATTTCAGTTAAAGTTTATATAAACAATTAGTTCTAGCTTCAAAATAAACCAATGTGCTGGACCCTCAGGGGCCCAAATTCAGCATAATTTAGACCAATTAGCAAAATCTAAAAAAAGGAAAATGAACCAATACAACATTCCTGTAAGTAACAGCTATTCTATATTATCGGACGATGAGGATTATCAAGAGTCATTAAACAGTGTAAAAATTAAACCGTTTCCACCAATAGTTGTATACAACTCATTTGATGATTGTGAACAACTTTTAAAATCAATAAATGAAAACAAAGTTGGAGAAATAAACATAAAATACCGGCAAAATAAAACTATTTTTGTAACATACAACTCCGATGACTTTAAAAAAGTTAAAGATCAATTATTAGAAAAAGGACAGGAATTTCATTCCTACACGCCAAAAAATGAAATAAAACCTAAAATTATCATGAAAGGAGCTCCCCCAAATTTTGATTGTGAATTTATAAAAAAAGACTTGACATCGAAAGGAATTAAAGTTATAAAAGTAACACAAATGATTAAAAAAAAAGAAATCCCTCATGTCAAATTACCTATCTGGATCATTACTCTGGACGACAAACTTCAAATAAATATGATCAAAAAAATAAGAGCAGTGGGCAACGTCATTATAAGCTGGGAAACATACATCAATAAGAAAGAAGTGATTCAATGTTTCAATTGCCAAGCCTTTAACCATTTATCGATCAATTGCCATAAAAAACCAAAATGTATGAAATGTTCGGGGACTCATCATACCAACGATTGCTTAAATGAAAATATTGACAATTTCGTACCAAAATGTGCCAACTGCGAGGGCCCACACACAGCTAACTCAAAAGAATGCTCTCATTACGAAAAAAATGCAACCCTGAGACTGAGTAAACAATCACCTAAAGTACAACTCTCAAGTCTCAGAAGTATAAATTCAAAAAAAGAATTCCCAGATCTTCCTAAATCTACAGCTAAATGGCCTCAAGAAACTTTTATAGCTCAAGATAAAGAAAAGGAACCGTCTATGATGGATATGTTAAAGGAAATAAAATCTATATTCAGCACTTTCAAAATTTCTGCTATTCTGAAAAATTTCAAACATATACTAGCGAAAATGAATACAGCAGAAGACGGTATTTCAAAATTCTTCATATTATTTGAAGGCATTATTGCTCTATTGGATTAATGGACTGTATGTATTATCTTTATAATTTCGCTATTGTATTAATATCTTCTATATATTATTTATTTATACTAATTGCAGATTTGTTCAGATTTTTAAAATGGTACACAGCTAACTTAGCATTCAATAACAAAAATCTAATTTACGTGACCTATAACCATTCACATATAAACAATTTTAATAAACAATCTCAAGTTCTTATCTCTGCACAGTCCGGCCAACCTAGAATCATGATCCCACCCAGTGATGTTATTGCACACGTAATATTATACGAGCTTAGTTATACTATCATATCTTTTAAGCGTCTAATTAAATTAATAATGAAAACATATTTTTGTTTTATTGCTTATGGCTCATAACTCTATAAATTGTTTACTTTGGAACGCTCGATCCGTTAAAAATAAATTAATCGAATTAAAGGACTTTATTTCCTCTAACAATCCAAAAATCTTGGCAATAACTGAAACCCATCTATCAAATGCTGACAAAGTGAAAATCGCTAATTTCAACATTTATAGATCGGATAGAGATAGAAATGGAGGCGGTGTCATGCTTATCATCGATAAATCATTTAAACAATCCCAATGTCCATTACCTCATTTAAAATCTGTAGAAGCAGTTGCTATTAATTTACACTTGATTAATAATTGTACATTAACCATAATTTCTCTCTATTTACCACCAAGGAAATCCATCTGTTACCACGACTTAAAAAGATTATCAGACTTAAACGAGCGGGTACTTATAATGGGAGACTTAAACAGTAAAAATAAATTATGGAATTGTCATAATACTGACAAAAATGGCAAACTACTTTTAAATTTAGCTTCACTCCTAAAACTCCAAATTTTTTTCCCGGATAAACCTACATATTACCCTTCTAATGGGCGTTCCAAGCCAAGTACACTCGATATCTTATTAACGAAATCATTTTATTCACTGAGCCGTCTTATATCTCTACCAATCTTAAGTTCGGACCACAACCCAGTTTTATTTCGCATCAAATTAAACACAATTATGCAACCTCCCACTGCTAAATACCAGTATAAAGAGGCAAACTGGCCTAAATACAAAAAATGTCTAAATGATAATTTAGAATTCAATCCTATACTCAACAGTAAAGATGCAATAGATGAAGCAATCAGCAACCTATCAGATTTGATTTCCACCTAAGCTCACCAATCAATACCTAAAACATATGTTGCTACAAGAGTCGATGAAATCCCTATTTCTCTCAAAATTTTAATAAAATTTAAAAATAAAATTAAAAATAAAGTCCAACACTCGAATTCCATTACACTTAAGAAATTTCTTACTAAACTTACAAGTCTCCTTAGAAAGAAACTGTACGAGTGGAGAAACAAAATCTGGTCTAAAACACTGGAATCATTTGAAAAAGGTTCTAAACCCCTATGGAAAATACACAAAGTTTTCACCAAAAGAAATCAATCTATCCCTCCCCTAAAAACCTCTAATACTACATATGAATACGATTCAAAACAAAAATTAAAGATTCTAGCCAATCACTTTGCAAGTATTCAAAACAATCCGAATAACCCAATCTCAAAATATCATTTAAATAAAATAACTAAATCTATAGACGACTTTAAGACTTTAATACCAGCTTCCGATAGTTTTAAACACACTTCTCCACAGGAAGTCGCGACTCTCATCAAATCCCTCAACATTAATAAGTCACCCGGCCCAGATATCATACCTGCAATATTAATTAAAAACCTTTCAAAAAAAGCAATAATTCATATTACAAAAATATTTAATTGCTGTATGAGACTTAAATACTTTCCGAACAATTGGAAAAATGCAAAACTTATTCCTTTGATCAAACCACATAAAGATCCCGTTTTGCCTACAAGTTATAGACCCATTAGCCTTCTTAATATTATTTCAAAATTGTTCGAAAAAATCATAAAGCATCGCCTTACTCAATATATGTTAGCCAATAACATTTTAATAAACGAACAATTCGGATTCCGACATTACCATTCAACTACCAGCCAATTAGCTCGTGTTGTAGATAATATAACCGAAAATTTTAATAATAAAAAACATACCGCCATGATTCTTATCGACATTGAAAAAGCGTTCGATACTGTCATTCCAAATGTACTGATTTATAAATTAATAAAACTTAACATCCCAAGTTATCTAATATTACTTATAGAGTCATTTTTAAGCAATAGATCTTTCTACGTATCAGTTAATAATTTATCTTCCCCCATTTACTACACTATTAACGGTCTTCCACAAAGATCCTGCCTAAGCCCTATATTATTCAATTTATTCATAAATGATTTTCCTAAAACCAAAAACGTCGATATAGCCCTCTTTGCCGATGACACAGCGTTATTCTGTTCCTCTTACCGAATTGACACCATTATCAATAGATTAACGCTAGCATTTAAAAAAACATCCAACTACCTTGAAAAATGGGGTCTACGCCTCAACATAGACAAAACAGAGGCCATCATTTTTACTAAACGAAGACCTGTACTCCCTCCGAACGTAATATTAAACGGTTCTTCAATTCAGTTAGCCAAGTCTGTGAAATACTTAGGAGTAACACTAGATAGTAAACTTCTATTCAATAATCATATTAATATAAAATTAGAAAACGGACGGAAAATGATGTACCAAATGTTTCCATATTTTAATAAAAAATCTAAACTATCTCCTAATAATAAGTTAATTCTATATAAATCTGTACTAAGGCCAATATTAACATACGCTTGTCCTATCTGGAGTTTCACAAGTACATCGAACCTAAAAAAATTACAAGTATTCCAAAATAAATGCCTCAGAATAGTCAATAATTATCCGTATTACACCAAAATAACAAAGATGCACACAGAATTAAATATATCTTACATACAAGATTACATATTCAAACTAACTCATTCATTCTTTCAATCATGCCCATACTCTCTAAATCCTTTAATAACTGAAATAGGTAATTATACAAAAGATACTACACGCAGATATAAACATAAACGAACAAAACATATACTAATTTAAGAAGCCTGTATTTTATTATAATAATTATATTTCATTTAAATAGCCTATATTTTATTAATTTTAGAACAGTGTTGGGTTTTTTTTTTCTCTTTATTTTTATTTTTACCAATAAATAAAATATAATTTTATGTCCAAATAAGCTGTAAAAAAAATGTATTGTATAAGGGTGCATCCCGAATCAATTGTAAATACTCAATGTAATATTATTTATGGAATAAACTATATTTATAAAAAAAAAAAAAAAAAAAAAATCTTTTAATGCTGTCGCCTTACGGTGGTCTGGGGAAGTTGTAGTAATAATTTAAAGCAGTAATAATTTAAATTAAGGGCCCGACCAACTGAAAAGAAATTTTTTGGGGTTTGCATATCTGTTTAGCGAGCATAAGTTGACAGCTGTGATCTAATGAAAGCAGTAATGATTGAAATAATGGTAAGGCCTTGACCTCAACTGAAAAGGATCTGCTGGTGTTTAGCTGTTGGGCGAACGTAATGAGCGGAAGTCGACAGCACTAATATTTTTAAATAATATGTAATTAACCCAGTAATAATTTTAATAATTTCAATGAATACAAAGCAGTTAGCACAAATGGCTTTAGAGAGTGCTAGTCTGGGGACGTTCGGGTAACTTGGGTAGGAGCCACTGATAATGCCTCCTGATTGTAAAGTTGTGCCAAAATAAATTTAAAATTGCTTCCTCTTTGGACCAATCAACTTTCATGAGACCAGGAGAGAGAGAATCAAGGGAGAGAAATTCCAGCAAAAACTTGATTGACCTTCAGCTAACAGATAGAAGGAACATGATGAATGGGGATCTTGTTTCTTCCACATAGAGCTTTAACCTGCTGATAAAAGTTATAAAATAAAACTTATAACTGCTGAATATTGAAAGCCAATGGAGAGAGGTTAAATAAAAGAGAATCACATTTTTCATAATGTTACTTTGAATAGAAATACTGGACTGAGGTTTCATTGGACAAAATTAATTAGTCAATATTATTTGGTGACATTTATCAGTTTTGCTTCAGAGCTTGAAACACAAAAATTCTCCTTTTTTAGTGTTTTGAAGGGGGCTTTAAAAAGAGAGAGAGAAAGAAGCTGTACCCATGTGATTTAGTGTGCTGTAATTTTCACTGAAATTATCTTTGAAAAAATGAACCTTCAGGAGTGAAGCCTGTGGACATTTTGAGGGAATACATATTTTCATTGACCTTGAAGAACCCTCGCAAAAAATGTTTAAGTGGTAAAATCGTGGAGTGTGACAGCCAGGAGAAAGAGGTTTTTAATGTTTTATTACTGATTAGATTGAGAAAGTAATTATTTCTTGTAATGAGGGTAATAGAAAAAGAGGGTATTTCTTAGAAGTCTTTTTCTCCTTCTAAAAATACCTTGTGGAAGGCTCAAAAACAGCTTGAGGCGAGAATTTGATGTTTTTCGTGAAATCACCCAATTATAAGTTTTTATGTTCTGAAGTTACAACTTTTAATTTGATGCAACCTTTCTTGTTTTTCATGTTATTCCTCATTTTAAGACCCTAGGCATCACATTAATGTATTTTAGTTTTAAGTAATACAAAATCAGACTTTAATACAAGAAAAAGTTTGTCCACCACTAATAGAATGAGGTGATTTTCAAGAGAGCTGGTGCAAATTTGATGTTAAGGAAAAGTAAGAAATAATATTCTACCATTAATTAAAAATTTATTTGCCATGAATTCAAAGGGGAATAGCTGGTGTAATCACTGGATACATTTTAAATATCAAAAGTATCTAGAGAAACCATTGTGTCAGAAAATACAATGGAAATTTTCTTAACTATGTCCTCTGCTGGTATATTTACCTTACTGTTGTAGTTATTAAATAAAAAATAGCGTACTTACCTCAATGTTTATTGCAAATTAAAATCCTTTGTAGCCTTATAATAATTCATTAATTACAAGGTTTTAAATATCAATTCAAACACTTTAAAAGTTTTAATAACAATTGATTGTCAGTTTAATTCATTGGTTATGTTTATAGTATGATTATGTTTAGGTATGATATGAAAATGGAAGATGTTAGAAAATATGAGAAGACAGTTCATGAAGAAACAAATATGAAAGTCATCACTTCCGATGTAAAAAGCGAAGAACCCATTTCTCCTGTAAAATCATGGTTTGATTGGAGTTAAAAAATTTGGTTCAATTCAATTAGAAAAAGTTGCACCAAAATTAAAATATTGATCTACTCCTGTAGTGAATAATAGTTTTTCTCTCTTGTTTAGTGGACGATTGATGTCTGGAATATATATTGTAATACACAAAATATTAAATTATATGTATATTTTAAAAATAATATATCACTTCTGAAAGTAAAATGTGTACTGTTGGCAATCTATAGATAAAACATTGCTAAGAAGACATAAAATTAGTAAATCGAATTGAAATTTGTTGCTTTACTCATATATATATATTCTTGTTTCCTATGTCCATCTCCAAATAAATTAAATTGTTACAAAAAATACTGAAGCTTTATTTAAAAAATATAATAATAGTATTGCCAAACATTATTGTATTTTGTTGTTAGACGTTTTAGTCTAAATAAGCTAATTTTTCTTCAGCATGTATACACTGGTACTTCATGAATTATGCAGTGTTATTTTTATTTTTGGTTCATTGATTTTAAGTTTCTGGGATGTTATTCAGTTTTTATATCATTTATGACTATTTCTCAAGTGAATATATTGTAAAAACATTGGATCTCTATAAAGACTTGTTTTATGAAAATATATACTCAATATTTTATTTACAGTGTTAAATTATGTGACTGACCAGACATTATTTAATGTCAGAATTATTTAATGTCATATTAAGGATATTCTTATAATTTACGACCTACTAGGCGTTTTAATTTCGGGGTGTGTTGCAAAATATTTACTAATCTAGATAAAAGTGGGATAATATCTGGGCATAATATTGGGTTGTTAGCTTAACCAGAGCAGAGCAGACCTTGACATCAACAGTTTTCAATTAGTTTTCTCCCAAGTTTTAAAATCAATGAAAACTTTAATAGTTCATTTATTTTTTCTGTAAGTAAACAAAACAACAGTATTTATTTGTATCTTCATGTATGTTTATGTAAAAATAAAAAAAGTTAATTTTCTGTAAGTAATTTGTTTTAGACTTTATTTATTTTAAAATTTAATTACTGAAAGTAACTATTATTTTTCTTATACAATGTATTTATATATACATATAGAATTTAGATTATGATTTGTACAGTTTATGAATTATGTAATTATATATTCTATTAAACATCTTATCAAGTTGTTGAATTTCTGTTAATTGTTTTGTTTAATGGATATACACTGAAAAAATCTAAAAATAAAAATACATTACTTTTTTATTTAAAGAATGTTCATCAATCACTACATCTGGTAGATTATATACCATTTAAATGTAATCGATTGGTTTTCATTTAAGGATTTAATATTTCTTCTCTTGAATGTAATTTGCCTGTCGTGCATAGTTTGGTTGTTCAAATAGTATATTTGCGGCAGGTTAACTGAACCATAAATGAATCATAAAGGATTCAATTGTATACCAACAACAAAAACACTAGACATTATCATTTTTAAAAGTTGAAATAAAAAATATAACAATCCAATAAATAGTTAAAATTATTGAATATATTAAAAACAAAAAATTGCCTGTTCCAGTTCTTCAAAAAATGAGAATGTCATCCAAATAAAAATAAAAGAATATTAAAAAAAAGTCTCAATGGACCACAATTTAGCATGTGAGTTTTAACCATTGCTAAAAATAAATATTTGATCAAAGAGAATTGATATTTATAATTATCTTTTTAACTCATTGTTCACATTGTTTAAAATATTAAAATACAGTCTATATGCGAATGGTCAACTGGATATCAATATCATGTTATGTCCTTTCTCACAATCAATATTCCATTATTATTATTTTTTTTTTTAAGCTGGATTCTTATAATACAAGCTCTTCATCTAGGGATTTGTGGTTCATGTAATAGTCTTTCTAAGAGGTGTGAAATGCGAACAGACAAACTTGATAAACTTCTATGTAATGGTGGTTTTCAGAAAAATTATTTAAATTTTACCAGGTATGTAAATCTGTAATAAAACATTTTATTGAATATTAAAAATTTAATATATAGCGCCATTGACATACATTCATTGAAAGTTGGCAATCAACATTTGACTGTCAGCAAATTTTCAAAACAGTTGATAGTCTACTTTCGTGAATGGTGTATTAGTCTTATTTGTCTTGCTCTCTTTTATAAACCATAATCTATGGATCTAGATTGATTTTTCCACTGTCCTTGAACATCTGTTGGCGAGAATAGCTCAGCTGATTTACCCCCAAATGAAATAGGTTCTGAAATTTTGGATAGCTTGCTGTTGCGCCGATAAAACCATGGCTTATAGCATTGCATCATGAAGCAGGGTAACACTCTCCAGGATATGTATGCAGCTGCAAGTAATAAATAATTATTCAATCTTTTTCAAGCGGGTTTTATAACATGTAACATAGTTTTTTTTTATTCTATAAATGAATTCAATCTTTTAGTAGATAGATGAAATATGAGTACATTTAAATAAAACTGGGAGTATCTAAATAAGGAAGACCTAAATAAAACAATTTAAAACAGAAATCTAAGTAAAAACTATTTAAAATTTTTTTGACAATAAAGTATTTATTGTCAAGTTTCAATAACTATGGGTCAATAGCTTGTGTAATGGGAGTATGGGACAGAAGTTGGAAAAGGTGTGCATCCAACTTTTTAAATAAGAATTTTTTTAAAATCAGGATTAAGTCTCTGTGATCATTTGAAAAATTCTAATTAATATTTAAGTATCAGGCTACTAGTTTCAGACCATAGTAAATGTGTAGCTATATTTAGGTTTGGGTAAAAAAAAAAATAAAATTGCCCCTGGGAACATGTTGATGTTGCTGTACCAAGGGATAAGTAATGTATCTGTAGACATCCCTGAAAAATAAGAAAAAACTTCTTTTAAGGCTTTTAAATGAAAAACAATTATTGACTACAGTTTTTATTTAATTAAAATAACATTATAAACAAAAAACAAACATATAAATCTTTTTTTTTTTTGGAACAATAATTTTCAAATTTGATGGGTGTCCTATAGTAATAGCTGTGGTCTCTCTAAGGTGGGAATTACATGTGCTATGAAATGTTCCAAACAATACAGAAACATGTTCTCATTCGACCAACCACTTACAGTTGCCTTTCCTATTACCTTTCAGCATGAGGTCTTTAAAATGAACTTCTATTATATTAGTCTACTATCTTCTATTAGTCTATTATAATCCAAGTAACGTTGACTGAAATAAACTGAAATGTTCGCAGAAATAATGATAAATCATCACAAAAAATACTTACTTTTGTAGATAAAACACATAAAAGACATTCACATAAAAACAGAAGACGCGCTCCTGCTTATACTTTGAGTTTACCTAGAATGAGGTCTGGGCTCTTACATACTTTTTAAATACTTTGGGGGTAAAACATTCCATCACCCAACGTTGCGAAATGGCAACATTATATTATAGAGGAAAATGAATAGCGGTGGACTTGAATTTCCTGCAGCATTAATGCATGCTATCATAATAATGACATTGCTGCCACATTCTGCCAAGGTAATCTGGTCAACTTGGCTCCTTTCTCAGCCGGTATTTGCTGCCTATAAAGCTCTTGCCCCTGTCTTGCTTCGAGGCATGATATTTTAATTAGTTTTTGTTGATAAGGAACAATTAGTTTATTAATTACCATATTGTAACCAAGGGACATAGGAAGACACTATCCTCTGGTACAACATATATTTTTGTCCTCTGGTACATCGATGTGGGTCATCTGGCCTAAGGTGGGCTGGTCATCTGGCCACACTGAAGGACGTTGGTCGAAAAGTGCTACCTAATGGAACCCGATAGACCAAGTGAGAAGGAGAGGAAGACCATACATGAGGTGGAGAGACGAAATCACCCGGAGAGTGGGAACAAACTGGATGAAAGTGGTCAGGGACAGAGAGTGCTGGTTAAAAATTGTTAATACACTATAAAGATTGTTTTATCTGAATTTTGAATTTTATCTTATCGTATTTGAATTTTTAAGAACTAGTAAATTAATGAACTAGTATATTAATGGATTTTAAGCTTTATCATTATATATTACAATTATATTTTCTTTGTTTTGTTTGTATATTTTAATAAGCACTGAGGATTTTATTTTATTTTATATGGTAGTATATTATTATATTTGTATCTTCATTATTTATGTTTGAATAATTATATTGTGAGCTGAACTCCATTGTACCTCCTCCGGGAGAGGCTTTTGTCATGAAAATGATGTCAATAAAGCTATATTATTATTACATCGATGTTTACTTTACCCAAAAAATCATAATAACTTTTTAAATACTGCACTGCCCAATCAAAACCTTTTATCATTCCAGAGCAAAATAAAACCAATTTCACAAAAAATAAATTGTCTGTATATTAAACTAGTGTTGTCCAAGGTGAAAATGTCATAAGTTGATTCAATACTTTTACTTACCAGAATCCAAAACACTTAACCAGCTCCTGAAAGGCAACTAACAGTTATCCTCGTGATTGGCTAAGTAGATCTATTTTCAGACCTAACCTTTTGGAAAAAAAATCTTCAGGAATCCTGGAAATAAAAGCCATGTCGGCATGGTCAGTTACTGACTAACTAAAAGACTATACATTTTGGATTAGCTTTAATAGTTATACAACTTAAAATCTAAATGCTATATTTAAATACAAACTGCAATATTCCTACAACAAAAATTAATTTTCATAAAATTAATAAAATTTCTTATGGAGGAAAATGTAAAAATCAAATATTCAGAAAATATGCTAGAAATGATGCCTTTGCAGAATGTTGGAATTATATAAGATAAAAAGTGCATTATACGCAATATTAATTCTAGAAAATTTTCATTACTATAATTTTATTTGAATAAATGTCCTTTTACAAGTGTATAGTCATAATTAGTTATTTACTATTTCACACAGTGCTCAGCAAATAGACTAGGGTTATTTTAACTGCTTATAACTATTTCTACAATATTTAAACAAACAACTACTTATAATTTTCCAGACAAATATGATTAATTTAATCAGTCAGAGAAAAAAGTTTATAAACTATAAATATACTTTAATATCTAAAGCCCTTCTTACGCAGTCATTGACATTGCTCTGTACGAAAGGCAACTGTTATATTGTAACAATAATATTGACTGTGTAAGGGGTGCTTGATTTACTATAATGACTGGCTTTGTTTGTTACAGTGTACATCCGCGAATCATTGTTATCTGCCAAGTCATGAGCTCATCTTTTGATCCTGCTTTTATTTCCAATTTCCCTCAGCTTTACAGGTTATCAGTGATAAATTCTCCAAATATTTCCAAATTTACTCAACCATTTCCAAATCATCGACTTCAGGTATTAATTTTAATTTTGTAAACATAGAATAGATTGAAATTTATGCAAATACCATTGTTTTCAAAGTAAATACTAATAATTATTATTTTAAAATGAATTATAAATAATTCTATTTTTTTCTGATGACAGTATTTGGTTTTATAATATTAAACTGTTAACCTGAAAACAATAAATAAAAGAGAGGCATTATGTAATTATATAAAGCTTTATCTTGTTTGAATTTATGATTTGGGTTTTATACAGGTGTAATGGCCTAATAATTGTTATTTTTTAGAAATTCTAGGTAATTAAATATGATTAATGTTGGAAGAAGATTAAAATCATTGTCTAATAAAAGTATGCCTGCAAATATTGATAAACTTATCTTTAATTATTAATAATTTGACCATTTAAAATTATTGAAGGTATAAAAATTATTAATCTTATTTTAATTTTAGTACAAGTCTAATTATGCTAAGTCAACTACATTACTACTCAGTTATTATTTTCTGTTTTGTATTTATGTAATAATTGTTGTAGGTGCTCAATCTTACAAGACTTGGTCTTGTCCACTTAAGCCACAACACATTTGAAGGTTTAAAACATTTACGAATTCTGGACCTGAGCCATAATAAATTGAAACAATTAGATAGACATATTGTTGAACATTTGTCTGAACTGCAGCAGATTTTTCTTAGGAGTAAGTTTTATGTTTAGACTTCAGAAAACATGTGCATTACTGTATTGTGTATGTATTTGGTGGGTCATGAAAGACTTGGTTAGTAAAAATTGTTAATTTATCTGGGCATTTTCTTTTTACTTACTCTTTAAATTTGTATGTATAATTTTTTCTGTCCTTATTGTATTAAAAAACTGTAAACATTTAATTTATTTGATATATAATTCTATTGTTTAGTTTTTAACAATTGCAGCAGATATCTTATACAAAGTTATCATCACCTTTCATGATGGCTAATTCGGACTGTGTCTGATTTTCTCTTCAACTGAACATTTTTTATTTGTTTTATAAGTTGTACGTTTTGGGTCCTAATATTTTCAAGATACCTACAGTTCAATTCTGGCTGCAATGCTTGACTTTACTTTGGGACAGAACTCATAAATTTTTAACTTTTATCTGAATGGAATAGGTGGTTGCCTGTAAGATAGCCCTTTTGGCTCTAGTTGGTGAAAATATGGGTGATAAAATGTTTGTTTCTCATTTAGCAATTATTTTTAAAATTTATTTTACTTATTTATAAAGCACCAGAATACTCTTCAATCACTAGGGTCAAGATGAAGCAAACTATGTATTGTCACTTACATTTTACTTATATAATTCTTTTCTTACCATTTGATTCTTTTTTTTTTTTTCTTAGCATCTAACTTGTTCTACAGATCACTGAACCATTGTGAAAGAAGACAAAGATTGCCAGCATAGTCGAGATCCTCAAGCCTCTCTCTCAGACCCTCCTAGACTTTACAGCTTCTTCCCCCAAGCATGGTTCTCATGATGCTGTCGAGAACCACAATGAAGAGAGTCGGAGAAGGCATGCATTCTTGCTTTATGCTAGTCCCAAATTTAGTTGGGTTCGACTGGATTCCCTCATAGATAACTCGACATTTGTTTCCATTATATGATTTCTTAATAAGGTTGATTATCTTATTAAGGATGCCATATCTTTCAAAATCGATAAAGACCATGCATAGGAAGCTTTGCCATTTGACACTCTGCTCCAGGATGATTTTGAATGTGTTTATAAGATTGGTGCAGTCCCAAGTGCTCCCTGAAATCGGCCTGCTCCTTTCTCAACGAAGTCTCCAGAGCTAGTTTGATTCTTCCATCATCCAACTTGTTTAATCTTCATCACCTGCTGTTTGCTGGGAACTCCTGGGAAGATCTCAAACGAAGAGCTCTGGAGAATCACAGAGCAGCTTCATATCCATCTTGAAAAAAGGAAGAAGAAATAGAAGTAGATAGGACACGCTTTAAGAAAACTTGATGATGCCATCGAAGAAGATGCTCTACAGTGGAATCTCCTGTGAGGAAGATGAATTAGAGAGACATGGCACAGATCAGCAGAAAAGGACCTGAACTAGAATCCTGGATAGATTGCAGCTACAAGAGCAGAATAGAATTTACTTGCAGATGCCCTATGCTCCATTAGGAGTCAACAAAAATAAATCATTAAATTCTTATATATGTTAGATATAGTAAGATGCTAATTTATAAATCCATTATTTAAATTTTATGCCTTATTTTCATGAAGTGAAATTAATCTTTAATCATTAAATTAATGATTTACTATCAGGTAATAACTGGGACTGTGATCCACATCTAAAATGGGTTTTAAATCCTCTTCTTGGAAAAAAGTTAATGGATGCTAATCAGATGACTTGTGGAATATCTAAGTATAAAGGAAAACCAGTTTTGGCAGTTATGTTATTCATAAAGGTTATTAAAAACCCTATCTACATATTTATCATAGTTTATGTTACTATAACATGTGTTACAAAATATCAGATATTAATTATTATGAATCCACTACAAACAAACATTATGGAAGTCAACCAATATTTTCTTAGCAATGCTGCTATGAATAATGAAGAAAAAAAATTGAAATTAATAAAGTTTTCGAAACAGAAACTACAAATGGGATACTGGGTTGATCTTTGTGTTTAAGAAACAAACAAATGACTTTGTTTTAGCTTGGAAAAAGACTGCACATCCTTTGATGCTTGACTCATAGATATTTAACAATAACATACCCTAATCAAAAATAAAATTTTCTGCCTTTTTTAGTGTATACTCAACATAAGCTAGCCTCTGCTAAACAGACTTCAAGACTGTTATAATTAAATTCATAAAAAAAAAAAAAAAAAATTAAAATTGGCTTAACGATAGAATGTACAGAGCGATATCCCACCAGAAGGACCTCTGAATTTTCAAATTCTCATAAAAATAGTAAAAGTAAAATTTTTTTACTCAGCATTGACTGAAGTTTCCAATAGTAATATCGGTCAGAAAATCCTGCAAGAAGGTCAGAAAAGCCTCTATATTATCGTAAAGGCGAGTCCTACCAGCAGGACTTAATGGCCTTCCAGCAGTACGTTATACATTCTACTATTAAGTAAGTTAACTGAAGGAAGAAAGATTAAAACTTTATTTTTTTTTTCTATTATTTTATTTTAATTAAGTTTATTGTTTGTAAATGTTTAAAAGTTCATAGATCATAAGCTTATGTAGTATTTCAAATGGCTTGAAAAATGATAATCAATATATTTATTTATACATTGTAATAATAAATATATAATGGTGGAAGTATGATTGGCCGTAAAAATATATGTAGAAGAAGCTTGGTTGGGGATGCGGTCAATGAAGAACACACAAATAAGAAAAACTTATTTTATTGTGTGCCGAAACTTCAGCACTCTTCTTCTTTCTTTTCTTATTTGTGTGTTCTTCATTGACCGCATCCCCGACCAAGCTTCTACAAATAATAAATATAATAAAACATTGTAATACCTACTTAATGTGTAGTTCAATTATGTTTCAGAACTTAAGGAATGAATGCCCAAAGGTGGATTCGAAGTCCTGTAATTGTTCTCTGGATCTGATAGTATGGTCACCCAATAAAGATTATTTAGTTCCTGTAACAACAGTCAACTGCAGCAGGCTAGATTTAGACCACTTTCCTCAATCAATCCCCTCTAATACAACAACCTTGTTACTCACTGGGAATAAGGTAAGTTTTGAATAATCAATAAAAATAGATTTTTCTTATGTTTATGGAAACATTCCAGTTGAAATAGTTTGCAAAGGATAAAAATGTCATAATTCATAAATCATTTTTAAAATTCTATATTGTCTCAATTATGCAAAACAATACTAATAGGAAGTGGATCTGAAAAGATGAATTTGGACCTAAGCGTGACCTAGTTTGGTTTTCGTTTATAGGAATTGTTGTCAAGGACTCTAGTTCATAAACTAGGTCATTAGCTAGCTAGAGCACTTCAGCTTGTATCAAATTATAACCAGGATTCTTAAATGTGCAGCCAATCACAACCCATGGTCAAACATTAGAAGAAGTGGAGGCCTTACTATACCTAGGAAGTGTAGTGACGAGAGATGGGGAAGCTGACGACGATGTGGAAAACAGAATTAAAAAGGCAAAGGGCGCTTTCGTGCAGCTCCGCACCCTGTGGCGTGCAAAGGAAATAAGTCTGGGCACAAGGCTCCGCATATTCAACTCCAATATAAAGTCCGTGCTCCTCTATGGCTCAGAGACTTGGAGGGTGACCCGATCCATCTCAGCCCATCTGCAATAGATCCTTGAGGTCTATCCTGTGAATTTGGTGGCCAAGAACCATTTCCAATGAAGAACTACTGAGAAGGACCAAGCAGAGGGGAATAGAAGATGAAATCAGCCTAAGAAAATGAAGGTGGGTCGGGCACACCTTGAGGATGAAAGAAGGTATCGTCCGGGAGGCTCTTGAGTGGATCCTCCAGGGACAGCGTAGAGTCGGCAGGCCGAGGAAGACGTGGAGGACTTCTGTCCTGGAGGAGGCAAGGAAGCACAATCATACTTGGGCAACCATCAAGGAGATGCCTTCAGACAGAGATAGATGGTGGAACTTCATCAGGACCCTATGTCCCATGGAGGGATAACAGGAATTAAGTCAAGTTCTTAAATTCATTAAATTATAAACAGGGTTCTTAAATTCATCAAATTATATCCAGGATTCTTAAATTCATCAAATTATAACCAAGCCTCTTAAATTCATCAAATCATCACCAGGATTCTTAGATTCATGAAATTAGAACCGGGTCTCTTAAATTCATCAAATTATAAACAGGATTCTTAAATTCATCAGATTATAACCAGGGTTCTGAAATTCATCAAATTACAACCAGAGTTCTTAAATTCATTAAATTACATCCAGGGTTTCTGTTTTGGGTAACTGTCTGATTTGCTTTGCAACTTAAGTTAGGATGATAGTAGGGAGTAGTGTCAATTGTAGTGCTAACTCCAAAGTGATCTGTTCCGCAATATTTTTTTGTTCACAAAAACCATTGTTCAGTAGAGTCAGTAGGTGCTATAAGCCTGATGGACCTTCCATTTACTCATGGGGCCAGGTGGCTTCTGAGCAAAGCTTGTTGACTCTGGAAAAACATTGATCCCCTATGCCCCAATTGCAGCGTACTGTAGACCGCCGAGCACATTGTCGTAGCCTACACCGTCTATGAGGCAATGAGAGCAACATTGTTGAAGGAGACTGTACATTACGTTCTTAGCTCATAAACAAGGAACACTACACCCACTTTATGGAATTCATATATGGGTGAAAGGAAATTGTATACCCAATCCACTTCTACTTGGGGGAAAAGATACTGTTCTAGGGCAGTAACTCGACAGAGGAGTACAGTGGCTGAACTGAAGATTAAAAAACGTATAAAAAGCTGGGTGCACAGCTTAGGACATAATAGATCCAGGAAGAAGAGGAGATGAGCAAGGACTGCTGGACCAGACATATTTGGCCAGAATTATTGGATGGCACCAGGACCGATGCTATCCAGCAGTGGATAAGGTACAATCCTATCAGTACCACTCACTAGGCTGCACCACATAACCTTTTCCTTAGTGTTAAAAAAATATCCTAAGATAATTTTATAATAAGAATCATTTTAAATAAAGAGTATTGTATTGGCATGTGCACTACCCTACTGCTGCCGAACCTCATATGGCATAAATACCCAGTTAGGGTAACTGGGGAAAAAATAAAAAATGCTTAGGCTATAACATTGTAACTTTTTTACTTGCAGCAGTGGATTGTTACACTGGCATGCTAGTATATACTTGTTTGAATTTTTGAGCATAACTATTTATAATTGAAGACATGAGTGGATGAAGGTGTTAAGTTACAGATTTAAAGTTTTGAGAAAATGACAAATAAAGTTTTTTTTACGTAATTTTTTAAAGGCATGATCTATCCTATCCACTGAGAAATTATGAGATTAACCAAAAATCTTGGGTTGTTTATATTAAATGGCAAAGACAAGCACCTAACACCTGAATTTGCAAGAAAAAATCAATTTTTGAAAATCTGTTGCATAGCACCTGCATCCACTCATTTTTTCAATTAACAGCCAAAATTCATTTTTTTCTTTTCTTTAGATATCAGATATAAGCCCTTTGTTGACCAATCCAAAGTATTTAGATGTGTCTGACATTTATCTTGATGAAAATCAGATAACTAATATTGACAAATTGGAAGGAGCTGATTGGTTGACTAAGTTCCGAGTCTTCAGTTTAAAATCAAACAAAATAACAGCAGTAAGTATTGTACAGTAATTCAAGCCTACTTTTGAGTATTTCACTCCCTGAAAATGTAGATAATGATCAGGCTTCCCATGGTAACCATGGCTGCTTGGAACTGAAGTTTGGGTTTATTTGAGTATTCATTTAAGTTTGTCAGTAAAACTATCAAAGGGAGACTCTTGCCCCATAAGAGTCAGTCAGCATGTATTTTAATAAACATAAAAAGAATTCAGCTGTGTCGTTTTTTTAATCCTGCCAATAACTTAGTAATAGAGCTTGGGAAGTTGAATGTGTTATATCAGTTTATCTAATGCTTATCAATTTAAAAATATTTTAATCTAATGTATATGCAAACAACTTAAGGGAGAATCTTGTGGGCAGGCTATCTAGTCAAATATACCATCTTGAATTTGATTTCAATAACAAAAGTCAAGAACCACTTAAACTCGTCATTATCTGACTTTTCCCAAGCAAGTGATACCTACAATACCAAGCAGGCAAGAGAGGGAACAGTTACATCTCTCTGGTTGCATTCGCCAACGATATTATGGTGGTGCTTGCAAATAATGATATCACTCAACAATATATTAGAATCCTAGGAGAGGAACTAAGTAAAATAAATATGATTATAAACTCTGGGAATACAAAGATTATGAGGATTGGGAAGAAGCCCTGAAAAAAACATGCGAGTGATAAGGGCTAACATTGGCAGGTTAGAGCAAGTGGACTTCAAGTATCTAGAGATCCATCTGGACAAAAATGGCAATATAGATACAGAAGTGGCAGAGAGGGTAAGTGAAGCAGGAAAACTGTTCAAAGCCATTAAACGAAGATTTCTAAAAAGAAGCGAAATAACCAAATGCACAAACATTTCAGTCTATAACTTAACCTTTCTCTTAATACTAATATATTCTTCCGAGTCATGGGCTTTAACATCCAAGAACAAGAAAAGACTGCAAAGCTAAGGAAATGAGGTACAAGGATGCACCAGAATAGATAGGCTTAGAAACACAGCAATAATTAATACATAAGAAGTAATATGGACGTGAAACCAGGGGAAAATAATATAAAGGAGCATAAGTTGAGATGGTAGGACCATCTTAAGCAAAAGCCACATAACAGGATGACCAGACTAGCATATGAAGCCAGGGTCAATGGTCAAAGAGGCCGAGAAAGACCAAGGCACACTTGAAAAGACGGAGTGAGCTGACAGTGAACAGAACCACTTGGAAGCGGCTCTATAAAAAGTAACCTCATACTGCACAATGGTTGAGATGACTGGAATATGATGATATAATGGTTATAGTCTAAAAAATTACTATAAATATAAATACTCCTTATTACTTTAGACTTTTAAAAAATAAAATAAAAAAATACAAACCATTGTTTTTAGTTAAATTTAAATTTATTCTCAGCAAGAAAATATTTGATATTTTTAGTTTCCGACATTCGCTTTGGAAAATGGTTTCAGAAAAAATGGTCAAATAGGAAAAATTTATTTTGGTAATAACCCTTGGATTTGTGATTGCACCTTCACTCCAAGTTTTAAGGTATTAAAATACTTCAGTTTTTTAAAAATAATAATTATTTTCTGATATTATCATTAGTAATTGGTATTATTATGCACTTTTTAGGATTTCATAATTAAATATAATGATTTAATTGAAGATATTGATGATATAAGATGTGCATTTTCGGAACACGATGACAATTCCTTAAAAGTTGTAAGTATACCACTTCCTTTCTCTTATATATACTCATTTTGAAATATTACACACAAATATCTGTTAATGCACATAAAGGATGTTTGGTGGTATATAGTAGTGATTGTGGTAGACCAGTAGGAATTTTTAGTGACTGATAATAGATCTCTAATGTAACAAAATAGTGCAAATAATTTAACCCTATTCTCAATACATTCTAAGAAAAATAGATTTTTCAACCTGTGGCTAATTTTTGTTAGAAATCTTGCTATATTGAACTAGTGAAGCTTGCTCTCTAATTTATACAAAAATCACTATTTCCCTTCAATAATAATAAAATTAAATATTATTATGCATAGATAAAGTATAAAAGAAATGTTAGAAAATTAAAGTTCTCACAAATGTGTGTGTTAATATATATACAGTAATTCATAAATTCATTCACATCATCTAAGAGAAAAATGATTCGTTACCCCCCCCCCCCCTCCCGAAAATTTTTAATAGCCTAAATATTGTTAAAACAAAAAAAAATAAAATAATATAGATTTAAACATTACTTATCAAAATGTATACAAGAATTATCAAATTTATTCATCTGAACAATAAAATTATGCCAAAAATTAAAAAAATAATTATGTTGCAAACCTAAAGTTATTCCGTTCATAATTGTTATTAGGCCCATAGTTACCTAGATAGGCTTGGTGCAGATAGCAGATTTTCGAAAGGAAAATAGCTTGGAGAATCTATGGTGCAAATTTTGTCGATAGAATTTGAATAATTAAGAGCAATGACGAAATTCATGTTTAGAATGAAGACAGCATGTTAAGAAATGAAAACAGTAATAGCATAAAAGCGAGTAGATTAAGATGGGCTGTAAACATTATACAAATAAACTAGGATAGAGTACAGTGGAAAGTCCTAGAAGTAGTGATTGGTACTAAAAGAAGAAGAGGGAGACCCCAAAGCTGTTGTGAAAGCGAAGTGAGAAACAATGTCAGAGTGCTAGGAATTAGAAATTAGAAAGAGGTTGCCAAGGATATAGAAAGATGGGCTAATCTTGTTCTGCAAAACAAGGGTAACTTCGACCTGTAGTGCCGCCAAGTAAGAATTGCCTGAACAATTAGTGAATGTTGTAAAAAATTAATATTTTGCGCAGTTAAATTAATAAAAAAATTAATATATTTGCCTCCTTCGGCTTTTAAAACAGCACTAATCCTTTTCGATCTTCATTCGTAAAACTGTTCACATTTATAATTTAATATGACTACCTTCATCTTAAAGAGATAAACACATAAAGGTGACAGGTATTACAATTTTGTTTACTAACAGATTGATAAAGTTGTCCATGTTTATTCAACGGTAATTAAATACATTTTTAAGACTAAACATAGAAAATATTCCATTGTGTGAATGAATTTATGAATGACTGTGTATGTATGTCCATATATATTTAATTTAGGTATAAAGTGTCAATTTAAGTAACAAATGAACAAGATAAAGTTTGTACTTATATTATTTCGAAAATAACAAATAAATAAATAGGTATACAAAATGAAATTTTCTTTAATCACACTGAATGTATATTTATATTTATTTTATTTTGTTTTGTTTCGAGATTAGTGAATTGAAGCTGAGTTCTGTGTGTGGCGTTCCAAGTTCTTTTCTTTCACCACTGGACTGCCTAAATGTGCTTCTAGCTTGTCTAATAGTTTTTATAATTCTAAAACTTTTGTATGATTATTGGTTATACAAGTCTTTTGGCAAGCTGCCATGGATTATCACAAAGATTCCATAATATTTAAAAATGATATACTTATTACTCAAAAGTAGTGTATTAGTGATTGTTAAAAAACTAAAGGCTCACAGAATAGAATATGCTTCAATGCTGTTAGTTCGAAAGAAAAAGTTGAAGTTACACAAAAAAGTACCAAAGCACTTTTGTATGGATTATGACTCAAGTCTGATGATTGATTAGCCTCATAAGTATGTTAAAAAGATCTTCTCACTTTTATGTCAAAGACTATCTCATAAATAGAAAATTATAGCTTTGGTAGAAATATAGGCTAATTCTTGAAAAGATCTATCTGTTCAAAGATTTCAACCAACTATATATAATACAGTAAAAAGAATAGTAATACAAAAGAATCCAGGAGGTAATATATAGATAACAGATTGGTAAAGTTTGTATTATATGCTGATGATCATATTTCCTGGACTCTGCTTATGCTGAGTGATGCTCTGCAAGAATTCGAGCAAGCAACAAAAATGAGGTTTAGCTATGAATGAAAGTAAAACGATATAATCAATCTCAAGAGATGGTTCATCATTGGGGCAAAGCATACATCTCAATAGATGTGCCTTTCCGGGTTCACTAATCACTGAAGAGAATAAAATAAAAACAGGAAAGAAAATGACCCGATGCTTCTTTTTTATAAAAAAGGCTCTCCATGCAAGGGTTTTGGAAAAGACCCTAAAGAAAATAATGGTTATAAGGCAATTTTCAGAAATGTCTATTTCAGACTATTTATATATATATATATATATATATATATATATATATATATATATATATATATAAATATATAATATAAATAATATATAATATAATATAAATAATATATAATATAATATAAAGTCCTATCTAGTGATAGGAATTTATGGTAAGGATTGCTGCAATAATCAAAGTATAGTTTCATCATGATGGACAAGAAGAAATCAGGCAATTATGTGATAGATCATGACACAAATAATGAGACGAACCAGTGGTATAAAAATAAAGTAAGGAATTAAATACAGAAAAATAAATAAGAAAGGGAGACTTCAAGGTTTAACATTTAAGTAAAGGGGGTTGCTAAATTGAAAGATATAATTAATTTTATGTATAGATTCTATAAGTTTAAAATTATTTATAATACAAAGTATTAATATACAATTGAAAATATATAATATACATTTACATGAAAATATATTTAAAGAATCATTTATTTACAGTCATTGGTATTAAAACAATATTCAATTGCTACTTTTTTAAGATGGGGTAGTAAATGTTATCTTCATGAAAGTTGAATTACTCCATCCATTTTCATTGACCAAAAATATCTGAATAGTATAGTCCATTCTTGGACGTAGATGTTTTAATGATATACTAGTTGTATTTAGAAAGGTTGCAGAAATGTTCTCATGATTTTTGTCCTGAAACAAATTAGCTGGGAAAATAAAAGTTCAAAAAAGATACTAGAGCTAATAATATTACACTGAATCTTGATGTAGTGAAAATAACAAATTTGGAAAGTAACAGCTAAACCTCTATTTAGCTAAATCATTTCCATGTGTTTACTTAATTTATTTTATTTTTTAAATGTGAATCTTATTAATTAAACATAAAAAGGGATTTTGAAAAATATAATTAGATCATCATAATAAAATTTTCAATAAAAAAAAAAAAAGTTTCAACATTTCGTGAAAGAGATAAAGCATACCATCCAAATTGATTGCCTGAAGTTAGTGAGGTAAAGTTTATGTTGATTAAAAATAAGTATTTTTCCTCAACATTAAGATTGGAGCGGAACACTAAGTATCAAACTGAGATTCTCCCACATAAAGCTTACATATTGTGTTATTTCCTACCAATAACTCAGTTTGATTCTGAATGTTTCTGTGAGCAGTATTAATTTCGATTCTTGAATAAACTGGATCAGCTTTAATAGGACTAGGTTTCCATCAAGTGGATGCATAAACCTCTTAAGGGCATTACAGGTAGCAACTGGTTGGATTTTACTGTAAAAACCATATTTTGTGAATACACAAACATATTATAAAATGTAATGCTTCTGCAGAGTAGAGTAAGATGATTCTTTTGTACTGCATGATGAGGATGTTTAATAAATATTCAGAAAACTTGTGGCTTTTTTAGAATTATTTTTCCAATAAAATACTTCTTGAGCATACTGAAGTGTAGAGTTAGTACCATCATTGCAGGAGATTTCCCAAATATAGCAGTCTTAAAATTTTTAACTGATTTGTTTGAATTTTAATTGTATTTTTTTCTTCATGAATATAAACAAAATACAACAAAAATTAGCTAACTTTTTTTTCTATTTAAAAATCTAGGTTCTGAAGCTTCTTTTCATAGGGGGCATATAAGTAAGTGATAGCTCTTTCATGGTTCAGCTACAACAAAGTTTTGAAAAAAATAAAAAAAGACATAAGCGAATAATCTTGAACAAACATTCATTCATTATTAAAAATTTTAAAATGGGATATACAAGTAACTTCATACATTTACTGTTTTTCAGACTTAAATATTGAAGATTAGATGCTAAAAAAGTGTATTTAATTAGTTAAACACTTCTTCCTGAGTAAGAGAATTGGCTAGAAAAACATTTAGATGATTGTGCTATCTAAATAACACAATTTTTTGTGTTGTAAACAAATTAGGTATAACTAAATTAACAAATTTGAAAAGAATCAAAAATAAGTTATTCCTAATATGTTTCATAACAATAATCCACTGTAGAAAGTTCAAAGAGCTGATAAAAAAAATGCAAAGCATATGAATATTTGCATATATTATATATTATAAGTTTTTCTTATTTGTGTGTATCTTCATTGACCTCACCACAACCAACCTTCTCCTACATATATTTCTATGGTCAACCATACTGTCACCAATATTATATAATTTTTTAAAATAGGTGTAGATTTCACATTGCTATTTTGTTCTAAAAAATTTGCAATCATAAAGAAAATGTGAAATGTTGAGCCCCTCATGGTAACCAAGTGTTCCAGGCAGTTGATCTCGGTCTACATAATATGAATATATAGATAGATACCTAGGTCCCTTAAGAATAACACTAAAGTGTTAAGAATTAAGATATATATGGTTATATAAAGTAACCATTGAGCTAGCAAGATAATTTTTTTGTCCTGTAATAAAAATTCATTTTAGTCTAAAGCTATATCTAACCTCTGACCTAGCAACCAGCCCTCAATAGAGAGTTAGAACACTATAATCTAAACTACTCCTTTTATATTATCATTCCTAAGTATTTTTATAAATTATTAAATCAATGCAAAGCATTTTCCAAAGTCAACAATGTTCAGAATAATCCAAAAAGGATCTTCTTATTTTTATTATTGTATTCTCTGTTTTGCTTTTAAATTTATACTAGTTTTCAATCAGTCTGATTTTTAATAACATCATGAACTTAACCACAGATGGATTAAAAGTCGAATACCAAAATTTATAATGGAATGGGAGGCAGAAGGTAAAAGAAAGTGAGGAAGATCTCGAATGCAATGGAAAAATAAAGTAGAGGAAAGCATGGCCGGACCTGGATTGATGGAAGATGATTGACAAGAAGAAATGGAGAGAAAGGTTTAAGGAGGAATTCGGTAGAGGGAAACTTTATATAAGACGAAATCATAAATTAAAAAAAAAAATAAATATAAGGTACATCTTTAATTAAAAAAAAACAAAAGAAAAACAGCCTTAATTGTTAGTTTGAGTTCCCGTGTTTTTCTCTAACCATTACAGTGAGAATAATGGGTGTTTCATAAATTGTATTTTATCAAACTTTAAATCATCAAAGGAAAACAGGAAACGTCATTAGAAGGCCAGGAAGTGGTTCCCAAATGGTTATTACTCCTAGGAAGGATAAAAATTTAATCAAATTGGTGAAAAGAAATCTGTTTTTGAAAGCTGAATATTGAGAGTCCAATATTCGATCAAACTCTCCAAAATTGTCTTTGGGCAGTTGGTATAACATCTTTTGTTCTTGTACATTTATATTTATAGCAATAATTTCTATATCGATATTCTTATAATAATGTATCAAATTGTTTCATTTCTTTATAAGTTAATTTTTTTCTGGATGCTTCTTTCGTGTTCTTTCTTCCTTGTTAGTTTTTTATTTACAACGCCATGGAGCCCGATCATCCTTTTTGGCTTTGAAGCATTAAGAAATTCTTTTAATCTTCATTTTTCATCTGTCACAAAGCATCTGCAAGAGCTGTGTTAAAGAGGTCATACCTAGTGTCCACAAAAATATCTCATTTTTTTTCTTTTCCCTGCCTGCAGTCCTAGACAAATTTTACCTTAAACGTTTTCATTTGTCGTAGAGTTTGACTAATTCATCAATGCAGTGGTCAGTTCTTCTAGTAGCAATTGGTGCATTTTGAAAAATAGAAACTTCTTGATCACCAATGCTGTGCTTTTTTTGTTGTCAAATTTAAAACAATAAAACTTAAATCATTTGCAGTGGAATAGTGAAAATCCATGAGAAAATTAAAAAATAAAACTATGACATTAATAATAATAGTATATTTCCAAATAAAAATAATACAATTGTCGTCCGGTTTCGGTCGTTACACCATCTTTAGTATAATATAAAATTAATCAACAAAGACATCAAACAAGGTCGCAAAATTTTCAGCAGATTACAAGTCGTAACAGGAATGAAGGTCACCAACAATGCAAATCTGCCAGAAAATAAAATAACTAAAAAAGTAATGTTTTTATCTGAAAAATGACTGGGTGGAAATTCCAAAAGGTCAAGATCGATGAGGGTCACTTCATCAACTTTGGGAACTAAGTTGTGCCATTGAACTAAAATTGAACACATGTGGAATGTTCTTCAAAGAAGATTATCTGCGCAAAATCTGCAAAGCCTATTGCTCTGAGAACTGTACGTTGTTTTACCAAGGCTTTCGCAGAAAATTCCTAAGGAAACTAGCAATAACATCATAAACAGTATAGAACAAAGAGAGCATTTCATAAAAATAATAATAACTTCTTCCCTAAGATTTACAAAAATAAAGATGATAATATCTTTTAGAACATAGAATTTTAGAACATATCCTTAGTGTTTTTTTAATTGTTCTAATTAAAATTTATCAATACATGAAATAATTATATGATAAACTTACAGTCACGTTAACGTAATATCCTATTACCAAACCATTACAGTTAGAACAGTCAAGTGGAGGGGACCAAGTAATATCAACACCAGTTGAAAATAGTGATTGGATGACACCATTAACTGGAGCAACTTTGGGAACTAAGAAAAAAATTAAAATTAAAAGGTTATAACGGACAAATTATATATTATTATAATTTAAAAATTTATAAAACAACAAACCAATACTGATTTAATTTTTAGTAATTGATACTTTCTTTTTATGAGCAAAACCATTAATAAAATCTTTAAAATGAATCTAAAATAATCCAAAAACAGTTTCTAATGCAAAAAAAGCTTATATGTTAACAAAAACATATGAAGTTTTTATGTTCCAATGAATTTAAAGTTTATGTTTTTTGGAAATTTGCTTTTGTTTTGAAATTAGAAATTAAGAAAAAGTATCAGAAATATCCAGTCTTTAGTTTGACTTTAGACTTTGTAACCAAAATTGATGAGAATAATATTACAAGAAAGTAGAAAGATTAAAGCATTTAAAATTTAATTGATAAGTGTTTGCAAGGTTTAAACAGAAGATAACATGCACATGCTGGTATTACAAGTCAAAGTTGCAAACCTACTTTAACAAGATCAATTTATAACACAACACAATCAGAGAAGTAATACTATACCATAGATGTGGCCAAATTTTCATTTATGATTTGTATGAATCTAAGATTGTTACTTAAAATTAGTTACTTATTTATTTGTGGCTTGTGTTGCTACTATAAATAGAACAAATAGTCAATGATTTACATACTACATAACATTTTTATAAATCTGAGGAAAATCTCAATTTACTGCAATCAAGACAGCAAATAATGGATATTTGTGCAGATTAGTAAATGTGAAGAAAAATAATTGAATTAGAGTTACTCATACAAACTATCTTGGATTAGACAACTCTTATTACCATCGGTTTTGGTGATGAATTGTAGAGGATCATGAAAAGTTATTTCAGGGCATGTTTCATCCCTGACTGTGATATTATATTGTCTATATGGGTATAATCCTTTCAGTTTATATTCATTACCATTAGTTACTATTTTTTTTTGATCCCAAGAACAATCTATTCTAGTATCAGCAAATAATTTGGTACACTGAAACAAAAGTAAAAAGTTACAATACATTGATTAACTAGATGTCTCCTCCTTATTTTACTCCTATCCCATTTTCCCAGCTTAAAAATAATACTTGGCAGTTTAAGGTATCAATTAATATATTTCACTGATTCCAAATAATGCAACAGATTATTCTAACCAACTTCTCCTACAATATCATTTTGTACACTGATAACACCTAAAAAGTTTTAGAATAATACATGAGCTTAAAGGATAGTTGAATGTGCAGTAACTGAAGGCAAAACATTTGAAACACAGTTTATTTGCAGAGACAATTTTTTTAAAATAATATATTGTAAACAAATGTTCTCTACCAGCAATCAGTTTTAGTTGATAGGTAAAAAAACAGTAAAGTGTATCCGTCAAAATCCTCAGCAACTAAAAAATATATGTATATATTTTTATATATAATATATAAAATATATAAAAATATATTTCCATTTCAGAAAACTTTTTCAGAGACTGCGTAACCTTTGATAAGATCCCTTGAAATAGGGGGAAGAGGGATAAAATATAAGATAAGAAAATTGATCTCCCTGAAGGGGAAAAAAATAAAATAAAACATATCAAGACATATCAGAGAAGTTAAGAAACCAAAAACATAATATCTAAATTTAAAGGGAGAAGTTGGTCGGGGGGGGGGGGGGGGGGGGGGGGGGGGAGGGGGTCAAAGAATTACACTATTATAAGTGAACTTATATATTTTGTACCGACGTTTTGGCCTAAGTTTTAGGCCATCTTCAGGGCAGAGAGGTGTGTGGTCGAGCGCCAACCGTGTTGGTTGGAGCTCGACCACACGCCTCTCTGCCCTGAAGATGGCTTAAAACTTAGGCCAAATGTCGGTACAAAATATATAAGTTTACTTATAATAGTGTAATTCTTTGACCGAACCCCCCCCCCTCCCTCCGACCAACTTCTCCCTTTAAATATAAATATACAGTCAACAAAAACTCCCTCCATTATAATATCTAAAAATATATATCCATATGGTTACCATGTAACTTAATATAAATTTAGCTTCTTTATCTGCTCCCATCTGCCATGTCACATCAGCGTCATATGGTCCAGTGTTTAAAATTTTTAAATCATGAACATAGTCAGAACCTACGAAAGACAAGAGTTCAAACTAAACATTTAAAAACTACTAAATAAATTATTTAATCTTATTAATTAAATTTAATCTTAAAAATAATTTAATTAATTAATCAAAATATGAACATTCTGCTATTCCTCTGTAACACAAGAATTCAGACACCAATGAAGGAGGATGATAATGGCAATTGACAATTACATTATTTTCATCTTGTAATAATAATACTTGTAGAACAATTTACTAAATCTAATATTTTAAGCAAAAAAATATTAAAATAAAGTCAACTCACAGTAACTTGGATGTCAAAGGAATGAGAAATCATTTCGAGTTAGGCATAGTTAGAGTTAAAAATAGTTGGAGCAATAGAGGTTAGCTTTTAGACATTTTGAGTAAAGAGGTAATATTTAATAATATAATGTCTTTTTACTACTGGTTTGCTTCATTTACAGCTTGGTTAGTTTAAAGTTCTCACATACAGTGAGATATTTAAATTTCTGTTGACTCATTGCAATGTATGTAATAAAAATTTGTGTTATCAAAGAATTCGACATTCGTGCTATTGAGAGTTTGATAATTCTATTATAAGAAGAATTCTTCTGAAAGTATATTTGTTCAAAACATGCTGGTAAGAGATTCAAGTTTATTATAACATAAAAGTTGGAAACTAGGACTTGATTAGAATATTTTAGGATAAAATAAATTACTTTAAGGTAGCGGCCTAAGCTTGGCACGCTCATAGTAAACAAAGGCATTGAAAGGGTCGTCCTACCAGTATATTTATTTAGGTTCGTCTGAACATCTTGAGAAAATGTAAAAACAGGTGATCTCCAAAAAAGATTTGAACAAGAGCCATTTTTCAAAGTGTTATTTGCTTCTAAGAAGTTTCTCTACAATTCTATTTTCATGAAATATACGTGATGTTCGATTAAATACCTAAAAAACGCGTTTGAACATAGGGCAGTTTCACACAACCGCCACTAAATGAGATAGCGGAGAGGAAGTGACGAAGGGTGGGATCTCTCTTTCCTCTGCAGTGCTCGATGCCCAGCCGTCAGAGAGTTTTTCTCCACTCTTCGTCATTTACCCTCTGCTACTTCACATTGCATGAAACAGCCCTATGTTCAAACGTGTTTTGTAGGTATTCAATCGAACCTCACATATATTTCATGAAAATAGGATTGTAGAGAAACTCCTCAGGAACAACCATTTTGGCCCTTGTTCAAATCTTTTTTCGAGCTCAACTGTTTTTACATTTTCTCAATTTCTGGGAAAAGTTACTATTTTTTTACATAAAATTTTTATTATAGATAGGCAATAAAAAAGCTTAATTCCCAAAACAAGTTCCTGTGATAATTACAAGCCCTGTAATAAAATGGCCATAATTCGCAGTTTTTAATTTTTTTTATAAAAAGTTGGCCGACTTTAATTGCTTAACACTTATTTTTCCATATTCTTAAACGCTATTATATACTATTTTTCTTGAACAAATTTTTTTCATATCTTAAATGTGAAAAAACACTTTTCAGCATCTTTATGATTTTTTTTCACCATATTGCTACATATCGATTTTATCTAAAACATATACAATAGTATATGTTTTTCCTACTTATCACGTTGAGAAAGTCCCGTGGCAATTTATTTAAAAAAATAAACTATCACGCCAAGACTGTGATATACACAACACAAATTAACTAAAATAAATAAAAAAATAAAATAAATAAATATAAATAAATAAATAAATTAAAACAAATTATTAAAATTAAACAACTTAATAGGAAAATTTCCTAACTTTAAGAACTAACCAGAAATATATATATATATATATATATATACAAAACAAAGAGAATAAATTTCAACGATTTAAATAGAGCTTCAAAAGGTGAGTAATTAAATATAATATACATTAAGACAAAAGAAAACAATTTCAGAGATTTAAATGAAAATGAAAAATTATTAATAACTAAAAGGAATTTACATTAATGACTAAAGATAATGAATTCAAAGACTAAATGAAATTTAAAATTATTATTAAATAGAATATACATTAATGAAAAAAGAAAATAAAGTCTGATCAGTCCCCTTTAGTAATTCAATTATGTTCAGATTTATGGAACAAAAAAAAAAACTTCTTTAACGACTTTCTGACTCACTAACATATTTATTGTGTCTTTTCTGATAAACTCCCTTAAGGGTGTTGCACCTTAAAAATATGAGGATGTAATATAATTTAATAAAAGATTGTTTTTCACTTGGAGGGATAGTAGGATTGATTCCTGAGCTGCCAAATGATTAAAACCAAAGCTAAACCATGCGAAGTCTAACTGGAATTCACCATCAAGGGAGGATGGCATACCAGACAGGCAAGATGATAATTTATGTTGATTCTCTGGCTGGCCACAATTGTGATGTATCAGTCTCAGTCCTTCTTCCTATACAGCGAGAGGTTCTCAGACGGGCTGGCTCTGGACTGGCTGTTAGAAGGAGTGGGGCGAGCATGCATGGTTCAAGACATGCTAAAAGGGCTCCAACTTCCAGTAAAAGAATCTTGAATGATATAGTTAACCATTATTCTTAAACAGCACTTAGATTTAAAAACACACACATATATTTCTAATATTTATAATTAACACTCTGAGATACAAAGGGGAAAGCAGGCTATCTAACACCCTCCTTTATCTTTTCTTACACATTTTAGTAGCTTACGTCAGTTTTTGAAGTTAACTATAACTATACACTGGAGTAGTTCATATTTTTTTTCTTTGAACTCTGTGATAACATTCATACTAAGGGGTCTAATAAAGATTTTTTTTTACTTACATAAAGCATGGCAAGCTGTTATTTCTTCAAATAGAATCATTACAAAATAATTGTGTTTATAGATTACTTATGTAAATGAAAAAAAAATGCAAGTTATTAAAAAATACTGTGAGAAGTAGTGCAATTTACTTACATTTTGCAGGTGTGGTAAATGAAACATAAGAAAATGACCAGTTTTCTCCAACCCCGTTTTCATTCACTGGCTTTATTTTAACTCTATAGGTAGTATCAGGTAAAAGACTAGAAAATTCAAATTCCATAGACCATACTTTAAATTTTTTCCAAATAGAGCCATTTGTGATATATAAATCAAATTCCTTTATGTTGCACTCAGCTGAATCATTTTTTTCTTTCTGCAAGTAGATGTGAATTCAAAATAAAAGAAAAAGCATGTCATGCAACTGTGAAGGTATTTCGTTCATTAATTATCTTACTTGCCAAGAAATCTTTGCCCCCGAAGTCCATAATTCGTGTAAGTTTATCGCATATTTTATATAATCTACATAAACATTTTTTTATTAATAATTAATTTATTTTAGGAAGATAGAAATTTCATGCATATTTCAAGAAGAGAAAGTGTACTGATAAGGCCGGATTTAAAGTTGGACGCACCTAGGCCCTAGGAGTTTTTGCTGACCCCCCTTATCATACCATCTGAGGGAGGGGGAGAGGGGTGGGTTTTCCAGCTTTTCCCCCAAGAAAACAATTTTTAGAATGAGAAATTTAAGTTAATCACATAATAACGTCACTTATGAAAATGAAGATTTAGTTTAACTCATCCTAAATATATTCTTTGTTATTTAAACAATTTTTTTTTTTTTGAGGCCTTGTAAGCACTTGTAAAATATGCTATTTCTTGAAAAACTATTACGATTTTCATAAACTAATTATTATAATAGTATAGTAAAATTAGGTCATTTTCTGGACATAATTCTGAAAGTTTTGAAACTTTATAACATTGTTTGGTAGGGTCTATTGATGAACATATCAAAAGTTCTGATGAATTGGGAGAGAGCAGGGATTGGAGAGAGTAAAAGAAGATAACTTTTTTTGTATTTTTGCTAATAACTCGTAATCTATTGGACCTATGGACAAAAAAGTTCTTGGTAATAGTAAAGCCAAATTCTCTACAAAAAAGTTATATTCAGTTTATCTCTTGAGTTCCTAGTTGATGAGATAATCAGATTCCAAAATGAAGAAAATTGGCTAGTCATCACCATCATAATGGCACTTACATTGCACCTGTTTAACTTAAACAAGCTAAAATTAATGCTGTGGTACTTAAATGTCATGGTTGTTAAATAAAGCCATTTAAAAATTAAATATACGTAAAATACAAAAATATATGAATGAACAATTTACTCTAACAATGTTGTTAGCAATCATTTTGAATAACCTGGTTGCAATGGGGAATTTCAAAATACGTCAATTTCCAATTTATCTTCCATTAAGATATCCTCCTAAACAGTTGATGGCCTTTTAAAGCATTCTCCATGACAGTAGTGAAAGGAGGCAGTGCATGTGATTCCTGTTTTTCTTCAACGACATTTTCGCCCACAGCCATTCGTACACTGACAGTAGATAAGGTTTAATACTGACTCAGGACAGAAGGATCAAAATGATAGTGATATTATCTGGGCAAATATTCTTATAGGGGTTGTGTCTGTTTAACCATGATCATTCTGCCCCCTAAGGAGATGATTCGTTTGTCAGGTAGCTAAAAAAAAATATAAAATAATTGTCACGAAACTTTATTGTTATACCTTTTACCTCTTTTTACAATTTAAATTAATACCAATGAAAATAAAGTTTAATATGCACCGAAAACTGTGATCGAGAACAATACAAAATACAGTCTGTCTCTGATGATGACTGGACGAGGAATGGCATTATATATAGCATAATCACTGTATAGAGTGGTATTACATATAGCATAATCCCACTCACCCGTAAATATTAGCTAGCTTTAAAATAAAAACATTCTGAATCTTAGCCTAGATCAACATTTATTTCTATTTACCTTAATTGTAAATATAATTTTATACTGCAAACATCTTTCAGTATTTTTGATCACCATAGTAACTAAAAATAAAATTATTCTTAAATAAAAATATCTGATGTGGGCAACACATGACTTCCTTCTATGCCTATTAAGTTACAAATCCGTGGTTCAAAAAGTGATACTGAATTTGGTTACTAGTTGCTGAAGATTGCAGTAAAAACGACACTTGGCTTCCCGAAATCCATCTATTGACACACACACACACTCTTGTTACTGGAGGTCTCATTCCGTTATTATATGTCGTTTTCCTTCAGTAGATAAATAGTTTCTAAGATATTTCTTCATGTTCCGTGACAACAATAAAACTGTCAATATCACTGGATAAAGCATTAGAAATCGACAGTTTCGACATTTTAAGCAGAAAAACCCACTTAACTAATATCTTATTCTCATGCTGCAGACTTGTTGATCTCACAAACGGGGAGAAAAACCAGTATTTTACACTCAATTTTAACACTTAAAACAAGTAATAAAAATATTTAATTGGATTGAAAACCAAATTGCATTTGTAACCTTTGTTACCAAAACATATGATTTCTCTTTTAATTTAAATATAATTTTTAATGTAAGCTTATTATGACCTTCAAGTAAAGTACCCTTTTCGGCTCACCAATTTTAACCAAAATATAGTAAATACATTCATATCGATATAAAAGTCCTATTTACCAAATTTGAGATGCTTTACATTATATTTTAATATAATTTTTGATGAAAGTCTAATATGACCTTCAAGTAAAGTACCGCTTCCGGTTTTCCAATTTTTTATGGAAATCAATTATGACCTTCAAGTAAAGTACCACTTCCGGTGATCAAGCAGTGACCAAAACGGGATGTTCACAACTAGATTTTACAACAATCCTAAATACAAAATTTCAACTTTCTACGGCTAACTGTTTTTGAGTTATACGAAATACGAACGTACGTACGTACAGACACCACGACAAAACTAGTCAAAAAGGATTCAGGGATGGTCAAAATGGATATTTCCGTTGAAATCTGAAAACCGAAAATTTTCGCGATTACAATACTTCCTTTACTTCGTACAAGGAAGTAAAAAGAACGAGAAAAAATGAAACCATTAAATTTATTTTGGGTTTATACACCTACTATATTTTTGCTCAATATTAAGAACTAGACATTAGTATTAAGACCATGTTTAAAAACAGCTGTTGCTGTGAGCTTCCAATTTTTATGGCACTCCAAAATTTCCACTCAATTATCTTATAATCTAAGGATTCCCCTGAAAACATTTTTTTTTAGTAAATTTATTTGTCTTTATTTTTGGTATGAATATTTTTTTTTCTGTAGAACCAATAAATTATGAGATATCAGAAAAAAAACATGAAAAGGTACATTCTTTTACACCCTCCACCCCTCCATCCATCAAGACTTTTAGTATGCTCATTAGTAGACAGACCCTCCTGAACAATATTCAAAACATTCTGAATGAGGTTCCAAAATACTGCTCCATTGTTCAAAAAATGATTAAAAATGTGTAATGAAAATTTTTTAATATATTATAAATTAAAAAGTATCTCTGTAAATCACCCCTATTTGATAACTATCTTGAAAATCAAAATAAATCAGTCTATTGAAGAATTTAAGATCCTTAACCTAGTTATTTGTTTAATCTTATTTATAGTCACAAGAGGGGGAAGTGTGCTGGAAATTCGTGGTTCTTACAGACTTATCACATGGAGCACCATAGATCCAATTTAGACTAGAAAGGTGAAGACAATTAAACCAAGAGACCCAGAACCTCTAACATATCAGCTAGATGGGGAGTTGAGAAATCTGGACAGGGGTTGAGACATTGAGATCACCAAGGATTGAAACATCCCCACACTCAAAAAGCTTTTTGGAGGAAGAGAAAGAATTTATTGTATAATATTTTTTTTTCCATTTGGAAAAAAATAAATTTTAGGATTTTATTTTTTTCTGTTAACTACATTCTATAAAACATTATGTTTTATTTTAATTGAAGCCATAAAACTTATGAAATATAAAGAAAGTAAGACCTTGAATAGTTAAATATTGTGGCAATATTTAACATAACTGCTAGACATAGAGACATTTCTAGTTTATAAAATGTTACAATGATAAGACATGCTACTATGCTTTACTTAGTAATAAGATTTAATATATGCTGTCAATTCATTGATAAAGAAAAAACATATTTACCCCATTGATATGAGTTCACATGGGTTGGTTTGGGTTAAAGCAAAAACCAACTAAAATTATGGTATCAAAACTGATTTATCTACACTGAATTTTAATTTTTTTATTTTTTTTTATTTTTTCATTTATCCATACATTTCCAAATATAAATTGACAAACAGATTGCCTGGCACAATATTATAATTAAAAAAAAAAGGTGTGTCAGACATGAGGAAGAAAAATATCCAGCACACAATAACTCTTCCCTAGTATTGATCTACAATCTTGCAATTAGAAAATAATTTATAGGAACATTAATTAATTTGTATTCAGTAGACAGTAAAATGATACCCACAAAGCAGTATGTATACTTTTCACAAAATACTTTGGTACCCACTTAATCTCATGAATCCTTAAGCACTTCACTATGCTCCATTTAATTAATTTAGAATAGCTCCCACTAAGGCTTTCTACTCGGATCATTTAATTGATATGCGATTGCCTCAAAAATATTTTGAATGAAAGATATGAGAAGTTAAAATAATACCATAATTCCTCATATTCTAATGCCAACATTTTCTTTTATGGGTCTTATTATTTATTATAGAATCTTCCGTTAAAACAAACTGATTCCTGATATATTTATTAAAAATTTATACTGCACATCCCTACACAACTATCACTACAAAAATCTGGTGCGGTGCTTACATCATACAACTTTTACTTACCATGTTACTTGAAATCAATTTTAAAATTTTCTATTTACTTTCAATTATTTATTTTTCATTTAATAATATAAAAGTAGAAATTATTAACTACAACAACCACTTAAATTCATGCATTTTTTGTACTCTTCATTACATTCTACGGCTTTATATGTTAGTTATTATTTTTGAAGTTAAACTTCTTTTGGTGCATTGAGGGTAAAATTTTTATTTTATAACAGAAGTGTAGAAATGCACAATATATAAATAATACAATTGAACAGTTGCACCTTATCTGCTTATGAACTGTTTGTTTTGATTATTTAATTCTTGGAGGAGGCATAAAAACTATATAATTTAGTTTATTTTTAAGCTTAATTTTCCTTTATTTGCCAGTTATTAAAGCTGTGCTAAAACGTTTACCAAACCTTGGCAAATCAAACATGTAAACAGAGTAATTTTGCTTGACTTGGTTTTGTATCCAATCTGGTCCTTGTGGGAAGCGCCACATAAATGCTAGTGTTGCATCCACACATTCTTGTATTTATATAAAATATATATTTTTAATTGTTTCTTTTTAAAATAAAAATAGTTTAAACTGAAAGTAACAGCCGACAAAATTTCGAATAGCCGGAACAGTACCATGCAGATAGGTTAGTAAGCTTAGCATTTGTAACCCACATTTACACATTTGCCATTTGGTTTGGCTTGGGACTTGCCATAGTTTGGCAAAGGTGTAAAAAATATTTAAAATTAAAACCTTAAAATATTTAAAATTAATTTTTTGCTAATTAACTGTATTTCAGGGGGTCTAAATGGAGTAGTGCATGCGTACCTCTTGGTGAGGTCTACCTGCACCGCTTAGCCTCTCCTACTCAATTCCGACTCTCAACACTACGTGACGGATCCGAGCAACTTGAGCAACTCGATGGATGATTGGATAACCACAATAGATCAAATCTTTCCACTGAGACTGACATGTGAGAAAATGAATGAATTCAATCAAGCAATCTGGATGATATTCATTGAATTTAAGGCAGTTATTATATGATACTGTCATACGGATCGAACCGAAAGGAATGGATGAAATGGGAATTCCTCCCAAATTAATCAGACTGGTAAAATACTCAATGTCAAATATGAAGTGCAGAGTGAACTGCTGTGGAAATATCTCCAACCCATTTGATGTTGGGATTAGGCTCAGGCAGGGAGATTCATTGTCTCTCCTCCTCTTTAACATAGCCCTCCATGTCACCATAAACAGAGCTGAGGTAGAATAGAAGCGGAATAATATTCAATAAAACCACCCAGCTTCTTGGTTATGCGGATGATGTGGGTATTTTTGGGAGTTCTTTAAATTCTATAAAAGATGGCATAGGAAAACTTGAAAATGAAGCAAGCAGAATATGGCTAGAAATTAATGGCAAGAAAACTAAGACATTGGTTCTCAGAAGAAAGAAACAAGCCAAACATCAAAGACACTACCTAACGGGAAACCACAGTTTCAAAGTAGTGAACAGCTTCCAGTACCTTGGATCTAAAATAAATAAACAGCTGGACGAAGATCTGTCAGCATGCCCAAGATTTTGAGGAATAGGCAGAGAAGTAATATCACAAAGTTCAGAACGTACAAAACACTAATAAAACCCATAGTAACCTATGCCGGCAAAACCTGGATCATGAATAAAAAGAACAAAGATCTACAGGAGAGGTTTGAGAGAAGGAGATTATTAAGAAGAATCCTGGGACTGATATGTGAAGATGGAATATAGAGGCTTAGGAAAAATAGAGATCTGTATAATAAATACAAAGACCTGAATATCTCGGCCAGCATCAGAATCCAGAGACTGAAATGCTTTGGCCATTAATGAGGATAGAAGACAGCAGATTGCCAAAGAGACTCTACGAGGGCACACTAGATGGAAAGAGTAGAGGGAGACACAAGGACTGTTGGAAAGATTTTGTACTCCAAGACATACGGCAGATGAAATTAAATAGAAAGCATGTAGGGGATAGAGACAATTGGAAGGCAGAGGTTGAAAAAGCCAGAGGCTGCCATATGCACCTATTGAGCTAATAAAAGAAGAAAGAAGAAGTGTATTTCAGAACATTCAAGATTCATTTATTTGGAATAAAGGGTATTTTTAAACATTCAAGGATATGTAGAGATAGTGGGTTTATATATTTTGTTTAATTTGAATTTTAAAATGCAAATATTCTAATAGTTATCTTCTAGTTGCATTTTTAGTTTTCCTTCTTTTTAAAATAAATATAGCCAGAACAGTAACCTATAGATAGGCTAGTACGATAATTTTAATTACCTTACCTACTTATGAACTATTTGTTTTGATTATTATTGAACTTGACATTGTATGCAAATTCACGCAACATTTTGAAGAGATTGATTCGAAAACATTTCAGCTATTCATGTCATATTATTCTATTAATATACATTTTTAACGAATATGCAAATATCAGTCATCACAATCACATCAAAGAAATATAACTTCTAACTTATAAACAGTTTCGTTTCTAAAATCTTTTGCCTTCCAACGGTATTTTACACATCTCTAAATTACCTTATAAGATTTGTGAAATGAATCTTCCATGTATTTTATTATATATTTTACAATGTTAATTTAAACTGACAACGTTTTGAGGTAAATGCTCCATCTTCAGGTGATTGTATTTTATCATGATGCATGTCATTTGTAGATTAAAATTAATACTTTTAGCATTCCTTAAATAGTCTACATTGTGATAAGGGTCACATCATTATTCAATTGTCACTCTGCCCTCTAATGGATTAATAAATTAATGATGTATTATATATAATAAAATACATGGAAAATTCACTTCACTAATCTTAGAAGGAAACTTCTAATTTTTCCTAGAACACCAAGAAATTTAAAATATATTACTACCCTTATTTCCGGAAATTTGTTTTCAACGTGAAAAATATTTCTCCTTTAGTTAATTATCAAATTCCTTCATGGATTATATTCAACCATTTTTATTACTACTGACAATGAGACCGTTAATTATTTCAAATAAACAAAATTAAAGGAGCTTTAGAGGTGCTGTTTTGAAAATTTGATGTTCAAGTCCTGTCAGACAGTTATTTCAATGAGGATAAGACCCAGCTGATATGAAAGAGCATTTAAATGCACATTTAATGTAAAAGATTTAAGATAGAATTAATTACATCTGTAATTAATAAGAATAATCCTTATTTTGCAGTAATTCAAGAACCTAGAAATTGGTGCTGGTCCTGGTGGTGTGAGGTAGCTTGTATATAAAAGATACAGCTTATTAGGTATGAAAAAGGAAAAAGAGGACAATTGTGCTATTCCAAAGACTATTGTTTTTTCCACCATCCCTTGGGTATAGATCGGTTATTGAGTATACCTTACAATGGGTTTAATTCAACTTTAGTTATACAGTACTAGAAATATTGCAGGTTAATGGAGTATTAAATAAATATATCACTGATATAACCTTTATACATGCGTTTGTTTACTAAATCACAGATAATATACATATAAAACTGATAAAATAGGTTTGAGTATGATTTATAATTCTCATTTTTTTAATTATTAAAATTCTTATATGCCCTTACGGAATTTTGACAGTGAGATTTTGAACTAATTTTTTTTTTAACTTACCTTGACAAAGTGTTTTGAAGGAAGTAAATGGTACTTGGTTTTCAAAATATTGTTTAGTTTTGGTCAATAGAAGCAATCTTACATTATAACATTCATCAGCCTTTAGGTTTCTCTGCGTAGCAACTACACGATTAACATCAGGAATTGCTTCTGGTTCACTGGAGGTCCATGTTTTAATATCACATTGCTAAAAAAACAAATATTAATTTTAGAATTTTTTTTTTCTTAAAAGTAATCATTTCAATTGACAAGTCATCTCGGACATTGGTAGGGAAGTAACTACACTTCTGTTATCTGTCTAAGAAATACTTGGTATGGCTCCGACCCTATAGATTAAGGAACCTTAGAGTTTTTTTTTTAACAGAAAATTGGAAGTCGACAGGTGTAATCTACTTAAAGAAGCCAACAATTTTTAATGATGCCAATGCATAAGACAGAAAGATTATTATATTAATTAAGACCATTATATTAATTAATTGATCGTTATTTGAACCATTCTCGGTTCATTAGTTTACTAATAAAATATGACATTTGATATAATGTAATCAAATAAATAGGCAAAAAATAATGTAGATATACTCAAACTGAACTGAATAACTAACCTTGGTTTGAACCATAAATGTTGATGGAGAACCAACACCAATAACAGTTTCATTATTAATATTTGCTACAACTGTTATCTCTTCATAGGAAATATCAGTAATATTTGGAGGTTTAATGAAATGTAAGAGGCCTAAGAAAAAAATTATTACTATAATTTTATAACCATTAATTAAAATATTTTCTTTAGCTTACTCTTACTTTTAATTCAAATTTCAATAAAATTACTCAAATACTTTAAAGGCAAAATTAAAATATCTTACATTAATAATATGCATGCAAGTATTAATAACACAAAGATATTACAGTACATAAATAAAATTGTATTTCAGACTGACTCACAACCAATTTCCCCTATTTAACAGAATACAAAAAAATTGAAGACAAATATAGCAGTAGCAAATATATTTATACAGATGGCTCCTAATCAAATTTTAATGTTGAATGTTACATTCTTATCAACTCAAATTTAATTAAATACAAGCTCCCACATACAACCAGCAACTTTCCCGTAGAACGCTACACTATTAGTACAGCACTTATCATATTATGTAGCGTAATGAGGAAAACTGTCTTATACGCACGGACTCCCTATCTCTTATTTATTTATACAAGATAAAACAAGTTACATACAATAAAAAATCAAGACATAAATTACAAGTAAACAAATTTCATATAAAATATAATAATTAATATAATGTAATACTTATTATATATAATAATACATATTATTTGTACCTATACAATAATATATATATAATACTTAATGTATAGATACAAATAAAAATAAAATAAAAAAGAAAGTAACTAAGTTAAAGTTCTTGATAAATAAATCATATAATATGGAACATTGCAACAACATTAAAAGTATCCATAAGATAATAATAATAATAATAATAAAATATAATATAAGAAATAATAATATAATAAAGTAACAGTTAACAGATGCTACCAAAGTTTTATACAATTAATTTTTTAGTTGAGATAAACTAAAATGAAAAAAGTATATATCACCTGGTAATGAGTTAACATTATGCATCATTCTTGGTACACTTGAAAACTTAATATAATTGCTTTTATAAGAGATTTTAGTAAATGCCAAATGTTGCCTAGTTTTATGGGTAGGAACATGCATGTTGAAACATTGGAGATTAGGACAATTCACAGTACTATGGAGGAGTTTGTGAACGAAAATAATATCACAATTAAATCTTCACGATGAAAGTTTTCAAGACCAGTCAGTTCAAATAAAAAAAATATATGGAGTTTCTCTGAAGGAACCTAATTCCCGAAACCAAATGAGACGTAGGAAACATCTTTGTACACTTTCCAATGCTTCAATATTGGATTTTTGATATGGATTCCAAACAGCAGAGCCATATTCTAAAATCGGACGGACCACGGACATGTAGAGGCATAGTAAAGTTCGTGGATTTAAAGTTTAATGTGGATCTATTAATAAAACCAAGAGTCTTATTGGCTTTTATAACTATGGACGAAATATGATTATTGTAATTTGAATTATAATTAAAAAATATGCCTAAATCCCTAATTGATTATTATTTATTTAAAGGTAAACTAGATAGTTGATATCCAAAAAATACAGGGCAATTTATGTTAAAAAATGATACTATTTTGTATTTATTGACATTTAGATTCGTTTCTAGATTCATTAGGTTGCACCAGTTCTCTAGATTTTTAAGATCTTGTTGAAGTTGTTTACAAGTTCTCTAGATTTTTAAGATCTTGTTGAAGTTATTTACAATCATCAGTTGATTTAATAGTTTTAAATATTTTCAATTCATCAGCAAAGAGAGAATAAGACGTAGATATTAAGTGTAATTCAATGTCGTTAATGAAAATTTTAGAAATGCAAACATTGTTAATAAAAAAATATGATGGCATTCAACAATGTCTATTCAAACAACATTATAAAGAAAGCCCTACCTTATTCATTGATAATAACAATCCTAAACAAAGACAAAGTTCTTATTTGGATTCCACCACACACTAGAATCAAAGAGAATGAAGTGGCCAACCAAGAGCAGCACTATCATCATTGGGACCAAGCAGCCAAAGAAGTAACATTATCATCATTGGAAGTAAGCAGCATCTATACCTCATCAGATAAACGCAATTATAAAAAATACCAAGCCAAGATGACCTGGCCGAGTTCAGGGAAACTATCGAGGAGCAAAATAAATTAAAAATTATAAAAAAGAAATAAAAGCATGGGAAAGTTCAAACCACAGCAGCAGAAGAGAAGAGGTTGTCATTATTAGACTGAGAATTGGCCATACACTATTTACGCACGGATTCCTTATTGGAAAAGAGATACTTCCAAACTGTGAAAAGTGCAATTTGCAGCTGGCCATCAGTCACACATTAAAAGACAAGTATTTTCACAAGATAGCTATTTTCAAAATTTAGGAATTGGAAGAAACCTCCAAATGATGTTAGGAGATAGCATCACAAATACAAGAGAAATTGAATTTCTAAAAAACAAAACAATATTTTTAACAAAATATAATATAACAAAACAAGAGAAAGATTAAAAATAAATAAAGGACACTAAAGACCAAGCAGTTGATTGTCCAAAAGAAGCTTAACCTAACCTTAGAATACTGCTGCAACCAACAAAATTCACTGTATTTTCTAAGATTTAAGATAGTTACACATAAAAAACAAGTTAATGAAAATGATTTTGAAAATCAGCCAAAAGAACTAACTCTTCCCATCAAATTGCAGTTTATCGTATTCCACATGGTAGAACATATTGAAAGATGAAATGCAAGACAGAAAAATAAGATGATATTAATTAAAAAAATTATGGGTATGAAGTCAGTTTCTTCCTTTTTATATTGGTTTATTAAAAAATGGTTATCACATTTTTACATTAACATCTTTATCAACATTTCGGGGAATTTCCCCATCTTCAGGACAGCCCATTTATTTGTCTTATTTTTCACTCTTCAGTCACATTATTTATAAATTCAATTTTATATTTCTACAGTCACTATTTCTTTAAAAAAAAATTAATAAAAAGAATGTACAAAACCACCTTTACTATCATTGTCACAATGTCTAAATACTTGATATAAAACTATTTTATTGAAAAATAGTTCAATTTTTTTTTTCTTTTGACTTGGAAATGTATAATTAAAATTACTAAGAAATTAGAAAACTATAAAAAATTTATAAAAAAAAAAAATATATAGAAACAGTTGTTATTTCTAAGAATAAATTTATTTAAAAAAAAAATGTTAGATTAATTAATTTTTATAAAATATGTCAAAGCACGGCAAACAGAAATGAGGTTCTTCAATGCAGTCCTTACAAAATGCCACAACTTTTTTCACCTTGTTTTTTGTAATTTCTTTATTTTGAAGTGTTTGGTAACAACCTCTGCAATATTTTCTCACTTTGTCAAATAGTCCTTCCTTTTTATCAAATCTGTGATGGGAGATGCCTTCGCTGGGATGAGATTGAAGATTCTGCTAAGCATTTCTGCGGGGAGTTCTTCTTTTTTTTAGTAACCCTCTCACAACTTCTTCTTTGACCTCCGTAATAGACATTTTTGTCCGCCGAATACTATTGAAAATGGTTGAGGCATTCACTAGCGACATTCCAAAAATAAATTCAATCGCTAATTTAGGATACCATTTCACTGTATAGCGCAAACTGGATGAATACGAAGACATTTGATCGGATGTATCAATTGTTGTTTTTCCCTTGTTGTAATCAACTATCATTTGAGTTTTAATCAATTTTTGACCTCTTTTCCGATGAACTTTTACAGTTTCTGTACTATGCTTGGTTGAAATCATTAGCACATCTCTTTTATCTCTCCATTTCAAAACTAAATTCCTTTGCTCATCTCTTTGGCAAGAATTTCTTCCTTCTTCAATTTTTTCATCAAAATTTCTTTGGGATTATCTTTTCTGTTTGATCGTAGCGTATCCAATAATCTGTTAGCTAAGTCCACACTGGAATAATATTTATCTGTAACTATTGTTCACCCAGAATCCAAAAGTTTGTCAGACCAAGTCATGATCACATTTGTAGGTACTGCAACATCAGAATCTCTTTACTTCCCGGCATAAATTTTGAAATTCCAAGTGTACCAACGTTCAGTACAAAGTTTAAAACTTTCACCCCATACTTGCTCGCTTTGTTTGGTATGTACTGCTTGATTGCTAAAGGTCCTCTAAATGGTACTAAAGATTCGTCAACACAGACGGACTCGGACGGTTCCAAAATTTTCTGAAAATTTGGTTTCAATTTATTTTCTAAGTTGTAAATTTTGTATAATGTCCTGGGGGACATTGTGTGTTGTCTGCGAAATGCCAGAATTGGAGCAGTAATTCGAATCTGTTTCTTGCCACGGTAGGTGGGGCTATGTCATTTTTGTACAGTGGATCTTTACTCAAATATCGATGGAGAGAAAGTTTCTGGATACCCAGGTCTATTTCAATTTAGAAGAGCTTCCAAGTTCACTTAATATTTGAGTGGCGTATCTATTTTTTTTTTTGTGCTATCAATGAAATGATTTCCCCATCTATAAAATATTGAAAACCTGATAGGGAGTTGCATTTGACAATATTTCCTTGATTTCACTTGGTTTGCTGGGATTTACTTCAAAATCAAATTTCATATGATGCCCTTGAGGATCTCGCCATTGAATATTGAATGATTTGCTTACCATTCATCCATTCCCACTTCTCTGTCTGCAGTGGCAGTAGAGGTTGATGGCTCAGAAGTCATCGTTTTCTTTTGTCTTTTACAACTACTTGACTCTTCTTCATCTTCTGAGGATGTTGCTAAAGGTTCTTCATTGGCAACAAAATCAAGATCATTTGATAAATTCTCAGTTACAATTGTCTCATCATCTGACTCCGAATCTGATGGTAATCTATTTTGCATAGCTAACTCCACAATGCATTTGGTGCGCGAAGATATGCCACAAAACATTTTTAAAAACAAGAACTAACTTATAAAACTATGAAATTCAATAACACACTATATTCAATAGATATACTACTGGATGTCTGCTTGTAACAAAGGTAAATTACCAACTAAATAAAGAAGTGGGTTGTAAATGAGGGTAATAGAGTGGTTAGAGGGAATTGGTGACATATACACGACCTTTTGCTATCACTTTTGAATAGAAATGGGAAAGTACAGTCATAAAGGGAGAATAACACATTTTTGCTGAATATAAACCTAAAATAAAATATAATTATTCTACTAAAATTTGCAGGAGTGAATTTTTTATTTATATATATTTATTACTTTTGTTTGTTATTCTCATATTCTTTTTTGGAAAAACAAAAAAAAACTTAAAGGCTTTCGTATTATTAGAATGAGAACTGGTAATAAAATGAAATTGAATAAAAAATAAAATTTCAGAGTGAAACGTTGTTCACACCCTATAAATAAATTTTTTTATATATATTATATACTATATATATATATATATATATATATATATATATATATATATATATATATATATATATATATATATATATATATATCTTATATATATTTTTATATATATATTATATACTATATATAATATAGATATATCAAATACATTCTTAAAAATAATCAAAATACATTAATAGAAATGTTAAAAATAGCTACAAAAAGGAAAAAATATGCATATTTTAATTTAAAAAATCTGGTATAGTCCCATGGACTTTGACGGGCGTAAACATCCGCTCTTTGTTTTTAATTACTATGATTAAATCATTGCTAATGTTTAAAAAATGCATGGCATTATTTTTTGATTGTTTAATACAGCTTTTGAGGGGAAACAAATATTTTGGTCCACGGGGAAAGATTAACTCAAATAGCTTGGTCGTTAAAGTGTTAAACTTGTTGTTACTTCAAAGTTGGTATTGAAATTATCAATGATTCATAACTTGATAAATTTTATTTAATGTTAATTCATAATGTTTTCTGTATTATTAGTTTAATAATATATAATAACAATAATATGTTATTATACTATATATATTAATGATAATAGTTTAATAATTAATTGTGTTAATAGATTTAATTGTCAACCAATTCTTCAAAAATCAGCTAATTTTCTTAATTCGACCCCCCCGATCTTTGAAATTCACAAAATATTGTAGATAATTAAAAAATTAAAAGGCTACTAGTAGTAGCGTTAGGAAAGTAAAAAAAAAAAAAACATTGAAGGGTAATCTTTTTTATTTAATACAATGGAGAGCAAGTTCTATTCCATCTAAGAGTAAATAGTTATAGAATTAAAAATAAAAATGCTAATCCTCAGCTCCTAAAATAATATTTCTGGGAGAGAAGCAGGTGGTCTTTGTTTATAACCCACTAACAGCGACAGCTAGTTCGTGCAGAAATGTCTAATTTTTTTTTTTTTAAATCACATATTTTCATAGTTATTTAGCAAACGGCTTGCTATGTGTGTGGATGTCCAATTCACTTAATTGTACTTTCATACTTCATAAACATTTGACAAAGTTGAGTGTGTCCAAAAGGAGACAGATGCGACCGAACCTCCTCCCACCACGTCCTCATCCATTTCTGTACAACAAGTTCTGTAATAATATAAAAGTAGAACTTATTAACTTAATAATTTCTACCTTTATATTATTTAATGGAAACATTAAAAATTTAATTTCAACTTGACAAATAAAATTATATAGTACACAGAATAGTTAAACTTCAATTGTTTAGAAAAAACTATTTTATCATACTTTTGTGCGGGAAGACGTGAAGAAGTACATGCTGCTGAGGATATTTCAAGTAGTGTATGTGTGAACTCTTAAAAATTATTATAAAAAATGTAATATTATTATAGGGTGGTAAGGGAAAGGTATGTGATGCGTGCACCGACACCACATCAAACTTTTTAAAAATGAATTTAAATGTCTGTCTTTTAATTTAAGGAATGTATGTAGCATTGTTATTGCTAGTATTATTTAAAACTAGTTCAGGCATTTTCCTTCTTTCACATATATTTATACATTCCTCGTCAAACCACGGTTTGTTCTTCATATTCTATTAGATCCTAGTGTTTATGTTTCTTATAGATAGTAAGGTGTGTAACTTTCCAGCTTTCAACTTTCCAGCTTGAGGAAGAAAGAAAGGTATTATTAGACTGGTATTATTGTTTTGGAAGAAAACTGGTATTATTGTTTTTCAACATATTCTCCTCGAAGTTCTCTACACTCAATACAACATTTCTATATCATGAAAAAAATAATTTTCTTCTTTATTAGAAAAATGTTCTTCCATCTTTGCTTGGACCTCTTGGTCATTGTTAAATCTCCTCCCACGAAGGTCCGATTTTAACTTTGATAAAAGGTAGAAGTCGCCAGGGGCCAAGTCTGGACTGTAGGGTGGATGGAAGGTTTCTTGGAAAATGCAGTCCTTCATAGCAACTTTGGAAATCAATGCTGTATGAAAAGGGGCATTGTCCTGAAGAAGCGGAACACCACTGCTCAACTCCCTCCGCCTTTTCTCTTTGATGGTGTCTCGTGAGCAGTGAAGTTGGGCTGCATAATACTCAGCATTCACTGTGATGTTCCTTTCCTTAAAATTAATCAGTAGTATTCCTCTGTAATCCCAAGAAATGGTGGTCATTACCTTTTTTGTCGACTGCGTGAATTTTGCCTTTAGCGGAGGTGCTTCTCCTGGCCTTCTCCATTCCATGGACTCCCTTTTGCTGAGTATAGAACCATTGTCTCATCACCAGTTACAATTGAATCCAAGAAAGTTTTTGGGTTGTCATCATACTCACATAAAACTTCATTGCAGCAGCGAACACGTTCCTCTTTTTGAGTAGCCGAAAGAATTTTTGGAACCCATTTTGCACTCACCTTGCTCATATGCAAATATTCTTCAATGATCCTCAGAACAAAGCCCCAACCTTGCTGTTCTTTCTTTGTCCTTCAGCCTCTGATCAGATAGCAATTCAGCTTCCAAAAGTTAGATTGTTTCAGAATTGACAGCTTCCGATGGGCGACCATTTGTCCATTCTTTTACAGTGGAATACGAGAGGAAGGACACCCCATACACACCATGCTTTTTAATTTGCGCAGGAGTAAGGCCCTCTTTCAATTTAATAACTGTATGGTATTCAATTTTAAACATTGTTAAAACTCACAGATTCCTTCAAGATTAGATACGGACTGACAGGCCTGAGGAAATGCGAGCGATAGGTATGGAGAGTACAGGCATAGACAATTTTCAGGCAAGTTTCAGCCAGCTTGAAGTAGAGGAATGAGGGCAGGCCAGAAACTTATGGACCTTACTATGTATAATTATTATAAACAAGCACAGATTATTTAAAATTAAAGACTACCAATGTTTACTTAGGAAATCTGATCTGTAAGATAACATAAACTTATATATTTTTCTTTCCCACACCTCAACTCTTATAACCTACTAGAACAAAAAAACAAACACACCTCAACTCTCATAACCTACTAGAATAAAAAAACAAAAACAAACAAATGTAAATAATTTTAATAACTTACGATCTTTACAATGTGGTTCTACATATCCATTCTTGCAGCCAGAGCCACAATACCCAGTAAAAATGTTACAGGTTGTATCACCAAAACAAAAACCACACTTTTGTAGGCAATTTGCACCATATGTATATTCATTACATTCTGAAAAATAAAGTAATAAAAATGACTTTAAATTAATGAATGTGTGTTTTCTAATGGTCTTGTGAGTGTCTGAGTCAGGCCCTTGTGGGTACATGTTTTTTCTTCAAGATGCAAAAAACTGACAACTCTGATCCTCATAGTTTTTAAATCCATAAACTTCAAACAACAACTAATCAACAGCATACTTTATTTCAGTAGCACTTAAAAGATTTTGCAGTGTCCTGTCGAAATGTTTTTTTTTTAATCTATATATTATTAGAATATTACTGCTTATAAAGGTAGAATATGATAAAAAACATAATTAAGGAGGAGTTGAAAATCACCAATATGACAGTATTCTCCGGTGAACCCAGAAGCACAAGAACACCCTACAACATCATCACAGAATATTATCTGTCTGCAGCCATTACTAAAAATAGAGCAATATGAGCCACAATCCAAACCAAATTTGTTTTCTCCGCAACCTGTAATTAATAAATTGTTTTAACCACGGAACTAAAGAAAAATAAACATGGCTTATGGAAATATAAATAATTATAAATAAAACATTTTATTATATACTTCAACCTTGAGGTTAGTTTAAAGATTGGTTGTACATTTCTAAAAATAAAATTGAATGAAAAATTAATCTTTATTTAGGAGCGATACCCTATTCTGCATTCCCATTGTTTGTAGCAACCGCTGCAAGCACCGTAGCAAGCACTGTTATCTTGAAATGAAATGAAATGAAATTAAATTATTGTGCCAACATCATGTCAAACTAATGGATTTGTTCAACCTTGAACCCATTATTATGACCTACTTCAAATTTTCTTCTATTTAAAAAGTGTTTGTAATTAAATTCATGACAATCTCATAGAAATTTATTATGTGTCAAAAGCCAAATTTATTGTTTTTTATTTTTTATTAAACCAATTAATATTCATTTCTAAAGATAATAAATTTAAATATAGATAATATTCTAATATTTATGATATTTATATAAGTTCTTTCATAAGTATATAACAGTAATAAATAACTTTGTAGAGTAAGCTATAAGGTTAGGCTCACATTAAAAACGTTTTTCTTTGGTCACTGAATAGTTCAGATGCTAAAACTTCTTTAACTCATCATTAGCGTACATTCGTGACTAAAAAGTTATAACTGCAAGTTGTATATTAAAATGGATTTCAAAGAAACTACTTTTGTTTAAAAGAAAATAGAGAAAATGATTCTTGATACACCAAATATTCAGTCAGTTGGCACCAGAATGACATTAATATATTAGCATATACGTGTGAGTGAAACATTAATATGAGTGTGAGTTTAGTTGACCGTAGATTTAATTTTAAGAAGTTGGTAGGAGGATGCAGTCAATAAAGAACATACTTCTTCTTCTCTTCTTTAGCTTCTCTCTTTAGTGTCTTTCAGCGTAGAGAAGCATTCAGCCAGGAATTCCATTCTTCCCTATTTCTAGCTAGGTTCCTCGCCTGTCGGAGGTCCTTCCCCCTTGCCCTACAGTTGTTCAATATAGTCGAGATAGGACATCCTATGGCGACCCCTAGGTCTTCTGCCATCTGGGACATATTCCATGGTCTTTAGAGGATCTCTGTGGTCGTCCATCCTGATAACATGGCCAAACCACTTTAGCTGACGAGTTTCTAGGAGCTCTTTCAGTGGGGCTATCTGCAGTTCCTGACGAATCCTTTCATTGCGAACTTGGTCTCTTCTGGTTTTCCCAATCGTCCTTCGCAGAAATTTCGTTTTGGCAGCGGTGATTCTGCTCTCCTGTCGGTCTGTTAATATCCAACTCTCCGCTCCATACAAAAGTACAAGTAGATATACTGTCTTGAAGATGTATAGCTTCACATCTTTGCCCACTTCTCTCTTCCCTACCAGAGTGTTACATATCTGGTGGTAAACTGCATTTGCCTTTTTAATCCTGTTAGATACTTCTGCGTCTACCTTCCCAGATCCGTCTATCACTGTACCCAGGTATGTGAAGTCTGTTACCACTTCTAATTTTTCTCCATTACAGTATACGTGTATATCTTCCTTCTTTCTTCCAACTTGTAGGATCTTACTTTTGTTGGTATTTCCTTTTCATTGGAGCTCTTCAGACCATTCCATAACTGCCATCTGCAACTTTTCCACAGAGTCCGCAATCAATACCACGTCGTCGGCGTAGAGGAGAAGCTGTATCACTACAGAATTAAAATTCCTACATCCCAGGAAAGTCCTGTCCGTTCTCTTACAAATGGATGCCACTTCATCCATGAACAACAGGAACAGCAAAGGGCTTAGGCTGTCTCCTTGTTTGACCCCCTTTGCAATATTGAAATAATTTGATTCTAGCCCTTTCAGCCTGACTATTCCTTTGGGCTCCTGATATATAGATTTAATCGCCTCTGTCAAGTTTCTGGGGACATTCTTCGCTCTGAGAGCTTCCCATATTTCATCTTGCGGAACCGAGTCAAAGACGGATTTGAGGTCAAGGAAAGCCAGGTACATATTTTTATCAAAGTCCCAGGATTTCTGTGAGATATTTCTTAATGAGAAATTGTGGTCATGGGTTTGGCGCCCAGGTCTGAACCAGCTTGCTCTTCTCCTATTAGGTGATCAACTAGTGGTCTTAAGCGACCCTCCAATATGGATGTATATAGCTTTAACAAAACTGGTGAGAGGCATATGGGTCTGTACATCCTTTCTTGTGAATTGGTATTATAATATTATATTTCCAATCCGTTGGAATCCTTTTCTCGTCCCAGGCTCTCTGAAAAAGGACTTGCAATGACCACACCAACTCAGGGCCGCCATTCTTTATTAATTCAGCTACTATGCCATCCCTTCCTGGCGCTTTTCCTGTTTTCATTTTGTATATTGCTCTTTCTACTTCCTCTTCCTCAATCACCTCGTCGTACTCTTCTTCATTCCAGTTTCCATTTCCGTTTGTTGAATGGTGATTATCAATACCAAACTGATTCATGTAATGATGTCTCCAGACCTCCAAGATAGCTTTGTCTTCCGTGACCACTTTTCCTTCCTCATTCTTCATATTTCTCACTGCTTTGCTTTTATGACCTCTCAGGGCTTTAATCTTTTTCCAGAAAATCCTGATGTTTTCCCGATGATCTGATCCAACTTCCTTCCAAATTCTTCCCATGATTTCTGTTTCACCACTCTCACTGCTTCTTTCGTCTTGTTTCGGGCCAAAACGTATGCTTGCCATTTTTATTGTCCCGATAGTATGCCTTCCACGCAGTTTTCTTTTGCAAGACTTGCACTCTCAGTTCTTCGGTCCACCATGATGTACCTTTCGTGCAAATCTTTTTCACTCCACACACTACAGTTGCTGCTTGCAGAATGCTATCCTTTATTTGGATCCATATATTGTCAAGACTTACATTTGCATCTATTTTCTGTACCAGATTCCTTATCTCCACTTCATACTCATCCATCTTTTGAGGGTCCTGCAACTTCTCTACTTCAATTCTTGAATAGACTTTCATCTTCTGCTTTCTTTCCATGAGCACTCAGCAACCAGGAGCATGTGGTCGCTTCCTATTTCTGCACCTCTGATTATTTTCACATCTGAAAAATATCTTCTTATGTCTCGGCTGTATACGAAATAGTCACACTATAATCACACTGTTGACATTTCTCTCAGCGGCTGAAAAGGTAATTTAAAATGATTCTTGATACACCAAATATTCAGTCGGTTGACACCAGAATGACATTAATATATTAACATATACGTGTGAGTGAAACATTAATATGAGTGTGAGTTTAGTTGACCGTAGATGTAATTTTAAGAAGTTGGTAGGGGGATGCAGTCAATGAAGAACATACTAATAAGTGTAATTTATTTTATTGTGTGCTAACGCTTCGGCCTAAGTTTTAGGCCATCATCAGGGATAAGAAAAAACAAGATAACAACAGAGACAGTACCAATAATAGTAATAAAATATGGAAATAAACAGAAATGACTAGTATGATAAAATAATGAAGTATAAAGAAAAAAGATGTTAATGTATGTAGTAAATAATAAAAATTAAAATAATGGCCTAATGCATGATGAAGGCCTAAAACTTGGGCCGAAACGTTGGCCTCCAATTAAATAAGTTACACTTATTAATGTGTTCTTAATTTACAGCAAAATCTCTCCCTCTCCAACTTCTTCTTAAAAAAATACTTTTATATATGAAGAATCCACGGAAGACAGCAGGACAGTCATCACTAATGCATTTTGTGAAAATCAAATTTTAAAGTTTGGAGCATCTATTTTCTTTACTATATCGGTATTCTTCAAACGCTTCAAACGAACCAACTATCCATATTTCTGGCTGTTTCTTTTTACCATCTTTTTCTACTGAATGATATGAACATATTGATGTGTATAACTCCATTTGGTAAAAAAAGTGTCTCTTCCCTTTTCTTCCATGGACTCTTCATATGATATATACTTTAAATGTATGATAAAGTTATGATGATGTCACTTCTTTAATATGCTAGCCATGTCAAAACCTGTTTTACCGACAGACAAGGAGGGGAAGAAATAAAATAAAAAGATACTACTGTGATCAAAAAGTAAGGTGAATTTGTTTATAAAATGTAAATTCTTTATTTATTCTTCCAAATCAATTTCATCCCCTTCAAATTAATCCCCGTCCGATAAAACACACTTTTGCCAACGCTTTTTCCAGTCCTCGAAACAGTCGGAATAGTCTTTCTTCGGTATAGTCTTCAAGACCTTCTTCGATTCGGTTTTTATCTCCTCAATCGTGTCAAAACGGCGTCCCCGCATTGGTCTTTTGAGTTTGCTGAATAGCCAGAAGTCACATGGAGCCAAATCAGGCGAATACGGTGGTTGCGGAACGATATGAATTGAGTTTTGGGCAAAAAAATCGCGAAAAATCAATGCAGTGTGAACCAGTGCATTATCGTGATGAAGGAACCAAGAGTTGTTTGCCCATAATTCCGGCCATTTCAGGCGAACAGCTTCACGCAAACGACGCATAACGCTCAAATAATATTCTTTGTTGACAGTTTGGCTCGGCGGAAGGAATTACCTGCCTTCCTAATGCCCGGGAGTTTTAAATGACAATTTCACCTTACTTTTTGATCACACACCAACCAATCTTTAAACTAGCACACTGGTGAAGACTAAGGTCAATGTAAATTATAGTAAAAATATTAATAAAAATGAATTTACTCAGTTCACAATGAATTCCATGAAAGCCTATTGGGCATATACACTCATCACCATAAAGAAGTCCACCATTTTTACAACCTCCAGTTAATCTTTGAAATTCTTTCTCTGCAAACAAAATATAAACTTTCTTTATAAGTAAAATATATATATATATATATATATATATATATATATATATATATATATATATATATATATATGTTAAAAGATAGATATAAAGTATAGATATAAAAATACAACATTCCAGATGTTCATTTGAAAGATAATTTAATTGTCTACAAAGCTAAACACAGACTACTATTAGCGAAGATAAAGCAAACATATTTTATTTCTAACATGATTATATAGCTTAGTTATTTTTAATTAATTCATAGCTGATTGATGGGTTTATTAAAACTTACCAATAGATCCAAATAGTAAAATATTGTTTCCTGATGAAATGAAATGACGATCTTCTAAAGCTGAAATAAGAAAATATATACTCAGCATTATTAGATAATTTTTAAACTATTTTTCAAACTAAATTTCTCTATCATAGTACATAGATTGAACATTTAAGAACAATAAACTTCTTTAATAAAAAAAAATCAGTCATGCAGGACTGCTTCAATCATTTGTTTATATAATATTGATAAGATGTTTTAGCCTCAATAGCATCAATACCCTGTTTGGTGATGACGCTCTAAATGTCATTGTTTATTAATAAAAACTTTTTAAAATGAAGAATTAAGTCTAAAGTATCTCCCATTTAAAGTGCCTGCTCATCATCTTCTCCCTTCACAATGTTTAAAAGGTTTGTTTACATTTTTAGCAAACTCCCTCTTCTCTTTTCCACTACCGATTAATATGCCAAACTCCCTTAGCCAGTTTGTCACTATAACTGACGTTGCTACAGGAGGTATCCAGTGTATATAGTCTGAAAGCTCATGCAGAAAAACGTGACTAATTTTACACAAGTGTTCACCTATTTCAGACAGTTATGTTCTTGAAGAAGAGTTAAAAAATAGATGTCTGCCACCACAAAGTCTTATCTTGTGCTTCTTAGAGAAAACTTTTATACTTCAAGAACTAAAGAACATTAAATTCTACATTAGATGAGTACCTAACATTATAAATTTGCTTCAGAAATATGTTCGAAGCCAAGGTAGAAAAACAACAATTTCTACCTTTGGAGTTGGACTAAGCTGAACCTGCTTTATTTTATATCTTGAGTGATATTTATAAAAAATGATATCGACATGGTTTTTCCGGTAAGACATTTGTTTTTCAAAGTTTACTAAAGGAAAATAATAACAATTAAAAAATAATAGTTTTTGTCAAATAAATTTAAAAATGTGTTTAAATCATTAAAAAAACTAGCTTTATAGATTTTTTCACATTACAAATGAAGGCAGATTTTGATTCAGCACACCAAAAAACCTTAATGTTGAAAATATCGAAAACAAAAATTTTTGTTTTCAGTTGCAAGGGTACTCAAAAATAAATAAAAAAATATTAAACTATGTTTCAATTTGAAGCTCTGTATCTCCTCTTCAGTGTAACTGATATTATGGAAAAAAAAATTATTTTTAGATTCGTCCAAAAATTTAAATATAGGAAGAAGTTCCTAAGAGTGCTTAAGCCCAATCCGATGCCAGTTTTGATTAATATAAATCTATTAATATACTTCACTCTGTAGATGATTACTGTTTAAATTGCAATGGACCCTTAAGATCGCTCTAAAATTCAATTATTTCATTTTAAAAAATTGGATTTTGGCCCCTGATGCCTGTGCATCAAATCGAGCACCCTATGTGCTATAGTGGCAGTGCAATAACCGAAAAATGTGTTTTTCTATAAGCTGTAGAGCCAAAACAGCTCAAACGATGAAACTTCCCAACTGCTTTGGATGCAAAGTCAAAGACAACAATTTAATTATTCTTCAAATTAGCAACTTGAATGTTCTGGGAAATTTATAATCTGGGAAAGTGACATTCACAAATTAATTTATTAAAATATATTAACTTCTCTATAAATTAGAAATTATTTAATATGGGAAAATTTACAGTTTTCAGATTATTTCAAAAACTATATTAATCATTTGAAAGATAATTACATTCCCTACAAAAAAAAAAAAAAAAAAAAAAAAAACCCTTCAAAATCGGACTAATATTAGCATTGAACATTGTAGACATTTTTACATTTTCCTTCTGCTGCCAGTAAGGAAAATATTGTAATCGGGTCAAATTTTCGATGTGCAGTTTTCAACAGTTCTACATGTTTCAGAGCTCCCTGTATTTTTGGCCATTGGTCTGTCTGTACCACGATTATCTCCTGAAGGGGTGAACTGATTCTATTTTGAACTTTAATTAATTCGATTTTTAAATTTTAATTTAATTCAAACAATAGTGGAACAAAGTGTTTTCTGCTCATTTTAATTGTATAAACAAATCATAAAACTGATATAATGTTTTATTTTTGATCGAATTTCAATAACTGGGCGATCCAATAATACTAAAAACTATGATGGATCGTAATTGTTGGTAAAAATTGTGTCTACTACATTGCTAAAATAGAAAATTATTTATTTGATGTTAAAAAACCTAGTAAGAAATCATTGTGGTGGGGACTGCATCTGGCAAACAGTTTTCTTCCTTAAGATGTGCATAATATAACCAAAACATCAAAATATATTGATAGTAGGGGGGAACCATAGTGCGATAGTATTACCAAATTTTGAGTGTGAATACAATCACCATTATGAAGCCATAGTTTTGAATTTGAACTCTTAACGCTTAACTTACGAGAATGTAAGCTATAAGATTATCAGAGCACTTTCATTTAATAAAACATAATAATAGAAAATAATTATGGTTCGATAGTTGTTAGTCAATACATTTAACTATATTCTATATAAACTAAAAAAACATCATTGAGGAATCTGTGCAATTTTAAACTCACTATATGGGTTACAACCAAAAATTTTATTAATATACACAATGCCATCTGCTTCTACTTCCATAATTATCTGTGCAGGAACTCCTTTTAAATAAGATGGGAGAGGTAAACTGAGTCTCACTGTTTCCCACATTTCGCTCTGAAAATTTAGTTACCACTAAAGAATAATAATTAAAAAAAATAATAATAATAAAAAATAAATGAAGAGCAATCATAAGGAGTTACCTGCAATGAATACTTTGTTATCAATGTTTTTTTATCATTTATCAATGCAAAAACCTTAATGGTTCCTTCTTCTTCTATATTACCTAGCAAATATTCAATATATATACAAATGGCCTCTAGTTCAAGCAGCATAGATTTGGTTTTGAATGTTCCTTTTCTATTTATCTTCCAATGGTAACCTTGAAAGTTTCAAAACAAATATGATTGTCAAATTAAATGACAATAAAATGTTTAATTCCATAAAATTGAAACATCAAATATATTTGTTGAATCATATTATTGCTAAGTGGATATAATGGAAACTTCTATTTAACGGCTATTTTATGTCCTGGAAAACCACAACGAGATTCGTAATTTAGGTACAAGGGATAGGGTCATCACTCCTATGCCCATACATTATATATATATATATATATATATATATATATATATATATATATATATATATATATATATATAATAAAATAAATTAGTAGCCCCTTTAATTTCAGAGTTGAGGATTGGCTATAGTATTTCTAATTTTTCAATGGGCCAAGAAGCAATCATAAGATTAACAATACAAAATAGTTATATTATTGATTTATAAGATTCTTTTAAATTCATATTTTCTTGGTCCCCCGACTTGGAGGATAATTCAGAAATAGGTATGATTCAATTTTTCGGGAATGAAATCATAATCCATATAATTTAATTTAGGTATCACGAACAGCCTGTAAATATTAAACTTCTACATAAAAATCAGCAAAAACATACCTATAGTAGTTGACACAACATTAGGCGGGTATGATAAATTGGGGTATTGCCAACTCTCGGTCTATAATCTAAGTTAACATTCACTGATGAAAGGTTTGAAATCCTTATTAACCAATAATTTTAATGCCAAAAAATTAATCTTAAATAAATATTATATCTATTTGACATTATAAATACTCTCAAGCACAAATAACTTGAAAATTAAAATTAATGTTGCCTAGTAACAGGAGTATTAGGCAACAAGGGGCTGCCGATGTTGCCAATTACTCCTCATATACTTCTTTTGCACTTTTTCTTATGAATGCAGTTCCATGCAACTACACAAGCTGCTAAAATATTAACATCCATTCATGTAATTATTGCCAAACCACGAGAAATACAGAAATACATAGTGTGTTGATCTGGAGAAAATCTTCAAGTCCTTTTCTTGGAGGATTTACTCGATGAAAATCCTCTCCATGTGTGAGCGAAGGTTCGGTAGATGAAATACCAATACCAGAAGCTTTTTTCTTGAGGATTTACTGTATCTGTATGGAGGCCTTAAGGAATACATAAGGGTATATAAATAAAATAAAGGGAGCTCACCAAAACAAGAGCTGTAGAGGAAAGAAGAGAATTTTCTTCTTTCCTTTTTCCTAAACAGATTGAGTAGAAGGAAGAGGTCGTCTACATATTTGCCAATGAAAATGGTTTTTTTATAGAATAATTCTCTCCAGATTCCTTCCTGATAACTAGAGCCCGGATTTTGTGCAGCAAAAAAATTGTAAAACGTGCAATAAAAATGCCAACACGTACAAAAATGTGCAACGAAAAATAAAATTCTGCCATTTACATCGTTTATGCTTAAAAAAACTTTCGATACTTGTTTTCTTTCATAAATTACTATTATTTCTTAATAAATTTGGTAGGTTTGAGCATTGTTATGTAAAATGTGAAAACCTCACGAGCTCTTATTAGGGTATTTTTTGCTACTTTTTGCGCGATCATATATGATTCACGCACTATGGCAACACATTTTCTGCCTAAGTATTTTTTATTGCCAACTGATAAATTTTTTAATTACACATTGCATGGTCAAGTGAGAAAATCCAAAGTTTCTGCCAATATATCGATAATTTAATCCTTGTCGAAAAAGTTGAACCATTCATCTTGGCCGGCAGAAATTAACTCTTTGGATTTACGATTTATTTTGGTGGATTGTCTTTCAATTCTGATCATTTTTTCCATTTAGGGTTTATATTTGAATAAGATATAATCAATTAAATGAAAAACATGAGCAGATAGCTAACTAGTTAATATCACAACTGTTACAGCATGAATAATTTTTTTGCTCTATTAATTTCCGATATTTGTTTTTAATTAGGTTGTATGGATTTTTAATTCCCTTCACTCCTAAAAATTTATCAATATAAGAGATATTGTTTGTTATCATATCCATTAATTAGTTTATTTTCAATAAATTATTGAACATATTTTCGTCCGAAAAATTGTGTGTATGCATAATTATTTTGCGAACTATAGACTGAATGTAGCACTGTAAAACATAAAAGGAAGTGAATGGATTGGTAAGGACAGGCTTTCCACTAATCTAAAAAAAGCAAAACAAACTTAAATTTTCAGTTTCAGTTCCAGAATTTTCCAGAAAATTGAATTATATTTAATGTTCTATAAACAGTATTACTTCGTGAATCTGTCCTATGTAATTTTGGTTCAATGTTTATATTTTCAAGCTACAATTTACGAAGTTTTTTTTAATTATGACCAAATGGGAAATTTAATGCAGTTAAAACATAAAACGTGCAATTTACCCAAAATTGTTTAAAATGGGCAATTTCGTACAAAATAAAACTTACATATGTTAATACGGATGCCTTAATTCGTGTAAATAACTTTTCCCCGATCGATTTCAAGCAACCGGAAAAAAAGTGCAATTGCACTAGAATCCGGGCTCTACTGATAACACTATCTTTTTAGTTGACATCCGCATGATGGTATAGAAAAATCAATCTAATTAGGATTCAAACTAAATCTAACTCTATGAAACTCTAATTCTAACTATATGAAAAATAAATCTATCTAATACACTCCAGCAGCCTCAGAAACATAGAGACCAGAATAGCCACTATCTATTTAAGGACTATAAAGCATGCCATTCCTACAGACTGTAGAAAGATGCTAAGGAGACCAAGGCTTTCCACAAGCTCTCAACTTTGCGGATTTCCTTCAAATGGACAGAATTTGATTGGAATCAGGATACGAATCTATTACATTTAATTTAATATGTATAATAATACCAAACTGTATTTTGAATAGCTTATTTTCGAATTTTTGTGTCTTTTTAGAACTGAAGATAAATGCATAACATTCAAAACTAGTTTTAAATAAAAACAAAATTATAGAAGTGGCAAATAATTTGTCAATCCCTAACTATCTTTTTAGATCACATAAAGAAATCTTTATGCTCCACTACCTCTCTGGTGTCTTGGTCTTGAATCCAGCAATAAACTCATCAAGAACAACACAAATCTTAATTATCCCTGACAATGTTCTGTTATTGTTTATTGCATTTCTTGTTCCACTCTCAACTAATCCAATTCTTCCAAGAATCGCCCAAAATTCATATTTCTCACCATTAATTCACTTCCCTTAACCCTACTCCTAATCTCTCATATATACGTATGTAATACTATCTAATCACAGTAAAACAATATTTATATTCCTCTACAAAAAGTATGGGATTTAGTTTTGGAGAAAAAAAATAATGATTTCAATAAATCAGATTAGTTTTAGGTCAACTTACCCTTCAAATCATTTAATTCATAAACTAAAGATATTCCAGAGCTCATTTCCCATCCACAGTTTAAGTCCACTGCTGAATGGCATGAAGGTATATCTTCAATAGGCACTAAAACAGTTTTATTAGTGTTAAGCAGAATACAATTTTAATTGAACAATTGCTTTTTCTGCAATTTATTGATCAACTATTTTATTTCAATCATTTAATTTAAAATATTGTATCTAATTAATGAAAAATAAATCTATCTAATACACTCCAGCAGCCTCAGAAACATAGAGACCAGAATAGCCACTATCTATTTAAGGACTATAAAGCATGCCATTCCTACAGACTGTAGAAAGAAGCTACGGAGACCAAGGCTTTCCACAAGCTCTCAACTATGCAGATTTCCTTCAGATGGACAGAATTTGATTGAAATCAGGATACGATCCACAATCAGCCGTTAGTTAGCTTTTTCTTGAGATGGTCCTAACTTGGATCTCATGTTCCATTACCACAATCTCCTATGTCTAATTTTATATTTTTTGTTGAGTTTTGGTTAACATATTTTTAGAACTAACCACAGAAATCACCCTTAACCTCATTTTACCTGTCTTGAATCAGTGCTAAATGACCATCGTATGAAACCAATGGCCAATATTAGTTTAATAAACTTTCATAGATTGAAGAGTAGTTTGTGGCTACTTTTCTTGCTGTTCACCACACACCAACTTACTTAACAATGATTAACTCTATCCTAGGTTCCTTCCTCTATATGTGCGTAGGATTTAATATTGTTCTATTTACGAAAGCTTTTACTAGAAGGCCTCTAGTAAGTAACCTAATGGACAACCTTGGTATTTTTTCTTCTTCTGATTTAGAGATATTACAAAAAAACAAAACGAATCCCTCTTTTTTTCACTCAAATCTGTAAAATATTTATCTACAAATTCAGAAAAGAAATTTGAACGATGTAAGTGTAACAATATACCAAAAACTCCTCTATATCCCTATATCTTATTTTTTTTTTACATTTTTCTAGCACTGTAGCATAGCTTTTGAAGCAAGGATTTTTTATTTTGTTAGATGAATCCTTTCTTCTTAAATATTTTCAGTAATTTTTAAGAGTTTGGACTCAAAAAAGTTCATTTCTACAGTAAAATGCTATGATAGACAGACTAAGATAGCTTTAGCCTATCATAGCATAAAATGCAAGTTCAATTTCAATAATCCAAAAATATTAGATAGTGCATATATGACTAAAAATAGAAAAATATTAAACACCAAATAAATAACAAAAAATAATAACAAAACACATTATGAAGACATTATTAATAAGATAAAAATAAATTAATACCATTTATCCATTGCATTAGAAATATTTTTTTAAATATGGGACAAGAAAATGATGTCATATTGGTCCATAACCAATCAGATTGCATTCTGTTATTACTTGAAAAAATGGTATTAACTTTTACTATACCATTTAAAAAAGGGTTATAACTTGAAAAATCTTTTACAAAACTTTATAACTTAAAAATCTCAGAAAGTATAATTGACAGGAAAAAACAGATTTCAAATTAGTAATCAGAGGTTTATAACCTATTGAAAAAAAAAAATAGAATGATTTTTAATAAAATTTTGGTTGCCAATTAAGAAGGTAATGACAACAATTGAGAATTTCGGTTCGGTAATAAAAAAAAAAAATTTAATAACCAAAAAAAACTAACGCTGTAGAAATCTATTTGAACAATAAAATATAAATAGTAGATGAAACCTTAGACTAGAGACTTAATGTTCGCAGTGCTATAGTTTCATGATTCGGCAAATGACTGGACCAGAGGAGAGTGATTACATGAGGATGGAGTAATTACACTTCTTGTTTTTATTCTTTATGACACTGGTTTAATTACTAGAGGGGACTAGTCTATACTGAGAAGTAGTATTTGGGATGTGATCCTCTATAACAGGTGTCTCCAAACTTGTTAGCCTAAGTGCCATACTGAATCCTCCACTAAATCCCGAGGGCTACAATGAATCCTCCGCAAATTCCAAAAGACCAAAATCTAACAATCTCATCATACCAACGTATTCATGCCATTAATTACATCTAAAAGTTCAGATTGTATGTTAATTATTAAGTTTCTTAATTCAGAGTGCCAAGAGACATAGCATACAAAAATTCAAGCAAAATTCAAGGCGCTATTCGTCAGTTTATTGGATTACATTTAAAACAAAATTGGAACCATAAAATGTTGTATTTGATCGGTTTATGATAAAACGCACAATTTTAAATGAATTTGAATAATTATAAAGGTTTTATTGAAAAACTTATGGGATGGTTTTATTCCTGTTTGATATCGAAAAATTTTTATTTAACTTCTAACACGGATGACTTAACGCATCACCAAAAATAAAAACAACTAGAAAATACATTACAATAACAATTTCAAGTGTAAATAAATAAAATTCACATATTAGAATAAATTTCACCTCAATTTTATTCATAAACTTATTTTACATAGCAAAACAAAATAATTTATAAATATATCTATATATAAGGAGTTGCCAGGGTTCATTTTATTCTTATACTTATGATTATTTTGTTTTATATATATATGTATATATATATTAGGGATTTGAATAAGTTCTCGTTGTTTCCTGACAGATGGAGTTATCTTAGTCTTTTTGCATCAGGCAATACTATAGCCAACTTCATCGTGAAGCTCCACCATTAGACTCGAAATCACAGCATATGTTATTCTGCCGAAGTGTAAACAACATACTTTTTCATAGCGTTAAACATGTCGAATTTCGTGCCAAAAAAAGAGTATTTGTGGGGAATTTTACTGCATTCCTTTTTTCAAAAAAAATCTGCTTCTGAAGGACATAGAATTCTTGTGGAGACTTACGGCGACCATGCTCTGTCGGAAACAACATGCAGAGATTGGTTTAGATGCTTTAAAAATAATGATTTTAATATTGAAGATAAAGAACGCTCTGGCGCAAAGAACCAAGTCAGATGCAAAATAAACTTGCAGAGTCATTAGGAGTTAATCACACAACAGTTTCCAAATGTTTAAAAGCAAGGAAATTGGGTGAAGTACGAATTAAAGCCAAGAGACGTCGAACGGCATTTTTTCACATGTGAACAGCTGCTGCAACGGCAGAAAAGGAAAGGTTTTTTGCATTGTATCGTAACTGGCGATGAAAAGTGGATACACTACGATAACCCGAAGCGTAAAAAATCGTGGGGTAAGCCCGGCCATGCATCAACATCGACGGCAAAGCCGAATATTCATGGTTCCAAGCTCATGCACTGTATTTGGTGGAATCAGCTGAGTGTAGTGTATTATGAGCTCCTCAAACCCAACGAAACCATCACGGGAGATCGCTATCGACTACAATTAATACATTTGAGCCGAGCATTGAAGGAAAAACGGCCTCAATACGAGGAAAGACACGACAAAGTAATTTTGCAGCATGACAACGCTCGGCCACATGTTGTAAAACCGGTCAAAACCTACTTGGAAACGCTCAAATAGGAAGTCCTACCCTGGACATTGCTCCTTCCGATTACCACTTGTTCTGATCGATGACTCATGGCCTGGCTGAGCAGCACTTCCAATCTTATGAAGATGCCAAAAAATGGATCGATTCGTGGATAACTTCAAAAGATGAGTCGTTCTTTCGACATGATATTTCTATGCTGCCAGAAAGATGGGAGAAAGTAGTGGCTAGCGATACAACAATACTTTCAATTACTAATTTTTTTAAATAAAGCATTTATTTTCACAAAAAAACAGCGAGAACTTATTCAAGTCCCTAATATATATAACAAAATAATCATAATTATAGGAATGAAATAAACCCTGGCAACTCCTTATTCTTGTCACTTCATCCTCGGTCTCAAGGACAAAATATTTTAAGAAGACGAGTGTAAATTGGTTAAAATTGAAATTCAGAGTTGTTTGGATCTAATTGGCTCCAATAATAGTAATAATAATAATAATAATAATAATAATAATAATCCAATAATACATTATTTTACAGTTCCATAACATCCCTAGTTCACTTAGCGATGGGAAGAGCAACCTGGTGAGGTGAGACAGAACAAAGTAAGTGGAAGGAGGCTTTTTCTAGCTCTCATAGCATTAGAGCTGGAAAGGGGAACAATGTAAACTCGTTGCTTAGTACTGATGAAAAAATGGAATTATTAGACTAAAAACTAAAAACTTGCTGCTTTTCAAGCATAATGCCTAATTTTTTCCCAATGCGAAAAATTCAAGCAGAATTCTCGAGTTTTAAGGAATTCAAGGTTATTGCACACCCTACTAATTGGTCATTAAATAAGAACATCTGATAATTATTTTGTATGATAAATTTTACAACGTAATCAAAATAAACTATGGCAAGCTTTGATTATGGAATGGGTGGTATTCGTGGGTTCTGTAGTTTGGAGACCCCTGTTCTTTAATATAGATTTATATAAATTATTAAACAAATATTATCAAATATATATAATGCATACACACATATAATTAAAGATCAAATTCATAACAAAATTACAAAGAAAAAATATTGCTTACTTATAATATGATCATCAAAGCATGGTGTAACTCCTAAATTTTCTCTATTGACCAATGTAAGCGTAAATGGTACATTTAAAAGTAGAATACCTTGGGCTGGAAATTTATCTGCAAGGCATGAAAATATATTTCCTACTCAAAACATAATTAAAGCTAAACTTTAATTTTGACTACAACATAACATTAAATTTGTCTTCATTACTGTTAATAACATCATAGAAGTTTGGCATTATTGTAAAGTGTTAAGTTGTATTTGGAAATGAATCACATAAAATAATAATAAATAAATCTAAATAATATGATTTTATCAATGACAATAGATATAGTTGAGAAACAAACTGAACATATTTATCTTCCATGTGTTGAAAACAAGGAAATTAAACACAGTAATGACAATGCTAAGAGCAATAGGTACAATTGTAGAAGGTGCAGCCCTTGAATATGCCTTAACTGATTTACCTGATGATTTTTTAACCAAACGAAACTGTGCTACACCATTATTAAAAGGGATTATAGAATGCAAGATTATCTATTTCCTCGTGAATGCTTTTGAGTTCATCTGTTACAATAACCATTGAAGATTTTTCTGTTTCCCTCCAAGATACAATTAAACACTAGCTTCTTTCAATTTCATACTGCATTGCTTTCTCGGATAAGTAAGTTGATAGCTCATCTATAGTATTGGTATGAGATAATAACAACTTTATAGAAGTGTTTCCAATATATGTTGTATCACTGATCTTGTACTGGATTGGGTGTCTGGTACAAGTTTTTTTAATACCCATAGAAGATTCCAGTGAATCTCCTCTTTATGTATCTAAGATCAAGTGGACTTCATCATAAAATGAAAGTGCATATTCCAGTTTCTTGTTAAATTCACCAGTTTTTGTTAAATTCATTTGCAATGTCACTACAGGCTTTAACAGATATTTTTTTCATGGCTTGTACTTCTGCCATATCATAAAAAAAAACTACCCTTAGTAGTGACCCATTCCACCAGTAGCACTGGCTTTATCTTCCAGCATTTTCATCAAAGGAGATTTATTAACACAAAATAACTGTATACTATCTAAGATAAACATTGATCGGGAAACAGCAGAAAATTCATAACTCTGTAGAAGTGGGCAGACATGGCCGATCATATGTAAGCCAAGCAACTTTGAAGGTAGAATTGTATTGGATTCATCAGTGTAGAAAGTGGATTGCGGATGGTCATCCTTGCCCTAATAATTTAGTAGTAATCCTCAGAGTAATATCGCAGATTCAAGAGCTCTTACAGATACGATTTCTCTTGTGCCTATCCATAATGAAGTTTTAGCTAATACAGAGGATTGGTGGGTAGATAATGGAGCTACTAAACATGTCACAAATCGTTCAGATTGGTTTATTTCTTTTAATAAGTTTAAGAACTCGTGCAGCATTAAGGCAGCTGGAGATGAAAATTTAGATGCTGTTGCTAGCGGTGTTATTGAGATCAATTCCATGGTTGATGGCAGGTGCCAACGTTTGCAGTTGAAGGACGTTTGGTTGGTTCCCAGGATTGCTAGAAATTTATTCTCTCCATTATCTGCACATGATAGCAAGTTCCAGTCTACAGTTACCTCCTGTTCCCTTTCAGTAAATATTGCTCCAGTGGTTGTAGGCTCTCGAGAGAAGAATGTTCCATTATATAAGGCAGATATTAAGACTGTTTGTCCGAGTAGTAGTGTCAACTTTGTAGAATCAAATGACCCACCGCAGTTGTACCATGAGAGATGGGGACACCAAGATAAATGTCACATAAAAGAAAAGCTTGAACGCGAGCTAGATATTAAAGTCAAGCTAGATGATAAAATTTGTAAACCTTGCATTTATGGGAAGTTTCATCAACTGCCTTTTGGTACTAGAAGAAAAGCTTTGAAACCAGCAGAGTTTATGTTAACTGAGGTTTGCGGACCTTTTGCTGATTCATTTCAGACATGCGTTATTTAGTTGTATTTATGGTTAGTTCGGTATGGTTTTGTTATCAAAGAAAAGTTAGATGCCAAAAATGTTTTAAAACAATTGCTCGCTCATGCAGATAAACAGGGTCACAATATCAAAGAACGTCTAAGCGACAATGGTGGTGAGTTTGACAATGATTTTGCTAAAAAGAGGAGTCACACAGAGGCTAACAGCTCCTTATACGCCACAGCAAAATGGCATTTGTGAACGAGAGAACAGAACAATCGTTGAGATGGCAAGAACGTTTATGTACTCAAATCCCGATGTTCAGTTTCCACAACCAATTTGGGCAGAATTTGTGACAACAGCCGTCTACATATTAAACAGAACAAGTAAGTCAACAGTAAATGGAGTAAGTCCTTCCAAACTTTGGTTTGGTAAAAAACCGAGAATCAACCATCTTCGTATCATCAGTTCAACCTGCTACTTGCATGTTCCTGTGCAGAAGAGGTGCAAAATGGATAAGAAAGCTCAAAAAGGTTACCTAGTAGGCTATGATGGCGATGAGCGCTACCGTATCTATATTCCAGAAGAGAGACGAGTCATGTTATCCAGAGACGTTCGATTTTGAGAAATACTTCATGATTGTGCTGAGAAAGTAAAAGTACCTTTTCTGAGTACTCCGGCGAAAGAACAATTGAAGAGAAATATCAAGATGATGAAGAAGAATTTTATGGCTTTTCTGATCAATAAGAAGAAGAAACGACAACTTCTATGGAACTTAGAGACAGGAAGGATCTTCATCCACCTAGCCATTATGCTGAGTATATTTCTATGATAATGGCAGAATCGACAAAAACTCCAGAAACCTACGAGGAGGCAGTTCGTTCAGAATGTTCCAAAAATTGGAAAACTGCCATGAGTGAAGAAATAAAAGCTCTCAATGAGAACGATACATGGGAACTCCTTGAATTATCTAAAAATAAAAGAGCTTTACCTTGCAATGGGTATTTAAAGTCAAGGAAAATCCAGATGGTTGGGTGGAAAGGTAAGGTATAAAGCTCGCCTTTTAGTAAAAGGGTTTACTCAACAAAAAGGAGTTGACTACAGTGAAATATTTAGCCATGTAGCAAAACTAACCACAATAAGAACAATTTTAGGAGTTGCAGCACATAAAAGAATGCATCTTGCTCATTTTGACGTTTCGACACCATTTTTGTATGGTAAATTGGAAGCCAGTGAGGAAATATACATCCAGCAGCCCAAAGGACTTGAAGATGGTACCAACAAAGCATGAAAACTAAAAAGAAGTTTATATGGCCTGAAGCAGGCTACCAGATGTTGGCATAAACGTATTGCTAGTTTTTTTGAGAAACTTGGTTTTAATCGCAGCAATGCGGATTCCTGTTTATTTATAAGAAGAATTGGATCTGAAGAGACTATTGTAGCTTTGTATGTTGATGATGGTTTTGTGGCGTCGATAAGCAAGGAAGATTTGGAAGATTTTTTGAAAGACTTGAAGGCAGAGTTAAGAGTCATAAACCTCTTAATTATTTTTTGGGTCTTGAAGTAATTCAAAGTCAGGATGGGACAATTAAAATCCACCAGAAGAACTATGTAAGAAGAATCTTGGAAAAATTTAACATGGACTCATGTAAACCAATGTCAACTCCAATGATAGGTACACCGACATAGGAGACTTTCAAATCAGGGAGAGAGAATTCTATAAGTGAATTTCCCTACCATCAGGCCATCGGGGCACTTATGTATTTGATGGTCTCAACTAGTCCTGATATTTAGTCCTGATGTTTGCGGTCGAGATAGTTTCTCGCACACTAGAGAATCCGTCATCAGAGGATATCATCAAGGTGTAAAGGATATTCAGGTATCTTGCAGGAACTGATAGTATGGGAATCATATATAAGCCTGGAGATGCCTGTCTTCTTGAAGGATATAGTGATGCTGACCTGGGTGGTTGTTCAGAAACTGGAAGATCAACTACAGGAGTTCTTTGTAAGTATGCAGATGGGCCTATTTCATGGATGAGCCAGCGCCAAGCAAGTATTGCTCTCTCAACAACGGTAGCAGAACTTGCTGCAAGTGAAGCGGCCAAGGAAATGGTATGGCTCAGAAGACTATTAGACGAATTGGTCGGTCAACAGGTAAATCCTATCCTGTACATTGATAATGAAGCAGCCTTGAGACTTGCCAAGAATCCCGAATTCCATAAGAGAACCAAACAAATAAGAATTCACCACTTCTATATGAGGGAGGTTGTTCAGGAAGGGATTATCAACGTTCAGAAAATAACCACCAATCTACAACTTGCAGATATGTTGACGAAGTTGCAACATAAGCCGAAACTGTCCTTTATGATTAATGAAGTGGGTATATCATACCTATCTATTCAGTGAGGGAGAGTGTTAAAGTTATTCAGTTCACTGAAAGACAGTCATGAACTATATAAGCTACAATTTATTTTTCTCCTTGTTATATCTCTTTGTATAACTTTTTGTAGATGGCATTGTTACCATGATCTTTTTTTACCAGCATTATTGTAATCTCTCTCACCTTGTTCTGTTGTTATGTTTTTCATGTTTCATGTTGTTCATTTCAAGTCTTATTTATGACTTTGTCTTTTGTGTGAATGCACCTATTAATCCCAAAATAAACATCTGTTACTACACCATTATATAGTATGCAATAAAGAGATTCCACATAGTCACACCTTCCCTTAAAAAAATTCCATAGAATACAGTTTGTTCCTCGACTAATGCATAGAAGGAGAGTAAAAAAAAAAAAAAAAAATCAAAAGCCCCAGTCAATATTCTTGTTGAACACAAATTTCAGCTGGGCTGGAAGATTCCTGGAAGGAATATCTTAGAGAAATTATCCAGCTGAAATGTGTATACATCAAGATTGGATATAGCGCCATAACGATTGTTCAGCAAATAAGATAAGATACAAGGCCTCAGGATATAAGAACTAAAGAGACTCTGAAGGAATTTTATCTGCGTTGAGCCGACCTGCCAATGTCGGAGGAGATGAGGTACAGAGGATATTTCAGAAGAAAGAGATCAGGGTCATTTACAAACCACATAAAAAATTGTGTACCTACCTAGATGCTGTTAAACAACTCAGTTGGAGAATACCAGAGTCAATTTAAAATTTGAAACACACCAGCTTTCCTATATCAGTGATGACAACAGCTTACAGATGATCAGCACAATAATGAAAACAAGGACTGAGACACTTAATCTCAACAGGAAACCCTGGAGTTTTGATGACAGCGCTATCTATTCGCTCTGCAACCTCGGTGTGCCAGAAGACGTTTTCCATTTAATTGCAATTTGTCCAATTCTGAGAGAATTTAGAGGGGACACATTTGGGAAGAACGAATTGTCTGAAAATGAAGTCGGAATATTGTTGAATGGAAGAAACTATGATTCACTTTATAACTACGTTAAAAGGGCAATGACTTTTAAATATGATTATTCATAGATGTGGAGTATGTTTTGTTCTTTTATCTTCTCTTTTATTGTTTTTTTTTTTATAAGAAAAGTAAAAATATTTGAGGAATATATATATATTAAAATTGTAGTTAACTTAAATCACTCAAACTGATGGGATATCATCAGTTTTATGTAAATTTATTTGTTATGTTTCCATTATTGTGTAGATATGAAAATAAATAAAATTTACTTCATTCATTCAATACCAGAGTCAATAAATTGACATGCACTTGTGCAATCAGCTACATAGAAGAAAGATGTCCACCCGCCTCATCCAACACATCAGGAATGTAAATAACTCTAGGGCTAGTCTTCTCCCCTAGCCAAGCAAACGCTGGAGTTCAGCAAAAGGAGAACCATAGAAATAGAAAAGAACCTGAATCATATGTTGATTCATGAAAATATTATGAAGGGATATAGTCCTAAATAAAATTATGAAGGGATCTTATAAGAACTATACATGTAAAGTAGATATACATTCCCAAGCAGGAACAAACGGAAAAAGATGAATCTGTATCACATTTGTGAGAAAAAACCTATCGAAGAGAATTCTCATAAAAACCAGCACTTCATTGCAGAATATCTATCTCTCTGAGAAAGTCCTCTGGAAAGTGTTGACAAAATATAAGGAAGAAAATAATACAGCCCCTGGAGAAAAAAGCCAAAATAACAGACCCATAAAAGATGTTACAAATAGAAAAATGTAAAAAAAAATTTATATATATTATATATTATATTATATATATATATATATATATATATATATATATATATATATATATATATATATATATATATATATATATGTATATATAATATGCCATATACTAAATTTACATGCTTAATTATTTCAGCAATAAATTTATTAAATAAAAGTTAAAAAATAGACGTACCATAGTCCTTAGATGTAGTACTAACAGATGACACATCATATAATAGATGATACCTGTAACCTAAAGCATTTTAAATATCAATATCAATAAGGATCATAAACAAATAATTTTAATAAATATATTCTGCCAAAACTCATACTATTATATAACACTAATTAGACTATTATATTGTTACAGAACAATATGAAAGTCTTGGAAAAGTTAAGTGGAAATTCCAATAAATGAATATGTTATTGATCAATATATAGAGATTACTAGCATTTGTATGTGTATTTGGACAAACCAAATCAATGAAGATTGCATTTGTTTGGCATTGAAATTTTTTATTCCCCTTACATATTGAATTATCAGCATATAAACCAACTAAAGCAAAAAAAAAAACTATTTAATAGAGGACAAAATGTACAATAAATTTTTTTTATAGAAAACAATAGAAATTAATGGGTTAATTTCAAATTGTTAAATATATTAATTTCTAAAATAAATAAATACGTCTCTAATCTTCAATTAATTTTGACGCATCAGGCATAGACATTTTTAAAAATGAATGTACTTTCATATTAATAATAGTTTAGAAAGTTAAGGTGGCTACTAATAATCGTTCCACTAAACACGGAACATAGAATGATCATGAGTGTGGAAACCTCTTTGAATTTTTGGAGTGAAGAGTAGTGGTTGGAATTCCAGCAATCCGAAACTCCACTGTGCCACTCCAAAATTACATCACACCAACCAACCATGAGTGTGGGGAACTGTTGGACTGGAATGATGGAGTGGGGAGATGGAACACCTGTGAGTACGGAAATCTAACCTTGATAGGAATGGTCTACTGACATAAGAAGTCAACAAAAGCATTTTTATTTCTGTTACAGAATAAAAATAGTTCTTTCAACCTTCGAGAGGGAATCAAATGTGAACGGTAATTATTTTTTATACATTTATTGATTAATGTTATGCACAAACCATATTTTCAGCATTTCTCAATGTAGTCTCCTGTGTGATCTACACACTTTTACCACCAATTTGGAAGATTGGATATTCCTTGTTCATAAAAAGTTTGAGAGAGAGCCAATTTCGCACTCCTCATCACTACTTTCGAATCATTCTTCCCGAAGTGGTTGTTTCAAGGGTATCAACAAAAAATAGTCACAGTGGGACAAGTCTGGACTATAAGGAGGGTGTTCGAGGGCTTCCCAACCCTCGTCTTCCAATTTATCAATATTCAAGATCACAGGGTGAGAACTGGCATTGTCATGGAATCAGATGATATCTCTAATGGGCATATCTCGTCTTTGGTTTTGGTAGACAGTTTTTGCCGTTGGTTTTTTGCAGTTTTGTAACAACGAAATAGCAAGCCGCGTTCACAATTCATTGATCATGAAGAATATCAAAGTGCAAAACTCTCCTTGAATAAAAAAAAGGTTGATGCAAAAACTTTTCTGGCGGAGGGGCGAGTTTTTGCCTTCATCCTTTTTCCGCCACTACTAACTTGCCATTTTCGACTGGGAAGTGTTATGGTTGACCCACATCACATGTGGCAATCCACCTCAAAAAATCCTTTCCTTCTTGTCAAAATCGAATCAGAAGTCTCTCATTGATCCCTGATGTGAACTATTTTTTATTTTCAGTCAACAACCTTGGAACCCATCGATCACTAACTTTTCTGAAGCAAAGATGATTAGTGACAATGGAATGAGCACTCTCATATCAGATTCTCACTTCTTTCTAGATTTCATCAACAGTGGACAAGAGATCATGTTCAAAAAGCGCTCAATGGCACAAATATTGTCATCTATAAGACTTGTCCTAGGGTGTCGATCAAGACTTTCGTTTTCGATTTTTTTCGCCCACCCTTAAATTTTCTGACCCACATATACACTCGATTTTAGGACAGTGTAGAGTTCCCAAACTGTGCCTTCAAATGAATAAAAATTTCCTTAATACCTATTTAACGAGATTGTTAAATGCCATAACGATTTATGATTATGTGTTGTGCAACAAACAAATGTATATCCTGCACAGTCATGGCAGCACTGAGGACAGAACAGAGCATGGCCACAACCGAGCCGATTCTCCATTCCTCACAAACCAAACATCAACCTCTCACTCCATCCTCTAGGTTGGAATTACATGCTAAGTAAATCAGAAATATTACCGCTAACATTTGATTCATCCTTTTATTTAAAGCTTAAGAAATCAATAAGCTATTAATAGGAAGTTAATTATTTTTTGTTAATTTTACAATATTGTTTAGTTGACTTTCAAGAATCTACATATTTTTATATTCATGAGTTCAGAAATATTGGGGAAATATTATTCAAGTTGAATAATGCAATGGTTTAGAGTGTATGTTTTTTTTTTAATACTTTTAGATGGTATATATTCTTTTTTGTAATAAATTGCTCAATTTATTAAGATAACATCATAGTACATGAAAGAGATCTAGTTTCTTATATCTTAGTACTTTGTGAAATTATAAAAAATCATTGTTTTAATAATTACTTAATATTATTTTTATCAGAGAATATATTTACAATGGAGCAAACCGACTAGAGTGATCGTCGGTGAGGCTCTTAAAATGGTCTTTACTCCAGTCACTTCATTACATCTTTCCATTTGGAGTGATAATCAGTGACTACCCTAAGATGGTAATCCTGTTCTAATCATGCACTCTATTTTGAAATTTTTTAGATATAGTGAGTTTGGAACGAAAAGGCCAAAGAGCCCTAAGTGCTTAGGTGGGCCTACCTCTAAGCAAGTAAGTTAGTCCACTTTCAAAACTTAAATAGATATAAGAACTATATATACAGTGAAATACAAATATTTTTACACTACCTATTTCTTTAGTTTTAAAGTCACATCCTGGATTCACTGAAATGACAATACAATAATTAAAATTAGTGTGGAAAAACAATTAAGGAAATAAAATAAATCTGTATACCAGTAAATAAGTGTTAACTTTGACTAAGAAAAACGACTTTAATCCACCACTAGGCTTTAAAATTTGACATTTGCATTATGTATAAATGGCTGAGTCAAAAGAAACTGTGGTGGGGAGACACCAAAATGTGAAATTACAAGCTTAGTCCAACAAGCCTATTTTTGGAATGCAATCAGACTTTGATCAGCTGATTAATTTTCAAATTTAGAATTCTTTACTTGACCACTTATTCATCAGGATTTTAATAATATATTTTAACCATCTGCAACTGTAAATAAAAACAAATACCTGGGCTTGTTTCTCTAACAATAAGTTCTAATATATGGGTGGCTTTAGGTTCTTTCAAAAAGCTGTATTTAAGGAAAATTTCTTTGCCCTGGAATTTCAGCTCTTCAACTTTTTTTAGGCTACATATTTTTTCATAAAAAATGCCAGATACATAAACTTCAATGTTAGAATTATTACAACCATTTTCTGGCTACAAATAAAATAAACATATATTAGTATTATCCCAAAACACACAAGAATTTCTAAAACTATATTTAGTTTTATTATTATAAAATATGACAGTAATCAATTTTCAATATATCTGAATAATTCATAAATCTATGTATATGTTGCATTACTTATACATATTATGATTTGCTTATGAAATAATATTGAACAATTTACTTTAAATCTTTAGTTAGGTTACATATTTTTTTAATAATTGTGAACAGAATCTCTTAAATCAGAGTATTTTGTGAACAGTATTTCCAAAGATTCCAGCGGTCACTGGAAAATATAACAATTTTCATCCAAACTGAAAAAGTTTTATTAAACCTGTAAACATTTTTGTCTATAAAATAGAGATAGAAAGGGGGATACTGTGGCGAACTTTTAAGAGCTCATAAAATGATTTTACATTATAGCCTAAACTATTTTCTCTGGGAGGCTAGATATTAAAATATTTTATTATTTTATCACACAAAAATTATCTAATGTATTTATCATTTTCTCATTTTTCTACATAAAACATCACTAGTTACTTCATTACTTCCGACCTATAAAAAACTCCAAGAGGACTTGAATCGAAAGTCATTATGCTATAACAAGCTGAAGTTACGGAGAAAATAAAGATAATGGTAATATATTCCAATAACCTTCTTATAATTTTTCCTCATATTAAAACTCTATAAGTAATAATCCAATAATACTATTCTTTCCAATTGTCTTTGATACCTCCCATTGTACTTTCTTCACTTTAGAGTGACTGAATTACATTATGTCGCCTATTTCTATTTGAAAACCTAGAACAAGAGTCCCCAACTTTTTCTACCTGGGGGCACATTTAAGGGTCCCATACATGGTATAATCAGTTGTACAAGTTGGTCATGCTGGTGTTCAAGTTGGATAGTGTGGGCAGGTTGGGGACCAAATCCCAAGATGTATAACAAGGTTGGGCGATAGCAAACCCACTTGATATCTGGGGGCAGGGCTTAATGTTGTGCCAACCTGTTGAGGTGTGTATGGACGTATAGGAACCTTACCTGCATGATTTTACAAAAAAAAGGACTGGGTTTGCCTGGTTATGGCATTATTTCTGTGACCAGCAATCCCAGAGCCTGCGTTCTATATAAACGGTCACCGAAACTGCTGCCTCTTTGGCAATTCTGTTCCAGAGATCTCGCAGCAGCTCAATTAACCCTGTCTGAGGGGGAGGGAGAAGATAATATGGCAAGAACCATTCTTATTTCTGGGTACCTGTCGCACGAAGATCCATCCCTAACAGCCAACTTTGAAAGGCTTCCTGGACTATATGGGAATCAAAACAATAGCTGCACTAGATGCAAATGCACATCACAAAATCTGGGACAGCTCTTAAAACAACCAAAGAGGTGAGTTAATTCTGGAATTATAATCAATTATGATTTTATAATATTGAACAGGGGAATTTGTCCACCTTCTATAATAGAGTAAGATTTGAAGTTATTGGTATAACTTTAGTTTCAAAAGACATTAGCACACGTGTTGGCAACTGGCATGTTCGGATTGTATTCCCATTACAATGCACACATTATCTGTTTAATAGTTATTTTCAGTTTTTAAATAGGTAGGTAAAAATTTCAGTAACTTTATATTGTTTATAGTTTATAGTACATTTCTAATTACATTTAATATAAATATATGATAACAATATAATCTTTATTGGAAATTCTCCAAAACTTTAAGTTTCATTTTTCTCCTCACTTCTTGTACACACTGCAATTATGACTGCACATAAAGTAATTTCCTCCAACATCACTAACACAAAATCACAAGAAAAAGTCGCCAGCAAAATTACAGGAAAAAGACTGTTCGGTTGAACTTTTTTCTAAACTAATGTTGTCCAAGCCTGTTGGCCAACTTGATTTGCCTTTAATCAAGCGTGTATGGGTCCCTTTATGGATTATCTATCTGGTGATAGGCACCAATTGTTTTTTTAAGGAGTTTTTATTCAATGACAATTGGGTTTTGGATATTGTTAATAATATTTGTAAATAATGTTCAGATTTAAGAGAAATTTCTTATTGAAACTCTTGGAAGTAACATTAACTTTATATTTCTTTGGTATTGCAATGCTACTACCATACTACAAACAAACTTTACCTTTGAAATTGAAAAAGCAATATGAATCCCCACCAGTCGTCTTTAAAATTATACATTCGTTTTCTTATATCAGATTCACACATTTTGAAATTAGAACTAAAAAATAAATTATCAAAGTAATGATTAAAACTATTATTATACGCGATTTTCTAATATCAGATTCACAGAATGAAAAAAAAAATTAAAAACAATATAGGCATGTAAGGAAGTATAAAATAAGTTAAATGATGTGTTACCATCACTGTAACTATTTTTGTTACTATTAAAAAAGGGAATTAAAACAGTATTGATTATGAACAGGAAAACATAAAATATTTTGAAATAAATAAATACCTTTTAAAACAAATTTGCTTATTCAAACAAATTTTCAGTTATTAGATATTTAAAAAATCAATAATGATGATTGGCAGGAAAACATAAATAAATTACTTCATTCAAACAATTCGCTTATATCTCCAATTACTCGATATTTAAAAAAATATATATACACAATATTTTATAGAACATTGTCAATCTGCAGCAGGCAATGTAAAACAGTTGTTGGTAAAGCTTATGCTAGGCAGGCCCAGGCTCCTACCCAAGGCTCTTAGTTACTTCCTTAATATTCCCCAACTTTGACAGCTGTTGTATGGTGCATTTAGATGTCTCAGAGGATCTCGAGGCAAAACTAAACTGTTAATTGCTTTGTATGAAAATTTGAGACCTGAAGTGGCTCTATCCTTCCTGCCATTGTTAAGTATTTCCTAACATCCTTCCAGTTATCCAGTCCCATCACACATCTCTAATCTCCTTCAATTTAATTCTTGTCTATGCACATAATATCTATTCTCAGCCTTTAGGTTTATACACAATGGTACAGCGAACTGCTGCTTTTAACAGATCTTTCCTTAACCTATCCTTGTGTCACTATGGAATTGCATTTCTTCTTTAATTAATCGCTCCGATACCTTTCCCACTTTCAACTCCAGCATAGGCTGGATGAATAGCTCACTTTCTGCCCATTGAGTTTCCAAAGTATTGTAAATGGGTGCTTACAATTTTAAATCAAAATTTACAAATATGTATATATACATTATTTGTACTTTATTATTTTTTTTTTAATTTATTATTTTTTGATAATTGAATTGGTTATTTAAAATTTTTATTTATTTAGAACTAAATTTTTTTGAAAATTTTACACTTGTACTGTTTCTGCAGTAAACCATATTTCGGCCCCTTTTCTCATTTTTTATTTAATTATAACTGCATGTGAAATGATTAAAAAGTCAGAGTACTACTTCTGAATTAAAAAATCTTTATTTCTAGAAACTTCGAAAAGATAAGAAAATTTAATAAATTAATTTAGCATAAAAAAAAAAACACAAAGCCACTTGACGTATTTCAATATGTCATTCAAACTTCAGTTGTGTTTTCCCTGTCTTATCAGTAGGCCAATTGAGAGTCTGAGAGTAAAAAGATTCGTAGCCAACGACGTAGACTATGAGCTTCTTCAAATCCTCGATCTTCTTTCCGATAATAGTCATGCTTCCTTGTGAGTACCAGTTTTTAATCGAAGTAGGCAACTCAATTTTAAGAATAAACCAGATAGTTATAAATATACAAACTTAATGCGGTATAATTTACTGGTCATCACCAATAATAGATCTATAGTAGAGGACACGGAATTAGATAGATAGGCATTTTTGCCATGTTGCCGCACTTAGACCCAACATGTCGACGGCTAGATCAGTTTAGCCTTCAAAGCGCCAATATGCGGCAACATCGACTGTCTCTTGTTGCCTAGTAATTATGTTATTTATAAACCTTTCATCAATGAAAAGTGATTTAGGTAATGGAGCATGAGTTAGCAATATCAGAATGTTTTAGACCCGCCTAATTTCGTGCCCACTAGCATTGCAGGATAAAATCAAGTTTCAGATCTCCCACATAAATAAAATATAATCATTAAACAAAAAAAAATATTCTATTCACATGGTTTCAAATCAATAAGTAACTTATTCAAAGATTTTTTAAAACTATTCAAATTTAATTAAAATAAAACGAATAATACTGTACCTCTAAATTATGTAAGTAAAGCTCAACATAATATCCATCATGAAGAGATTTGAATCTCCAAAAACAATTGATATAATTGCGTGACACAAAAATATTATCTTTGGGATGCTTCTCTTTAAAGTAATATACAACAGATTCACCAACAGTTAAGAAGGAATCCTCATTTTTTGATTGGCACTACAGAATAAATAAAAAACTTTCAAGAGATAGCAATATATAACACACAATTTCTTACATTCATCTTCATAAGCAATGCAGCCAATATTTATTTATTCATTTATATGGGATAAGCCCAGTTACATACAATAAAAAAAAAAAAGACATAAATTAAAAGTAAACAAATTTCATATAAAATATAAAGTAATATAATATAATAGTGTACACGTAATGTTATTGATGAGTAATTATAGAAATCATAAACAATCAACTCCATACTTGATTCATTATCCCAATCCATTGCACCTATCTATTCCGACCAGTCCCCAGATGAGATGGTGGAATGCCTCCATCTAATCTCCTTATATTTCTTAATCAACTTGCACTTCTCAAAACCTGTACCTTCCAATGCACCCCAGTTCCCTGGATTAATTCAGAAATTCGAGAATTGATTGTTCCTTGAAGTCATTGTTGAATTGATTGAAGTCATTGTTCCCAACGAAGCTCCATCGTCACTTCTCTCTCAAGGTATTCCTCAGGCATCTTTCCCTTATTTTCCATCTATATAAATGACCTTCAAAATCATTGAGCTACTTCCAATATAATTTGTATGTAGATAACCTACAAATATATCTATCCTTTCACTCTCCCGACATGCTTGAGGTATCTTGTAAGTTCTAAAATGATATTGATAGTATTAACTCCTGGACCCAGAACCAAGGTAATGGTTAAATTTTTAATTTTTCCTTATAAAATTCAACCTGTTATCAATGTTTTTATTTCCATTGTCATTTATCCCATCAGTTGGAAGGAATGTTTTTTAGATGAGATATTAATTTTTTATTTTATTTTTTAACATTAATCTTAAGATATTAATTAATTTTTTTACCTTAAATTAATACTTTTTACCAATTGTTTAAATCAATAGTTATGCCCTTTAATTGTAGAGTATTTAAATTTAGTTTTAGTTTTGGTCAAATGGCGAATTGGTAACATTGTTTATCAGTTTTTCTTATTCCTATTATTATTCAACTCTATTACAAGTTGTCAGTAATAGTTTTAGGCTATACGCCTCTCTGGTATTTAATTATTACGTTTCCTTCATATTTCCTCTTCCTTATTGTTTCTATCCTTTCTTTCTTCATCATCTGATATTGACCTATATTGTATTACTCTATTTTTGGGCTTACATAACTTTATATTTTACTTCTTAATTTTATAATTATTTTAATTATAAATATGTCAACTTTTTTAACATCATTGTCATCTTTTACATAACTTGTTATATCATAATTATCTCTATATACTTTACATATTTCCAAATCTTCTACTAGTATTCTTTTTAATTAATAGCTTTCGTGCATTTTATTATATAATGTGTAAATAACGCATTATTTTAATTACAATTAATTTTTACATTTTTATTAGCTTCGATTGTCACCTGGTAACAATTTCAACATCACTGTAATCCTTTACAAAGCTTATAATATGATATTTATCTTGATATGCTTTACATACTTCCAAATCTCCATATCAGTACACGTTTCAATTAATAGTGTTCATATATTTTATTATATCATGTATAATGTACTTTATTGTTTCATGTACGAAAATCATAATCTTATTGTGTACTCCTAATTTATTACTTTCCTTCACTGTTTTCACTTTACTTTAATTTTTCATTTTTACAATTATATTGACATATTTTTCTTTTTATGCTTTATATATTTTTATCTTATTTGTTATTTCTGTTTTTTATCATTTTTTTTCTGTTATTGGTACTGCCTCTGTTGTTTTCAATGTTATTTTGTTTTTCTTTTTAGCCCTGCTGAATGCCTAATTGTCTTATATATATATATATATATATTGAGATACAAGGTGTGTGTGTGTGCGTGCATGTGTGTGTGTGTGTGCGCGCGCGCATAATATTATATTATTATAAATCTATTTATAATATATTTAAAAAAAGGATATATTATTTTTTTATTTATATAAGTATTCATTACTTGACTTTTAGTTAGTAGTATAATTGATTTATCATTGGAAAGCTAGCCAAATGCTGCCTAAATTGTACATTTTTGTTATTCTTAGGAGAATAAAGATTTTTTTTTTCATTTCATTACATGTCTCAAGTGATCAGCCTTCAATAGCTCCCCACTAAAGTTTTAGACGATTGAGAGGATCAATTCCCAGATTGTTTAGATTAGGATAATTGATCTCAAGTAGTGAGTTTAGTTTTATAGGATGGATCGGAGATCAAGCAGATGACCACCAGGAAACAGTATCGGGGATCAAAATAGTCACTTTAGGAAAGGTAATTGGATACCAGAGAGGAAACCAGCCACCACAGGAAAAAGTAACAGAGATACTGGAGATGAAGTAGGCCACCTCAGGATAAGGCAGAGGAAGAGGTACCGGGGATCAAGCCGGCCACCTCAGGGAGGCAGAAAAAGAGGAACCAGAGATGAAGCCAGCCACCCCAGGGAGGCAGAGGAAGAGGTATTTATAAATTAATTATAAACTAATCTCTTAAAGAGCGAGAAGTGAAAAATAGTTCATTCTCTGGCTGCTAGGTGTCGCAAGCATCACTAACCCTGGCCAACCTCTCTCCTTCACAGTTCAGGTTCTGCATTGGTTTGTGAGTTCAAGTTGTAGGGTAGTATGCAGAGTCAAACATTCCTTTCCCTTTAGCGTTCTTAAACCTCCCTTACAACCTGTTTTATGTGCAGATATACTCTTTCAAGCTTCCTTCCTTAAAGCCTCCTTCAATGTATTGGCAGTTAAAGGAGAGATAAAGGTGCCTTAGAGACTACCTAGCTCAGGATGGTTAGGACCAAGTCGTACAGACTTAACCACCTGCTCACATCTCCGAACTTATCCCTCCGCCTCAAACTAATGATATATAAGAGCGTACTAAGACCGGCACTCCTACACGGAGCGCCGTTGTTAGCGAACATCACGCCCAACACGGCGAAGAGACTCCAACAGTTTCAGAACAGTGTTCTGAAACGTATTGTAAGACATACAACTCTACAAAAAACAAAAACTGACTTACTGCACACAACCCTGGAACTTCCAACGGTAACAGACTTCATCACACGGAGGCATATCAAATTCTTTGATAACCTCCAACACTGTACTAACCCACTTTTCAGAACATTAACGCCTACAGGACGGCCACAAAGATGGCAAAATTATATTAAAAGCCTCAGCCTAGACTGAGAGAGCTAATAAATAAAAAAGGAACTACAAAAACCCGGTGAGCCCCGTCACTGGAATAAGATGATTAATTGATTAAATAAAGAAACAAAACCTATCAATTCCACATCCCTCTCTTAAAATGTACACTGTACAGTAGAAGAGATCCTGTCAATTCCTATTTCCCCACCCGAATCTCAAACCCCAAAATCCCAAAGGGGCTAAGAAAAAAAAAAAAAAAAAAAAAAAAAAAAAAAAAAAAAAAAAAAACCTTAAAGACTATCAGCACTCACTAAAATCTGTTTTTAACTGATAGAAAATGGAATTTTTGTTATTTTAGCTTCCGTTTGTGGCCTCTTCAAGTCTTCTTTGGCAATTTTTTTCATTTAAAAAATCACCAATTGTAATAATTAATAATGTAAAAACAAGATGGTTGGTTTAAATTGAAACAGTCCCATTACCTCCTTTCCTTAATCGATCCGTTAACCTGTTTTTCTGCCATTTTTTAAGGAAAGAAAGAGAAACGTCTCTGCAATCAAGTTGGCTTAAAGGAAATCTTTATCATTTAAGTTCATTATAGGCTTCCTTTATGAAGAAATGTTCAAGGGGGTATGATAAAGGAATGTCTCTGCATACCACCCTTAGTGTATTCCTTGAGGGAGGAAGAGAGAGACAAAAATCCACATTCTGGAGTATTATAAAAAATAAAATAATATGTCTATAGAAATAAAAATAGGAGTGTTAACAAAATTACCTGCAACAGAGTGGTGTTTATAGGAAACTCAAAAGAAGTCCCTCCATTAAATCCTAAAATAAAGTGAAGTAGACATCGAAATTATAAACTCAGACAAACAAAATTTTCAGGAGTACATCAATAAGCTTACTTAATTACTAAAAACTTTAAGGACTAATACTCTCAATAAACTATTGAAAACTGATTAAACAAAAAACAGTTTGTTGGCAGTAGCATGTATACTTATTTAAGAATAGACGAGCATATAAATATGTTTTATAACTGCATACTTTTAATCGAACATTGATCCAAATTAGTAGAACCCATAATATTTATAAATAGAAAGGATAGTAAATTAGATTTACCAAAAAAGTGACGTATACATTTTTCAACCTACTGATAATACTAGGTTGTTACAAAAGTCCTTTGACATCCGCATGATGGTATAGAAGATCTAAGAGGAATTGATAAATTATTTGTCACTTCTATAAATTTGTTTTATTGAAAACTAGTTTCGAATGTTATACATTCATCTTCAGTTCTAAAAACACACAAAAAATTCGAAAATAAGCAATTCAAAATATAGTTGGTATTATTATACATGTTAAATTAGATTAATATAAATCAGTATAAATAAATAAATAATTTTATAATAATTATAAATATATCATATAAATAATTTTTTAAAGGAAATAAACGAAATTCATCACTCAATTAAATTCACAGTAGAACTGGAAAAAACAAAACCATAAACTTTTTAGATTTAGAAATCTCAGTAAAAAACAAACATCATGAATTTGGAATTTACCGGAAACCCACCCACGTGGATGTCGTTATATACAATTGTGCTAGGAGACCGACAGCACATAAACTCGCAGCCTTTAATAGCATGATTTATCGTCTTTTGAACATACCATTAAATAAAAAGAGCTATAATAAAGAAATTGAAATAATATATTCTATAGCAAAAAATAACGGGTATAACAAAACCACTATCAATCATATTTAAAAAAAAAACAAATACAAAAAAAGACAATTAATGATATCTATTCAACAATCCCCGAAGATAGGCCCATCCCGAAACATAATGTTTTAATTCCATATTACGGCCCTATATCCACCAAAGTCGGAAATGAATTGAAAAAACTAGGATTAAACCCTGCATTTAAAATAGAAAAACCCCTATCCTCATATTTCCCTTCTCCTAAAAACAAAATAGACCCTTTCCAAAAAAGCGGAGTATATGAACTAAATTGTAATGATTGTGCAGCCAAATACAAGGGAAAAACTGAAAGATCGCTAAATCAGAGATTAAAGGAACATATACGTGCATATAATAATAAGACAGATAATTCTAACTTTGCAATTCATTTAAATGAAAATAATCATAAATTCATCAAAGACTCAGGAGTTAAATTAATACATCACGTTGTAAACAGTCTCAAATTAAATATATATGAAGCACTTGAAATAATAAAATCCTTCAAATCCAATCCAAATTTTTGCTTAAATGACCAAATAAATATCTCCAATAGTCCAATCTTAAATTTATTCCCATCTATAACAGAAAAAACAATTACTTACCGGCATTACTGAAAAACCCTAACCCATAAACCGTTTACCTAAAAACATCCTGCCTATCTCTTGTTCATTGTTAGTACAATGGGAGAAGAAACCAGTACAAACTTTTCTGTTTGTAAACCATTTAAACCTTGGTGAGTACTAACATGTATTTGATTTCTTGTCTGAATTAAATTCATAATTCATAAATGTTTTATAATACTGATTTATATTAATCTAATTTAATATGTATAATAATACCAACTATATTTTGAATTGCTTATTTTCGAATTTTTTGTGTGTTTTTAGAACTGAGGATGAATGTATAACATTCGAAACTAGTTTTCAATAAAACAAATTTATAGAAGTGGTAAATAATTAATCAATCCCTAACAAAAGTCCTTGTGCATGAACACAACCCTTAATTCCAACTATCACAATTCATCCTATTAGAATTTTTTGTTCCTAATATTTATGCCAATATTTACTTTGACTAATCCTTTAATTCCTTGTGACTTAAGTTGGCTTTATGGGGTCATTTACATGTTTAAAACGCGCGTGCAATGTCAGAAGAGAAATTGTGATTCACAGTTTTTTGAGACATTACTGGAAAAAAAGTTTTGAGCGCAAAGGCAGCTGCCGAAGAAATTTGTGCCACAGAAGGAGAGTCAATTATCCCTCGAAATACTGCCGCACTTTGGTTCAGGCGTTTCAATAATGGGAATATGAGCCTTGTAGATGAACCCAGATCAGGTCGCCCATCGGTCGTTGATGATGACACTCTTCTTGAATGCGTGAACCAGGACTCACATGCAACTAATCGTGATTTCTTGGCCGTAGTAGGGGCTTCTAATGCCACAAGCGCTCGTCACCTTAAAATCTGGGCATACAGAATTTAAGACAAAGGTCCGATCCACATGACTTGACAGAGGCAGCAAGTTGATATGTGCAAATTTTTTTTTCAAAATCTGAAAGATGGCAGGGTCTGGAAAAAAATTATCACAAGTGACGAAAAGTGGATACATTTAAAAAACTCTGTCAAACATAAGCAGTTGGTACGGCCAGGTGAAGCTGCACAACCAGAAGTTCGCCAAGATCGGTTTGGGAAAAAAGTGATGCTTTTTGTGTGGTGGAACTTCGAAGGCGTTTTGCATTACCTTGTTCCTGATGGTTGGGCTGTGGACTCAAACCTTTAGTGTGAACAGCTAGACAGATTTTATGCAGTTTTGAGTCCAAACTACCCCGCTTTGGTCAACAGGAACCAAGCTATTTTTCACAACGACAATGCCCTTGCACATCGTTTGACCAAGGAAAAATTATCGGAACTGCAAGGAGTAAACGTTTTGTCTCATCCTGCATATAACCCAGATATTGCACCATCAGATTAAGGTTTTTTTAGATCAATGGGTCATTTTTTAAAAGATAGGATCTTTGATAATTACAAGGATGTAAAAATTGGATGTGAAGAGTTCTTTGGCTCTAAACCAAAGGAGTGGTACCAGCATCAAATCTAATTACTGGTAGAAAGATGGGTGAAAGTAGTTGAAAACAATGGACTTTAGTCTAAAGAGTAGTATTCAATAATGTTTAAAATATGTAATCTGAAATAAAGCTATACAAATTCACAAGGACTTTTGTAACAACATAGTACAATGCCTTGCGAGACTTAATGAGTAATTTACATTCCTAGATACTTCAAAATTTATTGATTTTTGTTAAATAATATCAATTATAATATCATACTTCTTTCACTTTCTTATGCTCCAATTCCATCAAAGAGAAGTTTTAGAACAATACATTTTTTTTTTTCTAATTTAAAATAGTTTCCTAATTGTTTCAACATGATTCTCTAAAACAGACATACTCTTGGAACATGAAATGTGCTCAGCGAAATTTCTGATTGAATTTACAGCCAAAAAATAAATTAAATTGTTTTCTGTTTTCAATGAGTTTTGGTAAAACCTGTTTTTAAGTGAAAATTTAATGATAATGCGATAATAAATTAGATTGAGAATGATTTTCATTTAAATTTAAAAGTGTATTATATAGAATATTGAGACATGCACATCTTACATCATATCTATCATTGAACAAAAATCCAAAAAATATAAAAAAATATTCCAACTTATGCTTGTAATCGCTTGATTAGTAGTATTTTATAGGATGATTATATATGCAACTAATATGGCCATTGTAAGTCTGACATATCAAGCAGTAAAACTGAGTACACACTTTAACAATTAAAGACAACAGACAATTAATAAGTAGGGTTAGGATTTTCATGTGGTAAAAAATCTAAAATATGTACATAAATACAGTCAAACTTCCAGATATCGAACTTTTTTTAGGAACCTTGAATTTTCATTAGAAAAAAATATTCTGTATATCGAATACAATTTTTATATATCGAGCAAAAAATTCTCATTTCAAAAAATATAAAATGTGATTGTTATAAAAAAGGGCACTTAGTTTACATTCATGAGAATGGGTAATAATTAAATAAGAGAAAAAAAATGTTCCACTGGTTTGCAAAACAATGGAAATTGTTTCAGGGAAGATATTGTTTCAGAAGAAGCACAGGAGTACCTAAATTATCTGAATCTCCTTCCTAACATAGATTGAAATTTTCATTTTAAATTCAGTTTAACTTTGCCTTTCTTGTTGTGAACATTGTTTCTAAACATGACTTCAGTGATGAATTATAGACAAATAGATTTTAGAAATTATTTTGAGCGAAAACAAAAATGTTTATGTATATTCGCATATTTGTAAGCCATGTCCTTATTAAATTATAAATATGCATTTCTAAAATTCTGCAATCACAGATGTAATCTGTAAATACTTTCAAATAAGTTTTATTGATCGTTCAGTTTTGTTTTTCCTTTATCCTAAAAAATTGCCTTTGTTACTTTATTAAACCCCAAAACTTTCCTTTTATACTTCTTTAATCCTAAAGAATAGCTGCAATTGTTTTCAGGCTGAAAACAGTGAAAAATTGCAATCTTTCTATATATCGAAATTTCTATAGATCGAATTTTTTTTAAGGAACCTTCATATTTGATATGTAGAAGTTCGACTACACCTATGTGGTTATTATTTCAGAAATATTTAAAAATATATGTTAAAATGTGAAATATGTAAAAAAAAATATTATAAATGCAGCAACAAAATATTATATTAATGTATTCTATAACATATAAATTGATTAAAAAAACACACTAAAATTAAGGAACAAAATCAGTTAACAAAGACAATTAAAGAAAAAGTACGAAGAAAAACTTCATATTACTCCGGTATTCTGTATTCACCAAATTCAGGTGAAATTGGCACAAATTAGGCATTTTTAGATTTTCAAATGAGAAATTTCCACCAGTTGTCCCTCAGAATTGCTTTGTACTGGCTAAATGATCTTTCAACGTCAACTGAGGTGATTTTCTTGGCATCTAATTCTGTGGTCTCTCCTGCCTCGTGTTTGTTTTAGTACTGAAAATCGTATCAAGGTCTGGGCTTTTTTTGTGTCATCTTCAATCTTCTGCCTTAAGGACTACTCTTCACTTCCGGGTAGATCACATTGCCTCTCGATGGCTTCATGTACCACTTTCAAATTTTCAATTAGAGGAATATATCTAGTCTCAAATTTTGTGATTGTCTTGGACAAGAAAGACAAATTTGCAATTATATTTGCTAAACCTTTCTTTAGAGCTGAAAAATGAAATAACAGACAGACTTTTTCAATATCGGTAGAATCAGGACTGAGACTTGATACAATGTACTTTATCAAAGTTGGTGCAATAGTATTCCGTCGCATCAATAGAGGTTCTCCATCTTGTTATGACTCGTTCAGAAGGTGAATTTAAGACAGTGCATATTTTTTAAAAAAATTTAGGCTTCTGGGAGCCATCAAAAATATCTTCTTTACTGTAGACACGAGCTACATAGATATACAGCTGTCCCCTGACAAATATCAACTAATCTCAACTTTAAATGAGAACTTCATAAAATCCTATTTTGCAATACTAATTATGCAATTTTGACCACTGTTTGACGGTTGAATTCGCCACAGCCACTGTAGAAAGCAATATGAAAAAATCATGCCAATAGTCCACTTTCAATAACCCAATAATTATATATATATATATATATATATATATATATATATATATATATATATATATATATATTTTTTTTTCAGTTGGCTCTAAAAATTTTGCAGATTTTTGGCCACCTGAACCAGCCTCTGATTTTTACTCCATCAAAAATCAGCACAGCCTACTCCACCTCTGTCTTTCTTGGACTACTGCTTTCCAGTTTACTGTATGCAGCTCTGCCACATCTTTGTTGATCAAATCTATCCATCTTCCCTTCCACGTGATCTCTTGCCAACTATTGTGGCATTCATTGTTGTGAAGAGGTGTCCTGATGGAATGCCTCGAGCTACATGCCTCACCCATCTTAACTTGGCCTTCATATCATGAGATGTTGACTGACCAGTTTCTTAAGTCTTTCCTCTCCATGAGCTTAGATTCTGATCCCATATCGCTGTGGTTATCGTGCGGAGGCCTTCCTTTCGAATCTCTCGGTTAGGGGCCAGGTTTCACTGCCTCATATCAGAATTGATTTAATGTGTATTTCTCGCTTTATATCCTACCCTTTCTTTCCTAATGTCTTCATAAAATTCGTATATATATTTCTGGCCTGCCAGTTTTCCTCAATAGTTTGCAGTCTTTCTTTGAGGAATTCTCTTTATGCATTTCTAATTATCCTATTTATCTTTGTCCTAGTGGCGGCGTATTTTTCCAAAGTAACTTGATCAGCTTTGGCAAGGCAGAGGACTTTCATTTTTATTCTTTTCTCCACTGCCTTTTCGCATGCTTCTGTGAACCACCAAGATTCGGAATGGTCTTCTGAAGGTAAATGGGAGGCCTCAGCGTTCAATTGACAGGATGTATTGGAAAAATAGTCTCTCGGAAGGGAGCCAGTTTGGAATAAAATTTAATTTTAGTGGACTTTAAATCTTTAATGGACCAGGTGAATTTATACCCTCAACCAGCATGAAGTTAGCATGCAGTGACAATTCCACTTTCTTATTTATTCTTATAATTTCTCTTCTAAACAGTAGAACATTCAGTGACAATTCCAATTCTAAGCCTGCAGTGACAATTCCACTTGCTTATTTATTCTTATAATTTCTCTTCTAAACAGCCCTTTTACCTCCGGAAGATTTTGGTGGAAAATAACTCCAGTCCCTATCAACATTTTTGCTAAATTAAGAATTGTTAATTTATCCTTGGGGCGAGAAAAGGAAGCTAGTAAGGGATATTAGGTTTATTTTCCGGCCGCAGAGATGAAACGTGAATGTTATCCGGCGAGATATAAATTTTAAATAAATCCCATTTCAAACATGAGCATTGGTCCAGTAATGAAGAAAGAAAGAGCGGTCAGGACTCTCAATAAAACTTCAACAAATTTAATTAAATAAAGTTCAGCAGGAAACCATAGAAAATTACATCAGAAGAGGGATTGAGTATCCCAAGAAGTGATCAGGTCATCTAATATAGATGAATAATTTAAAAATAAATATTCAAAATGAATTTCAAATAAAATATTGTGTAACTTCCACTAAATCTCTTTAACTCTATAAGGTTGACTTTCCTTCAATCTAACTCTTGGTGTATAAGTAAATAAAACAAAGAAAGTAAATTGTCAGGTCAATTTTAATAAATTCATGAATTTAAATGTCCCGATTTCGCTGGTAAAGCTGCGAACAAAATTTAAAAGACCAATCTCAAAAGCAATTAGGCAATTGCCTAATTTTGCTATATTTACATTAAATATTTGTTTAAAAAGTTTTTTTGGGACTGTATAGGAATTCAATGAAAGTCCTAAGCCAAAAAAAATAATTAATTTTTGGTAATATCACTAAAAAATGAAGAATAGAAAAGAATGTCAGCAGATAAATATGTATAAATTCATCCAAGTTAATAAATATTTAATTATATAATATAATAAATATTTAATTCTATATGTATAAATCCATCCAAGTTAATAAATATTTAATTATATAATATAATAAATATTTAATTCTTTATAAATATAAAAATAAATACTAAACTACACTATGAACAGTTTTTCCTAGAGTACTGAACTAGTAAGCTCAAAATCTGCGCCAGACCACTCCTTATTGTGCTTCAAATTTAATAAAGAGTTTTATTAAAAAAAAAAAAAAATACTATATCAAAACAAACCAAATGGTTTAAATAATTGTGTGCTGAACAAATCAGTAATGTAAATCTAATTTAATTCAATCATGTTAGAAGAGAAAAATTACAACAAAAGAAGACATTTAATAGAGTATTTTTACTAAATATGCAAACATATCTATCATGACTCAAACCTTTATTTCTATTTACATCAATACCAACATAAAAATGGGTAAAGGACTTTAAAAATAAAAGGTTACTATACAGAAGAATAACTTAAACAGCGCTTTATATGACACTTACTATCAAGCATGATAGTAAAAACACTTAAAAAAGAAATGGACCATTTCATCTTGAACATCATTTCCTTTAACTACTGCTGCTGACTTGTTAACCACAAAAATTAAGACTGTTGGCTCTAGACTGGTACAAATCTTATCAAATTTATTGGGCAATGAGAATAAGACAGCAACTGAGTCATGATGATTACAATAATAATCATTTTCATTTTGAATTGACTTAAATTATACAACAATGATTACTCAGAACTAATCAGAAGACATTTTTATTACGAATTTAGTTACCAACTTTGATTAAGAGAGATTATGAAACCTGGATGATATTGAAACAGAAGGAATATATCTTACTAGAATTTCTTATGAAACAAACAACAAACTGTTAAGAAATTGGTACATTAATTATGAAAATAAAAAAATAACTGGTTAAATTGACCTTTTTTTTTTTGGATTCATCTGAAATTTAATAATTGGTAATTTTAGTCAAACAACAAATCAAGCATATTACAACATAAATGACAGAATTATTGTTAAAATTGTAGCAAATACTAACAGAATAATATCCCAGATTTACTCATTTTCTTTAATGTTAATGCTATTGAATGCGTGATGAAAAATGTCTTTTTTGGCCACATGATTTACAAACTTTGTTTTAAATAACATATTTGTGAATATAAATATTCTACATCCCTCTCACTGTATTGTTTCTTCAATTTCCACGTTACTATCTTCTTAATGGAATATCTTTGATTTCATTTTTTTATATTTCTATAAGGTTATTAATGAACCACCATTAGTAGCCTTCTCTAATTAAAAGAATATAACAAATAAGAAGGAATGAGATGGTCCGGGTGGCGGTCAAAAAATGGAACACAAATAGTAAAAACTATTTTATTAAGGATCCGAGGTTTCGACCCACTACAAAAAATTCTTTATTTTGTTCTATTCTATAAATTTATTCTTATTTTTGTATCTTTTTTATTCAGCCCTAAAGAAGACCTGCAAAGTGGGTTGAAACGTCGGATCCTTAATAAAATAGTTTTTACTGTTTGTGTTCCATTTTTTGACCGCCACCCGGAGACCATCTCATTCCTTCATAAGTTCTACGGTCAACCATTGATTATTCAATATTACAAATAATTAAAAACCTCAAATGAGTTCACTGCAATATGTTCATAACAACGTTACAATTATTATTCAACATTACAATTTTTAAAAATGTCTATAATTGAATTTATAAATATATTAATTTGTTTTGCAACTAATGGATCAAGTCGTCATCATCATGTCATAACAATTGCATTGTAAAAATACAGTTGAAAGTCTTCAATAAATACTATCATTCGTTTAATTGACTATTTTTAACAGTGAACTGATACTGGAGGAAGGCTGCACAAGTCTGAGCCAAATGATGAACACTTATTGAAAGGTCAGGACCCACTTCAAGTTGTAGTGACAAAGTAAGGATATCGACTGGAGGGGGATAGGGAGGGGTCATTCCTCTCAATAATTAGAAAACCCAAAAAGGAGATTCGATAACCTACTTCAAACTCCTAACATTGTGTTAAATATCTAACTAAAGAATTACTAAAATTTAAAACCAATTCGAATACCTATTGAGTTAAGAAATAGGAATTTTATCGATACAATGTTGTGTATAAATAGAAAAAAAATGTTTTTGTTAAGTATCAGCATTCAAGTGAAAAGTTCAAATTCAAAATAGCTAGGGAAAATTACAATATTTCATAATATATAGTGTACAATATAATAAACAATGCAGTTGAGAAAATTCAAATATTTAATATTGTTGGAAAATCCAGTTGAAATATTGCTCCACCCAATTAATGGTTTTAGCAATGTCCCTACACAGAGGTGAAGTTAATATTTAAAAGAAGATGGGAGATTTTAACAAATTAGAACCACAATTGATATTTCGCTATTTAATATTGCTATTTTTCACTTGTATATTTATGGATAACTGTATATACATAAATGTATAAATTACTTATCACTCCCTTAGTCCATGATGTGTGGGGCGAGTGATAACTGCTTGTTCAAGATTGGTGGTAATGAAGAACACAATCAGCAATCCCAGGCATTCTTGGTTGGAATCCGTGTAGTAGGAAATAGTGAAAATATTCCTACTCAATAACAATTGAAAAAGCAAAATGATCAAGAACGTGATGTAAGTAATAATATATATCCACCATAATATTAATATAATACCTGAATAAAGCAGCCATAGAGGAAATAGGTAAGGCAGATTGAAGAGGATAATTTGCCAAAGAATCTCATTAATATCATCAGCATATTATCTGGGATACCCTCTCGAGATTTTGGGCATACTTAAATTGTAACTAAATATTTGACTGGAGATGCAATTTTTGACGGAGACAAAAAGACAAAATTCCAGGTTCTTAAAAATAATCAAAGTAATAGGAAGAAAAATTAATTAATTTATAACCTAAAGAACTATAAGTAATAAAAATCTTCCTAAATAATATATTGTACCAGAAAATTTAAGTTTAATCAATATGGGCAGTCTACTGCAACTGAAATCAAGTTTCATCGTGAGTTTTTGAATGGTCATTTATACCTTAAATTTAAGGTACTAAACTTTTATGCTGGTAAAAAAAAACTAGATTGAATTTATACTCGTATATATATATATATATATATATATATATATATATATATATATATATATATATATATATATATATATATATATATATATATATATATATATATAATCATTTTTACACAATGATATTATTTACTATTATTTTAATTACCTATTTTGTTTTTACTTCCTTGTACGAAGTAAAAGAAGTATTGTAATCGCGAAAATTTTCGTTTTTTCCAGATTTTCAGGGTTTCAGAGGGAAATATCCATTTTGACCATCCTTGAATCTATTTTTTGGTTTCGCCGTGACGTCTGTACTTACGTTCATACGTCCGTTCGTATCTCACATAAATCGAAAACGGTTAGCCGTAAAAAGTTAAAATTTTGTATTTCGGACTGTAGTAAACCTCTAGTGGTCAGTAAATCTCTCTTTTCGGTTACTACATCATCACAGGGAGTGGGTACTTTACTTGAAGGTCATAATATACTTTTCAAAAATTATATTAAAATATAATACAAAACATCTCAAATTTGGTAAATAAGAATTTTACATCAATATAAATATAATACTCGATTACGGTAAAAATTGGCAAACCGGAAGGGATAATGAACGTCATAATAAAGTTTCATAAATAGTTATATTAAAATGTAATGCAAAACATTTCAAATTTATTACATAAGACTTTTATATCAACAAAAATAGTATGCTAGACTTTTGCTAAAATTGGCTTGCCGGAAGTGGGACTTTATCTGAAACGTTTTTTTTTTTTCTACTTTCCACCTTTTTTTTGAACCACCGAATTATAGTTCAACAGGTGTACAAGAAAGTCAGGTGGTGTCACCTCAGATATTATAAGATATAAGTTGTAAAAACTGTTCTTTTGCATTTCTGTAACGGACTGTAGCAATTCTCTGAGCAAGGGATGACTAAATCCAAGAGAACATGTTACATTTAACTCCATTATGTGCAAGTTTGAATAAATTGTGTTAAACTTCAAGAGAACAATTTAGTGACGGGGTCATTCATCTCTCGGTTAAATATGATACAAAATTTTATCAAATTTAGGGTCGTCAGTTTTAAAAACGCTCCTGACCAATAGTCAACTATTCCTCCCATTTAACCAATGTGGATAGCTTTACATGAAGACCAAGTATCAGTCATATATCTTCCATTTAAATTCTCCGGTAAAATTTCGCAACTTAAATTCAAATTTTCGACGTTAAAGCGTTGGGTAAGGGCTAACTGACGGTAATTTCATGGTTTAGGACTGTAGGCACTATCTATCTAAAGGGTTGCTAGCTTTACATCTTCCGGTTAGATGAATATGTTGCTGGTTATCTAGATGGGGATGGAGAAATCAGATGGAGGGGACTTGGTTGGACGGGATTGAACAGAGGATTTAATTTGCCGCCTCTTTAGAGGTGCGTTTATGTTGAAGCTGAGATAAGCGATGAGAGCAGCGATGCTATTAAAGTGAAGAAGACCTTCCTATATTTTCCAGTGTAGTATCTATATTGGAGCAACGCTTTGAACCACGACTATTGATCGACTAACGATTGGAGTGCCGATAATCTCCTCACCCATAACCTTTTTAGCTTCTATCGAGTATAGATTTTGACTTTTTAATTAGTGAAGTTTTTCTCGGGCCATCTTTGTGGAACAAAAAAGATTAGCATCATCAGAATAAATTCACTGTGGACAAACTTTGGAACTGAAACTTTATATTCCGTTTACGATAGCAAGCACAAAATGGTAATTTTAAAGAAATGCTTTTGAAATATTTTTTGAACAAATATAAGGAATCAAAGAGTCGATAAAAGTGAATTTGAGGTAAATAACCTTATAAGGTAAAACTGGCCCTATCACATGTTTTAGATGTGATGGACAAGGCTACATAAGTACGAGTACAAAAATTGCCCTGCATTACAAATTACAATATTTGCAAAAAATGCAAAAAAACGGGACATTTGCCAACAAAAGAAGTAAGCAATATGAATTAAAAAAATAAGGGAAGAAGTAAATATAAAAGCAGATCCTTAAGAAAAGTTGAGAAAATGGAAGACGATGAAAGCGTTAGCGATTCTTCTGTTTTTAGAGTTGTTCGAGTAAACAAAATAAGGACTGACAATACTATGATCAACTGTTTGGTGGGAAGTGTTGTGATTCCAATTAGGATAGATTCAGGATCACAATGTTGTGTAATTGATTTCAAATCATGGAAGAGATTAAAATCAAACGGAGTGAAGGTCCATTATAAAACGGATAAAGTAAAATACAACTTATGGGCGTACGGTAGTGAGAACACTTTAACGGTGCTGGGGAAAGTCAACTAAGATATTTCTATCAATTCGAACACTGTGGTAAATGATCTTTTCGTCGATAGAAAAAGGAGAATCGTTGTTAGGACAGAAAGTGGGGGAAAACTTTGGGTGTCAAGTTAGAAATTAGAAAGGTAGCAAGAATGAATAAATTGAAAGATTATGATGTGGATGTAAAAACCAATCCAACATATACAATCTGTAATGCAGCCATATCGACGAATACCAATAAAAAAAATACAAAGAAAAAAAAAGAGGAAATAAAATTGAAGTTGTTACACGCAACCATTATTGAGCCAACGGAGGGTCCGATTTCCTAGTCATCAAGGTTAGTCCCGATTCCTGAGGAGAATAACGATTTACATTTATGCTTTGACTTAAGGAGGGTGAATGAAGTGGTGTTAAGTGAAACAGCCCGTATCTACAATCGAAGACTTCTTATCTACACAGCAGGGAAGCACTTATTTTTCCAAGTTGGACTTGAAAATACATTCCACTATATTGAACTAAATAAAAAATCAAGAAAATTAACAATCTTTAGCAATTAACAATCCTAAAAAGGATTTTTTTTTTTTTTTTTTTTGTACTAAGATTGTACTTGGATTAAAGAAAACTCGAATTATTTCAAAACATTATGGATTAAATTATTCAAGGATGTGATGGATGCTTGAATTTTATTGATGGCATTTTTATGTTTGGGGAAACAGTTGAGCAGCACGATGTACGACTAAAGAAAGTAATCGATTTAATAAAACACAAAAGATTTGAATTCAATAAGAAAAAAATATGTAATACGAAAAACGGAAATGGAGATAAAACATCAGAAGAATTATTAAATTTTCGATACCATGCAGTCTTACATTGCAGTTAAAAAGAAAACTAAGAAGGATGCAGAAATGCAAAATATAAATGAATGTTTACGCTCAGGCCATTGGCTACCTGAATTAAAGAGGCATGAAAAAATTTCATGTGAGTTAAGGGTTGAATGGATTTATTGTTGAGAGGAACAAGGATTTCTCAGATCTAGAGCATTGGCACTAGCACACGAGGGACATCCAGGAATCTTGGCCATGAAGAGAGCACTTAGACTAAAAGTATGGTGGCCCAATATGGATGCTGAAGTAGAGCACACAGCAAAAGCATACAGAGGATCTGATGCCAGCTAGTTTTCGCAGCGCCGCTTCCAGAGCCGATTAGAAGAAGAGCTTTAACAGAAAAAACCATGGAAAGAAATTGGCATGGATTTTAAAGGTAGCGTGGAAAAGAAGAAAAAAAGATCTAATAGAAGAGAATGGAAGGGAGAACTGAAGATCTGATGAAAGAAGATCATAAAAAATAATAAAAAGATATTTAAAATATTGTTTTTTTTTGTTAAAAAAAAAAAAGTTGTGGTAGTCGAGAGTATGGATCTATGCAGGATCTATCGAAGCCTATATCAATGTTAAAACCGTCTATTTTTGAAATAAGGACCTTTTGAAGGACCTCTATCCTCTTTATTACTAATATTATTTTAAGAACGTTACAATATATGAATAAATTTTTCTGCTATGGCGCACAGTGAGAAAAATTGTCGATTTAGAGACCAAAATTCTATAACTCTTGATTAAAAGACAATAAACAAAAAGTTCTTTTTCCATTTATGAGTATGGAATGTTCTTTATTATGGAGATTGAAAAAAATATATACAGAGTGTTTCCGGCCCTTTGAAATTAATTTTTTTTCTTAATTATTTCATCGCTCTATTTTAAATAAAACAGTTTATAAATAAAACATAAAAAGTTAAGGTGGCTACACGTGGTTTTAATTTTTTTCACAGTAGTAGATGGTGTATGGTACTAAAATATCATGATGCAATTTGATCGATCAAATGCGATCAATCAGTGTTATATAGATTTGAAGATCTAAAGCCCTATTATTGCTTGCTGACGGCCGACACTAGCCAGAGACCCCTCCTCTGGTAAGTAGTGGAATCACCCAACGATGGCCGGTCCCCTAAGGTGAGGAAGCGAAGGTGTAGGTAAGGGTTGTTAGGTGTCTCCCCGTGCCGCAGGCGGGAAACGCTTCTTCGGTAGGCCTGGTAGAGCGATGAGGTAGAGCCTGACAACTCGCAACGAGCCGGTCAGGAGGTCTCCGAGAAGACAGCCCCTCCACCTGACTCGGGGCAGTGGACTAATAACCCATTCCCCTTAAATACCCATTATTATGAAACCTCTGCAAGCAGAAATAGCCGGATCGTCATTACGAAATAAAACCAGGAAACGTTTGAAGGACTTGAGAATTGCCTACTGGAACATTTTATCTGTATATAGACTCGGAGCCCTGTGGGCGCTCCTCGAGCAAATTGACAACTATCGCATTGACATCGCAGCGACCCAGGAAGTCTGCTGTCTCGGGAATGGCACCCTTAAAAAGAGGTACCATACCGTATACTACAGCTGCCACAGAAACAAACCAAATATATGGAACCGGATTCATCGTCAGAGGAAGAACCCGGCAATTAGAAACAAAGTATGCCCCCATCTCTCCTAGATTGTGCTACCTACGTCTTAAGGGAAAATTCTTCAATATTTCGATAATTAATTGTCACGCACCTACAGAAGTGCCATCAGAAGAAGAGAAAGACACGTTTTACGAAGACCTCTCTAAAGCCATTAAGATTTTTCCAGCCTATGATGCTAAAATAGTTCTAGGAGACATGAACGCCCAGATAGGCACGGAAAGAATAGACCTATCAACAACTGGAACCTCCAGTCTTCATCAGAACACAACGGGCGGCCTAGTTGTCGGAAGTAACATGTTCCCAGGAAAAAATATACACAAAGGTACCAGGAGATCATCCAATGGAGAGTCTATCAACCAGATTGACCACATCTTAATCAGCTCTCGTCACAGGTCCAACTTAATTGGAGTAAGAACAGGTAGACGAGCAAACGTGGATTCGGATCACTACCTCAATATTGCTCGTATACGTGCCCGGATCACCACGAAACGGAACTCGGATGCTGGAGAAGGTGTGAAGAAATTCAAAGTTCAAAAACTGAAGGATCATGAAGTGTGCGAAACATATTAGCAACAGCTTGAAATTAAGCTGGAGGAGGAACTAAGGGATAGGAATGACACAGTGGATGACCAGTGGTCGGGAATTTCAAGAGCGCTGGAAACTGCTGCAGAGGAAGAAGCAGACAAGATTACAGACTTATTTACAGATAAGATTACAGAATTGGATTACAGACAAGAAGCAGGAGATCTCCTTGGTTTGACGATGAATGCATCAGGGCAACAAATGGGAAAAATGAAGCGTGTAACACAGGAGACGTAACGAAATAAAAGAAGAGAGGAAAAGAGACTGTACAGAAGAAAGAAGAGAGCATGGGAGAACTGCAGGATGAAGGATGTACTCTTAGAAAACTGCAGTACATTTCGTGACACTCGCCTCTTCTTTCAGAAGGTGAATGAGGGCCGCAATGCTTTCAAACCAAAAGTAACTATGTGCAGGAATGAGGACGGGAGCCTGTTGACAGAGAGAGGGAATTCTGAAGAGATGGACAAGGCACTTCAGCGGTGCGCTTCAAAGAGAGAACTTGGAAGGAGAAATAGCCAGAGAAGAGGACGACTTCACTAACGATGCCGAGCCACCGGATGATGAAGACATATAAGCGGCCATGGTGAAGCTGAAAAACAACAAGGCTCCGGGTTTGGATGGAATCCAGTCAGAGCTGATACGCTATGGAGGAATGCAACTGAGAAGGTAGCTCCATAACCTCATTTTGAAGTTATGGGAAGAAGAGAAGAGGCCTGAGGATTAGAAAAGGGGAATTATCTACCCACTGCACAAAAAGGGGGACCAGTTGGACTGCGACAATTATCGAGACATAGTGCTCCTCTCATGTGCTTATAAAGTTCTGTCTAACATCCAATTCGAGAGACTAGTTCCTCATGCCGAGAGGGAGATAGGCAAAAATCAAGCGGGATTTAGGTGAGGGAGTTCCACATTGGACCAACTGTTCTCACTGAGGCTGATGCTGGAGAAATGCAAAGAGTATAGAACAGTTACCCACCTCCTCTTCGTTGATTTTAAAGCCGCCTACGATAGTGTAACTCGGCTGGAGCTCTATCAGGCCCAGTTGGAAATGAACGTCCCAACTAAACTGATACATCTCGTGAAAATGACGATGTCGGGGTCGAAGTGTGCAGTACGAGTGGGGAGTGATCTCTCGAAGGACTTCAATACTAACTGCGGTATAAGACAGGAAGATGCTCATGCCTGTATTCTTTTCAACTTCGCTGCAGAGAAAGCAGTACGTATGTCCGGAATCCAACTCAACGCAACCCTCCTTAACAGTACAGTTCAGCTTCTGGGGTACGCTGACGATTTTGATATTGCCGCCAGATCGGAACGTGCATTACGAGAAGCGTTTTTGGCCATAGAAGATGCAGCAAAGATACTTGGGTTGCACATTAATGAAGCTAAGACCAAGTATATGAGAGTCGGAGGATATGGACCAGGGACTTTTTTTTTTTTTTTTTTTTTTTTTTTTTTTTTGTTTCAATACCTCAAACAAAAAAGAACATTAATAAAACAAATAATTAGATAGATTATAAACTTGATGTGCTTTACCTTTTACTACCTGTTGGTATGTTAAGGTCTGATGGCTATATACAATTGGAGTGCTATTTCCCAGTCAGGGAATTTTCTCATTATTTAGAGGTGAGGGTCCTCTTCTTGTTGTATGTTAAATAAAATACTTGCTACTAAAAACTATATACAAGATTAATAATGATAATATTTACAATATTTACATGGTTTTATTTACAAGGATGGATATGAGAGAGTGGTGCTGGGGTTGGACTAGGAAGTTGGCAGGACGGGGCGATGGGATAGGATATTGGGAGTGGGGTGCTTTAGAAGCGGATTAAAGTATGGTGTTGACCGGGTTGAGTGGTCCCTTTCGGCCCTGCCATCTGGCAGGAAGGGAGGCTGGGGTGATGGCGCGGAAGAGTGGGTTAAATGAGGCAGGGATGTTGTCAAAGAACTTTATGTGTCTCCTTGTGATGTGCTGTTGAACAGTGTCGAGTTGTAATTCATTGTGAATGTGTGCCATGTTCCGTCTTTCGAGAGATGTTTGTTTTGTGATTTTTTGTAGAACGCTGTTTTGGTATGTTTGGAGTGACTTCAGGGCTGAGGGGTATAGGTAGTGCAGGATGGGGGCACCGTGAAGCAGTGTAGGCCTAAGGATGGCTTTGTAAATCAGGATCTTGAGTCTGAGTGACAGTCCTGGTGAGTAGAGTAAGTGATTTAGTTGGTGTGTTGTGGCTTTGGCTACCTGTATCCTGTATTTTGAGTGAGCTGTAAATGATAGGTGTGATTCCAATTTCATACCGAGGTATGTGAGTTGTCTTTTATTCTGTATGGTTTGCCCATTCAGTTTTGGCTGTTGTTTGAGTGTTTTCTTGTATGAAAAAGTGATTGCATCTGTTTTTGTGTGTTTATATGGATGTTAATGTTTTTTAGTTGGTCTGTGATTTTTTTGGGCAACTGTTTGGGCCTTGCGCATGGCGGGATCTGCATTCATGCTTGCTGTGTATATAGCAATGTCATCAGCATATATAGCAATTAAACAACGCAACAACATAAAAAACTGCTGGTATAGGACTAAAGACCCAACATACAGACCTATCATAAACAGTCACACAAGACAAATCACTTCCCTAATGTCGCAGTGGAAAACATCCCTCTGGCACGAACAATTACGCCGTAACCATTACGACCCCAAAAACTTCTGGAAACTAGTCCGAAGCCACAACACCAAATCAAAATCGGTGAAAATACAACGAGGCGATGAGCTTCTCACTCCCGCAGATCAGGCTACCCTACTTGCTGACTATTACGTCGATAGAGATTCAGTACGTACCAAAACCAACAGGAGAGGACAGTATACCCTATATCCTACTCAAACAACTCCCCAGGAAATCCCATATGTTTCTCCTCAATATTTTCAACTCATGCACACGCCTGAGATACTACCCTACTCAGTGGAAACATGCTATAGTTGTTCCACTTTTCAAACCCAAAAAAACGTGGAGCGGTAACGGAAGAATACCGGCCCAGCAGTCTCCTCAACCACGTCTCAAAAATATATGAGAAACTAATCCTCATACATGTCCGAAAACACTGCGACACACATGACATCATCCCCCCGGAACAAATCGGGTTCTCTCGTGGCGTTAGCTGCTATCATCACTTAGCAAAACTGCAGTATGATATAGCAAAAAACCTCAATAAAAATCTTGCTACCGCAATGATCTCATTAGATTGCACACAGGCATTTGATTCTGTATCCCACTCCACCTTAATTGATCAACTCCGGCTTCACCGATTCCCGGACCAACTGGTCGACATTATTGGCTCTTACATCAGTGGCCGAACATTTTCTGTCCGTGTCAAATCTGAGATCTCCACACTGCGCCCAGTTACCTGTGGTGTTCCTCAGGGCTCGGTCCTTGCCTCAGTCCTCTTCAATATATACACAGCCCATATAGTAGGGCAAAAGATTGACAATGTTCAAAACGCTGCATATGCTGATGATATCTACACAGCAAGCATGAATGCAGATCCCGCCATGCGCAAGGCCCAAACAGTTGCCCAAAAAAATCACAGACCAACTAAAAAACATTAACATCCATATAAACACACAAAAACAGATGCAATCACTTTTTCATAGAAGAAAACACTCAAACAACAACCAAAACTGAATGGGCAAACCATTCAGAACAAAAGACAGTTCACATACCTCGGTATGAAATTGGAATCACACTTATCATTCACAGCTCATACAAAACACCGAATACACATAGCCAACTAAATCATTTACTCTACTCACCAGGACTGTCACTCAGACTCAAGATCCTGATTTACAAAGCCATCCGCAGGCCTACACTGCTTCACGGTGCCCCCATCCTGCACTACCTATACCCCTCAGCCCTGAAGTCCCTCCAAACATTCCAAAACAGCGTCCTACAAAAAATCACCAAACGAACGTTACTCGAAAGACGGAACATGATACATATTCACAACGAACTACAACTCGACACTGTTCAACAGCACATCACGAGAAGACACAAAGTTCTTCGACAACCTCCCTGCCTCATTTAACCCACTTTTCTGCGCCATCACCCCATCCCCCCTTCCTGCCAGATGGCAGGGCCGAAAGGGACCACTCAGTCCATCATCTAATCCGGTTTTAAAGCTCCCCCATCCGTTATATTCTCTCCTATTGCCCCGTCCTTTCCAACTTCCTGGTCCCACCCTAGCCCCGCACTCTCATATCCATCCTTGTAAATATAACCATGTAAATATTGTAAATATTATTATTATTAATCTTGTACATAGTTTTTAGTAGTAGGCTTTTATTTTAACAAACAACAAGAAGAGGACCCTCACCTCTAAATAATGAGAAAATTTCCTGACTGGGAAATATCATTCCAATTGTATATAATCTCAGACCTTCAAATACCAACAGGTAGAAAAAGGTAAAGTTCATCAAGTTTTATAATTTATCTAATTATTTGTTTTATTAATGTTCTTTTTTGTTTGAGGGATTGGAAAAAAAAAAAAATGTTTGTCTACCACGGGTCTGAGATCAACTCCGGAAACGACATCTCTCGAGAAGTCAACAGGAGGATAGCAGCGGCAAGACGGTGCTACTTCGGCCTTGTGAAGCATTCTGGAAGCAGGTTCCTCTCGAACAGGACCAAGATCACTCTCTACAAAACCTTAGTCCGCCCTGTTTTAACTTATGGATCGGGGAGGCGTGGGCCTTTAAGAAGCAAGATGAAAATAGACTCCTGATCTTTGAGAGATTGATCTTGAGAAGGGTTTTTGGCCCTGATAGAGAGGATGGGATTTGGAGAAGAAGGAGAAATGCTGAACTCGCTGCCTTATATAAGAATATAGACTAGATCAAGTTTATTAAGATAGGACGACTTCGTTGGGCCGGGCACGTCGTACGTATGAATGATTCGGCGATACCCAGGAGGATGCTGTCTGGAAGGATGCCAGTGACATCGGATGCACGGGCTCTGCTGGGAGTCAACACTGGAGAGCTGCTGCAGCTGATCGTATTGACTGGCGAAGGCTTTTGGAGGAGGCCCACTCTCGGTGACGGGATATAGAGCCATCTATGTATGTATGCAAAGCACTATTATTATACATTACATATATTTTTAGGCCATTAACTTAGATAAAAGCCTAAAATATGCTTCAAATTATCTTATTTGTCATTTATAATTTTTGTACACACGATAAATTTCGAATAAATAAAAAAATAGTATATTGATAACTTAATTTTTTTTTCTTCAAAAAAATAAGATATAACTTTTGTAAACGCAGTAAATACCTGAAAAAGGTAATTATATAGGTAGAAAGCTCAATAGAGAAGGATACTAGTTCATGTCTTCCCCTTTCGATGGCCCTATAGCTAATAAACTGTTTTATTTAAAATGAAGCGGTAAAATAATTAAGAAAAAATTAAATTGAAAGGCCCGGAAGCATACATATACACGGAAACTGTATATAATTGTTTCACTCTCACTAATAAAGGACATTCCATTTTCATGAATGGAAAAATAATTTTTTGTTTATCTTCTTTTAATCAAGAGTTATAGAATTTTGGCCACAAATTCGACAAAATTCCAACTGTGCGGCGCCGGTTCGAATTCGGCTGGAGGGGTTGAAATTTATTTCGTGGTGGCCCCACGTAATGAATCTCGATCATCCAACTCTGGTTAGAATATGTTGGTAATCTGTAAACCTTAATAGGATAGGAAAGGATGTTAAACCCCAATAAGAAAATAAAATTAAATGGAAATAAAGGCGTAGTGTTGATAATATTGAGTTACTAACAATTGAAAGATTACGGGTTGGAAAATTACCAATTAATAAAATAGTGATTAAGGTTAATTTTAGTGTGTATAATTTATTACCGGTAATACCATGGTTATAAGTATAAGAAGTATAGTACCATGGTTGATAAGTACTTACCAGAAAAAAAAAAAATAAATAATCGTTTAAGTGTTACTTATAATATTTTTGTAAGGGTATTTTAATTCTTTTGTTTTCTTTTTCAACTGTTTCATCAACGAATTTTTAAAACTCTTTTTGTACACATTACAGCAATATGTACACATTTTTAGCATACAATTTGGGAAAACAATTAAAGAAACATGTGATTGAACTGCGTTTACGAAATTTTGATATTTCATTTAATCTTAAAGTAATAAATTCCATTTTTCAAATTTATTGAATTTAGGACCTATATCGTATAACGATGGGTAAAATGAAAAATTATACCGGCTATTTAAAGCAACGATTTCTGATCGACGCTTCAATATCAGAGGAAGGGAAAATTAGAGATTTTATTGAAGCACATAAATTACCTAAATCGTTTTACCTTGAACTTCGTTTAAGAGAAATGGATAAAAGATTGATACAAACCAAGAGTCTTGAAGAAACGTTAAATCTGATAACGCAAAAAAGGAGCCTCATAGTTGAATGGAATTTAGCACTGCATTTAAAAGCAATACTTAAAACTTTAAAATTTTTTACTAAATCATCAGGTATCTTGTAAATAACTATAAACTCGAAATTTATTTAACCAAATTATAACAGAAAATAGTGAAAAGTTAATTTTAAGTTAATGTTTGTATTGAGATCACTTTATCACATATACGCCAATATGTAGCTGACCAAAATGAAACTAAGTAGTATATATCTTATACAAGTTATAATCAGCTTTATGGAAGTAGTTATTTTGTAGTAATATGTATGGCGCCGAGGCGCTAGGACCTGGGATGGGTCTTGGCTTCCTTCATGAGCCGCCGCCATTCGATTCTATCTTCCGCCACCGCCTTCCAGTTCCCGACCCAAGCAGGCTTCGAGTATCTCTTACCATACCATAAGCCCCCCCTCTTCCTCGGCCTTCCAGCTCTTCTGGTTCGTTGGAGGATCTCCTCAAGTACTCTCCTCGGGATCTCTGGTTCATTCATTTTGGCGACATGGCCTACTCAACCAGGCCTCTCTAACTTCACAAACTTAAGTATATCCGATTCCCCATAGATACCATATAGTTCCACAGTTATACCCACATCTCTGACTGGTCCAATAATACGATTTAAAATTTTTCATTCAAAGATCATTAGGTCTCTTTCGTCGTCCAGCGAGATTGTTCAGCTCTGGGAGGCATAAGTTTATACAGGGTGGACAAGAGTCTTATAAAGAATCAACTTGATTTTCCTGCTGAATAACCTACCGCGAAAGGTCTTGATATGACCGAAATATCATCTTTTGGCGATGATGTGAGGCGCTTCTTAATCTCAGCAGACATATAATTTCCTGAAGACAAGTGATCGAAAGTAAGAAAATTCCTTAGTCTGCTCAAATGAATATGGTCCCACTATCTCCAGCTCCAGGTTAGGAGCTAGCTTGGTTAATCGAAAGTCCATAGACGACGCTGCCCTGAGGAGGTTTGTTGTGGACCCAGGGAATGAATTATTCTGATGACGGATACATTTTTATTCGTTATTCGAATAATAGTTCCATTTGTGAACACATCATCCGTTATTATATAAACATGAAGTTATTCGTCATTTGTTTACTCGTCATTCGTCATTTATTAGGTGAAGTGAATCAAACTGAGCTCGTGCTCATTCCTCAAAAAACTGAGCAGCTGCTCTGGTTCATTGTAAATAAAGAGAAGCTAGACAATGGAATATTCGCTAGGTTTATGGAGCACGTACTCCAAAAATATGGATTGATTATTGATTCGAACTCCCTCCTCATCTTTCTGAGTGAATAAAACTTTTTCGTAAACTCAGTAAAATGCTGAGTCGACGAAAGAGTAGACAGGCATTTTATTGATTACCTGTCCACAGAGTGTAGCGTTCTCACGTTTTATTCATTTAGATAGGTAAGTAGATATTAAGTAGGGAGGGAGAGGGGGAGGGGGAGGGGGAGGGAGAGGGAGAGGGAGAGGAAGAGGGTGTGGGAGAGGGAGAGGGAGAGGGGAGACTATTTACACCTCAAAAGTCGAACTTAATTTTTAAAATTGATCGAGCTAATGGTTTTCAGTTCGATATTAGTAGTTTTAAGATCTTGCTATGCCTTTTGAAAACTTCGAGTTTTAATGAAAACCTTAGCTTAAACTAAAACAGACCAATTGTATCATTAAAAAATCAACAATTTTAACGAATAGGAATATTATGCGTTAAAAGAAACCAAACAGCTATCACTGGAATTTCTACATCATTGACGAACATGTGGTGAGATCACGATAATGAAAAACTTAGCATCATGACATTGTGAAATTAAAACAAACTGAATTCTGTTCTAGATAGCACCTAAATACCCGAATTAGCGTCATGTTTTTAATAAAATTTTTGGAGAGCGATATATTATAACGAACTGAACTCTGCTTCTGAAAGATTCAAAACCTTGACAATTCACTTCCGATAATGAATAATATAGCAAATTGAATTCTGCACCAGAAATCCTCAAAACACCCAAATTTTCATCCGATTTAAAAATAAATTGTTGAATCGAGTGACATGGCTAAATTTTCTGCTCTAGAAATCTTCAGTGGATACTCGTCAATCTTCTTATGTTTTTCATCAATTTTCTTGGAAAGATCGAAATTATAACCAGCCGAATTCCGCTCCGAAAAACAAACATTTTTGTCTGATTTAAAAAAAAAAATCATGAAACCGGTGAAATTATAATGAGTGGAATTCTGCTCTAAAAAGCCGTAACTCACTCAAATTTGCGTCCGATACTCAAAAATTATCATGAATAAAGGTGGAATTACGTAAATTACATATATTTCAGAAATATATGCTATATTTTTGTCCCCCCCTAAAGAAATCCCTGCATACGCCCTAGGATGGATATTTGCCTGGGATGTTACCACAACTTTTTAGCTGAAATCGACTTACCGGAAATGCCACTTAATACCATCAATTTTCTCGAAACGGCTCTAACGATTTAGATGAAACTTGCCTAAAGTCTTCTACTTAAAGCCCTATAACTTTTCATTTTTATAGTACTTCACCAAGAAAATGCAGGGTTAAAAGTTATGACGAAACAGAAATTTCATTTGCGCATAGCTCAAAAAGTATGGATTTTATGATGGATTATATGTATAATTATATAAAAAGATTCTCTAAAAAAAAATGTTATTTTAATCGGACTATTATTAGCAAAGAAACATTGTATCATATAGCCTTTTGAACTACAACAGTGTATGTGAACTGCCTAGCTTAAACACGGAACGTATTTAAGATAAATGTATGTCTGAAATATTACAGCAACATTTTCGCCAAAATCAATTAACCGGAAATACCACTATACCACTTTATACAATAGATTTTACACATGTTTTCAATTTTCTTTAAAAGATCTCAAACTATTTTGATTAAAATCGTTAAATCAATATACAATTAAATGACCTTTAATATCTCCTAGGTCTTATCCTCATTGAAATAGTGTGACAGGGCTTAAGTGCCTAATTTTCGAAATGGCTTCTTCTGAAGTAACTTTAATTTTGTTTATTTGGAATAATTAACCATGTTTTATTGTTAGCAATAATAGAAAATGAATAAATATAAAGTATGAACAAATTTGATGATTAATTAATGGAGAAAAAAGGATACATATTTTCTCTGGTTGAAAACAAATTTCAGGAAATTAGAGTAGTAATATAGATGTATAATATGCCTTGGAAAGCTGAAGATTTTATAAAAATTAATATCTAACTTATGAAGTCGTATAAGACACTAGAGTGACGAAAAAAAACACATAAACTTTGTTGTGGTTGATATTGTCTACTTTTGGTTTATTATTTCCAGTAATAGACCTTCGCAATCGACCAAGAAAAAAAAATTTAACCCTCCTCAAAATTTGAGGTTTTATGTTTCAAGATACGTAGAATCCAAATATCGAATAAAAAAAAATTGAAGTAGGCATATTGGTATATATATATATATATATATATATATATATATATATATATATATATATATATATATATATATATATATATATATAAGTAGAGTTTGTTATACTTTAAATAAACTAAATAAGGCCCTTTTCAGACATGGCTTAAAGGCCGAAACGTAGAATCCTAATAAAAAAAAACAGAAATAATTTCAATCTTCATTTATTTATATAAACATATATATTTTTTATTAAAAATAGTGTCATGGTGTTCCAACAACCTGGACCGTTTTTTTTTAATCAGGGTCGTGAAACTAGCGGTATTAAATGCTTTAGAAACCTATCTTGTTATCCCTTCTAAGACACATCCACATATTGTCATACCCAGAGACAACATGAACATACTACACTCAATAAATAACACAAACATTCACGACTTACTGACTGAGGAAATCAGACTAAAAGTACTGCAACTGTTGAGTGTAAAGGAATCTGTTGAGGTGAAATGGGTGAAGGGACACTCAGGTATAGAGGGCAACAAAAGAGTCCTAAAATCATTTAGCCAAAAAGGCTGCCATCAGTGATATCTTGCCCTCTTACAGTAAGACTCCAATTTCCAATAAATAGATTATATCAAACAGAAAAGTCTGTTCTGTTTGATGTGATCCATTTAAACCTTGGTGAGTACCAACATGTATTTGATTTCTTGTCTTAATTAAACTGATAATTCATAAATGTTTTATAATATTGATTTATAATAATCTAATTTAATATGTATAATAATACCAAACTATATTTTGAATTGCTTATTTTTTAATTTTATGTGTGTTTTTAGAACTGAGGATGAATGTATATATAACATTCGAAACTATTTTTCAATAAAACAAATTTATAGAAGTGGCAAATAATTTATCAATCCCTAATTAGATTGATCCTTCTATACCAATGTCATCTATGCCAACAAATTATCAATTAGTTGGTTGTTAAGTGGAACACCATGTGGAAAGCTTAGACTAAATCACCCATTCTACACAAATACATTTCACAAATAATTCTATACAATCACAAATAAATACACAGCACAGAACACACATTGACGCAATTCCTTACAAAACACGGTAACACAAAATATTACTTAAAACAATTCAACATCATACATAATTCAACTTGACTTATCTTCTTCTTTGTTCTGAGGTACCGGAAACTGTAAGGTGACTTTAGTTGGAGGTCTAGTTGGCTGGAGAATAGACTGAAGTGCAGCAATAGAAAGAAAGATGGATATGATGGCAGTAGTATGATGGGAAGATAGAATGGGCTGAACCTCAGGCTCCTGCTGCTTATATACTCTCTCCGTTTCAATTCTTAATTTTAATTAGCTGTCTTATTGCTGAGAAAGTAACCGATGGAGTCGCAATCTAATGCCGGATGCATTGAAATGTGCTTCAATTTTTAACTTGATTGGCTGTATGTTGTTGAAGGTATTCAACAGAGTCCTCTTCTGTTGGATAAAGTCTATCAATTACGAAAGGGTAGGTGCGGCTATCTAAAGAAGAACATTTTCAACTACATTCTCCATGCAGATTCTCTGAATATCTAAAGCCGTTGGCATTGTTTCTTACTTACGGTGGTCTTTGTTAATTTGCCGATACTATAATTCTGTCTCTGATATTCTATTTTCTGATTAGTGCCTTTAGATCAAATAACAGCTACCACTCACTCCACTCTTATTATTTTTGTTATTAGATTTGTTTCTATAGTAGCAAAATATATTCACATTCTAAAAATTAATTTAATAACAAATAACAGTTGAGCAGCACTCGAAAATTTTTGTTTGTTTTCGAACTCTCTCTAATGCATATATATATATATATATATATATATATATATATATATATATATATATATATATATATATATATATATATATATATATAATATTCTGCAGAATAATAATAATAATAATAATAATAATTAACAATATACTTGGCTTACCCTCTTCTTTGTTCTGAAGTACCGGAAACTGCGAGGTAATGGAATATTATATATATATATATATATATATATACACACACACACATATACAAACATAAAAACAGAATTTTTTGGCAGATTAAAATTCTATATCTAAAAATAATCCGATTTATTTCAGAACTTAAATTTGTCGATCAAATCAACATTTTCAATAAAAAAAAATTTGAGATATTCATTTATTCATTTTTTTATAATCATCTTCCAAAATTGACACAAACAGAGTATAATATACATGAATCTGCAGCTTGGAAATGAGTGCTCTAAGAGAAAAACTCATAGTATAAAAGCTGTAGAGCATCAAATACATCATGTCAAATATAGGGTGTCCATTGAGGTGGTCGAAAACTTTAATTTTTTACAAGAGAGACAATACATACAACATGCCTGAGAATTAAAGTACTTCATTTTTTGCAAATCAAACTAGGCTAAAATACCAATTGCCAGCGATTGGGAGATTGATATTTTTAAGAGGTGTACCAGACCGAATTAAAAAATTGTTTGTGCTCAATGACAGAATTTGATACTCAACAACATTTATTTTTTAAAAGTAAGTGAATTAGTTCTCTTAATAGTGCTGATGATTCAGTGTAAGTTGTAGGCAGTCCTCAGGGCTAAGCAAAACAAGATACTATAAAACCATAAAAGCAATGAAGAACATATATAAATACAATAGGAAACAAATATATTTAATATTTGTTAATTATTGGTCTATCATGCCTATGAAATTTAATTAAGATAACTTTTCAAATGCAAGATGATTATTTTGGTAAATACAATGCTGTTAAAGTAATTGGATTTTCAGGTGGAATCTGCTATGTTGTGGATCAAAATCACAAAACTCATCTTTTTGTAATTCTGTATGAAGAAGGACGACAGATCCAAAAACCTATTGGAGAAGCTTTCAAAATTAGTATGTTTATCAGAATTTATATTAGACTACAAAAATCAACCCGTTTTATATTTAGCTATGGCTGAAACATAAATAGTGCAGACTATTCATGCCAGTATTGTTAATGTTGATTATAATTTCTCCATGAGTTATCACAATTAAAAATGAATTTCTTTAAGTTTAGAAACGTATGAATTTATTCCAGGAAAATATTATAGAGAAAGTCAAAATAAACTATAAATTCTTTTAAAGTAAGTATGAGTATTTCTTATACATAGCTAATATATAAATCATAAATATATATATATATATATATATATATATATATATATATATATATATATATATATATATATATTATAGTTTATCTTTAAGAATATTACTTAATTCACAGGAGATTGCTTATGCTTAGCCACTTCAGCAGCAGCACACAAAAAAATAATGTTGTCACCTTATTTGAATAAGGATTATAGATTTCCTCTTGGGAATGGCTGGCCACGTGAGTATTTAACAGTTATTTACAATTGTAATGTTTAATGCTTTTCAGGTAGTACTTTTGAGTTGACCTTTAATTATAAGTAGTCTGCTTTTATTTTTCGCAATCCTAGAAGTTTACTCACTATACAACTTGTCTTCAGTTATTTTGGTAGTTTCCATGTTCTCAGATTTTACTGCTTATGCAGTTTTTAGGTTTTAACTAATAACATTTCTTAACTCTACGGTTAGTTATTTATATTAAAACATAACTGTTAGCACAGATTAGTTTCTTCATTGAAGTTTATTTTCTTAATAATCTAGATTAGATTAAGAAATTATGATACTTGCTTCCCAATAATGAAAAAATTGGGATTCAAAAATCTTTTTGGATATTAATTACGCATATAGGTAATATTTTTTTTTTTTACAGAAAGTGAGGAAAATATTGGCTTGGCAGCACCTATTATGAAAAGTAATTGTCAGGTCTTTGCTGTTATTGAGCTAACCAAATCTATGTTTACACATGAATACTCGTCTGTAAGTGGGCAAATAAAGTTAATATATATATATATATATATATATATATATATATATATATATATATATATATATATATATATATATATATATAAAGTATAAAATTAATAGTTTAATAATTAAATATTAATGCTAAGAGTGGCAATAATAAATAAGATAACAGTAAATTAAAAGTAAAAAAAAAAAAAAAGACATTCTGGAATGAAAGTAGACTAATTTCTAAGTTATTTTAATCCTCTAAAAGGTTTGCTTCAATAGTTTTCTAAAAAAATTACTTTACTTTCCTTCAGAGAAATATGGAACTTTGTATAAAAACTGTTTTTCCATTAGCTCCCTCATGCGCATCAGATAAAAAAAGTACCTGATATGAACTTGTCTTAAAATTTTATTTTATAACAGAATCCTTAAAAAAAATTACCCCATCCCGTTAGGTGAGGGATCGGCAACCTGCGGCTCTTTTAGAAAATTTTGTGACTTCCTGAATATTAATTATTTCAGTAAAAAACCATTCCAAATTTTAGATACAATTTTTTTAAGACATTTGATCTCTCCACACTTAATATTCAAAGTGCCACAGAATAAGATAAAACAGGCACTTCTATGTGTGATTATTGGTTTTACATTGAGCAGATAAAGAAAACTGTTTTGTATTGAATTATATTTGAATGAAATTAAGGATTTGTGAAGCTGTATTTAAAGATGATTTTAAACTATTTTTTCTTTTTAATGCTAATGAGGGGAGTGCACATGTGTCGCTCACCAATTTTGATCAACATTTTTTGGGTGATTCTACATTGAAAAAAAGTTGGCCCGTATTCTTCTGTTTCATTCAATGGGCCTTAGTAGCTGAGCAAAAAAATAAAATATGCTGAAAATGCTTTATTTTATATCTCGTGTTTAGAGAATGATATCGACATGATTTTTTCATATAAACATTTGTTTTTTAGAATATATTATAGGAAAAATATAAATATTAAAAAAGAATAGATTTTTGGCCAAATAAATTTTAAAATGTGTTTTAATTATTAAGTAAACTTGTCTCATAGATTTTTCCACACCAAAAATGATTGCAGATTTAAATTCAGCACATCAATAAAGCTTAATGTTGAAAAAATCATCGAAAACAAAAATCTTTTTTTCAGTCCCGAGTGTGATAAAAAATTTTAAAGCCGCAAATTTGCGTTTGGGTTTGAAGCTCTGTATATCCTCTTCAGTTTACGCGATATCGATGTTCTTGGACTAATTAAAAAGAGGAAAGTTTCTTCTTTCCATACATATAAAAAACTATTGCATTATCTTAGGTGGTCTAGGTAAAAAAAGGTGATTACCATATAAAAACAAAATTGAAGTTTTTTGCGGATAACGTTCGTTCTAAAACACGAAGTAACATCACTGTTAAAGCAAATTGCATAGTTTAAAAACCTTTACTGATGCCCCAAATTTGGTTTTAATTTTTTAAAGGGTTCCTGATTTATGAACGATTTTTTGAATCTTAAAAAAAATTTGAAGGGACTCTCTTTTGCAAAATTTTTGAGCCAAAAGTTTTATTTTTATATTCGCTCGAAAATTTGGATGTAGGGGTTTTCAAAGTGCTAAAACCAAACCTGACACCAGTTTTGAATACAAAAATTCTGTTAATATACTTCACTTCGTAGAGAATATCGTTATCATTAAATACACCTTTCATGTCTCTCTAAAATTAAATTATTTAGTTTTAAAAAATTGGATCACTAAAATTTACTAATTCTATATCTCCAATAAGTTTTTATATTACACATAAATACGGCCTAAAAGGTTCTTAATGTTTGTAATCAAGAAATAGTAGATAATCCCCTTTAAAACACTGCTATAAATATTATCGTAGACAAAAAAAACAAGAAAAAGTAATATTAAATATCAGAGGGACCAAATTTTTTTAATGGAATAATTAAATTTTGGAGTGTTCTAGCAGGACTATTGAGTTATTTGTAATGTAGATCAGTATTATAATCGGGCAAAAATATATTTTTTATTGCGATAATGTTTATAGCGGTGGTTTAAAAGAGTTATATTTACTATTTCTTGATCACAAATAATGCTTTTAAATTATATGTACATGGTTATGAACCCAGCCTTGCTCGGACTTATCTTAATATTACTTTTTCTTATTTTTTTGTCTGCGATAATATTTAGAGCAGTGTTATAGAAGTATAATATTCGTGATCCAGAAATAGTAAATTTTAGTGATCCAATTTTTAAAAACAAAATAATTGAATTTTAGAGCGACATGATGGGTCTATTGACGTATGTAATGATAACGATATTCTTTACAGAGTGAAGACGCAATTTTTTTATTCAAAACTGTTGTCAGATTTGGATTTAGCCCTTTGAAAAACTTCTAAATGCAAAATTTTCATAAAACCGCTCATAAATCAGGAACCCTTTGAACAATTCAAATCAAATTTGGGGCATCGGTAAAGGTTCTTACCTACGCAATTTTCTTTAACAGTGATGTTCCTACGTGTTTTAGAACCAACGTTATCCACAAAAAATTTCAATTTTGTTTTTATATGGCAATCGCCTTTTTTTACCTAGACATCTAAGATAATGCAATAGTTTTTAAATGTATGGAAAGAAGAAACTCCCCTCTTTTTAACTAGTACAAGAACATCGATATCGGGTTAACTGAAGAGGAGATACAGAGCTTCAAACCTAAAGGTAATTTTGCGGCTTTAATTAAAAATTTTGAGTACACTCGGGACTGAAAAAAAATTTTTTTTGTTTTCCATGATTTTTTCAACATTAAGGTTTATTGATGAGCTGAATTTAAATCTGCAATTTAAAATAAATAAAATAAAATAAAATAAAATAAAATAAATCTGCAAAAATAATTTATGAGGCTTGTTTACTTAATAATTAAAACACATTTTTAAATTTATTTGACCAATAATCAATTTTTTTTTAATGCTTATATTTTTCCTTTAACATATTCTAAAAAAAACATTTTTAGCTGAAAAAAATCATGTCGATATCATTCTTCAAATACGAAATAAAAAAATATCGCATTTTCAGTATGTTTAACTTATTTTTATCAGCTCCTAAGGTCCTTGGATGAAACGGGATGATATGGTTTATCTTTTTTTCAATGTAGAATCACCCAAAAAATTTTGATCAAAATCGGCGACAGACACACCATGCATTCCCCTTTTAAGTTTAATATGGCTTATTCTTTCTCACTATTTATTTGTATTTAATAACTTACAAACTACTTTTATTATTAAATATCATGGCTTAAAAGACTTGAAGGCTTGATTCTGAAATATCCTAGGTCTACTGAGGAATCACTGAATATTTCTCTCTTGAAAACTCTGTCGAACCGAGCAAGATTTGACTTAAATTTATTACAAATATGATTCAGATGTCTCCCAATTTGTTTTTTTTTATTATATGTTTAGTTATTCATTTTTAATTGTTGACCTAAAATATCAAGAAGATTATAAATATCTTCTAGAATTCCTGGATACATGTTTTGTGGTGCCGCATCTTATGGCTTTTGATGAATGATTCTCAGTTTTGCAATTGTAAAATTGGAGATTCTTAATATGTTAGTTAACAACCTCTGTGATATATAATAAATTTCTGGTTTAAAAAAAAATGGAAAATTTTCAGTTTTCATATACCTTCCTAACTAGGAGATGGGCTCGAGAAAAATCAAAATATAATATATTATGTATTGGTTGGGTATTATTTAATTTTAACCGATTTTTCTTCATCAGAGTAAATTTCTATGAACAGTCGCAAGGCTTGAAAAACGATGTTTTTATATCTTCATATTAAATAAATAAAGTCTTTATAAAATAGTATATTCCTTGGTTTGAAATCAATTAAAATAAAATGAATCTTTGAAAGTACGAATATAATAATCACTGGCTTTTGGACATAGCCCAATATTGAGCAAAGACCTCCACCAGTTTTTTCCAATTTTCTCTTGAGTTACCTTTTCTCATCCAGTCTTTGTTTGCTACCTTTGTGATATCATCTCTCAATCTCATCAGTTGTGTTCTTGTTCTTCTTATCACAGGTATTTACCACCAACCCATCATTTGTTTTTTCCATCTTTCAAATGCGAGCAGTTTGGTTTTTGAGACATTTATTTTCCTTCCTACTCTAATAGGTATTTTAAATCTTTTTTCATTTACATAGATTCATTTATTCTCCCAATTTAGATGTTTGAATATTTTCACTTCCGATGCTGTGATAAATACTGGAGGTGATGCCTGATCTCTTTGTCTCACACTTGTTTCTCTATTAAGTCATTGTCCTGTTTTATCATTTACTATTTTCCTTGATTGTTTTTAGAGTTAGTTGTACTATTGTGTTTATATCTTTTTATTAATACTGTGTCAAAAATTAAACAAATCCTATATTGACAATTTTCCTCATTGGTGGTGTTAACATGGCATTATCTCTCCTCATGCTGTTGTTCATTCGGCTTAGATTACAGTTTTGATTTTGAGACTGGATGTTATGTATATAACAAGAAGATAAATTGAATGATCAGAAAGATATTTCTTGTAAAATAAATAGAACAATGTTCATAAAATAATTTATGAATTTATTTTAGATTGATACTGAAGCCATTTCATTACTAACCTCTCTCTTTGGTTATTTGGCGGAAGAAAGTGAAATAAGTACAGAAATACAAATGTTAATAACATTTATAAATCCAATGATGAAATTGATTACCAAATATCTAGAATGCACTCTTCATATTGCTGCTATAATTTCCCAGTTGACGGTAAACATTATTATTACAAGTTATGTCATTTAATTTGATAAACAACGTACAGTGATATCAAAATACCATAAATTAAATTTTCTTTTTCTTTCAAATACTTTAGAAAGTTTAGTAATTAATCATGATAAATATCATATTATTAATTTATGGCATTCCATAAAATTTTATTTCTTTTCTTTTATTCAATGAATATTCCATCTGTCCACAACAACATCTACGCTTTGGGATTGTTTCCCCATCTTCAGGATTATTCTCTTTTAACCAGAATGATATTATATACAGGATACTGTATTTGTCAAATAGTTTCATTAGGAGTTATTAGCCAATACTTGTTTCACTAGTTATGGAATAATTATTTATTTCAATAGAACAATATAAATGATATTTTCATCCCTTCATTATTTTTGTTCATCTTTTGATTTTTTATCATGATATTTGTTACTATCATTATAGATACAATTAATATTAATTTGATAAAATAGAGGAAGAGCATTTTATATTACTTTTCCAAATGATTAAGATATTTGATTTTCAATATGCTACTATAACCAGAATTTTATTTTTGAAATAAGGACCTCTCGAAGGACCTCTATCCTCGCCAAAGCTAATACTATTTTAAGAATGTTACAACATATAAATAAATTTTATAAGGTCTGATTTTTCAAAGTTTTAATTTGAGTAATTTTTTTTTTAGATAAATTTTTTTTTATTTAGTGTTATTTGGATTGTTATTCAAATCTCTTTTTTTATAGAGAAATTTTTCAGTTAGTATAAGATCTAAAATTTAATGAATATTGTTACTTTAATCCTACAAAATTGATTGACTACAGTTTTTATTAATATTGCTTATTTTATTTATAGGGTGAAAACAAATATAGCTTTGTTTAAATATTTAGCAATTTTTTATAAATAATATTTTTATATATTGGAGTGTTCACCTTAATCAACAAACATATAAGCAATTTTTTTTTTTTTTGATTTCTGACATGACGAAAAAAAAAAATAAAGATAACGTAGGGACCATTACAATGTGACTATTATCATAAAAACTCTGCTTCGATATAACATAACAAAGAACCGTTGTACTGCCAACCATCAGGAGTAGTCGAGATGCAGCAGTCAGAAGACCATCTCATTGCCCAGGAGTGCCAATGAAATATATCCCCTTCTATTACCTTAAAGCAGTAGTCAAATGCCGTTACAGTGGACAGTACTAGTGAAAGTATACTCTTAGGTGTCCTGCATACAGCCTTATATCACAACAGGCTTAAGACTTTGACAGCTTAAGAGTTTTAGAAACTAAAGTATTCATAAGGGAAAATACGGTTCTTACTGAGTTTGTCATATACTAGTTTATCTTAATCAATTTACCATTTCTAGTAGTTATAGTTGAGCTATGATTTGTAAATAATTTTACATTTGAGTACACTCTTCCATTATGCTGTTCTGGTTAATTGGGTGTATTGTTCTACTCCTCTTATCTTACCTGGCTTCTCTATTTTTCTTCTTTTCTACTTCCAAGGACAGCTTTACTATCTTCATATCCAAAAATCTTAAGTTTCATTCTGACCCACATTTCACTTTCCCTATCTCAAGTTTCTAAAGCTCAAATGCTTCTTGTATTAGATTTCTGCATCTGGGATTATTCTAGCATGCTCTTGTCACTACTATATTGTATTCACTGTAACAGGTCTTTTGGCCAGAAATAATAATTATTTTTGTACACCTTTGTTATTCATAAGAGACCTCGTCCCAGAATAAAGTTGTTTTTTTTTCTGCTCTATTCTCTGAAGCATATTAAACTCACTTCATTCTTTATGCAGTGGGACTTATAGTAAGTTTTATATGTTGAATTTTCTTAGAAAAAAAGTTTATTTTTTTTATAACAAAATTGTAGTGAAATGCCATTAAATTACTTGTTTATTTAGACTACTTACTGATGATTAAATAGGTCTTATAATAATCTACAGCTGATTATGATGTTTAGTTTATGAATAAAAATGAGCTGGGGGCCGTAAATAGCTCATTCTGTGTAAAGAAAACTATCAGAAACCAACAATATAACATAATTTATACTGAAGATAGTACTAGCTCACATTGCCACTTAGAAACTTCAAGAATATCGTGAGTAATACTTTCAAATAATAATAATCTTAAATAATTTTTCCAGTTAATTACATATTTTAAGTACAATAGAAATCATTGTTTGAATATTGAATAATTTGTCTTTTAGAAAACCGGCTCTATTGTTTTGTATCTCTTCATCTTCAAAAGGATTACGATCCTCTGCCTAGTTTAATCATTAATCCTTGATCACTAATACTTTTCTTCCTTCTATTTGCTAATTTACCAACCTAGCCTTTCAAAAGACGACAGGCTGAACCATTGATAGAGGTGGGCCATTCCAATCAACATTTGGAATATAACGGCTTGTTCCGTTCCACCAGAGGAATGGTTCCATTTTTTGATCAGTTCCATCTTTGTTCCAACCCCATGATATGATATCTTGATCAACGATTTTCACTCTGATCCATCTTCGTTCCAATCTTAAAATATGACGCAATTTTACCACGTGTATCCCATACTGTAAACTTTGAAAATTATTAAACAATAAATCAGTTTCGTTTTAAGATTCCAAAAAAATTTAAACAAAAGTAGTAATCTTCCATAATTCTTCAATTTGTTTTTTATATATATTTTTGATAAGTATATATATACATATATATATATATATATATATATATATATATATATATATATATATATAAAGATAAAAGACAAATAAAGAACAAATAAAACAGTAACATTATCAACATGTTTTATATATATATATTTTATTTGTTTTAAATCTATCTAATGGATCTTTTGGCCATAAATAATCATTATTTTTATACTATACATCTTTATTATTCTCAAGGGATTTTGTGCCAGAATCTAAACTAAAAGACGCTTTGATTAAAGAAGGATAAAAAGAATTATATTAGGAAAAAGCAATTCAGATTAGTTTTTATCGTCCTAAAAAATCCTTAAATATGAATTTTCATAAAAAATAAAAAAAATCGAAATTTCTGGACTGCTTTTTATTCCTGCGTTCACATAAGCATTCATAACTCCTCAGAATTTTATCCAATTTAACGTTAATACATCCATTGAAAAGCTGAATTTCTGATCTCTGACCCACACCAATCACTTTTAGAATATATGCCTTTGGAAGGGAGAAAAGGTACCCTAAAATAAAACAAAATTCATCAAACGTTTTATTTTATATCTCCGGTTCTAACTTGTTTACGGAGGTTGGGTTAGTGCCATCTCGTGACTAGAGTCTGGGGAAAGGAGATTCCCAAGGCGAAGATAGCCGATTCCACCCGAATCCTCCCTTCTTTTCTCTCTTTGCTTTTTCTGCGTGATTTTACCCCTCTTATGGATTTTAATTTTTTTCAACTGATCTTCATAATTTAAAGTTCATGATTAAGAACAAGTTTAATAATTAATGCCATAAACTTATTTTAACAATTTAATTTTCTGTAAAAATTAGTTAAATAAATGTCATTATTATTATACATCATGATTAAAATTCATAAAATTATCCATTTACTATCGTATAAATTAGAATTCAAAAAAATTAAATCACAATCAGTATCGCAACTTCGAACTGATAGAAGAGTTCAGACCACTGTGCGATGTAACAAAGTGTGGTAAAATATTTTTTTATAGAGAAACAAAGTTGATATTCGTTTTTCGCATCCCAAAAAACCTTCAGATACGAATTTCCATAGCAATCGAAAAATAAATATTTTTTACTCAAAATTTTTACCTCCGTCCCTTCGATTTTTGTTCGGAAATCATATAAATTGCGATAACTTCAAAACGACTCCACCGATTCACACGAAACTTGGGAGAGGTTTTGGGCTTTATAAACTACACGAGATGGCACTAACCCGACCTCCGCAAACAAGTTAGAACCGGAGATATAAAATAAAACGTTTGATGAATTTTGTTTTATTTTAGGGTACCTTTTCTCCCTTCCAAAGGCATATATTCTAAAAGTGATTGGTGTGGGTCAGAGATCAGAAATTCAGCTTTTCAATGGATGTATTAGCATTAAATTGGATATAATCCTGAGGAGTTATGAATGCTTATGTGAACGCAGAAATAAAAAGCAGTCCAGAAATTTCGATTTTTTTTATTTTTTATGAAAATTCATATTTAAGGATTTTTTAGGACGATAAAAACTGAATTGCTTTTTCCTAATATAATTCTTTTTAGCCTTCTTTAATCGAAGCGTCTTTTAGTTTTTGTGCATTTAAATTCATTTAATACAATGGGAAATATTTGTTTCTTATTTTACACAAAAAATAAATCGATTGGTATACAGGAACTTTTAAATCCATGCACTGCAAAAGCAGAAAACAATAATATAAATAATTGTTTAAATTACATAAAATATTTTTTTTCTCTGCTCCTTTTTTTTATTTGTTTAAAATTGTATTCATATTATTTATATCTTGTATAATATTTAATGGTTGTTTAATATTGTTGACTCTAATGGAAGGGATATGATCGCATTTTCTATTCATTTCTATAATTGTTATATTTAAGGTAGGTTTGTTAATTCTTGGTATTTTATATTTATTTAATTTATGCCATATGCTAGTTTTCTTTTTTGAGAAATTAGGTTGTATTATTTCGTTAATAATTATATTATTTATACGTTTTTTATAAATGTCTTTATTATTTATCATCTGATTAATATTTTTCTTCAAGTGTATTTTATATAGCTGTTATTTTTTAATTAATTTACCTAATTACTAATTATAGAAATATAATATAAAACCTTATGACGACTCAGTATGAGAGCGGTCAAATCACGCATGAAAAGCAACGAGAGAAAAGAAGGGAGGATTCGGGTGGAATCAGCTATCTTCGCCTTGGGAATCTCCTTTCCCCAGACTCTAGTTTTTTCCTAGGCTAAGTAGGATAGAAGGCCATGGTGGCTGAGCATTTTAGAACAACAATCTCATGTCAGAGAACTCCCAACAAGGGGTTTTTTTTTTTTTTTTTTTTTTTTTGTATGACATACATATGTTATAAATTTCCATCTTCTCATAATGCCTGGAGTAGGTTGTTAACAAGATATTCCTTCCCTAGGTGGATAAGAAGATAGGCGTATTAAACCATAAAAAATAGCAATAGATATTAGGGATAAGTTTTGTTTGGAGGATTGAATATGAAAATAGGCCATGAAACCATATTTTAACAGATTGATTCTTGATATGCTTGGATAGTAAAGAAATAAGATTATAGTCTTTTTCTGAGAACAGATTAGGGACTTTAAAAAAAAAAAAAAAGAAATATATATATATATATATATATTTCTTTTTTTTTTTTTTTAAAGTCCCTAATCTATATATATATATATATATATATATATATATATATATATATATATATATATATATATATATATGAATGGTAGAGTGAATATCTAAGGAGTAACAGTCTCAAGAAAGAACATTGTGGTCTTGGTTAATAATAATGACGAGAAGACTGTTCTCTTGGGCCAGCAAACCGAGCCAGCCTTTATCTGCCTGTAAAGATCCTAGTTTCTGTGTTGATTTACTAAGGTAAATCTGTTGATTGTTTTCCCAATGGAATTGACTTATGATTGTGTCTCTTTTAACCTCATGTAGCTGGATCATCTTATCTATAACTTTCTGGGAGACAAACTGGCTGGCAGTCTTGGCGTCTTTCCCTCTCAATATTATCGTGGTGTTCAGTCTTGAGTTTTATGGTCCAGGCTGCCACAATAGAATAGATTGTGCCTTCTGTGGTTTCCTCTATTTTCAGTGGCTCACCCCTCATTTCCATTGAATAGCCAATCTGAGCCTATTTTGAATGGTCTGTAGATTTTATTTATTAAATTGCAATCTGTTATTAAAATTTCTATTTATTTTTCTTGCTTTCTTTAATTACAATGTTTGGGGCAATAAAGCCACAACATGCTGATATAGTGTTGTTTTTTTTTAAGTGAACACTTCTATATGTACAAATTGCGATACAATAAACATACCTACCCCTACCTTTTTTTTTCGTACTTATAACATTACAAGAAATTAAGAAAACTATTCAACTAAAACATAATAATTATGGTTTTCTTAATATTATTTGTTATACTTAATGCCCAAATATTATTAGGAATTTGGTGATAATGGCATAATCTAATTTTTATAACTCATAAGTGTCTATATGGTATTTTAGTTAATTATCTTAAATTTATCAGAATTATTGATCTCCATTTTCACTAAAGAGATGACAGTACTTACTTAAAGCTGTCATTTTATGTTCTTAAGTTTTCATTGGAAAACATATAACAACTAAACAAAGCATGATGTTACCTATAAGAAATATAATGAAGCTTAGAACAGAATTTGTTGTTTTAATCCAACTGGAATCCATTATAATTTCATTTAGTTCAAGAAATGACCAAAGTTTTTTGGGGAATTCAATGAGAACAGCAAAAACTATTAAAGGGAAAGAAAAGAATGGTCAACATTGGCTCCTTGGAATTCCCATCAAGTTCAATGAAGTCACTGGTAAAAATTATAATTCAAAACTTTATAATTTAAAAAATAGAATTAGATCACAAATTTCTGGATTCCATTAGGTCTCTATTGTTTACAACTTGTCTAAACCATTTAATATAAACACAATTCTAATTCATGGCTTTCCTGAAAAACTTTTACCTTTCATTCCTTCCGTTAAAGTATTCCAATCCTGAATTATCATTCACAGATATATCATCAAATTAAAAATAAATTATACAATATCAGTGTCAGATTCATCAAGGATTACGATACTTCATCAATATACTGATTCAACATCAATTTTCTGCAGAATTTCATCAATTTTTTTAAGAATACTAATGTAACAATCAGTGAACTATCATCATTATATATTTTTAGGTGGGATACAGTTTGAGTTCCGTTGCACGGAGGAGCTAAATATTAGTAAAAAAAATAAAAAATTGCTTGAAATATCTTGTACATTTTTAGGTTTTATTCTTGAAATGTATGAGCTAACGGATGAATTATTTAAGCATGTATGTATAATGATTACTAAATTACAAACACAAATTTTCAATTGTAAAGAAATATTAACCTAACTTTTCAGGAGAGGGAGATAATTGTCATTGAAGACATGCTAAAACTTCAAACATCCCATTGTAACCATGATCTTCTTGAATTTCAGGATGGATCTGATTCATATGAAGTATCAAATGACATATATTCGTAAGTATATTTTAATTAAAATAGCTGAGTAATAGAGCTGTGTAATATTTAATATATATGTATTATTTCAGAGAGAAAAAAAAAAACTAATTATAGAAACAAATTTTAAACTGAAATATTTTTTAATTAAAAATTATTAAAACTTGTGAGCATTAATTTCATCCATCTTCCATTACAACCCTACTAACACTCTTCTACAAAATTCAACGTTTCGGGGTATTGCCCCATCTTCAAAAATATAACCTATAATGCAATGAATATGCTAAAAACATATTTATCATACTTCAAAAAATTTCAAACTATAATCACATTAAAAATTTATATATATATATATTCTGTTGGTTGAAAATAAATATATCATTTACAAAGTCGAATCTTATATTGTCCATATTTGATTTATAACCACTGTTATTTAGTCCTACTATAAAAGTATTCATTATTTTACATTCACCTAATTAAAATGATAGTTATTAGGAGCATACATTGATCTATTGTAATGTTATATTGACCTTAAACCTGTTTGGATTAGTCTAAATCTGGTCAACTGTTAACTTATTTATCTCTGACCCTTACATCTTTCTGACCTTTTAAAAAATGAGCCATTGATCTAAACAAACCGTAATCTGACGGTGCAATATCTGGGTTATACTCCGGATGAGGCAAAATTTTTACTCCTTGCAGTACTGATTTTATCTTGGCCAAACGAGAACGATGTGCAGACGTATTTTCATGTTGCAAAATGGCTTGGTTTTTGTTGACCAAAGCGGGGTACTTACATTCAAAACTGCATAAACTCTGTCTAGCTGTTCACAGTGAAGGTTTAAGTCCACTGCCCGACCATCAGGACAAGCTCAAAATACATAAAGCCTTTGAAGTTCCACCAAACACAAAGCATCACTTTTTCTCAAACTGATCTTGGCGAACCTCTGGTTTTGCAGCTTCATCTGACCGTATCCATTAATTATGTTTGCTAGGGTTTTTTTAAAATATCTACTTTTTGTCACTTGTGATAATTTTTTTCCAGAACGTGTCATCTTTCGGATTTAGAATCAAAATTTTGAACTTTTCAACTCGCTGCTGGGCTTGGGCCTCTGTCAAATAATTTGGGTCGGACCTTGATCTTAAATGCCCAGGTTTTTAAGATGACGAGCCACTGTGGCATTAGAAGCCCCTGCTACGGCAGATAAATCACGAGTAGTTGCATATGGGTCCTGGTTCACACATTCAAGATGAATGTCATCATTAACGACCGATGGGTGGTCTGATCTGGTCACTGATTCCCATTGTTGAAACGCCTGAACCAAAGTGTGGCAGTATTTCAATGGATTGTTGACTCTCCTTCTATGGCACAAAGTTCTTCAGCGGCTGCCTTTGCGCTTATACTTTTTTTCCATGAATGTCTCAAAAGACTGCGAATCACGATTTTTTTTTCTGACATTGCACATGCATTTTACAAATGTAAATGACACCATAAAGCCAACTCAAGTCACAAGGAATTAAAGGATTAGTCAAGGTAAAAATTTATGTAAATAGTAGGAACAAAAACATTCTTATAGGATTAATTATGAGTTTTGGAATTAAGGGTTGTGTTCATGCACAATGACTTTTGTAACAATCTAGTTTATTATTATTATTATTATTTAAATACCTTGTGTCTATTTGGAACTAATGGCTACTTTTATATTTTTAGTTATGTATATTGCTTCTATTATTTTTTTTTATTACGAATTTCTAAATCCAAAATTTTGGGTTTTTCAAAATCCATAAAAAATTTATGGTTGGACTTTGTGCTATGTTGAGCTGATCATCTTTGTACGTAATATATTTATTTTCAACCAACAGAATATTGCTGTATATGTCTACACATATATGTGATCATAGTTTGAAATGTTTTTAGAATATTCATTGCATTGTAGGTTATATTCTTGAAGATGGGGCAATACTTCGAAACATTGATTGCTGGATGTTTTAGAAGAGTGTTTGTGGGGTTATAATGGAAGACAGATGAAATAAAGGTTCAAAAGTTTTAATAATTGTTAATTAAAATAAACAAAATATTGTGTTCAATGGTATCGATGTACAAACAAAATCCATGTAATTTTTATGCGTAATATTTTATTTTTATTTATTTTTTATTTTGATCTCCTATGACTGAATTTTCTTTGATAATTTACTTTATCTTTCTTTTCATGATAAAACAAATACCAGCTAGATCTCCTTAATTCTTATCTTAATTCCAATCTCCTTTCTGACTCCAATGATACTCTATCTTGAAAAACTGTTCTTCAGTCTCCATCTCTTCATCGTTCCATTTTCTCCAACTCATCACACTTGCCACTCCGAAACCTGGTCTGCATGTCATCGATTAAGCGCGGAGTCTTCTTTCCTCTTCTCAAGTGTCTGTTCCACTCCTGTCCTCTCATGACTTAATCCAAAAATCATACAATATCCAAACTCCTGTAATCCTCCTTAAAACCATAACTTTCAGCAACCTAGACGCCCTCACCCATGAAAATATTTTACCTGATTTTGAAACCCTGTTTTGGGGTGAAATCTATTCCTGTTCTTCCATGGATTCCATGGTTGGCATCTTCACCTCTAATCTTATCCATATCCTTGATACCCAAGCTCCACTCAAAACTTCTACTTTCCGTCGCCCGCCAGCTCTTTAGATGTGTCAGAACATTAAAGATATGCAGAGGAGATGAGAGGGCGCTTTAGATGTACAAGGCTAGCAGATGACCACCAAGGATTTAGGGTACTCCACAATTTGGCACAGACAACTATAAGGCGAGCGAAATCCAACTACTACCATGAAGCCCTTTCCTCTGCTCCCGATTCTAAATCAAAATGGCAACTCCTTTGAAAACTCTCTCTTTGTAAATCCTCTCCCTCATTAGTCTTCCCAGTTTCACCCAATGAATTAAATTCATACTTTTTATCAGCCTCTTCTAACACTTCTCCAACCCCTTCTTCCAGCTTTTCCTTATTACCATAATTGAATTCCGATAATTTTTCTTTTTCTTACATCTCGCCTACCAACCTTATAGCCTCCATAATGAAATCTCACAAGAACACCACAGGATCTGATGAAATACCTGTTAAATTGTTAAAAATCTTGCCTGAAATCCTACCTGTTCTTCTCTTCATTTATTTTCTTTCCCTCGAAAATTCAGTATTTCCTATTTCATGGAAAAAAAGCCTTAGTCCATCCTATTAGCAAAACCTCCAACCCTATATCTCCTAAAGACTATAGCCTAATTTCCATCCTCTTTAACCTTTCGAAATCCATAGCAAGAGTAGTCCAATCACAAGTAACAAATTTCTTTGAAAAGTCCAAACTATTCAACCCTCTCCAATCTGGTTTCTGTCCCAGTTTCTCCACACAATCCACTCTAGTCAAAATCACCAGTGATATGCCTCCCTGAAATCCTACTGGTTCTTCTCTTCATATGTCATTTTTCTCTCCAAAATTCATTATTTCCTACCTCTTGGAAAAAAGCCAAAATCTCCAGACCTGGTTTCTCCACACTAAATACTCTTGTCAAAATCACTGGTGACATACATACCGCTAGGAGGATATGACGGCCGATAAACATTTTTTTTGTTCATATTAATTATATTTCTTGAGACAAGAATTTATATTGTTTGCTTATTTATTTTTATTGAAAATATTGTAAACATTATTTGATTTTTATTTTGTAATTTTATGGTCACATTTTGATTCTCTTTTATTTGTTCAATTAGGTTCTTCTTAAGGGATCTACTCCCAGAATAAAGTTCTTTTTCAATTCTGTTCTATTCTAAAAATCATCTTTAGTTTTATACTTATTTATCTTGTTTTTAAAACAGATATACCTGGTCTCCTGAAATAACAAATAAGGAGGAAACAAATTTGATATTATTTCGTAATTTTGTCAAATCTTATGTTGGACATATTTTCTGTAATATAACATCATTAAATGAGTTTATGATTTTTATTAAAAGAACGCATTTCACTTCTAAAAAGATATACTACAGGCATATACTTGTAACTACTCACTTTATTGTCACTTTCTTAAAGAAGAATGAAGACTACTTTTCACCAATAGAGGTATAAGCTTTTTACTAATTATTTAATCCTTATACAATTTGTGTAATGAATAAGCATTAATTATACAATTTATATTATGTATAAACATTAAATACATTTTGGTAACCATTGCTATACTTAAAACTCCATTTTATCACTTTTATAAAGAAATATGTAATTGTACTTATTTTGAAGATCCATAATATTTTCTTATTGGCCAAAGCTCAAGTCTTGAGGGCTTCTCGTAGAAGCCCTCATAAACATTAAAAAGTACAGTATTAAAATAAATCATAAAAGCAATTTATAAGAAAAATGAATATTGCATTTACAATTAGATTTAAAAAAAAATGTTTGTGTACAATTAATGTGATTTTTTCTGATAAGTAAGATTTGTTCCTTTCTTATTTATAAGTATTTATTCAGATAGATTTTTAGTTAAAATGGATATCTTTGAATTTTCTATTTTAGGGGATTTAGATTTATTTTATCTTCACCTTTGGTATATCCTCGGAAAACCAATGGTGAAGAAATAGTAAAAATTAATCATTATACCCCCAAGGTAGAAAATTCGGACTTAAAGCCCATACACGATCAGTTAACTGGTCCGGCTTTCTGTGTGACCTCATTTCTGAATGATAAATGAAGCTGCGTATCAGTTTTTTGGTCCGGCCGCCATATGATTGGACTGCATTGGGCCCACATACGATCAGTTAACCGGACCGGTTTTGTTTCTGATTCTTATTTGAACGATAACTGAAGCTACTGTGCAGACGTTTCGTCTGGCCATCCGGCTTTTTTGGCCTGATCTTCGAGATGGTTCGTCAGATTTTTCTATGCCTTATCTTATCAGCTAGAAAAATAGGTTGTCTTGGCTACTGCGAATAAGGAGAATATGTTATTTTTTTTCATTGAAAATTATTGATTGCATCCCGCGTTGTGGGATTTAAAATATCCTGATCATAGCAATAAATTAAAAAAAAAAAAAGTGTAAGATCTATCTGATAAAATAAAAGTAATTGAACCGAATAGTAATCGGGATTCAGTTGCAAAAGAAAATAACAATATACGATCTTCTTTTCGTAAAGAATTAAAAGAAATTGAAGAATCCAAAAAATCGGACGCTTTAGCGGATTCAACATATGTACCATTCCTTTTTTATTTCAAAGAAATATTATTTTTATTAGACCAGAAGAAGCATAAAGATTCACTGTCAAATCTTGGTAAACTATCATGCACTGTTAACCCTCATTCTGTATTAATGTATTTTTATTTATTTTATAATTTTAATTAAGAATTTAGATTATTATGGAAGATTAAATATATGAAGTTCTTTAAGATAATTGTGAGCACTAATTTTTCCTTATAATTTCATTAAAAGATTACCTCACGTACAACATTTTGGTGTATTTTTGCCTCATCTTCAGGATTTACACTCAACTGTTAACAATGTATATAAAATAAAAAAATATTGCATAAGTTTACATAAAATATAAGTCACAAATTTTTCAAATTTTATCTAATTATTATTCCAACCTTATAAGTTTACATTTTTTATTTTATTTTTTAAATATTTTATTTTTATTTTTACAAAACATTTTATTAAAAGAACAATTAAATTTCTTTTAATTAAATTTCTGCAGCTGATTAAATAGATACAATTTGTAAATTGTTATTTAATGTAAACTTGTGCAATATTTTTTTATTTTATATATATTGTTAACAGTTGAATGTAGACCCTGAAAATGAGGCAAAAATACCTCGAAACGCTGGGCGCGATATCATATTTTAATAAAATCATAAGGAATAATAAGTGTTCACAATTACCTTAAGCAACTTAATAGTTATTTAATGATAGTTTGAAAATTATATTAAACTCAGTAATGAAATCCAAACAAATCACCCCATGTTGTAAAAACTTTAACTATTAAAACAAATTAATTACTAGGTAAATATTCAATAATTTATAAACTTTAATAATATAATTTCAATAATCCATAAAGCATTTGAATAAAATATTTTAATTAAAGTATCAATCTTTGAAAGCGCTAAACTCGCAAGGAATGATTAATTAAGTCGAATGCAATAATTTGAAAAAATATTAAATTCCAATTAATACAAATTTTAATGACGACTCGTTTAAAACCATGCATAAGAATCTAAACAATTTAACAACTTCAAATCTATTGAAACCGGATCAAAAGTTAAATATTGTCAATCAATACATTTTCCCGTTGACTTATCCACTTCAAACTGCGCCATTAACAAAACTCAATCCAACGCTTCTTGAAGACGCAGACATAATGATTAGAAGAAGTATAAAGGCCATCGCTGGCTTACCTGCGAATACTTCCAGTACAATGTTGTATGCCCCCAACGCTTCAGGGGACTAGGAGCACTACGTTGCAAATGGGAATCACCACTTTAACATCTTTCAATAGCAAATAGACTGATGAAAACCAACGATGGATTATTTCATAGAATATTTGACTTTCAATCAGAAGAAAATCTGTTTTGAATGTCTGGGAAAAGATGCTCAGTTTATTGAAAGTCGAACCAATATTTGAAGAATCAGGCAATCGCTCAGAGAGAAGTCTTTTGACGATTGGACGGCGTGTCATTGGCAAGGTATTGGAATTATACACTTTAAATATTTCCCCAGAGCAAACAAATTCATTTGCGAAAAGAAAATGTTATCAGGTTCGGAATGGAGCAATACATTAAAGCTTAATATAAACTATGCTCCACTACGAGATGTTCCTGGAGTCGACGGATTGAAAGAAGATATTGGATGCCTCTGCCGCAAATGCGATAGAGAGATTGAAACACCAGTCCACGTGCTGGGAAATTGTCCACACAATAAACTCCTGATCACTCGACGTCACCATAATGTCAAGCATACGCTCATAGAACTGCTAAAAGAGAAAACATTTGTATGCCTAGAGAAGATGTATGGCCTAGAGGATGATGGCACTCGGCATTTTGCCGATATTATTGCATTCGGAAAATGTGGTAAAAAAACATGGATCAACGACCCTACTATAAGATTTGAAAATAATGATCCTGACTTCTCAAAGAAAATCGATCGAGAAAAGAAGCAAATATACAAAAAATGCATCGATTTTTATAAAGAAAAATTTAGAGAAGAATTAGGTGAAAGAGAGTACGAAGTAAAGGGTCTGTGTCTCTCTCTCCTATTTTATACTACTAATTATTTTTTTCCTTCAAACTAAACAAAAAAAATATAGTTGGCCACAATGGAATAAAGAATGGACGTTCGAAAGTTAATATTTGTAGTTGATGTTAAAAGAATGTTGTTAATCACAACAATTCAAGAGTAAGGTCTAAATTTCAGAAACTTTCTCACACTTATAGAAGATAAAAAAATAAAATATTTACGTAAACATAATTTGAAAACATTATTTAGGACATAGTCTCTAAAAAAAAATCCTCGAGTCTCTCAAATAGCAGCAAATAATTAACTAGCCGACTCACCAAAACTAAAAAACATTTAATCACATAAATCCTGGAAAGATATAGTACATCTCAAACCAGCAGCGCATTATCCTAAAACAGTTTTAATTTATACTGACATAAAAGGAATGAGGTAACATTAAATATATTGTTAATGACATTGTGGTTGCCATTTTTTTACTGAGTAAAGATATTGTTTTTTTTAAATCTCATTAATTAATAAATTCGATTAATTAAATGTAGAAAGTAACACTAATAATATTAATTTTCTAATCAAAATAATATAAGCAAAACTTTATTTTTTATATTTATTTCTAGTTATCCCCACCAATACCAGTACATACCGCTTGGTGAAAAAAAGAGTTAACTGTAATAATTTTACTTGACATATTCTGAAGATTTTGCTTCCCTTGACCACTCTATTCTTTTTACGCAATTAAAATCTTATCCTTTTCCGACATCTCTATTCGCTGGTTTCAATCCTTCCTTTCTGACCAAAATCGAGTTTCCATTCCTAATCATCCCATATCTTCCTTCCTTACCGCCCTCAGGAGTAGTCCAGGGTTCGAGCATTTCCCCACTCCTTTTCAATTCCTATATCAATGATCTTTCTAATCCAATTCACCACTGTTCTCACCACCTATATGCTGACAACTTCCAAATCTACTTATCCTTTCTTCCTTCTGAAGTATTAGTAGCGTTTGCCGATATCCAGGAAGACCTAGGTAGGATCCGTACCTGGGCAAACCTGAATAATTAAGATTAATCATATAAAAATTCAGGCCATTGTTATAGGTTCCAATTCTCTTCTCAGAACGATAGCTTCCCTACTTTAACCCTAAATGATCATCCCAACACTTACATCTCTTCTGTTAAAAACTTAGGTATTATTATTGACCAAACCCTATCCTGGAAACCCCATAACGCCCAACCAAATTTCCTGATGTTCAATTCTTAAGTTATTCCATCATTCCCGACATCTTCCAAAACCTATCAGTAAGCTCAGTATATCCTCACTTATTTTCCTCCACTTTGATTAAAGGCAGTGAGGTATACGGTGGTCTCTTGATCATGAATCATTAATTGCTTTTTAAGATTTGTCTTCGGTATCTCAAGGCGGTTTCACATGTCCCACCTTTACAGAGAGATAAAGTGGCTCTTCCCCTCTACGTTTTGACAATATTTCCTCAGATCTTTCCTATACCAAATCATCAACTGCCTCATCAACTCCTATATCTAAAGCCTCCTACAACTCTGATTTCTTTCCCTTCCCATAGAACCAAAACATTAAAATGTTCCTTTTTGTCCACTCCACTAACCTTTAGAATTCTCTCCCTTCTAATATCCCTGCCATGCTTCTTTTCTGACATCATTCAAATTCTACATTTACCCATATCTCCTCACTTCCCAAACAGATGCAGTCTAATAATGAAATTTTAATTTCAGATTAAAACATTGATTAGAAGTAAATAATTGTTTTTAATGTTTAAGTTTCAACTTTGTGATTCATTCATTATTTTTATTTTCTCTCTTTTTTTTTTAGTTCACTACAATTACATTTTTTTATATGGAGAATTCATTTTTTGTTGCTTACTTATTTTATTGACAACTAATGCAAATGCTAATTGATTTTTACAATTTTAGTATTTTGGCCAGATATGTTTTCTTTTTTCTTTGTACATTTTTGTCATTCTCAAGGAACCTAGTCCCAGATTAAAGTTCTTTTTCTATCTACCTAAAGTTTCGGCATTTTTCACACCATTTTCTTGTGGTTTTTTCACAAAAAATTTGTTTCCTGATCGATACAAATGTGATGCTAAGTTGAGATAAGGAGAATAAAGCAAGGATCGCATCAGGCAACAGATATCTTTTTGCACTGCAAAAAACATTGCAGTTTCGGAACCTGTCATGGAAAGCAAAGCTGCTTATTTATAAAACGATCTTGAGGAAAGTTGCCACATATGCAGGTGAAACATGGATCCTGACGATTGGGAAGTAGTGAAAAATGGAGAAGTATCCTACTAATAAGGCATTGTAGGGCATTGGCCTTCTCAACAATGCCTTCCCAATTCTACCTGTCAGCAGCTATATTCTCTATCGTCCAATTCCCGTCCTCTACATCATCAACCCATCGCAGCCTGGACCTTCCTCTTCTTCTTTTGTCTCCTGGTTTGCCATATATTTTTTTCAGGTATCTATCTTTTCCCATCCTTTCTAAATGTCCATGCCATCTTATACGGTTTGGTTTGACATAAGTGGCTATGTCTGGTTAATGTATAGTTCCCGAAGTTCTCTATTATTTCTTGTCTTCTATTGACCATCTATCTGTTATATATTGTTCCTCCTGGACTGATCCTGATTGATCTGGCTGCTTGTTCTAGCTCAATATTGAATAATGCAGGGGAGAGAGGACCTCTCTGGCGTAAACCATTCTCCACTTCAAACTCTTCTGATAGAGTATTTTGTATCTTCACTTTATATCTGATGTTTTCTAGGGTCATCGCACTTAACCCGACTAGGTTTTCTGGGACCCCAAGTATTTTCATAGCTTTAAGCAGTTCCTTCCTATTTAGACTGTCGTATAATGGCAGAAATCTATGAAGAGCTGATGGGGATCAATATTGTTTTCATATCTCTTCTCCAGCACTTGTTGAATGGAGAAGATATATGATCAGCTGTACTTCTTCCTTCACTTCATTTCATGATTCTTCTGTTTATTACGACTGAAAGAACCTTGTAGACAGATTCTATTTCCCCTTTTATGTATTGGGCAGAGAACTGCCATATTCCAATCCTTTGGCATTCTCATTTCCATTCATACATCAAATATAAGATTATACATTTCCTCTGCTACTGCCTCGCCTCCGTATTTCAGAAGCTCATTCGGAATACTTCTATTCCAGGAGCTCTGTTATTATGAAGTGCTCTTATAATCTCAGCTATTTTCTCCCTGTCTGGTGGTATTTCTTCTTCCTATATACCCGCTGATTCTCTTTTATCTTGGGATATTTTTTCTTTATTGACTGCTAGATCCTTTCTCAAATTAAGTATCTCTATGAAGAACTGCTTCCATATTTCCAGAGTAGATCTTTTATCTCCTAACATATTCTCCTGTCTATCCTTAATGAATCCCATCCTTGATATATATTCATTCCGAAATTCTCTCATGCTTTTGTAGAACTTTCTCGTCTGTTTAGCTGAAAAATCTTCCTGAAGCTTGTTTAATTTTTTTGTTTCATGCAGCCTTTCTATTTGCTTACATATTGCTTTTGCTTCCTTTCTTTTGACTTATAGACTTCAGTCCTTTGAGAGCATCTTTAAAGCGTGTCCATTTTTCTTCTATATTCACGCTAATAGGTGCATATTCTCTCAGTCTTTCTATAATTTTTCTTCGAAATTGTTGAGATACTGTATCCTCCTTTTACTTTTCAACATCTTAAATAATAATAGTTTTCACATTTTCTTTTTCTTGTATAGCCAGCTTCTGTTATTATAAAATCTTGACCAGATAATGGTCTGAGTCAAAGTTAGCTCCCCTATAACTGCGGACATCAAAAATATCACTAGCCTGTCTGGCATCAATGAGCACATGGTCAATTTGATTTTTGGTTAGATGGGGGAGGGCCATGTTTATCCTTATGGAGAAAAAAAGGTGCTTCTTATTCTAAGGTTTCCTGCAATAGCAAAATCAACCATTCTCAGTTCATTCTCGATTGTTTTCTCATGTTTGCTGTGCTTGCCTATTATTGCTATTACTATTCTTTTCCTACTCTACCATTAAAATTTCCCAGAATTATTTTAACATCATACTTAGGTAGGGAATCATACATCTATACTCGTACATGATAGATGATGCAAACTTGCTGCTCTGTCTGTAGCTTCATTTTTGGAGTTACCACAATATGAGAGTACCCGTGCCATCCTCCCATCTTACCTTATAATTGGTATTGTATTAATCATTTCGAGTGGTATTATATTAATCTTTTCCTTTTAAATTGCAATGAATTTGTTCTTTTGAACTGTTTAGATTAATTTTAAGATTTTTTAAACATAGACATAGTTGATGTAGTTTAGATATTGTATAATATATAATAAACTTTTAGAAGATGGCTAACACTTTTAAAAAATTATGAAAAATGGTTCTGAAATAATAAGTTTCTTTACTGTATTTATAATAGATGAAAGGAGTCAAATTAATCCAATTTTAACACAAAGGTTAATAATAGTAATTTTTTTGTTTCTGAAAGAAATATTTTCTAAATTTTGAGTTTGTCTAGTACAGTTTAATGATTTATTCTTTTAAACAAAATATATGTTAGTGTTTAGATGTATGTTAAAATTTTGAATAATTAACATATTTTCCAGAGAGTTGCTCTTGTGATGTCAGCATTATGCCATCATATCCATAAGTGTGAACAAATATATTCTTTCATCTATGATACCATATTTAAGGTAAGATATTAATTACATCTAATTAATAGTTAAATAATCACTTTAGACTATTACAAGTGATGGATAGTTAACTGTGATGATAAGTTCAAATAATATTTTTTTGCATCAGGCTCAAAAATATCAGAAAATGCTGAATTAATATGACTTTAGAATCCTATAAAAACTGTGCAATAAAATCAGGAACTGTGAGGCCATTGAGAGTCTTGTAGTAGTTTTCTTTGATTTTTCATAGAAAAATGGCTGAGAAACGATGGATAAATGATTTTGAGAATCCTGATGTCCCAAAAATACAATGGGCTCTATTTGATACTGAAGACGATGATCCTAATGTTATGGGCAGTGAAAATTATGAAATGAGAAAGAGGCAATTGAGGAATGTGAAACAGATTCTGATACAGACCAGAGTGATTCTAATGACCTCATGAAAATCCAAGCAGAAAATTAAGATTATTTTGTTGCTTATAGAATAAAGAAAAGAAAATTATCGACTTTTGACAATGAAAGAAATCTCCTCTACATCTTGGGTACTGCAGCTGAGGCAAGAACACCTCTTGAAACGTGGCAGCATATGTTTGACGAGTCAATGCTATTAATTATAGTCAATTATACGAGATATCAAAAGAAATACATAGAACTCGTTGAGCGTCCAAAATATAAGTGTGTATGACTCCAAAATATGAGTAGGAAACGCTTCATGTTCCTGCTAATGTGCTTAAGTTTCGAGAGAGGAGAGGCAGAAAAACAAGTGTCTTTAACAAATCTGTGAACTACTCTAAATAATCATTGATAATTGTCAACAAAGAATAATAATCTAAATTCAAATTGTCTTTACAATTTGTATTAATTAATTTGTATTAATTACAATTTGTCTTTACAATTAATTAATTTGTATTAAGTCTTTCCAATATTTCGTCACTTAAAGTAGATATTTTTAAAGTACGTGTTTAAAAGTTACATTAATTATATATATGTGTACACACACAAACACACGTACTATATACTTAATTATATATATATGCTGTATGTACATAATTATTTATAGTGAGCTTTATAATTTCTTCATTATCTGTTAATTTAATAATAGCTGTTTCTGGTAATATTACAGGATAGGATGCATTATTATATTAAATTATGTTTAATCTTAAAACTAATAAAAACATCAATCAAATCTACATAAGATATATAAGGTTCTAAATTACTAATAGTAGTGGTTACATAATTATTCAAGTTATTATGAATATTGGAGCATTTTCTATACATGTTTCATGAAATTTATAAATTTTATTAAAATGATAATTAGTTCTTATAAAATTTCAATCTCCTCTATACTTTTCATCATTATCACACAATAACATTTGATTATTTATAAAAGTTGTTATAGTACAGTTATTCTTCCTTACTGGTGCAGATAATAAATACAAAGTAATAAAAGTCTTAGCTTGAATAGATAATTGTATCATAGAATGAACAATATTATTTTTAATCTTACAAGATATTTTACTAGTAAGCCACAGTGTTTCTAGATCAGAACTTATGTATTCTGTGTTATTGTTACTGTCTATAAGCCTAACTTACACATTTCTAAAGAATTTTCAATGTCCATGATTATGATGGTAATATAATTTAATATGTCATATAATTCGTTTAAATGATTTGTAAATGTAGTTTTATCTATAATGTTTATTAAATTGGCTAATTTATTACTATTTTTGTTAACTAATCTAATATCTTTCTGAAATGTTTTCACCAGATCTTTATTAATTTGAATCTCACGAGCTATGTTATGCTCCATGTGATAATTGTTCTCCTCAAGGGTAGTAATGACCTTATCATAATGTGCCTTGTCAACAGAATCCAGGTTTCCTGCCATGAATTTGATACTTGGCCAAGGGCATTTATCAAACCTTTTTTCTTCTATTGAATGGAACATCAATAATATTATTAACTTTGTATTTTAGAAATTTCAATTGTTTACACATTTCTAAAGAATTTTCAATGTCCATGATTATGATGATAATATAATTTAATATACCATATAATTCATTTAAATGATTGGTTAATGTGCTATTTAAAATTTCTCAAATCCTTCTCTAATATTGATATTAGCTTGATATTGATATTTCTGTATTACCTTGGTGTCTGATAATTTGAATGTTACTAATCCTGAAGAATGTTCAGGATTCATTATTTCATATTGTTGTGACATCTGGATCATCAGAACCAACACCCATATTCTCTTCGACAACTGGAATATTGTTATTTATTTTAGATTTTCTCTTTCTTTGGATATTATCTGCATGCACTTTGAATGTTTTGTTTTATTTATGAATTTATAAAATTGTCTAAATGGATTTTCGTGCATATTTCTAATTCTTACTTATATATAGTGTTCATCTTTAATTCATTATTTATAATGTTTATAAGAGCCAAATTACACCAGCCGACTGCTGAGCTGAGACAGTGCATTCGGCCTAGTGCTCGGCTAATGTGATGAGTACAGTCAATACTTGGCCTAGTAGCAATCGAGTGATTCACTTGAGAAAGTGTCCTATCTTCTCGGCCCAGTAAGTATCCCACCACTTCACTATCCGTATTTACATCTCACTCAGTCGTAGCGATCAATTGTTCCTGTTCGTCCCGCAGTATCACTATTTGATTTTATATATTCTGAAAAAATAGCTAAATGGAACAGTGAAACAACTTAAATTCATTCAAGAATATAAAACACATGAATGTTTGTGAAATTTAAATTTAAATTTTCAGAACATAAATGCACATACAAATTATAAATCTAATTAAAAATATTAATAAATACTACTTAAAATATTTACCGTAATATAATCCTTTAGAGATTCGTACATAGCATTTAAAATTTCTGGTATAAATTTGCTTACAGCAGGTTTCCACACTCTGAAAAAATATCGTAAAAAACGATAGTTGGCTATTGTTTTAAGAAATCATAAGGAAATCTGTAATTTCACTTTTGCTGAAATAGCAGCTGTGTCTGTGCTTTTAATTTTAGGAGTTATTCTTTCAAGCAAAGAATCAAACTGAACCAATCTCATAAAATCTATAATCTTTGGGATCATCAATTTTAAATTCCCATAACAGAGTTGCAGTTCCTTCTCTAATATCTCTTTGCAATAGTCGTAGTCCTGTCCATAATCGTTTTTTTATTGTTGGTAATTTTATCTTTGATTTCTTCTATTATGGCAGGCAAGGTATGATCAAGTTGCAATATTACTTAAAAACTTTCTTGAATTTTCTCATTTTCCTCCAGCGCGTTACTATATTTACCGAATCCTTTAATCTGACTCGCCCACTATCTCCTCCTCATGTGATCATCCCTATTCTTCAATATTTTACTCGGCCCAGCACTTGGCAGGTGTAATCCTGCCTTAAGTACCAAAGAGACAGTACTCAATAATTATGAAAATGTTATTGTAAAAAAAAAATTCTAGACATTCAGAATATGTGAGAATTCTTCAAAACTAGCCATCAGCAGATTACTGAATAAGATGAAGCGATGGAAATATTTTTATCCATGTAATTATAACTCTGACAGTGATGGATTTAAACAAAAATATCGTGAAATAGTAAACCTTATAGGAAAGAAAAAGTTTAGTCAGCGAAATAAATGCCACAGGTATGTATAGTAGATTTTACTGAGTAAGTTTAGTATACATAAATAAATGATAATTTTTAATATTCTTATAGAGAACTAGTCATTTTAGCTATCATTATCAATGCTGATAAATGTATGTACTTCAAACATAAAGTATTCATGAGCCATCACGATGAATACAGTTATGACTGGAATATTGAGTTTTCTGTAAGTATATATTTTATTTTACAAATTTCTAAATAAAGAACCTGTTTTCAGGGGTTTTACTTTTATAATTATCCATACAGATTTTGTTTAAACATCGTTTAATAGGGCATATTAAAAAAAAATATTGTTACTGAACTTTCATTTTATTTAAATGACTGGAAAGAACTGCCATTTATCAGAATCATCAATATTTATACAACTAACATATTCTTTGGAAAATTGAGGTATTCATTGCACGATAGGCTATTTGACTAATTTTGGAAAAATTGTTTTAAATTATTCTTTAATACATAATAAATTCACTACATTGATATTTCCGGGTGATCTACTGTATCACCAATAAAAATCAATGTTAAAGTTTAAATTTCCAAAATCGTGCCAAAAACGCTGTTTCTGTTATGGCGCTAGTCATATGACACGTGTGATATCAGAGGCTAGGACCCAAAGTTATAACCTTAGGAAAAAAGGGTAGCTGAAGTGAATTTCATTGTTTGTTTTTTTTTTCAAATTTATTGGATAGAATGACATATAAATGGTGTGTAGTGCCACAATGTATAAATACATCTATAAAAAGTCCAGAAAAAGTGTTTTTTTCTGTTCCTAAGAATCCCAACAAAGGAAAAAGTGGATACAATTAACTCAAAGAGACTCAAACAGAATTTCATCCCATACAAATGTTTTTATGTGTGAAGATCACTTTGATGTAAGTAATATCCTTTTATACATACTAAATAGTTACTAAAAATATGTTTTTATAAAAGGAAATAATATCTTTAACACTAACTTCTTAATAAGGCTTAATCTTACAGCATTAGTTGGAAGGATCCTTTATTTAGCTATCTTCTTTATAGTTTTCTGTGCTGTCGCCTAATGTACATTGTATGTATATTTATATCGGCAATAATGTTGACTTATAGATGGAAAAAGATCAATTAACTACAAGAAGTACAAAATGGGTTTCAGACAGAAAATAGTTTTGGCAGATGAGGCTTTGCTAACTAAATTTCAATGTCAAGACGGTTATCTGATGCTGAATCTTCGCAAAAAGTGTTCCTTAAAAGGCAAAGAATTACTCTTATCAGAAAATGTTTTCAAAGTCAAAGTGCTATTGAAACTCATGCTGAAAGCTTACAAAACGATGACAATATGATGCAAGAAATTATTAAGCCTGAAGATATGTTATCTATTTATTACAAATATCTTAATATAATTAAGTTTATGTTATTCAAATTTAAATGAAATAATTAATTGTGGATGTTTGTCTTTTCAGAATTACCAAAAACTCAAGACAATGAAACAATCACCAACTCTATAATAACTGTAGAAAAATCTGTTCAAGTAAAAAAAAAAGTGAATATGCATTATAGGAGCAAGTCTGTGCAAACAAGATGCCAAAATGAGAGTATTTCTACCTCACCATTGAAACTTTCTACAACATCTCGTTTCACTTCGCCCTTTAAGATTGAAGGATGCCATCTTCAACCGTCACAGTCAGGAGTTGTTAAAGGAGTTAAGAGAAATGTTATCCTCGAAGATGAAAAATCAGATAGTGATATTTCTTATTTTTAAAGCAGTAATTTCTCACCTTATGTAGCTACATCATCATCAAGAGCTACTGACTCCGATAGTAATGTTACTGATACCAATGAGCACATTGCACACTTGCAGTGCCTCAAAAATACTATGCATTTAATTGTCAAGAATCCTTTGCTGTATGTTGGTATTTCCAAAGAATGTTATTTTTTAATTCAGTTGTTGCATAAACACACAAATATAAAAATAGAATACATTTTGCTATGCTTGAAAAAAATTAGATTAAACAACACATTTTCTGTACTAGAGGATAATTTTGGGATATCATTATCTTATGCTAGTAAATTATTTTTACGAAACATACCAATAATAAGTAGTTTTTTAAGACCATTCATTGTTAACTTAGACAAAAAATTAATAAAAAAGAATCTTCCTAATACATTCAGACATAACTGTCATAATGTTAGCTGCATCATCAATTGTCTAGAAATTGATATACAAAAACCATCAAAGGTTCTTCATCAAGTACTGACATGGTCGGAGCACAAAACGGGAATACTGTGAAGTATTTAATATCCTGCACCCCTAATGGTTTGGTTAATTATGTTTCTCAAGGGTTAGAGGTTAGAACAAGTGATGTTACCATGGTAGAAAACTGTAACTTTCTAGATGGATTACAACAGGGAGCTTACATCTTAGCTGACAGAGGCTTCAAGCACCTTGAACAAATACTTCATGAAAAGAAGAGCATCAAACTATTAAGGCCACCCAGTGTAAATGCTGGTGAAAAGTTATCAAAAACTGAAGTTCGACAAACTAAAATAATTTCTAGCTTGCGAATTCATATTGTTAGGGTAATAAGGCGATTAAGAGAATTCCATATGCTAAAGTAGCATTCAGTGATAAAAATTAACATATACTTCATATACTTGATCATGCCATTATTTTTGCATGTGCTCTAATAAATTTGCAGGATTCTCTTATTAAACAATGTATTTAAATGTAATTTTGTGTCTACTGGGCTGATTTTAATGGGTGCAGAAATGATCAGATTCAGTTCTTCTCAAACTTTTGGGAAAACATCTAGTCCTGAAGATGGCTCACATGTATGAGCCGAAACGTTGGCTATTGTAATAAATTTTTGAAATTATCTGCTTCCTTATTATTTCTGCACCTAATAAATTTAAAAAATGTAAAATAAAAAATAATAAAACAAGAAATACAGAATGGATTTTTTATTTAATCATTATCACACACTAGTGTTACAATACAAAATAGGATATATATTTGTTTTCCAGACAAATTTATCTAAAAATAAAAACAACATTGACCCTACTGAACAGATTAGGAGAGATATAACAAAAAGTTATCCGATACCTTTGCACCCTTCAGTTCCCTTATCTACAAATCCTAATATCCCAAAACCAAAACCTTTGGGAACACTTTATGTAAAACCTAATATATCTAACCAAATTTCGGAAACTATCTTCTCGATAGTAAACTCAATTTTATCTCATAAAAATTTAACAATATCTGAAGACGAAATTAGAAATTTGATTAAAGAACGAAGCAATAGTTTAAATATTTAAGCGTATATATATATATATATATATATATATATATATATATATATATATATATATATATATGTGTGTGTGTGTATATGCGTGTATATATATATATATATGTATATATATATATATATATATATATATATATATATACATACACGCATATACACACATATATATATATATATATATATATATATATATATATATATATATATATATATATATATATATATATATATATATGTATATATGTGTATTTGTGTGTGTGTGTTATATATATATATATATATATATATATATATATATATATATATATATATATATATATATATATTCTACTGAATTCTATTATAAATACTCTAAACTATTTCATTACATTAACATTATTAAATATTACTAACGTAATCTAAATCACGTAATCTAAGCGTTGATGACAGAAACTCTCAAATTAATGCAATGGAACGCTAGATCGGCTATATCTAATAAAAATAGTTTAGAAACATTCCTTTTCACCGAAAACATAGATTTAGCTTTAATCTCTGAGACATGGTTCAAAACCAACAGATACGTCAACTTCCTTGGGTATAATACAGTTAGGGAGGACAGACCGGATGGATATGGCGGAGTAGCAATGATAATAAAATCTAAATACAACTATTCACAAATCCTAAACTTCCATAAAATCTCTAATCTAGAAACAGTAGCAATACATATTTCATTAGGTAATAAATTCAAACTTAACATTGTTTCCTTGTACGTTTCTCCTGAATATACAATCACAAAAAGCGATTGGGAAAAGATGTTTAACAGTCTCGAAAGTCCTTTAATCCTAGGAGGAGATGTAAATGCCCACCATTATCATTATATGGGGGTGTGGAAACTGCGACAATAAAGGCAATAATTTAATCTCCGCTATCGACAATTCTAATTTGATTTGTTTAAATAATGGCGATCCAACCTTAGTAAATAATATTCGTCAATAAAAAAATATTGCTATTGACGTAACATTTTGCTCAGCTAACATAGTTGATTGGAACGTTCAGGATGACCATATGGGATCTAATCACCTGCCCATAGTTATACAAATTTCCTATCTCACTGATAAAATTAATACAAAAACTATTCTCCGCACTAATAGAAAATGGCTATTAAAGACATGCTAAAGTCGGTCTACCGCAGGGAGGGATTTTGTGTTGTCTACTTTTTACAATTTTCTCATATAGTTTAAGAAAATATATTCCGATGGAAGTCTCCATTTTACAATTTGCTGATGACATATGCCTATATACATCACTTAAAAACATAAATAGTGGTATAGAAGCTTTAAACGAGGCTACGAAAGGCTTTAGGCAATGGCAGATCGACCACGGCATGGAAATATCAGAGACGAAATCAGTAGTCTGCCCATTTAGTAGAGAGCACGTTTTTCCATTAGGGGATCAAGCAGTTCTGGCGGGGATTACTTTTCCGAGTGCTTTATGTGTCAAATTTCTAGGAATGTATTTTGATAGGAAACTTAATTGGAACAGGCACATTTCTGAAATCATAAAAAGATCCGAAAAAATGATTAACATTCTCAGAATGATTAGTATAAATACCAGTTGGGGGGGAGGGGAGACGGACCCAAATATATCTCTATTATTTTACAGATCTACCATAAGGGCTATATATGATTATGGGTTGGCTTTATACGGCGAAGCCACATTAACTTCATTAAAAAAACTTGATGTGATTCAAAATAGAAGTATAAGAATATGTTTAGGCTTCCTTAACTCTACTCCAATAGATGTTATGTTGAATGAAGCGGTAGAAATGCCATTAAAATTAAGAAGGCAACTACTAACAGATAAAATCATTTTCAAAATCAAAGCGAGAAACCCCTTATGCTATCAAAATTTTTTAAATCTGTCCGTATTTATATTAAACAAGACCTATTGGCAAAAAAAGAAGTATACACCAATTATTTTCAATAGCTTTATAAAATATCAAAATAAATTAGCACTTGTCCATCCTTACAATATACTTCCCCAATTTTCCATAGACTTTGAATTATTATTACAAAAATTCAACATAGTTATAAACAATAAATCTAATACACTACCCAACATCGCAATCCATAAGGAATTTAAAGCCTTCTTTACTGATAATTATCCACAACACATTCATATTTATACTGATGGGTCTAAAATAAACAAACTCTCAGGTAGTGCAATATATATTCCAGAATATAATCACCCCGCTCTATTTAAATTACCATCAGAATGTTCATCATATTCAACAGAATTATATGCTATATTAGAAGCCCTTAAATACATACAACAATCAAATTATAACAAATTCTTAATATTAACCGACAGTCTGAGCTCTCTACAAGCCATTAATAATTAATAAAATTACATTTTGCATCAATAATAAATAATAAACAGATTGTTTTCTTATGGATCAAAGCCCATATAGGAATAACGGAAAATGAATTAGTTGACGATTTGGCTAAACAGGCTACTTACACGGGAGCCCTATACTGATTTTTATTGCTTAATCAAGGATGATGCTAGATATTCTTGGCAAGAAAAATATCAGCAATTTTTAACAGGACAAAAATATAAAGAATTATTCCCCTACATATTCCATAAACCATGGTTTTTAACTACAAACCTCAAAAGGGATGAAGTCAAAACATTCTGCAGACTTAGGTCAAATCACGCTTTATATAATAGTTATTTGAACCGAATAGGAGTCTCCAACAAGGCGCAGTGTGAACAATGTAACAAGCGGGAAACTCTACAGCATATCGTAATGGAGTGTGAGGCATACAAGTCTCATAGAAAAACTTTGTTCCAATCCTTAGGTGATAACAATATTACTTATAACCAAATACTGGCATTAAATAATTCCGGAAAAATTAATAATATTGTAAATTATTTTAAATCCAATAAAAAATTCATCTAATAGGTTAATAAAAAATAAATAAAAAAATTATATTTCGGATTAATTTAGATTTAATTATAGATTAGTTGGTGAGGTCTTCGTACCGTAACTGACAAGAATTCGTATTCTCTTATAGTATATTCTTCTCATTCCTGGCTGTATGGAGAAATCCAATGCCATTAATATAAAAAAATAATAACAAATAAAAATAGAATATATCTGTATAAGGTTTTAGATATTCCTAAAAATGTGAAATTTTAAAATGACAAAATATATAATGATATATGGATATGTTTGACAAAGCATGTTGCTTAAATTATTGAAATTATGTAAATTTTTAATATTTGGTTGTTGTAATTGATATTTAAGTTATTGAAATAATGTTGTAATAACGTTTGAGATGGGTTTTTTTACCTGAGGATGAGGGGATTGGTCTCGAAACGGAGTTTTTGTGATGTGCTGAGATAAAAAAATAAATTTGTATCAAATTATGGAAGTGAATTCTTCACAGAATACCTTGAATGAATAATAATAACAATGAATAACAAAAATGATCCTTGAAATAGTTTGTTACATGACAGATAAAAATAAAAAAGAATATGAAAAGAGCTAAAGAAAATATAGACCCCTACTATTGAAAACAGCAGATAAAGATACAGTAATAATAAGAAAAATAGACAAGAGTTGTAAATCATACATAAAGGTTTGTAAATAAGAAATTCTTGTGTGGTACTTAAATTGCTGTTTTAACATTTTTGAGTTCTGCAGCATTCTTCTTAAAGAAATGTACAACCATAAATGCGCCTATCTTTGGTATGTTTCTCTTAACAGTTTGCACAAAATTTGATTCCATTTGAAGCAGAAAACATAAAACACGAACTACTGTCAGTGAATCTGTAACCAGTAATAGCCTGTGACGTCACCATAGTTGCAACCAATCACAGGAGGTTGCCGTCACAGATAAAATTTCAAAAAATATTAAATTTTTTCATATAGTTTGCAAAAACTACATAATTTACTTCAAAATAAAGTGAAATATATTTTTTTACGTTATTATCTGATAGTATCAACACAATTTATAGTATATTTTCAATCAGTTGACATCTGCATGATGGTATAGAAGGATAAATCTAATTAGGGATTTATCAATTATTTGCCACTTCTATAATTTCGTTTTATTGAAAAGTAGTTTCGAATGTTGTACATTCATCTTCAGTTCTAAAAACTCACAAAAATTAAAAAATAAGTAATTCAAAATATAGTTTGGTATTATTATAGATATTAAATTAGATGTAATATAAACCAGTATTCAGGAAGATCGCTATATTAGAGATTAAAGGAACATATACGTGCATATGATAATAAGACAGAAAATTCCAACTTTGCAATTCATTTAAATGAAAAAAAAACATAAATTCATCAAAGATTCAGGAGTTAAATTAATACATCACGTTGAAAACAGCCTCAAATTAAATATATATGAAGCACTTGAAATAATAAAATCCTTCAAATCCAATCCAGATTTTTTCTTAAATGACCAAATAAATATCTCCAATAGTCCAATCAAATTTATTCCCATCTATAACAGAAAAACCAATTACTCATTGGCATTACTGGAAAAACCCCGACCCTTAAACCATTTACCTATAAACATCCTACCTTTCCTTTCTTTCATTGTTACTTCAGTACGAGAAGAAACTAGTACAAACTTTTCCATTTGATATAGTCCATTTAAACCTTGGTGGGCACCAACATGTATTTGATTTCTTGTCTTAATTAAATTTATAATTCATAAATGTTTTATAATACATCTAATTTAATATGTATAATAATACCAAACTATATTTTGAATTTTTGTGTGTTTTTAGAACTGAAGATGAATGTATAACAGTCAAAACTAGTTTTCAATAAAACAAAATTGTAGAAGTGGCAAATAATTTATCAATCCCTAAGTATATTTTCAATGTTGTCAAATAGCCTATTATATTTATTCAGCATATCTTTAATATATCTCTGTGGAGTAAAAAAAAAAAAAAAAAAAAAAAAAAACAAGGAAGGAAGAATATTAAAATATAGTAATTTAACGATAAACCTTACAAATTTGGATGTATCAGTATTTATGAATTTGACTGTACCTCAAATAAAAATTTAAGAAATAAATGGACTTTAAGGACTAATGTCAACACCCATCTGGTAATGAATGCATTATGCCAAACTAAGTAACTTTATGTTAAACGCCAATGATCTATTATAGTTATTAATGGTATGCCATAATTATTTAAATATAAATTAATATCAATTGTAATCTCCGCTAATGCGCCATATGCCGAGGAATCTGCCTTCAAATCATACACGGCGCATTGCTGAGATATTAGACAAGTGAGAGGATCAGTTCTCCAACTCATTTAGGTTTACTTGATAGTCTCTAAGAACAAGTAGTATCGGCGTTCTACCCGACTACTGTAGGAAGAGGTATCTGGGTATCGGAGGTCAAGTCAGTCACCTAAGGAATAAGAGGTAGGACAAGAGCTGTTGATCAGACCAAACTACCCAGAGAAAAGGAGGTAGGATGGGAGCTGGTGATCAGACGGAACTCCACAGGTAACAGAGAGGCAGGATGGGAGCTGGTGATCAGACCGAACTCCACAGGTAACAGAGAGCTAGGATGGGAGCTGATGATCAGACTGAACTCCACAGAGAAAAAGAGATAGGATGGGAGCTGGTGATCACATCGAATTCAACAGGGAAAAGAGAGGTAGGATGGGATATGGTGATGAGACCAAACTCCACAGGGAAAAGATGGTAAAAGATAGAAAGAGAAATGAGAACACTGGCATCTAGTCCAACAACGTACAGTGCTAATCTAGACTCTAGGATGCTCTGATTCCGCTGATTTTTTTTTTTTCTCTATCGCCCAGAATATTTACATTTTATTTACAATAACAATATATACAATAATAATAAAGGATATATACAGGTTAAATTTTAATTCCTTTTATTACCTGAAGGTATTTTAAGGTTAACAATTTGTATTATAAAGTCCGCTTTGAGCGGGGATTTCATATTTTGGCTTTGGCCTTTATTTATTTACAAAGAATGGGGAGGGATCTGGCCTAAGGATTCTGCTGGTTGAGGAATAAGTTAAGATGAGTTTGGACTGCAGAGTCCAGACTCCTTCCTTCCCTCAGTGAGCAGGTTGACCAAGGGGACAGTGCCTTGCCACCTCCCAGGCCTATGTCGCCACCTCCAGATAGGGCGATGAAGAATGGGTTGGCACAGGCCTTCAGCCCATCAAAGAATTTGATGTGCCTCCGGCCTATGTACTCTAGCACTGAGGGTAGCTGAAGCTCTTCATAGCATTTCTCGCTCGTTGGCGTGAGGTCCCTCTGACGATCCGCCAAAGAACGGAGTTCTGGAAGCTTTGCAGTCTCTTGAACATGTAGCAGCTGAGCACCATAGAGTATATGATGGCTTTATAGATCTGCAGCTTCAGTCGTAGTGAAAGCTACAGCGACGTGAGCAGGTAGTACAGCCTATCAGACTTCAGCCGGGCCAGCTTGATTCTCTCCTAATGTGACTGAAGAAGGTGAGGTGCCTTTCCAATGTTACTCCCAGGTAGAGATAACTATAAATATACGACAGACGTAGAGATATGCGATAAATAGCATATACTTTACTTCTTATTGCTAAAAAAATGCTAAATAAATAAAAGAAAACTCACAATACAAATATACAGTTTAATACATGTGAATGTTTTGGCCCACTTTTCTGAGCTCCAGGGCATGATACAGCCTGTGAAGAGGAGGGAGAAGTGTTTTATGTATGAACAATGGACATACTTAAGAACTAAAATAAATAATTATAGCAGACCTACTATTCTAAAAATAGGTAATAATTGAAAGAAAAATGACAAGATAATGTTACATTGATAATGTTATTCTTTCATATAGCATTTCCATGTCAATTGTAACCTTTTCTAATTCAATTGTAACTTTTTCCATTTCAAATGTAACTTTTTCCATTTCAATTGTAACCCAACCAGACATGAATTATTTCAATATTATTTATTTTATTATTGAAAAATAATCAATTTAATTACATTAATGACTTTTGAAATAATTTCGGCATATTATTTCGACTTTTTTTTCGTTTATTAGATAATTGATATTAATTGCTAATTTCAAGTTGGTAGTTTAAATTTTTAAATAAAATTGTTTATTTTTTTTTATTTATTTAGTGAGGGGGAGGGTAGATTTCATCGATTTGATGATCGTTCATTAGGTTTTCGAAGTTGTTAATGTCAAATTTACTACAGAAATTTTGTTCGGCCACGAATATTTCTACTTAATCATTAGCTTTCAAAATTCTTCGGTATAGCTATCGGTTACTAGGTTTTCAAGGGCATTATTTCCGAATTCACTATCGGATTTCCGATCGCGCATGCGCATTTCGTTTTTCCGTTGCTATTGAAAATTTTATGATGAAGGGATCATTTATTAGGTTTTCGAGGGTTCTGATTCCATTTTTTAGTTGGGTTTTGGATCGCGCATGCGCCTTTTTTCATTTCCGTTACTGGTGGAGTTTTCTATGATATAGGGTTCGTTCATAAGGTTCACTAAGGTTCTGATTCCGTTATTTGAATTAAATTTTTTATCGAGCATGCGCATTTCGAATTACTATTACAGTTGACATTTCTTTGGTGCCGATATCGATTATTAGGTTTTCGAGGGTTCTGATTCCATATTTTTAAATGGATTTAGGATCGCGCACGTGCATTTCGTTTTTCCGTTGATGTTGAAGATTTCTATGATAAAGGGATCGTTTATCAGGTTGTAACCGAGCATGCACATTTCGAATTACTATTAAAATTGATATCTCTTTGGTACTGGTATCGTCTATGAAGTTATCAATCACAATATTTTCGAATTTACCACAGGATTTTTGATCCCGTCTACACATTTCGATTTACTTTTTTTATTGAACTTTTCTTCGTTTATAAGGGTCGTTTACTAGATTTTCAAAGGTCCTAATTTAGTTTTTGGAATTGTATATTTTATCGAACATGCTCATTTCTGATAACCGTTATCATTGACTTTTTTCTTGGTAAAGTTATTGTTTATTAGGTTTTATAGAACGATTTACTCAAAAAAAAGTAATTTGAAATTTATATGCTCGATAAAAAATAAAATTTGAAAAAAGGAATCAGAACCCGCGAAAATCTAATTAACGATTTGTGTAACAAAGAAAACTCCAACAGTAACGGAAATGCAAAACGCGCATGCGCGATCTAAAACCCAACTAAAAAATAGAATCACAACCCTCGAAAACCTAATAATCGACATCAGCACCAAAGAAACTGTAATAGTAATTCGAAATGCGCATGCTCGATAAAGAATTTAATTCAAATAACGGAATCAGACCCTTCGTAAACCTTATGAACGATCCATATTCATAGAAAACTCCAACAGTAACGGAAATCCAAAATGCGCATGCACGATTAAAAATATGGAATCGGAACCCTCGAAAACCTTATAGACGATATCTTTATCATAAAAAACCCCAATAGTAACGGAAATGCAAAACGCGCATGTGCGATCCAAAATTGAACTAAAAAATGGAATCAGAACCCTCGATAACCTAATAAACGACCCCTTTATAATAAAGATCTTCAATAGCAACGGAAAATGCGAAATGCGCATGCGCGATCGGAAATCCGATAGTGAATTCGGAAATAGCGCCCTTGAAACCCTAGTAAACGATCCCTATACCGAAGAATTTTGAAAGCTTAAGTAGAAATATTAAGTAGAAATATTCGTGGTCGAACAAAATTTCTGTAGTAAATTTGACATTAACAACTTCGAAAACCTAATGAACGATCATCAAATCGATGAAATCTACCCTCCCCACCCACTAATAAATAATAAATATTTAAAAATAAAGAAACAATTTTATTTAAAAAATGTAAACTACCTACTTAAAATTAGCACTTAATATCAATTATCTAATAAACGAAAAAAAAAGTCGAAAGAATATGCCGAAATTTTTTCAAAAGTCATTAATGTAATTAAAATGATTATTTTTCAATAATAAAATAAATAATATTAAAATAATTCATGTCTGATTGGGTTACAATTGAAATGGAAAAAGTTATATTTGAAATGGAAAAGGTTACAATTGAATTGGAAAAGGTGACAATTGATTTGGAAAGGGTTACAATTGAAATGGAAAAAGTTACATTTGAAATGGAAAAAGTAGCATCAAAACAAAATATTTATAATATAATATATTAATAGATAATATGGTTTTTTAAGCTCCACAAGAAAGAAAAAAATTGTCCTGAAGATGATAGACATCTATGGACCCCACAATTATTGGATCAAGCTGGCAGAGATGAGTACCAACTAAAAAAGCGGTTAGCAATAGACCTTATTAAATCATTCCTTCAGCCCTGGTTTAACATCCTTAAGATATTATTCGAAGATACTGAATTTTTACAACAATACCTTGAGTAAGAATACAGATTTATTCAAACTACTTTTAAAGTAACCAATATGTTGTTAAAGTTAAATTTTTATATATTTGTGGTTTAACCCTAGAATACTAAACTTCCAATACAGGTACCTTATTATCAAACATTTCGTCATTTGGATTAGCAGAACCAAAATATCAATATAGAGAGTATTAAAGGAAACAATAAGAACAAATGATGATCAACTTAACATTTAAATTGTTTAAATATTAAAAAATAAAACATGAAAATTAATTCTACAAAACCTAAAAGTTAAGAACAAACATGTTAATAGTGTCAAAAAAAGTTATTAAACAGATTATTGGGTTAACAGATCGTTTTAGTAACAGATTATTAAACTATCAGAAAATAACCAAAATAAAAATATCGAAAAAACAATATATGGTATAATTAATGAATTTATAGAAAAAGAGTTGATAATAAAAAAAGAAAAAGGAAATAAAAAAATAAGCATGATAATTAATAAACCTAATATTAACAAAATAGAGGTAAATGCAATAATTAGAGGATATACTGATAAATTGACTTTCATAAAAGCAATGAATATCAAAAAAGGCTATAAATTAACAAATGTAAAACAATTTGAATATAAATATACATGTTACTTAGAAAAGTATAGTAAACTACACAAAATAAAAACTAGGGTCGAAAATAAAACAAAGATTGAAATTCTAAATAACATACTAAATTTATTAGCATTTGGAGAAAAGTTCAATTTTAAATTTGAAAAAAATAATAAGGACATTGCCAAAATTATAACAGACCTTGAAAATATTTATGATAATATAGTCATCTGATGATCATACGAAGGCAACAAGAAATATAATATGCACTATAATAAACATCTTTATTCATTTAAAAAAAATAAAAATAATATATCCCTTTTAAATAGACATATAAGCAATGATTCAAAAGATTCCAAAAAATTTATAAAAGAAAACAGACATTATAATCATAAAATCAGACAAAACCAAAAAAATAGTATACATGCACAGTAATGAATACAAAGAAAAAATGGAGGAAATATTAAATGAAAAGATTGCATACAGAAAATTAAGAAATTACCGTTTTAAAGAACTAGCAGATAAAATTGATGTGTATGTAGCTAAATTACATAAGTACGGTTATATAGATAAAAAATAAATTAAAAGATTACTGATTACATAACTCCCAGAATATATGGATTAAGTTGCATAAAAAATAAGATAATGTAAGACCGATTATAAGTAATATTGAGAGACCAACTGAAGCTCTATCAAAATATTTGAACCAAGAACTAAATGAGCTAAATATAGATAATGCTTATGATATTAATATCAAAGAGTTAAAGAGGATTCTAAAAATCGTCAATATAACAGAAAATAATACTGAAATAGAAAGCCTAGACGTAGAGTCATTGTTTACTAACATCCATATAGAAGGATGCATCAAAATACAAGAACAGAATTGGGAAAATATCAAAAGCAACACAACCATAAAGGACAAAAACATATTTATGGAAGGATTAAACCTATGTGAAAAATGGTTTGTCATTTGTCTTTTGCCTCAGACTTGTCATTACTTTCTACTATAAGTTCTATAATAGCCTTAAAAAAATTATTTCTTAAATGCATTAGATAAAATAATAATCCATTAGAGATCAGTTAAATAATGGCTGAAGAAGTAGGGGAAGCATCATTGATCTGTTGTATTTTTCTGACAGAGTAGTTCAAAACATCGTAAACATCACTATCAACAGACTGCAGGGCCTCAATAATAAGATTTAAACAAAAACATTTTAACAAGAACAAAACAAAAAATCAAGTAAATAGTCTATTCAACTTAATTATTTATTCCAATTATATTTATAATAAATTATATTTATTGAATTTGAATAAAACGCAAATATATACACTTTTGCTTTCTGTTATGTAAAAGTTTATAGAGAATTGAAAATGTGTCATGGTAAGAGAGAAAACAATTTTGAAAAGAATATTGGTTCCAAAAGCATTTTTTAACTTTCTTATACAGAAGAAAACAAGCATACAAGATAGAAAAAAATGGAATTAGAATAAAACAGAATTCAATCATTATATATTCTTCACATGTAATAACCAGTTGTATAACCAGTTTCATGGATTACCTATGAGTGGAGTACTTTCAGTAAATATAAGTGATATATCTATGAACAATTTATTGAATAAGAAATTAGAATTACTGAATAAAAAACATTATTAATAAAAAAAAATATATAGACGATATAATAGTAGTAACAAACAAAGAAACTATGAAGAATTACTGGCACATTTAAACAGTTACCATAATAGAATAAAATTTACAATAGAAAAATCTCAAAATAACATTAGGGTTTTGGACATGAATATCATGCTAAATAACAATAAGATAATAAACTGGACCAAGAAAAATGTTTTAGGTAATGTAATGTTAAATTTTAGCTCAAACAATCCGTATCGGCAGAAGATTAACATTGCTAACAATTTAATAAAAAGAGCTAAAGAACTAGCAGATAAAATCATATAAGACAGATAAAAGCAATAATTTATGAAATGTTAATAGGGAATTTTTATCCTAAAAAAATAATAAATAAAATATGGTATGATAACAATCACAATATGGATAGTGTAGATAATAAAAATAGCAAAGATGAAATTAGAACAAAAATAATTAAACATACAGGCAAAAAAGAGAAAAAAAAAACTATTACCGAATTTTATGCGGACAGTGATAACCAAGATAAAAACAATAAAAATAATGATGAGCCTAAAAAGTATATCCTTCTTAACAAAATGTAATTGTATGAAATGAATCAAGTACTGGAACTAACTAAAAAAAAATAAAAAAAATACATTGGTGGAGTATGACCATACAAAATTACAACTAGGAGCATACAATGGAAACAAACTAGAAAAACATTTCAGGAATATGAAGAATAAAATAAAAATGATAGACAGAAAGAATGTAGTGCATAAAATAAATTCTAGCAATTGCGAGATGACGTATATAGGAGAAACATCTAAAAAATTACATAACAAAATTAAGCTACATATCAGTAGTTATGAAAATAAAAATATCACTGCTTTGACCCATCATAGAATACTTTGTAATCATAAATTTAATTTTGTTAATCCCAAAATATTAGAAAGTGGAAAAAATACAAGAAATAGAAAAACAATGGATGCAATATACATTACAAAAATAATGTAGTTAATTTTAAGACAAATACTGCTAATTTAAAAAAAATTAAAAATTATGCAGACATAATAAATAAACTAATTGCATAAAATAATTTATAATTACAATTTTTAAAAAATAGTACATTGATTTAAATATATAGAAAAGAATAATTACAAAAATTTGTTATACAAACATAATAATAGTAAGTGTGAAGAAAATTGGTTGGTAAATATATGAAAATAAATGCATGAAGCACAAAGTTCATTTCAGTATTAGTGCAGTGTGACAGGGATATGTAAGCAATGTAGTCACTCCCCAGAATATTGTATAATGTAACAATTAATATGGACGAAGTCAAATTGCACTGATGTGGAGACATGGGGAGGTTGCTGTGTATTTTTGAAGATAATATAAAATTTTAAACTGTAATTAAATATGGTGTAAATTAATATTATTACTATTTATTGGTTGTAATTAGTTTATGTTGAATTGTCGGAAATAAGCTTCCTGAAGATGGAATTCAAAACGTCGATAACAGTATAAAAATGTTTTTTTAATAATAAAGATAATTGTCACAGGACAATTAAACAAATAATTAAATCATAAATAAATATATATATATATATATATATATATATATATATATATATATATATATATATATATATATGTATATATAAATAAATAAAAATGTAAATGTTCGTATGCTCAAATCTTAAATCTCCAAAACTACAGAACCAATGTTTACCAAATTTTAACTATATCATCTTCATGGCTCTTAGATGGTTCTGTAATAATAAAATCTACCGATATTGATACAGCGACTGCGCAAAAGCCGAAAAACCACTTTTTCCTGGAGTGTAGCGCCAAAACGGTTTTGAAGATTTTAATGAAACTTGCCTTAAGTTTTCTTCTTAAAGTCCTTTAACTATCCATACATGAACTACATCATCCAGAAAAAGAGGGAAAAAGTTATAATGGAAACATTATGTTATTTGCGCATAACTCAAAATGTATACGAAAGCTCATTTGAAATCCCTACAAAACAGGAAAAAAAATCATCCAAATCAGACCATTATTAGCAAAGATACAGTGCATTGAACATTATAGCCATACTTTTATTTTCCTATTGCTGTAGGTCAGAGGAACTGCAGGACACAAGCACGTTGCTAGGTAAGGAAATTATTGTAATAGGATTAAATTTTTGATATGCAGTTTTCAATGGTTCTACATATTGCAGAACCCTCTGAGTAAAAAAAAGTATTTTTGACCATAGGTCTGTCTGTGTGAAAGGGTGAACTAATTCTATTTAGAACTTCAATTAATTAAATTTTTTAACACTGCATTTATACATATAATAATTTTTATTAAACATTCAATTGTGTTCATTTAATCCATATATATATATATATATATATATATATATATATATATATATATATATATATATATAGAGAGAGAGAGAGAGAGAGAGTGAGTAGCATTATAAATACTGAGTGTTCAAGAAACTATTATGAATATTGTATGCATATTTTATAAGCAATTGACATTATAAATAACCTACAGTTTTTACCTAACTTTCTTATTTGCAGCCAGAGTATAAAAACGTTAGAGGGACATGAAAAAGAGATTAAAGAAGAGCGGCGGAAAACTTTTATCTTTACAGTGAAGCCAACTGGCAGATGGTTTGACCAATCAAGAACGAGCCCTTGAAATTGGACCTTTTGCTAGAATGAAAGTATATCCCCATCTATCTGTAAATTGTTATGTTGATCAGTAAATACAATCAATGCATCATAGTCTCAATCTTTTTTTTTCAGCATTCATAGGAAAAGCTTATTATGTTAAATGCATTCAGTCCTTTGTCACCATACTGTATATACTCTTTTTAGATACTTTGTTTTTATTTTCTCATTGATTCTTAGTGTTAATGGTTACTACTAATCTATATCACCTGTAGGCAGGCTGTTTCATATGATTTGTCTTATAACCTAAAATAATTATATGGATATCATCAAATCAATATTAAATTAGGAAGATCTTTTTTTTCACTATCCAATTACTTGTAAAAATTAGTCTTCCATTTCGAAATATTTATCATATTATTCATTTTTTTTTTTGACGTTATACAAACAAAGTTGCCTTATTAAATTAAAAATATATTACAAATATATCTCCGCCACTTTTCATATTACCACTATTCTATGATTTTAAACAAATTACTTTTTGTTTATTTTATTTCCATTATCATTTAATTAATCCTTTTTGTCCTTAAACCAATATGTTACCAGTAATTTTAAAGTTTTTTAAATCAATAGTTTTATCTTTTAATCAAGTGTTGTATTTAAAAGCTAGTTTCTGTCAAACCAGTAGTCTCAATTCATTACTTAACGGTCTCTCTTTAAATCAATAGTTTTATCTTTTAATCAAGTGTTGTATTTAAAAGCGAGTTTCTGTCAAACCAGTAGTCTCAATTCATTACTTGGTTTCTCTAGTTCCCCGAACTGTAATTCGATATTTATTTAGTTGGCGTTTGATTCTACAACTCTGGTATGTTTTTCATATTATTAAGTATTTTTCTCCTTACTCTCCCTATCACTAATGATAAATGATGATTGTATTACTCTATATTTAAGCTTACATAACTATATTTTACTCCTTTATTTTTCCTTTTATTTTATAACCATTACTTATTTCCTTTTGCATTATTTTAGTTTTAATTAATTTTCAGCATTATTTTAATTTTCATTAATTACATTGCCAACTTTATTGATTAGAATAATTTTTATCATTTACATTCCTTAATATTATTATAATTATGTTGATAAATATTCCTAAATCTTCATACTATAAATTATTGTAATTAATATAGTTTTCATGTATTTTATTATATCTTTTGTATAATTCATAATCTTTCTTTTTACATTATTTTAATTTTCATTATACATATTTTTTTCTTTTTCTTCATTTTTTTAATCGTACTAGTCATTTCTGTTTGTTACCATCTGTTATTGGTACTGTCACTGTTTTCTTGTTTTTCTTAGCCCTGATGATGACCTAAAACTTAGGCCGAAATGTCAACACACAATAAAATGTTTTCTTATTTATGTGTTTCTTCATTGACCGCACCTCCCAACCAAGCTTCTACAATTATTTATATGGCCAACCATACTTCAAGCATTATAATTGTTGTATATATAACAGTTTTGTTTATTAAATAAAGTTTTGTAAATCAATTTTTTTTTTATGAAAACGAAGTTTTAATACTAAAATCAGGAAGTAGTAGGTCCAGCTATATGAAAAGTGAAACTGGTGCACAGTGATATAAAGTCTGGGAACCCCTGATCTATGCAATGAGGCGTCATTAGAAGTCCAACTTAACCAAAATTATTTTAAGAATAGCGAATTGTTCTGATAGAAGAATATGAAAATATCCCTTAGAAATTTATTTAGTACAAAACCTCAATAGGTCAATATCACATTGAATGAAAGCTGCAATAAGAGCAAAATTCATCATTCTAATTTCATAAAAATACAGCCAGCTGTATTTTTTTAAACTTACCATAATTATAACATTAATTTTCTTTGGGTTACCTAGAAATGATCTCATAAAATATGATCTATAATTAAAATATAATCTAACACTCCCAATTTTAATTCTTCCCATATCGCTTAAAGTAAAAACCACCATAAATACAGTATCATTTCCTGCAGCTCACCCATCTCTGAACATTTGATATACAATAAAATAAGTTTTCTTATTCATGTGTTTCTTCTTTAACCGCAACCAAGCTTCTCCTACTACAATTGCTTAATAGAATAATAAATATAAAATAAAGTCCAAAATAAAAAGTTTATCAATTTCACTTACTAGCAACAATAAGAAATTTTGACATTGTGAAGAAAAGCATCAATAATTTTCTGTTGGAAGCATGTTGCTTACTTATATTCAGAGTATGTAAGGCTTGATAGAGCACAACTTGATTCTGAAATCCTTTTCATCACTGAACGCTTTTATCTTTACTACTTTATCCATTATTTATTTTTGTTAATTGTAGATTTTGTTTATTCATCTCATAATTGATACATTCAACTATAATTTAAAAAAAATTATCTCTCATTGAAAGTGTTAAAAAGATAATTGTATCCATGATTTTTTTTTTGCTGGTTCACTAATCACCTGTAGTACCACCATTTGGGAATTCCTGTTATATAGATGTTCGATTTTTTCTTTTAAATATTCTTTTATTTCATTTCCTTTCCAAAGCTATCTAATCCATCCTTCTATTAGTTGGTCTTTTCTTAATTTTTTCAGGTATGTGTATTTTAAAAATAAATGTTTTTATGATTTCTTAAATATTATAATTATCTTTTTTCTTTATATCATCCCCCTACTTATAAAACCTCGTAACTTCAGGATTACTTATTTGCAATAGAAGATTTGTAAAACTGTGATATCTCTGTTGATAAATCACCGATTGAAGTGGCACTTGGACAGGATTCAGTGAAGGTCGTACATTAAATCCTGCCAAAGAGCTGCTTCAACTGGAGAATTGCCAACAGATATATCAGTTTTCCAAACCTTCTATTGCATACAAGTAACTGTGGAGATATGAGATTTTGTAATTAGGGCGACGATATGCTTATAGTTTATTTCTTTCTATGATTCTTATATTTATTGTATCTTGCTCATTGTAGCCTCGAAGAAGACCTACAATGTGGACCAAAACATCAGTATTCATTAAATACACTGAATATCATTTATAATGACATTGAAAGGGCCTGTCGGTATTTGTCGTAATTGCTGGTGCTCGTTATAACCGATACTAACTCTGGAAGAGGGAAAATTTCAAAGATGTAGAAAACGAACAGTCAAACATCTTCACCACGTTTAAGAAACTAATGTGAAAATAGCTATTTTGTAAGATACCAAAAAAGAGCTAATACCCATGGCAAGAAAGGTAATACTGTCTAGGATACATCAATGTGTCATGTCATCGATTACGTGTAACTAATTTTACTCCATTTATGAGCACATTACCAGCTTCTCGTTTTGAGCAAGGTTGGGCGTTCCTCAATGTAGGAGTAGACTTTGCCGGACCTTTTCTAATTAAGGAATCTTCCAGAAAAAAGGCTCATGCACTAAACCTTGAATTGGTATCGCAACTTACTACTGATGCCTTCATAGCCTGCCCGGAGAGATTTGTCGCCCGAAGAGGAGTACCTGCTCGCATTTTCTCGGATAACGCAACTAATTTCGTAGGAGCTGATAGAAGACTAAAGGAGTTATGGAATCATTTCCGAAATCCACGAACTCAAGAGCGTATAACCGAACATTGCAACATGAAACAGACAGAATGGAACTTTATCCCCCCAGCCTCCCCTCACTTTGGGGGTCTGTGGGAAGCGGGGATCAAGTCAATGAAAACACATTTAGTAAGAGTATTACATGAGCGCTGCCTTGAAGATTTGAAGAGCTATATACCATTATTGCCAACATAGAGGCCATCTTAAATTCTCGGCCATTCTGTCCACTTTCCACATCCATGGATGATATCGATGCGCTAACACCAGATCATTTCCTTGTTGGTGATCTGCTAGTTGCCATATAGGAATTGGATCACACCGATGTTCCAGTGAACAGATTAACTCGTTGGCAGTTATTAAAAAGGTCAATTCAAGACATATGGCAGCGATGGCGATTAGAATACTTGAACAGTCTACAGCAGTGTGTCACACACGTTTTATTTTCCAATTGCGAATAATTTTTTTATCTCTGGGCCTTTTTACTTCTCGGAGGCCTAGATTTGTGTTTATAAGATTTTATTTTGCAAGTATACTTCTGGTAAATTAATAGAACTAAGGAATTCGAAAAATATGATTTTTCACATTTGTTACTTAAATATGGTGACAGCAAAAAAATTTATTTTAATTTTATGAAATTTCCATAATTTTTATATAGATTTACATAATTATATTGCACATCCAGAACGAAAGTGTCACAAATAATAAAAATTGTTTTTGTTAGAACGAACATTTTAAGTTCTACATGGAAGCCCTGAGGGTATTATACAAGTTGCTGGTAGATCATGTATTGTGTCTATTGGTGTGGGCTAATATTTGAGGGCAGGCTGTTCTTTTTGATGATATGGGTCTAACTTTGAAAATTTCTGGCATTAGCAATTTTGTGTTGTGCCTCCTTCATTTTGGATGTGTGATAAGTAGAATAATTTTGTAACACTAGTTTTCAAACAAAATTTCTCGATTATTGTGCATTGATTAAACATTTAAGAACAGTAAAATTATTAAATAAAAAAATAAGTAATGCAGAACTGCTTTGTTTATAGAATATTGTTAAGTATTTTTGCCACAAAAGCATCAATACCTTGTTTGTTGATGTCCCTCTAAAGGTCATTGTTCACTAATAAAAACTTATGAAAAGTATGAGACCAAAGGATCTTCCATTAAAACTACCTGCTCATCATTTTCTTTTTTGAAAGTGTTTACAAGGTTTGTTTACATTTAGAGCTGACTTCCTCTTCCTTTTTCCACTGCTGCGTCGTTATAGCCGATGTTTTTACCCTCTTGCTGAATGAGAAACAAGTCGCTATGGCTGATATGTCATTACAAGCTATGTCCTTATATCCAATTGGAATCGCATGTAGTAGGTATAACAAGTTTAAGTCTAAGGGACCAGACGATTTAGTCGCAATAACAGATGTCGTTGTAGGTGACATCCAGTGTAGTTATTTAGTTACTTTAATTTCGACTACCACTCTTGATTATTTTTTTTTATATTTATTATTTTTCTTTATTACCATTATATAATTTGTTATCATATCTAATTTTTAGTTAAAACGACCATGGAAAAAATTAATTACATATGATGAAATGTATGTTTTATTTATCATTGACTGATCTCTGACAATCACACTCTGAATTTATAATACATAATTAACCATTATTTTCATATTAAAAAATAAATAAGTTTAAATAAAATATTGTATATACAATCCTCATGCGGATCTCATTATCGCGTAGGGGAGCGTCCCACGGGTGGCGGATGTGGGGATTTTTGGTGGAAATTCCTTGGAAGTTCCTCCCGGCTAAGTCCGATGGACTCGCTGACCAACAATGAGAACGCCCCTCCAGGCTTGCTGGAGGGTGTGACGTAGGTTTGAACGCCCTACTCACATATTTTTAGTTCACAAAATACCACAAAAAGTCATGGATCGCTCTGAGGTAAAACGCTCATTATCCGGAGGTAAACTAGTCCCCCGTTAAGGTCTCCGGGTGGGGACTACTTCAGGGGATTCATGGAGCAAGTTGAAAATTAGAGATTTAGGCATAGGGACGTGGAACGTAAGAAGTTTGAATACAGCGGGTGGGATAAAATCGGTGGCATACGAGGTTAAGAGATACAATGTAGATATTGTGACACTGCAAGAGGTTCGCTGGCCAGGGGAGGATTCGTTAACAGAAGGAAATTATTCTATTTAGTACAGTGGGAGCGGTAATTATTGTTTAGGTACTGGATTTCTAATTAGGAATTGATTGCTCTCCACATTGAGGGACGTACAATTTTTTAGTGATAGGGTATCTGTGGCCATATTTCAGGGGCGGTGGTTTAAAATTGCGTTGATAAACATACATTCTCCTACCGAAGACAGTAATGATGAAGTTAAATGCGAATTTTATGATAAACTAGAGTGGGTTTATCATAAACTACCTTGAAACTGCATGAAAATAATATTAGGAGAAGCGAACGCAAACCTGGGAAGGGAAGAAGTATATTATCCGACGATCGGTAAAGAAAGTTTGCACGAACATAGTAATGATAATGGGATCCGTCTAATAAACTTTGCTATCTCGAAAAACCTAACAATCAAAAGTACTATGTTTAAACATAAGGATATTCATAAGTATACGTGGACATCGCCGGATTCACAAACACAAAATCAAATTGATCATGTTTTGATACAACAAAGATGGCAAAATAGTATAATTAACGTGAGGTCTTATCGTGGGGCAGATTGTGGGTCAGATCATGAATTAGTAATCGCGAAACTTCGACAAAAACTTAATATAAAAAACAGAAAAGAAAGCCGTATTTGTTCCGAAAATTTTGATCTAGATAAATTAAAAACCCTTTAATTAGAAATCAATTCGTGGTAGATATCAAGAATAGGTTTGAAGCCATTGAATCTTTAGATGAGGATCGCGAAGATGTAGACAAGCTATGGATCGGAATTAGGGATAATATTAAAGAGGTAAGCAATTTGTGTATTGGAAAAAGGGACAATAAAAAGAACAAACCGTGGTTCGATAATGATTGTCTAAACTTGTGTGAAAAAAGAAGAGCTGCCAAATTAAAAACTTTAAATAATCCAAGCGATGACAATGTTGCTAACTTCCGAGCCTTGATGAATGAAACGTCCAAATTCCTCAAAAATAAAAAAGGAGAATATCTTAAAAACAAAATAGATAGAAACTAATAGAATTGAAAACAACATAAGAGACATGTACAAGGGTATAAACAGATCGCGTAAATAGTTTGAATCCACAATGAATGGAATTAGAGATGAAAATAACAATATCTTGGCCGATCCGGGGGACATTGTGAATAAATTTATACTATACTATATACTATACTTATTCCGATTCACAAAAAAGGTCCGAGGACGGAGTGTAATAACTATCGCAGAATATCACTCCTCCCAGTATGTTATAAAATATTCTTGTTGATCCTAACTAGTTGAATCATGGAATATGCCAAGGAAATTATTTAGACAGAACCGATCAACTATTTTCCTTATGGCAAATATTAGAAAAAAAATTAGAATTCAACAGTGTAGTTCATCAGCTTTTTGTGGATTTCAAAAAGGCTTTTGATTCCATTGATCGCCAGAGACTGTATAACATTTTGATTGAGCAGGGAATACCGAAGAAGTTAGTAAATCTAGTAGGGATGTGCATGACCGAAACATTCAATGAAGTTAGAATCGGTAATTATTTTTTAGAGAAATTTGAAGTTCGCTCGGGGTTAAAACAAGGCGTTTTCCTTTCACCTTTGGGGAGGTTACATACAATAAAGTGGGTACCTGACCCTTCATCGTATAGGTTATGATTATATAACCGTTGGGGAGGTTACATACTATAAAGTGGGTACCTGACCCTTCAATTGGTGGAGGGAATAAACCTGGTGGTTAAGCGTGGATGCTGACCACGTCATTATAAACAAAATGACGGCTTAGGGTGGGGGTACTCAGGGTGAAGCAATATGATTGGCTGGTAGGAGAAGCGTAAGGGTAAAAGGGGTGAGGCCTAACGGTCACATGACTAAAAAGGGGTGTGGCTCGATAGTTAAGATAGATGCACAGACGTGCACCAGCTCCCCTAAATTCCCTCTACTCGCATTTTGTCCAGAAACTTAAAACTTATAATATACAAAACTATTATCTTGCCTACAGTTCTGTACGGGTGTGAAACATGGCCGCTAACCTTGAAGGACGAACAATGCCTTAAGGTCTTCGAGAATAAGGTACTGCATAACATATTTGGTCCGATAAAGGATGAGTAAACATAAACACTGAGCTGACTGGTAAACGCGAGGGGTAGACAGAAACGTAGGTGGGAGGATTGTATTAAGAGTGATCTAATGAATTTGGGTTTGGACAGTAGTCGGTGGACCAAGATTTGTAGGCAGCGATTAGTTCAGTGGGCCAAGATTTGTAGGCAGCGATTAGTGGTATCGGCATCGAACCTTCGGGTTCGCTAAGCCTTTTATTATTATTATTATTATTTATTGTATATACAATAATTTACTTAAAAAAAAAAAAAAAAAAAAAAGAACTGATAAACAAGGTTTTAATATAATAGTAAATTAAGTTATATTCTAATCATAATGTGATTGAAGGGTCAAGTAAATGAAGGTGATAAGTAACATTTTTTGAGTTCTGATAAAACTTTGACACCTTTATCAACTCAGTTCTGAACCAACTATTGAGTTTATGCAAATGGAAAGAGGAAATATTAAAAATATATCACTTTACATCCGTATCGATAGCAATAATGCAGTTTTTCCAAAAATTTCACTTATCACCTGACCCTTCAATTAAGCTTCCAGTAGGAAGAATGTATCTCTGGAAAAAAAAAAAAATGATATTAAAAATAATTTACCAAAACAAAAATTATATTTTATTATTTAATATAAACATATTGAAGTTAATATAATGACCATAGTTGTGCATGGGCACACAACAACTTGTTAAATCTAAAGTCAATGCTAGAAGTGTGATGATAACATTGCTCAGATAGAGGTTACTCAGTACACACCGTTAACTCCTGAGCAGTTTCCATCAGAAATTTGAACATCATTTGAGAACAGAACTTGTATGGATTAATTAAATTTTTAGAGATTAAAGGAGACTATCATTTTCCGTTTCAGAAACTTTTTATTTAATTGTTGTTGGAGATTAATTATAAGTATTTAACAAACAATAAATTTAACTGGAATTCTCTGAAGTGGTTTCTGAAAACAAACAAAAAAACAAATTTGTTATTAAGTAAGGAAATTCTAAATGTATTTTAAAATATTACATAAGGATATTCTCGAATCTCATAATAATTTAATTTAATTTAATTTAATAATTTTTTTCTTGAAAATATTAAAAAGTTATTCAATATTAAAATATATATATATATATATATATATATATATATATATATATATATATATATATATATATATGTGTATATATATATAAAAATAAAAGTAATAGTAAACTATATATATAATTCATATAAATATATAAGAATTTAGGCAAAATAAGTCTCTTAACAAGAGGACTTTCAAGAAATAGTTCAATTTGAAATCTAGGAAAGTGATTGTAATGGTGAGAGATTTCAATGGATATACTAGAGATCAGGCAAACCTTTAAGATTTCAAAGAAAAGATCACTACTTCTAAATGTAAGTAATTAAGTAACTTCTTAATTAGAATGTTAGAAAATTTAATAAATGATTTATATATCAATGAAATCTGCAGTACAACAGAAAAACCCCCCATTAATTTTTTAAGCCTTATCTCCAGGATATAAATTACTGCCAAACCACAAATGTTCTATAAAATGTCTTGCATTATTATAAGTTTAATATTGGCTAATTGTAAATTACTAATTTATATTTTAGTGACTAGTCCATTTATCATTTGTTGTGATATTTTAGTTCTAGTCATCCGGTACATGAAACTAACTTTTTAATTAAACTTTGTCAACTTTATTTGACTGGATGAGCTAACCATATTAAACTACTTTACTTTGCTTAAATCATGATACATTCCTTTTCTTTTGTGATAAAAATTATGCAAATGTTAAGAGAGCACTTCAACAACAATCCAAGTTTTTGGATATGTTTCTCCGATCTTTTACTCAAATTAATGAAGGTGCAAATCGGAGTCACTTGAGGCAGAGATCAGTGAGCAGGGAAGGGATGTTAAGCTAGCCAAAAGAGAAGATGCAAAGAAAAATACTTATTTAAAATTATCATTTCTCTGAATAAGATATGATGCAGAAAGGTACGCTACAGTTCCACCCGTGTTACATTTGGATTAATCCCTATAATATAAAACAACTTTAATATGTGGCTCAGTCTCATTTGTTGCAGACATTTTCAAGGAACATGGTCAAAACGGCAATAAATTTTTATAAATAGCAATAAAATTTCACTTAAATAAGTTCCATGTTTTCAAACTCTTTTCTTTCTCCATATCCTTCCATTTTATTTACAAAATAACGCTTTCACACTTATTAAAAAGATTATTAACTTGCTTCCACGGGTATAACAATGTCTTGAAAACACATGCAGAAGTTGGACACTTTTTCTTAACAATTAATTTTTGGTTACTGCTCTGTTCCTAGGAGTTGTGGTGTAATGCTATAATGCCTACAGTCTTCCTCAATAGACAGTCTACCTAACGCAAAAATAATTTTTTCAAATCGGACTAGTATTTCCTAAAATTAGCGTGTTTAATCAAACAAACTCTTCACCTTTATATATTAGTAAATGTAATAACATTATATTGAGTTAGACCTCGTCTAATCGAAACACCGACCCCAGAATCTTGCACCAAGAATAAAATAAATACACAGTTTCCTATATGACTGGCAATAATGATTAGATAGCCAATCAGAGATGACAATAATTAGATGACATTAAATCCAGTACAATATCTTCGTCAGAGTGTCGATGCCCAGAGGCGGTGCGAAGGTCGGTCCTCTGTTATGGGTGAGGCCTTAGACAACCCCATAAAATTTGTATTTCGTTTTCAATAAATGAACTTTTTTTATTTGCATCCATCAATGATTTTATTTATATTTCTCCTTCAATAAAGTCTACTCATTCAACAATAATGGTAGCTAAAAAAAAAACAGAATGCATATTCTATAAAATTCTGGAATGAAATCATACAGAACGCCATTAACTAAAAATGAATGTTTATAAGATAACCAAAAATAGCTCAGGATTGAATTTTTGAGAGAGAATATCAGAGATCAGGAATAGACAAAGCACTAAAATTAATATAAATAAAATAATTTTAAAAACTGATTACCTTTGATTGTAAATGTGGTTTCTTCATAATTGGCAAAATATATTGAAAATCTTTCTGTGAAGTATTAGACATATTAATTCCATTTGAAGTTATATCTTTAGTAAGTTGACTTAGGTTTGTCTGACATAGTTCCTTCTTTTCTTTAATTTCAAAAGTTTTCTTTTCTTCCATCTAAATTTTTATATAATACATATAATTTTTAACGAATTAGTTTATTTATACTATTACAAATACAATAGTTTGTTAAAAATGATCATAAATTAGAACAACAAAATATATATTTTAATAAAATAGAAAACCAAATATTTGATGTCAATCTAAAAATGAAAAGTAATGGATGAGTGATTAAGAATTCATCAAAGCATCATTTAAGTCCCTAATAATGTAAAGAATATTAAAAGCAATTGAACTAGAAAGAGAAAAATTGGATATGACAGGAGGTTGAGGAATGGGTCTCAGTTCACGTCTATTGCACTCTTTTGTCTTATCAGAAATGAAATCCACATCCATACTAAATCCAGACCCATCAACTGCTTTCCGAGTTGAGACATTTTAAATCTATGAGTAGGTTAATGTGTTTGCATGATAATGCTCTACCACATATAAAATATCTGATGTGGACAGACTGTCCACAAATACTATGTCACTAGATAAAGCATTGGAAATCGACGGTTTCAACATTTTAAGCAGAAGAATTTGCTTAACTTATATCTTATTCTCCTGCAGCACATTGTTCAGCTCGCAAATGGGGAGGAAAAAAAAGTATTTTACACTCCATTTTACTAAATAAAACAAGTAATAAAATTATTTGATTAGAGTGGAAAAAAATCATATTTATAACCTTTATCACCGAACCATATGATCTCTATATTAAATGTCAAAATACCTTTTGATGTAAGCTTATTATGACCTTCAAGTAAAGTATCCCTTTTGGCTCTTTAATTTCAACCAAAATATATTATACTATTTATATTGATATAAAAGTGTGATTTACCGAATTTGAGATGTTTTACATTATATTCTAATATAATTTTTTATGAAAGTCTAATATGACCTTCAAGTAAGGTACCACTTCCTGTAATCATGCGGTGACCAAAAAGGGAGATTCACAACTAGATTTTACAATAATCCTATATGCAAAATTTTAACTTTCTACAGCTAACCATTTTTGAGTTATGCGAGATACGCACGAACGTAGGTACAGACGTCACAATGAAACTAGTCAAAATGGATTCAGAGATGGTCATAATGGATATTTCCGTTGAAATCTGAAAACCGAAAATTTTTGCGATTACAATAATTTCTTTACTGAGTACAAGGAATTAAAAATATTGGAACAATAACCCCCAGGCTTCATCCATGGCCTTAGATCTAGATAGGCCTTACATCCATAAAGCACACAAAACCTGTCACAGACCAACAATCACTTTCTTAGGAATTCAGGCTGCTTTATAAAAAACCTATATGCTCTATAATGACGGAGTCTCCAAGAAATTATACGCTCTAAAACTCCAAACTTTTTTTCAGGAAGATAAAATAAAAAGTTTGTTGCAAACTGGAAGAAGAGTAAAAATACCAAAGGGAGCATTATTTGATTAATTAATAAGTTATTCCTAATTATATTATTAACACTTTTATTGCGGAATGTTTGGATATAAAGTTTTCCAGAAACTGAGTTTTTTTTTTTCTTTACACAAAACATGAACATTAGGAAAGCCATCCATCAACAGACAAATCAACATGGCATTCCATAACAAATATATTAATGGTACTCCTAACCTTAAATCCTTGATAATTTAAATTTCAAGTGAATAAGAAACCGATTCAAGTTCAATAGAGTTTGAATGATAAAGGTTAGAGGTAAAAGTAAAAAAGACAAATAACTAAGGATAAAAAAACACTGTAAGATAGGTTAGGTAATGAATTCCAATACAATTAATATCTCGATATTTTTAAACTTCACTTTCAGTAAAAATATTAGAAAAAATAATTTACCTTAACACTTTTATCCATTGGTGTAAACATTTCAGGACTCTCTTCTATTATATCATGGTTTTTGTTACTTATTTTCTTTGGTGGTTCTTGAATTTCATTATTAGATAAATACAATTTTGGTTCAGGTTTATTCAATACTTCTGAAGGGATGTCATCAATAAATTTAATAGGGACTCTTTTTAATGGTTTCTATAAAAAAAAACAAAAAAACATTTAAGAGATTAATTTTTAGAAGAGCTATTAAAAGTAAGCATTAATTCTACTAAAAATAGAACAATGATCAACATTGTTCATCTAGTTTTATGGAAAGCCTATTTTACTGCATCTCGCCTTCTTAAAAAATGTGATAATTCTTCATTATTGCATTGAGACAAACTTCTATTGCAAAAAAACAATTATTATTAGATATTTTTTTTAATTTGTAAAATTTTACTCCATTCATTTGAATAGTAATAAAGAATGGGAGAATATATTTTAATTAAACTGACTTTATTAGTAATAGAAGCTTTAAAATATAATATCAAAATTATTATATTCCAGATTTAAGACAAACAAATAAAACTATTAGGTTAAAAAAAGGTTTAAAAAATCTTTTATTATTATTATAAAAGAGCAAAAAGGTATAAGCAAAAACAACAAAAAGGTACATAATCCATAAGATAAATTTCCATGGTTAAAATAACAATAATCAAATTGACTAAACATTCAAATCTACTAAATAAAATAAATTTTAAGCAGTAATTATTCATCATTGTTGGATCACCTTTGATCTGAGATGTGGTGGTTTATTTACTGCTAGCACATAATTGAATTCGTTTTTTTTATTACTTGAAATATTCTCTGATTTTCCTTTCTGAAGAAGTGATTTTGTGTCTAGAGAGAATGTCACTTTTTTTTTCTGAGGAATATTTTTCTAAAAAAAAATTATTTATTAAATAAATTTAATAAGATTATAATTAAAAATTATAAATTTTTTTCACAAAGTTAATGAATAATCTACCTCTCCAAGTATTATATTTCACAATTAAACTTTTTTATTAAATGTATTGGTAAGTTTCAAGGGTATTACAAAAAAGTATAAGTTCATAGGCAGCTTTAATATACTGCATAATAATCTAAGATCAAATTATTTAATATAATGTATTGAATGGTTGACCATTGAGAACTATGAAAGAACTTGTTCTTAAGAACTTAAGAACAGAAATAGGAAGAATAAATAGTTTATACTTTAAGATATTTTGAAGTCAAACAACTGATTATAATTCATGAACATAAGGATAATGAATAATATAAGCTATTAGAACCTGTGGTTTGGCATCTATATAATGATTATGACCTTGAGATGGTACAATTATGGTAGCTTTTTCTACCAATGCCACTTATTTTTTTATTAGTTTTTAAACTTTAATTCCACAAAAATGTATATGAACAAAATGAAGTTTTTAGCATGTACAACATAAATAATTACACAAAGTTTTTCTTTAATCAATCATGATTAGATAATTTTTGTTGGCCATAATTAATGATGGCATCACTTTATTGAGATATCTTTTTAAAATGTTTATAATTATCCAAAACTAAAATGGTACAAAGCAGTATCTCCATTTATATGCATCAGTTTCTCACCAAGTTTTGTCCAGTAAAAATTGCTTTCTCAGTTGGACAGTATTTTGCAGCCTGTTCAACATAAACGGACTCGAGTTCCAAGAGTATATATTTTTTGAATTTTCATTATTTTGGTTTCTCATAAGCCAAGGGAAGTGCTAAATTACAGCTAAAGTCAAATATAACTCCAAGGATAAGGTAATATTTAAAAAATACAACACCAGTAAAATTCCAAGCCATCTTTGACTTAGAAGTATAATACTTCTACACAGAATAGACCAAAATGAGTGTTCTGCCAATATAAAAAGTTCTGTGACAGGAGCATTTATCTAAATTGTTTACAAAAAAAAAAAAACGTAAAGGCAAACAACGAAACAATGTAAAAAAATCAAAATGTTAAAAATAAAACTCCAGATGGTATATTTAACAAGGTTGTTGTCTGAAGTTATGGAGAAGGCTTTCTCTTCCTTGAGTGTAACACCCCGGCCTAATCTTCTACAACAAGGTTCTCTTAAGTTGTTTGCCTACACATATGTGTGGACAGATGCCATGACAGGTTTGTGATATAAATGAATAAAATTTGACATAGTGGCTCAGTGTATCATGGAGCAAGGCATTGTAACAGATCAGAAACATAGGTTATTAAGGGTTTTAATTTGGTAACAGAAACAGTTTCAGGAGGGATAAAATTGGATAATTATTTCAATGTAGAGCACGACAAAAGGAAAATAAAGAATGCTAAACAGGAATGAAAAACAATAGAGATAATTATATCAGCTTTAGAACTTTATAAGTATAGGAAACATGAATATGTCAGAGCAAAAATAATGAGTATAAGAAATACCTAATACAAAAAATAAATAACAAAAGATGTCCTCTGATTTCAGTGTAGTAGAACAACTTCCCTTTACATGTTTCCTTCATTTACATCAATAACATTAAATTTTCTTTGGTTTAAAATTTGTTTCTCTTCAAATGGAGATGAAATCTATTACATTGAACAAAATAGCTTAGAAATCTCTTTAATGAATAATCCTTTAAGGGTTTTGTTGTCTTCTACAAAAAGATTTCTTATACAAACTTTTTGATCTGGTATTTTGTCACTTTGCTGAGATAAAATATTTTATTTGAATTGCTTAGTTTTTAAAATTTTAATCTAATATATTATAGTAAGTGATGATTAATCAATTCAATTCTCTTTCAAATAAATGAAAAACAAAATTGAATAAAGACAAAAACTCAATTATAATTATCAACCATTGTTCCCTAATATCCCATCAACCATCTCAAACTAGAGATTTTTTCCACTTCCTTATTTAAGGATTTAAAATCAACTCAGGCACACCAAAACAAAGGAAAATTAATCGAAATGAGAAACAGGTAAAATAAAAACTGTTAAATGACTAAAAGAAGACTACTCTTTTTGAATAAAATTGAAGTTATGTATAACTAACTACCTCTATTACTACTTTAAGTATAATAGAAAATAATAACTACACATATGTTCAAATAAACAACAATGATAAATATTTTTTCAATAATAAAAAATATCAAGGGCTAGAAATGATTCCATACACCTATATAAGATCTTGGTTGCTTAAACATGTAATTATTTTCTTATAGTAATAAAAATTAATAGCCAATAAAAATAAAAGTGAAGCAATGAAAAAAATAATTGCCATGCCTGAGACCCCATGAAAACATCTGGCCACTCTTATCCAGTGCATTGATGCCAACAATCAAGTTTTCTTTTGAGCAAGATGTTTAAAAGTAGAGATAACAAGAACATAAGTTTTAAAAAATCAGAAGAATAGAAGTTATTAACAGAAATTAACAAGCTTTTTATCAAAGCAATAAATAATAATTATAGATAGATATCCTCTATTTAAGCAAACAAATTATAATTATAGTTGAAGAAGTCTTAAAATTTGATTATATGTTGTTCTTCAGAGTATAAGTGATTGCAGACTGATATAAAATTAGTGAAGAAACATATACATATTAAACCTTTACATAAATGATAAAAATAAAGGACCAAATGCCTCTAAAATATTAATTTCAGCCCTTTAAGATAAACTGGAAGAAATTAATTAGCACAGGAATGGAATAAATATCAATGGAAAATAAATCTTCAGGAATTTGCAGATGATCATGTTATTTATTATGGCTAAAAATGTAGAGACCCAAGTAATACTTTTACTTGTAATACTTTTGTAATAAGATCACAAAAAAAAAAAAAAATGCAGAAAAATTGGCCTACTCTTTAATGCTGAAAAAAGCTATAACATGCTGATAAATAATAAAGGAGATATACATTTGGATGGAAAGAAAATAAAATGATGTATTTAAGGTGTTTCATTGGCAAAGATGTTGAAATAAATAGAAGATATATATTAGGATGAAGAGCTATGTTAAAAAACAAATTCTAATATAGAAGAAAAAGTTTCCTAAAACTGAAATGAAGGCTATGAAACATGAAATGTTTATCCAGTCTTATCACATGGATCATAAACCACTAAACTATTAATAAGATGAGGACTTCTGTCAGATCCATGGAGAGATAGAAAAACCAAAACATGGATGAAAGGAATTACTAACCTCCCTGATATTATACAATGTGTTCACAATGTAAAAAATGGAAATGGAGAAAGCACATAATAAGGATTAAAGATGACTGATGAACCAAAAAGATCTTGGAATGGTATCCTACAAAGCGGAAATAATAAAGAGGTGTCACCCCAAACTAGCTACAGATGAAGAAATGAGAAAGATCTGCAGAGAAGCGACTTGGCCTAAGGGTTGCCTTAGAGAGGATGTTTCGAAAAATAATGGAGATGGCTTATGGTTATTGATGGAAGTATGGTTAAAAGAATTAGTAAAAATTCTCTTTTTTTTTATTTATTACCTGATGCTAATAGGGGTATATATTGTTGGGCAAAAAAAACATCACCTGCCAGCTGATTTTGTGCCTAAAAAGTTTTCAGTTAATTTATTGTTATAAATAGTAACTTTTTCTTTGTTATAATAAATTCACAAATAAACTTTATTATTATTTTATAAATATTCTTATTTTTAAACCAAAATTATCTATATATTTAAATACTTCGAATCAAATAGAACGGGCTTGTCAAACTCAATTAAAACATAGGCCATTTAATAGAACTGGTAACATTAATATGGGCCACATCACATTTGCAAATTTTCTTAAAATTATATTTTGTATGAGGATTTAGGAATATAGATAGTATAATTAGAATATATTATGCAATTAAGTAAATTTAGGGAAATAATTTACAACATTATTAACAATTGCTTTTAATTAATTGAATTTAGGATAATAATTTGCAACACTATTAACAATTGCTTTTAATTAAACTTAGCATGTATTTTAATTTATTTTTCCTGGACCACAAAATATTACCTCGGGGACCACCATTTAGACACATCTGAAATAAAGGAATGTGGGGTAATAAACCTTTTGTTTTTCTTAAAGAACAAGGTATGTAATTCAGTGTAAACCATGGCATAATTAACAGTTACTCGCCGAATGCTGATTAATATGGATAGGTTACTTTTCAAATGACAATTGGAGTGATAATGACAATAATTTCTCAGTGATCTCCTTTCCTACAGTGTCGTTCTTTGTAAACACTTTAAAAATAAGAATATATAGCTTTTTGATGCTGGAATCTTCATCTGCACATTTGAAACCAGAAAAATAATCGCACATCTCAATATTTTTATTTATTCATATTTATCAAACTCAATTACACACCATGATCTGAGAATTAATTAAGAAAACCAATTAAATGGTATTTTTATTAATCTAAATATAATTTTATCAAATATAACAACAATTTTATGAAAAAACCTTTACTCATATAAAATATTATTTTGAACAAATGCAGCAAAAAACTTGTTGGTCTTTATTTAACAACAAGTTTTCTTTTTGCATTCCTTAAATTGCTCTAATTACTTATCAATAAAAAAAAAAAAGACAGTTTGTCAATACTGGGATATTGTATAGCTGTGGTGTTCTATGGATATGATACACCCAAGATAAGAAAATATGGAAAAGTAGTTGTTCCAACAACACCCTCTCTCTCATGATTAGGTAAGTCTCCATTCAAAAGACTCTCAACATGAAAATATACCCTGTAAATATTAAATCCTTATCACAAAAGAAGAAATAATTTACATTTGCATTATACTATGCCCATTTATTTATATTAATTAATTAAGTAAACGCGCACAATTAATCTGGGTTATCACCTCTACATCTAAACAACTAATTAACTGGTCTTTAGACGAAATTCCCACTGATTCCATGCACTGTAGCAGAATATGCTCAGGCTGTGAGCCAGAAAATGTGAATAGGAAAAGTAATAATAAGTTTTAGATTGCTATCCACTGGAATGCTAACTGGCAAATAATTGTTGTTCTAACAATAACTTGATGCTGGGGAAAAGGTATAGGCCTGGTCCGAAGTATTCACTATTTTTTGAGCAGTTGCAGAGTATTTTCCGAAAGCCGCACCACTGGAACTGACTTTAGATTTATATCATATTGCTCCCAAATGATAGAAAACACACAATACAGGCAGGTTATAATAAAAAAAAATTATCCAATGACAATTTATTTCATAAATACACAGATTTACAAAGTTCAACTGTTCAAAGTAAGTATTGACAGTTGTCTTAACAGGAATTAAATATGTACTATTGGAGTAGGATAAATATTTTATTAAAATGAAAGTAGTGAGGTATGAACAGACATACTAAACAATATACAGCAAATGATTTTTAATCAGCTCAACTAGAGCTTGGATAACTTTATGACTCTCCTTCATCCTGTCAATCATAAAAAAATAAATAAAATAAAATGATAAAATGCACAAAATACACTAATAAAGCAGAAAACATCAGTAATAAAACTTACACCTTACTCAGCTTGCTCATTAAAATCCGGATATACCTTTTGCTAACAGAAAATTGAACCCAATAAATAACATTATATATCAATATATACATTGATGAATAATATTTTTTGAACAAAAAGCAAAATATATACATAAATAAATGCTTAATTAACTATTGCTTAGAGTGCCAAAAGTAGTTTTAAAATTCTATATATTATATAGAACTCTACATATTATAATTGATTTTTATTCTACAATACAAAATTAATAAATTAATCAAAGGAGGAAGTAACAGGTGAAGATGAGACTTTTTAAAAAAATTGCAAAAAATATTTAATCAGATAAATTTCTATTACTTTGAGGAAGCAGTATTATATCTCTATTTTTTTAAACCAATTTAATTTAAACTGGGATGAAAATTTATTGAGCTGTTTAAAAAAAATTGTGGTTATATCAAACAAAATTGAGGTTCTACATTGGAGGATAATAGAGAAAATCATTCTTCAGCGTCAAAACTAATGTTATTAATTTTCAAAGACACAATTTAGTCCTTTATTCATATATATGATTCACTATATGTTATAAATGATTCTATCAATTAACTCTTAATACTAAAACATTCCTATAAAAAGAGATCAGACTCTACAAAGGTTCCTCGAGTGATTTAACCATTTTTGGATGTATAGAGTAATCTATTTAATATTTATAGTAGGCTGAACTTCGAGTTTTTGATTTATTTTTTAAAAGCAAGCTTGTTTATAATATGAAATATGTACTATAAATTTTTGAGTACTAGATTCAAGTCTTGTGAGATGTCAGAAACATGAACCATAATGGTAAAGAACTTTTAACACATTTCCAGATTTTGATAAGAGATACTTAGCCAGCCCATCACAAAGAATAAACCATTGTTTTGGAAGATCTTGTTAACACAATAAAGTATAAAAATGAGTTAAGTAAGATTTCATTATGCAAATGTATATGAAGAGTCCACGGAAGAAAGGGGGAATATCACCTGCAATATAATTCGAGAAAATGAAGTTTTAAAGTTTGGAGCTCATATTTCTTCAGTCTATGGGTTTTCTTCAAATGCTTCTAACAAAATGAGCATCCACATTTTTGGCTGTTTCTTTTTACTATCTAATTCTACTAAATTATAAGAATATAATTGCTATGCATAACTCCATTTCAGAAAAAAAAATGCGACTCTCCCCCTTTCTTCCGTGGACTCTTCATATGTACTCGTATCTATGCATAAATAGATACATAAGTGTGTTTATAAAAAAAAAAAAAATGACTGTTTCAAGGGTTAAAATGAAGTCCATTTTTATCTTACATAAAATTTCTTCTAACTTTCGAAATACAGTCCATTCTTTTCTATGGCTAGTGACCATCTAAAAGCCAGTTCCCTGCCAGTACCACTCTTTGGGTTTCAACTGTAAAAAGTCTTCTACTCCAATTTTTACCTTCACCAATGTTTGAAGTGTTTTCCCCTTAAGAAAGTGAGTCATTGCTCGGAAAACATTAAAGTCCGAAGGTGCAAGATCAGGGCTATAGGGTAGGTGTGGTAGAAGTTCGATGGCATCCATTTCAGCAAGTTTTTGCTTCGTTTGTCACGAAGTGTGCGGCTGGGCGTTGTCCTGCTGCAGCAAAACATTCTTCCTATTCACTAATGCTGGGTATCGCCTCTCCAAAAACTTAGTACATTTGTTGTAGCTGTTGCAAATAAAGCTCGGAATCGAGAGAACGTCCTTCCAGAACAAACTCATAGTGGATTACACCTTCACAATTCCAAAAAATTGTTTTTTTTTCAAATTGAATTCACTTCGCTACCAGTAGAGTAGGCTGGTACATAGGCCTCAGTCTATCCACTGTTGTGATGCATTAGGATTGTACCAGTATATCCACTTTTTGTTGCAGGTGACAATCCTTTTAATAAAACGTTCGCCAGTAGGATTTTGAAGGAGCAAATGGCAGGTTTCCAGGCGATGTTGGTCGTGAGCTCATGTGGAACTTTTTACCTAATTGGTGTAAGTGACGATTCACACTTGACTGTGAAAAACCAAGTTTGGAGGATAGCATACTTTTTGGGGGATCATCTTCAATAGTGTGCCATAGAGCTTTGCCGTTCACAACAGATGGTCGCCCTAAGGCCGGCTGCCTAACCAAGCTTGTATCGCCACTTTCAAATTTGGTAAACCACCTCCTTACAGCTTGCTCATTAAAGTCTTCACCTTTCCGTATAAAAAACTTCAACTTCCGGTTTCGGTGGCAGAAAATTTCCTTTTCCAGTAATGTCAAAGAATTACTTGATTTCAAACCTCAACGTCATTTTGATTGAAAGAATGCTAAACAAGTACTGAGCCTCACAGGGAGACATTATGTTTATTAAATGATTCAGTATAGTATTAAAAAGATCAATTGGTAAATAACAATAGAATTAGAATTAACAGAGATGCAAGAAAAACATAAACTTCATTTTACCCCTTGAAACAGTCATGTTTTTTTTTTTACTAGCACCAACATATATAGTCTGCTCCTGATAAAATCGAGAGATTTTATATCACCAAGAATAGATGGTGAGATGGCTTGTCTATATGCTCCCTATATTATACAATATGCTCCGTAGCGTTATTGAGGCTGGGCCCTATTATCAGGTTGTGGTTTATTCCTCTAGATTTAAGTTTTCTTTAACAACCTCTGGGTTTTTTTTTTTATGTTTAGAAAGTTTTTTTGTTTTTTTTTTAAATATATATTTTTTTGTTTTTTTTCGGTTGGCACTATAGACCATGAAGATCTTTGGCCGTGCGATGTGGTATTCATACAGATATGCATTGCTTGCGGGAGAACAGACAGCCTGGAGGAGGTCACCCAACCTCACGTTGCTACGAACCATGGTTTCCATGGTGCAGTGGCAGGGTATCCATAACTCCATAACTATGGGCAATTCGGCAGTGTCCTTCCCACTGACTCATTCGGGTTCAAGGACAGTGACAAACCGGTTAAGATCCCTAGATTATGGCTGTTCGGAGTCAGCAGGCCCACGAGGACCTATATTTCTTTCCCCGAAGCAGACCGTCCATGGGCCAAACCTCCGGGAGGCTATTTTATGTCCTGGAAAACCACACCGCGATTCACAATTAAGGTACAAGGGATAGGGTCATCACTCCTACGCCTGGCCCATGTGAGTTGCCTCCAATAGGCTGACGGGCCTCACATACCCGTGGGAGAGGGGTGATAAATTGCTTGAATTATTAATTAATTAAATTAAATTAAAGTAATGCCGGTACCGGGATTCGAACTCACAACCTTTGGGTTTGTGAGTAGGTGCACTTTTGCAAGCTCGTTAACCCGCTCGGTCACCCTGACCCTTTTAAAATATATATTTACTACTAAATGGGTTCAACATAGATTTTTTCTAAAGGGCTATCTGAAGGGCAGGGTTTATGCAGCTGATTTGTCACCTATCACCAGCAACGATGAACTATGGGGACGGATAGATGACCATGTAGTTCAGTCTCTCCACAATCAATACGAGGAGCAGTGACAGAAGAATGGATAAGAAGATCAGAGTTGTGTGTGATGGAGGGAGGTGCTCATTTAGAACACCTAGCTTAGTGTGGCCTGACTGTTTTCAATGATTTTTCAATAGAGAGAATAAGTTTAGAAAATAAATTGCCAAGAAGAAGAAATGTCAATTTCTGTTGTTTGTAACGCTTATTATTTTTTTTTTTAATCACAAGAATAAAACAGTTTTAACATTTGATTTTCTATAAGAATCCTTCATAAAGAATACCTCATTCCATTTGAAATTCCAGAGTTAAGTGCACTGCAGAAGAACTTAATGAGGTTAGAGGGACAGTAATGTCATAAGAAGATACTTCATAATTCATAACAAAGGCCCACCGAGTTTCATCACTTTATTACAAATACTCTTAAATCTATAGGGAGTGATCCAGGACTGATGAGACACCCTACACAGATAAATATAAGTTGAGTTACAACATTTTGCCACTTTTGTTTCTTATGTAGTCGTGTCTGATAAGGTTGCATGATGTTACCGTGGTAATGATACTGATATGAAAAGGGAATATATTTATATTAAAAGTAATAATTAAATAGAGTTAATTCAATTTATTAGATAAATAATTAGTGTCAATTTAAAACTTGGAACTGGCCTAGGGGAAACCTGGGAACTCCCGCCGACTAGGGTTGGAAAGGACCCTAATAAATTAGACTTTTGATCAAAAGGCCAACGGGAATTTGCACCATTAAATTAAACTTCTGTCTTGGGAATTTTACAAAAGATAGTAAGAGAAAAAATATCTAGAAAATATTTAAATATTCAGTTGGTATCAAGCAACTACACCCTATAGTACTCTCGCTGACGTCTCGTAGTGAGTTTTACTGTGGTAAAAGTGTGAATCCAGTGTATTTTAAATTATCAAAATGTCTAACACCTCTAAGGATTCTGCTGAAAATTGTGAGGTTACAATTCATTACAATAAACCTGCATGCAAACCTTTAAGCAGTGTAGAAAAGCAATTGATCTTAAACAAATATAAATATCAACTTCACAGGCAGCAAGTTTTCAGTGCCATTACTCGAAATTGTGAAAAAAAAAATATTGCTGCTACAGGGATCAGCAGAGCTTCAGTTTATCAATTGGTGAGGGAGTATAGAAGAATTGGAATTTTATGATCACCCAATGAAAAAGAAGCCACGTCAAAAACTAATTGATAAAATCGACAATTTTTATAGAAATCCTGTACGAATGAAGGCGCATTTTTTAATCATTCAAATTTTTAGTTTCTAAACAAATAAAAATGGTGAATCCATTTAGTAGTGTAAAGAGATATATACAGGGTGCGGCAGCATAACTTCCTTTTTTCAAAACTTAATAAAACCCATTAATCACCTCAGCCAAATCACCTCCTTGTACAACCGTTGGCCTAGAGACAGTACGGTCCTTAACAAGTACTGAACCCAAGACCCTTCATGGGTTGTAGTGGTACAGGTTTTTTTTTTTTTAATAAAACCCATTGTATAAATCAGAACATTTTTATTTGTTTTTTATAATGTAGGCGCATGCCTAAAGTTTTGCTTTACATAGTTTTGAAGATAAAATCAGATAGGTGACGTCCCCCAATCTCCATACACTGAGTAAACCGATTTCTGGCGTTTGTCATGACTCTTGCTAGCATAGCAGGCATTATGTTGGCAATTTCTTTCTGGATGTTGGTCTTCAAATCTTGTAGGATCCTTGGACGGTTCGCATTAACATGGGATTTCAAAAAACTCCATAGAAAAAAATCACAAGGGGCCAAATCGGGATAGCCGGCCACTCCAAATCGTCCCTAATTGAGATTAGGCGCTCTGGGAAGTGTTCCCTCAAAACAGCCATCGATGCTCTTGAAGTGTGTGCCGTTGCACCGTCCAAGTCCAAGGGTAGCCGCTTGTGATCTCAACATTGAATCTCTCACTGCCTAAATGTTTTCAGATGATCTAATGGGCCGAGGGACTCCAGTTCTTCGTCTTGTCACACTTCCAGTTTGTCTAAACGTAGTGAACCACGTAACAATTGATTTCCGATCCGGGACAGGGGCCAATGGGGCTAAATTAAAGCGATTCCGAAAGGCGCACTGGGTTGCGATCACAGAACATCTGCTCGAAAAGTAGGCTCCTCACTGTTCCAATACATGATGGCGACTGAACTGTGTCGGGACAAAACTTTATAGTCCCGTCTCTCGAACGAGACAACTAGAGCTCCGCAACGACATCAACCAACTGAATGGCACACATTTTAAAAAAGGAAGTTATGTTGTCGCACCCTGTATATAGTATTATTATTGTTAGGTATTAGGCAGTGGAGTATTATTACTAATATACACATAATACTCAATACTCTTTCATCTAATGTTATATATATATATTTACAGTGAACGTATAGTTTACAGAATATTACAATAATATCGATTATACTTCTTAAATAGTCTAGCAACAAATACAGAGAGAAGGTGGGAAAGCAAGGAGAGGATGACAGTTGGTTCACCACAATCAACTCATCATATCACTAATGGTGACAAGAACGACAGCCTCTAAAGATGTTCCTAGCCCAACTGACTCGCTTTACTCACTCTGAAGACCTAGCTCCCACCATCCTCAATGTCACATCTCTTATCTTTACTAATCTACTTTACTGATCTACTTACAGTAGTAAATATATATATTAAAAAAAACAAAAAAAAAACTCTAAAACATGAAAAAAGTCCAGAGGTTTTTAAAAAAACCAACTAAATCTAAGGGAATAAGCCAGAACCTGACAACAGGGTTCAACATCAATAATGTCTAGCTACGGAGCTTATAGGCAAACTAAATCACTATCTATTGTTGACATAAAATCTTACATGTTGATATAAAATTTTATAAAGTTTTTATTGTATATAAGATTCAGAATTAATTTTTTAATTAAACTTAAAAAATTTAAGGGTTAAATTTTTTTTAACCCTTTATACTTATTTTATTTTTACTATATAATTCATTTTTTAGCCCACAGAATAAAATTCAAACCATTCATGTAACCATCCAATATAAAAAACAGTTTACATGGAAATAAGTAATAAAGAAAATGCAGCATAATGGGTTTCAGAGGAAAAACTGACAAGACACAAAGTTAGTTACACCTGTGGCAGTAGGAATAACTGAAATATAATTAAACAATCCAATAAATACTAAATTAATGTACAAAACAACAAGTGATGTGGTGAAAAACGTAAAGTGAAACAATATTAAGAAATCCACAGGAACACTGTTAATTTGCAGACCAATTCTAATATAATATTCCTTACCAAAGTTTTTGGAAAAAGAAAAATATTTTACTTAAATTATTACTCTGCCTTTTAAAAAAAATAGAAGCTGTACCACTATAGCCTGTGAAGGTTCTTGGTAAGAAAGTACTGTTTCTAGGCCAGCAGTTCTGAAAGGAGGTGATCAGGCCAGGATCACGCTCAACCACCAGGTTTTTCCCCTAATCAAGGGTTCCCACTTTACAGAGGCTGGGAGTGCCCCAGGAGGGTCTCCTGACCCCAGTTTCGATACCAGCTGATACAACAGAATAAATAATTATCTGCTACAGCCAGACTCAAATGCGGGTCCAGGAGATGGTAGCAGTGCCTTGCTCATTGAGTCACCCTGATTCCACTCTGTCATACGAATTGAAAAATAAAATTTTTAGTATTATAATTTCTTATAATAATCAATATTTATAATAATAAATATTGCTTTTTTACAAGTCTTTTGCTTGTGGGTCTCCGCAAATATGCGGGGTTTTTGGCTTGACTTCCTTTGGGGACCGGCCATACTAAGAAGTAGGAGCCATGATTTGAGTGATCTTAACCTTAATTATATATTTTTTTAAATTAAACACTAATGTTATAGAATTTTGATTAATGCTGTTATCTTACCTCGATAAGAAGATTTAATTCTTCTAAGTCACTTTTGGCTTGACTATTGTTTGGTTCTAATGAAAGAACTTGTTTCACATCATAACGAGCTCCCCACAAATCACCAACAGCTTTCTTTGCTGCAGCCCGTCTCATGTATACTTTGACATAGCGTGGGTTTTTGTTCAAAGCCATGCAACAATCTAAAATGGCTCTGTGCTCTCTAAAAAAAAAAAAATTAAAATGGTTAGGAATTAAGCAGTTTAATACATTTTATCTATAAGGTATAAATACTATAACTACAAAATTGCTCCTATATAACTGAAGAAATGATAACTCATTACAATTAAATACCATAATATTCAACAAATACTAACTCCTTGGTTTTTAGATAGCAAAGGGCTCTATTTGCATAAAATATGGGATCATTTGGATTATATTCAATTGCTTTAGAATATGATTCCATAGCCTCTTTCCACTTCTCTAACTTTACAAATTGGTTACCCTGTTAAAAAAAAAATTGTTATTATATTATGTTATGATTATATAAAATAGCAATTAACAATTACAATTTTATTGTTGATGCAAAATAAATATATCTTCTTTTCTTGATAGATTAACCAGCATTCTAGGCCCAAGCCCTGGATGCCAGTTCAATTTTGATATATGAGGATGAAATTTTATTTCGTGGAGTACAAATGGAATCAATCTTGAATGTTTTGCTCTGACTAAAATATGCGGATAATCTTTAGGATAGAGCCACTCCTCCTACTCTAGTTTGAGTACATAAGGGTATTAAACAAAACTAACATCATTAATAAAAAAAAAATCTGATATATATAAAAATATACCAGATGTCAATGAGAGCCGCATTATGGTTATTCACAAATTAAAAAAAAACGCACCATAGTTTAATAATATTAAATATACAAGTTGATTGTGTTTTAGGGTTTAAGATATTTACATAGTCTAACCAAGGCTGAAAGAGGGTGTTATCCACACTATAAATGCCAAAATTTATTCTGTGAGCCTTCCACAAAATAAAATTCAACCCTCTCAGGTTGGATTTAAATCAATGTCACTGTAAGAGTGCAAGATGCTGTCCCAATAAGCTCAGCCATGATGGCCTCAAATATAAATTAAATTAAATTATTACAGTTACATACTTTAGTAGTTATTAAGTGCAGTGTTAATTGCACATATACAAGAAAATAAAATTAAAAGAAAGAAAATACCAAATAGTTATTACAATAGGAGACACATTTAGCTTGACAAAGAGACGCGTTCGCCCGCCAGCTTGACATCAACAAATATTTGCTTGAATTCTGATTAAACAAATCCCTTTTTTGACAATATGAAAAGTAGTGATCTTACTGTAAGATGAGTCTATGCTTTGAAAAATAATAAATGATTAATGTTGCAGCAAAAGAAATTTTAATCTAGATGTGACTAATAAAAAAATAATTTATAGTTATAAAACACAGTTATGAGATTAATATTAAACAGATTTACTCCAATCAATTTACAATTAAATAGAACTAACAAACAACAAATAAAATATACTCTAAATAACAAACAATTAACTAATTACCTTTTCTTTTTCAGTATTTGCAAGTTGAATCTTTTCATCACTTGAATTACCAGCATCAATACGATCTTCAGTTCCAGCTAAGGATTCTATAATCGAATCACCTATCCCCTTCCCAAAACAAAAATAAAAATTAATATAATCTGAAACCATTTTGAATGATAACATACTTACTTGTAAGAAATAAATTACTTATCGCAAAAACCTCATCAGCTCAGCAATGCACTTTGATGGACTGATTGAGCTCATGCAGGCTTTGAGATCTTTATTTTTAACACTAAAGTTAAAAAATAATTGTTCAATTTAAAAAGTTAAAATATTAACTATTGAAATACTAGGAGTAATTTTGGTTAACCGTAGATATAAATTAAGGAAGAAGTTAGTCGGGGGTGCGGTCAAAGACAAAGACACTAATAAGTAAAACTTATTTATTTTGTGCCAACATTTCGGCCTAAGCTTTAGGCCATCATTAGGCCGAAAAGTTGGCACAAAATAATAAGTTTTACTTATTAGTGTCTTTTTCTTTGACCGCACCCCCGACCAACTTCTTCCTTAATGTTATAATACTAAATGTAATATATAGCATGGTTAAAAAAATAAAAACTGTTAAGGAGAGGCGGAATCCCTATACTACTAAATGTTAACACAAGGAATATTTTCTGAAAATCCATTGGATCCACCACTTTCAAATTTTTTTTTTAGTAATATTGACTCCTGGTACATATCCTGAGTTTTTTTTTATTACCTATATCTAAAATATCTATAGTAAAATATTGTTTTACTAAGTTGTGTTTAAAGTTTAAAAAAATATGTAACATATATAATTTTTTTTTAATTATGTAAATATTATTACTTTTAAATGAAAAAACTGAGCATATGTGTTAATATAGTAATATGACTCGGTAAAAACTTCAACAAATTCATATAATCAATTCATGAGAAAATGTTTCTTATTAGCCAAAAATATAAACTTTCAGAAAACACAAAAAAAAAAAAAAAAAAAACTAGGTTTACGACTTAAATATATTAAGTTTACAAAATAAATATATTTTTTTAAATTGTAAATTTGGGTCAGAAAGATCTTGGTTTAATACTATTCATTACATCTTCTGGAATACTATTATTATTTAAAAATATTTCTGCTATAATATTATGCAAACATATTCCTACTAGGCTCGTAAATTCTCTGAAAAGTATTGGTGCAGAGGTACTTATATTATTTTTTTTTTAATAACAAAATATTCATATAAAGTACACATATTATATCGTTGGTGCAATGCCAAAGTGGCATATCTGAAAATTTGTAAAACTGAGAATATTGAATCTGAATCATAGCTGCAGAAGTAAGATAGCCGATTTCTTAATTAAATAGGTTTGATGCTGTATTCTTAATTAGTGAAGTCACATACTCAATAAGGTATTTTTGGTATTGGGAAGGGGATAGAAAACCACATGTTAATATGCAACAAAACCCCAAAATAGCAAAATTTGTAGATATGCCACTTTGGCAATGCATCAACGATATATCATTCTAACAAAAAAACTTTTTTGTTTTCATATTTTTTTGCTTTCCACCCTCCTACCCCTTAAGAGCCAATAAATAGAACAAAACCTTCCTTGGCCATTCATGAGCCTAAAGATAATGCAGCAGCAACAACATTCCAACAATCTCATCAGCTTTACAGTATACCAGTTCCCATTACTGATTCGACAATGCCAATACAAAATAACTAGTCTCAAAATTGTTTAAAGTTTTTTTCTTTTTCACTGGCTTTAAAAACTTTTTATTTAAATTTGGATACACCAGAAGCTTAGTGGTCGTGTAGCATTGTGATTCTTCTAAGCAATTGATCTCCCTCAAAATAAAATTTCAGATGTATTAGATAAAGGTTACAGTTTAAAAGCTAATATGACTTGTCTCTCATCCTTACAAACAACTAAGTAAATAACAAAGCCTAATGATGATTCGATGCCCATAACACAAAAAATCTTTCCCAACAGACCTTCCTCCAATGAACCCTATAAAAACCCAAACCGTCAAGATCAGAACTAACAAAATCCTTCAATTTATGTTTCAGTTGACTCCTAGGACATTTATCTGGAATTTAGCGCTGATTATCCTTTTACAGATTCAACTTTACATCTCCACTTCAGATGTTGTGAAGCTATCATTTCAATTGTAATCACCAGGTATATGCATGTTGCACAATTCAGTGTTGTGTCTAAATTTTCCAGTCGACTCATCCCTTCTTTGGAGCAAATATTCTTTCCGAATATTGCTCTATTTTCAAAAAAGATTAGTTATAGTTCTTCCATAACCTAAGCGGTTATGTTTCATATCCCTCAAGAACACTAGGAAGTATCATAGTTTTGTAAATTCTTACTTTCATTTTTAAGATTTAAGATCTCTGTAAAAGCCTGTTTTCAGAGGCAATGCACAGCTCTTGTAAGAAGACCTTAAGAAAGCCAGAATCGTTCACAAGTTACTGAATAAATACAAAACAAAGAGAACACTTAAAATATATATAAAGTGAAACCTCCCTACAATGGATATCCACGGGTCTGACACACTCGTCCTTTACAGAGGGGTGTAAAAGTGTTCATTAAAAATTAATACAATTTTGCGTTCTATATTATAATTAATATTTTTAGAACTTAATATATATGTTTAAATATATATTTAAAAAAAAAACAGAAAATGAACTTGGTGAACAAAATGTATAAATATTGTATTTAATATGGAAAAACATATATATTTTTAAAATATTCGTGAAGTGAGCCTTTCTGAATCAAAATTTTTTGGCTACCTTCCGCACAGAAAACTTTTATTTTAATTGAAATTTACTAACTCAACTTTTTCTTTTATTGTGGAAAATATTTATGCATTGTCATTTTTAGCCTTCTAAGTTAAAAGAACAAAACCGACTGAGGCATATTGGGTTTTAATAAAACATGATGAGCTGAGGCGAATTGATTTCTATGAAAACTGCTTAGAGGCGAGGAGCACAAATTGTAAGCATTTGGTGGAAAGATGATCGATATTAGACCATAATAAAGAAGAAAGATAATACATATTAGTAAAAAAACTAAATATAGTTTTCTTAATTTTCAACGTTTTGTACATGTCTGTTCAGAGAGGTAAATTTATCAGTGGCAAAAATGTGACTGTCCGTGTCCTTTATAGATGTGTCTCACTGTATGTCAAACCTATAAATTGCTATCCAAAACAATAAAATTACAAATAAGTTATTTAATTGACTAATTATAAAGATGATCCATGCACCATTTTCAGCATTTCTTTTCAAATTCTCACACTTATATTTTAGTTCAAACGATTATTCTTATGTAACTAATTTGTTTTAAATTTTTTTAAAAATTAATATTCATCGAAAAAAACACTAAGTAAATTAAAATTATAGAAATCAATTCTTACTGTCTTATTATAAATCTCTTCTTCTTCAAAAAGATGATAATCTCCTTCCCGCAGTGATTCCTAAAAAAACTTTTTTTTTTAATAAGAAAGCAATATGAAAATTTTAAAAAATATCTGAAAAACAAAATAATATTAAAGGAGCTACACTCCTCGAAACAATTGAAGGGCCATATTTTTAAGTTATAAGTCGATTGTTAAGCGGATTTCAATGTTGATGTTGACACAGAAAGTGTACATACAAAGGTATTTACACTAACGGTTAAAAATGTTTGTTTATTTATTTATTCACATAGGCTCATTTCTATGCCCAACAATAATAAACCCAAAAATTATTTAGTTCACTATTTTCATTCTAATCAAGCAATTTTGTGTTAATTTTTTTAAATAATGAATGTAATTAGAGTTCAATGAAGGCATTTAAATAAAGTTGAAGTTTCAAAAAATGTCACTCTGCAGGAGGAAGACATTCTCAGCCTCAAGTTGGAGTCCATCGGGAGGGTTTTACAGGCTGTGATTGGAGGATATGGCAAAATTCTTTAGCGACTAGACATCTAGGGCAAGATCGTAGAAGGGAAACAAATGCAAAAGAAGACACATATTTTTAAAACTCTAGGCCCTGAGAAATTGTTTTTCAACTGCTCGTAACTTATTTAATAATGGAATATGTGCTACTAGGGAACATTTTTCGGATCAGATGGTGAGAAATGGACTTCAAGATTTCTTAAAAAGGTTCCACCTTTAACTAGGCATCACAAAATTGCCAGAAATTTCTTCACAAGGGAACACCTACTTAGGAATATGAGACATTGAACTCAGACTTAATCACAGATGAGTCCAAATTTAATTTTCACTTAAATACTGGAGATAGTCAAGTATGGAGTAGAAGAAACGAATGCTAAACAAATGTAACCATGCAAAATCGATTCCCTTTTAGTGGTGGTTCAGTGATGGTTTGGAGAGATTTCTATGGGCGGAAAACTGATTTAATCATTCTACAGTATAGTTCTTTTACAGCTCAACGTTACATAAATGAGACCTCAGGTTATTCCTCTAGCAACTGCAGGTAGCTGAAGTCAGGGATGAGAGTTTTATCCTTATACAAGATGGAGAACATGCGCATACAGCCAGGATTGCCTTGGAGTTTATAGAGAACAGTGAAATTGAGACAATGCTAAGTCTGGACCTGAATCCCATTGAGCACCATTGGGACAACCTTGTACATCATGTCAAGGATCATTAGAGCAGCATCAGAATCTTTGGAATTTGAAAGTAATATTACACGAAGAGTGGCAACAAATTACCCAAGATCACATCAAAAATTTTATACAGAGCATGCATAGTCATTTTGAGACAGCACTACAGGCAAACAGAGTTCTTATTAATGATGGATTATTCCAGGAAATTGAATTTTTTCAATAATGAGTTTGTTTGTTTCGTGTTCTCTGTTAGTTCCTGTTGTGTTTATAAAGATCAATCTGCAATTTTCCATTAAATAAATGTTTATTGTGTAATTAAATGAACTTTCATTTAAATCTATCAATCTATTAAAACATAGTAAATAAATTAAGCTTTGACACTTAAATTTTTTTGAGGAGTGTATAATTTAGTGTATAATAATTTATAACATATTATTAATTCTTAATAAAATGTCAAAACTTTTCTAATTTATATCTTGGCATCAAAGTATAATGAATTTAAATTAAAAATTTAAAAAATAAAAATATACTTCTCTTTAACTTTTTATTCTCACTCCTGAGGTGATATTTTTTCTTGATGACTCGTAAATTCTTTCACTTTACCAAACTCTTTTTGAACATAAGCATGCCCAGTGCTCAGATATTCTTAAATGGATGACAGTCACTCAATTTGAAATTTGGACTTCAATGATGAAGTCTAAACATTCAACTGCCTCTGTAGGCAAAGATGGTCTATACAAAACTGTTAACTCCACACTTCGGCATCTTACCCATAACTGACTTGCATAGTATAACATCAAGCACTCAACTGAACCTTATAAGGCATCTCTGGCTTAACGGTTCTTGTTTTGAATTTTCAGCTTTTCTTCTTGAATTCGCACACATGCATTTTATATTTTAGTTCATACAAACATATTTCTTATGTTGTAAAGTTGATTTTAAACAATTTTTTATTTACATTCATCGAAAAGAAAATTGTCATTTTTCAGCTTTCTTTCAATCAGAATAAAACAAAATTTCTTAAATTATCAAATAGTTAAATTTTATATTTACAATATACCCACACACATAAACAAAAAAAAACATAAGACAGAGGTAAACTATCATAAGTAGCATTTTCAAAATATTCAAAGTTTTAAAGTCTAAAATCAAGTTTCAGATTGCACTGTATTCCTTGTTGTGGATAGCGATAAATCTCTATATTTGAATTTTTTATTACCCTTATAGCTTATTTACGATACTTCACTCCTCGGAAAATATGGCCAGAATAATGGAAACAAAATAATAAAATCAAAATCAGCTCAACTGAACTTGCGATAGTTTACCTACTAGCAGATGTGTATGAGGGTGTGAACTGCAAAATTTATTAGTTCCATTTTTCACATCGTGATGTAAGCAGTTTCAGCATCCACTGGTTGCTGGATAAAGAGAATTTTGCAACAACTACTGATTTTTAAATGTAAAATAATGTACTTTAGATTGAATTAGATTCTTTATTCTGACAATAAATACATAAGAGTAATAATAACCGTTACTATCTCGATTTAAAAAATGGAAGTAAGGAGTTTTGCAGTTCACAACCTCATATCAATCAGTCAGTTATGGTAAGCAATATAATTAAATAAGAAAGATAATGGCAGAATTCAATAAAAGCCATCTTCTATTTACTAATTGAAGCAGTTAGGTACCAGTCAATAATTTGTAATATTTATCTATAAGGTGACTTTTACAGGATATATCATCGAATATTGTCACATCCATATAAATTTAGGGTTTCAAGATGGGTAGTTGCTAACGTTTTTCAGAGAATTCCGATTCAATATTTGTTTTCCTAGTGACTTTTTAGGTCAGTACTTATTGTCTATATGGCAAAATTAAATGGAGAGATTCAGTTATTTTAGTCTAACATGTTACCACAAAAGGCTTGATCAAATCAGAAATCTCAATACCTCATATAAATATTTCAGACAACTGCGATTTTTTAAAACTTAGATAAATAATTTTAACAAAAGAATTGTGCAACAAAATATTATATTAAATAAATAAAAATACTTACTTCAAATAGTGGTTTTAGACGGTTTAAAGCACTTTTAGCCACCTGATTGGATGGATCTAAAATGAGAATATCTTGCAGATCCAAGCATGCTCCCCTAATATGGCCTTTCATTTCTCGTGCTTGAGATCGTTGAAGTTTCGCTTTAAAAATTTTAGGATCAATAGAAAGGGCTTTAGTGCAATCTTCTTCAGCTTGATCAGGCCTTTAAGTCACAACAAAAGAATAAGATATCACAATATCACAATGAATTAGGTAGCTAGTATTTTTTAGTATTTTTTAATTGGTATGTTCCATAAAAATATAAATAAATACTTTTAAATGAGAAAAAATAAAATATATATAATTTTCGTACTTCTTCAGTTTGATGTAACACTTTGCACGTTTTATGAAAAATGAAGGATTTTTGTTGTATTTTCGGATAGCGTTAGTAAATGATTTCTCTGCAATGTCCCATTTTTTGTTTTTCATTTGACGACAACCCTGAGAATATCATAGAAAATAAATAAATAAACATTTCGATGATATAAATTTTATTTGATATACAAATTCCAATAAATTAGTTTAACTAACTAAGGTGTAAAGTATAAAGGGAAAGATATATTAAACAGCCAACATACCATGTTTAGCCTGATAAGATTTATAGAATTTTATAAAACATGCTATAAGTTGTAATGTTATATTGTGGTAAAGTGAACTTTTTTTTTGTACAACTCTACAATGCAGTCGCCGTATCTGTAGAGGTCACCATACTACTGCCCTCTGTGTTAACTAACAACTTTCTATTAAATTGTAAAATTTGTGTTCAGTTGACAGTTATGATCTAATTAAAGCAGTAATAATTCAAATTATGGTAAGGCCCTGACCTCAAATAAAAAGTTTCTGTTGGGATTTTGATTATCTCTTGAGCAAGCGAAAGTCGGTGGCACTAATCATTTTAAATAATATCTAATAAAAGGAGTAATAATTTTAAAAATTCCAATGAATACAAATTTTACAACTGAATAGAAAGCATTCAGTAAGCAGAAATGGCACAAGAGAAGGTACTGCGGCAACTGTATTGTAAATTAAAAAAAAAAATCTATTCCACTTTCAACATTATATATACTTTAATATTATAGTACTTTACTAAAAACAAAACATTTCTTTAATGTGTTTTAGAATCAAAAGCTTCGTAAAATTCAAAACGATTCTCTCTACTATTTAAAATAAACATAAATTGATTCATGTTTAGAATTCATCAAATCAAACACATTTATAATTAAATCAACCACAGTCTAAAAGTATTAAAAGAAAAACAAGATTTAAAAAAAAAGTGTCGAAATTAAATAATAACAAAATTGTTTCCTTTTATCAGGTTTCACTGGTTATAAGAAAGTTATAAAAATATCTATTATCTTCCCTACAAAAGCTCATCTAAGATTCATCACTTTAGCACTAAACTACAAATAAAAAAGACAAGTTCTCAATACAGATGCATCAACCCACATAGCTACAGAAGTTTTTTAACTTAACAAAATCTTTTTCCAACTAAGTAAAACAGACAATTCATAAGAGGTTCAGAAAATATCTTAAATCAACTGACAGAGTGAAACGTAGTAAGGTCCATAAGTATCCAGCCTGCCCTCGTTCCCCTACTTCAAGCAGACTAACAATTGCCTGCCGTGGATGTCTATGTGTGCACTCTTCATACCCATCACTTGCACTTCCTCAGTCCTGTAAGTCCGTCTCTAACTTTGAAGGAATCTGTGCGTTTTAATAATGTTCAAGATCGAATACCGTGTGGTTATTAAATTCTTGTGTTAAGAGGGCCTTACTCCAGCACAAATTAAAGATCGCTTGGATAGTATGTATGGGGAGCCCTCTCCCTCATATTCCACTGAAAAAGAATGGGCAAAATTATTTAAGTTAGGAAGAGAAAGACTGGATGACGACCTGCGTCATGGTCGCCTATTGGAAGCTGTCACTTCTGAAACAATCCAACTTGTGGAAGCAGATTTGCCGTATGATCGGAGGCTGAAGACCAAAGAAATAGCAGCAAGGTAGGGGCTTTCAAAAACAAGTGTTCTGAGGATCATTAAAGGACATTTGCATATGAGCAATGTGAGTGCAAGATGGGTTCCAAAAATTCTTTTGGCTGCTCAAAATGTTCGCTGCTGCAATGAATTTTTACATGGGTATAATGTTGACCCAAAAATTTTTTGGATTCAATTGTAACTGGAGATGAAATAATGGTTCTATTCTATGATCTGCTCAGCAAAATGGAGTCTATAGAATGGAGAAGGCCAGGAGAAGCATCTCCACTAAAGGCAAAAGCCACGCAGTCGACAAAAAAAAAGGTAATGGCCACAATTTTTGTGAATACTGAGGAATACTGCTAATTGATTTTAAGGTAAGGAAACCACAGTGAATGCAGAGTATTATACAGCCTTACTTTACCGTTTATGAGACGCCATTAAAGAGAAAAGACAGGGGAAGGTGAGTGATGTTTGACTTCTTCACAATGCCCCTGTCCACACAGCATTGATTTCTAAGGTCGCTGTGAAGGACAGGGATTCCAAGAAACCTTTCATCAACCCTACAGCCCAGACTTGGTCCTTAGCGAATTTTACCTTTTCGCAAAGTTAAAGTCTTTCCTTCGTGGGAGGAATTTAAACAATGACGAAGAGGCCCAAGTGGTGGTGGGAGAACATTTTTCTATATTTTCATAATTTAAAGTTAATTTCATTTAAAATATTTTTACTTTTTCCATGGTATAGAAATGTTACTTAAGAGTTAAATTAAGTGTTTCGAACTTAGAGGAGAACATATTGAAAAACATTAGCACCATTATTTTTCTTTCACCTTTTCTTCTTCCTCAGGCCGGAAACTTATGGACAATGCTACGTACATTCTGATTCAAAATAAAAAAGATAGCCCTTCTACTTAAAATACATACATTCTTTTTACAATAACACGAAAAACAAAATTTGTTGTTTTATTTATATTTAGTAATAAATGGTCCAAAAAAAGATGGTCATGACATTTCCATCCACTGTCCGAGATCAATTTGTTAACTAATGCAATAACCTGAAGAGTACGTTTATATAAATAGTTCAAACAGAATGCTGCATAATCTTTTAAAAACAGCATCATCATTCAATAACTTGTTACAAATATCAAACAATTAACATATCAAAATAACAGTCAGATAAACTTGGTGAGAATATCTGAAAAATAGGACTACACATTAAACTCTCCACATAAATTGAAAATTAGTCCTTTACAAAAAACACACATAAAGTCATTAGTATGTAAAATATTAACCGTAAGAATGGTTGTCATAAATAAAAAGCAATTCAATATTATGATATAAACACTTACATCATCAAAAGTTGCTTTCACATATTCAACATCATCCCTTGTCACAATTTCTTTTTCCTTGTCTTTTTCATTCTACAGAAAGGAAAATTATCGCTAATAAAAATAAAGGAATACTAAGGAATACTAAGAATATTTTAACAACCCTTACTTTATCAATGCCATAGATAACATCATGCTCTTTCTTTTTGGCACCATCTTCCCAATTTTTAAGATCTAACATAAAGTTTTGAAGTTCTGTACTATTGTCTCTAACAGTTTTCTGCAATAAGCATGGATCCATCTTTCAAATTATTCTAAAATTAAGGAAATTTAAAACTGTAAACCAACGATGTTTTATAAATGCCAACTACTCTCAAATATTATCGATAAGCTACGATGACAGCTTTAAATTGCACTTCAATGTCTTTGTATGAATGTTGTCGAGAATAAAATAAAACGTAATATTCTAATAAAACAAAAAAATACACGAATCCTTCTGTACTTGAAAACACTAACAGTGAGGTTATTTTAAAAATTATCAAAGCAAATATAAAAAAGTTCAGATTATGGTTAATAATAAAATATGTTTACAACAAATTATTTTTCAATATCCCTTAGGTATAATTAACTTTCTGAAAATGTAACTTAGGAGATATTTTATGAAAATAAGTAGAAAAATATTTCTAAAATCCCGTTAATGATAGTTCTGAAGAGAACATTAAAGCCACGATTACATTTGGTGAGTTTACAAACTACAAGCCGGCGGATTTATAAGCTGCTCATAAGCTCGCCTACTATAACCGTGTCCACAAGCTAAAGCCTCAATTACACTGGGCGAGTTTCCAAGCCAACAAGCAGCTTGTGAATCGCCAGCATGTAAACTCGCACAGTGTAAACGAGGATTAAGACCCCTTGCAAGGTCACTGAATCCTTTCAATGGTATTACATACTATAATTTTCAGAGTAACATTGGAGCCCTTCAAATGGGCCAATGATATCAGACATTATAATCGTTTTGCAGAACCATATTTCTACAGAAAGTAGCCACGTAAAACGCTCCGGGCACGTCCATTTTTGATGCCCACTACAGTAGTTTCTTGCATTGTGTGAGGCATGGGAAAAGTCAACAAAGGTGATGTGATGTTTTGTACAATATAATCCATATGTAAATCAATCATGTATCGTTATCTTAATTTTGCCTAACCTTTAAATAACGTTTTATTCTCTCTGTATTATCTTCTCAAACGCTATGTTGTTAGTAATTGTGTATTTTTCAGTATAATAATGCCTAGATTTAGATCATTAGTTTTTGTCTAGTTTATATTAATTTATTTAGCCAAGAACCGGGTGAATCTGTCGACCAATATTTAAGCTCTCTTAAAGAATTAAGTAAATCATGTAATTTTCAACAAGTCTCAGATGAGCAAAATAAGAATAACTATAATCGTGATGCATTTATTAGAGGTTTAATGCCACCTAGTATCCGCCAGCGGCTATTTGAGCAAACAACATTGACATTAGATGAAGCTTTTGATATAGTTAGAAGCCAGAAACACTCCGAGTCATTCTCAAAATCTATACCATCACTTAATGCAGCTCCTAAACCTTGTCAAGTATCAGATAACGAACCATCTAGCTGAGAGACAAGTCCAAATTCACATCTGGTAATTTCGGTTATTTCATCAAAAATGCTTTTTTGTGGCTGACGAAAACGGCATTTCAGGGATTCCTGACCGGCTGAAAATTTAATTTGTCATTTCAAAACAAGGGTCAATTTAGTGTTGACTTCCGCTAACTACGTTCGCCAAGAGAAAATATCTGATGTGGACACCCCATCACTTCTATCTGGAATCTAATCTAATCCTTTCGAGTTGCTCTTAACGATCTTGAACAGACTCTAGACTCTAAGACCAGACTGCACTTCACGAATCGCGCATGCCTACAACAACTCCTCAAACCAACGGATCCTTATCAGTTAGAATGCTGATGTAGGGTTAGGTCAGATTTCCCACCTTTTACCGAATATAGCTCTTGTCCACACCGCTTTCTTTCGTACACCAGATTTAAGTTTAAATATTAGCTCGAACCGACTTTTCATAATGTTTTCGTCGTATTTCGTACCTTTCAGTTCTTCTTCGTACTAATAAGGATAAATTAAAATTCTAAACAAGTCATGGATAAGATTAAGATCTTATCAAAACGTGATTATGTTTTAATTGTGTGCGAATAAACTACATATTAATGCCCAGCGGTACAACTACAGAGGAGCGGCGCACTGTCAGTGATGTTTAGAGACTGCCAGTGTTGCCAGACCAGTCCAGAATTTTCCCCCTAAACTTATCAAACTTTTCCCCTAAATCTACCAATTTTAACCCTAAATTTATCTAAATCTACCAACTTTAACCCTAAATGTTTAATTTTTATTTCTTTATTAGTTTAACCAAAATTACCCACAAGGATAAGATAAGGATTATTGATTCAAAAATACTTGAGGGTTATTTAATTTTATTAGGTATTTTTATATAATTTTAATTCAATATATTTTATAATACTTAAATTTCTATTTGAAAAATCAGGTAAAATAATTAATTACAAGCAAACTTAAAATAAGATAAATCAGAGATAAACATTTAATAATATTTTTAAAAAAAACAGGATCCAAAAATTATTTTTATGTCATTATAGTAAAAATATATTTATTAATATTAATTAGGTTAAAGATTAGGTCAAAGTAATGATTAAGGGCCAACTAAAAACAATAATAAAAGATAAATACAAGATTAAAAGATAAATAAATACAAGATAAATCAGGGATGACATTTTATAAATTCTGTATATTTTAACATAAAATTGTTGCAACAAGCTTGAATTTTTGCACTTTCTGTAATCAGGGATAATATTTCCCCCATTCTAAACCATTTTGTAAATATTGTACCTGATCCTGATGCAACTTTAAGAGAATGGAACGAGCTTTGGACAAGGATAAGATAGTCTAGTTTTCATAAAACAAAACTATAGAAGTGGTCAATAATTTATCAATCCCTAAGAAGGAAGAGATAAGCATTATTGATACAAAAATACTTGAGGTTTATTTAATTTTATCAAATATTATTATATAATTTTAATTCAATATATTTTATAATACTTAAATTACTTATTCTATTTGAAAAATCAGGTAAAATAATTAATTACAAGCAAACTTAAAATAAGGTTAATCAGAGATGAACATTTAATAATATTTAAAAAAAAAAACAGGTTCCAAGAATTATTTTTATGTCATTATAGTAAAAATATATTTATTAAAATTAATTCGATTAAAGATTAGGTCAAAGTAATGATTAAGGACCAACTAAAATAAACATTTAATTATTCTACAAAAAAAGACTCCAAAATTGTTATATCAAAATTTTCACGGTACATATGTTCAGAGTTGAACTTGGCCAACATTTCTGATGATGGAATAAAGCTAATACAACCTTTTTTTAAATTGTACCTCAACCTTAATAGGGACTCAGTAGTAACGATGGAGAGACGATTTCGTAGTTTGTTTCGAATAACATTCATTATCGAAAATGTTCTCTCTACTGCTGCATTAGATACAGGCAGTGAAAGAAGTGTTAGTACAAATGTTGAAATGTTAGCAAATTTAGGGTTGCCTCCTGCATCTTTTTCACCAGCTACAAGAGCCCAGAACTTTTCTTGCAACATGTTTTCGAAAACTCGATAGTTTTGGGAAAATATCCAAAGCTCGTTCCATTCTCTTAAAGTTGCATCAGCATCAGGTACAATATTTATAAAATGGTTTAGAATGGGGAAATATCATCTCTGATCACAGAAAGGGCATTTCTTGGTGAAAAAACACAGGCTTGTCGTAACAATTTTATGTTTTCAGGTGTTCTTTTCTGAATTTGGGTGCAAAGAGTTATCAAAAACTGTTTACATCTTGGGACTCGTTGTGAAAATCGTACCCAAAATGGCAACATTCACTATTCATTGCGCATTTTACAAAATCGAAGTTAATTAAATTATGTTGTGGAATTTTATTTAATTGATGTGGAACAACAATAATTTGTAACAAACTAAGAAAAAGTTATTTAAATCTGTGAATAACTTAAAAGGATCAACATTGTCAGATTGGAACAGCTGATTAACTGACACAACTCGACCTAAAGTATTTTTTAAAAATACTAAATATAATTTGTTTTTGTTGTCGGAGAACATTCCCGCCAATGATTTAGAAACAAAACATCTTTAATTTTTTGTTAAGCTAATAGACAAAAAATGGCTTTTCAAAACATCCCACTGTGTTAAATAGTTTTAATGGCATCTAATTGTGCCTGCCACCTGGTGCCACTTAAGCCACTAACTTTTTAAGGATCTGAGTCTTCAATTTTTGTATACATATCGACATATTCTGCCTGTCTTTTAGGACTTATATAAAACCAATTATGGGTTTCTTTTATGATGAAATCTTAAGAAGGGGGTACTTCCTTGAATGCATACTCGGCAGCTAAATGCAATGAGTGACAAATGCATTTATTTACAATTAAATGTGGAACGATCTCTTTTAATTTTGAAGCTAATGAGTTTTTATTGCCAATCATAACATTGGCTCCATCAACACCGATAGCTATTAATTTTTTTAAATTTAGCCCATTCGTACAAATGACCTCAGAAATACAATCAAATATATGTGAAGCATTACTACTAACAAAAATAATTACCTAGCTAGGAATTCAATAACATATTATCTGATCTTTATCCACTCGTTAATATAATCCGTCAGTATGACGTCACAATAAGGGATAAGAAGCCATGCTAGCATCTTTTTATTAGCTTATATATAATACCGCACGTTTGGTAAATACGTTTAAAATATATTAATAAATAATAAACACAACGTGTATTTTCAAACCAATTTTCTAATTCTAATTTATAGCTTTATAGATAAAAATCCTGAGCGCATTTATCTGAAAAATAAAAAAAAACTACAAAAATTTTTTAACCCTAAAAAAAAACACCTAAATCTAGGGGAAAAACCCCAATCTGGCAACACTGGAGACTGCCCTCCAAGGTCAACCGAACGTACTCGAAGGCGTCCGATCTCCCTTGCTGAAGAAGAAGTTCACAAATCTAACTCTAACGTAGAAGGCGTCGTATTCTCACTTATATATAATGTTGTACCCAACCATATTTACTTCACGGGTTTAATGGGATTTTTCACAAAGTTTCTGACTCGGACGGAGTTTTTGTTGACAATAGATGTATATTTAAAGGGAGAAGTTGGTCGGGGGGTGCGGTCAAAGAGTTATACTTTTATAAGTGAACTTATATATTTTGTGCCGACGTTTCGGCCTAAGTTGTAGGCCATCTTCAGAGCTAAAAGGAAAACAAAATAACAACAATAAAAAAAGACAGAGGCAGAACCAGTAACAGTAAAAAATGATAAAAACAGAAATTATAAGGAAGATAAAAAGTATGAATTATAAAAAGATAAAGATAACACTAAATTACATAACTTTTCTGTACATCTTTTCTTTCCCTTTTACGTCATGTGAGACAAAATTAAACGAACAATTGTTGAAAATTTAAACAAATTATGTATTGTCAATCAATTTTGGGTAGTGCTTGGAAACTGTCATGTCCTCATCAGAGGGGGGATGGCTTGTTCATTCCGAGGTCAGCTGAACATTGTCCCGACTAGCACACTCTAGCGTCATTTGTGCTAACTAACTGCTTTGCATTCGGTTGTAACATTCGTATTCATTGGAATTATTAAAATTGTTCCTGCTTTAATTACATATTATTTAAAATTAGTAGTGCTGTCGACTTCGATACATACGAAGTCGGGGCCTTACCGCAACTTCAATTATTACTGCTTTAATTAGATCACAGCTGTCGACTTCCGCTCGCTGAAGTGATAAATAAACCCCAAAACTTCCTTTTCAGTAGAGGTCGGGTCCTTACCGTAATTTAAAATATCACTCCTTTAAATTATTACAAAAATTTTCCCAGATCACCGGAAGTCGACAGCACTAGCAATTTTAAATAATATGTAATTAAAGCAGGAAAATTTTTAATAATTCCAATGAATATTATAATTGAATGCAAAGCAGTTAGTTAGCACAAGTGACGCTACAGTGTGCTAGTCCGGCTGACCTCGGAATGAACAAGCCACGCCCCCTTTGATAAGGACGTGACAGTCTCCAAGTATTACCCTAAAATATAACGAATAAGTACTGTTATCACTTCAACACTACAAAATTGGGTAATACTCGAGCAGTGCCACGTCTGATAAGAAGTGGGCGTGATCCTACTTATCCAGTGTTTAGATTAAGTACAGGCTAGAAAAGGCGCTAGTGATATCCGTCAGCAGTTGCCCCCACCATTCTTTCCTTTTCTCCTATTTTTTAAAAAAAGCGCGTTTACCCACCATAATCGACTTTCTGTATCCCACTCCATGCCCGACAATGCTTTAACTGTCACTTTAATTCTTTCCTGATTTTTTGAAAAGTCAGTCTCACTACGAGCATGCATCAACTTAGAGCAGACCCCTCCGATACTGTTAGTAATACAGTTAAACCTTACTGGCTTATTAGGAGTAGACCTCTGTGATACTGTCACTGTTTAATCTCTTACAGATAGAGTATGAGTAAGGGCCATGCCCCTCGGACACTCACTGTTGAACCTAACCAGTTAACTGTGAATATGGATTGGCTGAAAAAGGCCTTTGTGACAGTCCCTTCACAGTTGAACTTTATGGGCATACTAAGAGTATGGACCAACTAAGAGCAGGTCCCTCCAATACTGTCAGTTGAACCTTACTTTTATGCTACAAATATGGATCAGCTAGGAGTAGACCCCTGTAACATTGTCAATATCACAATTCTTAGTTGATCTATACTCTTAGTGTACTGATAAGAGGTTCAACTGTGACAGTGACAGTGTTGTGGGGGCTTGCTCTTAGCTGGACTATACTTTTAGTGTATTGATAAGAGGTTCAACTGTAACAGTAATGGGGTCACAGTGGTCCTCTCCTATCTGATTCATACTTGTATTATAATGATAAGAGGTCCAATTGTGACGGTGACAGTGTCCTGCTCTTAGTGTACTGATAAGAGGTCCAATTGTGACAGTAACAGTGTCGCTGGGGCCTGCTCTTTGCATATATATAAACTATAGAGGCAAAAGAACTTTTTTGAAAGTATATATTAATTTAATTAGAGATTGATAAATTATTTGCCACTTCTATAAATTTGTTTTATTGAAAACTAGTTTCGAATGTTATACATTCATCCTCAGTTCTAAAAACACACAAAAAATTATCAATCCCTAATTAGATTAATCCTTCTATACCATACCATCATGGGGATGTCAACTATATATTAATTAATCGACTTGCACGTTTAATCATACAACATAATTCATATACTATATTATATGATTTTTATAAACGAGTGAGTAATATTAAATTAATAATGAAGAGGAGGGAGAAAAATCCACACTAATTCAAATAAGAGAATACATTCATACGATCAGTTAAAAAATATAAACATATATATAATAATGAACGAAGTCTATTATAACTAATGAATTAAATTAGTGAAAACACACTAGTTAGGAATAGCCGTATTGAACTGATAAGGTTCAAATCAGTGGAACAGGTCTTAACTGAGGAACTTGGTGCAGTGTACTGGTAAGGTTCGAGTGGAGCAGGTTGTCACTGCTACAGACCGAGATTAGGTGACTATCACTGCCTCTATACCTGCACATCCTGAAGGCTGGAGGCATCTCTGAAAATGCCATTGGGATTATGGTCGTTAAATTCAGGAGCCAGGAAAAACTTATCAATATCTCTGATAGAAAAAAAAATAAGAATCTTAATGGTATGGATAAGGCACTTAACAGTGAAGAGGAGCTTTATTATTTATTAGGAATGCTAAAAGTTATGATGAAAAAAACAAACTATATTCCAGTCCAAAGTTTTAAGGAAAGGGAAAATCTTACTCATCCTAACTTGTTAAAAGAGCTTTGGGAGAATGATCTTCATAATTTTTTTTAAAGGACTGAGAGAGACAATGACATTATTGGCTATGACTAATCACCTTGAATGATTCCAGATTAAGGAACATGAGACATGAGGCCTCTGGATTGAAATGAACATTAGATAACACTATCGAGGATATGCGTATCCAGGTAAAATTTAGTGTAGCTGGACGGATGATTAAAATATTGAAAAGCCAACTGACATTACTTCGATCTGGGAAGCTAATGGTATTTGATTTCAGATTTAGTAGAGAGAAAAGGTACAGTCCAATGGGTATTCACCCTTAGATCTGCACATAAGAAAAGGAAGGAAATAGAGAGAAATAAAAGAAATATATAGGTTAAAAATAGGAGGGAGATGTACTGATCTACCTGTGGGCTCAGCTCTGGAGAGACTGAAAGAGAAACTTGAATAATCGGTAAAACTTTGGACTATTTATACCGTTATGTCATATTATGAACATTATTTTGGCTTAGATCAATACATCTCTCTAACATAGCTTTATTATCAGAAAATAATATGTGTACATATGTATACAACAAAATATACAATAAAAAAAAGAGGTTATTAAATAAAAAATAGGCGACTTTGTGGTTATGCTCCAGAACTGTCTAGTGGCAGGCTGTCGGTTACAGTGCTTAACTTCTAAATAAAGGGGATGGGAAAGAGAATTGAGGATCATATAGAAAAATTACTAGTATTATATCTAGTAGAAGAAAAAGATAGTAGTACTTATAGAATGTGATCTGTTGATCACTTCTAGTCATGATTGTTTGGAAGGCATCAAATCTTGTACAGAACTGGGTCCTATTTTATAATAAAGTACAAGATTACATATAATCATTAGATAATAATAACTTTATTCAATGTTCTGTTTTTTAAACATAATTATTTGAAATATTATTCTTTTTCAGCATTTAAAACAGTTTATTATAATCTAATGACCATAAGTAATCTGTAACCATAGTTGCAATACTTTATTATGAAATAGAGCTCTGGACGTTACAATTTACTTATCATCTAATGATTACATAATAATTTTATTCAAATTTTTTAAATAACTATTTTAAATGTTACAATAGGACTCTGATGTTTGTTTCTTGTAGAGCAGTTGTGTACAATAATTTATCTGGCACATTAACTACATTTCATTCTTCCATTGACTGTTTGACCATCTTATCACCATTTTTCTCAGGAACACTTTCCTAACACTTAACATTCTTTCATATCTCATCACAGAGATATGACCTATCATGTCACTATTTAGATTAACATATCAAGCAGTCTTGGCGACAAAGCTCATTGGAGCAGCACAAAATCAAGCTCAAGTTCGCATGTCACCTACAATCCTACCTAGGAAGGTTGAATTTAATTTCATAGGAGACAGATCTTGACCTCACTCTGTCAAGAGGAGGCCTTGGTAACCAGTAGAATAGACTTGTTCTTCTAGCTTTGAAATGCCAGTTACGAGAAATATAAGTAGAATGTTTCAGGTGATCAGGTCTGAGTGGGGGAACACCTATTTAGCATAAGGGTAGATTCCTCCAGAAGGGACAATGATTGAAGACCTCTAGCTCAATCATCAAACCAACATATTCATATCATTAATTACAGTTAAAATATTCAGTTTAATTATGTATGCAAGTTAGGCATTGTATTTCTTAATAAGTTATTAAATAAAAACATGTGATTATTTTATGTATAATTCACTTACATATTAAATTTTACAATATAATCAAAATAAACCATGGCAGGCCGGATTAATAATGCTTGGCTGTTTTGGCCCTCAAACTGTAGTTTAGAGTTTCTGCCTGAGAGAGAACGAGATAAAGAAAAAAAAAAAAAGAAGAGAGATAAAGGCATTAAAAGAAATTAACAATAAAACATTAGTTTATCATCAATATAATACAAATGATAATACAATACATAAAATTAAATAAGCAAAAACATTTACAAGTTTGTCAATTAAATAAAAAGTGCATTTAGCTTTGAAGTTGGGATCTATTACTGATTTTAGAATAATGGATCTTAAAAAAAAAAATAAACTATACAAAAGTGATCGTTGTTCGTGCTTGATTTACTTGCCATACATTAAGCTGTTCATATTCATCAAGGCAGTCATCAACTTGGCCAATTTGAAATCCCTTGGTGGCACATGCTTCTCTAACTTCTGACAATTTCACAGTCTTATTACCACCAGCCAATTCACGAATGATATTGAAAATTCTGTCTACAGCTGACTGAGGCCTAAAAAACAATCAAACCATGTAATACTTTATATACTATTAAGTTTAAATAAAAAAAAATAACTAAAACAGAAAGTAGTTTAGGATCGCAATTAAAGCTACATCTTGTACAGAGCAAGATGACTAATCTTTATAAGCCAGTTGACTACAAACATTGAGGGCAACCACAATCAAATAAAGTTTTTTTGCGGATTGAGGAACATCATGACTAATGTTCTAGAGAGATCCTGACAGTTAATAAATGGATGTTATAGTGAATATACTTAATGCATGACAAGAATGAAGTACTTAATACAAGACAGAGATAGAGTATAAACAGTAAATGACTCATGTGAGATGGACCTACTTTAACGAAATCTAAACAAAGAGAGACAGGTAATACACTCTTAGTACATACCCTATCTTCAAGATTATGCATGCTTAATACACAACAGAAATTATTATTCAGACTTACTTATCTAAGACTTTAAATTTTTCTGTTTATGTAAATAATGTAAATGATAAATAATTCTAACCTGGCCGATCTTTCATCAGTTGTTGCAAGTGATGATTTACTCATTTCTAGTAATCTCATTGCTTCAGAAACATCTTCTGCTTCGACTGTATCAGCTAAACGTAACCTTGCAAGAGCTGTGCAAAGCCTTAAAATAGCTAGAAGATTTCTTGCAGATGTAAAAGTCATATCACGACTATTTCGAGCTTCCTAATGAAAAAAAAAATTCGTAATACTGTTATGTGAATTAAATATGGCTATTACATCATACATAGTTTGGAAGAGTAACCTTTCTCATGTTGACATATGCCTCAACAATTGTATCTGTTAATGAAACTGGAATAACTGGATTTTTTCTTTTGCAAAGGTCGATATATCTCCGCATAAGTGACATATCTAATGGCTGAGTATCAGTAGGTGGTTGACAACTATGGCGATGAACATAAGTAATATGCTGTGCAAGCCTATAAAGTAAAAAACAGAAAACTAAACATCTTTAATAAATTAAATGATTTCTTTAACTTTTTTCAAGTCCAATGTGAAACACATTATAATTAGTCTACAAGCATTAAACGATTTAGTAGTAAGCTAACAACTTTAAATGGTCAAGCAATTGCATGGTGTGAGTCAGCTAGCAGTGTTTTAATTTATTACAATAGTGTAAAAATAGTGTAGTTACATAATAGTGTAAAAATTAATTTTGTCAACATCAAAATTTTCTTTATTAATAAATTAATGCCCACTTAGACTACTCTAAATATAAATTGTATAAAACCATGCCTAATGAAAAATGCACACACTTTTGCAAATCATTTTTTAGAAAAAGAGAACAAACAGCACTCCTTAAAATTGAGAAAATAATGTAATTTACAACTTACTTTAGATAAATTTAACTAACGTAAATTGTTAAAACATTTGGAAAATTTAAACGAGGTAAAGAAAAAAAAAATAAATTACCTCAAATCGTTATCCCGGTCAGCTTTGTCTTGAATAAGCCATAAGAGATCGAAACGAGACAATAATGCAGCAGGTAGCTGAATATTTTGTTCCACAGATCTTTTTGCATCATATCGACCATAGGCAGGATTTGCTGCAGCCAAGATGCTAACTCTAGCATTTAATCTGGTCATAATACCAGCCTTAAAGAAAATTAAGATATTGCGTTGTGAGTTATCAATAATTATATTAATACAGGTTATATTGATTAATCTTGTTTATAAGACATTTATTGATTTAGATTGCAGTATACAAATCGATGAAGTCATAACTTTAGTCTTCGAGCAATCAAAAAACTATACTAAGCTAAACCAGTGTCCATAGGAATATGTGCAGAATAATTTGTAACATGTGTACAAAAGTCAAAATGATATATTTGTGCTATACTGAACCGATTTAGATGATTTTTTTTTAGGAAATCTCATTATCTTTCAAATAGTTTTGTAATGGTCATTCAAAAAATGCATACTTTTTGAGTTATGCATATCATATATACTTTTTAGGGTTCAAATTTAGTTATGAGTGGACTAGTTAGTGAAAGACAAAAACACTTTTGGCAATAAAGCAGAAACCCATAGAAATATGTTGTATGGAATTTGCAGACAACTGAATTATGGAAATTAAAAATAAGACAGTACTTAGGGGGAAGGAGGAAAAAGAGATTAAGTTGCCTCTCCCTCAGTCACTTTGTTATTTATGATCATAATTAAAAAAACAAAACAAATGTCAATTGTGAAAAAAGAGGAATGGAATTTATCTAAATTATTGGTCTACAGGGATTAATAAAAAACAAGACTACCATCTTAATTCATGCCAGAAACTACACAGTATCAAGCAGGACAAGATTAGAGTAGTTGATATGAGATAAAACACCAATGGCCTGTCAAAACTTTTTTGTTAAAGAGATGTAAATAAAATTTTTCCACTTCATTTAAAAAAAAAAAAAACCCATACGTGGCACCTTTTTCCCTATTCAGGCAATTCTGACTCCATATATTATGTATCATACCTCAGCAGTGCAGTAGTGGATGGACAAACAGGAAATCTACTGATACCAGAACACAAAAGGAGCAAATACATTAAATAAATAAATCATCTCAAAAATTTAACCCTAGGCAAAAGTGTGCACCTAGTTTTGACCTTTAATTGAAAAATCGAAAATCTTAAAACATATTCTTGAAATATTTACAGAATGATAAACCAGTGAGAATCAGTTTTAATATCAACAAGTCATTTCTTTATATTCTACTGACATTTCAATTTGAAATATCCAGCGGTATCTTTCTTGAGACTTATGAGCCTTCTATAAAACTGATCATAGAAAAATTTGATTACATAATATCCTCTTTCTAAAAACTATATATATATAAATTTTTTTAATTATAAGATTCCAATATGAATTTGGGTTTAAGGATAGAGACTATTTGATTTAGACATTACCTTTGGAATTTTTTTTTTCATATTAAGTTCAAACTGGGTCATAAACATTGGTATTAAAATCAAAATCATGAAGGTAGGAACAGTCAGGGATAATTTCTTACCTTTGCAATTGAGATAGTCTGCTGTTCCATTACTTCATGGATTGCCGTACGGTCATTATCAGCCATTTTGTCAAATTCATCAATACAACAAATTCCTTGATCAGCTAACACAAGAGCTCCACCTTCAAGCACCATCTCTCCAGTCAAAGGATCTTTCATTACAGCAGCAGTGAGACCAACACCTGAAGAACCACGACCAGTGGTATATTGCGCACGTCTCGCTAAACGTTCGATGAATGACAACATTTGAGATTTTGCTACTCCTGGATCACCCATTAAACAAAGATTAATATTTCCTGAAACATTTATGAAGAAGTTAAAAAGTGAAAATGTGCAACATTGGTAATAGGAAAATATGGTTTACGAGTGAATACTAAGCGAATTCTGATGTATATTAAGCCTTTTCAGATAAAATTAACAAAATCTAATTTACTTTTAAATAAAATAGTTTAGAGTTTCAACTCATCCTTTATGGTAGTAGTATTTCAACTGAGAATTTTTCACATACCTTGCAATACGAAAGCGGATTTATAACTAAAATATAAATAATTGAACAAGTTTGCAGGTACATGCTGACTTAAAAATTTTGTTTTCAGGTTTCTTACCAACTTCAGTTAAGGCAGATAGTACAGGCTACCTGAAGGTTGCCAACCTATTATAGCCAGAGTGGGAATGTCAAGATTAATTTGAGGGGTCTGCCACAAAATAAATTTCATCCTGCACAGGACCGGATTCGAACTAGCGCTGCTTCAGCCTCAATTTGATAAAATGACATCTTAACACTCTCAGCCACCATAGCCTTGTACATACTCATTATGTGAACACTTTGATCCTCTTGGTGTTGATAACCATCTGGAGAGAGGTTTAAGTCAGCTCCTATATTATACTGTCAGCCCCCTGGCACTCCCTAGCCTAGTTTACTACCAAAACAACACTAAGATTCAAAATAAATTAATTCGATTCATATACATTACTTAGTATACAGAAAAAGTTTTTTTTTTTACACAGTAAAAAACCTTGCTGAAACTTTTATTTTGTCAGTCCCCTGCACCCAGTCTCTGGTGTTAAACAACACTAGGTACCCAAAAATTGATACCTTGGGCTTACAAAGTATCACGGCATAATTAAATAATGATATAACATGCCCTGCATTGTAGATACTGATATATAAAGGGAATATATGTTTATTAAAATAATAATTAAACTAAACAGTAGTGAGACAAATAAATACCATTTCTAAAAATTTTTTTTTATCAATCTCTGTCACTCCTTTAGTCCACTGAAGAAAAAAATCGCCTATCGATTTCTTTTGGTATTATTTTTTTTTTATGTATATAGAAATGCCTTTTGTTTACAAACAAATAACTTTTGTTGTATTAAAAAAGAAAAAAAAATTTGGTGGGGCATGTGATTTTTGCAAGTTATGTGAAAAATAACCTACCTTTACAAGTATTTCACAAAATGTTAATAAAAGTGAAAAATGTTTGATGATGAGTTTTAAAAATTTATTTTTACTAAGAATACTTTAGTTATTATTTTTTTATTTTGATGAAGAGGGTTTCATAAAATATTTGAAGACGTGTAAAGGTTCTGTGAACTAAAAAAGCTAAAAGAACACTATCCAAAAGATAAAATTATATAAGTAATATTAAGAACCTCGGATTTTCATCCCATCAGGACTCTTGTCAACACCACCGACTAAAAGTAATAGCAATGCCTTTTTCACATCTTCATGTCCATAAATTTCAGGAGCAATACTGGCAGACAGCTTTAGATAAAAGTCATCTCCAGCAAGTTGTTTAACTTCTTTCTCTGTCAATTCACCTTCTCCTAAAGTATCTTCTACGCTGTTTAGGCTTACAACTTTCTACAAGCAGACAGAATTAATTTTTTATAGTAAATAAAATTGCACAAGGGAAATTGAATACATCGAAGTTTAATGTATAAATAAATATAAAAATAATAGAAATTACAGAGTAGTTTTGTAACGAAGAAAGATGCAATATACAAAAAAACATTAAAACTAAAAAAGAAGCAAATTAAACTTTTCAAAAAAGCAAAGGATGAATTAATTTAAATTTGAAAAAGTTGGTGGGAGGAGGGAAAGGGTGTGATCAATGAAGAAAAAAAAAACCCTCATAAGTGAAAATTATTTTTTAATGTGTCGAGCCGTTTCAGCCTATGTTGGCCGGAACGCCACCAGACAATAAAAAATAAGTTCCATTTGTTAGTTTTTTTTATTAACCCTCTCCCCCTTCGACCAACTTCTTCAAATTAAATTTACGGTCAACTATACCTACACCAATACAAATTAATTTAAAACTTTATCATCACTTTTTCTGGCACAACTGCTCAATACTGAATTAGGGCTTCCTCTAAGAACTTCCTTCAGTTCCTTAATGTTCTAATATCATCTTCCAGTTCATCTTTGCCCAGTGGCTCTCTTTCTTCTATAAGTTCATCTGCCATCAGTAGAAGCTGTGTTTGCATTAAGAGTACTTCTTGCCTGAGCACCTTTGAAAAATGCTACATCCATCTCTTCAATATTTGCATTGATCTCATAGATTACCTTTTTCTTTCTCATATGAAGCTTCTTACCATTTCTACTTCTTTCTCTGTAGAGTTCATGTGTTTGCCATGTTAAGCAGATTCATTTTCTATATTTCTGGCTCTAAGACATTCATCAAAACCTTGTGATCTAAATATCTTACCACTTTTACAGCATTGAGAAATTAAAATCTTCTAAAATGAACCAATATAGATCAGACTCTTAACAGCTCATAAATTGATTTTCAGTTTTTTTAATAGAGATAGTATAAATATGTAAAATTCTCTAAATCCTTAGAAATAACACCTTCTTCAAACAACTAAATAACCACAACTTATTATGAATAACCATATCTCTAATTAACCCTCGAGTAGTTGCGCGGTTGACAGGTGCCACCCCCATGCTGTTTTTAATGGACTACTTCCAATTAAATGAATGTAGCTACATTTGGACAAGATTGCATATAAAGATGGATTTATAAATTTTTTTTAGTAGTATCACAGGCAATACAAATCTTCAACTAAATAATTAATAACAATTTCTAACATTAGTCACATGAAAAAAAAAATTATATTATAATCACACAAGATAAAATAATCAACAAAAACAAAAATTATAAAATAAGACGAAGTTTATTATAAAACTTACATGGCCTTCTAAAAACGTTTCAGATATAAGACCTTGATAAATTTGTCTCCAGCCAGATCTTAAAAGAGGAAGAAATATTCCTGTGACTTCAACATGGTCACCAGGCACACACCTTCTTGTTGTTTCCCCACGACAAAATACTGTAATTGATCTAGGCACATTACCAACTGGTACCTGATCGCTCTGTATAAAACAAAATTAACATAGATATAAATATAAACAAAAAAACTAATTGATAAGTTTTGGCATTAAGTTACAAGAATACTTATTAATTATTTGAAACTGTTTTGAATGAAATTTTAAGGTAATTACATCAGTATTTTTTTCTCTGAGCAATGAGTATCATCGGTATTAATTAATTATACTGCATCCCAAGAATAATCTTGGGCTAAATACTCTGTAGGAAAGTAATTTTTATAAGCAATAGTTAAATGAAGATTTATAGTCAGAAACTACGCTTAACTGTTAGGTTACTCCCAAACCAATTAACGATCAGATACCCACTATAGAGAAGCTGGGGTGTTTACTGATCCCAAGTAAATATATAGCAGATATATATCAGTCGGACTCCAACCTTGGTCTAGGAGTCAGAAGTTCAGTGCTTTACTAATTTCAGTACACCTATCCTTTAAAAACTAAGACAACTATTAAAAAACTTACATGCTCTTGAATACGTAGTTCTTGAAATTTCATAAACTTGGAACCCCGTGTTTGAAGATAAAGTCGGCCACCTGCTTTATTTAATCTGCAAATGTCACTAGGACATAAAACTACTGGCATAAAATTCATAGAGTTGACCTACAACAATAAAACTATTACTGCATGATTATAAACCAAAATACGTTATGAAATAAAAAAATAAATTGGCATTTACTTGTTGGTATGACTCAGCTCCACAATGATCACATGTATAAGTAGCAACTGCAATTAATGGTTTCACTTCAGTGGCACGTGTAACTATACCTTGCATTGTAACCAATTTTCCTATGTAGTTTGCCTTCACTTCTCTGATCGGAATGGGTTTTACGGTGGATAGATTTTTAAAATATATTTCACTAAAATATGTTATTAGTTAAAGACAATTAAAGTACTCATATTACATAGATTAAAATTAAAAGCATCTCACAATCTACGCATGAGCTCAGGAGGATGCGCATTGTTTGCTTCTCTGACTTCACCTGATTGCCTATTTCTACTGTCAATCAAAATTCTGTGCTCTATGTAAACATCAAGTGTATCTTTCACAGTTATCTAGATTAAAGTAATAATATTAGTATTGATGACAACAAAGTAATTTCAAGAGAAGTAATAGAGTGAATAATACATCATGTTGTTTGTAGTTTGGGAGAAGTTCATAAACTAAGTCGGAGAAGATGTTGTTGTACCTCCTGGTGTTTTGAAGAATTGGCTCAATAAGACTATTATCGAATTCAAAAATATCATCTAACTCTATATACAGTGCTACCTAAAAATGTAGGTCAAAATAGAAATTTAAATGTTTAATATAAATAAAGCACAAAAAGGCAATAAAATTTTACTTGTTCCCTGTGAGCTATTTTTGTCAATTGATCAGCATATTTGAATATGGTGTGACCTTCCTCATCCGTAGAGGTAAATGTAATTAAAAATTCTTTAAATTTCTCTAAAATAAAAATAATAAATGGATGTTATAAATAAAATCAACAGTAAAAATAAATTAAAAAAATTAAAAGAATATCACCTTTCATTTCAGCATATCCTACATCCTTTTTTTTGGACATTTTGGAGAAAGATGTAAATTAAAACAGATAATTGTCTTAGTTCAAAAAATAGAAAGTTCCAACCACAACAAATACAGTTCAGGAATGATTGCCGCGCTCATTTTTAGCGGGAAATCCTTAACAACGATGTCAATAATCGATGTCGATTTGATGGTTACTTTTAAAAAAATTGAGGAAATTTAGTTCTAATGATTGATAATCCATTATCAGTAGTGGATTATCAGTTTTATTTTTCTTTAATCGATTTTAAGTATTTTACGAACTTTTCTACGAAAAAGACTGAGTAATCATTGTGAAATACATGTAGGTTACATCATTGTTACACATCTTTTAGACTTCCACAATTTTAAAATATTCGATAATATACAACAGTTATCATGGTAAGAAAGGTAGATCTTATAGTTTTTAATGATCATGATATTTAAGTGCTTTTTATTTAAGTTTACTTTCTTTCATACATGTTATTTGTAGGCTTCTACCGTAATTCTTGCTGGTTTAGGATTGGCAGCTATGGGATATGTTGGAAAATATGCACTTCGTGCTGCACCAGGTTTATCACAAAAAGTTTCTGAAGCAATGAAGACAATGCCGAGATTAGATGCTGAGGTATGCATGGTATAGATATCCATATCTGTATATTCATTTGAAGTTACAGTTACATGCAAAAAAATCATGTAAATCATGAAGTATAACAGGCATTAGTATTCTTCATCTGGCGTATTGCAGTTGATGTTTTTGTCAACAGAAATAAATACCTGTAATTGTTCAGAAGACCTACTTTTGACCCGCAACACACCAACCACAGTTATTTATTAATTGAAAAGAGATTCTCATTGCTACAGATGTTTTGTTAGTCACACTAGCAAAAACCCTTAATGTTGTCACTAGTTGTTAGGTAAGTTTAGAAATTATTTTAATTGAAAACAAATGAGCCCAATTCGAAATCAGTTGTGCCCTGGTGTTTCGGTTTACTCAACAGTTTCCTTTAAATTTTAACATTTTTAGTTGTTTAGGGGATTGAGATAGGCTAATACAAGCATTTTTTACTTTAAGTATAACACTAAATAATCATTTCTTACCAAACTTCTTCTGATTAGATTTGTGTTCAATCATCTTTAAACAACTATGTGGCAGTAAATTAAGATGGTAAATGGTATTTTAAACTTGTTAAATCCATCTTCAGTGAAGAAAAAAATGTAGAAATTCTTTTTTTTGATCTGAAGGCTGGAGGAACAAATGCATCTTTTAGTTGGCCAAAAAAAAAAAAAAAAAAATTTGAGCATTGTTGGCCGCTACAATGAGCTGTTCCAATGAAATATAAAAGCAGTAACAGTTAGCAAGCACTGCCAGCCATAACTGGGTAGTACTAGTAAAAGTCTACCTTAACGACTTAACGAGGCTACCATTCAACTGCCGGGTGGCCACCAGTCACGAAGTGAAATGAAGTGGAGTTAAGTTGACATAGGGTGGCAATAGGAAACTGACTTAAGGCAGAGCTGTTGGATATGGCAGTGTACAATGTATGAGCTGTCCATATATCGCAGTTAATTTAAATTATTTTAAAAAAAATCGGAGAAGTACGTGATTTCTGCCAAAGTTTGATACTGTAAAACCTACTTTTCCACTCAATGTTGAGATACCTACTGCTACTAAAAATAATTAACAAGAACAGGTTTTGAAAAGAAGACAATATCAATTCATTTTAACTTTTAATAAATGTGTTAGTATTGTTAATAGTGATAGTATTATAATGTGTCCCAAATATATTTCTGATTCTCATATTAGAACCGTCAGAAAAGGATTTTAGGATGCAAAAGGTTTTTATTTTATTAAATTGTATATTTAAGTGCAAACATGTAAACAAACAAAAATGCTAAAACGGATGACTTTTTTATCATGTATTTGATAAATAAATGTAGTTCATACATAAATAATAAGTTGCTTACATTCAGGAATACATAAATAATGAGTTACAATAGATATTACATTCAGAAATATTAATTTGAATAGCGGATGATATTTTCAGTTTCCAGTCCACCTTCATTGAAATTGTTATTTCAATATGTCTTGGCATCTGTTGAGAATAACATTTATATGAATCCTGTTGGAAATTGAATCCTCTACAAGATGTATTTGTTATGCATTTTTCACTAAACTGCACTGAAAAATAGTTATTCAGGCGGAACCAAATCAAATTGTTTTCGTTTTTTGAACATTTTGGTGGATTTGCAAGGCCAAGGCTCTGTATCATAAGTTTTTTACAAATTTAACATACAAAACTTGCAGGAAATTTAACGTTCTTTAAACTTGGTAATGACACATATTCACGTTAAATGCACTCCAAGTGGATTACTGATGAATAACTATGGTATCCTTTTCCAAGTTTAAAAGCTTGGTACTTAGTGGACGCAGAATTTGCTGATTTTATCTGATGAGCTTTTAACAGTTTTTGACAAAGTTAGACAAGATCGCCGTTTTATGACTGGTTTCAACCACATCACTTAACCCAATTATTGTATTGTGGTACTCATTCTACACAGAATTTAATGCTCTTTAATTTGTTTCACTATAACTTTTTCGATATAATTCACCAAATACAAATTATAGGTGAAAAACAAAAAAAGTCCAAATATTTTAAGGTTTTTTGGCTGCCAAAAGTTTTCCTGTCACCCTTGTTAGTATTTTTGTTTTTTTACATGTTTTTACCCATACATACAATTTAAAAAAATAAAATTGTATTATTCAATAAAAGCTTCTACCCCACGTTTTGCATCATACAAACCCTCTAGTGACTGGCCTAGTGTAAGAATCAACAATAAATTTGAGAAACATTATAATACTATAATTACACAGACCAACTATGAAAAAACTTTTGTACTGAAAATACCTTATTCCTATAGTTTTTAGGGTGCTGAATCCAAATATGATATAAAAAAAGCTGTATCACCCACAATTTCTTCACATTTTATAGTTCAATTTTTTAAATTAAGCGATTTTTAAAGAATTGAAAAGCGTTCAGTCTTCCTGAAAAAGGAAGACCTACATATAAAGTTAGGCCTCATGAAACAATTTGTAAAGGCTTTGCCTAAAGATGGACCATGTTTCAAGTATCTCTGCCAAAAGTTTCCACGCCTTTCAGAAGCTAAACTAAAAGAAGGCGTCTTTGTCGGACCTGACATTAGAAAAATGATGTTTGATGTTAACTTTGAATCTACAATGACCTTAAATGAGAAAGAAGCATGTGTATCATTCAAGCAAGTCCTTACAAAGTTCTTGGAAAATGAAAAAGACCCAGAGTATGTTTCTATTGTAGCTAACATGTTACAGAAGTTTAAAAAGTTAGGATGTTTGATGAGCCTGAAACCTACGGAAAACTATGGGCGGTACAAAAAAACTAAGGTCAGATTTAGATTCAGCACATAAAAATCTATAAAGATCAACTAATAAAGTTAAAAAAGTTTTTTTTATTGGCCTGTGTTATTGAAAATATTACAAAATTTATATAATGATTACTTAAAATTTCCTAATATTTAAAAGCAGTTGTTGTTAATTTTTTTAGCAGCAGTAGGTACTTCAATATCGACCAGAAAAGTAAGATTTACTTCCTAATGTAGCGTCTGAGACTACTTTTGATAACTTCAAAGTAGCCATATGTACAATTTTGAAATCAGAGGAGATCTGGGCGTGTCTGGCGCACACTTTGCTACAGTTACCATGTTCATTGGGTGAATTTTGAGGAGATCTGGGTGCGTCTGGCGCACACTTCGCTACAGTTACCATCAGCCAGACTTCCATATTCGATTTCAGCCGAAACCAATGAACCAAATGATATCAAATCCAGGGATATGTTCGATGGGTAATTTTTTTACAATTTACCAACTTTCCATTTAAATTTTCGGCATGTTCGCTACACTTTTCAACAGCCAGACGCGCAGTTCGGTGTTAAGACAACAGTTACCTATTTTTTAAAATTATTTAAAGGTATATGTTCAATGGGTGACCTAAATCTGCCACTGGCTCATACTATAACAGTCTATATTATAGACTTACATGATATAAGTGAGAATTTTATACTTTCTTATATCTCTATGTATCGTTTTCAGTATTATATTTTCTAGAATATCTGTTAGTATATATAGTAGGCTTGTATGCCTATAATTCTAAATTTCACCTGGTTCTTTACTTATTTTGTGGATTATAATAGTTTTTGAAGTTTTCCAGATACATAGTGAGAAACACTTAGAATGGTTTGACAAAAGTTCTTTTTTTCTGATAAATTTGCTAATATATATATATTATATATATAATGCTTAAATTATAGTAATCATTTCATGTGCATATTGTTTTTTATTTAGGCTTTTGCTAATAGTAAATATTATAAAGGAGGTTTTGATCCAAAAATGAGTAAGAGGGAAGCAAGCCTGATCTTAGGAGTATCTCCATCTGCCAACAAAATCAAAATTAAAGTATGTAAAGTTTACTAGTATATTATGAGTCTTGGGCAAAAAACTTAGGGAAGAACCTTATGTGCAGAGTACAATTGTCCCTCCCTTGTCAAATATATCATCTTTAATTTTTTTAAAAACATTTTAATTTATATTAGATTCTTTCAATCATATGCACTAATTCATAAATTGATTGTTATTTCATTAACAAAAAGTTATTGTTAACATATGCACTCTAAAAGGTTCTTCCTTAAGTTGTTTACTTTATAGATGCTCTTGAAGTCTATATTGGAATAAAATGTTTATTATTTATTTTTAGGAGGCACACAAAAGAATCATAACTTTGAATCATCCAGACAGGGGCGGATCTCCATATTTAGCAGCAAAAATTAATGAAGCCAAAGACTTCCTAGAAAGTGGAAAATAAAAATATTTCAACTCAATATTTTATTTGAAATAAATAAAATACTGTAGATTTTGATTATTTATTAATTTATTAATGTGTATATATATATATATATATATATATATATATATATATATATATATATATATATATATACAACATATATATACACACACACATACATACAGTCGAACCTCTATGTATCGAACATGAAGGTTCCTTGAAAAAATTCGATGTATAGAAATAATACAATTTTTCATCCTTGTCGTAGTAAAAAATACAGTTATTTTTATGGGTTAATGAAGTATAAAAGGCAATATTTATGGTTAAAGAATAACACATTTTTACAAATTACAGATGTTCTTATCTCTTAGCATTTTCACTCATTTCAATAACACTTCATCAATTTTATCAAACTTTAAGGATTTAAATCTTATCTGATCTCCCAAATTTTGAAATGTTTAAATAACTGAATAACTTTATATTTGTTTTGCCACATCCTTATTTTTCATTCCGTTTTCTATGTCTTTTATTAAGTCAATTTTATCTTTCAGATTTAATGATTATTGTTTAGGAAACATTTTCACTACAATAAAGACAAACTTTAACTGAATATAAAATGAAAATTTCACTTAATTGGCGCTAGGAAAGAGATTCTGAGAATCTCATTCCCATGGATGTACCAGGTTTTTCCCGGATTTTTTGAAACAGTAAAACAGTTATACAACATAGATAGGCAGAGGTTCGGTTGTATATATGTAAAAATATAAAAGCACACACTCGTATGTATTTTTATAGTTTGTATATTGTATATAATTATTGAAATTTTTAATTGAGTTATCTTATAGTTTTCTATGAGATTGTTTGTATAGTTAGTGAATAAAGCAGTTTATGAAATACTCTATTATATTTACCTTACCACTTAATGTATGCCAAAATGAATTGCTTATGATTGATTCATTTTGTTTCTTTTTTACATATTGAAAATAATGAATGAATCATGTTCATATTAAGATCTTTAAAACTTTAGAAATAATTCTGTTATAAAAATAAATTAATAACAAGCAGAACAACCTTAGGAGCAAATTGATGAGAACCACAGTAATATATGTCCTTTCCGAAGAGGAGTTTCCTTGATTAATGAGTGAGGAAAGAAAACTTCCTGCAGTTGAAGGAATTAATTTATGATTATAAGACGATCTTCGGTCAAGCCGCTATAATAGCGATCAAAAAACGGAATCAGAACCATCCTTTACCTAATAATGATCTCTGTATCAAAGTTATTGGTCAGAACAGAGCTGACCATCTAAAAACAGAGATCTTGTTCAAGAGTCTAACAGAAAATGGTATTCAGCTTAATTCTTCCAAATGCAAATTTCTACAAAAATAAGTAAAATTCCTTGGACATCTTCTGAGCAAGGATGGAATAAAAAAAACAAGGGAGATAGGCACTATTTTAAAGTGTAGAACCCGTAACAATACACATGACATCTTATCCTTCATCGGAATGGTAAAATTTTATGCCTGATATTGTAAGGACCTGTCCACGTTAGCAGAATCCCTATATGATCTTGCATGTAGCGAAGTTCCTCTTAACTGGACAAAGATTCATCAAGATAGTTTTGAGCTTTAAAAACGGATATTTATGTATTACAGTTCTACTGCTAGTTCATCCGTAGATGCACCACCTTGTGAGTTGAGTGCAGTACTGACACATAGGACAGGAAAAAAATAACTCCATTGCTTTTGCCTCCCGCACCCTTCTGCCTTCAGAAAAAACTACTCTCATGTCGACAAAGAGGCTCTGGCCATAAATTGGAGTGTAGACAATTTTTACAATTATTTTTATGATTCAAAGTTTCTTGTTATTACAGATCATCACCACTTATATATAATTTCTATTTATATATTTCTCCTATTTTTTGGAAAATGTTTGAGTATAGAAAATCAGATGTTCAGAGAAATGCAGACTGTCTATCAAGACTTTTCTGAATTCAAAAGAACTTACCATGCTGGATCTCACCACAGTTTTTCACCATAAACAATTCAATATGCTACCTATCTTACCACTAGATATAAAAAATGCCAGAATCTAAGGAAATTTATGAGAAATTAGTGCTTGGTTTACTTGTTGCTAATGGATTTCAATTTTCCTTACAAAATGGCTGCATTTTCAATGGTGTTGAGGTTTAGATACCTAAAAAATTGAGACAAACTATCCTTGCTGAATTACACTGCAACCACCAAGATCTGGTAAAAATGAAGGCCTTGGTATGTTCTATTGTTTACTGGCTCCGTAGAGATAGTGATGTTGAAGATCTTTGCAACAGTTGTTTACAGCGCGTTGAAATACAGAAACTGCCTGCTAAAGTAGCAAAACCCTTCTGAGAATATCCTTAAGCCCCTGGGAGCGCATGCTGATTTTGCGAATCCTTTTATGCAACACATATTTTTCTTAGTTGTAAATGCTCACTCTAAATGGTTGAAGGTTTTCACTGTTTCTTCTACCGCATCTAAACCTGTTATTGGTATTTTATGGTAATCCTTGTTCTCCTGTTATAGGATACCAAGGACACTAGTATCGGATAATGGATCTGCATTTACCAGCTCTGAATTTAAAAAAAAATATGTGCCAATAAGCATATTACTTGTGCACCTTTTCACCGTGCCTCAAATGGATAAGGAGAATGTTATGTTTACTCTACAGTTCAAGATTGACTCTTTTCTGTTTGCTTATCTTTGATCACCTAATATTACCCCTAATATTATTATACTAATATTAATATACCGGTGAATCTCCAGCACAAAAATTCTTGAAGCGAGAAATCTGATCAAAACTTGATTTAGTGAAGCCAGACCCAGTCCTGGATGTAATTGAAAAATTGAAGAAGACAAATTTGTTTTCAGACAGGATTTTTTCAGAGAGAGTCTGAGTGGCTGTGCGGGATTATAGATCTGTTAAAAAATGGTTATATGGGACTGTCATTATTTAGTACGGACAACTAAATCACTCAGTGGGCATCTTTGGAAATGTCACATTGAAATGATGAAAGCCATGTGGCCTGGGAGTGAACTCTAAGAGGATTTATATCTTTTATATTCTGCCAAATCTCTCTGGCCCTGCTATCAACTTAAGACCTAGTGGCGACTTAGACCTGGAGTCTGGAGAAGAGGGTGAGTGGGGAGCGCAATCACTACAACAAGAGATAGAGACTGTAGAGGATGTCCAGAATTAGAAGGAGTCTATTCTAACCTTGCATCTCACATCCTTCATAGTTAGCTTTATCAAGTTTCTAAGGTATATTCAATTCTCTGTGGGCACTGTACAGTTCTTTACGTTTTCGCTGCTTCGAAATTTATGAAAAGATGGTGAGTTTGGTTAAAAAAAAAATTTGCAGAAATGATTTTTTATTTATATATATGTAGATATACAATTGTGTCTCTATAACCCGACACCCTGGTCCCATATTTTCTATTCAATTGTAAAATTTGTATTCATTAGAATTGCTCAAATTATTACTCTTTGAATTAGATATTATTTAAAATTATTAATCCTGTCGACTTCCTGTGCTTTAAGTTCCGGTCTGGGAGAACTTAAAGCAATAATAATTTAAATTACGGTAATGGCCCAACCTCAACGAAAAGGATTCGTTGGGGGTTTTAATATCTTGAGCGAACAGAAGTTGACAGCTGTGATCTAATTTAAGCAATAATAATTCAAATTATGCTAAGGTCCCGATGTCAACTGAAAAGGATCTGTTGGAATTTTGTTTACCTGTTGAGCGAGGATAAGTCAATACAGCAATAATAATTTTAAATTATATCTAATAAAGGAAGTAATAATCTTAATTATTAAATTATTAAGCAGTTAGTTAGCAAAAATTTCACTATAGAGTGATAGTGTGGCTATCAATACTGATGAGGTGGCTGCATTGTAGAGTTGTACCTTAAGATTCACATAACAGCACCAAAAATTCTATTAATAAAAGTGTATCCATCAAAAGTACGAAATTTGTATATTATGAAGAAAAGCATCAATATTTTATAGTTGGAAGCATGTCGTTTATTTACAAACAGAACATCAATGCAATACTCGATGGAGCTCGATTTGATTCTTAAGTCATTCGTGAAATAAAACTTTTAATTAATTAATTTTATTTTCATTTTAAAATTCTAATATCTCTCGTGCCGATAGAATTTCATAAACAAGAAATGCTTTTATCTAAAAGAGATATTCTGCAATAACATTATGATCATGCTCTTTCTAGTTATAATTTCAGATAGAGCATTTATAATTAAAATTTGTCCTCCATTGCCAATAGTTTCATGGTGATATTTCTCCCAAAACTTTATATATTAGGATTATGTTTTCAAAGCCTGTATTATCAATATATCATAGTAACAAATTTGTATAAAAAAGATATTTTTTATAACTTATTTTTGTGTGCTGCACATTTTTCTTTGAGATCCTGTAAGATTCCTCAAACCTCTTTTCATTCTTTTAATTAATTTTAACCAAACTAAATTTTCATCAAAGACAGTTCAGGAATTAATAAAAAGAACAAGGGATTTTTAGGAATAGACGAAACCCTGTTTAATTTTGGGGAGTATTATTTATGTGTAAAAATGTATATCTGGGATATTAATTAAACTATTCAATATTTAATTAAAATATATAATTTACAAATTACTGAACTGTTAGAACTTAATCATGTAGATTTTATCATAGAAAATAATCAATGTTATCGCTAAGAACACCCATCTTGACATGCCCTAAAAAAATATATATATATAGATAGATAGATAGATAAAAGAACTTATTCTGGGACTAGGTCCCTTAAGAATAACATGAAGGAACCAATAAACAGTAACATTATCTGGCCATAAGACTATAGAATACAGACCAATTAATTTTTACAATATCTTCTGTAAAATAAGCAAATAAATAGTTTTTTTTTTATCGAAAAAATATAATTAATTTGAGCAAAACAAAAAAAAAGAGAAAAAAAACAAGAAAAAAGTAAAAAAAAATACAGAGAAAATGAAAAATACAAAAATAATGAATTGATTAGCAAAGTTTGTACATTAAAATCTATTATTCACTTCTGATCCAGATGTCTAAACTGAAATTTCGCAATTAGAGAGCATCATTTTGGAGAGAAAGAAGGTGTTGGAAAAGGAGGGATTTGAATGAGGATAGAGAAGAAGCATGGGGGATATTAGAAGGAAAGGAATTCCAAAGGGTAGAGGAGCGGGCGGGGAAGGAGTGTTCAAATGTTTTGGTTCTGTGGGAGGGAGTATGGAGGTCAAAAAGGCGAGATCTTGTTTCCAGTGCGTGGACTGAGGATTTGAATTGTAGGAGGCTGTAGATGTAGGAAGGATGGTGGGTGGTGATAGTTTGGTATAGAAAAGATCCGAGGAAATATTGTCTATGGTTGCAGGGGAAGAGCCACTCTTAACTCGCCATAAAGGTGGGACATATGGGCCCGTCTCGAGGTGCCGAAGACAAATCTTCGATAGGACCCCGTATACCACACATCCGTAGTCAAAGTGGAGAAAGATAATAGAGGACACAAGGAGTTTGCGGGTAGGTTGTGGGAGAAGATGTCGAGAACGATGGAATAATTTAAGGGTACTTATTGACCGTCGGGAAATTTGGGCAATGTGGGGTTTCTATATATTAATATTAATATATTAATAAATAATAAAAACTAAATAAATTTAAAACAATTTAATATTTCATCACCCTAATTATAAAACCTCATAACTCCTTATTAGTAAACATGGAGTTAAGGGTCCAGAATTAAGGACTATAATGGGACTGCTTATTTAAATATACGTCAAAACACTTAAAAATTATATATTCAATTAATGAATTAAATTCTGCTACAAGTTCACTCCAATATTATGTATAAAGATATCTATAAAAAATTATATGAATAAATTTTCTCAAATATGGCTAAACAAGGTTAAATTCATCCAAATATTACCTTATACACATTGGTATTCTACAGAGAGGTATTTATGAACATCTGCACATGGGTCATTAAACCAACTGTTACTAGCTTCTAAAATACATTCTTTCTTATTGTCACACCTGAAATAAAATATATCAATACTTTATCTGTTTTCATTTTTGTTAATACTTTAATATAATAATTTTTATTGATTTATGATTTTCTACTATCAGATTATCCCATTAGTAATTTAATTATTAAGTATTTTGGGAACTTTCCTTATTTATAATAGATCCTGATGGACAGTGGATTAAATAAATCTTAATTTCATCACCTGATTTTCCTCAGCATCAATTACCTTGAAATCATATACAATCTTATTCAATAATCTGAGTGATTATTTAAAAGGTTGAAATTTTCATCTCAAAATTTTTCAGATTATTTTTCGACATGCCTTTTGCATCCTTATCAAAGACCTCTTCAATTACCTCTACGGAGTTTATTTATCAATATTATAGTATGGGATGGATATATATTTATATATATATATATATATATATATATATATATAAATAATATGTGTTATAATATTATATATACTTTTTAATACAATAATATACATACCACTTGCTGTAAATACCTAATAGACACTTGACTGGCAAGAAGAATTAAAGGTAAGTATACCTTTAAATAGCTTTATTTTACATTGATTTTCTCATTAGTTCTCAAAGAGTAAACATACAATTTATTTTGTTTTTGGAGTATGAGTCAAGAGTTAAAAACATTTGGTACCTTAAAACTGAATTTTTTTTTCATATAAAGAATACAAATTTTTATAAAATTTAAAAAAGTCCCAACAGATTCAAGTAGATTATTTTAGTTAGAGGCTGTGATGAGGTACTAGGGAATTTGGAGGGGCTGCACTATGAAGCTTGCACATACAGTTTTAATCGCAAAAACAACTGAGATTTATTTTAAGTACAAGTCCTTATAAAAAGAATTTTTATATTGCCTCCCAGGGTAGGTAGGATGCCAGTAATTAGTTGTTAAGGAAAGCCTAGGTACTTACAAGGGGAGGTCACAGTCAATGGGTCACCGATTTCAACCAAATTTTTTGTGGTGATTCTACAACCAAAAATATTTGACAGTCGGCTCCGATGGGCCTTAGGACCCGAAAGAAAAAATAAAACATTCTGAAACTGCTTTATTTTTTATCTCGAGTTTGATATTGACGTGGTTTTTTCACCAAAACATTTGTTTTTCAGTGTATCCTTAATGAAAAATACAAAATTTAAAAAATGATCTTTTTGGTGAAATCAATTGAAAACAATGTTTAGATTATTGGATAAACTAGCCTTTTAGATTTTTTTACACCAAAAATTATGGCAAATTTTGGTTCAGCGCATCGAAAAAACTTCATGTTGAAAATATCATTGAAACAAAAATAATTTGTTTTCACTTTCTTGGGAATTAAAAATTTGTAAGCCACAAAATTAAATTTCGATTTGAAGCACTGTATCTCAGTTTTTACGATTTCAATTTTCTTGGACTCCTAGGAAAGAGTAAAGTTTCTTTTTTCCATAAATATAAACATGGAAACATTATCTAGAAGTTCTGTGTAAAAAGATGTGATTACAAAATAAAAACAAAATTGAGGTTTTGCGGAAAATTTGGTTCTAAAACAGGTTTGAAGACCACTGCTAAAGCACACCGCATAGATTAAGAATCTTTACAGACGATCCAAATTTGGTTGGAATCGTTTAAAAGGTTCCGGATTTTTGGGCAATTTTTTAAATCTTTAAAAAAAATTGAAGGGCGAAATTTTAGTAAAAAAAAAAAAAAAAAATTTTTAGATTTGCCCAAAAATTTGAATATAGTAGTTTTTCAGAGTGCTAAAACCAAATCTTACGCCAATTTTGAATAAAAAAATTCTGTTAATATGCTTCACTCCGTAGGGGATAGTATTTTCATTGCATATAATTCAGTAAAACATTGAAATCGCTATAATACTTAATAATTGCATTTAAAAAAATAGATAACTCTAAAATTTGCTATTTCTGGATCACAAATAATGTTTTTGTAGTACTTAACTGTACACGGCCTTACTCAGAATGTCATAGTAAATTGAAATTTAATTTGAAGATTTAAGGTCGGGTTTAAGGTACTATAAGAACTTCAAAAACATTATTTGTGATACAGAAATAGTAAATTTTAGATTTATCCAATTGTTTTAAAGATTTAAAAAATTTCCAATAAATCAGGAGCCCTTGAACAATTCAAACCAAATTTGGGTTCAATCAATGGGCAATGGTTCTTAATCTAAGCGGTTTCCTTTATCTGTGGTCTTCCTACGTGTTTTAGAACCAACGAAAGAAAAAGAAAAAAGAAAAAGAAAGAAAAAATTTTACTCTTTACTACGTCTTCAAAGAAAATCGAAACGTAATTTCGTGGCTTACAAATTTTAAGCTTCCTCGAAACATAAAAAAAATATATATTTTTTTTTCGATGATATTTTCAACATTAAGGTTTTTCGGTGCGCTGAATCTAAATCTGCCATAATTTTTGGTACAAAAAAATCTAAAAGACTAGTTTACCCAATAATCTAAACATTTTATTCAATTTATGCGACCAAAAAGCAATCATTTTTTAAATTTTATATTTTTCGTTTAGTGTACACTGAAAAACAAATGTTTTGGTGGAGAAACCACGTCGATATAATTTTTCAAACTCGAGATAAAAAATAAAGCAGTTTCAGTATGCTTATTTTTTTTCTCGATTCCTTGGGCCCATTGGAACAAACACCGACACACATGCCAAATATTTTTGTACATATGGTAGAATCACTATAAAAAATTTGGTTGAAATCAGTGACCAATTGACTCGACCCTCCCCTTGTTAGTAAAACAGGAGGAGTAATTTAAAATCCTCTCCTTGATCTAGATGTGTGAAATTTTACTAAGTAGGCCATTTGTCGGTGGAAGCCATTCATTAAATGGATTAAAGTCAAGAATATGTCAAAACAATATGTCAAGAACCTAACAGAAATAATTTATGAAATGGGGAATATTGATGTTATTCAATTAAAAAAAGCAATGTTAAATTTATAAAGCCAATATATTATTATTTGCGAATGCTGTGAATTATATAGCTTCATTTTCCTATATACAGGGTGTGCCTAAATAAAATCTAAACTAAGTACATGAACTTTTTTTTAATTCTCATTTGAAAGTACATAAAATGCAATTTTAGTTAAAATAATTATTTAATTATATAATTAAATTTTAGTTTCAGTAATTTTTTTTTTTAAATGTCAGTTAAGTGAGTGAGTGCCATTATTACAAGTCGGGTTGATATCGGTTGGCCTGCTCTGCCTTATGACTTGAACCTTTGGGGATTTCTCAAATCAAAGGTATACACTCATCGCCCTCCCACTATTGACCAATTAATTACCACTATTACCACAGTAAGCTGCTGCCATTCCACAGGAATGGATAAGATCGACATTCGCTTGTCTGGCATTATTTTTTAAACAAATTAATTACTGTAACTACAATTAATTAATTAATGTCACTAAAATGGCATTGTATTTACTTTCAGGTAAGGATTCATTTTTTTTTTTATATACTTAGTTTGGATGCGTCAGATACTTTTGGCGCACCCTGTATAATCTTATGTTTCGAAGTTTGGTTTACGGTGTTCCGACAAACCTCTGTGAACAGCTATTGTACAATTTAGTGGTGCAATAGAATATTTTTATAATAAATCTTGACTATAGTATTTATTTACAAATTCAGTGATTCCCATGCTCCAGTTTACCAGGTTAAAAACAAACATAAAATTGTATAATCTTGAGTTCTTCATATGCTCTATCCTGCAATGATTAAAAATATTTCCAAATAGTTCATAAATTAATTAATTCACCTTTTTTTGACAACAGATAAAGAGTTTTCTGCTCTGCAATTTGTGTTTTCAATGTTTCCAGAGGGACAAATATTTTTGCCCGTTCGACCATAAGATGCATTTTCAAACATGAGAGTTGATCCTTCTGGACAGCTAATTTTCTTTGATTGATATTCACATATGAATTCTGAATAGATAGGATTACCTGAAATGGTGTTTCAAAATTACATGTGATATCATTAATGTTAATTTATCTTGGGCTATGTTTAATTATTAAATTTATTAAAAGTAATATTTTTATAAATAAAAAATTAAAATCACTTATTTATATAATATGTATACTTATTAATTTTCTTTGTTTGTAAATATTTGTTTATAATTTCACTTAGATATCAGGAGCGAAACTAGGGGGTGATAAATGCCACGGGCCTCGAATTGGCCTTTATAACAATAAAATATAACATGAAATCGTATTTATGTATAGTAATACAATTAATAACTTTAGGTATAACACACAGCCACAATTTCGAATTTTGAGTAAGAAGCCAAGGGGGCCTCAAAACTTGGCTGTCAAGGGCATTCAAATTCATACGCTTCTGTTTGTGACTAAATATATATAGGAATAATACAAAAATTTAATCGAAACTCTCTTAAGAAAATTGTATATATTGCTCAATACCTTTGCAACACCTGTAGTTAACACTGAGATACTTATGAATATGTATGCAAGGATCACCAAATAAATTGTTTGTAGCCTCCAGCTGACATTTGCCTTTATCTTCACACCTAAAATAGATTAAATGTAGTGAAAAGTAAAATAAAATTATCTAAGTATCTCAATTAGTCTATGATAGAAAGCTACTCTAAATTATTTCGAAACAATATTTTTTCTTAAGACCTAAATAATACAACGTTCGCATTCGGACATGAAAATAATAATGCTTAAGTTTATTTAGTACAAATTCATCGATTTAATTAAGGATTTTATTTAACTGCACATAAATTATTGCTGATTTTTACTTTCCCTTACCTTTATATGAAATATTATATCTGAAATAATAGTATCTAAGGAGAAGTACATATTGTGATCGTGAAAAATTTTGAATTCGAGTTTTAAACGGAAATACAGGTTTTAAGGTATTCGGTAAAAGTTCGAGTCCACTGCCCGTCCATCAGGTACAAGCTCAAAATACAAAATGCCTTCGAAGTTCCACCAAACATAAAGCATCACATTTTTCCCAAACCGATCTTGGCGAACCTCCGGTTGTGCAGCTTTACCTGGCCGTACCCACTGCTTATGTTTGCTGGAGTTTTTTTTTTTAAATATCCACTTTTCGTCACTTGTGATAATTTTTTCCAGAATCTGTCATCTTTCGGATTTTGAAGCAAAATGTTGCATATATCAACTCGCCGCTGGACTTGGACCTCTGTCAAGTCATGTGGATCGGACCTTGGTCTTAAATTCCGTACGCCCAGGTTTTTAAGATGATGAGCCACTGTGGCAGTAGAAATCCCTACTACGCCCAATAAATCACGAGTAGTTGTATGTGGATTCTGGTTCTCACATTCAAGAAGAACGTCATCATTAATGACCGATGGACGACCTGATCTACATTCATCTGCAAGGTCCATATTCCCATTGTTGAAACGCCTGAACCAAAGTGTGGGAGTATTTCGATGGATAATTGACTCTCCTTCTAAATTTCTTCGGCGGCTGCCTTTGCGCTTAAACTTTTTTTCCAATAATGTCTCAAAAGACCTCGAATCACGATTTTTTCTTTTGAAATTGCACGTGCATTTTGAAAATATAAATGGCCCCATAAAACCAACTCAAGTCACAAGGAATTTAAGGATTAGTCAAAGTAAACATTGACATAAATAGTAGGAACAAAAACATTCTTATAGGATTAATTATGAGAGTTGGAATTATGGGCTGAAATGCACAAGGGCTAAAATTGGCACTTCCAGTTAATCCGATACGCTGTATCTTTGCTAGTAACGTTCCGGTTTCGACGATTTCTTTTTTGCTTTTTAGAAAATTGGAGCAGAAACCTGGGCCATAAAGGGCGATCTTAGGAAGAAATTCCTGGCCGCGGAACTGGACTACTGGCGACGAGTGGCAGGAATATCCAGAATGGATAAGTTCAAATACGATACCAGAAGAGAAAAGATGGAAGTAGAAAAAAAAATATGGAAGAGATTGAGAAAAAGTGCCTAAAGTGGTGTGGACATTTAAAAAGAATACCTGAAGGAAGACTGCCAAGAGACATGCACACGTGGAAAATAGGTGGAACAAGAAGGTGAAGTAGGCCAAGAAAATCGTGGATAATGAAGTGAAAGAATCCTTGATCAGACATGGTCTACGAGAGGAATTTAGTGGAAAAAGCTATTTAAAAAGAAAAAAAAAATTGAATTACCTTTCATATGATCGTGTACATAATTTACCATAAAATGCATATTTTTTGAATTATATTACATTTCCTCGGTGATTTACTACCTATATGAAAAGTTATATAGCTTTAAGGAAAATAAGTTAGGCAAGTGTCATGAAAATCGTTAGAGCAGTTTTCGAGAAAGTTCTAAATAAATGTAAAATCGATTATATAAGCTGGCACTTCTGGTAATTGATTTTGACGAATAAATTACTGTGATATCACAGACTTTAAATACGTAATTTTAGTTTCGTACAACTTCTGGTTTTTGAGTTATGCTGCTCACATGCAATACACACAGATCATTTTGCGAGAATTGGTTATTGGGACTCAGGAGACCTTAAAACGTGTATTTCCGTTGAAAATTCGAATTCGGAAATTTTCACGATCGCAATACTTCCTTTTAATAAAAAAGAAAAGAAAGTCTTGTAAGCGCTTTTTAGATTACATTTTTCTTTAATTATTTTTCTTTTAAAATTTTTTTTTTACATTTAAGAATCTATTACATTTTTAAAACAAAAAATGAATATATTATATAAAATAACCGCATTGGCCTTCTACCACACTTTAATTACATTAACAGAAAATTCGTGCGTCGTACTGAGAAGAATCATATTTGCAATTAAGCTTAGTTGCTAATGTGATTAAATAATTTTAATTTTAAATGTATCGCTAGCTTTGCGGAGTGACAACTAAGTGCTAAGAAAATTTTATAGCATAGTCAATCAATTTCGATGCATCGATACAAAGACGACCACCTACATACATAACTGTCAATACCATTACCAAAATTGTTTTCAAACATTTTTTTATATTTTATATAAACATATCTTTTTATAAATCAAGCTCGGCCATCCAAACAAAATTTAATTTAACAACATAACTTAAGGAAAGGACGTCGCACTGTGGATTAGAAATCAAATATAGCTGGAAAAAAGTCAGAATTGTAAGTTGACCAAATACGCGCTTGAGCTTAGTTTGTTTAGCAGATGTCCAAGGTTATCTTTCAGTCTGTTTATTTTTATTTCAATCTTCGAGTGGCAAGATAAAAACGTCTGCCAAATTAGAATTTTTCGGTGCAGAAGAAGCCAATTTTCTTCATCCTGGTATCAAATTGTAGCAATGGGTAAGTTTTATCTTGTTTGACATTTAGAATTACTCGCTCACAACTCTTTCCTTTATTACAATGAATGCAAAAATAATGGCGACTTTAATTTATATTAAAATCCAAGAAGAAGTACTGTTTGCTAAACATTCTTTTTATATATTAGTTACTATGAAATCAGAATATCTTTTACTCAAAAAGGGCGCAGATATTTAAAATACTGGAATATAATGCTTATACTCATAATGAGTGATAAAATCTCATTTCAAGTATATATTTATCAATTTAGTCCAAAATATAATATATTCTGCATAAAAAATAATTTTTCCCGCTAGACTTGATTTATGGCCCATAGTGCGTCGTTTAGAATCAATATGGAACCGCGTATTAAGTTGGACTAATGCCACTGCACTGGTGGTCAATATGGCTGTAAGTTTTTAAAAATGATTAATTTGCGTTATGATGATAAATATTTCATGTGATTTTTTCATTTGACTTCATGCATTATACGTCCTTGAAGCATATATAGATCACAAGCTTAGAAAAAGACCGGCACTACTCAAAAATTAAAGATTTTCCAATGTTTGTTTAATCATAATCAACGAGATGATTATTTTTTATTATGAAGAGATTCACAATAATATTTGTAGTATGACCGCTGGAAAGCAGTTTTTTTTTAAACAAAAGTGTCACAAGTCAAAAAATGTAGACTTTAAATCATGCTTGGAATAGAAAAATACCTTACACATTTACTTCAAGCATTTACTTGGAAATGGGTCCAAGAAATTATTTATACAATTGTGAGGTAAGTTACATGTTATAATCTATTGAAATTTGATCAAAACTTCTAGAACCGTTTACTCAAAAATACAGCTGTTAGAGTTATGCCGGGTTTTTTCCAAGTTTATGATATATTTATTTTAATTACTTAATATTATTTTTAGCTACACAAATTATATGTTTTTAAGTCCTTATATTAATTCCATAAAGCATTAATATAATAAGCTATCAATTAATTTACTTTTTTCGGACGATATCTAGGGCGTTTGTTGCCCTGCAGTTCATATTTTGTATATTACCGGTTGGACAGGTCTGTGAATCTGTCCTTCCATAAATAACATCATTTATCCTAATTATTCCAGTTGGGCATTCAATGTCACCCTTATTTACCTGTTCGCATATCACTTTTATTTCTTCTTCTCCACATTCTCCAGACACCGAACATGAATCTATTGAAAAGTTGAAAACATGAATACACTGAACTAAAAAGTTATTCAATTAGTTGTCTTCTTTATGATATGATAGGAAAAAAAATGTTTGTTTTGTTTGAATAATTTCTTTGATGGTTTTAATAATGTAAGTGTTGCTGTTTTAGTTTGGGTGATCCTAAGGACCCTTTCATACGGAGATCCGTAGGAAGGAGACAGATGTAATGTTGTAGCGCAGGCATATCAAACTCACTAACCACCGAGGGCCATATTCAGTATTATCTTTTAAATCGCGGATCGCAAAACAAAAAACAAATGGAAATAAATATGAAGCATAACTTTTATTATAAACATATCCATACATATAAAGTAATAATACACATAATATAAACCTTAAAAATACATAAGTATGTAGGAATGTTTCTTTTTCCAATATAAAATTTTTGAAATAAATTATCCTTTTTTTTTAAAGAGACTTGGTAAAGATTTTGGAATGGGACAAGCATAAGTTAAGATAGGACTTAGAACTGATTTATGAATATAATAACTAAACTATAATTAGTTAATAACTATTTTAAATTTTATGATGTATCAACTTTTCACAGTGTGCCATATGCGTACTAAATCATTGGTCTACTTGCACTTGTACTTTTGTACGTTATTAATAGGGTCCAGGTCGGGGAGACTTCGATTTTTATTGTCGAACCAAATCAAAACAAAAAATCAGAACTACCCCACCTTTTGCATTTTTGAAATGCTCGTTTCCTAGAATATTATAGGGTACATATCGATTGTATACGTATGCAGAAAAATAAATAAAATGCTGTTAGTATTTGTTCGCCACCGGATGGGTCAATTACAATTTATTTGAACTTGTGGTTCAGCGGAAGAAAATGTTTTTAAAAGAAAAGGCGTAGAAATTAAATAGAAATTTCTAGAAACATGGAAAAATGCTCTTGAGAAAAATTAAGAATATTTGATAGTGTCGCTTCAAACACTTTGAAAGTGTGAATGAGTTAAGATGTGATGCATTTAAAAAAAATAGAATTGACAGACAAATATTTGAGACTTTCGGTTAGATTCGCAGTTGAATCCATTTTCAAAAAAATTACATGAGAGAAAAAAACAAAATAATAATCAAACCAAATTAATGTATTTAAATATTATATTTTTAGAACTTGGTTTGATTGGATTTCCCATATATTTTAGACAAATAAATTTTTATTTACCAATCCTGAAAAGTTTTCATTAGGATTTTACTGGATTTGGAATGAAACGCAACTTATGATTTATCACCAATCGTGACCAATCAGTTTAAATTGCCAGACCAGTAGTATTTTATGATATTATTTTTTTTAAATTTAACTAAGATAATTAATTAGAGTATTAGGTTGGAACATACGAAATGTCAGTTCCTAGGTTAAGAGACAAATGAAAGAAAAACTAACTTTAACGACATTATTTTTATTCAAAATAACTTCAGTTACCTTCAATACATCTATTGCTCAACAAGGTTGTTTATCCCTCCTTTGAATACATTTTGGCTTTGAATAAATAAATTCAACTGTTTGTCAGTTTATTTAAGAAAAACTAAGCGATCTGAAAATTGAAGTTCTAAAACATTCACCATATTCACCCAACTTATGCAACTGATTTCCATTTTTGAAGAGCGCTTGACACATTAAAAAAAAATCCAAAATGGAAACGAGGTAAACATTTTTTTTCACGAGTATATTGATTCACAGCCAACAAGTTTTTTTGAATGAGGGATATAAACCTTTTTTGGGTTGAAAATTAGTATAGTATTGAACTTGAGAGTTCTTTTAGCATTGAATCTAACTGAAGTTATTTTGAATAAAAATAATATCGTTAAAGTTGGTTTTTCTTTAATTTTCCTCATACCCTGGGAACTCATCATATGCTCTAACTGAAAACAGACGTTTCTGGGTAAAAACTATTAAAGTTGTTGGCTTTATTGATACTTGGAAATTATGGTAATTTATGGAATGAACAATTCGAGATTTTAAAAAAAAATAAAAAATCGAAATAATACTTACCCGCCTGGAAAGCAAGGAACACTACCCAAAATAATTTGGGAAATACGTCGTTTAATAGAGCCATATCAACTGAGACCGCTCCTTGTATGGCAGCTCTATATAAAGTAATCATTTCCCCTACCCTTCCTCTGACCGCTTCAAAGTTTTCCGAACAGCTTTTACTCAATGCCGAAAAGGAGTACAAAATTTGATTTTTTTCATGTGAAGCATCGAATTTTTCGTTAAAAGGTTCTTGAAAATAGCAGACCATTTAGCAATGTTCTCTTTAATTTGAGATGTTCCAGGATGGAGTGGGTCTCCAATATCACATCTTCTACGTTGGGCCAATCCACTTTTACAAATTCCTTTTCGCTGCCTCTCGCAGTAGCCACAGACATCACAGAGGCAACAACTGCTTCTTGACCTTATCCTTTGGCTCTTAGTACCTCAGTAAAAACAAAATAATTCTGTAGTTCCTACGTCTTTTAATAGTACCTGTTAACGCTCAAAGCGCTAAGTTCCTTTTATCATTTTATTAATTTCCCCCAGTTTTGTTGCTTTGATTTTCATAAATTAGAATGTAATAATTTGTTTACAATGTAAATATTTTTTTATTAAATAGTATATTGAATATTGTAGTTTTAATGTTATGGAAGTTTCGATTTGTTTACGTGGCGGCTGCTATTAGAGGAACATTGCTACAGTTTTAAGCCCAGCTACTTTCTGCCACTATGCCTACATTCTGCTGATGGCAAAGTGTGCGTTGGTAACTGTTGCTACGCTACGTTCACTGATCATACAGAAGGCTGCTGCAGTGGAGGAATTGTGCTTCCCTGATGGTACAGACCTGAGGTGAGATTGATTTCGGGAATTTCAGGGAGTTCTGAATGGTGCCTTCAAGGCCTTGCAACCCCTATAGTTCTAGTTCGCTTGATGCGCTCCTTGGCAGTTAGCACAAGTAGCTGATGTATCAGGGGTCTTCTGACATGGAGTATTTCCGTTCCATATCTCTCGCACTCAGTTTTGTGGTGACAGTAGGTTTTACACACTTTATCACCGTATCAAACATAAGTATGTTCTCCGTTCATATAAAACAGTGATTCAAAGCCCGCTAACCTTTCCATAGATCTTGAGCGTTTCACGTTTTTTGGGCTCATCTTAAGGCTTTTCTTGATCATCGATTCACTGCCTTTCCATTGAATTGAATTCATCAAATCATCGGACTGTGCAAATATTATATATTGATACCTTTTTGGTGGAGTCACGGAATCAATATCGACTTTCCCACTCTGATTAAAATTGGTTTGTTAGCTGTTGGATAATCCGTTCTGTCTACCTTACTAAAAGGTGGTAAGAACGTAAAACACACACATACACATACACACACAAATGTATTGGCTTAGGATAATTTAATTTTTCCTCATTATAATGGCGACAAAACGTGTTTCGATAAGTAAGATACAGGTAAATTATATTTAATATTCTATACCACTTAATGCTAGATTGTAGATATTACATCCAAAAAAGTATTTTATTACTGGAAATATTAATGATTCTTTATTAACAAGAAGATTTTTACAATTACAACACAGACTTGACCACCAGGAAAACGGATATTATATGAGATCTGTTAATAACTCTAGAAAACCGGTTTGAGGTATAAATAGTCAGAATAATTATACTTTTACCTATTATTAAATCCACATGAACATCATGAACAAGGACATGAACGTCCTCCGCACTTGTCCTCTTGAATGTTTTAAGAGGTGCTATTTCAATTGTTCTGTTACTATCTCATACCCATTTCGTATTTACCATATTAATATAAAATTCACGGTTTCTATATTTTTTTTTTGATCTTTGAATTTGTTGAAAAATCGTTCTATACTTATGGGTGCAATCACAGGTACTTATTGGAAATAATTACCAGAAACTATGTAATCAATGAACTGTAATATTTAAATTCAGTGACTCTTTTAAGAAATAAATATTTGACAATGATGCTCAATGTCCATCTGGATCGCTCCTGTGTTTAACCTTTAAATATTTAATTATGCCTGGGCAAGGATCACCGAATTCGTCTGTTAGCAACGATAGTACACTTTTCTTTTGTGGTGCCATCAACTTGAACTATTCTTACCTAATGCTGTAATGTGGTTAGTTAAATTAATAATGTTTAATAATTTTAAACTGGCAAAACTAGCTGATGCAATCTTCCAGTGATCAGTGATTACGGCTTGTTTAATATTGTTGAATAGGCTAATACAATATTCTTATTAATTTAATTAACCACATTACAACATGCTTCTTCTTCTTTTTTTTTGTTTTAACATTTCTTTTATTTATTGCACTTAGTTTCATTTAAAAATATTAATTAACTTTGTATGAGCCAAATAAACATTTCGTTTTATTGAACCAGACGTTGAGTTCAATCGCTCTCTTGAGAACTGCCTCCAGGCCTTCTTCTTGAATCTTCTTCGTTGGCCATGAACAAGTAGATCATCCAAAAAATTTTTGACTCCGTGGAATCACTAAATGCACCCATCATCGTACGATGAAAAATGTAACATGCCACGCTGATGCCGAACGGTAAGCGTTTGAATATAAACATACCGAAGTTAGCGTGTCAAAGGTAAGAAGCTTCGAGCTTTCCTGATCGATCGGGATCATCCGGAAATCAGAGTTTGCATCTAATGTAGAATAAACTGGAGAGCAAATTATTTCTGATCTTGTTACGGAAAATGTAGACAATTGATAATGGAATCGCAATTTTTGTTGAGGTTCTTTGGATCCAAACAAATTCTTACCGCACCAGAACATCGTTCAGTAACTAACATTTAGCTGACCCACTCTATTGGCTCAGTGACTTTTTCCATTAATCCATCCTTCTTAACGATCCAATTCAGCTTTTATTCGACTGTATAACATGTATGGCAATTTTCAGGAAGGGGGTTTATCACTGGTTCACCATCATGTTTCAATTTTAACAAGCATAACTTTGACAAATAAACTAAGCCTTTGAAAACAAGCTTTCGATACCTGTCAAATATATTATTGTAGTTTAAATTATTTTCCTTGCTATTCACTGTTAAAACTCTCTGAATCAAACCCAATTTTGGACATGATTTTATCCCCAAAAGTGTTGGACAAACCTTGTTTATGATGCTGAAACGAACCGTTTCTAATTTGCCTCAAATTTGGCATTCCATATCAGGAAAGTCACGGTTTGGAACCTCTGAGCCACACATAGATATGGTTCTGTCACGAGAGGTTTCATTATACCTGGGTCCCATTGCAAAAAGGTGAACACATCAAAGGACAAACAGTAAGTTTGGGCCCCACTAGGGTTGGAACATCGAAAGAAAAATATCGATATTCGATATTTCGATATATCGCAAAACCAAATATCGATATCCACCGATAATCGGTAGAAAAATATCGATATATCGAAAGAAAATGGATGAAAAAGCAAAGAAACCGTGCATTAAATGAGTATAACGTTAAAATGTGATGAAGGTTATGAAATGATATAGTTATTATTTATAGAACAATGTTTTTATTATCCATGAATCATTATAAAAAAAGATAGAAAAGAATACTTTGATAAAAAAAATAAGTATTATAATACATTTTTATCTTGAAGGCTTTTTGCCATATTTCATACATTATATTATTCTACAAATTTAAAAAAAAAACCTTGTTTTATTTTTCTAAAAAAAGATTGTATTTCATAAAGTTTCCATGCATACATTGAGCATTCTCAAAACATTTATATAAAAACATGTAACTCATCTGATATATATTTTAGTACAATCACCATTTATATTATTATCTGTTTGTCTTTACAAATAATTAATTAACAGTATATGTGCTTCAAGCTTATCTACTAATTATTGTTTGGCAACTAAATATTACTTATTCTCATATTTACACCATTATATTTATAAATTAACATGTGCTATATTTTAACCAATGATTATCTGCAACAATTTATTTACACTTATAGTATTGTCTATTTTATTTCAATTTGGTGAGTGATTGATCCATATTATTTTTTGTTTTGGTAATCATAAATTCTTGAGTTTATTTGAAGGGTAAGTAGAAAAGACCTAGATTCTATTCCATAATAAAGTTCGAAAGTACAATTGCGAGTAGACCTATGATTTACTATGCATATGACGCACTGTGAAATGTTGAAACAATAAAATTTAAAACTAGTTGTTAGCATCTACCTAATATACCTCGATTCTTATTCTTGAATATTCTTCAACATCACGTGCAGTCACCATATCTGGAGCACTTGTGTGTTCACTCAATATAACGCTGATATGAGGCCGAAGTTCTAGGAAACGTTGGACCATGTAATATTTGCTGTTCCATCTGGTAAGAACATCTGAAATTAGCTTGTATTTAATGCCACCTTCAGTGGCTTTTCTTAACAGCCAACAATAGCAAACCAAGTTGTAATGCTACGAAGCTTTCTAAATAATTCTTCCAACTAGTCTTTTCGCACACTACATTTAACAAGTGAGCAAAACAGTGTACATGTTTGGCCTGTGAGAACGTATCCACTGCCTTCACAATGTTTGTCCCATTGTCAGTGACAATTTTTGTTACTTTTTCATTATAGATGGTAAAACATCGGCACACATCTTCCAAAACATGAGATATGTATTGGGATGCATGCCTATCTGTGAGTTCTCGAAGTTCCAGGAACACTGAGGACATTTCATCATTTGTTTCTAAAATAAAATGAACAGTGACACCAATTAAACTTTTCATCTGGTGGGACTCCGTTCATATGTCATAAGTCAATGTCACTGAATTTACTTCATTCAAACGTTTTTGAATAAGAGAGCGCAGTTCTGAGTATTTTTCATTCAATAATTTTTTTAATGTATTTCTAGAAGATACCTTACACAAAGGGGCTAGAATTTTAACCAAGCTGAGAAAACCTTCCTTTTCTAGGTGTAGAATGGCAGTGTATCCTTACAGATAAAATATAAAATAGCATCATTAATTTTCCTTCGTCATTCGTCTCCCTCTTCAAATGATGCAATATTTTGGAAACTCTTATGTCAGAAGCTTTTGACGGAGGAGTTATTTTATTTGCCTCATTTAGAAGTAGATGGCGTTGCAGAAAAACCTGACCCTGATGGAGACGAAAAAACGTGTGAATGGAAAGATTTGAGGTGTGGCTGCAGGTTTGTTGTGTTTCCCGATGTCCGAAATATTTTGTGACAATATTTGCACTCCGCGCTTTTACTGTCTCTCCATTTAAAATGTTTCCACACTTCACTTTTTGGTGGCGACATTTTAGTTTCTATTTTCACTTTAATCACCACACTAACAACAGCAATGAACAACAGTTTAGTGACGCCTATGAGTTAAAACAGTAAGGAAGTTACAACAGCTCAAAGACAGCGTCCTAGATTGATCAAATAATTAAGCTATAATGTTAAGTATAGCTCACGGATAACATTAAAAATATGATAAAGAATAAAGGAAATTTCTAATTAAAATAAAATAATAAAGTTTATAATATCAATATCACCGATATATCGGTGCAAAATATCAATATTATCAATATATCTGGTGTTAGGATAACGACATAATATATCGGTTTTTCAAATCCGATATATTGATATATCGCGTTTCGATATTCCAACCCTAGGCCCCACTATCCAACAGGCATATGATTGTTTGGCCATTATTATTATTTCTACCAACTAGGTATCATTACAACTAGAACTGGAAATAACAGAAAAGCAATGTTTACACCCATCACTACTCGATAAATTACCAAAACACATGGAAAATGTAGAAAATTCTGACATGCTAACTATCTCTGTTTATACAGACGGAAGCAACACGAACAAAACTTGTGTGCTTTCACATCTCAGTATAACCACATTAACTATGACGAACAATATAGACTGAGATCACACTCGAATAATCAAGCAGAAAAACTAGAAGTAATTAAGGCCACAGACAACATCCTTAGACAGATAGAGCATTCCGACATATAATATATACACTGACAGCAAAATGCTAATTGACTCAATAAAAAATCGAAAATTTACGACTTACTGACCAAGCAAATCAGACAAAATATAATTAAGATTATTGATAAAAACAGTTCAGTTGGTTAAAGATCACAGCGGGGTCACTGGCTTTGGCTAAATCAGCAGCTAACAGCTCAGTGCCTAAGTCCTGTGTTAAAAAATCTATTGGAACAGACTTAATTCGTGACTGGGACAGATACTGGCAACTATCAACAAAAGGAAGACCTCTGCACATAGTCCAAGAGCCCTTGGAAAAAGAACAAGTTATTTAACCCCAATTTTCATCCTATCCTGTTTGTTATCTATCTCTTTAGTAGATTGAAAATTTGTGACTCTGCTAATACATTATTCGAGTTATTTCATACCTGTTCGTTTTTTATTTATAACTAATCCTGATATGAAGAAACTCATTCTGCCATGCTTGAGGAGTGCCGGGAGTTCGGCATGTAAAAACACACAAAGACGATGAAGTCAATTCATTTAGGAATCAAACTTTGCGAAAATGCAAGGAAAAACTTCGATCCAGGCAATACCATTAATATTAATACTATTAGTTATATACTATTAATATTTTGCTCATGGGCAAGTAAAACTGACACCTGATTTGCCTGAAAACACGGCTGTTTTTCACAGTGGTTACTATTCCAGATTTACTTCGGTCAGATCGTCATAGATATGCTCAGTGCCACCTAAATAAATTTTTTGCACTGAATCAGACGCAACATCAACAGCAGCTGCTTCATGATCACAACCTTCGAATGAACATCTTCACATCTTTTGAAATCTTGCACAGGCTGTGTTTTTGTAGTAAAATTCGATTTCGATACAAAACAAAGGAAGAGTTACTGATTAGGACTTCTTGATACAGATTTGTCAGGAGACTGTTGCGAGAAAAGATAAGGTACTATAAACTTTGTGCAACAAGATATCGAAATAAAACGCAAAAGCATCTGAACATATTACAGTCTCTTCTTAGAGATTGGCATAATATTCGGTATAATCGCGAAAAATTATTTAAATTATTTGTGATTTCACCCTTGAAAATATTATCATCAATGATTAAATTATGAGCTTAAAGTGTCTGCAGGAAATGAACGAACAACTCAAATTGAGAAAAGTGGCATTAGTAGGTACTGAGGAGAGAAATACTATCGACTGATAAAAAAACTATGCACAATGATGTCACTGTGGATGACAATGCATAAATAGAATGTGAAAAACCTCTCATTTTTTTTTCAAATATCTTGTTGCAGGACAAAGTTCTATTTATGAAGCTGTACTCAACCGGCGCATATTATCATTAGTTCAAGATATTATATTTACTACAACAAAAGGTTTAGTTAAATCCGAAAAACGTTGAACGCTAGCAAAGACTATGAAAAATGTAAGTGGTAATATAGTTGCTAAGATAATGCAATAGGAACTACAATATTTTATATTTTTTTCTGGGAATTTCCAAATACGTTTTGGAAAACACACGTGATAAAAGATACTGATAGAGATTTATCCTGTTCATAGGGAAATATTCGCTTGATTTACCTTGTTTTCTTGAATATGAATATTTATTCAATCTTTTCCGACCAAAAAATATGTGCAGAAATATTTATTAAAAAGAATATCGTTTTAGATCCCTAAAATCGTTTCATACTATTTAAAAATAATTTTTTAATTATGGTCAGGTCAGCATTAATATTAATTAATGAACCCGAACGGTAATATTTTGAAATTATCACCACTGTGTTATCAATTATCACCACATTTAAATACAATAACGTAATTAAATATAAATAAATTTCAAGAGGATAATTTATTTTTAACCTTAAAGCCAGATCCTTTCATATTTTTCCAAGGCGTCTGGCCTGGGACGTTAAACAGTTTTCTTCGTGAGAAAATCTGAGAAGCAATCGAGACCAAGAAGTTGTGTATCAAGTTGCCAAACGCAAAATCAGGGTATCAAAGTTATAAAGTAAAGTTATAGTGATATCCCAAGTGTAGTTGATTTATTTAATAAAGAAGATAATAATAAATAAAGTTTGAAAGGTTATAAATTTCCCTGAAATTTAGCATCCTACACAGTCATATTTTCAGGTGATTGGAAATACAGCTGAATATCCTAAGCCAAGGAAATATAGAATAGTTGATCTATATTGGCTTGTTGATCTCGCTTGGCAAATGAACTTCTATCACTTATATGACCACACGTTAAAAATCGCACAAGTAGCAGAAGAATCTACTCAAAGCTATATACACGGAGGATATATTAAGCTATATCATGTGTGTCCTACGATCTTTATATAGCAAATATGGCGATCTAAATCCAATACGCAGAAAAACAAACTTTCGATGATGTTATCATGTTTTTCACTACTATTCACATTTAAATGGTGAGGCATCGCAGGCATGCTTAGTGTTGCTCATCTCATACGTTCAGGCTCCCTACCTGGTTTTCATAGTAGGACTCATTCCAATAGATGCCGCAGAATATACCCAATGATCGGAGTTGCACTGAGAAATCGAAATTGACTTATTTATAAAGAAAATTAAGTTGGAAATAAACCTGACAACTGTTAAAAATCAACTTCACACATTTGCAAAAATGAAACAAAATGATCCTTGTTGAATCGTCATTGATAGTTCACTGCAAAACCACATCCGTACTTTTCTTTATAAATAAGGAAATTAGAGGAAGGTAAGAGATTTTCTGTAATGGAAGGTGATCTTCAACTATCTGTGAGTTGTAGCCAACCAATATTGATGTGGAATTGATTTTGTGTTAGAAGTTCATTTGCCAATGTGCCAGTTACCAATCAAATAGGTGGGAAGAGCATTATAAGGAACACTTTAAGGTGGATGATGAAGACGCTACCCCATACCAATTAGCTGAGGAGCAGGACGTGGAACCTCCTGACGAGGATGACGTGCTTGATGCCATTATGCAACTTAAGAATAATAAGGCCCCCGGAATCGATGGTCTGCAGGCTGAACTTTTGAAACAGGGAGGACCAGAAACTCTGAAGCGTTTGCATGATATCCTGTTAAAGATATGGATAGAAGAAGTTATGCCGGAAGAATGGAGGACAGGAGTAATATGCCCGATACACAAGAAGAATGATGTCCTCGACTGTAACAACTACAGGGCTATTACCTTATTCCCCAAGGCGTACAAGATATTTTCAAACGTCCTCAATGCTAAAATAAGACCTTACACTGATAAAGTGGTGGGGCAATATCAGTGTGGTTTCAGGAAGGGAAAGTCCACCATTGATCAACTGTTTATTCTGCGACAGATACTTGAAAAGATGAATGAATTCAATACATACCTCCTTCTCCTCTTTATAGACTTCAAAACAGCATATGACAGTGTGTATCGGGACAAGTTATACATAGCTATGAAGAGGCTGGGAATTCCGTCAAAACTAATACGACTGGTCAGAATGACGATGACAAATGCCAGCTGCTGTGTTAGAATACAGGGAGACCTGTCTAATAAATTTTGTTGCGAAAGAGGATTAAGACAGGGAGACACGCTAGCATGCACCCTGTTTAACCTAGCGGTTGAAAATGCTAAGTAAGAGACGCACGAGTACAGACCACAGGCACTATATATACAAAAAGCGTCCAAATCTTAGCATACGCTGATGATATATGTATTGTTGGAAGATCATCAGCAGCAATGAGGGGCGCGTTTACTTCCCTTGAGACAGCGGCAAGAAAAATTGGACTTCAAATAAATGAAGAAAAAACAAAATAGATGACGAAAGATAACCGACAGACTGACCCAACCATCAAAATTGGCGCTTGGAACTTCGAAAAGGTAAATAGTTTCAAGTATCTAGGTTCAGTAGTAACAGCGGACAACGATATTAATCAGGAAATAACACAGAGGCTCGTTGCTGCGAATAGGTACTATTATGGACTCCTGCAGTATATGAAAAGCAGATCGCTGTCTAGATCCACAAAGGTGAACATATACAAGGTACTAATACGCCCTGTACTGACATATGCGTCAGAAACATGGACAATGACTAGGGCCATAGAGCGAAAACTGTTGCTGTTCGAGAGGAAAATTCTCAGGAAGATATATGGCCCCATTAAGGAAAACAACGAATGGAGAATCAGACACAACAGTGAACTTTCTGACCTCTATAAAGAGCCCGATGTTGTAAAATATATAAGAATAACTAGGCTTAGTTGGGCGGGTCATGTCTTACGGATGGATGATAATGTAGTCCCGAAAAAAGCATTCAATGTCGAACCAATTGGTAAGAGGAAAATCGGAAGACCAAAACTGAGATGGCTCGATTGTCTGAGTGGTGATGCCAGAGCTCTGGGCATCCAGAGTTGGTGGAAGGACGCACGAGATAGGGAGAGATGGAAGAAGATTCTTGAGGCAGCCAAGATTCAGTAATGGATTGTCGCGCTAAGGATGATGATGAGTTCATTTGCCAAGCAAGATCAACAAGTCTATATAGATCAACGATTCTATATTTCCTTGGCTTAGGATATTCAGCTATATTTCCCATCACCTAAAAATATATAATAGCGTTCAATGTTTTTCGGATTTAACTAATCCTTTTATTGTATTAAATATAATATCTTGAGCTAATGATAGTATGCGCCGGTTGAATGCAGCTTCATAAATAGAACTTTGTCCTGCAAACAAGATATTTGAAAAAAAGTGAGAGGTTTTTCATATTTTCTTTATGCATTGTCATCCACAGTGACGTCATTGTGCATAGTTTTTCTAATAATCGATAATATTTTTCTCCTCAGTACCTACTAATGCCACTTTTCTCAATTTGAGTTGTTCGTTCATTTCATTCGTTCATTTTGTTCCTAAGTGGGAGAAAGAAGCTTAAATTTGGAATTAAAAAATTTTGAGGTCTACTTTCCTCATAGCATCACAGTAAATTGAAAAATATCCTTTTAACCTCATAATTTTATCACTGAGGACATTATTTTCAAGTGTGAACTCACAAATAATTTAAATACTTTTTCGCGATTATGCCGAAATTGTGCCAATCTCATAGACAGATTTCGGAAGCTGTGAAGATGTTCATTCGGTAAACCCGTGGGGAAGATTGTGATTATGAAGCAGCTACTGTTGGTGTTGATTCTGATTCCGAAATTGTGCCAATCTCATAGACAGATTTCGGAAGCTGTGAAGATGTTCATTCGGTAAACCCGTGGGGAAGATTGTGATTATGAAGCAGCTACTGTTGGTGTTGATTCTGATTCGGTGCAAAAATCCCATTTAGGTGGCACTGAGCATATCTATGAGGATCTGACCGAAGTATATCTGGAATGGTAACCACTGTGAAACACAATCTTGTTTTTAGGCAACTCAGGATTCAGTATTACTTGCCCATGTGCCAAATATTAGTATTGCCTGAATCGAAGTTTTTTCTTATATTTTCGCCAAGTTTGATTCCTTTAGGATTTGACTTCACCGTCTTCGTCTGGTTTTACATGAATCCAACATTTAAGTGGTTTAACCATGTTTTTGTAGGTTGATAATTGAAGAGTATATACGTATATGTAGGCAATGTATATTAATTACGAATTCGAAGATTGGAAATTTTGAAAGTAAACACGATATTTTATTGGTATATAAACCTATTAGATATCTAATATTTTATTAGGTACTCATGAGTATTTAAATTGAATTTTATTCGAATTTCGAGTTCTTAAACTGAGATTTAGGATTTTGTCTGCCGTAGGCCGGGCACTCCACAACCATGGCAGAGTGAGTTTTTTCATAATAGTACAACGCCTATTTTAATTTGAGATAAAAACGAACAGGTGTGAAATAACTCGAATTTCGAGTTTTAAACTAGGATTATCGATTTTGTTGCCGAACGCCCGGCACTCCACAAGCATGACAGAGTGAATTTTTTCATATGAGTACTACTCCTATACTCATGAGTAAAAAACGAACAGGTATGAAATAGCTCGAATATTTCGAATTTTTAAACTAGGATTTTGGATTTTGTCTGCCGAGCGCCCGGCACTCCATCAGCATGGCAGAGTCAGTTTTTTCGTTTGGGTACTACAACTATCACTACAAGTCAAACACGAACAGGTATGAACTAACTGTCGCCATAAAACCGGTCGCCATTTTCATTTCCCTCCGACCCTGATTAGCAGAGTCACAAATTTTCAATCTACAAAGGGAATAGATAACATTGAAGTATATGAAAATTGGGGTGAATTAACTGGGATCTTTATCTCCTCTTAGGCTCTTGGACTAACATCTATATACCTATATCTATATACCTCATATTACACTTCAAAACTACATCAAAATAAAAGTATACATTGCAACCTGACACAATTGCTCATAGAACACTATAAGCACTAGTTTAAAATTTAGAATCTAAACACTACTTAAAAAGATTTCATCTGACGAACACAGATTCAACTGCGAAGTAGAAAATACACGAAGTTTTAAGCACATACTTTTCGAGTGTAACTTGTACGAATACCAAAGGTACGATTTAATAAGATGCTGTGTAAAACAAGGAGAAACATGGCCACCTGCAGAAGATGAACTCCCAGCAAAATATAAACAGGAGTTGGTCTGCTTTATCTCTGAGATAGACCTTTAATGAGCCATAAAATTAAAACCCAAACCCTCTGGCGTAGTTTATTTAAATTTGATAATTTTGTTTTCTTTAGTGTCTGAACTGACCGAAGTTATTTTATTTTGTTAAATGTTTATTTTTATATAATGTTTCATTTACTGACTAATCGTATGATTGTACTCATTCATTGTATTTTAATTAAATGTTTATGTATATATAATGGTTTATTTTTAATTGATTGTGTTATTGTATTCATTCATAGTATTTTAGTTAAATGTGTATTTGTTTATAACAAAATATTCATTTTATATTTACTTATTTTTATTTTATTTCATTTATTTTATTTTTTAACTAATTGCAGAAACCTACCGATTATTTAAGTTTCGTATTACCTCAATTTCTGTAATACTTAATTCTCTAATATGTACGTATCTACAATATTTCTAGTTGTATGTTCAACATCTGTTCTGTTATCATCTGTTCACGGTTTCTATTTTCGTTATTTTTATTTTGTTACGTTTCTTTATTTTTTTAAATGTTTAATCTAAATTTCTTTTTATCATAACTTTTTTTCCTGCATTTACTGGGTGATATAGCACACATAAGAAACGTTAAAGGGCTTTAAGGAAAAGAAGTTCGCCAAGTTTCATCAAAATCGATAGTGCGGTTTTCGTGAAAATTGTAAAAAAAAAAAAGTGTAAAATCGATGATATAAGCACTTCCGGTTGGTCAAGTTGCTGTAGCATCCTAGGCAAATGAATACCTTACGTTCATAATTTCAGTTTTGTAAAACTTTTCGTTTTTGAGCTAGACTGTTCACGTACAGACCATACACGCGCGCACACACACATACACAAATCATCTTCCGAGACTTGGTTATTTGCGCACAGGAGACCTTAAAACGTGTATTTTCGTCGAAAACTGGAATTCAAAATTTTTCACGATCGCAATCCTTTCCGTTACTATATAGAGTGTCCAAACAGATGTACTAATAAAAAAAATCCAGAAGGAAAAGTCGTAGGTCTACATATGTAGTTTCACCAACCGCTATTGCTTTATAAGTTCGAAGCGATACATGCGATTGGCGCACGGCGAAAACTTGATGGTTGCAGATAGCACCTACTTTTTAATTCGCTCATTCGTAGTCATTAAAACGCTATGAAAGACCACCTAAATCGCATTTCGATATCTTAAAAATTTAAGGATTTACACCATTTTAGAATCTTGTATTCTGATTAGGGTTGGAATATCGACAGGCGGTATATCGATATATCGGAGTTGAAAAACCGATTTATTATATCGATATCTTAAAATCCGAGATATCGATGATATCGATATTTTACAACGATATATCGATCACACCCTATGCTAAATTATATTACTGTAGAATCTCGGCAATTCATATCCCAGCAATTCGTTTAGATTTTCTTGTCTCAAACCGTTTCGTATAAAAACAGTGCAATCCTGTTCCCCCGATAATTCGTATTTATTTTCGTCTTCCAAGTAATGTAAACGCCTTATGATTCGAATTTCCAAATAAAAAATCTGGTTAACTCTTAATCTTTTCAAGAAGAGTGAGTGAGAGAGGAATCGTTTCTATGAATTTCGGTCGGTTTACTCTTTTTTTTTTCTATTCAGTTCTCTTTAAATAAAATTGTAAAAAAAAAACTGTAACCATACGGTTAGCCGACAACATAGATTGATCTGAATAATTAAGTTCGCTCATGATTGGCAAATCCGCGAATGCAAGGTGCTTTATAAACAAAAACTTTACCGAAAGTCTATCGTGCAAACACAGAAGCATGTATAATAAGTGAACTTTTCAAGGAAAGGGTACAGATATGGAATAAAAAACAGCGAAAATTTTCAATTGTTTATTGGTAATTGTACGGCCCACAACACTATCACATCACTCAGCGATGTTTATCTTCTGTTTTTGCCTCCCAGCACAACCTCTAAGCTGCCGTCTCTAAACTTGGCCATAATCAAACCGATTTTAGACATTTAACGCAAGTAGTGATGCAACTCTTAGGAAACATCGAGGATGGGAATCACCTACCTCAAAATTAAGAACTCTCATGACTTTTCGAAATGTTGACGAAGGTTTAGCAGTAGCTTGGATCCTAACTGACGAGGAAATTTTGACTCCGTAATAAAAGGAGATGAAGAATGAAATTGATGTGGCGACGATTAGTTCTAAAATGGCGAAATAATGCATCTACAACGTGTCATTTCTTAGCAAAATCGGATGTTTTTGTAAACGTATTTTCTGCTCTGAACATGCTTAACGAAGCCATCGATGAGATCCGTCTTCAAGGATTCTACCATAAGAAAATTTTACCGAATTTTTTTGTTGATCTAACTATATCGTTTGTATTTCCATTCATATTAATGCAATTTTGTAATCATTTTGTTATTTCCTATTCTTTACCGCAGATTATTGGAAATCTCGATAATTCATATTTACCTTTCGAAACCTTGACCATACGAATTATCGAGATTTTACTGTATTTTATTTTTACAATTTCCTTTATTCGGTAAAACTCCAGAATCGTAAACCCAAAATGGCGGAGGTGTAGATTTTTAAGATCAGCCAGGTCCTAAAAATCTAGATGTTCTCCATCTTGGGGCTACCAGGATAAAACTACTTCTGGAGTTTTACCAGTAACTATAACAATAAACAATATTTAATTACCAAACAATAATTAGTAGATAAGATTTACATACAAATAATGTATTAATTATATAAATAATATATTTATATATTAATCCTATATAAAGAAAAATTTGATGGTACTTAAAATTAGATGAATGTTTTGAGAATCTATAGCATTTTTTTTTCTTTGAACTATAATTCTTTTCTATCTTTTTTAATAATGATTCATAGCTAATAAAAATATTGTTTTATTAATAATAATCATTATATTATTTCATAAGCTTCTTCACAGTTTAACATTATACTCATTTTATGCACTTTCTTTGCTTTTTCACCCATTTCCTTTCGATATATCGCTATATCGATATTTTTCTAGCGATTATCGATGGATATCGATATTTGGTTTTGCGATATAACGAAATATCGAGTATCGATATTTTTCTTTCGATGTTCCAACCCTAATTCTGATCGCCATTATTATTTTTACCTCGTAAACTGGTTTCTTAGCAGTAGCGGTTCCCCAGAGAGGAAAGGGAGAAAATTTCCCATCCCAAAATAACCAATGAGAAAAAACTAAAATAAACTACGGCTAATTTAAAATATACTTACTAGTAATAATACTCGTGCATAACCGTGATACTTATTATTCATTAGGTAGAAGAGAAATTAACCTTGGCTCACCTCGTAAGAAATCCGATCATCGAAATTGTCAAATGCAATTATATAATTGTAAATTGTAATTACATTTTTTATTAATTTACTTAAAATTAGTTTGTTAAACGTCTATCTTTTGATTATTTTTTAAACCTGATGAACACAAAATTTATTAGGGATTGATAAATTACTTGCCACTTCTATAAATTTGTTTTATTGAAAACTAGTTTCAAATGTAATACATTCATCCTCAGTTCTAAAAACACCCAAAAAATTCAAAATATAGTTGGTATTATTAGACATATTAAATTAGATTAATATAAATCAGTATTATAAAACATTTATGAATTATGAATTTAAGACAAGAAATCAAATACATGTTGGTACTCACCAAGGTTTAAATGGATTATATCAAACAGAAAGGTTTGTACTGGTTTTTTCTCGCATTGAAGTAACAATGAACGAAAGGTAGGTAGCGTGTATTTAGGTAAACGGTTCAAGAGTCAGAGTTTTCCAGTAATGCCGGTGAGTAATTGTTTTTTCTGTTATAGGTGGGAATAAATTTAAGATTGGGCTATTGGAGATATTTATTTGGTCATTTAAGCAAAAATCTGGATTGGATTTGAAGGATTTTATTATTTATTTTATTATTTAGTGCTTCATATATATTTAATTTGAGCCTGTTTTCAATGTGATATATTAATTTAACTTCTGAGTCTTTGATGAATTTATGATTTTTTTTATTTAAATGAATTGCAAAGTTGGAATTATCTGTCTTATTGCACGTATATGTTCCTTTAATCTCTGATTTAGGAGGAATCCGCTTTTTTTGGAAAGGATCTATTTTGTCTTTAGGAGAAGAGAAATATGAGGATAGGGTTTTTCTATTTTAAATGCAGGGTTTAATCCTAGTTTTTTCAATTCATTTCCGACTTTGGTGGATATAGGGCCATGATATGGAATCAAAACATAATGTTTCGGAATGTGCCTATCTTCGGGGGTTGTTGAATAGATATCATTAATTGTCTTTTTTTGTATTTGCTTTTTTAAAATATGATTGATTGTTTTGTTATACCCGTTATTTTTTGCTATGGAACATATTATTTCAATTTCTTTATTATAGTTCTTTTTATTTAATGGTATGTTCAAAAGACGGTAAATCATGCTATTAAAGGCTGCGAGTTTATGTGCTATCGATCTCCTAGCTCCATTGTTTATAACGACACCCGTGTGGGTGGGTTTCCGGTAAATTCCAAATTCATGATGTTTGTTTTTTACTGAGATTTCTAAATCTAAAAAGTTTATGGTTTTTTTTTCCAGTTCTACTGTGAATTTAATCCAGGGATGAATTTCGTTTATTTCCTTTAAAAAATTATTTATTTGTCTTGTCGTACCAGACCATAGGCATTTAATTTCATACATACCGATACCAGTATATGATATGATGAGCTAGTTGAGAATTGTTAGGGTCAAGAATTTTTTGTTCTAATTTGTCCATAAATAAATCTGCCAGAAGGGGTGAGAGAGGGGAGCCCATCGGCAAGCCTTCTTCCTGTTTGAAGAATTTTCCATCAAATTGAAAATAATTATGTTTTATACAAATAGACATCAAATTGTAAAGATCTAGTTATTCTAGCGGTGCTAGATGCAATCGGAAGATTAACTGTTCTAAAATTTCTATTGTTTCTAGTGGTGGTATACTTGTGAAAAGATTTGTGACGTCGAATGATATTAATTTCGCGTTATCCGGAATTACTATGTTCTTAATTTTGTTTACTAACGCTATAGAGTTTTTTTACCGTGTGTTGAGGAGAAAATGAGATTCTGGTTTTGAATAGATTGTTCAAGTAATGGGGAAGTTTATAAACGGGCTATTGATGCAAGTGACGACTGATCTTATAGGGGTTTCCGGTTTGTGTATTTTTGGTAGGCCATATAGTCGGGGAGATAGCGGATTCATCTCAATGAGAATGTATTTTTTATTATCCGGTATCAATATACTGTTTTTTATTAACTCGCGGACTTCGGTGGCAAATTTATTCACGAGATTTTTGATATTAGGAAAACCGCTTTTGTTTATGAAATCATAAACTTTCTTTCTATAGTTATCTCTTTCTAGAATTACTGTCGTATTTCCTTTATCTGCTTTTATGATTACGAGATTATTTCCGCGTACTTTTTCTGACAATACACGTGCTGTTTTATGTTCTGCTGATATATTTTTATTGGACCTATTGATTTTTTCTATTTCGGTTTTTAGTACATTGGCGCATACGGATTTGGAAATAGAGTCGTTATTATATTTTACTAAACCGGTTTCGATATGAACCGCAAGATTTTCAAACATTTTTTTTTTCCATAAATTCACCTGTAAACTCAAAAATGTTTGAAAATCTTGCGGTTCATATCGAAATCGCTAAAGGAAATAATATAATAATAATAAATAATCGATAAAGGAAATACGACAGTAATTCTAGAAAGAGATAAGTTATATATATATATATATTATATTATATATATATATATATATATATATATATATATATATATATATATTATATTATATATTATATATATATAGTTATATATATATATATATATATATATATATATATATATATATATATATATATATATATAACTTTTATTTTAGTGAAAATACGACTTTAGTGACGGAATTCTGCTGCTCACTGATTTATTATTTTATTGACCTTAAATCAGTCAATGCTAGTAGATGGTCTGATTTAATTCGAAATATACTACCTATAATACTGTTATAAAATTATTGACTTTTATTGGTTGAAGGAAGAAGTTCCCGGCCCTGCCCTCATAGCTTCCTCCCTAAAAACAATCTCTCGATCCAGGGGCGTATGGAGAATTATTTTTCGGAAGAGGATATCATTTTTTTTTTTCGGGGAGAGGATTTCAATTTTTTTCGGTGGCTGGGATTTAATGAGAAGGGAAGTAATCGTTAAGTGTCTTTAATCACCAAATAGGTTTTAAGGATAAGAATGAAATTTGGATCAAAAATTGTAACTCAAAATACAAAACTTATATGAAAATCATATTTTTCAAAAATGATTAATAAACATTTAATAATTACATCTGTACAAAATTATATTATTTGTTGTTCATTATATCTGCTTGCATCATATCATATGAAGGAACTTGCATGGTGTGTCATTTTTTATCCCTCTCGCTCACTGTGATTGGCAAAGAGTGGATAAATCATAACTACGCGGGTTGTCAGTTGTTGGAATACTTTGTACAAGAGCCGAGGCGAAATATTGTATGCTTGTGGAAGAAAACTTTTAGTCATACATCCATAAAATATTCTCCTTCAGCATTCACTTTTCACTTATCTGCCAACTCAAAGCGAGCGCGTTTTGAAATGTCGACCTGATAAGAGGGTAACAAATATGTAATAACTATATTATTTGAAGATGATTAATTTCAAGCACTCCCTACTAGATGCCAAAAAACTTTATCTGCCGAACTTAGGAGGGGAGATTGCAGCGGCAGACAAGATTCAAAATCCACTTTTTTTCGTCCAGCAGTGCACTTTTAGCAGACGATCTGTACACATGAAACTAGAAATCCTCAGATACCAAAAAACTTTGTATTCCAAAATTAGGAGGGGTGTGGCACCGGCAGGCATGATTCTTTCGTCCAACAGTGAACTTTTTGAAGATGATTTGTTTGAAGCACACAAGAAACTACACACTCCCAAGATGATAAAAAACTTTGCCTGTCGACGTTAGAAGGGGACGTCACATCGGCATACAAAATTCGAAAGTCCTGTTTCTTTTTCGTTCAACAATTCACATTTCGAAGATGATTTTTTTTTCGAATATGCTTTAAAAAAAATAATTATTTGGAAATAAAGTTCAAAAATCCAAAATCAAAAGTGAAATTGATATCATATAACAACAGAAACATAAGATTAACAATACCAAAAATTCTACGGATAAAAGTGTGTCCATCAAAAATTAAAAAAATGACAATATTTTTCAATTGGAAGCATGTTGCATATTTACAATCGGGGCATCAATGTTAGGCTTGATGGAGCTCAACTTGATTATTAAGTCCTTTTCAATATTAGTGTTTTCGCCTTTACTAGGTTAACCATCCTGGATATTTATATTAATTATAGATCGTGTTTATTCAGCTTATAATTGATATATTCAATAATAATTTTTAAGAAATTGTTATCCCTCATTGAACGTGTTAAAAAAATTATTTTATTCATGAATTTTGTTTATTTGTTTGAGGTACCACCTGGAACGTCCTTGCGTATCACGGTTTGGTAACCCTTCCTCTAGCCACAGACAGCAGGTGGAATCTCCCTCTAATTTCATCTTCTTGAGATGATATTTTAGCGGACAGAGACCCGTGAGGAGACTATTTGTTGTTTTCAACTCATTTTTTGTCAAAATTAGGAATAATGTAACATTTTCCTTTGACAAAATTATGAAGAGTTTGGATTATTTCATGCCAGGTTTTGAAACTCAGTATGTCCCCTTCTTATTTCTTTTCTCAAACCATCAATAAATCAGGCCAGGACCCCATTTTTAATGTTTGGGCCATTTTTCTTGCCATATTTCCTTGTCTGGGATAGTTGCTTTGAAGTTATTTTCTGAGTAAATAATCACTTAGTGAGCAAATCCACTCTCTTCCCTTAAGATCATCAAGGATTTTTAAATACACTTGGTAGTTTCCTAGTTTATAATTCCAGTTACGCTGTAGTATGAATGCACTTTTTAGATCCTCTTTTTCTATATAAACAGGCAATGGAGTTTTGCTGTGGAGCAAAGTGGACTATTTGACAAAAAGTAAAGTGGATTTTGAAATTTGTATGTCGGTGTGACACCCTCCACTCTTAAATATACAGGCAAAGTTTTGTAACATCGAGAGGGTGCACAGTTTCTTGTTTAAAACATCTTCAAACTATACAATCTTTACGAATTTGTTACCCTCTTTCGATGGTCGCCATTTTGAAACGGTCCCGCTTTGAGTTGGTGCTAATTGAATGCTGAGGGTGAATATTTTATGACTCTAAAACTAAAAGTTTTCATCAAATAGGATGAAAAATTTCGCTTCTGTTCTTTTATTAAAAGGTTTGACGTCTTCTGTTGACTTTACATCTGCTATCTTTTATTAGAAAATTTTATTAATATTAATATCTTTCAGCCAGGAATGTCCCCATGGGAGAGGTAGGAGGTGTCAACCCTACAATAATTTAAAAACCCTATAAATTGGGAATTTTCAGATCAGATAACCAGATAACATTTCACTTTAACAGTTACTAACATTTAAAACCAATACCAATGCCTTTTGAGTTAAGACATAAGTGTTTTTTAATACAATGTTGCGTTTGAATAGAAAAAACAACAAATTATTGTGTTCTAGTGTCAACATTCGCAAAAGGTACGTAAAAAGTTCAAATCCTAAAGAGTTGGGATAAATTACAATATTTCATAATATAGTTGGGAATATTAAAATATTTAATGTAAAAGTTAGGAATTCCGGTCAAAATTGTGGGAAAGTTTATATTTTGCCAGGTCCAATTTAATTGTTATAGCAAACTCCCTACCAGCGTATATAATTAATTAATATATTATACTGTTCAACAGCTCTTTGGTGAGCCTAATATTGTGACCATCAAAGAAGGTAGACTGCAGTGGCTATGTAACAGCAGAGGAAACTGAATGAGAGGCTATAAAAAAAGATAATGAATGGCAGACCAGGCCAAGAAAGTGGGAGACAGTCTTAGATGAGGAGGAAGACTATCTGAGGCAATTGGGAGTGAGAGGATAGGGAAGAAAGGAGGAAGATAAGACAGGAATGGTCTAAAGCCCCGCCAAGGTTGTAGTGCCATTTAGTAATTTTTTACAATTAACATTCCATAACTAATCACCAATACATGCAAACAGCCAGTTACCTGAAATATAAATGTATACACAGTAAGAAGTTCTACAAAAAGTGCATAAATTAAGAGTTATTACCAATTGGCTTTGGAGTGTATTTTAACAGCCAATGACTAGGTTGAACTCAAGATTACAGTTGTATGACATATAATTTTTTTTTTTATTCATTATTAAGGCTATTTTAAGCTACATATTATGAACAAAGTAATTCCACATATCTATGATAAGCATATCTTATCATCAGAGGAATAGATATTATGTTATTCTCTTAAAATGATTATAATTATAGTTCAAAGATGTACGCACGGTAATAATTTTTCTTTATCCATTTAGTTGCAAAATAAGTACAGAAAAAAATTATGAAGTGTATATTTCTATAATTTATGTCTACATATTTTTAATTTGGTTTATTATGCCATTCCTGTCTAATTTTGGAGAGTATTATTTATGGTTTACCAGTTCCTGTGTAAAAATGAATAATTGGGATAATAATTAAATTTTTATATATATAAGTAAAATGAATATATTTCATAAATCACTACATTCTAATAACTTAATCAAGTAGATTTTATGATAGGAAGTTGTCACTAAAAATACCCATCTTGATTCGTCCCTAAAAAAATAAAATAATTAATATTCATATAAATAAATTTAAAATAATTTAATAATTGATTTAATCTAAAAATTTTAAAACATTAACATAGCTTTTCCTTTTAAAAGTTGATTTATTTGTTTTCTGCGGTAAATTATTTATGGGTCATCAATTATTTAAAATAATGTATTAAAATAATATATGAAAAGTAATTTTTTTTTTTTAAACTTATCAAGCATACAATAATCAGTGAAAATCAGTGAAACTGCTTATTAGACAAATCTAGCAAAAAACCAGGGAAACACCTAAGACTACCTAATATTGCATTAACTCAGTTACTGATAATTTAACATTCTCGTCACACAGATATTGCAACTTTCAACTAGTAAAATCCAAAAATCAAAGCTAACATAGCAGTTGATGCTCTTCCAACACTTTACATATAGACCTCCAAGCTGTGTTAGAAGCCCAGAAAGATGATAATGCAAAAGTTAAAGAAGAATTATAAGTTCTAACTGAAAGTTATCATTCTACAATTCTAAACACATTTCAGCCTTTTGGAAGATTCGAATATAGAGGATAACTCCATCATAGGTAATTCCATAGGGTCTGTTAGACTGACTAACCTTGGCCAGTTATTACGTCATAAAGTACATTGCTGACATAAAAGTTTATTCACATCTGAAATTGAGATTTGGGGTTCCCATTGGGACAGCCATGGACGAAAGTTGGTAATTTGAAGCAGAGGTTTTTCAATGCTTGACTATTCTAATAAGAATAGACATGAAGTGAAGCACAGCTTGATTCTGCATTCTACATAAAAAATGAATGATCTCTTAAATATACAAATACGCTAACTTCTCAAGTGTGAAAATCTCTTGTAATAATGGGTAAAACAAAGAAAAGACTCGTTATGTTGCTTCGTTGAATTGTTTTCAAGTCCTTTTTACCTGACAGCTCCCTTCAGTTCTGTTGTTTTGACTTTAATATTTGATAAGACTGTATCACCGTGCAGATATCTGCTCTGTTTATATGTCATTATCTTACGATTGAATCAGTAGAAATAGTGCATTTTTCAATTATTTAATACTACAATTCTCCTTTCATTGATTTAATGATTATGATTTTTGTTATTACCACAGTATGTTTTCTCTTATTTATTTATTGCGCTTCTACTCTAAAGTCATTTGTGTATTAAGTTACAATTATTATTCTTTAGTGTAAAATTTTGATCTTAGATAATCCAAAAGTATCCTTATTTTATCTTAATCATTCTGGAGGATTTCTGCCATTATTCTACTCATCTTCAGGTTTTGCCTCGGAGTAGGGAAGGTTGTGCCTAACAGTTCTGACAGTTTGGCAATGGGTGCAAGTTTGGGACTTCCAGTCCCACCGTAGGTAACTGTGGAAAAACCCAGAGTTTCCGATACGGAGATGGTAGAGAATGGCTTTCTGTTTAGATCTACAATTTGAAGCTTTCGACCAAGAGCAGTCTTTATACCCCATTTTTCATCCCATTTTCCCTATACTGGAAACTGCTGTATCCAGTCTTCTCAGGGGATGGACTCGATTATTGTGGCTTGTAGAGCATTTTGATGCCGAGCTAAGTCAGCAGCAGCATCACTTGTCTCATTACCACAGATACCACAATCGGAGGGTACCCATATGAGGACTATTTCTTTATTTTTGTCCATTAAGCCCAACATAATTATTTTTTTATGGGATGGCGAATCTTTCATTGTCCAATTTTTTTAAAATACTCATTGAATCAGTTATTGTGCCATATCCGTTAAATTGAGCTTTGCGGATGCATAATAACGATTCTTTGAAGGTATTGGCTTCTCCTGTGAAGAAGGAGGAAGCTCCTGAGTGCATATATATATATTATCTTTCTATGTTTTTCTATTATTTGTTGTCTAATTATGTTATTATTTTATAAAGACCATTGCCAATAATTCAAAACTATTTTTCAGATGTGGGAAACAAGTTTCATTCATTCTGTGCAGGAGTCAATTTATAAACCAAAAACATGACAATATAGAAGTGAAGAGGTAAAAGAATGGTTGACTTTTAAGACTTCATGGTATATTAGGCATTGAAAGAATCAAATATATCATAACTATGTAAATAGGCAATATCATATTTCTTTGAACTTTGAGTTTATGTTTTTTGTTTACTGCTGTTGAATAATTTACCTTATACACATTTGTATTTGATTTGGAGATATTTGTAAGTTCCTACACAGGGATCTCCAAACCATGAGTTGATTGATTGCAGTTCACATTCAGCCTTATGCTTGCATCTGAAAAAAATAATACAAAACATTAAATACACTTATACTTCACCTATGGTGTTTTGATAATACTGGTGTTGAACTAAATACTTTTTGAACCCTTTGAATACATCTGGATAACTATGTTACTGGATTACACTTATATATTTATATAATATAAAACTCTTTTTATACATTACCTGCTGTTCACGATTTGGAATGCATTGCCTGCTTTGCATTGAAGATCATGATTTAGTTTTGAAGGGCATGTGCTTTTATCAGTTCTTCCATAAAGTGCATCTTCTATAACTAGGCTGGCACCTTTTGGGCACGTTATCTTCTGGCTTTTTCTTTCACAAATAGTTACTGTTTGTGATTTGTATTCTGGACCTATAAGTTTTTTTTTTGTTTTAAGCATTAGAATAGCATTATTATTATTATTATCAATAAAATAAAAATAAATTCTTTAAAATAATAAACAGCTATTTTTATTATTTGTTGACTGGCTGTTATAAGAATTTAAAAAAAAAAAATCAAAATATGATGAAATAAATTTTATATCCTCTAAAATTAGAATATCAATATATCTGAAACAAAATACATATGAAAATAAAATCCTAGAAACAATTGGAGGGTCAAGTGGATGAAGGAGATAAGTAATATTTTTTGAGTTCTGATAAAACTGAATTCAAATCACCTTTACGCACTATTAAAACCACACAGACCCAGTCTGGCTCATTTGGGGACCCTTGGCTAGAGACTAAAGTGGAGATGTTGTTTAGTTTACTATCGTTTACAATACGTTTTTATATTATTTTATTATATTGAAACTTGGTACACACTAGAAAAAATAGTAATCAATAACAAGTTGTTTATTACTAGAAAATGAGGATGAGAAATATTTTTAGAATTGGTTAGAAATGGTTAGACAAGCATAGATTAATGCTAAAGCCATCATCTAAAACCTACTGGAATACCTCAATAAAAATTGAATACATACAGAAAATGCTAATGAGTGAGCTAAACTTGCGTTTGTTAAGAAAACAGTTGTCTTTTAATGCGATTATGGTTTTATAATCATTGTAAAAGATGGTTCAAATGAATTATTTACAATTTAGATCAAGAAGTAACCTAACCTCACAGCTTTTTGGTCAGTTCTTGACCAAGACTACTTCATCTTTCATGTTATAAAATAAGTCTCTTTCTTTATTAATAAAAGGAGATTAGACATAATATAGGCAGCATATCATAAAGTAGTCTTACGTCAGTTTTAACTACTTTAGGTTTGGAAAACAACATTTCACAGGTTACTTGTGAACAAGGTTTGCACAAGTTAGTACAAATTTGTAAACTACTTACAGGTTGAAAACATTACAGCTTGTGAGAGTAAGAAAACAACAGAAGGGATTTTGAGGGCATGATAAGCCCTCAAAACAATGTTTCTTGTCAGAGCAGTAACCATAAAGATTTTATTCTTTAAATTCAGATTCTAAATTGTCCTCTTCACAGTTTCTTTTAGTTTCATTCAGCTTGTCTTGTTTATTTCATTTTTATTCTCAATTTTGCAGCCATTATAAAAGTTTCATACTAATTTGCAAATTGTTTCAGTTCTACTAAAGCTTAAAAATTCTACAAAGGATATCTGTAGGAAAACTCTTGAGCTTTACAATGTCATTAAATTTCTTTTGATCCAACCAGGAAAAAATCTTTCTCAATTTTTTTGTTAGGATGATCAATGGTTTTACTTTGCAAATATTTTGAAACAAGGGATATAACCATAAATAAATCTAATAAAACAATATATATAGATAGGTTTTCTTATTTGAACCATTTGCTGATTTGTTTTAAAACGGTAACAAAATTGAATAGTCTCTGGGTTTAATCTTCCTTCACTCCTTAATTATACTTTTTCAACAATGGAAGAAAAAGATTTATATTTGCTCCACCCCCTTGTGTCAATTTTTTGCAACCTGCTCAGTTTTTCATATCTCACCCATATGGCCATTCTTTTGTACGATGAGCATATAAAAACAATAGATTCTTCAACCAATCCAAATAAGTTTTCTGCTTGGAGCAACTTTGTTGTTGAATCAGCTACTACTGAGATAAGTTTATGTCCCATAAAGTGGCTTAATAAGATCTTCTGTTTCCTTTTTTAAATTATCTTGTGAACCATTATAACAGCCTATCATATTGTTAGTTATGCCAAATGAAAAAGTAATAATATTTGATACTTCAATACCACACTTGGCAAATTCTGATTTTATAAACTCATACAAAGTCTACTTGATTAATCGACTACTGTTAGATTTAAAAGTCTTTCGTATTATTTTTTCTCAAACGACATATCGGAAGCAAATTACCAACCGATCTATAACAGCTACCTCTTGGATACTATCAACCATCATGGCATATATTATGCTAGTATGCAAGTCTTTCAAAATAATATTATGACCCACCAAACCACTTAGTTTGATTAGCTAATTGATTAAGATTTTGGGCAAAAATATCAAGATAGAGCCTCGCTCAATCGCTCCTTCAGTTAACTTTCCTGTAGTTTTCCTTTTGTTAATTATTTTTAGTTTGTGAGTTTTACTGTCTTCATTTCACTTTCTGACATGATATTGTAAATTAACATCATAATTTGCAACCAACATGACCAGTTCCATAAAATTACCATGATTGTCTATTGGGTCCAGTGAATAAACCCCTTTTGCTTTATTGCCTCAGTACCCAATGCTTTGCCTCCCAACAGACAAATCAATATACATTATTTGTTGATCAACAAATTTTCTGGTGTAAACTTCTCTTTCTCGCTTTTTGATAGCTAGAATTAGTTGGTAGTTAGAAGAGTTAAAATATCATTTTAATCAATGTGATAATCGGCTTTGAAAAGCTGTCATACCTGCTTTTTAGAGTTCAATCTCAATGGATTTATAAAGATGCTCAAGAGAAATGTCATGTCCGGTAATTAATATAGAATTCTATTATCTTTACCTCCAAAGACCATACAGCAGGAACAGCACACTTTGCTAAGCCGAATCAAATATGATAATCATTTTATAAGGATTTTTCACCACCAGTCATCAGTCAGAATAGTTTTCCTTTCCCATTTACTATAAAATTTATAATCTAATCACCAAAGTCAAACAAACAAATCAAAAGTTTTTGAGACTCGTTTAGTGTTGCTTTTTCTCGAATTTCAGAAAAAAAAATAAGAAGTGTTGGAAAGCAGAAATAAACGTTCAAGATGTACCATAAACTTAGATAAGGCCAGATTTCTTCAATTACTCAATTAAAGTAGAATTCAAAGCAAGGGCTTGGTGGTTCAAAAACTGAATACAGGATGTACTTATGAGCTAATAAACTAATTCCAACTTTCCTACATGAATTTAGTGTATCATTTTGACTCAAAGGCTGGCTTCATGACTGAGGTGTGGAAGTAGTTAACTAAGTGTTTTTTTTAGTTAACTTTTGGACCTTTTTTGGTCTAAAGATTTTCCTTTCCTAGGTTAGCATGCGTATGAAGAGTGACTGTTACTGCTGTACTAGGAGTAAACATTCACGGGCGTTTTAAGAAGAGCTTAAAATTGATTTTACATGTAAGATTCTAAAATGTCATGACCTTAAAAGTAAAATGACTCTAGTGCAAATAATTATAAAGTAGTGTGGTTAAAAAAATATAAATCAATTACTTTTTTGATCTTCGGCAATTGCTAACCTTGCCAGACCGTGTCTGAAACCACAGACTTTGTGTAATGGCAAGGATCTGGAAATATACTGATATTTTTCATGAAATTTGTATACGGAAAATTTCATAGACAATAAGTGATTCCTGACATAAATAGAAAATTTTGCTATTGAAATAAATTAATATAAATTGATTTATCCTGAGACTACTGATCTCTTAGGATAATTGATAGTACAGTGATACTTTGGTACAAATATTTCAATTGCAACTATTTAACATATTTCCTTATTAAAAATAATAATATTGTACTTTATGTAACTATCAATGTAAAATATTTCTGCTGGTATAAAAATAGATTAATAAAATCAAATGAAAGTTAATTATTATTTACATTGATTCAGGTTACAAGGAAATTATGATTCATAGAGAGACAGAAGATGGACAAACAGATAAAATTTAGAGAAGAAATTGCAGATAAGAGATGAGATACAGAGATCGGAAAAGAGGGAGAATACATAACAAGAGAGAATTTCCGATTTAAACTGAATGAGTCGACAGATAAAAGGGGAGTGAAGGCATTGCATTAAAGTTATTTGAACCAAGCAAGAAAGTACTTGCGGTAGTGATTAGAGAAAAATCACTTCTTGGTGTCAAATTGAGTTATACTATTAAATACACATGACACACTTCTCCATTCTCAGGTGAATGCAGAGAAAGGAACATTGGAAATCATAATTTGCACCCCAACATGTGCGCTAGTTCCCTATGCTGAAAAAACCCAGGTCAGGACTGGATAAATTTTCTTTTGACAGAAAATTAGTAGGCATGGTCAAGAATAAGGCCCTTCAAGAGCTGTAATGGGACTGATTTTTTTTATAAATGTCAAAACACTTAAAAACTAAATATTCATAAAATATTTTTTCAACAACGGTAAACTAAAAGTGCCCGATTAAACCCAAAGGCAATGTATGCAACTGCCTATGGGTCTTGTAGGAACCCCATGGCCCATGAGAAAAATAAATTAAAAATAGTTTAATTTGCTTTAAAAAGATTGTAGGTTTATTTTTAAAGGACAACTCACGGACACAGATAATTCTGTTGACGCTACCTCTCTCAGCGTTATTCGACTATGTTTCCTGAGATGGATTAAGTGATGCGTGGACTAAGCAGCCATTTTGGATTCCACATAACAAAGGGATCCTTAATAAAGTCTTAAAATATCTTAACTTAAACATTCTGGAAATTATTAAAAAGATTCAAAAAATCTTCCATAAAATAATCGAACAGATTTAAAAACAAAATATTTAATTTATGACCTCAAAGTTGAAACTTTATTTGTGGAGTCCGGAATTTTTACTGTTTGGACGGACTAAGTGATTTAAAACTAAGTAGCGGACTAAGTAGCCAACTAGGACCCCCATTTGTTTTTATCCACCTCTGAATGTTTCAATATAATTTCAGAAAGCAATCCAAATTTATAATTTAAAAATTATTATATTTCAGGAAATTATCCCTTATAAATTTCATCAATTCATTCAACAATTTATAATGATGCCCATTTTCAAGTAATGTTTATCTGCCACTTTTATTTCTCTATTTGTCAAATATGTAAAATTATTGTCACATTGCTCATATTTGTATAAGAAAAATCTTATTTGTCATCCTTGTTCTCCATTTACTATTGCCCGGATTTGATGAATGATCTTAGATTGAAACTCACCAAGTCCAAAACTATAAAAAATTCACATTTCACGTTTATAGTTCATTTAGGAAACTATATATATATTTTCATCGAGTAAACATCACTAAGTCATTTAATGCCTTATTTGGCTGTAATATAATGTATGAATTCATTTATTATTATAGTCCATGTACGAGTATGTTATTTTTTTACTAGGCAGAAATCATTTATTATAAAAATTCACTACTGGGATTTGTAACTTTCCTCAAGCGTCCCAGATATTATTCGTTTTGTTCAGCAATTCTGTTGAGTTTTTAAAAATGTTTACAGTGTTTCATATTTTATAAAAGCGACATAAATGGATTGTGGAGAAAAGTGCTTGGAGAAAATTCATGAAACTACATTCATATCTAGTAAAGACATTCAGATAAATGTAGAACAGTGAAGAAATAACTTAATTATAGGAAAGTTGATGTTTTGAAAACATACTTTAATATTAAAATATTTTTAATGCGATATTATGGCTGATAATGATAAGGCTGATAACAGATAAATTAGTCAAGAAATAAATCATTGCTAAAACATTAGTTTATTTGAGATTATTGCATCAATTGCATTACATTGCAATTATTATCATTACTGATGAATATTTTTATTTTATAAATAACATACATTAATACTGATATATTAAAATTTAGAGTTGGGTATAAAATTTAATTAAATGTTACCTACCTACTAAATTTGATTTATTATTTTAAATCCTATATTAAACCGAGCAGCCTCAGGTTGATGGACTCTATAACAGATCATACATTAACTGTATAAAGTGCCTCTATATTTGTTTATACAATAAAATGTATTAAATTGAAAAGGGGAGAAGTTCCCCGAGATTCGCATTACCTAGGGGCCCCCACTTGGCTTAATCCAGTTATGCTAAGTAAGGCTAACTTTGCCCAAATATTACCTTGTACACATTGGTATTCTACAGAGAGGTATTTGTAAGTTCCTTCACATGGGTCCTTGAACCAATTATTACTAGCCTCTAAATGACATTCTTTTTTATTCTCGCACCTAAAATAAAATATATCAATACTTTAGCTGTTTATGTTTTTGTTAAAACTTTAATATCCCAATTTTTATTGATTTATTATTTTATACTATCAGATTATCCCATTAGTAATTTGTAAAGTTTTCTTATCTGAAGCAGATCCTGTTCGACAATGGATTAAACCAATCTTACTGTCTTCACCTGATTTTCTTCCACATTAGCTTGTTTGAAATCATCCTTACTCTTATATATGAGTGATAATTATGAGATGTATGTATGTATAATTATGAGTGAGATGGCTTATATGAGTGATAATTTAAAAAGCTGAAATTTTCACCTCAAAATTTTTCAAAATATTGTTCAACATACCTTTTGCTTGTATGACCCTTACTACAGACTTCTTCAGTTTCTCTTATGGAGTTTATGATATTTATCAACATTACTCATGGGATATTCTGACGTAATTTATAAATAATAATATTTCTTAAATATTACCAATAGTATAATATATCGTTGGTTTAGAGGTAAAAGTGATTAACTGCATTTTTGTGAAAATGAAAAGTTGTTGCTATTTAGCTGTACCTGAACTAAATTTATGTTACATTTTTGACAGAATTGTAAAATTATCAATAATTAACTAATAATTATTGAAAATTTGTTTCAGGCGCAGGCAGATAGCATCAAGCCTTGATTTTCAGTTGATCACTTTTACCATCAAACCGATGATATATACATTTTAAATACAATAATATACATTCTTCTTAAAGCGAATACCAACTAGATTGGCAAGAAAAATTAAAGGAAAGTATACCTCGATATATAGCTTCATTTTACATTGTCTTAATTTCTAAGAGTAAACACGAAATTTATTTTGTTTTTGGAGAATGAATCAAGAGTTAAACATTCATTTAGTATTTAAAACTGAAACTATTTTCATATAAAGAATCTCATATTTAACAAATTAAAAAAAAAAATTGTCTCAACACAATCAAGTAGATAGCAGTAGTACCCATATGTGGTTTAATTTAGATATTATAGTTTAATGGTAAGTCAAACTAAAGCTTACCTAAGAAATATATTTAATAATGCCATGCATTTTTTTAAATAATCAAATGATGTTATAGCTGCACATTATTACAGTCGTTGATTGCTTACTCAGAGTTTAAAAAAAAACCTATGATGAGTGATTTAGGTGAGTGGGAATTTATTAATAAGGACATTTGGGGGTCAGTGAAGGCCATTCATTTAATGCTTTAAATTAAAGTTAAACATACAAGATAACATGTCAAGAAGCAAATAGAAATAATTTATGTAATGTGAAACATTGAGTTTACTTAATTCATAAAACCATGTTTTTAAATCATCTTAAATTTATAGAGCATTTATATTTTTCTTGGCAAATGGTGGATATTATATAGCTTCATCTTGCTAAATATAATCTTATCTTTCTTAGTTTGGTTTACGGTGTTCTGACTTTTCAAACAGCTATTATACAATTTTGTCGTACAATAAAAAGTTTAAAATTAATTTTCTTGACTGTAATTTATATTTACAAATTCATAAATTCCCTTGCTCCAGTATTGGAATCTATCAAAATTAAAATTAATAATATTTTAAAGGAGAATTTAGCTCACGTTTTGGGGATTTAACCTATTAAAAATGTTTTTATAAAAAAATGAACATAAAATTCTATATTATTGAGTGCTTGCTTGTGTTATCTTATGTACTGATTAAAAACATTTGTAAACAGTTCATAAATTAATTAAATCACCTTTTCTTGACAATAGATAAAGTGTCTTCTGCTCTGCAATTAGTGGTTTTAATTTTTTGATGGGGGCATATATTTTTATCTGTTCGACCATAAGAGGCATTTTTAATCTTGATAGTCGTTCCTTTTGGACAGCTAATTTTCTTTGAGTCAGATTCACAGATAAGTTCTGAATGGGTATGATGAGCTGAAATGGCGTTTCAAAACTATAATCAAGTGATTAATGTATTGTGATTAATGTTAATTTATCTTGGATTGTTTTTAATTATGAAAATTTGTAATATTGATAATTTCACTTAGTGACTAAATATAGATATGAGTAATAATTTAATTGAAATTATCTTATGAAAATTGTGTATGTTGTTCAATACCTTTTCTACAAATATACTCAACTCTGAGATACTTCTTAGTATTTGGGCAAGGATCACCAAATAAATTGTTAGTAGCCTCCAGATGACATTTGGCATTATTTTCACATCTAAAATAAATTATATGTAAAGAAAAGTAAAATAAAATTATCTAAGTTTTATATATATATATATATATATATATATATATATATATATATATATATATATATATATATATATATATATATGTATAATATTATATTATATTATATATACAATAATTGGCATGACTAATTCATTAAAACCATTACAGCAAGGTGGCTAGTTCCTAATGTACTTGATTTCTTATTCAAAATGGTTTCAATTCGAATTTTTGCTATGATCATCATGACAGAAAGAACTAATAAGATACGTTAATAAGAATAAAATTTATACATCTTTTTAAAAATTCATAGCAGAAATATTAAGAAAATTATACCAATATTAATAAGTAATCTATTAACTAATTAAGAATTCGATTTTTTTTATATATTTAAAAAATTATATATTTTTTAATATATAATATATTAATATATTTACAATTATAAATTTATAAAATATATATTTAAAAATTTTTTTTTTATACTGATCCAAGTATCGAAGTGTTTAAATGATGCAATTGCCACCAACTCTGTTCGAGCGGGCTAGTCGAGTTTTAAATGGCCGTGCTCAGAAAGTATCGCTTGAATTTGGCTGACCTTTAAAGATGTTGAAAGGTAATTTATAGATTATAATAAAAAGCTTATGAACTGGTTTAACATCTTTTCTAGTTTGGTACTGACTGGGTGGCAGTTGCATCTATATACATAAACTTTTGGATAATTATGTCAGTGAAAAAAAAATAAGAAACCTACGTAATAAAGGAGCTAGTTATGAGTAGTTTATTATGACCTTATGAAAACATAACAAACATAAATAGTTGTTTTGAAAAAAATAAATAAAATAAAGGTAGAATGATTAATCCAATTAGCTATTGGATACAATATTAATTTAATCTTGTTTCTATTTTTCGCTGGATTAAAAAGAAAAAGAAAGTCTTGTAAACACACCTTAGAATTCATTTTCCTTTAATTATTTTTACTTTTTCAATATTTTATTAGTTTTGTAACCAATATATTACCTTTTTAAATCAAGAAAATGAATATTATAAATAAAATAACCCCATTATTGGTCTCCAATATTTTAATTACATTAGCAGAAAATTCCTGCATATTATTGAGAAGAAGCATATTTGTGTGTGAGAGCTAAGAAGCATATCTCATCTGATTGAATAATTTTAAATGGTCCACTAGCTATGCGCGGTTAACATTTAGCCGCTAAATTTTAGCGCTATAGTAGAATTACAGAAAATAGTCAATCAATATCGATAAATCGATATTAACAAGTTTTAGGGACAGCTATAAAAAAATACATAACTATCCATTAAGTACCTTACGCAAAATGTTTTCAATTTTTTTTTAACTCCTAACTTATATTGGGTCATGCATTTAACTTATCAAAAGGACGTCATTTGAAATCAATAGGGAACCGCGTATTAAATTAGACTAACGCCACTGCAGTGGTGTTCAATATGCCGTATGCTTTTAAAAAATGATTAATAATTTACATATGATGATCAATATTTCATAGGGGTATTTCATTTGGCGGCAAAATTCCCCTCATGCAATTTCGTATGTCATTCAAGCTTACAATTATATATTTATTTTAATTACTTAATATATTTTTTATTTTAAAAATATAGGTGTTTCAATAACTTATAATAATTCCATTAACTATCAATATATTATGCTATCAATTAATTTACTTTTTTTTTATGATATCTAGGGCGTTGGCTGCCTTGCAGTTCTGATCATGTATTTGATCGCTTGGACAGGTCAGTGCGTCTGTCCTTCCGTAATAAGCATTTTTTATTGTAATTTTTCCATCTCGGCATTGAATATCATCATGAGAATTTTCGCATACCACTAACGTTTCTTTTCTATCTGCTGGTTGAACTGAATCTGAATCTACTGACTGAACTGGAAAATGATTCAATTAGTTGACTTCTTTGTATTGCAAAAGGAAAAAAAATGTTTGTTGTTTTTTTAAATTTCTTTGATAGTTTAAACTTGACTAGTGTTGCTGTTTTAGTCTTTATGTTAAAATTTATTCATGAAAGAAACTATTTAAATAAAATAAACTAATTGACGGGGTATATTAATAAAAAGTTTCCATTGCCTCGTAACTCTTTTAATAAATATCTATGGTCAGTTGGGTTTGTAATAATAACCAGAGGTTTGTAATAACTTTAAGCTATGTCCAAACTCTTCGGCTTTGGGCTTTATTCAGACTTAACCGTTTTCTTGGTAGAGCATCTCCTGGAATCATAGTGGTGCGCAGCAAGGATGCTGGATTATTAGAGGGTGCACGAACCATAGTAGCGGGAGGGCGGGTCCTTCCATAGTTCCCAGTAGGGCGAGGGATCGGGGATATTCTTTACTCTTCTGGAAAATTGTTTAAAGAATATTCTGTCAAAAACGTATTTTAAATAAAAAATTAAACACTCTTGGCCTATAAAGGATATAAGCCGACTTATTAGCAGGTGCCTTTGCACTCGTGGCACCTCCCTTCCATCCCCCTCCGTGTGCACGCCTATGCTTGGGATACCACTTATTAAAGTCTATTTTCTTTAACATAGATTGTGTGATTTTTTTTTTATAATTTGGTATCGTTATTTTACTATTATCTAGCAACACTGATAAGTAGAATTTTTTTGTTTTCCAACGTTTAAAAACAGTTTAATGCTAGTTTTCCTAGTGAACTGGCAATAATGGCATCACAGCAAAAAACACTAAGGTTTAAGTTTTTTTTTCTTTAGTTTAAATATATGTTTTTGGGTTTAAACAATTGCAACAATTTTTTTAAATAAATACATCTTATTCCATCGTTTTAGAAGAAAATAAGTGTAAGATACTTTGCCTAGATAGAGTTGATTTTTTCCAACAGATTTTTTCTGTTTCAATTTCACGTTGAGTTTGAGAAGCATTTATTGTTTTTATTTCCTCTAATTATTTATCCTTTTTAATTAATTTGTTTTTTTCTATTCATTCAGCACAAAATATTCCGAATATTTCTTTATTATAAATATATATATATATATATATATATATATATATATATATATATATATATATATATATATATATATATATATATACACAGAATTAAGAGGGCGGCAAATTTCGAACGAAATTTTATTTTTTGGTTAAAAATAAAAATATTTACTTCCCTTTTTGTTTGTTTTGACCTTAATTCAGTCAATAAAATGAGTTAATAATATGAGATGATGATATTCATTTAGAAACATATTACCTAAAATACAGTTGTTGCATTTTATTGTGGGATGAAGGTGAAAGAAGTGGCGGCAAAATTCTAATTCTTTCTGCTAAAAGGAGTGTCCATAGATTTAATAAAATTCCCCCGGTAATAGAGGTGGTGTGAGAAAAAAAAACAAATCGGTCCTCATTCTGCTTATTCGTTTTATCAGATTAGTTTTTGAGATTTATTTTTTTGAAAATAAAATTGACAATAACATGAGTGCTCTGTTGATTCTTTCAAGTTACATTTTTTAAAATTGAAAAATGGCCATTCAGTTTGGAAGAAACTTAGGATAAATTCGAATTTGTAATTTCCTCACCTGTAATTCCCTCCTTTCTATGATAGTGAGAAAATTACAATATATAACTGCGCATATAATTTTGTAATGGGAAAAATAGGTATGTATTGGACATCGTATATTTTATTTTATTTAATCTATTTGGGTTCTTGTATAAAGAATATGTACATGGGCAAACCATATGGCCCATTAAGATAGAACAAAACATGGAGCAGGCGAACAAACAGCGAACTGCATTCTTTATTAAAGGAACCAGATGTTGTTAAAATGATAAAGCTGGGCAGGCTTCGATGGGCGGGGGAAACTCCTCGATGACGAACTACATGGAATACGACCGAGAGGCCGCCCCAAATTACGATGGACTGATGGTGTAAAAGAAGATTCGAGGAACCTGCTTGGTGTTGGAAGGTGGAGGACAGTTGCACTAAACCGAATGAACTGGCGAAAGCTACTTGAGGAGGTCAGTGATGGACTGTAGTGCCGATTGATGATGACATGGGCAAACCAATCGGACTTTGTTATTCTGAGAAATTTTACAAATTATGGAATGAGATTAAGATAATTTAAGGGAATTTAAGTAGATATTATCATAGTTCAGGCTCGAATTAATGCTTTATTATTAAAGTGATTCCCTCATCCATAACTAAATTAATGAAGTAATACTCTCATAGTCATGATGTCATTCATTCTGTATTTCATTCAAGATTAACTAAAAATTATTGTAGATTTTTACAAAACGTTATTTGAGCATTTAATTGTGACAAAAAAATTCTCTGATTTAATCTTTTTTTGAGAATGGGCGATACAGTACCATATTTATAATTGAGTTGGGCTATACCCTTATACATTACAATTTATTACGACTTTTTTTATATACACTAATATAATTTATTTATTGGTAAAAATAAACAATAGAAAAAAAAACAGTACTATTTTGAAAATAAAACTAGATACAGGCTGTCAGTTATTTAGTAATGCTTAGAGTAGCTAGTAAATGTTTTGCTCATTTACCTTTGTATCTGCGAGTGATAGTTTATAAATTAACTAATCAAAAATAATCCAAAATGTAACTAACTAGTCCAGGTGTGATAGTGAAAATACATTTATTTTTAACAATCAATTTCCAATAGACTTTCGACATGATCATTAGGAGAAAAAATAGCAGAAACAAATTTTATGTTTTAGATAAAATTGGTATTTAGCAATCTGGTGGAAAAGAAATCATTAACGTGCTGAATAGTGTTATTTTTCATGTTTAAGATGTGAACAATTTTTTTTTAGAAAAAAAAATAGGATATAAATGTATCGTAATAGAAAATATATTGGAGAACTTGTGGATGCAATTGAAAATATTTCTTTATAATTATTGAATATAATTTTAATTAAGTATATTTTTTCTATAATTAGGCGGTAGACGAATCTTTACCTAAACTAATTATTGAAACATTTAAACATATAAACAAACATACATATACACAAATATTCCTGTAGTATATATTATGCAAAAATTACCATACAAAGTAATACGTGATTAATGAATACAAATGTAAACAGGTTTGATAAAGTAGTAAACCTTCTTAACCATAATAAAAATGAAAATAAATCTTGTTATACTTTCAAAGCTTAAAATAAATGATATTATACTTCAAATTAAAAATAAAGATATTTTGGGATAGAGAAAAAAATTCTTCAATTGTAAATTTATATTGATATTCTATAATAATTTCAATTGCCATATTATATTTTCAATTGCATAATTCCTCCACATCAATTACGATTATTTTTTAAATAAGCTCGTAGCACTTGGCAAACTGGTAATTGACTGCCGTTTGAAATCGGTTCATCTGCCGGTTGAAATCGGTTCATTTGCCGGTTAAAATAGGTTATCCGTCCGGCCGGCTGAAAACGGTTCCAGTGGATGCCCAGGCTTAGTCCATTCTCAACATTCGCATAAATTATTCGATTAAGTTTATAATTATAAGATTAACTTCCGGTCAATTAAAATTTATTTGAACTTTTGAGTCAGCGGAAGAAAATGTTTTAAAATGATGGACTTAGAAATTAAAAATTTCTGGAAGCTTATTCTAGAGACATATTAAGAATATTTGATCGAGTCGTTACCAAGTACTTGTATTGAGAGAACAGTGGCAAAATGAGAATGAGTTGAGGTGTGACTGCGTGTCAGAAAATTGAGCATGATTGTGAATATTTTTGAAATATAATTGAAAGACAAATTTCAAAAATAATTTAGGAGTTGATAAAAAAAAAAAATATTTTTTTAAAGTATGTGGAAATGATCAAACAAAATTAATGTATTTAAATATTTTCTTTAAAGAACATCTCTTAGGATATCTGATCTTCGTAAACTGTTTAAATTTTCAGAATAGCAGTGTTTTATTATATTATATTTTCCTGAATTTCACCGATTAATGTTTATTTTGATTAAGATCGGGTCAGAACATATCAAATAATAGTTCTTAGGGTAAGAGACAAATTAAAGATAAGCAAGATTTAACAATATTTTTATTGTTGCCATATTATATGATTTATTTATCAAGAACTTTAACTTAGTCACTTTTGTTTGTATTTTTATCTGTACATTCCTTATACATTAAGTATTAATATATTAACTTTATATTAAATATTACATATGTACTATTTGATTTATATTATATTACGTTACATATATTAATTATTATATTTTCTATGAAACTTGTAATTTATGTCTTGATATTTTACTGTATGCAACTAGCTTTATCCCGTATAAATAAATAAGTATATATTCAAAATAACTTCTGTTAGCTTTAATACATTTCTTCTATTGCCAAAATAGGTTTTGGCTGGTTTCGACTAAACTTTTTGGTTTTGAAACAATAAACTGGACTATTTGTCAGTTTATATTGATTTGAGAAATTACGTTATCTGAAAATTAAAGTTCTGCCACATAAACCATATTCACTTATCTTGTGTTCGACTATCATTCTTTTAGAGCGGTTGACGCATTTTTAAAAAACAAAATATTTCAAAATGAAAACCAGCTAAAATTTTCATTTCATATGTTTATTGATTTAAAGGCAAACATTTTTAAAATAAAAAAAAATAGGTCTTGGGAGAAATGCATTGAAGCTTAATGATGTTTTGAATAAAATAAGATCGTTAATGTTTTTTCTTTCATTTGCCTCATGCCCTAAAAACTGGCGTTTCATTTGCTCCTACCCATTATTTAACATTACTTTCTGGTCAAACTAATAAAGTGATTGGTAATTGTAAATTGTGGTAATTTATGGAATAATCAAATTTACTCTAGTTTTTTAAAATAAAAAATCGAAATAATACTTACCTACCTGGAAAGCCAGGACCACTACCCAAAAAAACTGGGGAAATACGTTGTTTAGTAGAGCCATATCAACTGTGAAGCGTTTCTTGTCCGGCAGCTCTATAAGCAGTCAACACTCCCCTCTCTCCCTTCCTCTGACCACTTCGCAGTTTCATTAACAGCTTAAGTTCAATGCCGAAAAGGAGAGCAAAACTTAATTTTCATCACGTGAAGCATCCAGGTAGTGAGGCATTTTTATTTTTATTAATTTTTTTTTAAAACCTATAATCTTTATTCACATCAGTTAGTTATTGTTTCGACAGCCAGTGAATTGGATGAACAATCGCACAGTGTCATGGTATGAGAGGTATAAGGCGGGCAGTACTCCTCCTGGTCTGATATAAACATAATGGATTGTTAGCTTTATCTGCCGAGTGTATTTTTTGTTTTTTAAAGGTTTGTTATGAGTACTTGCAATAAGTCATGGAATCGTGTTGAGGTATGCATATGACAAAACACTAATTTTCAAAAAGACAGCCTTAATTTGAGGTTAAATTTATAGTTCTCTAATAAGTATAAAACCTTGCGAATTAAATATTATTAAGTATTGAGATCAAAAACTAAAAAAAAACATGTGATATTTGAGAGAATAAAGGCTTTGTTTTGGAATTTTCCGATAACAGCCTTAAGCATTATTACAATTTTGTAATTATTGTCGAATCAAAAACAATAAATTAAAAGGCTCACACGCATCTTTTCGTCATGTAAATTTGATATTTTTTCATCACCTGAACACTGTTACTCAGTTTTTAACTTAAACATTGGTAATAGGCAAAATCGTTCTTTCTAGGAGATCAGATCAAAATGATTCATTTACTGCAAAGAGCTACTTTGCTACGTTGATCCAGTGAAAGAAGCTACTTCAAGCTTAGGCCCGGGGAAGAGGATGAGACATGGGCGTTGATAGGTATCTGCAGAAAGGGGGAGAGGGAGTGATCTGGGTCTCCCCAAAAAATTTTTGAAAATTAAATATTAAGAATAAAGTGTCCAGTAACCTTAACTCTTTGAAGATCAGGAATTATGCTTGAATTTTTCGCCTCGGGAAAAAATCGGGAATTATGCTTGAAAAACAGCCTATTACCGGGAAATTTTAGTTTATAGTCTACTAATTCCATTTTTCCAGCAGTATTAAACAATACGTGCATAAAATATTGAGAAGCTTGATGTTCCCCTTAATAACTCTAATTCCGTGAAAATTAAAAAAAGCCTCTTTACATTAACTTTGTCCATCAGTACGTCTATCTCCAACACGTACTTATTTCAGGTTCTGTCTCATCTTACCTGGTTGCTGAGTGAACTAGAGATGTTATGGAACGGTAAAATAATGAACTAGCTGCAAAATGCTCAGTATTTCAATTTCAACCGATTTACACTAGTCTGGGGGTTGGCCCGGAATTTTTTTAAAAAATAAATACTAAGAATTAAAAAAGCGCACAATAGGCCTCAATAGGCCGCAGTGCATATATGCTGTGGGAAAAAAAAAGAATTAAAAAAAATAACAAGAAATCATTCGGTTAGCAAAACTTGTTTTCTCGGATCATTGACCACGGGTCTTGTGATAAGAGGTAATTAAGAGAGCTCTTTTAGAGATTATATAAGATTAGAGATGAATGCATCATGTTATGACATATTGCATTATTTCATTAGTTGTCCATTATCTTCCCATGTATTCATACCGTCCCAACTATGTCCAACTATCGAATATGCGAAAATGGGATTTTCATATTCATTAATTTGAAACGTTATCGTTGAAGCACGCATTGTTGCTAAGTCTTGAATTCCTAACCTCAAAAAGGCACAAGGTGTCAATCCTTGAGGATTAGTAATTTAAGACTTTGTCACAATCCGTGTCTCAACTTGAACGTTTCAAAGTGACGAATATGAAAATCCTATTTTTGCATATTCCATTGTTGGACATGATAGGGGACATGATCCTGTAATATTACAATTAAGTGCGTACATGTTAAAAAAAATATATATATAATAACTGTTGTAGCTTTAAGACAACTTTCAGTTTGTAAGAAATTGTGTTTATACGAATTAAAATAGGTTCATTGTCCCTACTTCTTGTTAGGAAACTGTTTTTGTAGAACAGGTTTATTAATAACATCGACCTGCAATGCTTCCTCGAGTAATATATCTGTATAAATCGACCTTTAAAAGAATGTAGTTATCTATAAATTGATGGTACTCTGGGTTGTTCTATGTTAAAATATGTATTTTCATAATATGTAGTAAATAGTATAGTAAAAATGTAGTAATGGATAATTTACTGAGAATTATTGGATTTAACACATAAAAAAGGGGTTTATTAAAAATTTATTTATTGAAATTTACACCTGTATTAAAACTAAAAATACAGCAAATAAATGTGAGCTATGGTATAATGACATGGCACAGAGATGCAAAAAAAACTACCCATTGGTAGCACTCCAATAACAGTTCAATATTAGTAGATCCCGAGGCCATCTTTTTTTCAGAAGCCTAGGAGGATTAAGCTTAATTTAGCTTAATCGGAGAGTAAGCAGAGTTATAAATTAGTGGGTTAGAGTAGGTATGGAGTTTGTAGGGCCGGATCTAGGATTTTTTTCCGGGGGAGGGACAAGCTTAATTTTGCCGCCCCTTCTTTCATTCTCCCTCCCCAATAAAAAAATCAACGTTTTTATAGTTGTATTTTAGGTTATATATTTAGAAATAAATATCATATCATAGCATTTATATAATTGATTTGAGTGATTCTTAGAGTTGTTTTGGAGAGAGAGGTAGTGAAACTCGGTTCCATATAGTCAGCACCCATGGGATTCCATTTATAAAACATCGCCACCTTGGATTTGATATGTAATCTAAAAAAATTGGGAGACATCAGAACAGATTCAGGAATGAAAATCGCTACAATACATCCATTTGAATCAATGTAGAGAGCGGAGACCTACCATTTTGTTTGGTAGTAGAACAGAAATAACAGTTTGAACTTGTCTTCTCAAAATTTTAAAGAATCGAAGAAAAAATAAATATAAAAATAGAATTTTTCAATACGAGCACCACGTTACAATTGAACCGGCAACCTTCCTTGCACATTAGCGCTCCTCAGCTACAGATTGAGGCAGATACTGTTAACTCATTATCACTTACTTCCAAGATTTAGTGGTTCGATATTACCACCACTTTCCCCAAATAATGGACTCTTTTTTCAACTTTTTTCGTAGTAGATTTTTCGGATGAAGTTTCGAATTTTTCCAAGAAGTTTTCTTTTAACTATCATTAAATCGAAGAACTGATCTACCTAATTCAGTGTACCTAATTTTTTTTTATTATTTTTTTATTTCCTCTTATTGCGCTTCTGATCACCGTACTCTCTGGAGAATCTCTTTTTTCTGTAGGTATACACTTAAGGAGTTCTATTATAGATCTTCAATTTGTATTAATGTTTCATAATTTCTAATTATTACTGAGATGATGAGGCTCACATTTCATTTTTGGTCGATCTTACCATCTAAAAATAAAAATATATTTTAAGGTTCAAAATAATTGTTGCCAATGCTTTTTTTACCTAATAAAAAATCTATTGTCATAAACAGAAAATAAAAACTAAAACGTACGGGTATAAGAAATAAATATTATTTTACGATTAAAATTGGTTCTATAATGTTTTCAAATGTGAGGAACTTGAACCGGATGAATCGGATTTGCAAAAAATAAATAAAGATTTGTTATAATTATAAGCTGCTTTACACGATTGACCTTGTTGGAATCGCTTTGCGCAGTTTTAATTATGAATTGAAAAGAAACAAAAGAGACGTTGGTGGATGGGTTCCTCTATGATCGCCCTCCACCCCTCCTAGATTCGGCCCTGGGAGTTTGTTGTGAAAAAATTGGGACCCAATTGGGTACGTATGGAACATTAAGACCATTGTGGACGATTTTATTTGAGACAAAGTAAGGAGCATTGAGGATTTTACGAAGGATTTTGGATTGTAAGGATTGGATAGGAGAGGTATTCAATAGTTTAATAGAGCCCCAAAGCTCAACTCCATAAATCCAAATAAGACTTATTATTGTCACGCAAATGAGCTTTTTGCAATTAGTTGGAAGCTCAGAGCGTTTATCTAGTAAGTGTTGAAGTAGCCGGAAACGTCGCGGTTTCTTTTCGTTTCAATCTTGTATGAGGATTCCAAGTTGAAGTCGAGACACATACGGCCGTACGTAGGCCGTGTCTCGTCTCGTTCGCAATGAATTCACACTTGGCTGTCACACGTCTGTGTGCTGGTCTAACCTCCATTTAGCTTTAAAGATTTTAGTTTGAAAAAAATGACGCTTTAATTAATTTATTTTTGTTTCTATTAGCTTAAAAGTTTGAGTCCATCCATCGTACTTAAGTAAAGTAGGTATATCTGAAAACAAATTTAGTATAATACTGACTTCAGGTTCGGTCGGTATTCAACTGGACACAAAACAATGTATTAGCTAATTTGAGAAATTTTAAAAATATTAATTAATAATAAACCACTCAAACATTTTTTTTTGTGAAATATCACGTAGCTTTACTAAAGTACGATTAGTAATGAATATGGTTAGTAAGAAGAAAATTAGGGTTTTCGTTATGATTAAATGGTTCAAGGAAGAAACAATATTCATTCAGTATCAATGAAGTTTTAAGAAACCGATAACTTACAAAATTTTTCGCAGGGATTGTTTTCTATAATGTCGCCTGTAACATTTCCAATAACAATAAAAATGTCTCAAAAAGAAAACATACAAACAATTCGTTTAAGAAATGGTTGTGGAAATGTTCAAATTCAATTCAATTGAAAAAATAATTATCGCAGCAATTTAGCATTGATAAATCCAATACTTCGGACATTAAAAAAACTAGGTGATATTTGGGTTGGGATTCCTAATTGAATTTGAATACATTATAATTAAATTGTTGAGAATTCTTCTCTAGTAGTACAATAATAGTGAAAACTTTTAGAATTTAGATACTGATTTTTTTTTTTAAAGGAAATTATATATATATATATATATATATATATATATATATATATTTTTTTTTTTTTTCATCCTACCTTGCCTCTCGGCATTACGGGTTTCGGAAGAATTACCTACCGATGAGTCTCTTCATCCATACTGCGTGTCCATTCTTAATTGAGTCTATTAAAATAGGTTGGTCCTTCTATTTCCTTCCAATCGTATACGAAGGATACATAGTATGGATAATTTTTCTGACTAACTAATTGAGGAAAATCACTCTCTGTAATGATATATATATATATATATATATATATATATATATATATATATATATATATATATATATATATATTTAGTGAAGTAATGGAACTATTGATTACTTCTATACATAAATTTTTCTTTTGCTAGGATCTCAACCATACTTTATTTGGGGTTTAAGAAGAGAAATTTTCGATATCATAAAAACTGGAAATGTTTCGAATTAAATTAATTAAAAGGAAGGTTTTATCAATTTGTATTAGGAAAGAGGAAACAACAATGTCCTTACTCCTCGCGAAACCAAATCATTATTGTCTTTGATTTATGATGTAAAACGTCGATGCCAAAAAAAAAACATGGAGTCACAAAAAAAGTTTCAAGAACAAAACAGAAAATGGCTGGACCAAAAAATACATTTTTTGACTAACAGCGCGCCAAGAGATGCATCTTGTTTTGGAAGACCCAAGGTTGATTTTTGTGATGTAAGTAAACGTTGTGAAAGAAGAATGAACATTTTGCTTCTGCCTTAGAACTTTGCAAAAATGTAGAAGCAAATGTTAAAAAAGATTATAAATTTGGCAAGGTAATCATAAGAAGTCCACCCTAAGGATTTTAAAAAATATAGAGAAGGTTACTCCAAAAAATGTCAAGAGCACATTTTTACTGCTTTCAAATGAATCCGTGATCTCAAACATGAGAAAATAAATCTAATAAGAAATCTCAATTTCTCAACTTAGTCTTCTTGAATTGAAAGCAATCGATTATAACTCCTCTGCGAACGCGTTGGATTCTGTTGCAAGTGGATATTAATTTATCATGTCCTCATTTAAGAATGATTAATTTTTAAATATTATCTAATTATTAAATATTATTGTATTAAATATTTTATGTTTTAGTTTTTTTTGCCTGTTTAATTGCGTTTCCGATACGGTTAAGACTTTTGGCCGTTTTCCTACCTTATGGACCAGTGTGCGTCCGAGGGCTATATTATAACAATAATACTGACACGTGTGATATCTAATAAACTTTCTTTAAATATATTTATTACATTGTTTTTTATCCGTATCTTTTGGTTTAGTTATTATTTCTTGAACTTTTTTTGATGCTTAGTTATGCGTTTCTAAAATGTGAACATTTGATTAATTATATAAATAAAAACGCGTTATTTTAAGTTATGAAATGGTTGAGAGTGACCGGAAATGAAAAATAAGGAATGGATTAGAGAGTAATAGAAGATCTACAGTAAAAAAAAGGAACAGAATTATAATGTGTTTAGAGCTAAAATGAAAGGGAAAAAAAATGTTATGTATAATTTTATTGTATGTTATAGATTGATTAGTATGCTGTCTGTGTATATAGCAACCCAAGGTATTTGGAAAGGATTACTGTAAATTTATCTCTTTTTCTATATCCAAGTTAAGCCCTCTATATCCAATAATATTTACCGTGCAATTTATGATTCAATTCTTAATTTATGATTCAATTCTTTACAAAGCTTAAAATATTTTCGACATTCCAAGAATGAAAACATTATTCTACTATTAGCAAATATAACAAAACTATTATTGAAAAACTAATACATTACTTTTATGCATAATTGTATTTTTATTGGTTCGAAAATATATTAAATCGAGTCCTGACCATTAACTAACTGGGTATGCATCAGCCTTACCAACTTAAAAACCCTATTAATTTCATGGAACTGGTTCTAGAACATTTTAATTCGCCTGAAATAAACAGCGTATTAATTAATAATAATAATAATAATAAACAATTTAAATAATTACTTTGTATTAATTTTTTTAAATTAATTAATTTAATTTTTAATAATTAATATACCGCTGTACTTAGTATTTTTTTTTATAAATTACTTCTTCCTATAGTAAAATTATCTTACAACTTTTCCTGATTGTATTTAAGAATGACATTCACTATTATGATTTACAGCAGCATCGGCAACGGAACATTTTTCGTTGAAAAAGTAAAATTATAATTCTGATTCCACATAAATGTTTGATTATTAATTGTGTTTTAGTTAGGAAAAATAGTAAACTAATAATAACTATCAATATTAATATTTATTGGCACACTTAGAGGCCATTTTTAAGATGAATATAACAATATTTAAGATTTGGTTCTGAATCTCGTGAAAGGGATGCATGATGACAGGTCTTCCTCCTTCTTCATTACAACCCTTATGTCTAATTGGTCATCCGGGCCCAGGCCACCGATCGAGTGCTCGACGCTCAAGTCGAAAGCTTTCCCGTCCATAACATCAGTCCAATCATTCTCGTCAGCACCCTGTTCAGAAAACAAAATGTCTATTATTTTACAAGATTTATTGATTAGCTACTAGAGTCGTAAAGAAGTTGCCCTGGTGATGTAGGCAGACAATATATGAGTTCTCCGTGAAGTGTTTCATATTTCAATTACAAGTTCCCAATTCGAAAAATATAAAAATATTTTTAGTCACCGATTATCGCCACCAACCTTCATTATGATTTTTTTTATTTTTATTTTTCCAGAACCGATAATCGTATTCTATGTATATTAAATCGTTAACATCTCAACAAACTATAATTTGTTAATATTTGTCTACATCAGACTATAGTTTCTATGTATATCTATTTCTCTTGTTAGCTTTGAAAATGTGTGCATCCACTACTGCCGCGGTGGATCTTGGAAATATTATTGGAACTATTATTTTCGATAGAAAAAAGTAACTTCCTATAAAGAAAAAAATTGAATAAAAACTTGACTTAATTTTGACAATGAGTGCAATTTGGGAGTGCAAAATTTTATTATACTACCTGACCCCGCAATGCTTCGCTTTTTCTAGATTTCAGTTTAGGTATATATAGTTTAAGTGAACACAATTTAAAGTTTGTTATCAATTTCACATTATTATTTTTATCTTTTGAATCACATGAATTATAATTATTGTATTATTCAATTTTAAGTTCATTGCAACGTTCTTGGATATACAATGTTTTTGATGATACAATGTTTTTCATTTGAATCGGTTATTTCAGAAATGGGTCTGTCTAAAAATATGGACATTTGGCATATACACAGACAAACCCACTGATTTTCCTACACGGGAGAATGGAAGGTATAATTGTCCACGAGAAAAAGATGGATTCTTCAAATTCCATAGATATACTTGCGATGATTAACATTTATTAACGATGCAATTACTGAATTTATTGTAGGAGACAATAATAAATTTGTAGGACTTCTAAATGAGTTATATTTCGTGTTTTGCCCCCCGTTGGTATCAAAATGATTAAGATTTCCAGTTTGATGAAAGTTTTACATAAAATTGGCCATGGGGGAAACATTCTGTACATATTCTAACGCATTTGTATGTTTGGCCTTGCAATTTGTTAATTGCAAAAGCAAAAGAAGCTATAATTGGAAATTGTAAACAGCCCGTCCTAATGATGGTTTTAATCACTGAAAAAAATACAGAACATTTATTTATTTCACTTCGTTTCAGTATAAAACATGGCAAACAGATTGCAGCAAACAATAGTTGCACAAACACTATTAAATACAATGACAATACTGATAGTAATAACATTTTTTAGTAATAGCAATTTTTAAAGTTATTAACTAAAATACAAAATAAATTTTAAAACAATAACATAAATTAAGCTAAAATAATACGTTATTAAATCTCACATTATTTTTTCCTTGCCCTCCGTTTAATTTACAAAATAACGTTTTCACTCATTAATTTCACGCTTATTAAAAACTTGCATAGGAAGATATTTTATGAAATAAGAACTCAGAATGTTATTTTTACGACTTACATCCTTGCCAGGTACTTGTTACAGTAGGATTGAGGTTTGTGAAACTTTTTTGTGTTGTAGGAGCACTTCACGAAGCACTTTCTGATGATTGGAAAGTATGTCTATGAAAGTTTTTCATACTCACGTCAAGAACGCGGTAGGCATTTTATAGAATGCACAGTAAAGAAGTTAAATACTTTTTATTTCATACTTTGCCGGCTGTATAAAATGCCTGATTTTATATTCTATCGGTACGATATATATTAAATATATCTTTCATATAATTTGATTGTAATAATATTTTTTTTTTATTAGAGAATATAATTTACCTTCATTTGCGCCTTGTACTTTAATGATGTACGTTTATTAAGGTTTTCTGAAGTAAAAGTAACAGTGCTCTGGGTTACATCTTTTATGATTGGCGCCCCTATAAAAGATGGACTTTTATATTGAATTGAATTTTCACATATCTTCAGTAGTTAAAATCAAAATTACTCCCTTAAGTTGATAAATTTAATATATTTATTACCCGGTGAATCTTCTGGATCCCATATTTCTGTAACAAAAGAAAATATGTATATGAAATGGAGCTGTATTAAATTAAATAAGCAATGATTAACTCTATTAGTGGATCTTGGCCAGTGATTAGCACCTTTAACTACTGAGCAGCAACACTGTAACTAATGATAAATGTGCGTATCACCAATGAATGTAAAAGTTAGTTCTTATATCTTATTACAAAATATATTTCGACTTTTCTATTAGGAAATTAAAGATTTTATAGAAGCAAACAAAGAGAGCATATATATATATATATATATATATATATATATATATATATATATATATTTTTTTTTTTTTTTTTTTTTTTTTTTTTTTTTTTTTTTTTTTTTTTTTTTTTTTTTTTTTTTTTTTTTTTTTTTTTTTTTTTTTTTTTTTTTTTTTTTTTTTTTTTTTTTTTTTTTTTTTTTTTCGGTTGGCTCTACAGACCTTGTAGATCTTTGGCCGCCTGAACCAGCCTTCTCCACCTCTGCCTATCTTGGGCCACTGCTTTCCAGTTTGCTGCATGCAGCTCTTTCGCATCTTTGTTGATCCTATCTATCCATCTGGTTTTAGGCCTTCCACGTGGTCTCTTGCCAACTATTGTGGCATTCATCGTTGTGAAAAGGCGTCCTGATGGATTGCTTCGAGCTACATGCCCCGCCCATCTTAACCTCCTTGCCTTCATATCATGAGATATTGACTGACCAGTTTCTGTAAGTAGTTCTTTATTGGTCTTTCTTCTCCAGGATTTTAGATTCTGATCCCATATCGCTCCGGTTATCGTGCGGAGGACTTTCCTTTCAAATCTCTCGATTCTGCTTTCTTGGGTGCCGGTTAGAGCCCAGGTCTCGCAGCCGTACATCAGAACTGGTTTTATCACAGCATTGTACACCCTTAATTTGAGATTTCTGGAGATTTTTCGGGATTTCAGTACTCTTGACAGAGAGAAGAAAGCTCTATTTGCGCTTGTTATACGCTGGTCTATCTCTGTATGCTGGTCATTGACTGAGGTTATTGTGGAGCCGAGGTATTTAAAGCTGTCTACTTTCGGGAATGTTCTGCCATCCACGCAGATACTATTGTTGGGGTGGATTTTTCGGCTAACTATCATGTATTTTGTTTTGTCTTCATTTATTTTCAAGCCGATTTGCTCTGCTTCTCGTAACAGAGTCTTAGCAAGTCTCTCAATGTCCTCTTCATTGATTCCAAGGACAGCTATGTCGTCCGCATACGCTAGGATTTTGTGTTTCATTCCGACGTGCACCCCTCCATTTTCCAATGAAGTTGTTCTAATCACCTTCTCAAGGGCTAAGTTAAACAGCATCGGCGAGAGTCCATCCCCCTGCCTCAGACCTGTTCTAACTTCAAAGGCTTCAGACACATCTCCTTGTATCAATACTCTGCATTTGGGGTCGTTTGTACACGCCTTCGTCAATCTCACCAATTTCCCGGGAATACCCAGCTCAGTCATGATTTTCCATAGGCTGTTTCTGTCCACGGAATCATAGGCTGCTTTGAAATCGACAAATAAGGCGTGTACATCCTGCTCTACTTCCCAACGTTTTTCGAGTACCTGTTTTAGGATAAAGATCTGGTCTAGCGTGCTCCTTCCTCTTCTGAATCCTGCCTGGTGGTCGCCTATTATATTTTCATAGTGGGGATATATCCGGTTTAGCAGGATATTAGTCATTATCTTATAGGCGACCGGAAGGAGTGCTATGCCTCTGTAGTTACCACATTCATACATGGACCCCTTCTTTAGGATAGGGCATATTAGACCTGTGTTCCAAGCCTCCGGTATCCTTTCCTCCTCCCATATTTTCTGGATTAGTTCTAATAGCTTGGTTCTTAGAGTTTCGCCTCCATCTTTAAACAGCTCTGTTGGTATGCTGTCCAACCCTGGGGCCTTTCTTCTTTTAAGCCTGTCGATAGCTATTTCCACATCCAGAATGTCTGGTTTTTCAACCTCTTGCGGGTCGAGGTCTTCAGCGTGGTCCATGTCTTCTTCGTTTGTGGGGTTCCCTTGGTTGAGAAGCTGCTGGAAATGTTCTTTCCAGATGCTTAATACCTTTTCTTTTGATGCCGTCAGTTTGCCGTCTTTTCCTCGCATTTGCGTGTTTCTCGCTTTATATCCTACCCTTTCTTTCCTGATGTCTGCGTAGAATTCACATATATTTCCGGCCTGCCAGTTGTCCTCAATAGTTTGCAGTCTTTCTTTGAGGAATTCTCTTTTTGCTTTTCTTATTATTCTGTTTGTCTTTGTCCTGGCGGCGGCGTATTTTTCCAGCGTCTCATGATCAGCTTTGGCTACGGAGAGAACTTTAATTTTTCTTCTTTCCTCCACTGCCTTTTCACATGCTTCTGTGAACCACTTCTTGGCTTTTCGTTTCTCCTGAATACCTATTACTTCCTTAGCTGTTTCTTTTAACCCGGTCTCTAATGCCTCCCAGTGTTGATCAACCGTGAGGTCCTCTGAGTCCAAGGGTTCGAATTTATTCTTCAGTTCAACTTGGAATTTAGCTTTTAATTCAGGATTTTTCAGATTATGGACTTCGTACCTGTTTCTTTCCACATGGTCCCCTACTTTGTTGATTCGCTTCAGCCTCTGACAGAATTTGATCCTAATCAGAGTGTGGTCCGAATCACAGTCTGCTCCACGGTAGCTTCTTATGTCTTGGATGGAGCTCTGATGTCTCTTATCTATCAGCACGTGGTCAATTTGGTTTTTAGCACCTTTAGGGCTTACCCAGGTGTACTTGTGGATGTCTCTGTGCGGGAACATCGTGCTACTGACCACTAGACCCTTAGCTGCTGCAAGACTAATACATCTCACTCCATTGTCATTGCTCGTTTCGTGAAGGCTTTGGCCTCCGATAATGGGCCTGAATTGGGGTTCTCTGCCTATTTTGGCATTGAAGTCACCTATGACTAATTTGATGTCATATTTTTGAGCCTGGTCCACTACTTTTTCTAGCTGATCGTAGAAATCATCCTTCACCTCATCATCTTTGTCTTCAGTTGGTGCATATACGTTAATAATCGTGGTATTAAACCAGCGACCTCTAATTCGTAATACACTTATCCTCTCGTTAATCGGGGTGAAGTTTATAACTGATTTCCTTGCAGCTGGACTGACTATAAATCCAGTGCCAGCTGTTCCGTTTTTGGCATTTCTCCCGGTGTAGAACAGTGTGTGGCCATCAATAGTGGTTTCACCACCTTCTGGCCATCTCACCTCTTGTATGGCTGTTAACGGTATGTTGTACCTTTTTACTTCATTCACTACCGTTTGGGCGGCCCCTGGTCTGTATAAGCTCCGAACATTCCATGATCCAAGATGGAGTCCGTTATACAAAGCCGGGGTCGTTACCATGTTAAGACAGTCAGATTTTCCGAGGCTAGTTTTAGGTTTCGTAATATTTGTTTTTTGACGGGATAGGGTTATTAGCCCTATGCCCAACCCCCAACCTGGAGGGCCAGGAGCTATGTCAGACACAGGGGTCGCTCACCTCCCTGTGACTCTCAGGGTAAGGACATTACTGTCCCTATATATATATATATATATATATATATATATATTTGGTAGCAAAAGTCATCATTGCGTTATCTAGTTTCCCACGGATGAGAAAGTAAAAGTTAGTTCTTATATCTTATTACAAAATATATTTCGACTTTTCTATTAGGAAATTAAAGATTTTATAGAAGCAAACAAAGAGAGCATATGCATATATATATATATATTTGGTAGCAAAAGTCATCATTGCGTTATCTAGTTTCCCACGGATGAGATAGTTTTCATGAAAAATTTAAAATCTTACCACAAAAATAAATAAATAAAATAAAATGTAATAAATTAGTTAATATACAACGAATTTCCGGATTTCAATATTGAAATTTTTAAATGTTTAAGCTATGCTGGTCCACTTTTCAAGCAATTCTTTTCTAACAGCATAGACATGCGCAGCATCCATTATTGGAGGGTACACGAACCATAGTACCGGGGGTCCATCCATACTCCATAATCCATTTTCCAGTCGGGCGGGGGATCTGGAGATGTGTTTTACTCATCTTGAAAATTATTTAATGAATGTGCTATTTAATGAAGTATTTTAAACGATTTTTGTGTTAAAATTAAACCAAAATTTAACACTCTTGGGCTACACAAAATATGAGTGGCTTATTAGCAGTGGCACCCCCTGCGCACGCCTATGTCTGACACAACACCTAACGTTCTTTCAAATGGGGCAATTAAATTTGTTGTAGCTTTAGTATGCATGAAATTATTATAGTTGCTTTAAAGTAAAGTAGTAAAAAGTAAAAAAATAACATTTTTTGGTTCAGTTGGTGTGTAAAAAGTTATTACCATGGATAAGCTATTGAGGACTGATCCACATTGTATAAATAATCACTCCTTTCATATCTTATTCTTTTTAAGCTTAATTTTTTTCTACAATGATTAACTATAATCGGTCAAAATTATATTTACATTATAATATAAAATTGTGATCAAAATTATAACTCGGAATTGTGTTTTGAATCGAATAAAATAATGTTTGTCGATTTCCAACGGCACTCATTTATTTTTTTATCTAACAATAAATACGTACATTGAAAAAAAAAAACTTCTGTTAATTTCTGTCAATTGAATATTTTAAATGATGTTTCAAAATTTAAATATTTAAAATGTTATTTTTTTAGTACGCACCTCCACAGAAATAATCTAACTCCAGATATTTTGGAGTACCTCTACAAGAATCGCCAAAAACCTCAGTGGTGGCTGGTACGACGCAACGGCTCTTCCCTTGACATCTGTTGACACCAATCATTATAAAAGTTTTTCAAACAAAACTAATGTCAATTTATGTCAAGTAATGATTTGTATATCTATGTGTGAACAGTATTTGTCTAAAAATAATAAAGTTGAACCCCCTTGCTTTGTACCGATTTTGCGTTGACCAGTTGACCGTTTTTCTTTTAAGACATAGATTCGTTATCATTATTATTATTAGTTATTTATTTTAACTTATTTTATATTAATGTTTCATTGAACTAAATTAAATTGACATTATAAACTTTTAGATCAAAAAATAAAAATCCAAACGACCATATTTGAGGTGGGTCATACCCAACGTGACCAGACGTTGCGCTTTCACAGTTCCATTTATAGGCAATGTGTCCCGATGGTTAATTGCTGAGATAAATTATCTCAAATGATAAATACGAAACATAAAAATGTACGTTATATGTAATCATCAATAGTGTTTTAATTTAACAAAATTAATACAAATAGATCACTGACTAAATGAATGTTTCTTCTCTCTTCTCCCAATATACCAACTGTTAATAATATATAGTTAATATATTCATAAAATCACTGTATCAATCAATGATTAAATCTAATAGTTTTGAAAGATACTAATTTTTAATTGTCTAGTCAGTATATTACTCAAACATCTGATTAATCATATGTGAACTTCAACCACAATGCCCGAAAATATATTACTTTTTTGAATATATTCAATATTAATACGTGACTATGTTCAAAATTAGTGTTGATAGAATGTATTACGAAATTGAATTGCATGTTTTTTTCGAGTTACCACGTTAGCTTTTGTAAAAAGCTTGGCGTACAAACGGGTATTAAGGGGTAACTCAGTGTACAAGGCACTGGACTCCTAACTTCCGTGCCCAGGTTCAAGTCCGGCTGTGGCTGATAATTATTTATTCTGTTATTATTTATTCTGCTAGCCTTGACTCGATTCTGGGGACAGGGCACGCTCAGCCTCTACTAAGTGGTTATTGATTGAACGTATTCCTGGCCAAATCAGTTCTTTGACAACCATTGGTCAAGAAAGCGGAAGGCCTTATTAAATACTGACCCAATGAACTAATGAATTGTTTTCTTCGATTTATTTTTAGAATCTTCAGAGATACTCACATTGAATGGTGTGAATATCTCTCCTCATGAAAATTATTAGGAGGCGAGTTTATCTGTTTGATCATACAACTTTTACATAATAATCCATTTCGAATAATGCCAGAAAGTGGTAGAAAATAATTTTTTATTCTTTTGTGAATTAAAATAATTTTATACACAAGAACTTTTAACAACAAGTACATACAGCACTGAATATGACTTAGTTAAGCGGAATTCTCTTCAGACCCAACCTTTAAATAATGAATTAGGATAGCTGCTGAAATTAAGAAGATGGCTTATATGATTAAAGACATCTTCACTTTATTAAATAAAGGTTTTCATTCACTTTCAATTTACAATTTTTATCGGATTATAACATTTTTTCATCACTGTATGATTTGAAAAAAGAAAGCAAACAACAATAAACAATTGAAAATTATTTTTCTATTATAAGTATCTATGAAAAGGGCATGAATTGCATATAGATTGGATGGAAGAGTTTTTGTGGTATTATATTATATTGGGGAGGTCGACTGGTAAATTCGTCATTAATGACATATTGTTAACATTATTCTCCAAATTTATTAAGTGAAATTAAATCAAATCCACGAACTTGGAAGGATATTATTGACAGCTCAAATAGGTTACCTTCCATACAAAATGGCTATTTCGTTAGGACTGGAACATCCTTTTGGCTTTATCGGTCTGGGACTCTTGTTGCAGATGAATGGATGTCCTCTTCCAAACTCCGCTCTTACGACATTGATCACGGAGTTGTTTTTACAGACTATTTCCATGTTTCCATTTTCACAAGCTGCTGCGTAGCCTAAATCGTCTGGAAAATTTGGGATGTTAGTAAAATTTATAGCAATCTCTTTTTGACCTTTCAATTTTATATTATAGGTAGGTATGTGGGGGTAAAAGTATGCAATGGAAGATTTGGACAACCTGCTATGTATTTGCTGGTGATTCTCCCATTGCAGCGGCTTTGGACAGAATGTAGTGTACACCTTCACTACATTCTGTCCAAGAGTCGCTTCAAATAGAAATTATCAACAGAGATGGTATCGCAATTTTTCCAAACCTTCCATTGTACACTTTTACCCCTCCCCCTCCCTGCCACATAACCTAATTGCTATGTAGTGAAGGAATTAAATCGAGTTATCCTTTGTAAGCGGCTCTATAATGAGCATGGGAATGCTATTTTATTTTCTGGTTTCATTATGCCAAATTTCTCTTAAAAAGTAGTTTCTCCTCAAGTTTGTTATAGCCAAAGTAGTTCGATTCTAACCGAGATTTTTTTGTTTTAGATGCATATGAAAGAAGCTTGGAACCAGCAGACATTAACAGAAAATTAAGACAAGTATGACATCTGTACAACTGAACATCAGATAATACGAAGTAAGTCGCTGAAACATATCTGATTGTTGTAAATGTTTTATTTCAAAAGAATGTAGATTTTTCTGTAAAATATACCGTTCGGTCGTGAAATCGAACTAGCCTAATATTTCATATAATAGAAAAAAGAGTCATCCCATGTCAAATCAACGAATGTTCTGGAATCTGATGTCTCAGATTTAATGATTTTTTGTGCATATGTAGTAATATTAGTTAGCATACAAAAATGAAAATTTCAAATTTATCCATTTTTTCTGAAAAATTACTTTTTGGAAATGTTTAAACATTTTAAGATTGGTTTGGTTAAGTCAAGATACATATCAAATCAAAGCTCCCGTAATTCTATATTACGACATTATTTTGAGCTTTCTAGGACAAATAGTTTTGGAGTTATAAGGTTTTCAATGATTCAAAACATGTTAAAAAACACTCGATTCTTTATTTTTTAAAGATAGCAGTATCTCAAAAACGAAACTAGGCGTCGCGACGCCCACTATTGAGACACACACACACAAGCTCTTGTTTCTGGAGGTCTCATTCCGTTATTATATCTCGTTTTCTTTCAATAGGTAAAAAGTTCCCCAGAGATTTCTTCGTGTTCCGTGACAACAATAGAACTGTCGTATAAGGAAGTATAAGAGGTAAATCTGAAATTTTGAATTTTCGACTTTATGCATAAAACATAAATACTAAGTTTCAATCATTTTGATAAACCTCGAGTCTACAATAATTTTTTTATTGGGTGATTTGGTGTGAATGACCCATAAGTAACTATGGTACAAATCATTTCAAATATTAATTTTAATTAACCACTTTGGCACTTGCAGAAAATTATTATTTTATGTTATGAACAATCAATACGTATCTGTACGTCGGAGGTAAACTGTCGTAGTAACATTTTCAAACTTTTACAGGAGATCAAAAAGAAGTTTGAGATCGCATTGTATTGCTTCTTGTGGATAGTGGACAATCTTTATACTTTTGAAGTACTGTATATTTTATTTCGATTTTATATGCGATAATGGAACCGAAATCAGCAAAATTGGACTTAAAGATAGTTTATCTTTGACGTTCAGATATAGTATGCATAAAAAAATAGTCTACTAATACTGCAGTTTTTTGTTACTAAGAATAGATCACAAGGTTGACAAATATTGGCAAGGTTAATCGGCTGCAATACTAAAAACTTTAACTTATACGTTTTTCCCACGAATCCTTTTTAGATAACTAGGAAAAACAAGGTAATGAGTTTCTGCGCATTTTAAACATTACCAATTTCGCCAAAGGCTGCATTACTTATATCTAAGTAATGATTTTAGTTCATATTCACGAACTATAATTGATTAAAAAAATATTCATGCATATATCTCTTTGTTTGTATCATCAAGTAGATGTATGCATGGATATTGTTATATGCGTAATTACAATGCACGCAAAATAATCAAATTTTAGTATAACTTATATATATTTGTGTGATACAAAATCATGTGGTATAAACACACGCATATACAAGCTTAAACATGCATTTTACTGTGTTCCTCCATTGAGCACTGTAGGTATGCCTTTGTAAGAACTAATAATATAAAAAAAAGAAGCCAAAATGATTGATTATAGTTGATTATTTTTGGCACTGTTGAAATATTTTATAGGAAAATACGTATATTAACATCTATTAAAAAAGCATCTCTATTGTACATTTAATCTGATTTAATACCTAATCATTATTTTAATGTATTTTTATTATATTTATTGCATTCACTTAGGATATAGCCACAACCCAAATAGTATTTTTCTTTCTTTATGGTAAAATATATCTAGGCCTTGTTAATACAGTCGTTAATCACACCATAAAACCAGTATAATTTTAATCATGTGTTATCTATAATGGGTATTTTTTACGTAACTTGCAATATTGATGCCCCAGCGGGTTTACTATATAAATATTTATATTTTTTAGACTTGTTAAATTATTTATAAATAATTTATCATGTTTGATGAATCTTGTATGTAAGTACTGATTATGTAAAATCTAGTTAATGATGCATCGAGACTATCGCCCAATGGTTGGGTGCACCTGCAGCTGACAGTCGCTGGTCAACTTGGATCCTGTCGATGTTTAAAACCGTCTGAAGAGAGATAAATCAGCGTATTTTTTTTTTTTTTTTATTATTTCAATCCTCTCACTTGTTAGTTTATTACCAAAACAACATTAAGGTTCAAAATAAATGTATTCAATACAGATACATTTTATAGTATAGAGAACAGTAGTTTGATTTTTCTTTGTTTTTTTACACCTTTACACCTGATTCATCTTCAGGAGATTGTTATTTAGAACTTAGCAAGAATCACGACTTTATGCGGGATGTAAGCGACGATGTCTTGTAGATACTGCTATGGAAAGGGGTATAATAATAGTTATAATAATATGATAATTAAAGGAATCATAAAAATTAAATAGTGGTTAGAAATAGAAAACTATTTCTTAATCTTTGTTGTTGTTTTTTATGAATCCCTGTAATTCCATATGTCCCCTGCTTATTTTTATCAGTCCCCTGTCATTCCACCAGTCTCCTGCTTGTTTTTATCAGTCCCCTCTTAATACGTTTTTAAAAAAGAGAAAAAAAAATTATATTGATTTTTGCTGGTATTACTTTTTACATCAATAATATTTATTGTTAACAAAAAAATATGTTTTGCTAAGTTTAAAAAGGAAAAAAAAAATAGTGAGACATGTGATTTTTTGCAAGCCATGTGAAAAATACCCTAATGTTACAATATATAAATTGATACACTTATTTTACCTACAATACATTGATATTCAACAGTGAGATACTTGTGAGTCCCTTTGCATGGGTTCCTGAACCACCTGCTGCTAGAGAACAGTTCACACCGCTCTTTTTGATCACACCTATTAAAGATTTATTACTGTAAAATAATATATATACATAGCTTACAAATTTGCATAATATTAAAGCATTTATAGGACTATTATTGGCTTATGATAAAAGATAAAATATATAAAGATTTAATTCTAATCTCTTAGAATAGTATATTTATAGTGGCTGACCAAAGTTTTCTATATATTTTTTAGTTGACATCCGCATGATGGTATAGAAGGTTCAATCTAATTCGAAACTAGTTTTCAATAAAACAAATTTATAGAAGTGGCAAATAATTTATCAATTATATATTTTTTGTTTATGTTTATGTATGAAATGGATATCCAATCGAAAAACCATGTTCGAAAAAATCGATGTTTTTTTTGTGTTTTAAAATTGACTTTACGTATTGAGAATAGAATGATTAGAATGAAAGCGAGTAAATAGTGTAAATCAACGTTACAATATTCTCTGTTTAATATTAAAAGCCTGACTATATGACTACATAACTATAATTGGGCCTTGTTTGGATTTGAGTTATCAGTTTCAAGGAAGCCATTAAATCACACCGTTATTGATTTTAAAAACCTTCGTAAAAGATTCTTAAAATCCTCATTGTATCGCAAACAGAACACCCATTATGGATGGAAAGATCTTACTATGGAAACATTAGTCCCAAAATTCTATAACAAACTCCACTCTCACACAAATCCACCGGCTATAATCTTAATCAACAATCAATTTCTGATAATTTTCTAATTCTTCTGAAACATTTATGGTTTCTTCACCTTCATGCAAGAAACAACCATGGGAGTTTCTGTATATTTTATTTCTAAATTATAATATTTTTAATTTAAAAAAATAAAAAATACTTGAAGCATTCAGGGCCTTTATCCATTGGCACTTTTGCTAACTCACATCAGTTCTTAGCCAAATTATAAATTTATGAGAATGGATTTATCCATTCTCATAAACACATCTTTATACATTTATCCATAGCGATAATTCACTTTTTTTAATAATGCGACTTATCATCTTTATCCACACGACGTTTCAATTCTTAGATATTAAATTCTTAGGGGTGGTTAAATTCTTAGGTTAAATTGATTTAAGTGAGTTATAAAATACATTCATTCATAGAAAACAGTAATTTTCAACTATAGATTTTGACTAGTTTAATACCACATGCTGATAGTTTAGGCAGAATTAGGATGTTTGTTAGATAATTATAAAATAATAATTATTTTACTTTGCGCCTACGATGTCCAGAACGTTTTTGGCAGAGCAGTTGGTGTCTTGCATTTTCAGATGCGGACAAGTAGTTTTATCTGTTCTTCCATAAGATGCGTCAGATATCATGAGATATGTTCCTTTTGGGCATGTCAAAGTCCTCCGATCTTTCTCGCAAATCACCACTTTCTTTAAGATGCCTGCCGCAACTGTAACAAATTGGCTTCGGATGTTGTATTTATGGCAAATAAGTAAGTTTTAACTTAATGATAGAGAAAAATATCGTCCTACTCTGAATAAAGTTATATAAAATTAATTGACTACTAATTGAGTAGTTGATATGGATAAAAATATGTGAGCTACATAAGTTCGTCAGTGACTCAACTTCTCAAACAGTTCATAGTCTCTGGTATATTTTACTGAGTCACTAATCATTAACAAGGCGAGGGCACAGTCCATGGGCCACCGATTTTAACCATTTTTTTTTGGTGATCTCCACCCAAAAATATTGGACTCGTGTCCCGACGTTCGCCCCAATGAGCTCTAGAATCCGAGAAAAAATAAATAAAGCATGCTTTAACTGTTTTATTTTATATCTAGAGTTTGGAATATGATAACCATGTGGTTTAATCACCAAAAAATTTGTTTTTTAAAGCATATTGAAGAAAAAATACAATCTTTGGAAAACAATTGCTTTTTGATCAAATAAATTGAAAAAAAAAATGTTTAGATTATTGGTTAAACTAGCCTTACAGATTTTTTACTCCAAAAATTATGTCAGATTTTTATTAAGGCACCAAAAAAACCTTTAGATTGAAAATATCAAAAACCAAAAAAACCTTAAAAACCTTTTTTTCAGTTCCCAAGAGGCTAACATAACACCGTAAGTTCACGGTTTAAAAATTTTGAGCCTCCTTTGAATAAAAAAAAATATGTTAGTTTAGCCAATAATCTAAACTTTTTTTTTCAGTATCTAAAGTTATATCAAATGATCGGTTATAATATGAAGTGATATAGCTAACTTTTCATAAAAAAAATATTCAGATTATTTTTATTAATATTATAATTTTAATTATTTAATAATTAATTATATGATTAATTAAAAATATCGCTTTCTATTAATAGAAAATATCGCTTGCTTCAAAGAAAACCGGTATAACTCCAAAAACTATACTTTTGAGAAAACGGCGCTTAAAATTTTTATTAAATGTCAACTGAGGTTACTTTCCTCACAATTGTATAAGTAATGTCATACACCCATTTCCAAGTAAATGCTTGGAAGTAACATTTGTTTGACCAAAAAGCAATTGTTTTTTAATGTTTATATTTTTTCTTCAATATGCTTTGAAAACTAAATGTTTTGGTGGTTAATCCACGACGATATAATTTTCCAAACTTATAAAAGATATGAAATAAATCAGTTGAAGCAAGCTTTTTTTTTTTTTTTTTTTTCGGCATCTAGAGCCCATTGGAACAAACGCTGGGACGCGTGAATAATATTTTTGGATGGAGATCACAAAAAAAAAGAAAAGAAAAAAGAATGGTAGAAATCGGTGGGCCATTGACTCCGACCCGTTGTGAGTTGAATCATTTCCTGAATGGATCTTTACGGACAAAATAAATTAATCTGATTCCTCTTTTACTTTTCTCCAATTTTCTTTAGAGTTATGGCAGTCCGTCGTGCGACGTCCGCGGCTTTTCTCCGAGACTGCTGAACCGATTTTCTTGAGGTTGAACACCAAAATCAAAAGTCACTACAGGACGATCTGCGGAACTGGGCATTCAAACACCTCCTTTTACTATGTTTATCTCCTAAATACTCCCAATAAATTCCCTAAATCAAATGCTCTCACCACTTAGTCCATGTTCTCTTCATCCCCCTTTTGGTTTATCATTTTCAATGATGAACCTTTGTAATCGACCAAGAAAAATAGAATTTTAATCCTCTGTCAAAATTTGAGGTTTTACATTTCAAGATACGTCGAATCCAAATATCAAATAACTATTTTTAGTTTATTATTATTTATTTATTTATTGTAAATTATAATAATATTAACAATAAATAAATATAATATTATTTATTATTGTAGTCGTCATGGTCAATCGAAAGGTTATAAAATTCCCTTCAAAACAAATAAGAAGTCCTCGAAATCGGACCAATATTAGCTGAAATACAGCATGTTGAACTTTGTTGACTAACTAATTCCCGTCTCTCGTGACCCTTGGCCTTCTGAGTTATCCTGCGTCTCTATCTTCCAATTGTGAACTCCCAGCTTCTTCGCATCTCTTTATACTTAATCCTTTCTCCACTCCCACCTGCTTCTTGGCCTTTCCTTTTTCCTATTCCCACTGAAGTGCACCTCCAGCATTTTCTTCTGTATTCTTTCACCCTCCATTCTTACCGCATTAGTTTCGGCAATGATCTTGGGACAAACAAGTTTCCGCTCCATAGGTGACTACTGGTCTTGTAAGAGATTTCTATAATTTTAATTTCGTTACTTTGGACAGCAGTTGAGACTTGGAAAGTTTAAGTTTTACTTAGTAGGCTCTATTACCGGCTCCATTATTCTGCTGTTAATTTCTTTACTGAACTTTTTAGACATACTTTATAAAGTATTCTGTATATGTTTATTTTATTCAGTCATCTGATAACTTGAAAACTTTACATATACTGGAACATTCCAGATGTTCATATGATAGTCTAATTTTCTGGAATCTAAACCAAAACAAAGGCAGTTATGGGAATGGACAATCCAGATATTTTTGAAATATAACCTTTTGGAAATGAACATAAAATTGCGTGTAATTAAATAAATATAAATAGAGGTTAATTAAAAAAAAATATGAACAAAATAATTTATTTTTTTGTGTTAATAGCGAAAACTTGTGAGCTAGCTAGTAGATGTGTCAAAAATAAAGTGTAGTAAATATTTATTTAAGCTATAATTATTTTAGTTTTTCTCGTTATTTATGGTTTATTTAATTGTTTAACCCATATTTTTTTCGGAGTGTGATATAATTTAATGGAGAGGTTTTATAAGAAAAGAAGTAATCACTTAAGTGTCTATAATCACCAAAGTGAGCATATCTTTTAAGGATAAGAACGGAAATTGGATCAAAAATTATTATTAAAAATACAAAACTTATGTTGATGGGCATGAAAATCATATTTTTTTTTTCAAAATTTTGGAGGGGCTATATCCCTCTGATTCCTCCCTCTGCGTACGCCACTGAACAAAATGTTCCACTTTTTCAGGTTCAATATATTTTAAAAAAAAATAAATAAAATACATTTCCTTGATAGTGAAATTTTTTGGGAGACACTGTAGGTTCTGAATAAATAAATTATATTTAATGTGAAATTCCACTTAATGCTGAATTGTAGATATTACATTCAAACAAGTATTTTATTATATTGATTCTTTATTAATTATTAATAAGAGGATTTTTACAAACAACACAGTCCTTGACAACCAGGAAAACGGTGATAATATTAGATCTATTATTAACTTTTGAAAACCGGTTTGAGATCTTGTAGGCAGTGAAATTATACGTTTACGTTTTATTTGATATCTTCTGTTATTTTTATGTTAGTATCTCATACCTCTACCGTATTTACCATGCTATTAATAGTAAATTTATGATTTCTACATGTTTTTCATCTTTCAGATTGTTGAAAAATCATTCTATACTTATGGATGCAATCACTTTTATTTATTGATAATAATCGGCTGATACGATGCAATGAATGCATTGTAATATTTAAATTCAGCGACTTGTTTAAGAAATAAATATTTGACTATGATGCTCAGTACTCACCTGGTTCGCACCTGTGTTTAACCTTCAAATATTTAATGATACCTGGGCAAGGATCACCGAATTCATCTGTGTTAGCTACCATAGAACACCTTTCTTTATTATCACATCTGAAAATCATAGAAATTATAAAATTCCTTATTACGATACACGAATAATAAATTAACAGATACTGCATAAGGGTGCGTTTTAAACATTAGGGTTTGATGGAACTGATTAGAATATTGTAGGCGTTCCAGCTGAAGTTACTAAGTTCAAATTTGTTCAAAAATTCACAAAGTTTAATACTTCGCTTAGCAAACCATATATATTTTATCTTATTTGGTTGTACTTTGATAAAATTACATGCTAGTCATCTTGCAATTGGATTATTGACCATTGTCGGATGTTCGAAAATATCATGTGAATTTTTTGCAATTTTGGACTTGGTGACTTTTGCTCGAATGTAATAATTTAAAGGCATGTGCTGTGAATCCAAATTTTTCAGAGTTTTCATCTGTTGAAACCTTATGAAGTATAGACCTTAAGGAAGCTAAAGATATTCATTGAGAACCTAAGGTGATTTTACATTATCATAATTACATTTTCTTTCTCTCAGTATTCTGGAGTTACATCTACATTCTGGAAAAATAATCAAGGGAATGTAGACGATTTTACTTATCCGAGAGAATAGACTGCGGAGTATAACGGTAGTGAGGTTTTGATGCCTCTGTAAAGTTGTAACTTTTGGCAAGACTTTGGCGAATTACTTTTCCCAAGTTATTATGCCTTTCTAGATTTCCTTTTCTGCTAATATCGTACAGTTCTTATATGCTGAATGGTCTCTATTGCTACTTTACAAAGTCGGCATTTATCGTTAATGTTTTGGTTTAATGTGCACTTGCGGTACGAGTTACCATTATTTGGTCCTATGCAGCAAGAAGATAACGCTCTTTTTCCGGGAACAGTTTTCCTTTTTTAAGCCATTCAACCGAGGCCGAAAGATTAATTCTTGTTGAAATCAGAACATTGCAAAACCTACCGTGTAGCTCCAGTCACTCATCAGTTCCTCACAGGCTATCGCATTTTTCGGCTTAGCTGCAAGATTCAATGCAGTCAGATTTTTATCCATTGGCATGATGGTAGCCATTACTAGTGAATCACTATTGGCAATAAAATTCCTCAACTGCATCTCCTGATCTCGACAGCTTTTGAAAAGGCTTATGAGTCCTCTTCCACCTTATTTTGGAAAATATAGACTAGAAACGATTTTGGATTAGTTTTTCCTTCTGCAGGTACCCAATAGAAATGCTGAGGAAGCTATAAATGTCCTACTTGGCAAACGTTTTCTAAATTCATAAGCTAAGGCAATCCAAAAAATTCAGTATAGATAACTGCCATTATGCAACTAATTCAAAGAACAAACGTAAAAATAACTTTTCCCTTGGTACCTAATCGTGTAGGAATAGCGGGTAATAAAACTACAAATGTGTACACTAATGCAGAAATAGCCTACGTGTTTGTCGCTTTTATAATATTACCCGATGAAAGGTATGATTTCAGGAGAATTTTGTCACGCTTTTCCAACTCCTTAACAAACATTACTATTATTATTATTATTCATTTCTTCAATTAGTAAACCATATATTTTCTCAGGGCAAACAAGCCTAATTTGCCTGTAATTTTATAAAATAGCCAAAATTACTTGTTTCAATCGTACCTATCATTCACCATTTTTGGATGATCGAAAATATTTCGTGATTTTTTTACAATATTGGATTTAGTGACTATTGCTCGATCGTCCACGATATGTCAATTTATTTATCGGAGTATGTATATATGGATTATTTCACGGGTTAAAAAAAACAAAAACGAATTATAAATAAATGAAGGGTGAAACTCTTTCACTACTGATTCTTTTATTTGGATGCTACGTGTCAGCCTTCAAGCTATCCACCTTTATTTAGTTTCTTTAAAACATAGACATTTAAAACCACCATTAAAATGAAAGAACCAGTGGTGAAATAATTTCAGCCTTCATTATTTAATATAAATCCCATTTCACCTTAAATCAACAAACATTTACAAAGCTAAATATTTAAATTATTAAAAAAATAAACGAAAGATATTTAAATTAATTCAGTTAGTTGATCAAATTTATGTAATACCACACTAATGTGCAACTAGTAATTGTTATGAACAATACTGAATATTAATAACTCAAGGAGTATTAAGGAATAAACAATTAAAATTGCTGTAATTTTTGAACCGTTATTTAACATGCTCACTTTACATTATGGCGCAATACATAGTATCAGTAATTCAGTTCGCATGTCAGAATATTCCTTCGATCTGTTTCAGACATGAAAAATGTGAGTTAAAAACATAATTAAAATTCTTGAATAAAAAATTATGGATATAGCTAATAAAACTCAATTTCACAAAATTTCGGTTGGTTCCTTATTGCAAAGCTGGGTTAAATTAATGTATTATTTTAACTTCTTGAGTACAATATTTGAAAGTGAAAGCTGTGAAAACATCTATGTTTTAATCATCATCCGATGAAACTTTAAAATTATGTAAGCTCAGCGACGTGAGCTCTTCGAAGTTTCGGAAATAAATTTTATACGGCGTAGTTTTAGGCAGGCTGAGCTCAATCCATCGCGATATTTCGAATAAATTAGAACTGATGATGTTGAATCTAGAATATGTGTTGTGATGTCTTTGAGTGATGACTTTCTCTTGTGATATGATGTGATTGTTGATGTGGGATGTGCTTTATTTGGCCTGCGTTTATGTGATCTATTCTTTATCTGTCCTGACGGTGCCTTAGTTGGCCAATTGTTATCTGGTTAGTTGTTTTATAAAACTGCGCTACGGAATGCTATAAAAACTCATGCAAAGACGTTTTGAAATAAATTTTTGCTTACAAAAACTTTTAGCTGAATTTATTGGTGATACTGAAAATTTATTGCACGTTTAAAAAAAAAGAGCATAATAAAAAATAGAAGTGATAATTGGCATTAGTTGTGGATGCATGATGTGTTACACACTTCCATTTTTTTTTTTCGTTTTTATATTACGTTGTATGTTTTTTTTCAAAATTAGCCAATGTCCTTATAGCATTTCTTAACTTAATCCACCTACACAGTTTTAATTTTTTAAATATCATCAATAAAATATATTTGCTTAAGATAAAATAATATACCTTTGATGAACCTTATGATATGCTTCGCTTGACGAGCATGACATGAAAAAGTGTGGATAACGATGGCAAGTTGACCCATCGCTCCTTCCGTATTCCACGTCGATGATTCTTACTGTATTGCCTCTACCACAGTCTAGTTCAAGTTTCTGATTTTCGCAAGCTGTTTTCCACTCGCCTAAAAAATATTTTTGTTTCTAGACACGATGGTTAGCTGGTAAATACACTAGAAGTCGTAAATAATTTAACTTCTTTTAATTTAACTGAACTATTTGTATAGACTATTCTTCAATATTATAAGTCTACCATAAATGAATAAATTAAGGTAATATGGGATAAGTGCTCACTACGTTTTATAAAGTTCGACTTTAAATGACTGCAAAATCTTTATTTTTGAAGCTAGATTTTTCCTCTATTCTTAAAAATTTTCCTCAGACGATTATTTAAGTATTTATATATATATATATATATATATATATATATATATATATATATATTTAAGTATTTTATTCAAGCTCATGTTTCAATCATGTCCATTTTTATGAAATTGGTAATTCATTTTAGTAGAACCAAGTACGCACTTGATCCTGCCTTAAGGAGTAAGTGCGCTCGTGGTATTTGGAAGACTCTTTATCAAAGCGCTTTTGTGGCTAGTGCAAAATAGTTCGGTTTCTGGAGGATTATTAATTAGACTGATGTAATCATCGAAAAAAGTTAAAACTTGTCTGACTGAAATCTTAATTGAGTCATGAAACTGTGATGTGAAACATAATTGAATAAATATATTGATAAAAGAATTTTTTTTTTCAATTCGCTAGTCCGGAGTTGCTCCGACAAAACATAATAGTTACTTGCCTCAGAACAGATCTGTATGTACCTCTATTATCACGTTTTGCCTGTTTTATCTTTCAAATGTACATCTGGAATATTCAAGGAAATATATGATATTCGAGTTAAAAAAAAAAAAAAAAAAAACTAAACTAAGGTGAACCGGTGTGAGTATGAACGTATGCGAAAAAAATTATAAGAAGTGTATATAGTTAAAAATATCTAATGTGGACAACACATGACTTCCTTGTACGCCTCTTTAACTATAAATCGGTGGTTCAAAAAGTGATCCTGAATTTGGTTGCTAGTTTCCGAAGATTGCGGTATCCCAAAAACGACGCGCGGCGTCGCGACATCTATCTATTGACACACATACACATACTATACACATACTTGTTTCTGGAGGTCTCATTCCGTTATCATGTATTGTTTTCTTTCAGTAGAGAACTCATTTCCCAGAGATTTCTTCGTATTCCGTAACAAAATTAGAGCTGTCAATATCACTAAATAAAACATTAGAAATCGACATTTTAAACGGAAGAACTCACTTAACTTAAATCTTATTCTCTTGCTGCAGACTTGTTCATATCACGAATGGGGAGGAAAACCACTATTTTACTCATATTTTCAATACTTAAAACAAGTAATAATAATCTTTAATTGGAGTGGAAAAAAAATCGCGTTTGTAATCTTAATTACCAAAACATATGATATCTCTATTCAATTTTAATATTATTTTTGATTTAAGCTTATTATGACCTACAAGTAAAGTACCCTTTCAGGCTCACCAATTTAAACCAAAATCTAGTAAATACATTCATATTGATATAAAAGTCCTATTTACCAAATTTGAGATGTTTTACATTAAAACAATATAATTTTTGATGAAAGTCTAATATGACCTTCAAGTAAAGTACCACTTCTGGTCTGCCTATGTTAACCAAAATTTATTATGTTATTTATATTAATATGTACATCTTATATACCAAATAACAGAAGTTTTGAATTATATGTTATTGTAATTTTTGATGATAATCAATAATGACCTTTAAGTAAAGTACTACTTCCGATAATCACGCAGTGACCAAAAAGGGAGATTCACAACTAGATTTTACAGTAATCCAAAATACAAAATTTTAACTTTCAACGGCTAACCGTTTTTGAGTTATGCGAGATACGTACGAACATACGTACATACGTACGAACATACGTACATACGTACGAACGTACGTACAGACATCACGACGAAACTAGTCAAAATGGATATTTCCTTTGAAAACTGAAAACCGAAAATTTTCGCGATTATAATACTTCTTTTATTTCGTACAAGGAAGTAAAAACTATATCTCTGTTAATAATGGTCCGATTTGGATGATTTTTATTTGGATTTGTAGGAAATTAAATTTTAATTCAAATGATTTATTATACGATTCATAAAAAAAGTATGCTTTGTGAATTATGCGGGAATAAAGTTTAATTTTCTTTTTTTTTTTTTTTTTTGAATTCACTAAATAGAAAAATTACTAGTGCTTTAGGAAAAAGATTTTATGAAAATTTCATCAAAATCGTTTGAGCCGTTTTGGAACTACAGTCTATAGAAATACACTTTTATCGGTTATTCGCAGCCACAATCGCGCACAGAGTGGGCGATTTGGTACAGACGAATCGGAAGGCAAAGCTCTACAAAACAAAACAATAATCAACAAAATCGGTCCGTCAGTTTAAGAGATAATCGTGGCACTGACACACGTACCAATGGCCAAAAATCCGCATTTGGATTCAGAGTTTTATAACGTACATATCAGTTGAAAACTGCACATCGAAAATTTGACTCGAATACAATATATTCCTTATCTATACGGTAAGAAAAATAAAAACAGGCCTAAACGTAAATAAACACCGATAAAGCTGTACAGCAGAACTTGAAAGATACCAATTTATCAACAGTTTGGAATTAATATTTTTACAACTCGTCATACCTCAACTTAGCGAACTCTCGTGGCTGATTTCTGATTCATCAGTGTTTAGATTCCATGCTCATAAACGGACAGCTCATAACAGTTCAGAGTTTGAATTTGACGTGACGAATACGCACTTACCCCTCCTCATTACCTTAATAAAATTATATGAAAAATAAAAATAAATGCAATGATAATAACAAGCAATGATAAATAATCATATCAATAAACGTGGGTTAAGGACTAAAAAAACTGAACGTCTCTTTACTTCAGGATAGAATAAAATATTCTCTGCATTGCTACCGTCAAACACAAAAAAGGTTAACAATTCTCGGCAAGCATTTTTTTTTTTCTAGAAATAGAATAAACTCATTTTATTTTATTTTTTACTTATGTTCACTCAGAGAACGGTTTAGTAATGAAAAAGGAAGATACTGACATCAGTCAAAAGTTATTAGTCCGACGTGTTGTAATAATAACATATAACATAATGTTATGTTATAACATAATAATAGAATAACAACTGAAGAAAGAGGAAATGAGGGGAAATTTAAGTTTTTTTAAATTACGTCAAATAGGACTTTTAGAATAATTTTAGCATGCTCAAAAGCATTTTAATTCTGATATAATTGTATCTATAACTTCTTAAAAGTTGCAGTCTCACTTGTAATTGCTTTAATGAGCTGGTGATCTTTCCATTGTCGGTAACAAGTAGCGGATCCAGCGGAGGGCGAAGGGACTACCGTCCATGGCTCCGTACCAAACAACAATTAAATAATAAAGTACAGAATTATAAACTACAGACGAATGCAGTTTACTTGGTAGAACCTCTAATTTAACTGTCTGACCGTTGGTGTCCACGCTATATAAAAATAAAATTTGAATTATACAAATTTGCTTCTAAACTAAATAATCATATAAATGAAAAATGATTAGCTGAATACATGAGTTTTGAGAGCAAGTTGCTATTTTTCCTCAACATTTTCAAATTATTTCAGGGGAGGGCCTGACATCCTTCGACCTGGAAGGTGTTCTATAGGCTCACTTGCCGGACTTATTCCCCCTACCATTACCATTACTAGTACTCTTCAAACCTCTCTAAATAAGGAAACCTCCGCAATTTCATATCGCTCAGGTCACAGCAAGGTCTATCCACCAATGTCAATAATTGGTGATTCAAGAATAAATAGCGCTCAGTGAACTAAATCACTACTAGACTGATCATACCACACTAATGTTTTCCTTCACCATTTCCTTGTATCAGAAACGTGATATATGAATTAACTCATTATTCTATCATAGAGGAATTATACCGAAGGCCAGGTGAGTTCGGGCTGCTTGACCTCACCATTTTCCGAAAAATAATGGCAATAAAAGGTATGTTATCTATACTGTATGCTGCAAAAAGTGGCATTCAAAGGTGGGAGCGAGAAGGACGGCCCGCCCCGGGTACCATGGTAGGAGGGGGCGTAAAAGTGGAGAATAAAAAAAAATTACATTACTGAAATTGGTTACATTATTTTTGAAATTACATTATTTTTGTGATTTGTGTATAACATTTCATGATCTTGGTATAATCTTGGTATAATTTTACGATGTAGGCTACTCTTACTACTCTTAAAGGTAAAAAATAATGTGAAAATATTACTTCACCATGAATTCACTGTTATCAGAGATTTACAAAAAAAAAAATATCTATTCCTATATTCAGTTAGAGTTGGGGGCGTAAATGAATTGAAAAGGGAGTGTAAGAGAAGTTGACCGCCCCGGGTACACGAAGACCTTGGCACGCCACTGGCTGCAAACATGTTTTATAAATCAAAATTTAACCTTAAAGCCATTTTGTAGATCGCTTAACGAAATAAAAGAAAGCAATGATAACGAAAAACAAGATTATTGCATATTCATTAGTTCATTAATTGATATTATAATTAAATTTATATCGTACAATGTTACTTTACCTGGCCTTGCTTTGTTAGCTTCGGAATGATTCCTTCTTGTTTTAATAGTGAATTCACCTTCATGGCAGAGAAATGAGACTGGGTCGTATGGATCTAATAACAATAATAAAATATGTTAGTTAGGCACTAAGTAAATGCTTAGCGAAATATCTAAAAAGCTTAATTAGTGATTAATAATTGTTATGAACGGTAAATTTAGTCGTCTATCAATATTTACCTTTAAAATGTTAATGTCTAGTTAATAGCTTAAGGAATATTCATCACTAATTTCATATCACAAATATTTCAATTCATAAATAGACACACCACACACGCTGGCGGATTTTTGGGATGGCTATAGGGGCTGCGAATATTCAGGGGCGGCAAATTTTCAATAAAATGAAGAAGTTCTATTCCCAAAAACTGTAATAAATAGAAGGCTCATATTAAGCATTACAGATATAAATGTACTTTTATTTGAGACTAAAATAAAAAATTACAGTAACATGATTGTTATCTTCTAAGTACAAATAGTTTATATTCTCAGGAATCAAGACACCACAATTCCTAATTATCGCACATAGTGGTAACTATTATCCACGAAAGAAAACTGAAGCTTCATTTTCGTGTTTATAAATTAAGAATTTTGTGTTTTTGGGCTACATATTATTAGGTTAAATCGTTGAAATCTCTTGTTTTAGTTGTTATCAACTTGGCGGAAGGAAAATGGAAAGCAATGCTTCATATTAAATATTCAAATTATATCCCATTTATATTAAAGCTGAATTTTATCAATAAAATAATACCAATTATCATTTTATTCGCGTTGCTATATACAATTTGATCTCCTTGCTATTCATTTTAGAATTCCCAAGTACTTTTAATAAACACTGTTTCACTAACAAGAATTTATTACCACAGCCATTATTATCTTGTTTGGTTATTTATTTTATATCCACATCAAACATAGACAAAATGTTCATTTATTTAAAATAAAACTAATTAAATAGTCCCTACCACCTACCTGGTTTTACTGCGACTTCAGTAGCAGATGTAGACAGAATCGTGAGTGTCCATGTACAGAAGCCCAGAAGAAACAACATCATTCTGCCCAGCATTTAAACAGAATTGAAGGGGAATCGTATCTTGTTATTGATCTTTATACATTTACATTTCATGGCAGATGTGAAGTGACTATATTCAATATTTATTTATTGCGCTGTGTGTACAAGTGTGAAATCGAACTAGTTCTTTTTTCAGTAGACATCAGTTAATATATTACTCCTAAAATTTTTTTAATTTTAGGAGAATTAATTAATGGAATGAAAAAATTATTAATTAACAGGCGCAAATTTAATATATTAAAACAATATTGGCGATTTTTTCACAACTAACTTTCACTTAACTTAATAAAATAGATTCGTGTCCGAAACTCTATCTATTGAGGTGTCTGATGTTCACGTAATATTTTTAGAAATTGAAAACCAATTCGACAATACTTTAACGTAGTCTTTTGGATAGCAACGATATAATTAGAGTTTTAAGAGTTAAATATATGATATAAAATATTCTATTAAAATTCGTAGTGGTGTTCTTGCAATTAATATAACGACATAAATACATTGTTTTTTAAAAATATTTTATGTTATATTAAAATAAACAAGTCTTTAGGTACGTACAGAGGTAAACTACCGTAAGCAACATTTTCATAGTTTTACAGGAGAGCAAAAAGAAGTTTCAGATCGCACTGTATTGCTTGTTCTGGATAGTGGTCAATCTTTATGTTTGAAGAGTTGCATTTTTTATTCTTATCTTTAAGCTATTTACGATACTTTATACTTCGAAAAACATGACCAAAATGATGCATACACGATAATATCATAATAAGCAAAATTGGACTTACAATAGTTTACCTCTGACTCACAGAAATGTTATTCTTTAGTGGCAAATGGAATTTTGATTATAATTATAGCACTAGTTTGATAAACAGTACACCGTTGTGCGTTCAAACTAGTGTGGAAACGGCGAGCTGCCTACAGATTATCTATTTATTCCAGCCAGAATTAGAATGTCAAAACGTATTAATTGAATCAAACACGAAATAAATATACTCATAAGTTTTTGCTTCTTCCTACCACTCGCTGATATTATACAAAAAAATAACATATTAAAATTGATGTTAAGAATAATTTTTTGAAAGGAACTTATACCATACATCTTTAAAACCTTTTAGTAGTGAAATTTACATGAATAAACTAATGTAGTTCATTATTGTGCTCAATGAACGCCTAAAATAGTACTTATCTTAACTTACAGTTACAGTGCTCCGCCAAAGAGAAATTTCTTATGATTTAATTTTTTTGTTATCGTTCAGATCTGACTTAAAAATGATAATCCGATTTCTGCCCGCCAGTTAGCTAAGTTATAGCTTCTAACCTAATTTTTACTTTTGTTTTAATCGCATTTCTAGTGTTATTTTTGGGTTTCCATCTTTCTTGAATAGTTATAGTTTTCTTTAATCTAGGATATATTTAAAGGTATTCTTTAAATAAGGCTTTTACTGATATTACAATAAAAACATGGAAAATAAAAAACTTCCTTTTGCGAAATGATAATTTTGGAAAACAAGTTTTTTTTTATTATAAAAAAAGCAAGGGATCAAAAGACAACTTATCAAAAAATATTTAATGAAGGAAATCTTATGAGATAAGGGCATTGTAGAAAATTCAGATAGTAGTCACATGCCAAAGCTGCGCATAGCTCTTTGCTAAAGAAGTGAACGTTTCCAAACTGAACGAAAATTGGTAAATGCAGAAAGTGATTCAAAAACTGATGTATAATTAAAATGTTAATTAATGTCTCTTACTTCTAAAATTACTTTTACCCTCTGTACAGCTTCTAGTCTTGGTATTATAGGCTATGTTCATTGGAAGCAACAATACGATCGGGAAAAAATGAGAGAAGGAGTCATAAGAGATATCGAACAACAACAAATGAAGAAAACTCAGAATTTATACATTATTGAACAGCAAAAGATTTTGTCATCGAAGTACAAAGAAACTGCAGGGTATGTTTAATTATGTTATGAACATGATTCAACCTGTGATTACTTTACAGGTGGTGAATTATGCATATTTAACATAATTCACCCATGGAATTAATAAATCTATATTGTGTTTAAATACAATTTTTCGTTTCAGATGAAAAATGAAATCTTGGGTCTTTACAACAGCTGAGGTGTAAAAATTTTAATCAGATTCAGTTTACCACCAAGTTAACAATAATTTTGTTTTTTAATAGTTACATTATTTTTTATTACTACAGCTACATTTTGTATTGGCCCAAAAAATTGGATTAGTATATTAAATTAGAAGAAAGGTCATTATTTGTTCAATACACCACCCATTAGTTTTATTTGAAGTAATGTTTATTTTATAGTTGGAATTTTTTAGTGTTAATTGACATTGTGATGTTAAATGAATAATTAGATACAATAATGTGCAAAGATTAGTATTTTTATAAATAGAGATGATTAGTGATAATGATAAAGTGGATGAACTAAAACGCTGTTTTATAATATATAAAATTATATTATAATACAAAATAATACTGTTAATGCTGAATTATTTTCAAATTGAAAATATATTGTTTGTTTTGTAATGCAAGTACAATTTTTTGAAGACTTCAACAATCTCTTGCTGTAGGTTATTTTGACAACCTACAATAAGTACAATAAATTTTGTTCTGTTGACTTGCTTAGTGAAAATTAGGTAATTTATTTTAAACATCTTATCGTGTTACAAGAAAACCAGATTTGGCTTGAAAAAAAGAAAAAAAGAATTGATTCGATGACAGTTCATTGATAAATTAAAAAATACCCATTCTCCATCTGTTCACGTCTATCTATGCACTTTTTAATTGTCTCATGAAATTATGTCTTCAATTGGAAATTTTCCCTTTACGAACATTTTAATAGTATCACAGTTAAGAATCACTTTATTTTTAATGGTCTAAACTTAAGCCACTTATAAGTACTGATAGGTCTGGTGAACATGGTCTGAAAGAACTTTAATTTTTTAGTTTTCATGTGATTTATTTTGAAATGCGAGGATTACACAGGCCAACAAAAAAATTTTTTGAAAACTTTTTTAACTTTAATAGTTGATCGTTATAGATTTTTATTTGCTGAATCTAAATCTGGCCTTAAGTTTTTTTTGTATCACCCATAGTTATCCTTAGGTTTCAGGCTTATCAAACTTCCTAACTTTTTAAACTTCTGTAACATGTTAGCTACAACAGGAACATACTCTGGGTCTTTTTCATTTCCCAAGAACTTTGTTACAACTTGCTTGAATGATACCCATGCTTCTTTCTCATTTAAGATCATTGTGGATTCAAAGTTGACATCAAACATCATTTTTCTAATGTCAGGTCCGACAAAGACGCCTTCTTTTAGTTTAGCTTCTGAAAGGCGTGGAAACTTTTGGCAGAGATACTTGAAACATGGTCCATCTTTAGGCAAAGCCTTTACAAATTGTTTCATGAGGCCTAACTTAAGGCCTAATTGTTTCATGAGGCCTAAGACTGAAAGCTGTTCAATTCTTTAAAAATCGCTTAATTTAATAAATTTAACTATAAAATGTGAAGAAATTGTGGGTGATTCAGCTTTTTCAATATCATATTTGGATTCAGCATCCTAAAAACTATAGGAATAAGGTATTTTCAGTACAAACGTTTTTTCATCGTTGGCCTGTGTTAGTATTATCATGTATGAGTATTGAAGTCCATTTTGTGCTTTAAAAATTTTATTTTTGAACTCTTGACTCAAAGCGAATCACCAACTCGCCAACGAATCACCAACTGTTAATCTATATTAGTCAATTTTTTATGTTTTATTAATTAGTCATTTGTTAATTGTTTAATTTAGGTATTATTATCATTATCTTAATTACTGTTTATAAATTTGCAACCTTTCAAGTTTCTTTACTTTCTTTATTGCTTAAGTTAATGAAGTTTCGGACAGAACTAGTCCATTTTCAAGTCTACAAAGATAATCTGCCTACTATCTTCATAACTTTTTATCTGATCCAAATCTGGATTATTGTCATTATTTTTCCAATCAAATATTAATTTTATATGTCCGTTGCATCCTATACCATTGCTTCTTCTTATGAAACTGAACTCGGTAATATCTTGTAGTATTTTATTAGAAAAATAATGACAATAATAGAGATTTGAATCAGTTAAAAAGTTATGAAGACAGCAGGCAGATTATCTTTGTAGACTTGAAAATGGACTAGTTCTGTCCGAAACTTCATTAACTTAAGCAATAAAGAAAGTAAAGAAGTTTGAAAGGTTATAAGTTTTCTGAAATCTAAAGTATTTATAAATCTAAAATAACCTTTCGTTACAATTAGCTGAGCTATATATTAATTACTATTTTTTATATGATATGATACAGATCTGAATAATATTTCTCAATACCTTCAGTGCTCTGGCACTGGTTCAAATAAAAAGGCTTTGGCCTTTTTCATGAATCTTACAAAAATGACATTTAAAAAAAAATATATATATTTTTGTGTTCCAATTACTTTCTAATCAATAAAACACCAGATTAATTAAAATTATTAAAATTTAAATTAATTAAAAAATTCTTTTCATAAATTTTTTCTGATTGCAACAGTTCTGACCGTGGGCCATGGAGGCTCCTCTTTGGAAGGATCCTCTTCTGTGGCTGAGGCCAATTTCCCTGGAATAGGAGGAAAAACCTGGTGGTTGAGTGGCAAATCACCTCCTTGCACAACTGTTGGCCTAGAAATAGTAAGGTCTTTACTAAATATTGAACCCAAAACTCTTCATAGGTTGTAGTGGTACAGTTTTTTTTTTATTTTTTATTCTTACTAACATGTATAGATGGTCCTACAACTCACCAGGGAGTTTAGTCCTTCTCATGCGGCCTCTGTCTACAGCAGTCTGTTTATTCAGCCGTCTTGCCCTTGGTTGTCCCACTCTTCATTTGATGAAAAAGTATTTTGATGAAAATAAAATTAAAAAAAAAACCTGTATCACTACAATCCATAAAGGGTCTTGGGCTCAGTACTTGTTAAGGATCGTACTGTTTCTAGGTCAACGGTTGTGCAAGGAGGTGCAAGGCCGAGATCACGCTCAACCGCCAGGTTTTTTCCCCCAATTAAGGGTACCCACTTTATAGAGGCTGGGTGGTCCCCAGGAGGGTCTCCCGATCCCACAGGGTCGATCCACGGCTGATAGCAGAATAAATAATCATATAAATAATAATAACAGAATAAAGAACCCGGGACCGGGAACATAATAACACAGTGCCTTACCACTGAGCTACTACGCTCCCTTTCTTTTGATGAAAATAGTTAATTATAAATAAAGAAGAAGCTCGGTTAGTTAATAACAATTAATAGGACGAAGTAATAAGTGAGGATGAGACAATATTAATAAAATTTCTATCTCTAATCTGCCTTAATGCTATTTTGTGATCATAAGTCATGATTTTGTATAAATTGCTGAAATTTCGGTCAGTTGTTAACTGATATTTTAGAGATTTAATGCGGCTTTATATGGAATCTTCCTACAATAAGGTAATAATAATAAATAGATTATAGAGGAAAATTGAAGAATAATATAAATAAGAGAGCAACATGTGATTTTGCATTCATCTACAGCTTATTGAACTAGCTATCAATGTTATTGACGTGTAGAAGCTTTTGTTTAGGTTGAAGGATGAAAGGTGAATGCGAATATCATCTGCCTTTATAAGTGACACTAAAAATAATGAATATAATCATATAAATTGTAACTGTATATAAGTAAAAAGGTTTTTCAGAGGAAAGGGTCATGAGGAGTACCTCGAGATTGGTCATTCATGCTAATTAACTCTTGATAATCTAACATTACTCTGCAGCATATCACAATATCAGTGAGTATACCATACAAAATGTATAAAGGCTGAAGCATCTGTTCAGAATGTAGCTTACATATATTTTCTCAAGTACTATCTATGGTTGAATTACAAAAATATATGTTAAAATTTATAAAATAATTATAACAATTTCACCATAAATAGGAATTTTATATAAATAAACAAAAAATAAGGAAGAGCGGGTATACATTGGTCATTTTTTAAACAAAGTTCATTAACCACCTCTGATTTATGCATTGTATAATCAAGAAGGCATATTTTATTACCTAAATCCATTTCCTTGGCTAAAGCGTGTTATGGGTATTCTTCTTTGATGTGCTAAATTTTTACCAATTAAAATATTCAGGTACTGAAAGTGTCCAATTTATCAGGTAGGGTTACATTGAAGTTGCGATGGGGTTACTTTGGACAGAACAACAAAATGAGAAACAATATAAATTATTTGTAAGAATTTAAAAGCTTCTATTCAAATTTAATGTGCTCTCTCAAATCCAACAGATATTTGACCAGAGTAGTGCTGGATTAATGCTATTGCCAGAAGTTCATTCATAAAAATCACTCCAATTAACATAAATAAAGTTGTGTTTTAGAGAAGAGGAAACTATGTAAAAAGAGATTTTTAGAAATAACGTTTTAAGAATTGAAGGACTCCAAAGAAGAACAAAAAGGAAACCTGATCCAAAATTGTCTGAGGAAAGAAGAATGAGGTATATCAAAAAGAAGGAATATTGGAAAGAACGGAAGAGAAAAGAACAAGGAAGGATGAATTGAAATTGTCATGTAGCCCATAGCATGTCTCTTCTTACTGAAAACAGTTGGGTTTTTATTATATTGGATACACAATCTGTATTAAAATAAAATTGAAATAAATACAATTAATTAGAAACATTTAAACAGTATATATAATTATATTATTATTATTACTATTATTATTGCATGAAAATGATCTATCTGCAAGTAGGTCTTGGCTTTCTCGTTCAACGCCAAGCATTTCTGTGGTTAGCTGTTTCAATCGGTTTCTTCTACTTTTCTGATCTCATTTGCGACACAATCTTACCATCATGATCTTGGTCATGACTTGATGTCCATATAAGAATTTATAAGGGAATCGCTAGTAAATAAATTTTGAACAATTCATATATTTCATTATTAGTTCTTCATTGGCATTCTTCTCTCTTGTTAAAAGGATATAATATTAGAAATTTTCTCTCAACGAAGTTTTTTGTCATCCAATTTTGAGGTAGACTAAATTTCTGAACCATAGGTAAGCGCAGGCTGGAGAAGGATTTTATGTAAAGTTGTCTGCATTGGCCTTGCAATCCGTTAACTCAAAATGTGATTTATTGCAAAATTAATGTCAACATTCAACAATTTAAGGGGGTGGAGTAGCTCAGTGGTAAGGCGCTGTGCTCCTATTCTTCTTGTTCTGTGTTTGAGACCGGTTGTGACAGATACTTATTTATTCTGTTACCTGTGGGAGAACCTCCTGTGGCTCACCCAGCCTTTATGAAGTGGGTACCCTTAATTGTGGGAAAAGCCAGGTGGATGAATGTGATCTCGGCCAAATCTCCTTGCACAACCGTTGGCCTAATAACAGTACCAAGTGCTGAAACCAAGAACCTTCATGGGTTGTAGTGGTATAGGTTTCAGGTTCACAACATACTTCAAAATCAATCTAGCATGCATTGATAATTGGAAATTAATTTTTATCTTTAACTTTTTCTGTAGTATTGATAAAATACCAATGCTTTTTTATGAATCTAACAATATAATGCTAGCAGATGGTGATATTCAAGTTTTTATAAAAAATTATTTCTTTATTATTACTTTTAAATATTATTTGTAGTTATTGACTTTGATGTTAATTAGTCTGCTATGATCCGTTACACACTACTTTTATTCAATTTTCAATTTTATCTCTATACCTCCATTTTTTTCAGCTAATTTTTTTAATTGGAATATTCTACTATTGAGGTTTTTCTGAGTCTAAATATCTTCTATAAGTTTTCTCCATATCTCTCAATGCAAAGCTTGTTCTTCCCTGATGGCATGCCCTGTCAGGCCTTTATCCACATTATTCTTGGTCTTAATTTTTCCCTTCTTCCTTCCAATTCCTTTTCCATAATTAACTTCAGTGACTATGAATGAAAACATCTTTTTTAATGTAAGATATTTATTTACATTTGTTTCCAGGAAAGAATCCTATACAAATTGAGTCTATCTCTTAATTATCATCATCACAATTATCATTGCACTTCTTTTTTTTTCCATTTTTAAAAAATTCAAATAGTAATTCTACGCTACACTAAGTAACATCATGCAGACCAGAAATAATTAAAATCTAAAAATGACAATCAAGAAAAGATATAAACAAATAATACCATTTATACTATATTTATACCATTTATTTTTAAAAATTAAGTTTAAAAATACAAATACAAAAGTCAAGACATAAATAATAAAAGCAAGACCAAAAGCCACCTTATTAAAGTAATATAAGTAAGAAAGTTATTAAGCGTTATTAGCTAAAAACTGCTATTAATAACTGCGTTAAAAACTAATTATCAATGTTCTTTATCAATCTTTATTATCAAGTGTCATAATAGTGTTAACAACTAAATTAAAAACATTATTACTATAAACTATTATTATAAATTATTAGCATAAGAAATGAAATAAAATATACCTATATATCTTACAACTCATTGAAAATGGAAAACTATTCAGTGACTATTCAGATGCCATTCTTTTAAAATGTTCATACCAGGTCAGCCTTTTTCCTTCTGCAGATTTGTGGTCGTTCCCGTTCACTTCTGCTTGTTCTCTTATCGTTTCATTTCTTACACTTTCCCATCTGGATGTTTTGCTATCCATCTCCAGAAGTCTTTTTCAGTAGATAAAATTTATTTATGTTGTAAAACACCAGTTTGAATTGTTCCTTTGTATCCATGATATATAGAACAGCTCCTAAATAAGTAAAGTGATCCACACTCTGGAATGCAAATTGACCCATAACTACTGGTTCACTAATTGCTATCTCTATTCCAAGTCCTGCACGCATATACTTCATCTTCTCATGATTCCCATAGCTTCTGCTGCTTCGGCCAACTTTAAAAATTCATTCTTGAGTGACTCGAATGATCGCGCAACTATGTCTAGATTATCTGTAAAACCAAGCATTTGAACCAGCCTGCTAAAAATGATGTGGACAAGTTTCACAAGGATTCCTAGTTCACATAGTGCTGCATATAGCTTAGGTCTTTTAAGGTTATCGTAGGCACTCCGAAAGTTAATAAACAGATGATGGGTCGTCATCCTGTAATCTTGGGGGTTTTTCCAATATCATCTGGAGGCTGAACATCTGATCGACTGTGGACCTTCCACCTCTGAAATTTGCCTGATATTTACCTATTTCTCTCTCAGCAATCGGGATGAGCTTATAGTAAATAATATTCGAAAGGACTTTATAGGCATACTGAGAAGTGAGATCCCACAGTAATTAGAGCAGACCCAGATATCTCCCTTGTTGTGCAATGGATAGATGATGCCTTTCTTCCTTTGAGGTTTCTCCAAAACTCCTCACCACCATGCTTAAGGAGCTCAGCCGGAATCCCTTATTCTCCTTGAGTTTTGTTGTAATTCAGCCTGATAATGGCCTCAGCGACATCCTCAGATGTTGGTGGGTCTGGAGGTTCCAAATCATGCTCAGCACCTGGGATTAAAGGGTATTGAAGTGGAAGGGCCACCGTGATGGAATCTCCTACTTCTCTGAAATCATGATACCATCTACTTTTCTACATGATCTAACCCTTGGCTTGAAGGAGTTCCTAATCTCATACACCTTCCTATAGAATGCCCTGGTTTCATTCTGTCTCCTGTACACCTCCATCCTCTAGCTGCTTCCTTTCTCATTTATTCTTCCTATGGTGCAGTTGTTTCTTCTCCTTTTTCTATTCCTATACTCATCAGAGGCCCGTCTCGTATGACGCTTCTCGAACATGTTTTTATAGGCCTAGTTTTTGGTATCTGTGGCAGCCTCACACTCTGTGTCACACATAGAAGATTGCACTGCTCACTCTCCCAGACCTATTATTTTTTTTGCCGCTTATTTTACTACTGATTGGAGGATATCCCACTGCTCGTTTGCTGTACCCTCTGGCATACTTACATTTATCACTATTTCATCTACTATTTCATTCACTAATTTCCTGCTCCTTCAGCTTGGATGTCTCCATCCTCTCTGTCTTTTTTCTCCTGGTTTTTCGGGCATTGGATATCCTGGCTCTGATTCTGGACACTACCAGGTAATGGTCTGTGTCCATGTTAGCAACTTGATTGGATCTGCTTAGACTTGACCTCACTAAGTTAGACTTGTGCCTTCTACTGATCTGAATATGATCTATCTGGTTCACAGTATTTCCATCTGGAGAGCACCACGTTCCTTTTGAAGTTTCTTTCCTGGAAATAGCGAACTTTTAACAACCAGATCCTTAGATGCAGCAAAGATTATAAGCATTCGGCCATTCTCATTCATGTCATCGTGGAGACCATACATTCCTATAGTTGGTCTGAAAACCTGCTCTTTGTCAATCTTCACATTAAAGTCCCCCATGATCACCTTTATATCGCTCTTTGGGCTGTTATCGAGGGTCTTATCCAACTCATCATAAAATGCTTCCTTCTCATCATTCGGCGACACTTCGGTGGGAGCTGAGCAACTGAGGATAGTACAATTATAGAATTTGCCTTTCAACCGCAAGCTATAAATCTATAACCTGATTTCTGGATCTTCCTCTCACTACAAAGCCTGTGCCAGACACATTTTGATGTTCATGGCAGCTGTAATAAATGGTATGAAGTCACCTTTCCAGTAGACCTTTCCCTTTCCATCTCACTTCTTGCAGAACAATCAAATCTAGTTTGTAATTGTCCATCTGGTGCTGGAGTTGCCGAAGCGACACCAGTATATATAAGGATAAAATGTCCCATTGTCCAAAATTGAAACCCTTGTTACGAAACATGGGTCATTTCCGTGAATTCAATCTGGCTAATTCTTGTTGAGGTCTTGCTGCAGAAATTTTTTTTACAGAAGGTTGGGTTGCAAGCGCAAAGCCCAACCCTCCTGCTTTATCCGGCTTGGGACCGGCAGTGGTGTATAGCAAGCTAACTCTACAGGCGCAGTTCATGCTTAGATAAATACTGTAAAGTAGATTGAGGGATAATAAAATAGCAACTAAAGGAAGCTCCATGTTAGCTTAACAATTTCGAGCTAACTCCTGAAATTAATCAAACTGGAGAGGATGACATTAAGGTTAGCCTAACAATTTTGTACTAGCTCCTGAAATTATTCAAACTGGAGAAGATGACACTAAGGTTAGCTTAACAATTTTGAGCTAACTCCTGAAATTAATCAAACTGGAAAGGATGACACTAAGGTTGAGCAGTAAATTTCAGGAAAGCTCTTTGCAGACCAGTAGAAAAATGATTGAAAATAGCATATCCTCTCTCTCAGATTCTCTTTAATTTGGTTTTAGAGGTGTTAATGAGTGTGGTTTTAACCAACCTGGCTGATTCAACACTTAGCTTTTACAGAAAATGTTGTGTCTATTGGAAGGAATACAAATTCTCTTATTTAAAAAATACAGGAAACTTAGGAATTCACTATTTAACCATAAAATGATGAAATAAATGAAGGATGATACAATTGTGTCCATTTTGAAAAAGAGAAAAGTTAGTTATTGCTTAAAGATAATCAGTATGAAAGAATATCCAGTTCCAAGTACCTGCGGACTATTATTTTAGAGAAATGTGAAGTGAAAAAGAAGATAAATGAAAAAAATTAATTCCAACAACAAGTGTTACTGGACCCTCAATAAGATAGCTCAAAGTAAAAGTTTATTTAGAGATCATTACAGTCAGTCATGTATCTTTGAGTTTATGGTAGTGAATTACCAATATCGATAAAGAATAGTATTATAGAATAGTGCTAAACAATGGATAACAATAAGCCCCAGCATGTTTGGCCCAGTCAAAGGAAAAAACAACAAAAAAAATCATCAAAATATGTTTGGAACTAAAATATTTCTATAATTTTCTTGACAGATTGTCTATTAAAAAGACATTTTGAATTAAGCGGAAACGCAAAGCGATCAGGATAGAAGCAGAGATTTCCAAAATGATAATGGAGGCATTCAGAAGGAAAACAGTTGTAGAGGTACGTAGAGAGAATGGCATGTTGACTGCAACACATGTGATTTACCAGACTGCTATAAATATGTACGTATCTCGGTTATAAATATAGACACATATTTTATATTTTTTAATTAAAGAAATTTCTGCAACTTCTTACTCTCATTTTATGGGATAGCTACAATGTGAGTTTGAAGAATCTTAAGGTCGTATGGTACTAAAAAAATATTCTTTGTCTTAAGGCTGCGTATTTGTTATTTTTTTGAGTGGGAGATTTAATAAGAAGGTAAGTAATCACCTAAATGTTACTAAATGTTGTGAGTTATTTCCATTTAACCACAATGGTGTAGAAGAAGTGTGAAATCGAACCTCAGAGTATATTGTTTTAAAATATGGAGAACGTTTTAAAAGTGGGTAGAGTGCTTTGGAGGTTGGGTGAAAAAGTCAAGCTCCTGTGTAGACTAGTACTGAGAGAGGAAAAATAATATAGATATATTATTCACTGCCACCAATACAAGATAACATTCATATTGCTAAAGAAAATTAAGAACAACTGTGTATAAAAAATTAATAATTTTGTAATTAATAAGAAACAGATACTGAAATTTACATTCTACAATCATATTTATTATTATACAATAGATTATCTTCCAGGGTGATATATACCAAAATATAACTACAAAGGTTTATTTTTAGTGATCAGAAAGCCTTCTGCAATAAAATCAAATTTGACAATAATTTTGGGATTATGTTATTTTAAATTATTTTTCATTTCATTTCAAACAAATAGATTAAAGCGAGGACTAGTATCTTAATGAATTTTACAGTTTTACTGGGTTTTTATATTACAAATTATTTTTCTTTTTTTATGTTTCTTAATTTTCATAGTAAATTAAATTATTATAATTTAGATTAAGAGTATTGATATAGTAAAAACATTTACTTGGAAGGTGAATTGTTAATTTAATCACTATAAATTATATTTTAGTTAGAAGAGGATTCTTGAAACATTTTGATTTTTGTGTATGTTGGCATTAAGAGAGGCTTAAGGAAGGGGGAGGGGAAGTGGGCAGGTGATCGCTGAGCAGGCTAGGCTTGATTCCATTAACTGTGCAAACAGAAAGAAAGTTTGTAACAAACTCAAACAAAACTGCTGCACGCCCCAGCCTTCACACCGCCGCTGGATCAAAGTCTTTTGGTCCCAGGCTTGTAAAGTCAACTGTCTCTAAGTCTTCTAATAACGAAAAAGCAAGACAAAAACGTGCGCTAAGTGAAATGTATTATTAGTGTTATTTTTCCTTTAGTATTTAATTTTAGTTATTTATGTTCTTATTTGAAACATTCTATATTTCAAGAATAAATGTGTATAATTTTTTATACGATGTAAATATGATAAAATGTTAGATATTCCTTAAAAATATTTTATAAGTTAATTGTTAAAATTGTATACTATTTTGAAATATTACCGTTAATAGTTCTTGAACTGCGAGTTGAAGGTAATTCTTGTTATTTTTAGTGAATAAATTCAAATACAAACGAAACTTTTTATTTGGGGTTAATGTGCCTACTAACTCCGATTTAGAATTACCACCAAAAAAATTGATAAAAATAGGTGATGAACACATCCTGCACCTCCTCAGTTAGAAGCATAGGTTTGTTGAAAATTTCATATCTAAAATTTGACCCAATTGCAATACTTTCTTAAGCTGGGCGCGCACTAGGACCGGTCCGGACCGGCCTGGCATCAGTTCTTTTTCAGCTTCTATATACGCCGCGCACTAAGACCGCCCCGCTCCGCTCCGGCCTTTTTAAAAAGTCCGTTCCTATATTTATAACTATACCCCGCGCACTAGACCGCCCCGGACCGGCCCGCGCTTCCGGCCCAAACCGCCCTTTTCCTAGGTCGGTCCAAGGAGGGACAGATGGAAAGGCCGGTTGGGTGATTATAGCGGGAGGAGCTCTCTCATATATATATAAGTACATGAATAAATAAAATACCAATATTTTAATAATTTTGTTTACATACTACTTTTTCAAGCTGAGGTCAGTTTGCTACCAATATCTCTTTTCTTGCTAAATACCTACCTGTATAATTTGTTGTTGTAATTAATTAATAGTTTCTAATTTAATTTCTGGAATTCATAGTAATGTTTATATCAATGTCAACATTTATTTTATAATTGAAAAATAATTATTTTTATTAAAAATTTTTGAAATAATTTAGACATATCCTATTTTTTTCGTTTTTTAGAAAATTGATATTAAGTGGTAATTTCAACTAACTTAAGTTTTCGAAAAAATTTCTGATTAATTATTTTTAAATATTTATATTTTTTTATGGAAAGAGAGGGGTTATGGATTTCACGACATTAAAAGCGAAGAATATTTTATGGCAATTTTCTATCTTATGCTTAGAATTTAATTGAAAAATTTGATACCAATGAAAAATCGAGGTGGTCTATTTCAACCTCATGTTATTAAAATCAGTAGAATGTGCGACAAAATATTCACATCGAAATCAAGAGTTAAAAATGCCGATCTGTTTTTATTCCAATTGAGAGTGTATTTGTGGAATGTAAGTTTTAAGAATTCCAAAACCATTTTGTTGATGGGATGGAAAAGAATTGAAAGGTTAATTGAAAGCGTAAGTAAAATTTACTATAAGAAGAATATGTGACACAAATTAACCAAAATCATTTATTTCAAAGGGCAATAAATTTTTGTTTCCAATAAGTGTCAGAGTTCATTACCTCTGATTTATTACCTAAGCCTCAATAAAAAATTAATTAATGTAATAACAAATTAGAAGCACTAATAATAACAATCAAACAATTATTATTAAGAAGAAGAATGCCAATAAATTTAAAAACAACAGAGTAGTTATCACTTGTAGTCATTGATACAGTATAGAATTTTGTTTTTAATTATAGTTGATAAAATATACAAAATCTATTTTATCTGCATGCCGAGTTTGCTTGTAGAAGAATGCCAATAAATTTAAAAACAACAGAGCAGTTATCACTTGTAGTCGTTGATACAGTATAGAATTTTGTTATTTTTTAATTTTGTAATTTTTATTATAGTTGATAAAATATACAAAATCTATTTTATCTGCATGCCGAGTTTGCTTGTTGACAAATCTGCACTAACTGCATTTTTTTATGTTATAAAATAAATTCATTAGGGATATTTAAAATAAGTAAAACTAATTAATCCTATTGAGACCGAGGGCTGAGTGGGTGGAGGGGGGAGGAGCTTATCTTATATTAAGAATAACATCTTGATGTTATTCTATAATCTATGAGTACGACAGTGGCTCTCGGTACTTCCGATATTCTGTTGTATTGATACTTTTATTCGATATGTTGGTGATATCGCTTACGTGTGTAATATAACAGTTTAACAAACAATTAATAATATTAACAATGTCCACTCCTATTAATGTTATAGAGTGAGATCGGGCTAGATCGGATGCTCTCGGCTGTTTCCGATTTCCCAGTTTATATTTCTAGACTCTTGTCATAGAAATACTTTCATATTCATATTTTAACATTCATAGCTACCACAGCCCTCTACATAATTAATTTTATTGTTTATCAAATGAACTTTTAAAACTTCTATGAATAAAATTAAATTTATAACGCAGTGTTTCTCAATATTTTAGTATTTGCGACGCAATTTTCAATCACAATTTTCATCGCGCCACCCTCTCTTTCCCCTATACAATAATTTTCACTGAAATCGTTCTGTAATCATAACGTTAGTTTCTCTTTAATTTAGATTGCATAATCACATAATGCATATATCGATTCTAATTTTCAAATACATTATATATCAATTCAATATTCAAAATATTAATGCATAGATTTGTCTCGAATATTCTAGAACCTGAACCGAAGGGAGTCACTAATAAGTATTAATCATGTTTTTAATTTAGTTTTGATAAGTTAATCTATTTTTAAGTGTATTATACCTATCATTGTAAAGTGTATTTTATTTTGTCAGAATGTTTTCTGTAAAATAAATACATTTTTTTATTTTTTTTCGATATACTCGCGCCCTCCTTTAGTTTTATCACGCTCCCCTAGAGGGACGCGTCCCCCAGGTCTACACCTATACTACACTACTATCATAGTAATCATACTAATACTACTGTCATAAACAATGATGTGACACTGATTTAAACATTACCTAATATTAATTCCACAAATTAAACAAGAACGATTTATTATTTACAACGAAGTGATTCTTCACTTCATGCGTCTTGTAATTTTTTAATTCATTACTTTTTAATAACTCCATTAAAGAGTTTTAATAAAAATAAACTGTTCACTGAACGATTGCTTTGTTTTTTGTTGCCATAGTTAAACTGTATAGTAAATATTTTGAATTAACAAATTACGTAAGTAAGTAATTACTGATTTAAGGTCATAGAGTAGTAGTTATTAAGCGAAATTATTGAAATATAGAATTTTTATTTATTGTTTTATATATATGAGAGAGCTTCTTCCTGTATAATCACCCGACCGGCCTTTTCGTCTGTCCCTTTTTGGAGGAAATAGGCCGGTTGCAGGATTAGTTCGAAAAGCGCGGTTTGGGCCGGTCCGGGGCGGACTGGTCTAGTGCGCGGGGTATCGTTATAAATATAGGAACGGACTTTTTAAAAAGGCCGGAGGGGAGCGGGGCGGTCCGGACCGGTCCCTAGTGCGCGCCGTGCTTTAATGTGGGAAAGTAATATGGTTACAGTATTCAATACAACTTATCTTTACTAATAATGGCCCGATGATGATGGCTTTTTGTTTTGTAGGGAATTGAATTACGTTTCAAATGATCATTTGTATAATCAACATTTAATCCATTTAAATGGATCCATCCATTGGATTGTCTGCCAAAAAGCCAATACATTTTTTGATACCTCAGATTTAATTGTATTAATTTTGTTTTTACATGCTCTTTTCATCGGAGCTTTGTGTCCAATGTCATCCCGAGATATTTGGCCTTATTGGAATAGGGGATTACTTGGTTATTTATCGTAATTGGTAGATAGTTGATTTTTTTGTTAGTGAAATCAATATGCATAGATTTCGATTCATTTAGTTGTATTATCCATTTTAAGGTAGATCTATATATGCTGGCTATTGCTGTATTTAGGTTATTATTTCCGATTGAAAAAACTGCTGTATCATCGGCGAATTTGGCCGTGACGTCTTTTTCAGGTTCTGGGATATCAGCGGTATAGAGCAGAAATAGTATTGGGCTAACTTATATTTATTTATAAGTTAGAACAATTATTGGAAGAATGATTAAATATTTATTAATGATGAAAATAGGTTAAATACATATCGTCGGTCCCATGTTATACCTAAGAATGTGGCAAATTCGATTGTTTGTTTTTGTTATTTTTCGAAGATATATCTGTTGTTACAGCCTGTAGTAAAGTTACGAATCTGTCACGACATTGAAAGTGCTGAAATCGCAGTTGCATTTTTAGGAAGTTTACCATGTGAACTACGATTTTATAGGAACATATTTAATTAAAAAAAGATCTGTGCCCTATGAAGTTTTTTTCTAACAAATCATTTCATTGGTTACAGAGTATCTGTTATCTGTCTTCTACATATTGTATTTAATACATCATTTTGTGTTATTTTTCTTATTAGACGGCCTGATTAATTAGTCCCCTAAACAAACAGTGATAACAGGAGAGATAAGAGGAAGAAAGTGTAATTAGCGGGTCCGTGATATTGGAGGGGGGAGGGGAGGGGGATGAGAGCGGCCGGCGGTCTAACGAGCCCTATCTGGCTATTCAATAACGAGTTATCTCCAAGTTCCGGCTTCCTCTCAGACACCTTCCGATAAAGCTTACTAACAACACGTCCCATCTCAATGGATTGTTTCCATTTGTGTTTTTATCAAGAACGTCAGCTCTTTCCTCCTGATATTCCTTCCTACTTGCGGCGATACAAAGGGGAAGGCATGATGTACTCGTACATAAGGATGAAGTTACATACTATAACAACACAGTAATAATTAGGCCTAATGATCCCTAAGATTCAAAGCGGGTGGTAACAACGACAATCCTCCCATCTATGTTTCGGTTTATCCTTGGGAAGTTCACTCGTGGGCACAGTGCTGGTTATCGGTGAATCGGTAAAGATGAAGCGGGTTATCTTTTTAAATCCTGCTGTTAATGAACATTTAAAAAAAATATAATAATGATATTGGCAGAGCAATATCGAAATTATAACAATAATATCTTAATGATATCGGCAAAGAATTTGATATTTTAAAATATTGTCAATTCTTTTATCAAATTAAAAAAAAAAAAAACTAAACAAATCGTAAGGAGGATATCTTAATTATATCGGTATGATAAAAACAATATCTTAATTATATCGTTCTAGATTTTATTGACATAATGTTGTGTTTGAATAGAAAGACAATTATTGTTGTATCAACATTCGTAATAGATGAGTGAAAAGCTCAAATCCAAAAAAAGTTGGGGAAAATTAAAATATTTTATAATATAATTGGTAAAATTAAAATATTTATTATAGTTGGGAAATTTTAGATTTTGTCCTGTCCAACAAATTGTAACAACATCCCTACCCTACCTTCAATTCAATGTAAACCCTTTTCTCTTTCTTTTAAAGGTTAAAAATAACGATATTTTTATTGATATATCGAAATGCTATTGCGATATAGTTGAGACACAATCGATTCAATAAATATATATGGATATATTTTTTCGATATTTGCATCTCTAACTTATATACCTTCATATTCATATATTGGCTTTTCGGACAATTATTCCATCATCAAAATTCGTTTATCTTAATAAATTATTTTTCATTTCTACATATACATTATTGGCCACTTTACTGCACATTCTGTTGCTCTTGAACTTTGAATTTAATTCATCCTAAATTCATGTATTCTACAATTGTATCTTGCGTCTAAGTGATAACTCTTATGTTAGTCATTATATAAACATGCTTTCAGGTATTGAGAAGGGTGGCTTCGTTTTTTACTTCATGAGTTCAAGTTCACTCAGAAGTATTTGAAAGTTTTAAGTTAGTATGAGTTAATCATCTTATGGACATATATATGAATATATAAAAAATGGGTAATCAATTTGCACCCATATTTTAAACATAATTTCTTAGCTCTGGAAAGGATTCCATTGCCAGAGAGATTTAATCAAGAATACAGCCCGACCAGATGGAAGTTCATTTACATATTTCTTAACTCGACGCGCTCACCGCCAAAGACCAAGCGATTACCATTCTTCTCGCTCTTGCCAGATTTATAGAATTGGCTTTTAGAACAGCAAGTCTACGAAGTTTCAATTTACATTTAATCTTTTTAATCATGCAGACAACACTTGTACAGGCGACCCTCAAATATTCAATCTTCCTTCACTCCCATATCCCATTCAATGGTTTTGTGGCCCTAACTGAATTAAATTCTAAGTAATCTGAATATGTTAAAGAAATACATTTTCATATTGGGAAATGCATGCAGATATCATAATTATTCATCATTAATAAAAGTTCTGATGATCATTATATATCAACTAATTTATTTTTTATATTTCACTTACAACGTTTTGGCCCTTTAGGCCATTATCAAGGAAACACCTTAACGGCTTATCTTGTTTAATTTTCTTTGTCAAAATTGTGGAGATCATGATTGTGATTCACTGAAAAGAGCACTCTCTCTCTTCCCCGAACTCTTAATTGTGGTTAGTGGAAATGATTGGAGGGACGAATATTTGGCTAGTGCGCATTTCTGTCTGCACTATCTCATCGGCAAACTCACGTTGGACAAACTCTGACGAAGGATGTGATATGGCCATGATCACATTCAGACACCATTTTTTAATTTTTATTTTCATCTTTATACAGTTTAACAGGATTCGGTAGCAATGAGCAGTGAGGTAGCACTGATACCAATTTTCCTGTAATTTATTTTCTATTCCCTCTGTACAGGGTATTCTCCATTTTCTGACAGACTTCCCGGTATCGGCCCTCTTCTTCCACTTTGAGCTCCTAGGTGGTCCCACCCAGTCTTTTAACCATAAATCAACTTATTGAACCTAGAGAAGTTCACTTCACTCACCAACCGAATAAAATCTTCCTCAGTGCGGACGTGAATTCCCGTGGTTCTCATCATCCTGACCCTTAGCCCTTCGAATGCTCAACAGTCTTCGGAATGAATCTTCCTAGGACCTTCACTGCTTTATGCTAAGCTGACCTATTTACTTTGATGACGTAAAGGAGAGCTCTGTGTCGATACCAGCCTAATTTTTTGTCTGTCTGTGACGTTCCAGGACCAGGAGGGAGATGCTTACTTTATTAGATATTATCAGGATACTCACCACAACTCCTTATACAGTGATTGTGGTTGTCTTCTTAAGGCCCCAGAATGCTCCTCCCCAAACGACTTGGACCACTTTTTGTTTGGGCTGCTCTACCTGCTTGCAATGGTGCAATAAGAACACGATTTCTGTAAATAGTAAGATAGTAAATTAGTTACAGTACTATAGTTGATCCTATCCTAATGTGTAAAGTTCACATGCTCAATATTGGTAATATTGATTGAACTAGGCTAGATGATCCCTTTTCCTGGCTTTCCGTCTCGCTCATAACTCTCAAAAGTTAAATCTTAAATTAATTTAACTGCCTTTCAAATTTAGGGTAAATTTATCTTGTGGAATGAAATGCTAATACTTATGAAGTTGAGATAGGAATATGATAGACTTATATTGGAGAAATTAGCTAACCCAGTTGATACAAGCTCTAGTGCGCCATTGATTGTTAGTAGTTTCTGTTCAAAGTTGTTATCCAACTACCCAACATATATGTGCTGATGGATACATTGAATAGCATTCAATGTAAATTCCTCATATTATGTAATTTTCATTCACTCAAGGAAGTTTAACAGTTTAATGAGCAATTATATATTTGTTTTTGATAACCCAAAAATCTTGGATAATGAAAATGAAACAAAAAATAGAAATAATGCTGAGAATATGAAATCAAATGCAATAAATTTTAAGAGTCATAATTAATTATAACTAAAACAGTCCAATAGTCAAACACATAATAAATAAATAAGTAGTAGATTTTTATTAAATAGGAAGATAATAATAAATAGAGTTAGACTTTTGTTGACATATATGATATACATATACATGATATGTTGACATTAAGCAACAGCAGATTATGCATTAGTACAAGGTTCAATCCAATTAGGTCAGTGTGACATCGATATAAGTGACAATCCCCATGTAAAAATTTAAAAATTAATTTTAAAATTGGACTTATAGACAAAATAATAATTTATGGACAACATATATTTAGGAAACTACTGTCAACGATTAAATATGAGAAAAATAGCAATTTTAAGGTAATAAATTATAGTTCTTGAATTGATAAATTAAAAATGCACAATAATATTTTAAAAAACGTATAGTGTTATTATTGAATTGTGACATTTTTAGAAAAAAAATAAAAAATCCTGATGAAGGAAGATTTCGAAACGCCGGTTTGATGAAATAAAATAATGAATGTTATACAAAAATAAAAATAAATATATATATTGAAGAGAAGGTTTTGTTTTCACAAAAAACATTGTAACGTAAATTCTTTTTTTCGGGTACTCTTTATATTCGATTTAATTATTGGCCAGGGATTCTTGCCAGTCTTGAGAGGTAATTAATTTTGATTCGGTTCCGGCTTACGAAAATTAGGGTGAAGCCGACCATCTTACGGTCGTCGGAACAACTAGATCGCAAGCCACGCTATCTGTAGGATGTAAAGGAAAGTAGAGGGTTCTAAAATCCAAAATTAAAGTCCACATGGGCGAAATTTTTACTTAGGTTTTTTAAAATATCAATGGCTGAGTAGTTTCAAGAAGCTGTTTCCCTGAAAAAGAGGAAAGAAGAAATGTGAGAGAGGAACAGGAGGCCTGCAGTCACTAATTACCAGATTTTTAATTCAAGAAGAATATCTACCTCAGTAAGTCCCATTCATCTTTCTCCTTATTTTCTTTTTATACACATCGCCCAACCCTTCAACATATTCACCGGCAGTTCAACATTATCAAATTGATCCAGGAATCAAAATTACTCTAACCCATAAATTAGTGTTCTACTTTTGGCTTCCCCTCTCTTCTTATGTAAATTATAAAATATATTAGTTCGTATTTTGTTTGGTTTAAACACCTAGTCTTTTTTTTTCCTACAGTCCACTTCCCTCTTTCTTTTTTTATGCCGATTAAATTTCAAAAGGAATTAATGTTTGACCATTAAGTTCAAGGCATTAATTCCGAACAGATTCTAAGATTTATAATACTAGCTTTTAGGCAGACTGTAGCAAAGTAGTTCAACTTAAACGAAAATTATAGCTGAGAGGGAAAAAGGGAGTAAGGTAGTGATGAGAACTGTAATTGAAAATTATTCTTCTTGAATTCAGGGGTTTTCTAAGTTTAATTCTAACAGTTAATTTCTTTTGATTCATTGTGTCGCACTGATTTTAAACTTTCTTCTTTTCAAACGAACGGACTTAAGAAAAAGTTAAAATGGCTTGAAATATATGTACAATCAAACATTTATAATATGTCTATTTATTCCTTTATTTAAGGAGATGGTCTATGGAGCAGTCAAAATAAAACAAATAATAGTGTAAATTTATTTAATATATGCCTACGTTTGGCTATTATAATATTTTATTAATTACCTTATTATTTATACTGTAATGTAATAAATTTTATATGATAATTAACCACCACTGTTTTTTCCTCACTATTACTGCATGCTATTGGTTTTTGTATTCTTTTTGTTTTATGACCTTTTATTACGTATGTTATTTTATTTTTAATATTCAGTTTCAGATTTAAGCCGTTGATTTCTTTAATATTACTTGGTATCGAGCAATGTTAAGCGTCTGTAGAGCTAGATTGGTTGTTGAGGCCCATGTTAGACCAACGGATGAAGTAAAATGAATTAAGTTTAGCTATCTCTTGGGCGGGGCCTAATTCATCCAAACGTGTTGAAGTGTGTACGGCAGTGTTGGCCTAACACATGTTAAAGGGTCTATTCACGACCAACATGATTAGTCAACATGGATATTGAACGACCATGTTTTTTTATATCTGCAGAGAACTACCATATAGCCTGTTCACGCAATGAAGCATGCATATTTTTTCTGCTTATATTGCGAGTTTTTCGAGCACTCGTTCTTTGCTGTGCGATTGCTCATATAATTTTTCTTGGAAAGGAAAGAACGTCTAGCGTGAGCTAGAGTGTGAAAAACACACAGTTTTACAGGAGCGAACAGTTGTTCCGATGGTTTGAAGTTATTATCGGTATTTTTTGGTGATATAGAAGTGGATATTATAAGAATAATAATGAAAATTTATAAAATGAAGGTATATAAAAATGAAAAGAAAGATTAGTATAAAGATTAGTATACCTTCTATGTATTTTTTTTTTCTGTGATTACTCTCTATTATTTCATATCTTTGACTTTTGTTGTTACAAGTATAAGCTGTTGTAAGCTCCAATTCTGCTTTAAAGTACTCACGAAAGAGCGTACGTCTAAAGAGCCCTTTCCCACAGGAATGCTGGAGCGACTAAACTCATGCAATCCCGCGTGCTTTCCTTTACTGTCCGACACCTTCACAAACTCACACTCTATATTTCGGGACTGTGCTTTTCACGCGGGGAAGAGTGTACATGTCTTAATGTACACGGCTTAATGCCGAAATTAATTAACAATTCACTTTGTTACCTCCAATTTTCCTCGAAAATTTTAAAAAAATGGTTAATAGTTTCGCAGAGCTACTGGTGGGTGTGGCCTCTTGACAGGTCGGCTAATGTTTTTGATACGGTCTGTAGATCAAATTTTTTAGCTGTTAAGACGGCCATTGACGACCTCTATCACTTTTTTTGTTATTATATATTTAATTTTTATCTTTCTTTTGAAATATCATTGATTCCACCTTCTTTTTAATCTTTGTGAGGGGATATCAGCTTGATCAAATTTCAGTTGGCCATTATTAACTTGTTTATACTTTATTTGCCTCTTGCATTTTAAATTTATAATTTTATAAGCTATTTCATTGAAATTATGGGGTTATGGTTTATTATTCGTGTGGTTATAGAATTTGTTTATTTTTTACAACTCTGCCAGGTTATATTTATTTATAAATATTATTATATTTATCTTTTCTTTTTTAAAATACTTTTAGTATTTGTAAGTATATTTTAATTATCTTTCATTTTATTCCTCTTAAGTTTTTAGCATCAAACTTTAAAAATTTATTAAAATAGTTAAAGGGCCTGAAATTCTATATACCTCTCAACTAGGATCCATAAACGAAGATCTCATTTTAGAATAAATAAATACCTTATCTTAAATTATAAAAGCTTTAAAGCCAGGTATAAATCATTTACAATCTTTATCTAGTAAAAGTAAAATAATTATACGAAACACCAAAAATTCTATCATAAATTGTTAATATAGATAAACTATATTAAATAATATTACAAGGTTGGAGTAATTGGATTTCTGATATCGATATCGATGACTAATCTTACTCGGAGTAGACTCGGCATTCGATGTACAGACCGTGCCAAAAAACATTCGTTAGCCGACCTATCAATAGGCCACGCCCACTAGTAGCTCTGCGAAACTATTACAAAAAAATGCAAAAGAGCTCAACAAATTAATTTTGACATTTTGTCTCATAATTTCAACTCTCGCTCGCTTAAAAACGGAGCTGCCAATTTAAAAAAATCATTAGAATCAAAATTGTAGGTAATTTATTCTTCTTTAATTTAGTATAAAATTAATATTAGAATTTATTCGAATAATACGTGGTTTTCAGATTATGAACAAAAAAAGAAAAAAACAATTAAAAAAAATATATATTCAGGGAAAAAAAATTGAGGTAAAAAGTTGAAATTCTTAATCATCACCCCAAAAACATTAATGAGCATATTTTCAGATCTTCTCCACAACTTTCCATATAAAAGTACCATAAATCTGAACTACAGACAGCTACCTCAAAGAAATATTGTTAGTAACTTTTAATAGTTAGTAGGAGTATGTTTTCCGACTCTGGAATAAGTTTTTTGTGTACTGAATCCTACTAAATGTTTTTCCATAGAAATACAAATTTACATAATGATCTCTTTTTCCTTAATAAAAGACACGGAATGAGGATGTGGCTGAGGGAACAGATATTCCTCAATCAGTATTGTAATTTTTCTGCTTCCTTTTTACTGAGGCTATTTGTATTTATACATTATACAGTGAACCCTTAACCTTTAGCTGCAGGTGTAGGCCGAAGAGTAATGTATGGAGAGGCTTTGAAGAGAATGGTTTCTCAGAAACCATCTTCGTTGATGTTGTAGTTGTTCTATCGTAATATTTTCCACGTTTTTTAATTACATACTTTGTATTTCCTTTGTATTATAGTTTTTATAGAATATACTGTTCATAAATATTCATTTATTTTTAAAATAAGCAAACATTGGCTTTATTTCATGTATCTGTTACTTTTCAAATATTGCACGCAGTTTCCTTAAGGGGGTCACTGATTGAAAAACGAAAAAAAAAAATGTAATTTTTTCCTCTGATTATTATTCTAGATTCATTTCTGAATTGAACAGTGTTAACCCGATGTGTTTCTGAGCTCTGGAAGTGATTTAAATTTTAATGCAAAATCCATCTCAATCTCTACACTTTTTCACTGAGAACTGAGGATTTTTTTAGATTTTCTTAATATATCTCTATAAGCCAATGTAATATATAGAAAAAATATTATTTGTAAATTTAAGTTTCAGAGAATAAATTAATATATATATAAATATAAATATAAATATAAATATATATATATTTTTATTGTATGAAATGTAAAATGTAAAGAATGTATAGAACATAGTATATTCTAATCATAAGTACATGAATTAATTAATTATTAACCTTACAAGAAAAGAAATAAAAGCTTTATTTCCATTTGGAGAAGGTTATAAACCAAACAATCCAACCAAAAACATGTTTATTTTTATAAACATATAAATTATTACATTATATTTTAAAATTATTAATTATTAATTAATCAATGATAAAAGATTTAATAAATTAGAATGATAAATTAGTTAATTATTTAAATTATTATATTTAATCTATTACTGATATAAGATCTTTGTAGTATTATTTTGGTTTTCTCATTTATTTTAATTTATTTAATTTTGGTATTTGCTTTTCTCTTGTATTTTTTGCATCTATATTTTATCGTCTGTCTTTATTTGCCAGAGTTTTTGTTTATTGCATTAAAAGATGACAAATTTTTATAATCGTAAAATAAATATTGTAACACATAAAAAAAATATATATATATATTATATATATATATATATATATATATATATATATATATATATATATATATATATATATATATATATATAATGAAAAAATGTTCATTTTAAACATGAAAAAAATGTTCATTTTAAAAATAAAAATAATGGGCTGTAATTTTACTTCAGCAACTTTTATTTTATTTTTAATTAAATTGAACTTCCTCATCTAAATCATTAGAAAAATGTTCATTCTAGTTTTTGCTCTCTCCTGAAACGTGTTTTTTTTAAATTAAGAAGTATTAGGTACTTCTTTCTTCAAATCTCCTTTACCCATCAGTTTGAAATGTTTTTCTGATGTAGCTGGATTGTCTCTGGAGCTATAGAATGATGGGATTTTCCAACAGTACAGCAGTTCATGATTTACAAATTAAATAGCAACATAAATCAATCAGATCAGACAACAAATGTAAATTTCAATCAACAACCTAGCTCACATTTATTAATCAAATATTCTCCATCAGTGGGTAGATGTAATAGATACCAGAAAAAAAAAATGCACGAAAAAATTAGTTTTAAATGGTTTTAGGCGTTTTTCAGGAAAAAAAATACCTTTGTTTATCTGGAAAAAAAAAACCTTCCATCAGTGGTTTCCTTAATATATTGCAAATTTCCTTGGTATCTTGAATAATGCCTAATTAATTTGACAATGTGGTTATTCTTTCATCGGAATCAATATAATTGTATTGTTTTTTTAAACATTATTACAGTTACCTACTTTGAATATTTTAATTTAACAAAATTTCTTAACAAGGTTTATCAGGAAGGGCTTATTATATTTGAAATAGGATATTTTGAAATAGCAGTATGTATTCAGTTATATTTACTGTATTCAGTTATTACTGAATATTAAATATTAAATATTTTAAACATAAGTGTCTAAAGAATATTTAAAAAAAAGCCAAAAAATCTAACTTCAAAAATTAAAATTCTACAGTCCTATAAAGTCCAACTTTGTAAAATTTAGTGCGCACTTGCCCCACATCACCCTACTAATTTACTAAGTATAATTAAATTTATTTTTATTTTTAAAATGAATATTTTTTCATATAATTTAAATTTAATAGAATACTAGTTTTAAGTTCTATAAAAAAAGTAACTATAAAATCTAAAAAAAAACAATATAAAATACTAACTATTACTACCCGAAGTTGGTTTATTCCATTATTTTCCAGCAATCATCTTAGTTTCTCACTCTAGTTAAACGGTGACAACTTTTCGCATCCAGATTTCACACTCTCGTGAATTCAATTTCGTAAGTGCCTCCCCCTTCAAAAAATGAGACATTGTTTTCGGCCATACGTTAGGGCGTTAGACGTTAGGGCTATGAAAGACTATCTTAAATTACCTCGAATCTCTATTTTTTCTTTGGACATTTTTTTATACAGGATATCATTATTATGTGCGAAAAGCAATGAAGTGCATAATTTAATTAAGGATTAGACGTTAATATTACTTATACTACTGTTGCCTCGTTACCTTACTTGAGGTTAAAATATAGTTTTCACTATGAATATATGTGTTACCAACACATACATTTTATTACAACTAGAAAATTGATACATAAACAAATTTTACTTAGGAATTTTAAAACCAAACATGAATAACCAAGTGAACATTTAACAGTAAAGTATTTTAAATAAAATATATACAGAACTAACCTGCTTTTGTTATAAATTATACAATAATAAGAGTCATATAAGGATTTAATATGCAATTTCAAAGGAAGTAATGTTAGCATGCACAATAATTTTTATCATAAACTCCAAAATAAATTTTAATTTCTTATATCTTATGAAGTATTTGTCATTTTTATGCAGGCTTTACCAATCCTTAAATCTTCCAGCTTTTAATATTTTACCACTTCAACCATCCTGCTGTAACTTTGCCCATCTGGAGCTATAGTTTTCTAATAAAATATTTTATTTCATTTGGTAATAAAATAGTGAATTTGAAAAGAACGAACAAAATAAAAGTTATTTCTGTGTTATATAGTGAAGCCATTCGCTACGATGGCTGTGAAATGATAAAGTTATTATTTATTAAAGGAACATCCTATTTGAATCTTTTTAATATTTTAAAAAATTAATTCAGCAGCTATCATTTATAAAAATTAGTTATTAGAACTAAAATTGAGTTTATAGCCGTCAGTCAGTTTTTCACTTCATAAATGTAAATAGGTCACCAGTATTATTTAAAATGGCTGTATGGTCGGAAGGCTTGATGGTAAAGGGATTTTTGTTCTGGAGGGAATTTATATAATTAAATAATTAACATTAGTAAAGAAATAGTATATACAGTGGAGTCATACTTATACGAATATCAGAGGCAATTTGAAATTCTTCGTAGTAACTCCAGCCAAATCGTTTGGCCAATAGTTTGTCACTGCTGTGGATCGGAGTTTGCGGATTTGATATTGGCATTGCGTTCCATCCACACTAGTGACACACTGTTTGCCTAATGGGTTTCCCATTTTCACCTAAATATTGGATTTTTTAATTGTTACTACTTAAAAGTTGACATTGAAATAATCATTGATTCATAACTTGATAACTTTTGGTTCTTAATTGGATTTATTGTTTTGATTCGTATTTTTTTCTGCCTAACTTTTGTTTTTAAATCGAGTATTTTCACAAAAATTTGGCAAACGATTCATCAAATGATTTGCCATGTGTGTGGATGCCCCATTTGTACTTTCACATTTCAAACTTCGCAAACATTGGTCAAGTTGTTTGACAAATGATTTGCCACTGGTGTGGAGCCGGCATGAGTGAATGATTCGTATAAGTGAATAGGGGCAGGTTTTTTTGTGTGGGTGTTTTTTTTTTTAAATAAAAAAATATTCTTAGCAAAAAAGGACATGTAATAATTATTCACTTATGCACGAAACAATTTTATATCTTGCAAAAAATAATTGGAAAATATTTTTTATAGGTACTTATAAAGAAGACCAGAACTCGATATTCTCAAATAAAACAAAAAAATAACATGAAATCAGGAAACAATATGGAAGGTATGTTAATTGAGATTTAAAAATTCTATAATCTAATTTTTCCACAAGCTACGTTGTGTATAACTCGTTCACGTCATCTTTAGAACAGACGAAACGCACAAATACCTCGAATAAGTACGCACAAATACAACGCACAAATACCTCGCCGCTACCGTTGGGATAAATGTTGGTGGTGCCACTCACTGGCTCTTCGTCTTCTAAACATAGGAGATCGGGATCGTTTGAGATTTCTTCAGGTTTTTTCTGGGTAACTTTAGCTATAATTTCCTAGTCACTTCGGGATGTGAAGACAGAAAGGTTGTTGTTCAAAACTCCTGCGGTTCTGTGAAAATTAGATTACTCAAAGAGTTCTGCCACGGCAGTTATCCTCTCATTCGGGTTGCCATCAACCTTTTTACTTCCTTGTAAGAAGTAAAGGAAGTATTGTAATCGCGAAAATTTTCGAATTTCAGATTTCGATGGAAATATCCATTTTGACCATCCCTGAATCCATTTTGTCTAGTTTCGTCGTGGCATCCGTACGTACGTTCGTACGTTCGTATTTCGCATAACTCAAAAACTGTTAGCTGTAGAAAGTTACAATTTTGTATTTAGGATTGTCCTAAAATCTAGTTGTGAACCTCCCTTTTTGGTTACTGCTTGATTATCGGAAGTGGTACTTTACTTGAAGGCCATAATTGATTTTCATCAAAAATTATATTAAAATATTATACAAAACCTCTCAAATTTAGTATTTATAATTTATATTAGAAAACCGGAAGCGGTAATTTACTTGAAGATCATATTAGACTTTCATCAAAAATTATATTAAAGTATAATGTAAAACATCTCAAATTTGCTAAATAGGACTTTTATATCGATATAAATGTATTTAATAGATTTTGGTTAAAATTCGTGAGCCGAAAAGGGTACTTTACTTGAAGGTCATAATAAGCTTACATCAAAAATTATATTTAAATTAAAAGAGAAATGATATGTTTCAGTAATAAAGGTTACTAACGCAATTTGGTTTCCAATCCAATTAAACATTTTTATTACTTGTTTTAAGTGTTAAAATAGAATGTAAAATACTAGTTTTCCTCCCCATTTTTTATTGTTTTATTGTTGTCACGGAACATGGAGAAATATCTTGGAAAAGTTACCTACTGAAGGAAAACGACATATAATAACGGAATGAGACCACCAGTAACAAGAGTGTGTGGTTTTGTGTGTGTGTGTGTCAATAGATGGATGTCGGGACGCCGAATGTCAATTATCGGAAACTAGTTACCAAATTCAGTATCACGTTTTGAGCCACGGATTTATAATTTAATAGGCGTACAAGGAAGTCATGTGTTGCCCACATCAAATATTTTAATTTCTGACACAGTGGAACAGACCGGCAATACCGGTTCGATTCATGGAAAACCAAGTGGAAGCAAACACCTTCAAGGACCTATAAGCAAGAAACATTTCGTTCAAAAGCCGTATAACTGAATAATAATTATACTTGGGGATCGAATTTTCCTTCGTATAACTGAATTTCGTATAAATGAATAATTAATTACATTGGACTAAATGGAGTTTTATCGGGGAATGGTAATTCCTTCTTATAACTGAATATTTCTTATAAGTGAAACTCCACTGTATATATAAATATATCATATATGATAGCGAAAGATGCTGCTAAAAAATCTTACTCCCACAGCATCCCTTAAAGGACGCCATAAACAACAATTCATAAACAATAGTTTTCGACAAACATTCTTAAAAACAATCTCAGCCCCTGGCATGAATCTAAACAACTTACAAAAGCTATCTGACACCTGGAGTCGCCCAAAAATCTATATCGATAAATCTCTTGTTTTTACTTCAATACAAACGAAAATTCCTAATGAAAGAAAAATTTATTTTTTTGGAGCTATCAAACAAATATAAGAACTATCGAGTCCTTTATACAGATGATTCAAAAGCAGTGGACAATGTGGGATGTTCAGTTATAACTGAAAGGGAGAACTACTATACAAGCTTCCATGAACCTGTTTCGTGTTCTGTTCTGTTATGAGCGTACTGAAAGCAACTGCAAAATCAAAAAATCAAAGAAGTTAATAATTTTTATGTTTTACATTAATGGTGGGAATTAGCTTTTGCATATGCAGATGACATAAATATTCTTGGTAGGTCTAAACGTTCACTAGAGAAAGTTTTTCTTGACGTTTTGCGAGCTACTCAAGAGATGGGTCCGACAATTAATGATTGATTGAAAGACCAAGTATATGCGTGCTAGTGGCACTAATGCAACACAAGCCCGTTGAAGGATTCGTGGAGTTAGGACCTTTTAAGTTTCAGAAGATCGACCAGTTTACGTATCTAGGCTCGATTGTTAGCTGCAAAAATGATATTTCCGTCGAGATAAATAGATGAATTGTCAGTGCCAACAGAAGTTATTTTGGGCTCCGGAAACAACTCACAAGCCACGACCAGAACAAGATATTGCTTTACAAGGCGCTGATCCGTTCTGTTCTCGTGTACGCTCTAGGGACGTGGATCCTGACCAAGGCCAAGGAGAATGAAATTCTCATCTTTGAAAGAAGGATTCTCCGAAGAATATTTGGTCCTGTCAAGGTTGTTGACAACTGGAGAAGAAGAAAGAATTTCATGAAACTTATATAGCCTGGGCGACTTCGCTGGGCTGGCTCGGCGTTGCTCAAATTAAGAATGAAGATACACCAAAACGTTTCTTGGATGGAAACCTTTTCCGAATCAGAGGTAGAGGACGGCCTAGACTCAGATGGAAGGACTGTGTGTCCTAGCTTGTGAAGACTTTTCTGAAAGTCAGAAACTGGAGAACAGCGCCACTCGACCGGAAAGACCTGACAAAAGATCAGTGAAAAGGCCAGGGCCCACATCGGGCTGTAGCGCCTTGGAAGAAGAAGATTAATCGTGGGAAAAAATAAACAGTCTTCATACATGGTAACAGGAAAGCTGATGCTGCTGCTAACTTAGCTCGACGTCAAAATGCTCCAGAAGCCACAATAATTGAGAGCATTCACAAAGAAGACTGGATACGTCAGTTGATCTCACTTCAAAGGAAAAAATGGAATGAAAATGGGGTTTGAGTTACGCAAAACTTAAAGAAATTAAAAATACTGCTCCCGGTAGAAAACTTTAACTCGAAGATCTAGACGGGAAGAAATCATTCTCTGCGTCTGTATTGCGGGTTTTCCCCTGGTTACCTAATGCAAGGACTGGAAGCCCCGAAGTGCATCCATTACGAAACTACAAGTTAAACGTATCGATTATTAAACTAGAATGAACAACCTTCTCTGCTCTGAGGCAAAATCTGAATTTGGTTACGACAATGAAAGAAATCCTCCAGGATGACGAACACTCGACAAGAAAAATTTTGATATATAACATAAAATCAGAATTTTACAATATGGTTTAATAATAGTAACTTAATACGCCAATGACCCTTATATATATATATATATATATATATATATATATATATATATATATATATATATATATATATATATATCCTGTAGGATTTCTATGTGTGTGTGTATATATACCTGTATATTTATACCCATACAAACAGGAAACTTACATGACAGGGAGGAGTGGTGTCGTGCCTCAGGCAGCTCTGTTAACGTCGACTGCATCGCCATGAGGGCTCCCTGCCAGCATCTAATCCATATATATCATTACTCAATACAATCAACCCATTTAAGCATTAAATAATTTATTAATAACATAATTTTTAATAATTTACTTTCCTTTTTTTTTCTTTCACATTGCATTGTTTTTCTGGTTTCTTCAGGTTGTCGTTTACAATCGAAAATAAGACTGAAAACATTGAAGAACTTTTTATGTAATGTGTTTTCGGAATCTGCAGAGCTATCCATATTCACAATGATATGCCAAGCTGAAGTTGCTTTTTCCTGACAATCACCGCAAGTACTTCCTTGCTTCATTCGTTTATTTTTTAATGCAATCCTGTCGCCCTCATTATTCCTTGCAATTCCTTCAGTTCAAATCCGAAATTCCCTCCCGTAATAAATGCTCCAATCCTTCCGATCTTTTTATCCTTTACCATAAAACTTGTATTTGACGAATCCATCATTGATTATCCACTTTTTGTCCGCAATGCTCCCCTCTTCTTTCTACATTTAAATCTCGGCTCTTCGTCAATCTCCTGTTTTTCTAACAATCATAATATCGTTCTTCCCTGAAACAATAGAATGTAGATAATAATTTAATTTCATTATCGTTTTAATTTATTTGTTTATTTTTTATTAGATTGTATTTGTCATACTAGCGTAAATATTTTACATAGATAATTATATGAAGAAAAATATTAATATTTTGATGTTTCATAAGGGAATCCCGTTATGTTAAATGATAACGGTCGACCTTTTTCGGCCTATATATCATTTTTCTACAAATTATTTTAAGGAGTCATCAGTTCCAGGATAAATAAAATGTTTTCATATTATTTCAAGTTATCAATCAGAACAGCTTCCTAAGATTCGTTAACCGAGACGTTCCCTTTTTTCTCGTTTTTACGCTGATTTAAAGTGGCTTGGCTTTTCCTTTAATATTTTCTTGGCTCATTACTTAAACATAGGCTTAAAAATCATCGCCTTTCCTCTACCATCGAAATCTTCCAAACGAAGCCCTTAGTCCACTCTCAGCCACTAGATTCAAGCCTTCTGAACTTTATATCCCTTTCCGTATAACTGCATCATTTCGACAATCCTTTGTTTCCCGGTTTTTCCGGTCCGCCTCTCTTTGGAATTTTCTTCCTCCTATAATCCGCCATGCTCTTTTCTTAGGCACATTCAAAACCCTCCTAATCCAGTAACTCCTCACAATGCAGTCAGGCGCTAGCTTGTGATCCAGTTTGGATTCAGTTAAGGATTTTTTTATATTGTATTTTTTATTTTAATTTGTTTATTGCTGGTTTGTATTTTTGGATGAATTTTATCAGATTAATTGTATTCGTGATTATAAGGAGTTTGCTGTTTATTTTTAGTTAAGACTTATATTTTAAAATAGGTACTTAATGACAGAGCTCTGCTGCTCAGGTTTTTTTTTCTTTTCCGTACCCCTGTGTTATTACTATCGTACACTGTCTCAGAATAAAGTTTTTCCCATTTCTAACATAAAATGCAAATATTTGAGATTTAAATCTTATTTACAACTAAAATTCGATAATAATCTTTATAGTTATATATATTGGTATGCTAAAGTTTATTAGTAATATCATAATCTGCAAGTCATTATAATTAGCCTAGAGTTGTTCAAAGTACTTTTAAGAGTTTTGTTTTTATACATAATTAAGGAAGTATATTAAATGAGAGAAAGAAATACTTCATTTACAAGCGATATCTATATACATTGGATCGCTACCGAATAAATTATGCTGTTGCGATCTTTTGTGCTGTTCAGTGATAAGTACTAGCCTATTTTCGGTTTGATACTTTTTTTATCCGCCCTAAGTAGAGGTTTTTGTAAAAGATTATCCGTTGAAGAGAAGGCAATCTGTTCATGAAGAGGGCGATGTGAGGAGGGAACCCATCCATCAGCAGCCATCGCACGCTCCTGTCAACATTTTCAATTAGCAGTCGCTCACGATAGCAGTCTCTTGGCTTCCTAACAACTTGCCGCTTATCTCCTCTCACGGCAGCTCTGTCATAAATCGCCTTTCCATCTCTCCTTTCATCTTATAAATACATAAATAGAATATTTTGTATAGTTCAAAAAATTTAAAATCTTCGGAGCATTGGTAAATAATTAATGCAACACGCAAGTTTCTTAACTGCTTCTTTCTCTTGGATTGTATTTTAATTGTTTTCAAATTTGGCACACTTTTGATATCTTATTCGACTGACCTGATATCTTCACATATGTCACGGGTCTCTACTAGTACTTGAAAATGTAACAGACAATGGTCATCAGAAGTCAGCACTATTCTCTCCCTTCTGGATTTTCAGTCTCTGTTGGCTCACTTAAAACCGAAAGGTTTCTCCTCAGTACTAGTGGATTCAATGGGGAGCTTTCGGCCTGAAGCCTCCCCAAGAACAAATTTTTTTTTACAATGGTCCTTTTTGGTTCCTATTATTGATATGAGCCAAATAATTCAATAAAATATTCAATAATTCAATAAAACAATCACAATATGTTCTAAACTTCGAGATACACAATGATTTGGAAAAAATAAATGACTTTTTCTTTTTGATTTATGTAGCATTTAAAAAAAAGAAAGATTATTTTTGTTTCTTTGTTTAAAATACGTTACTGTTATTATACTGTGTTCTGTAACGGATACATTATTCAACTCTTCAAAGTATCTTGCTTAAAATTATATCAATTTTTAACAGTTCAAAGAATAAAGAAATACAATTGAGGGAGTTGCGCCTATCTAAATGATGGGCTAAAAACTATTTCAGTTACTAAATGTAAGCATCCGCCAAGAAAAATATAAATAATTTATTCCTAAAAACACTTCTATTGTAATACACAACAATGCTCTTTGTTGATACTCACACTTGATACTCAACAATTTTTGATGATTTAATTTCACTGTATCAAACCATAAAAATTTTATCAGTGACCTTCAGAAATTTTCTGGGGAGGCCCCTCTCTTGCTATGGTGTATTTCTATCTCCCGGTGTTAGCTCCCCTCCTCCAAAATTAAATTCTGGATCCGCTATTCCTCCTTAGTAAACTTGGACCTGATGATATTCTAATGTTCTTTGCGTTTCAAATATAGTTTGGTTTTACCCTTACCAATCCAAATCGCTTGAGGAAAAATCATTGCCAATTGGATAAGGAGGCTTTACTCTATTTCCGAGCGTTTTACAAAATTTCTATATTGGAAGGGATTGCGCCGTTCATTTACAGAGTCTTGGCCGGATGTTCTCGCGCCGTCGTGAACCCGCTCGGACACCAGGAATTTTTTGCCTTCCTGCACAGCTTCCATCAATCAAATGGGCTTTAATGAGTATCGTTGGATTCCTCATGAGCTACTCTTTCCAAACATATACTATTTTTATATTTTGGATGCAGACGACACATTCGGAACTACAATGCCAAACTGTATTCCGAATTCGGTTAACATTAGGTTTTTGGATTACCTAAACTAAAGTAACAAATTCAAGTAAAAAAAAAAAAAAAATCTACTGAGATGCACTAGAAAGAATATAAAATATATTTTTTCTCCTAACCCTTTCTCCACTCTCCTCATCACTCAACATACTTTCAAGCCTAGAAGAGTCCCCTCCGCGCTTTTCGAGCCATTGTACACACATTTTTGTATGCCAAAATTCTAATACTTTTACCATTTGACATGATTAAGAATAAAATAATAAAGATAAGCAATAATCGTCAATCCAATCCTCCACAAGATCTAACTAACGAATAACCATGCACTATAATTTTAATTTGCATATTCTCTGGATCACAGAACTTATCGGGGCTTTCTAACTTTCTAATTTTTTTAATCATATTATCTAGATCGATCCATATTGATATCTCAGTTGCTTCGATTGTACCTTATCTTGCATATTTCAGATAAAGTCAATATATCTAATGCTCTTAGATATTCCTTATACCGAGACTCGAGATGAATCTTTCCAGAGATAAATACTGAGGTATTGGAAAAAAAATAAGCAATTTAATATCGGTATGAAAGATAGAAGTGAAGATGAAGGATGATGCGGAGACGGAATGAGAAGATAGGACGGAGCCAATCAAAGGGGCCGATGAATGGGAGGTATCTATATCAACCCCCTCCTTAAGCCGTTATCTCTCGTCGCCTCTTTATTCCTCTTATCCAATTTCTCCCCGTTTCTTTCACCCTGTATAGACTTTATGTGGGCTAGAATTAAGCAGATCCTAATCTCAAATCCGAATTAAATCCTGAAAGGAAATCACATCTGATTGGCTCTGGTTAGATAAAGGGTTTTAAATTAACTTAAGATAGACTAATTGAGTCCAAGAGGGTAATGCTCTATTCTGGCAAAAATCCACTTTCTAGTGCAGAACGGGGATTATGAAATTGCTTATACCTAAATTTTATATGCTCAATAGATTCCTGAGAGAAAATAATGAAACAAAATTTATATTACACCAAATTATATCTTACACGAATGAATCTATCGACCACAGATCACCACTAATGGTACTGGATTGTAGTTTTAATTATTAGGGACTCTTGTATCAATTCACTATTTAACTAGACTAAATGATGGCATAGGGTTTCATTTATGGCATTAAGCAACGCATAAACATAAATCTTATTCATTGAGGTATTTAGGATGATTTACTGATAAAAATATATATAACAATACCAACATGATATAGAGATTAACTTAATTTCTAAGATTTGGTTCAAGCACACAATTTGCAATATAATTTATTTAAACATAGCCTTATTACTTGTTCTTTAATGACTAATGTATAAGGCGGTGGGTTCGGTTTTCATTGTTGTTTTCATCCCTTCTATCCAGAATTGTTCTAGCAGCTGTGGACTTCGCTCTTCCTCTTTCACGTAGCCTATGATAACTAGATACATGTTAATTGATATATGTTATAATGATAATTAGCGAGCCTGTTCCTTTTTTTCCTCTTTCCAGGAACGTCTTCGGCGATGCATCGCCAATAACGACGATGCAATCGCAATACGGCTATTTAGAAGATATAATTTTTAAAACCTACTGAAATAAAATTGTTTTGGATATACCTTTTGAAAACAAAACAATTTTTTTCTAGAGACAATTTATTTTTTATAAGGCTTCAAAATTGTCTGCTATTTCTACCTCATCCTGCACCAATCATAATAAATTGCCGCCTGCATTTTTACACTATTTATATTTATTCCTTACAATTAATGAGATAAATCAATAATAGCCAATGAGATATGTTATAATCTATGTTATATGTTATTCTTAACCATCATCCAGACAATTTCCTTCTTGATTTATGATATTATATTTTCTAAACATAGTAGGCATGATTATCGGATAATTAATGTCCTTAACTTTTATTTTTCGAAGGTTATATTATTTTATTCATATATGAGAACTTTTAGAAAATTTAAGAACTTTCAAATTTCTTGCAATTTCTTTATTTTAAGATTATTTTTTATTTTTTTAATTTGACAGTATACGGAAGATAATAAAGCTATAATTAAATAATTAAGAAGTTATAAGAAATTTGAAGATTTTTTAAATTTCCTAAATGTTTATCATATATTAATGCCCTCATCATTTGATCAATAAACGCTGGCTTATCAAGGTTTATTTCATCACTTTGAAAAATTAATGTCGATACCTTCACAGCTCCTACTGGCACCATTTAGCAGGTGAGAAAAAAGAAATTAGCAATATAAGGCCATAGATTTCAGAAATCTACTATTGTACTTTCTGGTTTCCTTTGCAAACTTTAAAGGTGATTGATTGATTGCGTTTATTGTCATGCTCCACTTCCTGACTTGTTCCCGTAATAATTATTAGTACTATTACCATTGCTGGTCAGATCTCGGTAAGTCAATAATTTTCTGATTATTAATAATTCAAATTAAATAATTAAAGTCAATTTTTTTTTTGTTGGATTTGAGATGTATCTATCTATCTATTTTGCAGTATGTTCTAACATCCGTGCTGTTGTGGTCAATGGGGTGTATTTTTTGACTTACCATCCCACGAATAATTAATATTCAATCTTTGACCTGACAGCACTAGCGGATTCAAGGAGGAGGTGCTTTCAGACTGAACACAATAAAAAAAAATTTTTACATTGTTACATTTGAGCGGAATAACTAAACGATTATAATATATTATCTTCAAACATCATAATGCATAGCAAAAATAGCGGAGTTAGTGTAGGCCTAAAATTAAATTTTTCGTGTTGTAACATTTAAGTTAACTATTTGCGATAAATTTGTATTAGCTTTTCTCACTCGTCGACGCCTTGCACGGCAAAGGGTGTCTGTCTCAATGATGGATTAAAAACTACTTCAGCTGCTCATTGTATGCATGTGTAAAAAAAAATTCTCCCTAAACATTGTGGTTCCTGTAATTAACGTTATTAAAAAAAATAAAATATAATAATAATAATAATAATAATACAAGTACACTTTAAATTGTGTAAAAATCGCAGTTTTGATGAGGGACCTTAAAAAATTTCTCTGAGGAGGACCCCCTTGGTGCTATGAGATATCTCTATCCCCAGACCCTCGGTGTTAGGTCCCCCAAAAATTAAATCTTGAATCCGCTACTGCCTAATAGTGTTTTCTGTTTATTTAATTTCGGGAAGTTTTTGTCGTGTCTCTGTTCTGTTGAGTCGTTATACTTGGAAAAGAAACATTGAATTAGCTCTTTTCTTTGGTGCTGGTTATTCAATGAAATCATATTAAAAAATAACCCTATGAAAATTTTTAAGTTATTTGAGCTAAAATGAGCCTAACAAGAAGACTATTATATAACGATGTAATACAGAGACGGTGGGTGACAGAGCGGTTATGGTGCGGGGCAGGTGGTACCCATTGTGGCCTCGTTATGCATCGGCCTAATGTTTGGGCTACCCCCGCTCTCATGTTCATCGCCTTTCATTTATAACCTCCTTGTAACAATGCCTTACAGATTCTGTCACCCTTTATGTCCTATGATGTGCTGCTTTTTATCTCCTGACAATCTTAAATTTCTTCAATTGAATATTAATCACAAAGTATGTTGTATAGCACCTATTATCGATTGTGTTTCATATATCAATACTTCATATATCAAACATTCATTGATTTTCTTTTATAAGGTAGACTGGATAAAAAAATATATATCGAAATATTAGTTTAATTTTTACATCTATTATTTACGTTTGTGAACAAAACATTTTGTGATTAGTTAAGAAGAATTCTGCTTACATTAAGGGACCTATACAGTTGTTTAATTATTATTTGAGTATTTATCAATCGGTGATAGATAGAAAAACAACTTTATTCTGGGGCAAAGTTCCTTTAGAATAATAAATATGTATAATATAATAAATATTATATCTAGCCAAAAGAGCTATTAGCTAAGAAATGTGTTCTATGTTATAGCGAAAAATTCTAACTAATCTAACTGATTAAATTAATTGACAATTAAATAATTATATTTGACTGAAGAATTGTACACATCAAGAAGAGAAGGTACACATCAACCTAGTACACATCTATAAAGACTTCTTTAGTCACTTTTGATGATGAGACAATCGAATATTGGATTCATTAATTTATTTCATTTTAATTTAATTTAATATGGATGAAAATTTTTCTATTGAGCTTTTTTCTACGCTCATTATTTATTTGTTATTGAATTGTTTTTTTTTACAATAAAATATTCAATAGTTGACTGTGATATTGAAATGAAATCAAATAAAATAGTAACGATTATTATAAAAAATATGGGTTGAAATAATTATATTATTTTATAAGCAAAATGATTAGTATTATAAAACATAATTAATTAATTGAAAATTACAATATTATGCACTGAAAATTATTATAGTTATTTAAACATTATCGTTAATGTCATTATTATTGATAGTATATCACACTGGTATTAATTTCCTTTTTTTTATTGGGGTTTAATGTCCTTTTCTATTCCATTAAGGCAAACAAAGGTTATCCTACAGGTTAACAATTTATTCTTACCAGAGTGGGAAGGTCGAGATTCAAACGTGGGGCCGCTTCGAAATAAATGTAATAGGTAACAGGTAATGTAAAATTTCAACGGATGTATGCGTTCCAGAGCTGGAAAAACATATTTTCAGCCATTGGTCTGTATGTTTGTCTGAGACACGATTATCTCTTTTTTTTTTTACATTAACTGTTTTCGAATGGAACGTTTCGAACTCATTATAATTATTTGCTTTTATGTTTTATCTGCTTTGTTATTTACTACTGAGCGAACTTGAGCGTTGGGAAAAACTATATTCACAACCAGCTAAGGTCTAGTCACAGTTTACCTGCTCATAAAAATCCATTACCTTATATTTCATCAATTAAGCTCACCTTTTTAAGCGACGGTCCAGTTTACTTGGTTCACCTTCCTATTATACAATTGTACATACACCATATTGTAACGTTCTAAAATTAATACTATTTTTGGAGAGAATATATTTTCTTATATATTTATTTTGAAAAAAATAGTCAGTTTTAACATTGATACAAGCTTCGATAGATCCTGCCTAGTTATTAAATCGGAAAGGACTATATTAACGAGTAGACGGACATTTGATTAGACCTGTGTATACATTTATGTAACCTTTATATATATGTATGTATTATTGTTGTATATATTGTAATATGAAATAAACTGTAAAAATCTCTGTATTTAAATAAAGAAATAAAGAAAGGCCAAAGCCTACTAGAAACCCTCGCACATGGTGGACTTTGAAATAAAAATTCTAATCTTAAAATACCTTCGGGTAGTAAAAAAAAATTGTATGTACCTCTTTATATATCTATGTATTATTGATGTATATATTGTAATGTGAAATAAACTGTAAAAATCTCTGAGGAGAGAAAAAAAATTGTGTGAAAACGTCATTTGTTAATAAAATTGGAGATTAAGAAAAAAAAAGTGTAAACACGTGAAGGTATATTGCCGTTTCGACAAATTTATTATTATTTTATGTCCCTAGAAAACATCTAAATGAAATAAGACGAATTCTAAACAATGCATTCGAATACCGAGACAAATTTTCACTACTTTGGTATTGGAATATTTACAGACAAAATTTTTGTTGGTAACCAGTTTCGTTGTTCTGGTAACAAAGTTTCGGTAGCCCCTTCCCCTCCCCTAAGAGTTCACATAATTGAAGCATAGCAATGCAAAAGAGTCTAAGTGCCTTTAGAATTCAAGTTTCAATTTGACAAATATTAAAGAAATATGACATAATGAAACCCCCTCCCCCTCCTCCACCACATTTTTCCTGATAATCTCCGGTTGGGTACCAGAAAATCACGTTTATAATAGTACTAGCTTTACAATAAAAAAATGACTTTTTTTGTAAAAAACATCTTTTTCTTCCTTTCCATTCAATCCACGGCAAAGCAAGATTATTAATTTGAATGATGTGTTTCCTCGGTGAATTTATGTTTAACTATAATACTTTTATTTACTTACCCATTCATTTCATACAGCAATAGATATGATGAAATGTACAATATGTAATTAATGTGTTAAAAATAAAATAAAACTGAATGTTAAACTTAAATCTTTTCTTTTTAAAAAAAGTTTTGTACCAACTTTACAGTATGATGATTAGGAATGATGCGGACAATAGTTCTGTCTTCTATTACTCACATTATATTTTAAGAGTTAACTATAAAAAAAACAAAAAAAACTTGAAATTTGGGAGAGTATTTAATTCGCAATTCTTTTCACGGGTAAAGTGCGGGTACAGCTGGTTTATTATAGTCGATGATAGTAATCACCTTGTTATTATAATTATTACAACTCCTATTTTCATGATCATTGTTACTATTTTATTTCATTTCAATATCAATGTGAACATTTGAATATTGAATATTTTATTGTAATAAAAACAATTCAACAAAAAAATAAATAAAAAATAATGATAATAGGAAAAAAGCTAAATTGAAAAATTAGATTGTCCTTCTTCAAATGATTTATAACCCAATTGTTTACTGTGCTTTCTTTCCTGCATTTTATGAAGTTCTCGCTACAGCATATTCAGCAGCCCAAGTGCCAGTCAGTCCTCGGCACTCAAAATCCTATAGCATGGGTGGGAACATCAATCAATGTAGGAAAAACTTCAAATAAAAACTCAAAACAAATAGGTCTACTTTCCATTACGCTCTGCATTAGATTTTTCTTGTGACACTAGGTAGAACTAAAAGCGGAGTAGTCATCGAGATGTATCTGACGATAAGACTAAGTCCTTCAGAACGAAGATCCTGTTGACAACTTCCATCTCAATGCCACCATAATATGGAATTACCATGGGGCTTATGCTTTTGTACGAAATTTCAGCTTGACCGGGTAATTGGGAGCGGGCTAAAATTATTACAAGATTTGACTGTCTGCCCGATAATTTACAACTTACTGCTCTTGAATAAACCCGTTTGCTGGAACTTCATCTTCACAAAAGACTATCGTGAAGTCCTAAAACTAGATTGAAATGGCAATGAAACGCTCGTAGTTTCTGACTATTTAAACATCTAGTAGACCAATACTCTAAACTTACAATTTATTAAAAAAGGTCGTCTACATGGATTGCTATTATCAATGCTATTTGAACATACAGATTTGAACTTTGGGGATCCACTGAATCAACGGATTTTTTCCATTATCAATCCTTTCAATCTAAAATCCTCAATGATCCTTATTATGTACAAAATAAAATTAACCATAATTGCCTTGATGTTCCATATCTTGCTGATTTGGACAAAGTATAGGCACCTTTCTTCCATTACAAACTCCATACCCGCATAAATCCACTAGTTTCTAATGTTAAAAAAATCGATTCTCGATATCGTTCGATGTACCTGGAAAAAAAAATGGTTCCGAGAATTTCTAACATAGAACTACCACTAGAGAGCTACCAATATCTTCACTAGTCACAGCCATGTTTTATTAACCAGAATTATGCATTGTATTTATTTTTAATATACTTTTAAATTTCAATTAATAAATAAATTAGTATGTAAGTGATCTGCTATGGGTTCAGGGTGTTTTTGTACGTAGCTGTCTGTTTTCCTCATCATCTGAACTTTTAAATGTTGAGTTATATTCGTTTCGAGGTACTTACAGATTAAGCTTGACCCAATGTTATGACTTACAGTCAATAGATATAAAATAAAATATGATTTTGTAACTTTTCCAAATTCAATTCCACACCAGGCTTGGACTCACTCTCCTTTGTGAATCCCCAGCCGAACCATTGCTTATACATTTTTGATGAGACAAGCCCTTTACTAGGATATATAAACTGTGAACTAGGAGGCGGTTAAGGGACAAATGAAGGCGGAAGCCAGACCCGAACGGAATTACCTGCCTGGGGAAGGAGCTAGGTCCTGGTTATTTTATGTTTGATCAACAAACAACCCTCCCGTCCAGTCAAATTCAATACCTAAAAAACACAATGTTTACTTTGAAACATTTTTTTTACTCTTCTTCCTCAGTCTCCTTGGTGCTCAGTCCCACCTTGATTAAAAATTCCAATTTTCACTTTATTAAACAAATGTTCATTTTTCCTATTAAAGTTTCAATTTTTTTATGTTTCAATGAGTACTATTTTGAAAATAAATCAGAAAATTTTAGTCAGACCAAACGGGAATTTTTGTTTTTTTATAATATTTAGTCTGTAGTTGGATTAGCATATTTAAAAGATTAATTACAGAAAACAAAGACCACCTATTTTAAATAATTCTGTCTTTCGTTAACGCTTCATTCATTTTTCTCAGTTTGAATATGTTTAAATTTATCCTACTATAATATTTCAAGTTTTCTTTTTTTTTTTTTTAATTTATAGTAATTTTCAGACTAATTTTACTAGATTATTGTAATTACTGACTGTGCGATGTGAAATAGCTTTAAGGCACACGGAATTTCATTTGTAATTATTTTAAATACGAGTAATATAGTTTTTAATTATTTTTTTTCATTCCCCATTTATTTATTTGCATATTTGTTTGTTTTATTCCTTCCTATGTATTGCGGGTATATTTTAAGGTATTTTAGAATTATATAGGCTCGTTGAGATTAGGTGGTTCTGATAGTTTCCAGTGACGTGGCTCACTTATGATGACAAATTTCCTCAGTTTTCGAGGTAAAAATCGATAGTTGTCAAGCAACCTAAATATACGAACCCGCTTCAGTTTTAATGTAAGAGGAGGAAAAACAAAGTTATTGAAAACTAACTGAAAAACAAATTGAATCATGAAATATTCCAACATCATTATTTTGTGTATATTTTAAATGTCTATTACAGTTGCAGTATCATTTTCTAATAAAACGAATAATATTGATCTTGGCAAAACATTGGGAGATTTGAGGTTTAAAACATTGAGGTGCAAAACATTGTGTGAGGTTTAAATAATTGTAGAAAGAGATGAACTAATTTTTGTTCACGATATATCCCAATATGATCGTATATCTTAGATCTTATATATGGAAATGAAATATATATATATATATATATATATATATATATATATATATATATGGAGGCACATGATAAAGTGTCCAGATAATTTTAGGCCAAGTCCAAGTGATTATGGTTTTATAGCTTTTGTCACGTTTTTTGGTATCAGTAAATGTGATTTGAGGTCGACGATAATGCTACCACATAACTGTGGTAGTTCTACATTGTATGTATCTAGTTAGGCTAAAGTGAAAAAAAATTGTTACACTGCAATATATTTATTAGCCATGAGAACAGAATGAATCCTAAAGATTAAAGAAATAATCGACCATCTTGGTGTTTCGAACCTGACAATCATGTTGTCTAAAGTGAAATTACCCCCTTCCCCTTTCCCACATCTCTAGACAATCATAACTTTCGGCTAATCAATTCCATTTTCTCGCTACATCTGGTGAATATGACAGATTACAACATACTCTTCCAGAAAGTTATGGCTAAACTGAAGTACCATCGACGCTACAGCCAACTTTTGTAAATATTCGTCCATAATACTCTCATGATTCGAAATATTTAAGAGGTTATATTTACAAGCGAAATTTTACAAGCGATTCGTGATGACAAGCCAACGAAGATAAAACTGATTATGAGTAATCGACAAATAGTTTGCTTTGGATGAATAGATGAAGGAAGAAGCTGTACAAAACTAAATGGAAAATCCTCACTTACAAACAATTGCTGCACCTGGATCAGGCACATGAACCATTAACCCTGAAATTACTTAAGAAATCCAGAGTATTTAACAAAAGATCCTCAAAAGTCGAATTGAAGGAAGGAAAACGAAACGACTCTTGCCAGTGCGAATGTATGTATTTTGATATAATGAAATTCAGACGTGGGTATGAATATACATCTGATGGGAAGTAAGCAAAACTGGGTGTTTGATATTTTATATAAAAAAATTCGTTTTAACTTTTTACTTTTATCAATTTGGGAATTAGAAACTTATAAAGAATATTTATATTCTTTTTGGCTTAAAATGGTAGGGCACTTGTTAAGAAACCTTCCATTCCCCTATTCCAGTTGCAGTAAAGATGTTAAATCCAATAAAAATACTGTTAGATGGTGGTGGGCTTGCAATAAATCGCTCAAAGCTAAGCGTTGAAAACTGCCTAATATATTTTTTCCATACAGTTAGTTTTGCCATGATTGAAGCTTCGTACTGGCCGACACAAACACCAATAAATATATCTTCGAGTGCAAACAACATTGAAAATGATTCTGAATAGAAATTATATCTCTTTAGAAAAAAAATTAGAAATAACGGAAATATCTAATGAGTATAGCTTTGTTGCCGAATCTCAAGAAAATCGGTCCAGTAGTCTCGGAGAAAAGCCGCGGACGGAAAGATTTTTTTTAATTTGATATTTGGATTCTACGTATCTTAAAATCTCAAATTTAGAAGGGAGGTTACATTTTTTTTTTCTTGGTCGATTACAAAGGTCTATTATTATTGAAAATAATAAACCAAAAGTATTTATAGAGATTTTTTTTTATATTTCTTTTTTGTAATACCTTGGCATGCTGATTTCAAAACACCTTACATTCCCCCTCTTTCGTTATAAATGGCCGAGTTATCTGCTTATAAAATCTCTAATCGGCCGCCATTTTGGAACAAAAAGACGGATGTTAATGCAGAGTTCCGTGGATAATACCTGTATTATTCGACCTTATTTCATAATTTCTCTAAATATAGATCTCAACAGATTAGCATCTCATTTGAAATGTATGTGAGATTTGGAATTTTGAACTTTACACGAACAGCTTCCTAATTTGATGGCATATGTTTCTCATATTCAAATTGGAATTCAACTTTCCAATGTCAGAACAATACACAGGTCCCTACATCCCTATAGGATGAAGTTGAAAACTTTCAGTAAACAAGTCATAGCGAGCTTGAAAGTGGGGAGTAAATATGAGAAGGAGTGAGTTGTATGACTAGGGCATGGTTGGTGAAATTGTTGAAGGAACTTAGCTCATTTCGTTGGAGCACTTGGAATTGACATTGTCTACGTGATGGGAACAAGTTGTGTGGTTAGCGGCTTAGTTTTCTCCCTCTCTCTCTCTCACCTGCTATGGACCTTTCTGTCAGTAACTCCGATTCTCCTCTTATTATATCTATTACTTTCCCACATCTCTAGACAATCATAACTTTCGGCTAATCAATTCCATTTTCTCGCTACATCTGGTGAATATGACAGATTACAACATACTCTTCCAGAAAGTTATGGCTAAACTGAAGTACCATCGACGCTACAGCCAACTTTTGTAAATATTCGTCCATAATACTCTCATGATTCGAAATATTTAAGAGGTTATAGTAACCGTAAAAAAGTAGTGAAATTGATAATATAAATAAAATATGAACTGTAGGCCAGGGATTGAAAATTTTCAAAAAGTTTTATTCTAACAGTTTCGTAGAAACTCTATTGAAAAAGTTTTTACAATAAAAGTACAAAGATTCTTTTTTTTTTTTCAGGAAATTTCAAATTCTATCTAAATAAAATAATTACATAATGACTTACACACATTGGAATTGTTTAAGTTACTTAAATAAAAAAGTTTAAACCTAAAACTTTGTAAGAGTGTTACTGTAATAAAAACCGAGTTCGCCATTTCTTAAAATTATAAATTCTCTCCAATCGAAATGAGTTGTTACAAATGTATAGACATTTAAATTGAGTAGCTAACAATATCGTATAACATTTTTTAGATTTTATTTTTGGTGAAATGAATTTCTTTCAGGGAACTTTTCAATACAATTATTATAAAAACTTTTATTGAAAAGTTCTAGTTCCAAAATATTAGAAAAAGAATCGAAAATAAAAATAGATAAACCAGTCATATCGAAACTGATTAAAATGAAAGTTAACTTTTAATTGCGAAAAATGGGGGAAGGTGTGTGTTTTATGTCTACACGAGCTGTTTTTTTAACAACGTTTATATCCAGTTTGAAAAATAATAAACTTTATATATTAAAAAAAATCTTTGAATATAATTAAAACCTTATTAGGGATATAATAGGGATATAATACTATCATGCGTACGTAATTAAAACATTATTATTTATTACTTTTTTGTAAATTTATTCTTTTTCTTGAGTAATCATATTACCTTACTTTTCCTTTAGTTTATCTTGAATCCTTTCGGACTGATGTAGTGTATCTATGTACTTAATATTTTTAAAATTTTTGAAGTGAGATATACTATGTCTGGCCTGCATATATGTGTTCTTAGGTTTTTTAGTTCTGATGATGCTTGAATTGTTGAACCTAGATGAATAGTGTTTAATTTGACTTGAGGTTGAAGAAGGTTAAATTTGATTGTTATAAGTTTGGGTTTGATTTGAAGCAGATGAAATCTGAAAATCTTTAACTGTGAGAGAGGCTTTCTTGGACCGACGAAAATCTGTTGGATTATTTCTTCTTTGTATAAATTGTTAGATAATAAATTTAAGTACCATTCGCGAATAAACTGCCACTTTTGCTGTTCTGAGGTTTCTAGAAGCTCGACATTTCTCATTTTTTTTTTCAACCCCTCAATCAGCTTTCAGTTCGTCTCAAATATCACATTTTGAGATACTTAATTTTCAAAACGTTTACAAATAAAAAGTTTGTAAATAAATTTCTCGTTAAAAATTCGCGCGAGTTAAACTTTGTCCGAAGTGAATTTCGATAATTTTCACTAAATATTTAAAATTAAAAAGTATATTTTGTTTACTGAGCGGTACATCGAACAACGGTAACTAGTCCTATTAGATAATAAAGCATAAAAACTGAGAAAAATCAAAACCAATTTTTTTTAGAACGCAAACTCTCGTAACATTAAACCCATTTTTTTAAAAGTAGGTACCTAAGAAAAATCGTAAAATACGGCCAGAACTTCTGTACGGCGCTCCGGTGTTTACCCATCTTACCAATGGTACGCAGCGTCATCTAGAGCGATTCTAAGACGCTATGTTAAGGAAGATGGTCCGAAAAACATCGCTGAAGGAGAAGCCACCGTCACTCCACGCCTTTCTAGAACTTCCAACAGTCCCAGAATTCATCAAAAGGAGGCATATCAAATTCTTAGACTCATTAAAATACCTCACTTACTTCCTGTTGCATGCGTTGACATCAACACCACCTCCGGCACGGTGGCAGAACACAGTGCAGTCAACAGTGAAAGTTAAGTTAGTTTAAGCTTAATGCTAGTGTTAACCCAAAACATTAGTGAGCCCCATCATCTTTATTATTTAATAAAAAAATTTCAAAGAATTAATCTTGACTTCATAAATTCTTTAGGATGTAATACTGTTACATTAAAAGGGAAATTATCAACAAAAAAAAAATCTAAATATACTTACAGGTATTAAATTTTCATAAGGGGCTATGAAAAAAAAAATCGTAAAACTCGCTAACCAAGTCAGATTTACCACTCTTTGACGCTGATATAACTCTTATATAGGGCCCAAGGCTACTTTCCATGAACGTGAGTATTTTTGTCTTTCTTTTTTTTTGTTAGGTATCGAAAGTGACTGTTTATTTGAGAATGAACCACAATGTAAACCAATTATTACGTATTTCCTTAAGTTTCATGTTAAATTAGTGTATATTTAGAGGTTAAAACGGTATATCTATAACTCAAGTGTGTATAAATCGTTAGCGAAGCAGAGCTTGGAGATGAATCATGACACCTTTGTAAGCCGATATCATTTTCTTCACCCTCCGTGGCTAATTTACATGGCAGCGCCTGTTGGAAAGAAGCCAGTTAATTGGATGTTCTCGTTTTTCCGGTCCGTAATCCTCTGCTCTTTCAGTGGCATCCCTTTACGGATTATCGTAGGCAATTTCTCCCTTCTCTTTTTCACCTGGCTATCTCGCAGTTAATTCTTCCAACCAGCTTTTGGCAAATTGAACGACTGTAAACAGTAATTTTTAGCATCCAATACTTTACCTGAAAGTCCTTGCACATATCCCCCCTTACAGTGGTCTAGAAATAACAGAGTAAAGAAATGGGCTATAATACTAAAACTCAATTACAGCCAGGAGAAAAATATTCATGAGCTGAAAGGGTGGCCGCGAAACGATCCTGCTTCATTTGTTTCTCCTGTAACAAACGCCTCTCTACTTACAAGGGAACTATCCCACCTATTCGGATTCCTATTTTTTTTTCATTTGCATTCTCCACTCCTCTCTTATGAATATTGTTTCTAATATTAAAAATAGAATGCATAAAAAAGGAATATTTTATTAGTTTTCAAATATTTTATTGTTATTATACATTAAATGGAAATTAAGACAGTCATTATTACAGGTTGGATTGGGTTGGACTGGGAATCGGAGAAAATATTATTACTTTAATGCTTTCCATTTTTATCAGGCAAATATTATTTAAAAAAAACACAGACCAGAAACTACAGACTCACTCAATATCTAACTGAGTAGGTATTTAAAATACGAATTAACAAAATTTTGCCAAAATGCTTTACTTTTTTTTGTGTAATCTTATATATATTATAGATTTTATATATATAGATATTTATATATATATATATATATATATATATATATATATATATATATATATATATATATATATTTCATATATGAAATTTATCATACCATCGATATTCTTACACTGTAACATTATTTGTTTTATTATCTTAAATGCCCAGATGATATTTGGCTAAGCTTATCAATGTGTTTGGTTAACAGAACCTAATTAGATCTTACTAACTTTGGTTTTAGATTTTAATAAATTGATCACCAGGTACAGTCCGTATTAAGTACATAGTTTGTTGAGTTGTTGATATGTCGTAGGATTATATTAAATTTCTGAGAGTAGCGTTTGATTGTAGTTCCATAAAGTTCTATTCAGTAAGTCCAAGTTGGCTAAACAGTCTACTCCTTTTGTAATATCACGGCCCAAGTGTTATTAGTTTCCAAGGTTTTTATCAACATCTCGTCGCCTCATATATATTGTTTGAATTTAGAACATCATATGATATATATTAAGATGCCCCGCAATACTTCAATTTTATTTTCAAATCGTAATACTACTACGGAATGGTTTCGAATTTGGGAGAAAAAAACAAAACATTTAAGGTCACGAATTGCTTTCAAAATGGATGAAAAAATGGGAAAATAAACTTAATGTAAGGTAAATCAAAGTTAAAGGAAAACTATAAACAACTTACCTACAGAGTTTTTTATTTTCGTTTTTATTACTTGGTTATAAAATATTGTAACCTGTAGGTATAAGTTAAAATATTTTAAAACAAATTATTTTAGAAACGCAGTAGTATGGATAAAACCAATTTATTTTATTTTTTATTTTAAATCTGAAATGATACTATTTAAAAAAAAAAGAGAAATATAGGAAAATAAAGATATTTTTTCTTTAACTTTGAAGGCAATGCGAGACCTTAAGACGTTGATAATATTTTAACGGAATTTTTTGGAGTTCTAATACTAAACAATTTGAGCTGTTACATTCGAATAGTGACAAATTAAAAAATATTAAAAATTATCATAGTAATGTGAATTTTCACAAACTTTGGTGTCCATTCGCGATCGGAAAATATGAATTTGTTTTATTTTTCACCCTTTTTTATCTCCCTAATTAGCAAATTGTCAGCAATATTACGGTTAATTATATATATGTATATATATATTTTTTTTCCGGTCCAGCCTAATATAAATTGTATTTTCTAAATTTGTTTACTTTCAAATTAGATCGCCTGAGACTGATTTTGTGTTGAAAACCCACGGTATTATTCTCTACCCTTTTGGCAAAAGGACCCATGTGATTTAGATAACCCATGGACAGCCAACAAAGGGGTTTCTAGGCCCCAGCTTGGCCAGCCTGTGATTACAAAGGTTAAACCAGCCTACCTCAGAACAATTAGTCTAGCCGAACATCAGTCCCTTTTAATGTTTATTGAGGAAGCTCCATTCTAGAAGTCTGAAACTCTCAGGGTTACTGTTTCTAATTTAGCTATTGTCATTTACTACCAAGTTAATATTTTTTGTTTTATTAAATTAATTATGATTATGATAAATATATCAGTACACTAATTACTCTAATTAAGAGAACTCCATCATCTTCCACTTTCTTTGCATTTAAACATAGAAGTTATTTATCTCTAAATACTATCTCTAAATAACACTTAATATGTGTGCTGACGTTTTGGCTTTCGTTGTAGGCCTTCTTCGTGGCTAAGAGGATAAGATACGAGAATAATATAAGACATGAGAATAATAAATAAATATAGAGGAATTACATAGAAAATATCAAAAAAACTTTTATTTTAGCAACTTCACACATCTTATTCTCTTATCATATTTCCTTAGCTCTCAGGGACTATTTATCATCCATTTTAGTTTTTTCGAAAAAAAAATATTCGGAATTGCAGTTTAAAAATGTGTCTATGATATTTAAAAAATTACCACATGGATAAGTAGTACACTATTTTATACAGATTTAAAGTTTTTTTCCTCGCGGCAAGCTCAGGAAAACAAAATCTGACCTAATTTACCCCTACTTGAAAAAAACAATAATTTGATAACATCTCATAGTGGAGCTAAGGCAAAACACATTAGCGATTGTACAGTTCACCTAGTCGCAAAAACAAAAAAAAAGTGCGAACATCTTTTAATATTTAATATTTATTCGCTAGAGTTATTTCCTTAAATAACTAAACAGGACAAAAGTGTATTAGGTTTTTATAACTAAGATAATGATTAAGGGAGTTAGCCCAAATTATGTTTAGTTTAGATTAGTCAATTACAATTAACATTGTTTAGTATCACAGAATGAAAATCTAAAATAAATAAATGCAATTTTTTTAGGTTTCTTTCTTTCATTTCGAACATTTAGCAAGTCTTACGTGAAGAAAAAAATACATTATTTGCAATATTCCTTCTATACTGCATATTTAAAAAAAAAAAAAATTTAAAAATCATTACAAAATTAGTAAAATTGTATAAGACTTATATAATCAACTAAACATTTCTATTTCTTCATATATGTTAAGTGTTATAAGTGTTTTCCTGAACTTACAGCTCAGATTTTTCTCAGTCAGATTTGGTAAGGAAAAAAACTTTAAATCTCCATGGAGTAATAATTTATGCATGTGATAATTTTTTTTTTAAATATCAGATACACATTTTTAAACTGTAATTATTAATGTTTTTTTACGAAAAACCTAAACTGGACGATAAATAGTTCTTAATAGCTAAAAAAATATGATACCAAAATATTATAAGATGTGTGAAGATGAACATAAGTTGCTAAAATAAAAGTTTTTTTTGATGTTACCTATGTCATTTTTCTATATTTATTTATTATTATCATGCCTTATATTATTCTCGTATCTTTTTTCTCAGCTATGGAGAAGGCCTAAAGAGAAAACAAAGGCCGAAAGGTCGGCACACATTAACAGCAAAAATTAACTTTTTTTCTGACCCTGCCTCTAATTTGTAACATATTATTAAAATCATTGTATTGCATGCACTACCAAATAAATAACCGTTTTATTTTTATCATCTTAATTTTATGTTAAATTCATTTATTTTAAGTTTTTGTTAATATTATGTGCAAAAATGAAAAAAAAAATCATCCTAAAAAAAATACTCCAATACTATTTTAAATTTTTACAGATTATATTTTATATATAATAGATCCATTTTTGGAAGACTCCTGTGATCCAGCATAGCAATTAAGAGTACCTTCGATAAATTTCTAAACATTATCAAGTACCTATTTTCTAATTCCTTCCATTGATATTACACAATACTCCTTCACATAAAGCTTTCAACGTTTCGGAATAATGCCCCATCTTCAGAAATACGGACCTTATCAACTCAGCTTACGGATATTTGTATCATTAAAATACATCCCATTTAAATTATCACATTCATACATAAATGACGACATTAATCTTTGTTTATCTTAATGCTAAAATGTTTCATTTTACTTTGTTGATATATACATAACTTACCATTTTACTTCTAATAGCCAATCATAATCCATAATATTATTTTGGTATATTTCCGAGAATTTTTTTTTATTTTAAGATGTAAGGAGGAGGAAATACATGTAATTAGCTAAAAGATTAAGCTTATTTCAGCAAAGGGGTCATTGTCACATTACCATCAAGTCTAATAGTGATGCTCCTAATAACTATTATTAAAATTAAAATTGAGTTATTTATATATATATATATATATTCATATATAGTTCAAAGAGGCCGTGATGGCTGAGGGTGTCAAGGCGTCATCTTAGGAACCTCGAGCCTACTACGTCACTGGGTCGAATCCGGCCTGGGCGGGTTGAAATTTATTTTGTGATGGCCCCACGCAATGAATGAGTCTCGACCTTCCCACTCTGGTTAGAATAGGTTGTAATCTGTAGGATAAATCGTCCTGTGTGCCTTAAAAGGATTGGAAAGGATGTTGAATAATAATAATAAAAAAATAATGTATATTTATATATATATATATATATATATATATATATATATATATATATATATATATATATATATATATATTTCATGGTGGTTATTTTTTATCAGGATCTATCGAAGCCTATATCAATATTAAAACTGACTATTTTTGAAATAATGACCTTCGGACAATTTCCAACCTGTCCATGGCAAGTTATTCTTAGAATGGGACGTAAGAAAAGATATAGATTAATATGTATTATTATATTAATTATGTATAAAAGATATATCATAAATGATAGTCTTTTAATCATCTGAAAATTTGTAGAACTGAGGACATTGGGTTTGAATTGTGATTGCAGAAGCAAGATAGCTAATAAAAAAAAACACACACGTTAAAATGCAACAACACCTAAAAAATAGCAAAATTTGCAGATAAGCCTCTTTGGCATTGCACCGACAATATAAAATTTAAAATATATGTATATTTTTTAATATGAATTAAATAATATTATGGATTATGATTGACAATTAGAAGTTTTTTTTATTTATTGAGAAATAATACAATATGCTTGACTCAAGAGCAATAGGTATTAGGGCTGCAAGAAATCATTCCTGCTATATATACAATGTAAAAACTAAATAAATAAGAAAAATAAAAAATAAAATAAACAAAATGACATAAAAATAAATTACAATAATTGAAAACGATATGTGCATCACGATGGAAATAAATCGATAGACAATGATAAGAAAATTGTGATGAATTAAAATATAATAGATCATCATGAACACATTTATACCATATACAATATTTACAATTTATCCAGGGAACTCCAAATCAAACTCTACCCTCACATCTGGAGAGCAAAGCAGGGCTCCAGGAGATCCCAGCGCTTCTCACCCAGCCGTGTTCCCGGATATTGAAAGTCAGTGGAGACTTAGTGAGAGCATTAGAGACACAGACGCTCTAGACATGAGTGGAGAAGCTGCCCATTGCCAGGACTCCAAATCCATATTTACAAAAGGTCTCGGGGCCATTGCCGTTTCAGAAAATTAGGAATCAAATGATTAGTTTTGCATTCGTCAAGTAAAATGAAAAATGTTAACAATGATGCATACAACAAAAATATTAATATGTTTTTATTTATGTATAAATATGATAATTTAAATAAAATATATTGTTTTGGTACAAATGTTCTTATAGTTGAATTGTTGATGCATTGTGAAATTGATGAAATCCTGAAGATGAGGCATTACCCCGAAACGTTGAAAGCTAAAGTTGTGTGAAGGAATATTGTGTAATATCAATTAAAAGAAGTAATTGATCTTACTGTTTATCACTGTTTATTACTAATAAAAAAGTATTAACTTAAATGTGCAGATTATTTTTCATTAAAAATTCAATGATTAGTAATTTAATCGCTAACGTTAGGGATGTGAATTTCATTGTAATTATTTCTCAAATTTAAAAAAAAAAAATGTAAATATTATTTTAATACACGTAGACCTATTTCATGATATTGTATATTATTATTATTTTTTTTTTTAATCTTTCATCTCTTTATTCGCATCTATGACAAAAGAGTGACTATCAGCAAATATGACAGTTTGATTTTATATATTAAAATTTATCAAACTCCATGCTGCTCATTTAAAAAATCAAGGTATATTTTACAACATTTATCGTAAGTATTGGGTTAATCACCGATTTAAACGCCGGGGAGAAAATAATCGAAATAATTAGATACGACATGAGGTAGCTCAAGCTGCCTTCAACATTTCAAATACAGAGATTTAATTTTCGTTGTTATTTCAATTTTACATTTAATTTCAGTTATTGCAATTATTATAGTTTTGTTAAATCCAATTAGATAACATATTAAACGGACTCTACAGAAGCATTCCTTGTGAATTATATACCCATATCAAACAGCGCTTGTTCTGAGAAATTTATTAGAGCTCTCCTACACATACACGAGTCGGTGTATTTCCGGCCGATGTTGAGTTTAATTATGGGAATCGTATCCTAGTACAGGTGTCATCGGGGAGCAATAAAGACGTCAGTTCACGTTTTCATAAGGCCCTAACAAGGTCTCATAGGAACACGTACAGAAGCAATAACAACCCCCTCCCCTCTCCTCCTTCACCCACCTCTGTCAGATTTCATAATTGTGCCCCCTTCTATTTTAGTAGACAAATGATTGCTTTTCATATCTTGTTATTGCATTTATTTATTATATTTATGCCTTCTTACGGGTATTGTATCGCATATTATCCGACAGAAATACAAAAATAAATAAAAATTATTCCGGCTTAAAGATTATTATAGTTTTCTAATATTTTTATATTAAAATTATATAACTCTGTTAACTATATTTATATGATTGATGAAATCTGTTTTAACTTAACGAATAAACAAAGTTACAAATCGTGGATAATATTTAAATAGAATTTGAATAATATTAACTTTTTTCCAGTTTATTTAAATATTTTGTCATACAAATTATTGTTTACTTCAACCAACTTAACTGTTTCTATGACGCAGACTGGTTCAGAAGTTAAGAAAACATGACCAAAACTCTTGACCGTTTCGGAAACATAAAACTGGCTTTAAAACATTACTAAATACATTAAATAAGTTAAACAGCTAGAATAAGTTGTTTTTTAACGATTAAAATAGTTTAAAAAAAAATTAGATCAGAAAATGCTGAATACAATAGTACTTAATAGTTTGGTAATATTTATAAATTAATTATACACTAATAAAGATATTATAAATCAATATCCACTTGAAACAGAATCCAATTCATCTGCAACGGAGTTATAATCGTTTTTCTTCTACTGTGGTTCTTCTAGGAGACTGAGAAGGAGAGTATCAAAGAATCACAGATTCTGATCACTTTTATGTATTTTATTGGGAAGGGTCTAATCAGTGCTTATACAAAGCGGAAAGACGCAATTCTCTTTCGTTCTTGAGAGATATCGATTAAATCCTACATGAAATTTAAGTAGGAGAGACGGTTACTTTTGGAAATAAACGACTCAAAGGTTAAATATTGGATTTATTGAAATTTTATTTTAAGTTAATTTAATATGGATGAACATTTTTCGATTGAGCTTTTTTCTATGGTCATTATTATTTATTTTTTTATTTAATTGTGTGTTTTTTTAATAAGAAAATATTCAATAATTTTAAGATTTCATTTCGATTCACATTGGTATTGAAATCAAATCAAATAAAATAGTAACAATTATCATAAAAATAGAAGTTGTAATAATTATATTAAAAAAGCTATTAGTATCATCAAACATAGTTAATTAATTAAAAATGACAATATTATGCACTTAAAATCACTCACTCCCGATGTCATCATCAGATTTATTTATAATTATACATTCATTCGGATGATAATTATCATAGAAACATTTGAAACAAAGTTTTGTCACTAGAAAGTTTTGAGAAACAATTCATTCGCATTCATGGATATTTCTCTTTCATCAATCAACTTGAAAGTTGATAATCGCTGTAAATGTGGCGGTTGTTAGCAGCTTATCGAAGTATACATATGTGTATATATATATATATATATATATATATATATATATATATATATATATATATATATATAGTTAAATAAGTCGAAGTATCAAAAGGGTTTTTAAAAAGATTTATTATGAAGTACAAACAATGATAATGGAAATGACACTACTGATTACATTGGCTAATAATCTAGAATTAACTAGCTAAGATAATATGGACGGGAACATCGACAGCAATACAGAGAGACAGAGAGACACTTCCTCTTTCCCACGGTATTTATAGCTAAGAAAAGATGTGTCAGCGTCTTTAGAATGAGGCTGGATCTGTTATACCTAACTTCTCATTGCTTTAAGATTGTTAACTCCTGGTAACAATTAAAATGAAGTAGTATACAATTTACTTAATAAAACCTTATGAGAATTTTCTGCAATAGGAGCAGTGGGGTTACAATTGTTTGTATAGGAGCAGGAGTTAATGTAGACAATCTTATCTTACAAAATACAATAATGATTATACAGATAATAATAATAGCAATTATACAAATAATATAATAATATTTAGTAGGTATATCTTGAATAAAACTTAATCGGTCTAATGACGGTATTGTAATATTTTGTACTCCCAAGGAAGAAACATTAAATAGTTCGATATGATAAAATGTTTGTGGAATGTTGTTATAATTATGAGTATGTATTTTATTCAATTGTGGAAAACAATCTTTTTCGTGAATATCAATTAAACTAACTCTAGGTAAGAATACATTATTATTGTTACAATCTACTATTTTACTTATATTAACAATAATGTATTGTTTTAACATATCTACGTATCTTATATTATTCTTATCACTAAGTTTTTGATTACATTTACTTAAATTACCCTCTTGTAATACTGAATATACACAAGTATCATTAATTTTAACTAAATCTTTACAATAATAATCATCTATAAATATACAACTTGCCTTATAAATAAACATATTTTTCTTAATGTAGAAGTCATTAGGTAAGTCAATTTCCCATGTTTGATTATTTTTTATTTTAGGTACTGTCACTACTAAATATCCCTGATGATCATCTTCATGTACTGGTACCCTTATGAATGTGTGTAAAATCTTTTTATGCACTGGGCAGAATATTTTGCTGTTTGACCATAATACTTCAGTATTATTAGATACTAACGTTATATTTATTGGCAGATCATTAATGACTTTTATCATTAAATTAGTGTGTACAATTCCTAATTTACAAAATTCAAATGACAGTGTTAAATCTTTTATTTTTGTTAGTAAATGCGAGACATGTAAAAATAGATTATAAGCTTCTTCATCGAGTTTTAATATATCAAAATTTTTCATATTATTATTAAAGTTTTGATTAATAGTTTTTATTTCATTTTTATCTTCAATTATTTGTTTATTAATTTTGACTGATGTTTCAATGTTATGTTCTATTTTATAATTATTTTCTTCAACGTTGCTTATGATTTTATCATAGTGTTCTTTGTCACTAGCATCCATGTTACCCGTGACGTAACTTATAGCGTGTTCGATTCCATTAAAAAGACCTCGTTTTTGTCTTGTATGGGTTTTATATTGTAGCAATTTTATTTGTCCTGATATATCATTTATTAAATCGTTTAACATAGGATAAGCTCTTTGATTTTTAAAATATTTAAGATGAGTTTCAATATTTTTCAATTCTTTTTCTAGTAAACTAATGTTAAAGAAATGATAGATTTCATAATATTGGTTTATAACTTTTATATTATTTACTGAGTAGTGCAATATTCCTGGAGAATTAGTTAAATCAGTTACTTTGATCATCTGGACTATCGTCAGATGCAGAATCATTGACTTCAGGATCAGAAGTTTGAATTGAAGCATCGTCTGCAACAAAGTGTTTCTTCTTTACTTTGGGTGTTCTTTTTAAATTATCAATGTGTGTATTTAATGTTCTTTTACCTTTTACAACTACGTTAACTTTTCTAAATTTGTTACGGTTTTTAATTCTTGATTGCGTATTTTTAAGATATTCCGTGTCGTTTAGTATTGGTGGTTCTTCTCTATTTTTATTTAGCTTTTCTGTTCTCTTTTCCTTTTCTGTTATTATTTTAGAATGTATAATATCATGTATAAATTTCAAATCTTTGTGATATTTTTGTACATACATTTCTGTTAGATCAATATCTTTTTTTGTGGATTCGATATATTTCCAAATGTTATTTCATTCGGTGTCAATTTTAAAGTATTGTTTAATGTATTATTGAATGCTGTTATAGCTAGTTTTAGTTTATGTTCAAATAGATAGTTCTTCCTTTCATTTGATATTATTCTTAGCATTTCTGCCAGAGTAGCATGTGCTTTGTTCAAAATTCCTAATGAGTTAGAATGATTACTTGACGTATAGTGTAATAAAATATTATTTTTCTCACAAAATTGTTGGACTAATTTATTTTTCATTTCTGTTCCTTGATCTAGCGTTATTTGTTGTGGGGTTGGATAATAAAGTAGATATTCTTTTATACTATTACATATGTTTATAGCATTATTAGTTGTCATTACTTGTGCAAATAGACGTTTGGAGAAAGTATCGATTGCAGTAAAAATTATTTTACTTTCATATTTTAAAACATCTATCATAAGTTCCTGGAATGGTCTTTCTGGTGTAGGAGTTTGTTCAAATTTGGTTTTGATCGGCTTTCGATCATATTTAGTTGCTCTGCATGTAGGAAATTGGTTGATGTATTAGCTTATTTTATCTCTCATGTTTGGGAAATAATATTGTCTTTTAATTTTTCATAAGATTCGTTTATTCCTCTATGTTAAGTCTTCCCTATATGATATTTTTCTACAAGATCTTCTTGATCTTTTATATTCTCAATATCTTTGCATAACAAAAAATATCTTTTTAATTTTACTGTGGGGTGTTCTGATTCTATAATATTCTGTATTTCTATAAAATAGTCGTTCAATACATTGTCTATTAATGGTGTTTTTGATGAGCAGTATATTCCATAAGTTGTTTCTGGTGTTAATATTTGTGTCAAATAATCATTTAATTTTTCCTTTTCAGTATAATTTACGGTATACCTATGTTTCTTGAATGGTTTCGTGAATTCTAATTTATCTTTTCCTCGGGATATAATAATTTGATATTTCTCAACATTTAAACTTTTATCTTTTTCACATATCCATACTTGATTAGTACTTGATTCTTGTGAATTTATGGTTTCTAAATCTTCTTCAGTATTATCTTCTATTGGTTCTACTGTTGGTAATTCTAATTGTTCAATAAATGTTTCATATTCTGGCGTTGTTTCATCTGCTGTATCTTGCAGTAGTTGTTCAATATCCATGTTCTCTTCTAAATGATGTAGATCATCGTGGTTTCGTGAAAGTGCATCGGCTACGTAATTCGTCTTTCCCTGGACATGTTTTATGTCAAATTCGAACTCCTGCAACTTCCATATCCATTTCATTATTCTTGTATTTTGGTTCTTCATTGAAAAGATCCATGTTAATGGTTTATGGTCGGTTTGCAAAAGAAATTTCGTTCCGTAAAGATAGGGTTTAAAGTGCTGGGTTGCCCAAACTACTGCTAGTAGTTCCTTTTCAATAGTGCTATAATTTAATTCCGCATTTTGTAATACTCGCGAAGCGAATGCTATAGGATGTTCAATATCGTTGTCATCTTTTTGGGACAATAAATACAGCTCCGATTGCACCCTTACATACAGCACTAAATATTTTTGCACCCTTTAATCGATTTAGTAGATCTTCGATATTCGGAAGCGGAAATTTGTCTTTTATTGTTGCCTGATTTAATTTTCGGTAGTCTATTACCATTCTTACTTTTTTTAAACCTGATGCGTCCATTTTTTTGGGAACAATCCATAGCGGAGAGTTATAGGGCGACTTACTTGGTCTAATAATATTTCCGTGTAATAGTTTTTCTACTTCTTCGTGTATTTGATTTTTAAATTGTTCAGGATACCTATAATTCCTTGTGTAAATTGGGTTTTCATTGGTAGTTATTATTTTATGTTTTAGTAATCCAGTTGCCTTTAATTTTTCTTCTCTTGTTTTTATAATATCCCCGTTTTGACTTATAACATTTATTAATTTTTCTTTTATTTCGGGTTTTATATTCTCCTATCTAGGTTCATATCTCAATAAACTTTTTATTTCTTTCTTTTCTTCAATATAAAATAAATTATTCTCTAATTTATATTTCTTTTCTCGAAATATTAATTCCTCTTTATCTAAATCAATATGTATACGTAGAGCTTTCATAGTTTCGAATCCTAAGAGTATGTTAAATCGCTTACTAAATGGAAAAACTGGAAATTTCACTTCTTGATTAATTCCTATCAGTGGAAGCAGGTTTGTTATCACACTTTGTGAACCTTCTGCGCGACCTGTCGGGGTTTTTATCGCAAAGTTTTCTAGAGTAATCCTAAAATTTTTTGGAACATAATCCGGATGAATATAGTTTTTGGTAGCTCCAGTATCAATTAACCATTTATTGCCTTTGTTATCAATTAATTCTGCTAAGTCATTATTCGCCTCATTTAATTTTAATTCATGAACTTCTATATTTTGTCTGGTGGTTTGTTGTTGCTCGGACCTGGTTCTAAAAAATGAGTTTGTTTCGCTTCTATCGCATTTAATCTTTCTATTAGTATTCTTATTTGTTCATCTTTTTCATTTTCAATGTTATGAACTCTATCTGATACAGTTCTCATCGATACCGTATTAGAATCATTCTTTTCAACAGGGGTTTGCTGACGATTTTGTTGTTGATTATTTTTCCAATTACCCGATGGAGGTTTATTAAAGAATTTATGTTGGGATTGCGGGTCCCATTGTTGGTTGTAAATAGGTTTTTGACAAATATTTTCATATTGTTTTTGAAAATTATATTGATTTTGATATGGTTTCTCGTATCGAGGTTGTTCATATCTTGGTTTCTCGTATCGAGGTTGTTCGTATCTTGGTTTATCAAATTTCTTTTTATAATTTGTATCAAATTTTTTTCCTTTATAATTTGAATACTGCGGTTGCTGATGATGATAATTTTTTTTATTTCCATAAAGTCTTTGAACAATGTGTGCCGCGTTGTTTCTTAATATTTTGTCAATATCTTCAATAGTTTCAAATTTTATATGATAGATAAAATCTGTTAATGCCGGATGTAAATTATGAACTGCGTGATGAGAAATTTGTTTATCATACCTTTCCATTTCTGTTTTTTTCTTAGTGATATTCATATCTGCATATACGCGTGCGGAAAGGTCACAACGGCGCTGACCAAGACGTTCTAGATAATCATGCGGATTTTCATTAGGATGTGATCGTAAATTAAGAATTTCTGCGATAAGTTGCTCTCTTGTCCGCGTATCTTGATATTTTCTTTTAAGAAAGTCTAAAATATCATTTATTTCTGTAAATTCTTTATCATAGGTCGCGATTTTAGCTTTCCCTCTTAATTTAGTTAATACCGTTAAGATTAGTTTTGTGTGATTAATATCTTTATTTGGATTGTTATCTTTACAATATAAATCATAAATGAATTTAGTATTTCTTACAAAGTCTACTAATTGTAACGGATTACCATCGTATTCCGGTATGAGTTTAAAATCGTGATCTTTAATTTCTAAAGCCATTGTATCGTCTTCTAATAATTGATCAATATGTTCAGGAGTAAATTTTGGATTTAATTTTATAAGTTGGTTAAGTCTGTCTTGTAATGACATAGATAAAAAAATTAAAATTAAAATAAACTTATAATTACCATTACAATGTTGTCTTCAGTGAAGAAATCCTTGACCTCTCGATTCCTCAATAGACTCGTTAACGTTTTCTTGACTTGAGATATGACTGGAAAGTCTGCTTATTTGAAAGATACCTCGTTGTCGTGGAGAATGCTTGATATTCTTGAATACTCAGTGGCAATCTTCCTCAAGACTTGGAGAAGTAGTTATGCTGCTTGATGCAAGTATTGACTCTAAGCTCCGCAAAGTTACAAATATCTTCAAATAAAGCCCTCAAGTCCCTATTTGGGCGCCAGTTAAATAAGTCGAAGTATCAAAAGGGTTTTTAAAAAGATTTATTATGAAGTACAAACAATGATAATGGAAATGATACTACTGACTACATTGGCTAATAATATAGAATTAACTAGCTAAGATAATATGGACGGGAACATCGACAGCAATACAGAGAGACAGAGAGACACTTCCTCTTTCCCACGGTATTTATAGCTAAGAAAAGATGTGTCAGCGTCTTTAGAATGAGGCTGGATCTGTTATACCTAACTTCTCATTGCTTTAAGATTGTTAACTCCTGGTTACAATTAAAATGAAGTAGTATACAATTTACTTAATAAAACCTTATGAGAATTTTCTGCAATAGGAGCAGTGGGGGTTACAATTGTTTGTGTAGGAGCAGGAGCTAATGTAGACAATCTTATCTTACAAAATACAATACTGATTATACAGATAATAATCATTATCCTGTTAAATTTTTTTTTTCATTTTTCTATGTTTTTTTTGCATTTTGCGTTTTTTGAGTTTTCTGAAAGCTTGTCAGGATAGTGGTCATACCTTAGGAATAAACCAATCGCCAGAAACGTAGTGATTTCAGATCGAACAATAAGATGAGGCCTCCGCGATGCGAATCTGACCTCTAGACGCACTTCCTCTTGTCCACTTTTCTCAGATAGCATTGAGTAGCCAGACATAAATTTTCACGGAAGTATGCAAATTAGAAAATGTCTGATTGGAGAGTTCAGTTACGGGCCAAGGTCTGCTCTACATCCTAAAAAGAGTGCTAAGATGTCCTGGAGAGCGGTTCTATGCCTTCAACATTTCTCCGAGAGTAGTGCTTGGAGGTGGTTCAGTCATTATTCCATTGTGTGGATGGGAATAAGTTTGGAAATCCGCACCGAGTACAACAGGGACTCACTTACTGCATAGTGTTATGTGAGGTATTTATTGGCAAACATTTTAACTTCAAGACAATGCGATGCCACTTACCGCTGCTATTGTGACTGCCTCCTTCCAGGCATTAATCTTCTGCCTCTTCCATAAAGAAGTCTCGACTTTAATCCGGTTGATCACGTGTGGAATATGCTGAGGAGACGTCTCAGAGCTCGCAAACATGCACCAACGACACTTGTTGAACTTCAAAATGATTATTGGATGAAAGAATAAGAACATTGCATGGAAGAACATTCCTTAAAAGGACAACGCTACTGTCATTCAGCCAATACCGAGACGAGTGGAGGCGATATCAGAAACTAACACTGTAAACACATTTTCTAATTAATGACGTGTTTATGATTCATTCTACCATTAAAACAGGTAGTAACATTTTCGTTGGTTTTTCTTATTTATTTACCCTTCTGGGGTTGATTAGGATATTAAAAAATAATCCATATTATAAATATATAAAGAGAAAACGAAAATATTAGAGGTTGATGCTTATCTACCACATGACAAAAGAAGTGATACACTAATTTTGTCCAGGAGTTTATTATTTTTTTTTTTGTGGCTTCATTTTTTGTATTCACACCTGTCGATGAGACAACCAATGAATGTGCTGGCAAAGAACATGTTATCGTGGCATGAAAGGCATGATAAAGAGTAGTAGTCCAGTAGTAAGAGTAGTCCAGGGGCACCTCTTCCTGTCATGATTATCGAGCCTAACTGATATAGTTAGGCTAGGAGATCCCTCATCCAGCTCCTCTTCAGCCTTCTGTGAGTATTGTCTGGCATGTTAGTTGTCGCATTGTGTTAGGATGCCCGTGTAAGTTATCGTGAAATCGTTAGTCGAGAGTCCTTATGTGTTCGTTTACAGTTGGCATATTGAGGTTTGTCTGTAAGGTTATGCTGTTGATGTACCAAGAGGCTTTGGTGATAGTTCTAAATGTTTTTGTGTGTTTTTTTTGCCTATCCCGTATACCTGTGAAGCTTAGGTCCAGATGGGCTTGAGTAAGTAAGTGTAAGTGTTCAATTTATGACAAGTTTCAATTCTGAACGTCTGGAAAGAAGTGAGTATAAGAGTTTTAGTCTTTGTTTTAGCGTTTTTTGTTTGTTCGTGATTTGTTGGCTCCATGTCATTCTTCTGTCAAATGTCATACCAAGGTATCGAATTTTGTCTGTCTGTGGAATTACTACATTGTCAAGCAGTTTATTTAAATTCATATTTTATAAAATTAAAAAAATAATCACTAATTGTGTGTTAATGAGATTTGATGTTAACTACCGCGGTTTCTTTTTTATTCACGTTTTCCCTAGCTGCCTGCTTTTCTTTTTGTTTTTTACTATAGAAAATTTTTCTCAGGGTAAAGGATTACTTCAATCGTTTTCTGTGGCCCAAATACCCTTATTCTAAAGGTTTAAGCAAAACCCTTCCGCGAGATTTTGGGATCCATTTGGGATCCAGACAAGCATAAATTTCTCGTATTAGAATATAAGTTATACTCTTCTGACGAAACGTTACGCTCGACGTAATGCGATTGGATTTAAAAAATCATTAATGGCCTAATCTAATATCTACTACAAATCCACTACCAAAGAAATTGTTGCAGATAACATTTAAGAGAACTATTAATGACTTACCTTGATCATGATATGTTCCAAAATAAAATATTGAAAGATGATGCCTCATATATGTGAAAATTTATTTATTGCACCTTGCTTCTTCTCTTTCCTGTTTTTTTTTTTTTTTTTTTTTTTTTAATAAATCTCTTTTTTCATAATTTGTTGCTTAAGTGGATAACTATCGAGCGTTTATATTTTTCCCACCGAATATTTTATATTTATGATTTCATTATTGTTGTTCCGTATTTCTAGAAATATTGATTTAAGTGTTATAGATTCCTCACTCATTGACTTAATATTGTTATTGTTTAAAAAAGCATTCATTTTTACTCTATAATTATTTAATAACCCTCTGACGACAATCAGCTGGTTATTGATAAATCACCGCTGACCTAAACTGCTTACTCAGACGGATATCTTTCCTGTTTCAAGTTGTAGAACTCAACGGTTTTATGAATTTGAAATAAGTTCACTGTGTGTTGAATCTTCTTTGTTTAAAATCAATGGTCTAAACATAAATACACTACTGTGCCGAATATATTGACCCACTAACTAGTTTAAACCATTAAAATCACGGATACACACAGACATGATATACACACCAGTGTGGCTACCAATAGACTCTGATCATGATATATATTTAAAGCTCTCTTTTCGTAGCCACGATAAGATCGAAAGACAATGAAGTGAGGATTAGCAATTACTTGGTAACTGGTCTTGGTAACTAGTTGAGTGCTTGGAACAAGACTGCTAACGATCTAGATTGGACAGGGCTAGCAAATGAGCTTAGGGCAATTACTAGGGCTTGCTACGAGAGGCCGCACAAGACTGTTACTCTATGAGCGAAGACTATGCATTCCACTCGTTAGTATATGCTTATATCATATCAAAAGTAAATTTTTAGATATAACACTCAGAAAACATGAATTGGTACACAAGAGACTCTCCGGATTAACCAGCGGTAAGAACTAATAAAAGTAAACTAAAAAAAAAAAACCTGTACCACTACAACCCATGGAGAGTCTTGGGTTCAGTACTTGTTAAGGACCGTACTGTCTGTAAGGCCAACGGTTGTACAAGGAGGTGATTTGGCCGAGATCACGCTCAACCGCCAGGTTTTTCCCCCAATTAAGGGTACCCATTTTATAGAGACTGGGTGGTCCCCAGGAGGGTCTCCCGATCCCACAGCGTCGATCCACGGCTGATAACAGAATAAATAATGATCTACCACAGCCGGTATCGAGCCCGGGACCGAGAGCATTGTAACTTAGTGTCTTACCACTGAGTTACTCCGCTCCCAAAAGTAAACTAAATTAGTTGGAAATTTTGGCAATCAAACTTCCTAATTGGTAACTTTTATAATCTAATATTATACCTTTGTTAGCATTTCGGGGCATTGATCCCCATCTTCAAAACTAAATACACTATGTTTATATTACATTAAAAAATTTATTTAAAAACGATTTTTGGTCATAACATACATATAAAACAATACAATAATTTAATCATATTTAGCTTTAATTAGGTCTATTTTCAAGGAATATGATTATTCTTTCTGTCGTATATCAAATATTAATTAAAACTATTTTACTTTACAATTTTAGTTAAAACATTATAGCACTCTCTTGTCACACTGCATGATTTAAGATTGATCTGATTGCTCTTTGATCCTATTTATCAATGGACTGTTTATGCCACACCTTCTTATTTATTTGTTATCTTCATATTTGTTTTTTTTTTATTGTTTTAATATGTTGATTATTGTTTTATTGTTTTAATATTGTTTTAATATCCTTCTTGTTAGTTTTCTTAAATTAAATTAGTCTGTTATGCAATTTTTTATCTTTGACTATGTTAATTTGTTCGAACAATCAATATATTTTATATGAATGAAATAAGGGACTAAATATTTTGTTATGTTTAGTTGTAAGGATAATTGACAATGTTTTATGTCTTTCAATTCTTATAGGTAATGGTCGTATTTTCCCAGAATATAATAGACTTTTGCACTATATCGAAGATCATCGGACCACATATGGCCACAGTCTTCTTTACTTATTGTCTACAGAGACAATTTTTAATACCAAACTATATCGATTAATGATCTTTGATTTCAAGATTAACGAAGAAAACTCTCAAGACTTGAATAGAATACCTTGTGTTAAAAATTTATGATACAAATTGCCTCTTATGAGCTTATTACCTTTCGGATTCCGGTCTGTTATGAACTGGGAATAAAAAATTCGTTCATTGGAAATATTTTTCAGAAGCTTAAGAGCATATTCCTGTACTACTACAACCTATGAAGGCTTATGTGGGGCCTGTGTCCCCAAGTCATAAATATTATTCTTCAGTTAATTTATAAGACAAAAAATACATACAGTATCAAAATATATATAATGTTTAATTAATAAAATTGGATTGAATTAATTAATCATATTTTAATTACGTTATTCAGAAAAAATGATATTTCATAGGATAGACGTAAATAAAAACTATGTTCTGACTCACCTCATTGTGTTAGCAAGCCTTCTTCTTATCTTGTAGCTTCAGCTAAAATTGACCTGTTTTTACCTTTTTCTTTTTTCCTATTAAAGGAAAAAATACCTCTGGTGGAAGTTCTATCTCCCAAAAATTTATCCGGTTAGTTCAAATTAAATGTTAAAGACTAATGTATAGACTAATGTAGACTAATATCTGTTACAAATGTATGCTATAATTTTGTTTGTTAGGATATAAATAATTGAATTTGATGTTATTTTCATGAGTTCTAAGTTGTGTACCGATACAAAAATGTTATTTAATAATTAATAAAATTCTGACCGAACTTGATTTGAGAGGTGACAGCTGATTATAAAATTCCTCTGCTCTAGTCGCATTAACAGAAAAATTATTTTAAAGCTAAAAATACTATGGACAGTATTGACTTTCTGATTTATGCTTAGTCTCTCATTGTGTTATTTGTTGATTAATTAACCTGCGATTAAGGGACTTATTTAAAAACTTGATTTCCATTTATATATTTAATAATAATTAAAAACCTGTACTACTACAACCTATGAAGGCTTATGTGGGGCCTGTGTCCCCAAGTCATAAATATTATTCTTCAGTTAATTTATAAGACAAAAAATACATACAGTATCAAAATATATATAATATTTATTTTTGATTAATAGTATTTAAAATAAAAGATATACATGGACTGTAACTGTAAGCATGGACAATAACACACACAGTATTCATTGTTGTCCGAGTTACGTTACTTCATGGCATGAAGTTCTTAGTGATAAACCAGTTACTTCGTTTTAATAAAAACTAATATTAAAAAAAAAGTATGCTATAATTTTGTTTGTTAGGATATAAATAATTGAATTTGATGGTATGACCAATAGCAATATCAAAATATAATTGATTTCTTGTATCACACTTCCTTTATCTACAAAATATATATATATATATATATATATATATATATATATATATATATATATATATATATATATATATATATAAATATACTTTTTCAAACTTCAAATGATGGTTGATTGGAATTAAGAAGTCCAGAGTATTTTATTTGTAGGATTGATGTAGGTGTTTGTAGAACTCACAAAATTGTGCCAAAGAATATTTTTTATTTTTGTTCGTATCTATATTGCAACTCTAATGAAGGGAAATATTTTTCTATTTTGATTTTTAACTTTAATTACTTTATATCCATTCTTTGTGAATTCTGAATATTGGTTGATTATTTCGTTAAAACAGCATTTTCTTAGTTGCTAATTGATATTAAATAAAAATATACTTATTTATTTTTAAAACTAACATTTTCTTCATAGTCTTCATATTAACTTCATATTACTGTGAGAGAAGTAGGGAAAATAATAAAACAGAAAATACTCATAGTTAAACATATGCACTTTTTATTTTAATTAACTATAAAATAACATAATTTATATTTACACTATTTACAAAAGAAAATGCATTGAAATTGATTTTACCATATCATATCAATCATTACAGATATAGTTCTAAGTTTACATTTATTTTACATATATATGTACAAAAGTGCATTCTCACACATACTCAAACCTATCAAAGTGTTTCTGCTGGTGATAATTTTTTTTTCATTTCAATTACAATACAAAATAACCTACATTTTAATTTTATTATTTTTAAAGTGAATTCATACTTTTCTTGTGTTGTGTGCTATAGAAATATGGTTAGAATAATGAGAAGAATATATGAATGTTATTTTCAAATTTACATATTTACATTACAAAATATGATGAAGGGACAATAGACTACCATAAGTCTTATATGTAATAGTTTGGCTGTATTAGGATATATTAGATGGTTCTTCATTACAAAATAGCCATAATTTGTATATTTTAATCATACATTATGGATCATGCAATGAACTTTCTCCCGATGATATCTGCTGGCACAATGCTTTAAAGAGTATAGGCTAACAACGTTAGGGAGAACTTTCTGGGCAGAGCTGAGATCGGGAGGTTACGCCCAAGGGGAGAAAAGCCTTTTCTTTTTACAAACTTCAGAACTCTACCTTTTCAAATATCATCTTGTTTTTTTTTTTTTTTTTTTTTTTTTTTTTTTTTTTTTTTTTTTAACATTTTGATTAGTTTTACATTATTTTAATCGGGTGCACTAATTCGTAAGTTGATATTTAATTAATTAAAAAAAAGATTATTGCTTGGCGCATGCGCACTGAAAGGTTCTGCCTTAGGTTCTTTACCTATATCTGTCTAAAATTTATGATTGGTTGCTTTAATTGAAGCAACTTTTGTGTGCAGCTGCTTTTTTATTGTAAATCACTGAGTAAAATGTTGTTAACGATTACTCTTTAATTCATAATTAAAATTAAAATTTAATGAAATCAAAAGTAATTTATATAACTTTCTATTGTACACATTTCATTATACCCTTAAATAACATTATAATTCAACTCGAAGATTACCTTTTAACCGAGTATAGTTATTACTAAAATCATTACTATGAGGTGGAGTTGCTCGGTCCTCATCTTATGGTAATCTTTGTGACAGTGTTATTTATTGTTTGAATAATTTCTGATATTTACTTATTTTAGGGATGAATGGGTACAGGATGTGCTGTCAAACCATGGTTCCTACCTTATAAAGCCTACTAATTTACTGTCAAGTGAAAATTTGGTGTACAAAGCAGTATTTGAATAGTATATACTAAAACCTTGCTCCATGAAAGATATTACTAGCTCTTACTAGGCCCTTTTGCGAACTACTATTTTTCCTATGTGAATAATATTATTCAATCCCGTTTTAATAAATAGAAATGATGTAATGATTATATAATCATTTGGTTGTAACAGAAATTAAAATCGTTAATTATTCGATCTATTTCGTTTTCTATGCCTTTGCAGTCAGAATTAATTTTCGGAAAAAATGAATAAGAGTGTCAACGTCCATCACATTGCAATTATTAAATTTTGTGATTCCTACTTTTAAATCATCCGTAATATTTATACTCATTTATTATTAATATTATTATTTTTTTAATGATTTCAGAAAGACTGATAAGATGCTAGCAGGAGGTGCATTATGCTCTTTCTGTTTTTATTCCACTTTCCTGTGCATTCTTCATGGTTCTGATGGCTCTATTTATGAACCTAGGATTTGGAGATTGGTAAAAACATGAAAGGTTTTTATATTTTAAGTTCTAAGTGTTTATATTTTTTTTAAGTAATAAAATATAGCAAATATTTTTTAATAAAGTATGTAATTAATTATCATTATCCATTGTTGGTATATCATCTATAATATCAATTTTATTATCATTATGAAAGGAACGGACGTCATTATTTAGATGACAGGAGTGTTTCAATTAGTTTCATTACCGTTCCGCCTTAGAATCCAGAGACGCCATTGGGCTAACTGTCTAAAGGTAAATTAATTGCTAGCTGGTTAATTGTATTTTAGTCAATTCGTGCGAGTCTTTCTTGGATATAAATACATTCTTGAGTTCAATGGGAATTCAATGTAGGAGATCAAGTTTTTTTTTCTTTTTTTTTTTTAATTGGTCTGTAATGGAATCGATTGGGTCTTATTTATGGTAAATATTGAAAGTTTAAGTTTATGACTAAAACTTTCTTTTCAGCGTGTGGATCATTAAATAATTAGAACTTGTCTATGCTTTAAGTTTAGATGAATTAAAGGTCTAACGCCGTATTGTAAATCTTAACGGTGCTTCAGTTTGATTAAACAGCATTAGCGCTTAAGATGCTGAATAGTTGGGAGGGCTTTAGGGTATAAGCTACGTCAACTTAATAAATGAGTGTTATCAATTCTCTGGCTAAAGAGAGTATCCTTCTCTGTAAATAATTTCAAATTTGACATTGGTTTTCAATATACAAATCGCATTATGTTTCTAGCCATTGGTCGTTCTTGCATATAAATGTATGATTACTTTCTTTATTTTTTACCGATCTTAAAACTAATTTCATTTTAGACAAAATTTGGCGTCGATTGTACTTGCACCCTTGTACCCTACACAAATAGGGCATCGAATTCATGAAAATTTACCTAAAATTATTATACGTCTTATGTTGAACATGAATGGCAGTCTGTCTACTAAAGTGAACAAAAACTTTTTTCTTTTGAAATTCAACGTTTTGTTCGCACTGTCCTTGAAAAAGACAAATGATCCAAGAAAAATAATTGTATACGGTACAAAACCGTGATTTTTTTATTCATCTGTTCATATATATAGCTGTCACTTATTTGTGTTATTTAAGACTGACAATTATAAGACCTTGTTTTATCAGAAACTATTGTAATTAAGCTATCTGCATGCTGCTACACTTTTCGGTCCATTTTGCGATATTGAACACATTTCAAGCGACCCTGGTTTGAATTGAGGAAAAATCTGTTTGGTTGAAACGTCCCAGCAACCATTCACCAACTCATTAGTAATTAAAAATAATTAGTAAATGAGGCCCGAGACTAGGGGGAGGGAGAAAATTTAGAGGTCGCCAAATTTCGAATGAAATTTTATTTTTAGGTTGGGCAAAAACATATTTTTTTCTGCTTTTTGATCGTCTTGACCTTAATTCATTGAATAAAATCAGTTCAAGTGAAGATATCATGATATTTATTTCGAAATATACCTAAAATACTGTTATGAAACATTTCTTTATTGAGGGAGGGTTGAAAAAAGGATCTGCAAAATTAAGCTTGTCTCCTGACAAAAACTCTAGTTTCGGTCCTGTATAACTATAAAATATTATAACTATTTTAAACATCATTTATAGATTTCTTAAAGAAAATGTCCACCTACTCCTGCAGCCACTATCGCTTTTGGGGAACCACGAACTAGTTTTTTTGCCCTTAAATGATATAAATTCTAACATTGCTACCCTCAATCTAAACTATTTGATAATTAAAGTATCAATAAATAAAACAAATAAAGCAATTGAATATAACATATTCCCAGGCCACAATGTGAAACCACGTAACTGTGAAATCTCAACTTTTTGGCAGATACATAAAAACGTTTAAAAATTAAATTTTCATCATATTGAGATATATTTTTTTAAATAGTAAGTACCATCTAGTAATATACTATCCAATAGAAAAAAATCAACGATTAATTTTTGTGCATAAAATTAAGGTAAAAATGAAATAATAAAATTAACCCTAAATCAAAAGGTTTTGTACTTACTTAAGTGGTTTCACGTTGTGAATGACAATATGCTATATTGTTTCACAACACATTTCAAAATTCATCAGCCAAACTCATTTTGTAATAACGCCATGACTGTTCTCATCCTTGCTTTATCGTCTCAAACGAGATAATTCCGCTTTAGTTGATTTTGATTTTTTTAAAAGTTTAATTTAACAATTTGCTATTGTAAAATAGAGAATTGAATTGGGTGATAGTAGAAATCGGCTCTTATCATGAATATAACTGAATTACAAATTAAATATATTTCTATATACATATGACCATATAATAAAGCCAGGACAATACTTATATCACTGGAAGGATGGATAGTTGATGGAGAAGATCAAACTGCTGGCGATTTAATATCGATTACTGGAGGGGGGATGCTTGAATCATTGTTTATTTATAACACGGAGTGAAGGGTTCTCTCTCTGCGAAACAAGTACTCGTGTATGAATTGAGGCGTTGAGATTGGGAGGATCAACAAGTCGACTCCAGCAATTCATGTTTGAATAAATTATTTGATAGCGTTTCATTGACTGTCCATTTTTTTCTGATATTTATGACACCCGAATATAGAGACCCATTCCATTTGGTACGTCAAACTGAAAGCATTGATGAAGCAAAAGCTATACCATTCAGAAACATGTAATATAAAAGGGTACATGCTATAAATAAACTACTTGTAAGCCATCAATTGAATATTTGTATAAGCATATTATTTTCTGTTTCTTTTTTTAAGGTCCGTGTAATCAAAGTAATAATTTACGATTATATTATTTCTTTCTGTTACACTTTAACACCTATTTTTATTGAGAGTGCCTATCAGTTATAAATTTCGGGAAATTTGTCAATTAGTCGGGGATTTTGTATGGCCGGGGAAAAGTCGGGCGTTCATAGTAAATTTTACCAATGTCGAGAAAGTTGTCAACAGTTCTTGACTTTAATGCCTTGATTCCTTTTCTTAAACTGCGGGACGGCTAATTTTGGCTGTTAAAAGAATGAGAGGAAAAAGTCTTCTTGTAAAAGAGTTTTGTCGAACAGAAACTGATGCATATATACTGCTCAGCCCTGCAAGTGAGGCAATGGGTTATGTTCGTCCCTGCCTGTTTTTTTTAATTTTCATATTTTGGTTTTATTCATCATAACTTTTATTACTGATACATTAAATTTGGTTTATTATTTTCAATAACGAAAATTTGTAATCGACCTAGAAAAAAAAAAAAAGTTAGCCCTTCACAAAATTTGAAGCTTTACGTTTGAAGATACGCAGAATCCAAAAACTGAATTAAATAAATCCGTCCGTCCGCCGTCCGCGACTCTACTCCGAGACTACTACGCCGAATTTTTTTTTTAGCTTCAAAGTTGCATTTTACTCCAGGATAATCCTCGAAACTCAAAATTAACCCATCTTAAAAATACGGCCGATGAATCGGCCATTTATGGAGAAAGGAATCATTCTTTTATATTTTTTATTACGAGGCTTGACCACGTGCCTACTAAATTTTGTCAATTTCTTAAATAATGAGCATAACCCAAGCTCTCCTTTTATGTCCCGAAAATGCATATAATCATGTTCATACATTTGATTTTCTCTTAGCTTTTCCGCCATGATACTTCTTCTTTATCAAAATAAAAAGTTTATATTTGATTTCTTATTCTTTATTTTTTTTTTTTAATATCTCGAGGTAAAAGGATCATTAGGATCTAAACTAACCTAGTCAAAAATAAAACAAAATGCCAAGAAGTTTCTATCTGAGACTTTGCGAAATAAAATTGTCTATACATCTTAGTACCATATTAGGTTATTTTAAATAATATTATTAGAGAAAATTTTGGGTAGAATAACAGAATTCTATATGATATTGAAATCAGAGGCTCCAATATCTTGAACATTTTATGGAAATAAAAGAAAAAAATTTGATTTTAAAGAAACATTTGGCAAACAGTTGGTAAACTGGTACTAGGGATGGTACCTATCGATTCTACGTCTAAAAATACATGGACAATTACATCCCACACCCAACTGTGGGTCAGCTATGAATTTGACGTAAAACTGGAGTGTGATATGGGAAAAACGTTGATTTTGGGGTGCTGAGTCGATTGTGATTAATTCCAGTCCTGTCAACCCTCACCAAGTGGGATAATGTTCGAAAAAGTAGAATAAGGAGGTACTCCTGACATTTTTCAAATATCTATTCATTGTAAAAATACCACATAAATATTATATTTATCTTCTTTCGTAAAAAAAAAAAAAAAGAAAAAAAGGAATAAATTAATACATTTTAATCACAACTTTTTTTTGTTTTTACCGAGAATGTTGAATTCACGATATCTGAGCTTGCAAATGACGTGGTACGACTATATACAGGAATATTGGGTCAAAAATAGCATTGGTAAACTTCGGCAAATTGAATTAACAACATTGCACGTTTGAACAAGCGCGTTTAATCCTGGAACGGGCTCCCTCTTTCAAGGCATAATTGCATTGAAGCCGCAATTGCATTCTATTGCAGCTGAAATTTTTAGAGATGTTTTTCAAAGGTATCTGAATCATATAATAAGCTAAGCCGTGCCGGAGGTCGATGGAGCTTTTTTTTTAATGATTCCACAATTTTTTGTCCTCACTATTTCAGAACAAGAATACTGTTTACCTCAAATCTTCACATTAACGTAAATTATTGAACGGGCTAATAGTGTTCTATTTTCTTCCACATATGAAGTATACATATCCGCAAAATTTCAATGTGTTTTTATTTAAAATACACAAAAAAAACTAAATTTAAGCTTGAATTGAACAATTTTCGGCCTTAATAGCTCATTTTTAAAACCTTCTGTAGCGACCGACCCTAACATATCTTTTCCATAAAATTATAGCGAGACTTTACTATTCAACTATTCAAGAATCCGGAAACCACTGAAAAAGGCTCTTAAAATACATTTTAATTTTTGATATTTTCTTCGCCTTTGCCCCACTGTGCGCCGTAGTGGGGTAATGAATAACCTTCATTTACTTTGAAATTAACTGAAGCGTAGGTCGGTATAATTAAAAATTAATATTCAGTTGTAAGTTAAGTACAGTATAATGTAAAAGCAACATTTCAGAGAATTTCAAAGTGGGATAAAATGGTATTTTCGATTTAGGACAATACGCCCGCATGAACGAGAGGATGAGAGGAAAATCGAAACATGAAACATGAAATGGGTCCCTTTAGGGTTGTAACATCGAAAGGAAAATATCGATATTCGATATATCGATATATCGCAAAACCAAACATCGATATCCACCGATAATCGCTAGAAAAATATCGATATATCGAAAGGAAATTGATGAAAAAGCAAAGAAAGTGCATCAAATGAGTATTATTAAATTCAACTAATATTATAAACAGTGAAGAAGGTTTTAAAATAATATAATGATTATTATTTATAAAACAATATTTTTATTAGTCATTAATCATTATAAAAAAAGATAAAGAAGAATTATACTTCAAAGAAAAAAAAAATTATAACAAATTTTTATTTTGAAGACTTTTAGCCCCATATTTGATATATTATAGTCTTCTAGAAGTTTCTCAATAATAAAACATTCAAACTTCTCCAATTTTTATTTATCTTATAACTCTTCCGACTATATTGTGCATTCTCAAAACATTTATCTAAAAGCATGTAATTTATTTGATATACATCTCAGTACCATCATCATTTATATAAATCATCAATTTTTCTTTATATAGGATTAATCAACATTATTTGTATGTAAATCTTATCTACTATTGTTTGGTAATTAAATATTGTTTATTGTTATATTTATTCGTAAAACTCCAAAATGGTAACCCCGACATGGAGGACATGTAGATTTTTAGGACCTGGATGATCTTAAAAATCTAGACTTCCGCCATTTTGGGGTTACGATTCTTCGAAGTTTCACCGAATAAAGGAAATTGTTAAAATAAAATACAGTAGAATCTCGATAATTCGTATGGTCAAGGGTTCGAAAGGTAAATATGAATTATCGAGATATCCTAAGTATTGAGATTTCCAATAATCGGCGGTAAAAAATAGGAAATAACAAGATTAATACAAAATTGTAAACCGACCTAAATTCATAGAAACGATTCCTCTCTCACTTACTCAGCTTTCCTCTTGAAAAGATTAAGAGTTAACCAGATTTTTTATTTGGACATTCGAATTATAAGGCGGTTACATTACTTGGAAGACGAAAATAAATACGAATTATCGGGAGAACCGGATTGCAGTGTTTTTTACGAAATAAAGGGAGACTTTCAAGAGACCAGAAAATCTATACGAATTACTGGGATATGAATTGCCGAGTTCTACTGTAATATAGTTTAGCTTATGGTGTGATCGATATATCGTTGTAAATTATCGATATCATCGATATATCGGATGTTAAGATATCGATATAATATATCGGTTTTTCAACTCCGATATATCGATATATCGCGTGTCGATATTCCAACCCTAGTCTCTATCCATTTATCCATCAGCAGGGAGCTCAGTGAAACGAAAAGGTGGTTTTATATCGTGAAAATATCATCGCCATACATAAAATTGTCTAATGATAAAACCTTTATGATTCTTACTGCTCACTTGAGTTGATTCCATTGAACGTTATCTAGTATTAGTTTTATGGTAATTAAGGAATCATTGCGACCCAATACTACGAAATCTGCCCACTGCTATGCAGAAATGAAAATACTAAAATTTAGAAGAAACTAAATTATAAGAATTGTTATTGAACCATATAATCAAATATCAATTATTGTTATTAATAATAATAATAGAATAAAAATAATAAATTTTTTTAATTTATTATAAGCACCAATATTACTTTTGAATATTTATAAAAAGAGCTAATATGTTGTGTTTTTCCCCAGTACTTTAAAACTTCTAAACACACGTATGTTAATTTAGAAGGTAACACATCAAATACAATTATTTTGCAGTACAAAATTTGAATGTTGTGTTTAATCGTTTAATTTTTTTTCTAATACTCAAACAATAACCATAAAATAAGCTGGTATTATACTATAACCATAATCACATGAGTATAATAAGGCTCATTGTGTTAAAAAATTGGATTTTTATTTATTTAAACATTTTATGCCAGCTAATTTAACTGACATGTTAAATCCACATCCCACCCCGCAGGAAAATGGGTTAAATCTACGACATTTTTCCAATGTTGTAACAAACTGTGTTCATCGATACTAAAAGTAGAGAAATTTGTTTGTGATTTTTATTTGGATGGATAATTAGTCACATTTTCTAATATAGTGGACAAATAATCAAAACGTTTAAATTATCCTAATCTAAATAAATTTCGATTTGAGCAGTTATTTGCCTTCAAATAAATAGTAAATTGTGAATTTAGATTATTCAATTCTTCCCAATAACGAGACCAACATCTGTGGGTATAGAACAGAGCTACTGGCATCAATTATTTACGAATTTTAAACTTTGATATAATATTTGAAATTTCGAATTTGGCTTAGTTGAATGATATTTAGGCATCTTCCCTCATATATATATATATATATATATATATATATATATATATATATATATATATAATAAATGTTTATATTTCTGTAATATAAATATACACACACATAATCTCATTGTGAGGAACCAATAGCTTGATCAGTTTCTCCGCAGACTGACGGGGAGCGGATGCGAATGGTCGCTCCATTAACAACCCACTCTCAAGTTGATGGGTCCTGAAAGCGCTCACATCCTAATCCTGTTTTATAGTAATTAGTGCCAAAGCCTTTAGCTCTTCGCCTTCTTAAACAAAGCTGTCAAGTCACAGCAATCAGTATCACTTTTCGATATAGTTTCTGCAAACAATTTATGCTTGCATAACACAACCTGACATTACTTGGTATTAGTGTTCACCGAACATCATGATGCTGCTAGCAATCATAATTATATAGAAAAACAAAATTATATCGAAAATCAGGTAATTATTTTCCACAATAAGTGAACTAAATTCAACGATTCAATTCACAAAGAAATACAGGAAAATTTGAGCTTCGATCCATTACAACTTTTTTTTTTTAATTTGATTTTTTAAAAACTTCCTTAAGGTCCTTTCTTAGATTTGCATTGTTTTTTAATTTTTCTCTCAAATATCACATTTAAAGATTAAAAAATAAAGCCTGACCTAGATATTTTTCATTAATATGTACTATTGAGGTTGTAAAGAAATACAGAGGTATTATTCTGTATGCCTGAGTGGGCGGGCTATCTATCCTCTCATGAACTAATTCCAAGACAGATTTGTGGTTCTTTTTACTGAAAAAGACTAGTTCTGTGTTTCGTAAATACTCAACAAGCTCTTCTTTAACGAATCCTGACCCACCATTTTGTTTATTAACATTGAGCTTAGCTGCATATAGAATTGAACTAGTGCTATGGATATTGGTCATTGGTTTATTTTCACTAATTTATTCATTATGTTACAAAACGAGTTAAACTGTTAATTCAAATTGGCAGTTAAAAACTATTTCTGCTAATATTGAGTAGAATTTTAAAATTTCAGTTTTATTAACAGTGACATACTTAAGCCCATTTGGGCCAACGCCTCACAGTTATACGGAACAGCCAAAAACATATGTAACATATGTAAACTTCATATATTTTAGTCAACAACTTTTAGGATTACAGCCAAAGCTCCATGGTACGTTAGCAACATTACTTTACATACAGACCTTCACATGCGGGTCAATCCATTTAAAGTGGTCCAGCATTGGTTGCTGGATAATCTCAGAAAAATTTTGTTCCTTGTAGCTACTTATCTTGGTGTTTTCGTAATTTAAAATAATTTTTAAGCATTTTGATTGTTATTGGTTTGCAAATTGGGGTAATTTTTGTTTCAGTTTTTCATTAAATTTTAGAGTTTGCAAATATGTGTGGTTTTCTAAATTACTCAACACCGGATTGTGCAAGACTTTTCAAATAAACAGAATTGTATTCAGCACTTTTCGGTCTACAAAGCAAATCTCTTTTTTTCTTAGAATGTTTCTGTTTTTGTACAATATGTTGTCAAAGTTATCAAATGGGAATGAACAAAATTCAATTTTATTTATCGAGCTACAAAGTCTCTCTTGGAGTGCCAGATGACAATTTGAAAATTCAATACATGACATAAGGTCTCTTGGTCATCAAACTCCACTATAAATTTGAAATTTTAGATTCAACTCTATGAAGATATAAGAATGATATAATATAGAGAAAATATAGGGTTTTCTACTCTTCCAGCTCCAGGAACATCTTATGTCTTGAATTTTCAAATTTTTATGTGATCTTCCAACAGACCCATTTTTCCGATATAATTATTAATGTTTTATATCTTCTTAGGGTTAAATTTATTGGCTGAAATTTATAATGTAGTTTTATGTGATGTAGAACTTTTATATGTTGAATTTGTTATTTGTTACTCCAAGAGATATTGCAGCTGGATAATTTAAAAAAAAAAAAAAATTAGTGGGGATAATTTTTAAGGGTAAGTATCTCACGACCGATATTGTATAGAAAGTAAGTACACTCGTACACTCATGTAAAAAGAAAACTGAGGATGATAAATTGTTTTTTCTTTAAGAAATTACTATGCGAAAATTTAATTTTGTTCATTCTTATTTGATAACATTGGCAGCATAGAGCACATAAATAGAAACATGTTAGCTAGGCAAAAAGGGATGATTTGTAGGCCAGAATGTACAGAATACAATTCAGTTTATTAGAAAAACGTAGGCAATCCTGTGTTGAATTATTTAGAAAATCGCACATGCTTGTGAACTGTGATGACTGAAAAACTGGGGGAAAAAATGGCCGCAATTTGCAAACCGATTTCTATAAAAATATTTAAAAATGATTTTTGAACTACCAAAACATCAGGGAATGGACCTACTAAGTATCCATTTTTTTTGAGGTGCTCGAACAAGATTTTTTTTTTCTTGTCTACTTAGAATGGATTGGCTCATGCCTACTATTAACGAACCTATACGGTAAATCCACTACAAACGATTTTACGAAATACTACTAGGTTATATTAACTCACTCATTCAACAACCCTCATGCCCGACCAACCCTTAGAAGGCGAGAAAAGAGCTAGATGAGGGATCTTTTTGCCCAACCATCAACCGTAAAATAAAGGCAGGAAGAGGTGCCTCTGGACATTACTCGCCTTCACGCCTATCATGCCACATTACTCAATTTTTAACTCGCAAATTTAATTGTTGCTTGTTCTTTTGAGACGTGTAAAGAAATAAATAAAGTTACAAAAGAAGAAAAAAACAAAACATCGATACGTACCACAATCGAGTCAACGAAAGAATTGACATGATTGGTGAGAAAGATAGCTCCGCCCATCTCGACTCGTATTGCACCCCGCTAGCGTTTGAAATAAAATGCATTGAAGAATTGTCGATATATAATAAATGGACACACTTTTAGTAGTTGATTCTTTTAATTCTGTACTATTAATAATTTCGCAACATTTAGTTACACCTGTTAGCTGTTTTTGTTACAAAAATTTAAATTTTTAACCTGAGAAAAATATTATTTTAATCATTAAACTCAGATGTGAATACCTAAGTGAAAAAAAAACAACATTCATTTCATTATTTTTTTAATAAAAAAAAATTCTTTTTGCAACAATTGTTAATTCATCTCATGCAATGCAGCAGTATTAATATTTTCGCTATGTTTATTGATTTTGCTTTTTGTAATTTAGGCATTTTTCAATTGTAAAAATAAACATACCATTTAGATTCATCAAATGACGTTAAATTCAGATGTATGAGTTTTTCCACTGTATATTAATTATATCTTTGTGATATCAGTTATCAATATAATGAACATCAATTTATTTAAAATATGATCATCCAAATTAAGGTTTTAATGCTCACTATGTTAAATAAATAAATAAAACATCTGCCAACATTTAACTTCAGAAAATATATTAATTTACCCCTTCAATCTAGAAGGTTTATAAATAAGTAAAAACATTAAGTTTGTCATTCTTATAATTCTTAATATTTTACAATGGTTAGTCATAGTTATAATTACTAACTATAATAATAAAATAGCATAACTATAAAAACAAAAACTAAAATAATATACTGGAAGGTGTCAAGTTACAGATGGATGGGTAGTGAGGAGGCGTGGCTTTTTGAGTAGAGGAGGACTATCCGTGAAAATTCTTTAGTTGTCTCAACTATAGCTAGACATTTTATCATTATAGGGCTACTCCGGTATGATGTAATTATTTTTGAAAAAATAAAACATTGAAAATTTGGTTTTGAAAAATTAATATAAAACACATTGATATAATTTCATGTGGTTAGTAAATAACTAAATATTATAATAAATTTAAAGATTGTTTAATGACCTTTGAAGAATAACAGAGTACAAAACTCCATTCAATATATTTCCAATTCGGTTGGTTATCAGTCAGTCATTGAGAGAGAAGGAGCATGAAACCTTTTAGGAAGAGCCGCATCAACTGAAGGCGAGGATGGCGACAATGGCAGGAAGGACCAGCGGGGGTGGTAGACCGGAGGCGGCGGAGAGTGCGCTGGCCTGGCAGCTGAGGTGCTCGGGCCGCAGGGCTAAGAGGGCCGTCCGCCGCCCGTCCCTGTCCCGGCAGCTCGCCTCCCGGGCCACCGCTGTTAACCGCGCGCCGCTCTCTGGGTCCGCCGTCTGGATCAGGAGCGATTCCCGCAGCCACCTTCTAAGCCAATGGCCCAGCCACACCAGTGAGCAATCGCAAGTAAGCGGGTTGTCTTTCAAGAGAAGCCCTCCTGTGCATAAAACAACCATTTATATTGCATATATTAGTACTCTGTACATACATTATATTATCTATAAATCGCTTAGTAAGTACATCAGTACACATGAAATAAAAAAATCTGGTGCGGTGCACGCATCACACAACTTTCGCTCACCGCCTTACTTGAAATAAGTTTTAAAAGTTTCCATTTCGTATCGATGAAATAATACAAATAGTAGGAATTAATATAATATTAATAAATAAAGCTTATATTGACAAATATGCAATTCAAAAATGATTATTTATAGGATGCCTTAAAACATCCTTTAATCAAAACAATTTTGGATTCATTTAACATGTAAATTATTTGAAATAAAAAAAATTAAAGGTACTTTAGAGGAAGCCATTTTGAAAATTCGGCATTTAAGCCCTGACAGACTATTTCAATGAGGATAAGACCTAGCTAATATTGAAGACCATTTAATTATACATTGATATTACGAATTTAATCAAAATCGTTAGTGCCATTTTCGATAAAATTGAAAACAAGTGTAAAATTAATGATATGATGTAGTAATGATAGTGTACTGTTCATTAATTAATTTTGTTATATTTATAATAACTTCCCTATATAGTTTAAATTGGTTAATGGATGAATATTATTAAGTAATTCATGAAAGGGTCAAACAAATCATCATAAAATTCGCGATGCTTAATCTTCAGTAGTAAATTTAAGTTTAATAAATTAATAAATAAATAATTATTAGTTCTCTGATATCAAATAAGCACTTTAAGAACTAATAAATCCAGAAATACATAGTTGTCGCTCAGTTTATTGTGCACCTCTGACACATACGAACATCCTATATTCAAAATAGATATCTAAATATTATTATTCACATAATGGTATTACAAGTATTATTTCGTGATTCCGTTTAAGTCGGTTTTAGATGTTGTATCATCCCAGAAATATAACTACCACTCACACACAAACACACGCACTGACTATTTTGTGAGACTTGGTTATTAATACTCATGGGACCTCAAAACGTGTATTTCCCATTTAAAACTCTGATTCGAAATTTTCCACGATCTCAATACTCTACCTTACTATATTTTGGATATATAGGTAATTGAAAGCACGAAGTCTAGAAATCGTTATTAAAAAATTAATTATTTTCATCCTCATATAATTTTCTTCGTAATATCTTCCAAATACATATTGACAATTAGGACTGTACCTGGCGGTGATATTAACTAACAATAGCATGCCGGGTGGTTGGCTGTGTCCCTATTGATGTATATAAGTATTCATTTATATCCTATCCATAAAGGGGCTCTTTCAATGCTACTTCCGTCCCTCTAGTGCATGAACATAGAGTATTGACATCATAATTTACTTGAATATTATGACCGTTTACGGCCAGGGTTGATCCGCTCTTAATGGGAATTCCCTCTACAGTTCCCCTAAAGTCCCTTAGTAGCAACTATTCAATGTACCATTCTCATTATAATTATTTGGATATATGTCCAAGGGATTGGGGCTGAACAAGGCCACCGGAACGGTTCAAGACCTAGAATTATTTTTAGAACATACATATTTTTGTGATAAAGTTTCAGTCAGCGAATGAGCGGACCATTCAGTCATAATTTATCATGTTAGGCACGAGGGTGAACAGTAGACACACATATATCTGAGTTTATATTATATACAATACATGTAAATGATTATTCAGATATAGTAAAAATATAAATATGAATATTTATAATAGCTATAGGACGAAATAATACTTGTAATACCATTATGTGAATAATAATATTTAGATATCTATTTTGAATATAGGATGTTCGTATGTGTCAGAGGTGCACAATAAACTGAGCGACAACTATGTATTTCTGGATTTATTAGTTCTTAAAGTGCTTATTTGATATCAGAGAACTAATAATTATTTATTTATTAATTTATTAAACTTAAATTTACTACTGAAGATTAAGCATCGCGAATTTTATGATGATTTGTTTGACCCTTTCATGAATTACTTAATAATATTCATCCATTAACCAATTTAAACTATATAGGGAAGTTATTATAAATATAACAAAATTAATTAATGAACAGTACACTTCCCATTAAATATAAAACTTATATTTTTAAAACCACATTTCTACCGACGTTTCGAAGTCCTTCTTCGTCTTCAGGTTATTAGTTTTCTTTAATTTACATTATTATCTCCTCAAGTGTCCTGCCATCAGTATAATTTACTTCGTCAAAATCTTGGCTGGTTATAAAATATAAAAGAATGTTAAATTGGGGAGTAATTTTTCTTATTGTCCATGTCACATACTCTGCACTATCATTAAACAAATTTTTTTTAACTCACAGCTATATTACTATTAAATCTCCGTACAAAGAGAAAGAAAAACTGCTTTTTCTATTCATGTATAGGAGTTTTAAAACTATATTGGAAATATTCGTTCAATCAGAAAATAACGTCCGCCAGTTATGTTAAATAATATGCTGAAACCTACCAAAAACGTAAAATATCTTTGACTGTAGCTAGACCGTTGACTTACTTGGAATACACATATTAGATATAAAGGACTAGAACATAACATAGTTATAGACTAATCATTTATTTACTTGATAATGTATCCCCTGTACAGTTACAAAAGAAAAAAATTATCATGCATGTTTTTGCAGGTTGTTTCCTGTGCGTGGACCGAGGATTTAAATTGCAGAAGGTTGTAGATGTAGGAAAGGTGTGATAGTTTGGTATAGGAAAGATCCGAGGAAATATTGTCTAAGGTTGGAGGGGAAGAGCCACTTTAACTCGCCGTAAAGGTGGGACACTTGGGCCCATTTCGAGTTACCGAGGACAAATCTTAAAAAGCAGTTCATGATCCGCTTCAATCTGTCTTCGAGCACCTTCGAGAGGCCTCCGTATATCACACAGCTATAGTCAAAGTGGGAGGATAGATTAGGGAAGATACGAGGCGTTTACGGGTAGGTTGTGAAAGAAGATGACGTGAACGAAGGAATAACTTAAGAGTACTTATCGACCATCGAGAAATTTGGACGATATGGGGTTTCCAGCTAAGGGTTTGGTCGATGATAATACCCAAGTTTTTGATTGAGGAGCTGAAAATGATGGGGTGATCATTCAGGATTAAAGTAGGGAGGGTGGCATTTTATCTAAGGAGGGAATTGGAACCTTTGGAGCGTTTAATCTTAATCTTTTCAGGTTTTCCCATGCACTGATTCTATCTAGGTCTTCCTGAATACTGTCAAACGCTACTAATAGCTCAGAGGGAGGAAAGGATAAATAGATTTCGGAAGTCGTAGGCGTACAAGTGGTGTGAACAGGAGTGGATTGAATTAGGAAGATCACTGGTGTAGGAATTGAAAAAGTGTGGAGAAATACTCGAGCCCTGGGCTCTTCCTGAGGACAGGATAAGAAAGGAAGATAGGGGTTGGTTAGGAATGGTGACTGCTTCAGTTCGATCGGAAAGGAAAGATTGAAACCATTGATGGAAATGGACGTGATTTTACATTGGCAAAAAGGATAGAGTGGTCCAGGGAATCAAAAGCTTTAGAGAAGTCTAGGAGTTAATTTATATTATGTATATTACTGGTGACCTTGACTCGAGCGGATTGTGTGGAGAAACTGGGACGGAAACCAGATTGGAGGGGATCGAGAAGTTTGAATTTTTCAAGGAAATTTAATATTTGTGATTGGACTATTCTTTCTAGGGGTTTGAAAAGGTTAGGGAGGATGAAAATTGGGCGATAGTCTTTAGGAGATATAGGGTTGGAGGTTTTTTTTTAATAGGGTGGACTAAGGCTTTTTTCCACGAGATAGGAAATACTGAATTTTGGAGGGAGAAATTGTAAATGAAAAGAAGAGTTAGTAGGATTTCAGGGAGACATGATTTTAACAATTTAACGGGTATTCCATCAGACCCTGTGGAACTAGTGTGAGATTTCATTATGGAGGAAATAAGGTCGGTAGGGGAGATGTAGGAAAAATAAAAATTATCGAAGTTGAATGATGGTATTAAGGAAAAGCAGGAAGAAGGGGTTGTAGAAGTATTGGAGGAGGCTCTTAAAAAGTATGAATTTAATTCATCGGGTGAAACTGGAAAGACTATTGAGGAAGAGGGTTTACACAGAGAGAGAGTTTGCGAAGGAGTTGTCATTTGGATTTAGAATCGGGAGTAGAGGTAAGGGCTTCATGATAGTAGTTGGATTTCGCTCTCCTAACAGTTGCCTGTGTCAAATTGCGGAGTACCCTAAACGCTTGGTAGTCATCTTCTAGCCTTGAAGCGTCTACGGGCTACCTCACGTCTCTTTTGCATTTCTTTAATTTTTTTACACATCCAAGGAAAAGGCGGGCGACGGAAAGTAGAGGTTTTGAGCGGGGCATGGGCGTTGAGGATATGGATAAGATTAGAGGTGAGGATGTCAACCATGGAATCAATGGAAGAACAGGAATAAATTTCGTTCCATTTCATGTTTTCAAGATGAGGTAAAATATTTTCGTGGGTGAGGGCTTCTAGGTTTTGTAAAGTTATGGTTTTAGGGAGGATCGCAGGAGTTTGGATATTGTAGGATATTTGGATTAAGTCATGAGAGGATAGAAATGGAACAGGAAGTTGAGAAGAGGAAAGGATGTCAAGGAAAGGATGTAAAGATTACGTGCTGAATCGATGAAATGTAGGTCTAACCAGGTATCGGACCGGCAAGTGTGATGAGTTGTAGAAAATGGGACGATGAAGAGATGGAGGGAAAAGAACAGATTTTCGAGGTTTGTCGTTGGAATCAAAAAGGAGATTGGTATTAAGATCGCCAGAAATTATTATATTGTTGTAGAGAGGAACATAATTGTAGAGGATTGATTCAAAGGATGAGTCGAAAGGAACCAGAGGAGGGCGATACACCACAGGATATAGGAGAGTATGCGAGGATGATCGGATGGGGATGAGAAATCTAGGATTCGAGATTTCAGGCTATTATGAACATAAAGGCCCACACCTCCGCCAGTCTGGTCCATCCGGTCAAGGTGGATAAAGGAATAATTAGGTAGTGAAACATAAGAGGAAGGGATGTAGGGCTATAGCCAGATGTTCAATGTATCAATTGTTTTAATGTATCAACCGTACAAATGAAATCAATGGAGTACTTCTGCTAATTTGAATTTAGTTCTTTTTGTTCTATATTTACCAGGTATATTTATTATTACAATCGAACCTCTACATATCGAACATGATGGTTCCTTGAAAAAAATTTGATACGTGTATAAAAATTTTGATATGTAGAAAGATTACTATTTTTCATCCTCATCGTCGAACTTTTCTTTTACACTTAATGATTTTCGTTTAGGAGCCATATTAACAACAAGCTAAAATGAATTTAAAATTAAAATTTCACTAGCAAAGAGATTCAGAGAATTCTCTCACTACCTGGGTACTGTACCTAATTGCTTCTTCTTAAAGAAGGTCTTCCCCGAATTTCCATTGCTTAGTGTTTCTGTGACACATGCTGTTTTTTTTTTTTTTTATTGAAGTTCATATTATCCATTCATATAAATATAAAGTATGCCCTTTTTTATGATAATTACATTTTATATTTTTTAAATATCATTTTTTGTTCAATAGAAAAACATTTTATTCGATATACATAATATTTTTTTTCTAGGTTATATATTTTAAAAAAATTCAAGGTTCCTAAAAAAAGGTAGATGTATGATATTTGTAAGTTCGATGTATGGTACTACCTATGTACCATATATCGAACTGTATCTTGAATTAATTTATTCTTAATTTGTCATCTTTTTATATTTTTATTCCATTATTGTTAATAACAGATTAATTACTCTGAATAATTTGGTTATTAGTCCATTAAATTTATAAAGTTGATCGACACTGACAAATACGAAAAATAGAATTTATTTTTGTGATATATACCTTTTGGTTTATTATTATCAAGAATGATCGGGCAGAAAAAAATGTTTCATTTAATGGCGGCAGATTAGAGATTTTATACACCCATAACTTGGCTATTTAAGAAAGTAGTGGTAAAGTATTGTATAAAGTGTTTCGGAATCATTGTACCAAAGCCTTAAAAAAATCTATATAAATATTTACAAAACAAAAAAAATAATAACGAAATCGAACCAGTATTAGCAAAGATATACCGTAGTGAATTGTGTACATATGTTTTTTAAAAGTTTTCTGCACATAAACCGGTTCGCCTTTGATTAGTTTTTTGAAAACTCGAAAACTATAAATCTCTAGGAACATTCCAGATGCTCGTTTGAAAGATAATTTAATTGTCTACAAAGCTGAACAAAAAATTATTATTAATCGGACTACAGCGAACATATTATGTATTGGTCTTTAACCCGCGAATCGATAAGGAAAGTCGTGTGAGTGCACAGACCAGGTATTTTTGATAAATAACTATTTAATAAATAAAATTTGTATAATTAGTTACGTTTTCGATATATTTATCAATATAAGATGATAGAATTTAAAAAAAAAGAAGATAAAACTGTTTTTTCCCTATCAGTCGGATTCTCTCGACCAGTAAATTTCCGCATCTCGTTCATGATATATGTAGAAATGTTATTTAAAGGGTAAGTTTTGGTTCAGCTCCAAATAATTTTATTCTGACCTCCTGGCTAGCTAAAAACTCATAATTTATGCTCCCTTTTTTTTCTTCAGGGTAGATTATGCAGATTATTCTGAAGGTAATTTGACGTCGAGCGGGGCCTGGCGAGACGAGAATATAAAATAAAATACACTAAAACAAGGAATTAAAAATTATAAGCTAGTTCATACAGTCCATAAAGAAGGAACTTACCTAATTAGCGCTAACACTATATTAGCTTGTCATAACTATTGCACTTAATTAATGAATGAGCAACACATTATGTGGTATCAGTAATTTTTAATTTTATATGGTCTCTTAAATATATTTAAACCTTAATACATTTCAGTTTATTTCAGGTTATTTCATCCCTGCTTCTAGGAACTCACAATCTTTAATAAAATATTTCATTTCGCTTGGCCTTTGTTCCATTTTAATTATATTTCTCAATTGAGACTCAGAAAAAGTAATTATAAATTAACATATTAAAATTTTTCCCTTTTCTTTTTCATGGATTTTAAACTGAAATATGATTTTTTTTTCATGTGTCATAAGTTAAGGAAAATACTAATTATATTTGAGTACAATGATATGTAGGCTGTACCGAGAAATGGACTGAAAACTGCTTTGATTCTGAAAGGCCAAAAGGTATTTTGGAAAAAATGTTAATGTTAACGTTTGTTAAATGTATGTTTACTTTTTTCTAAATATACTTGAAGCCATAATTTATATATTTTAAAATCGTTATAAGGCAAATAAAATCGTTAAGTTACAAAAGGCAAATAGTTTCTGAGGACTGTTGTTTGATAAAGTATAGATGTTAAGAGAGCTTCACATGCAAATTCCGTATGGATACTTACAATAACTTTATTTACTATAAATAATTTCATTTAAAAATTATATTTTGTTGCCGTGCGTCGTTTAGACTCGCTAAACCCTCACAACCGTTCATTATTGCGGGTACGGTATAACCCGCCCCGTGTCTATTTCAAAGTTAAAACAATAGAAAATTGATTTAACATCTTATAGTGGGTATAGAGAATACCTTTAGTCAACTTTATTATGGGAGACATAAATAAATAATAATGTACAACTAAATAAATAAATATTATGCTTTATATTTTTTTTTTTATTCTCCTCAGTGATTACAATCTTTCTTGGGATGGGACATCCCCCTTCCACAGTGATTACATAAGTTTAAATTTTTGTATTAGATGTTCATTGGCTGCCCGTATTTTGTCCAAGCCTCGATAAGAAGAAGTCATAATTTCTCATATTATTTCGTCATATTGGAAGTCATATCAACCTATTGCTAACATATATTACTATCTGACTGTTAAGTCTAGTAAAGATAGTGTTCTTTTACATCACAATGTTTAAAAAAAATATCAGCCGCATATGAAAATTGTTTTGTGGTGCTAATATCTGTATAAAAGTTAATAGGGAAATTCCTGGAAGATTTTGTGATCTGAACTGAACCACCTTAAAATGGATTCCCAGAATACCGTTCAGTTTTGAGTGTCTGTAATTAATAAACCTGGTACTGAGAAGACTTAAAAAACATATTTATCTAAAATATTTTTATTTCTCATAGCTGTTATTGATTAAATTTTTTTAAAAATCTTCTTAAAATAAACATTTTCAGCAGAATATCTATTAGGAATTGTTCAATTTGTCTTATAACCATTTAATCTAGAAACATAAAACAAATGTTTCCGACTAGACTGATTACAAGATTGTCCTTGTCCTTATTCTGAGCAAATTAGATTATACGTGTATAGCCTATGGTTCCGCATATAACAGAACGATGGATGATGATACGGTCCAAAATACAGGATTTCGAGTAGAACTCTCTGGTTATCAGTACCTTGATTTACTATACTTAAAAACATTGTTGAGTAAGGTTCAGTAATGTAATGTTGTAATTATGTAACAACAGGATGTATGTAACAACATAAATATGTAACAACAATTATGTAACAGGATGTAAGGTTCAGTTTTTGTAGTTACCGGCTCACTGTGTCATTAGAGGAAATGAGCTAGCCGATGATATGGCTACATAAGCAGATGAATTAAGAAGGAGTCGCAGTAACATCTACATTGACCAAAGAAATTGTTACTTGGTCAAAGAAAAGGCACGTGAGGAATAGCGGTATATTTTGTTTAGAGTAAGCGAAAATAAATTAAGAATAGTTGATCCATATGCACTACCTAGCCGAGCTGAACTTCTGCTTTCAAGAAGAGTCGAGATACTGCCAACCCGCCTAAGGATAGGACACACAAGAGTCAACCACGAGTATCCTATAACGACGAGTACACTGCCTCAATGTATCTCCTTCGGGGTACGACTGTCAGTATCGCATATCCTGACAGTGTTTGGCGTATGAAGCTAAATGGGATGAAGTTGGGATCGGTACTGATACAGCAGAGACTGAAAAAGAGCATCAAGACTGCAGCAAAATTGATACTATTTCTTTAAAAAAATTGAAATTTATACTCAAATTTTAATTTTTTTGCAGTTTTAAACTAAATTGTATATCATTTTGGACACATAAAATTGTTTGTTTATATTAAAACGGAAACGAAAAAAATAAATAAAATAGGAATCTATGTGTAATTACTACGGCTTATATTAATAAATTTTAACAATAGGAATTTTATAAAAAAAAATAATAAAGAAAAATTTTGTGAATACACAAAGGTGTTAATGAATGGTGCCAACTGAATGGAAGAGCCTGAACCTTTGCCCTGACGGCTGCGCAACTTTTAATGAGGAATAACTGGGCAAGGTCCTCATGGCTACATCCTTAATGTTTCAATGAATTTTTACTTTTGGTCTCTGTCCTTCTCAGTTTTGTTTCATTTTAAATTTCATTTCTGTATCAAAAACTTCTTTTATAGAATACTCTTTAAAATTTTCAAAACGCTTATGAATTTAAAATAAAAATGGAAGGTTTTTCTTTTTTTTTTTTTCTGTTTTCCACATTGCAGAATGTATTTTCAGAATGGATGCATGTATTTCTACGCGTACCATCTAAGGACATAACGCGTATTAAAGTAAAATGATTTGAATTTTATATAGTTACATAGTTTATATAAAATAAATAGAAATATAAATAAATTATAAAAATAATAGTGAAGAAAATATGAATTAAATAAAATAAAACGAATTATTGATATGTACAAGTGAACACATTAGTAAGTAAATAGTGAACAAGTAAATGTTTTTATTGAATACAATACAACGAGATATCGCATACATTTTCTTGTTTGGGCACAAAATAATAAACCGACATTTCAATCCCAAAATCCAAATTTATTATATTCACTGGAAGGCATCAGGTACCTAACTTAAATATTATTTTAAATAATTAAAGTAAAAATAATTGCCAAGTTAATCAATAAAAATATCTTATTAACATCATAATTATCATATTAACATTAGAAGGAAAGGAAAATTGAGCTCCACATATATCTAATCTAAAAAATAGATTGTTAAAGATTGTTCACGGGCTATCAAAAAGCACTCACTGAATTGGGGTTCAAACCTAGAACTGCTGTTAACAATAAACAATGTTGCCATTCAACAGCCATGGAATATGCAATAGAAAATTATCTAAAAGTACTCTCAGACAAAGGAAATAAAAAAACCGAATCCATACAGAAACTGTTAGCCATAAAAATCATAAAATAATATAGAATAGTAGCCTATGACACATCGTACATACTTGAAAATTATGACAATGAAAATTACCCAAGACATAGTTAATAAATTCAAAATTATAACATTGAACGTAAATATTATAAAACACTTGTGAATTTATTTATATGTTATCATATTATGATTGCAGATGATATTTACAATAATATATATTCCTTTTTGAAAAGTAACACCTCAACAAGGTTGCGTGTTCAGAATAACCTAACTCGTTATTTTTTTTCGTACCCCTTTTGAGTCATTAACCTTAGATATTCTTCTTCTTCCTCGGCGCTACGGTCCGTGTGGGACTTGGGCCTCCTCTACGATTCTTCGCCACTCTTCTCGATCCACTGCGGCAGCTCTCCACCGCCTGACACCAAGTCGTCTCAGATCAGCCACGTCATCTATCCATCGGAGTGGTGGCCTGTCTCTCCTTCTTCCTCCTCCAGGTCGTCCATACATCACTTTCCTTGGCACACTTTCCTCCGGCATTCTTTCCGCATGGCAGAGCCATCTTATCCGGGACGCCTTGATGAAGGTGAAAATGTCAGTGCGGTTAACTCCCGGTTGTACCTGGCTCTCCAAACTCCTCCTTCACATAAAGGTCCATATATATCTTGCGCAGGATCATCCTCTCCCAGACTCTCAGCATTCTTTCATGTTCGGTCGTCATCGTCCAAGTTTCGCTGCCATAAGTTACTATGGGGCGTATCATGGTCTTGTACACCACTTTCCGCGCCTTCCTTGACATACCGCGAAATTTAAGTACCCGCTGAAGGGCAAAGTAGCCCGCGGTTTCCGGCGACTATTCTGGCGGCGATTTAGCCTTAACGTTGTTACTGTCTGTCATCAAGGATCCTAGGTACTTGAACTCTTTGCGTACTGAGAAATTATGGGGGCCGATACTTATGGTCTCGTTATTCTGCAAAAGGTGGCATCTGCTACGATCTTAGATATAGGTTTGGGTAATAGATAAAAATTCTATCCCTTGTACTGGCAGTTGGATCATTCTATGGGAGTTCCGAGGAAAAAAAAAAGTTTTGGAAAATGTGGGTGTTTCTTATATATCAATATTTTTAGCGACGGGGTTCACTACTTAATTTTTATCCATAATTAATTCAATTTTGCCTAGCTAAAGAATTAAAATCAGGTGAATTGAGTGAATTGGACATGGCCAAAGGATAGGCGAATCGTTCCAACTTTCTTGGGATTATGTAATTATGTCGGATATCCATGAAGTATTGATTATAAACTATGGAGTATTTATATAACTTTACTATCTGATATTATTCAGTTTTATAGGCTTTTGCATTGGCAAAGGCCACTTTTATCTATGATATATCCTTCTTAGATTAGGTATTGATAAATTATTTGCTACTCTATAATTTTGTTTTTATTGAAAACTAGTTTCAAATGTTATACATTCATCTTCAGTTTTAAAAACACACAAAAATTCAAAAATAAACAATTAAAAATACAGTTTGGTATGGAAGAAAGTTGAGGTGTTTGTAGGTAAATGGTACCGTTTACCTTTCTTCCATTACAGTTACTTCCATTACTAGTTCTGTGCGAGAACAATCCAATGCAACCTTTTCTGTTTGATATAATCTGCTTGGTGGGTACGAACATGTATTTGATCTCTTGTCTTAATTAAATTCATAGTTCATAAATGTTTTATAATACTAATTTACATTACATTTAATTTAATACGTATAATAATACTAAATTGTATTTTAAATTGCTTATTTTTGAATGTTTGTGTGCTTTTAGAACTGAAGATGAATGTATAGCATTTGAAATTAGTTTTCAATAAAAGCAAAATTATAGAAGTGTCAAATAATTAATCAGATAATTAATTAATTAATCTAATAATTAATTAGGTTGATCCTTCGATACTATCAGCGTACGTCAACTGAACCTCCTTAGATTAATATAATCATGATAGTTGCTCATATACATAAATTTAATAATTGGATAAGTTATTTATACAAAGTAAGTAGAAAGCTTAAAATAATACGAGTATTAAATCTTCTCAATTATATATTTTAATATATGTTAACGCTTTCTGAAACGTTAATGTATAACTTAACATTTAACCTTTTGATTGAAAAGTATAGATATGTTGAGCTTTGAAAGAAAAAGAAGAACTTAAACATCTAAAAATTTTCTGTAGTCTTATTTTTACTTCCAAATTTCAATCAGTCGAGCTTAAATATAGAACGGTATGAAAGTAATTTTTTTTTGCTTTTCCTCTTTTATTCTGTGAACAATTTTCCGATTGTTTAGAGATATAAAAAAAGAAAATTCAAAGTAAACATTTTGTGGTAGGCTAAAAGGGAAACGAGTGTGAAAATTTTCCGACTTTTCATTCACTTTTCGTTGTATATCTCCTAAACGGCTGAATGAGCTTTAGCTGTCCAAACGGCTGAATGGATTTTCGCGGTTCAAACGATTTCCCGACTAGAAAGAGGTACGCTGTTTATAGTCGGAAAATTGTTCGAACCGCGAAAATCTATTCAATCGTTCACGAGATATAAAAGGAAAAAGCGAATAAAAAGTCGGAAAATTTTTAAGCTCGTTTTACTATTTTGCCTACCTCTAAACAGTCGGAAAATCGTTCGAACCGCGAAAATCCATTCCCTCGCTCACGGGATATAAGAGGGAAAACTATGTTCTTACCTATGATAGATGCCATCAATTTTTTTCTGAGAATCAACCAAAAGGGATAAATTTTATATTTTAATGGTTTAGAGTTTTAATTTATTTAGTAAATAACCCCATATTAAATTGAAGTGCACAAATGTGATATCTGCAACCAATACCTGAAATTTCTGATATACATTTTGTGAGAGTTTCCTCTTATCATTGGACAGTTGAGTGCTAACGAATTGCAGTGTCATCTCTCGGTTCGAGATATAATGACAAATCAAACCGTACTAAATTATAACGCCAACTCTAAAGATTTTAAGAAAACTGGAAAATATAATGAAATAAAAAGGAAAATATGGGCAAACAACTTATTATTGGATATGTTAAGGTTTGATAGAAAAAGGATATTAAATAGACATGGTGAGGGCTATGGATATTGATTAACTTTTCAAACAGTTCAGTTTTGATTGCAAAGGGTGATTTTGAATCCCTATTTGGCAGGGAACATTTTTTTTTTAAAACAAACTGAATAACTTTTAGATGTAGTTTTGAATGCAAAATTTTAATCCGTCAAAAAAAGTTTTTATGAAAAAGTGAATATATCAACTTTTGATAGGAAAGTCTCCCATTTGCATATTTTAGCCAAATTCACTTTATAATAACAGCATCTAATGTTATGAACTCTTTGGACAGTATTATCTCTATTTTATATTAGGTTTAACCTACATTTCACTATATATTTTTTCTTATCTCTATTAGTTTTAATTTTTGTTGATGGTAGTATTAAGTTATTATATATAGTAGTTTTGCAGGTGTAGTTTAGTTATTGAGAATTAATTGCATCGCCAGAGTTGTAAGATTTTTATGGCATGCCTAGCAGTTTTTCTTTTAGTTAATCCAAGAGAGTATTTAATTTTATTTTTTGTTTTGTATAGAAGATATTAATATTTATTATTTTTTTTTTATAAATAATAATAAATAAATAACTGATTATATATTTATATTATTATTGTATATTTATATTATTGTTATAATTATGATCATAAGTTTTTATTTTTGTTATAATATGAGCATGGTAGGTTCCTGATATCAGTTTTATAGTTGACCGTTATTTTGAGTAATCTATATAGCTTCTAATAATTTTCTATTTCTTGTTCTTTTTATGTTCTATTTATTTGCATTTTCCATTTCCAGTAATGAATTCCAAATGACAAGTTGTGCTGATGGTCTTGATAGTGGCAAAATTTTCAATAATGCGACTGGATAATATTATACACCTCTTGACAAGAGAAGTGTTATTGAAATATGTTATGGACAGTATACACTAACGTTTCGGGAAACGTTAAAATATACAATAAAAAAGAGGATGGAAGATTATTGCTCACTTACTTAATATTATTTTAAGCTTCCTAGCTTAATTTGGATAATTAATTTTTATTCATTTTATGTTCACATGAGCAACTATCATGGTTATAAAATTCAAATATGGATATACTTTAGGTAAAAGTCACCTTTGTTTCGATGATGGTTTATATATACATATACATCATTTCCTTTGCATTATTTTGACTTAAAATATAATAAATTTTTTGCGCTATCAATTTTAGAATTCTGTGCGATATAAATACCATCTATTTTGTTGCGTTTTTTATGAATGTCATCAGTTATTATTTGTTATTGAAGCATTTTTTGGACCCAAAATCTCAATTGATAGAATAATATAAAGTTATGTTAATCATATATTTTTATGATTAAAAAATAATTAATTGCTGTGTAAAAATTATTTTAGTAATGTAGACTATTCAGTTATACAACTTTAGGAAGAGAAGAATCTGGTTCATTTGAATCCGTAGTTGGAGGGGCCTGAGGTATTTCCTATTTATAGTGGCCATAACTCTGGCGAGGTAGTCCTCAAGGTAAATTCCCTTCTAGTCCATCTCCCTCCATGATTTATTTACGTGATCTAAGGATTGACCGTGTCTGTTACATTTTACCTCTTTACATTACTCTTCTAAAACGTAATGGACGCAAGGGTGAATGGGGTTTCTTACAGCTGTTCTTATTTAAAGTGCAATTGATGTTTTGACAAGAATATCTGCAATTAATTAAATCGCTTGAATGGTTATGTAATAAAAATCATAAACGTGCCCACGTACAGTTATGCAAAAAATAAGTTAATATATCTCTTTTGTTTTTATGGTTGTAGAACTGATTATAACATGTATAATTTCTAAAAAAACCATACTATGCCTACGAACATTAAATCAGTCCTCGCATAAACCTAGTGAATCTTAATCTTGTTGTTTTTATTCCCATGTGAAGAACTCGGTATTGATGTCTGGCTTTCTACATCCTTCGACGTATTTTGATCCTATGATTTTCTTGTTATCTTCCTTCGAGGAGTTTAGTAGTTATTGTGATTACAGTGTGACTAAATCTTGGCGGATCACTTGCAATTTGGGGTTACAAGAAAAGAGCTCTATAATTTGTATGCCGTTTCTTTTTTTATGGGACAACTGGATTGAAATGATGATGTTATTCCTTATTTATCAGTATTTTTACTACCTCATTTCTTTGCTCCTAGTTTAGATTTTGGAAAGAGTACAACCGTACTAATGCTCTGTCCTTGGTGAAGCAAGCAAAATGGCAGTCACATCTCCTTTCTCCAGGAAACTCTTTGTGGTCTGTCATCTGATTGGTCATCAGTGGACAAACAGCATGTTATTCAGTGTAGGTAATTCAACAATTTTCATACTGATATAATATGTTCAAAAGAATTTTTTTTTTATACTCTAATAATTATTTTTTACCTGCAAAAAACAATAGACTATAGTCCCAAACAGAATATATTCTGCATAAAAAATATTTTTTTTCTCGCTAGAATTGATTTCTGGTCCATATTACATTTTTGTGGGACTTGAAAAAGGCATAAAACTTTTGATGTAACTTAAATAGGAAAACCGAAATATGAGTGAACCATAAATACAATAAAATAGTGTTTATTATCTATGTTTTTGTTAAAAAATATTTTAATTTTTTTAACAATACGCTGTCTCCCGAGGTTTCCCCCACCTCCCGAAGATTCCTCTCAAAGTTTGCCAAATAAGTATATGAAAATTTATATTTGAGAACTTATATTTAAAATGCTCAAGTAGAAAATTCATTTAATAGGAGTTTTATAATAAAAATATTTGGCAAGAACTTATCTTAACAGAACTTTTATCAAAAACATCTAATGATATAAGTTCTCAAGGAACTTTTTATCAGAAGGTGTTTTTGAGTAAAACTTCTATGTTAATACTTTAATTGTAAATGTTCTTGTAAAACAGAACATTTTGAAAAAGTTCAATAACTGTTTTGTGCTCTGCCTAAAACATATTTTGTCAACAAAAGTATCTATGTGGTTTTGACGAATGAGAAAAAAAAAAAAAAAAACTAAATTATCAACTTATATTAAAAATTACGCATAGTTTTGGCATACATTTCAGAATAGAAAAAAATAAAGACAGGAAAAGAGATAGAGAGACAGATTGGAAAGAGGATGGTGGTTGTTTACAAGATGGCAGTGCTGGTTCAGCATCCAGATATAGCTTTTATTTTGCCGCTGAGCAGATATTTTTCTTTCTTCTGTATTTGTTCCTGTTTTATTTATTACTATTCATACATGTAGTAGCATTCCTTCCACATATGTAATTAAATGATTATGAAAATATCTGTGATATAAGACAAAATAAATTACTTTATATGCTGAAAATTATATTTTAAAAATTTGTTGTAATTAGTGTAATCTAAATAGTCTTCTAAACAGAATATTATGTTAGACAACCTGTATACCTAAAAATAATTATTTTATACTACTTCATATATAAACGTTGCATATAAGGTTACGCTTATACCCTTACTGACGTATGCCCGTGAGTCCTGATTGTTACCTTAAGACACAGGAGCCTAATCCAAGAAATGGAAATGAGATACCTTACGAGGATAGAAATGAAAACGAGAAGGGGCGAGGTCAGAAATATCACAATATGAAGTAACCTATAGGGAATAATACCGGCCGAACACACAATAGAAGAAAATAGGCTAAGGTGGTTTGGCCATATCCAAAGAATGCGGGAGGAAAGTCTGGCCAAAATAACGAACGAAACGAGAGTTGAGGAAAGAAGGCTAGGAGAAAGGCCCAGAAATACTAGAAAAAGGAAACTTCAAGTCTCTCAAACACCCGTAAATAACACTGAGTCAAACTAAACCAGTCAACGTTTTGCCAATTAAGTAAATATTAGACAGAAAAATCAGCACATCTCACATCAACTGACTAAAAATATTATAACCAAAAAGAATACTGACGTTGAACCGCCTTCGATTGATAGTATATTTCTATTTGGTTAACTGAACGTAAGCGAGGTCTTGTTTCAAATCGACCGTTTGGAATTGTCTGTCTGTTTATTATGCGATTACGACCAAATGCGTCGTTCGGTTTTCTTCGAATGCTACAAATGTTCCTTGAAATAATGAAAAACGACGCATATGTAGGGATTTTTATTTTTAATTCTGATCCGAGATGGTGGACGTTTTATTGAGTCCGTATCATTAAAGATGTGTTTGTTTTGCAGTCACATTTGCTCCATGAAGGCATTTGATTTTTTTGTTTTTATACGCATTGACATGAATGGTGAAAGGACAACAAAATGAGGTAATTACGACTATCGGGAGGAGATTAATTTTTTTTTTTAAAGAACAAAATAAATCAATTTTATAATTTATTATTTGATATCTCTAGCTGCAATCTTGTAGAATCCGGCGATTTTTTGACATTGAGGATTACAATTGTATTACTGATATTGATATTACAAGAAGGCAATACGAATTGTAGAGGTGTATGCATAGTCACAATAGTATTCAGCAGTTTAGCTAGGAATAGACGGATGTAAAATGAAATTAAAATCCCTAAATTGGTTAGCGTGGCCTACTGCTGTTACCAGAAATACTAATTAATCTTTTTTAAACTGTTTATGTGAGATGTGCTTTCTCTGGTCAGCCTTTATATGATCTTTTTTTCGTCTTGATGATGTCTGAATTGGCCAAACGTTGGATGATTACCTAGCTGTTTGAAGTTTTTTCAAACTAACTAAATGACATAGCGTAATAAGAAATACAATTTTTGGAAAGGTAGATGGTACTGGTACTGGTAGAGCGGGCCATTAAGTGAGCTTAGTCAGGAGCGGACTACTGATGAACCAACTTGCGGAGGACCTAATACCCCTTCCGCCAGCTAAAGCCCCTTAAATCATAGCAAATATTGGGATTAGAGGATATTGAGTGCTCCGGCCTCCGGCTATTTTCTTCCTTATCTCCCTCAGCCCTGTCCTATTATAATAATGTCCCGGCCCACAGCTCACCTAGCCTTCCGTATCCCGACTCCTCAATGATTTACTTCAAACCTCAAATCGTTTTATCCAGATAATTAGTATAGCATATCTCTTATTCGGTTACCTATGTTGTTCCATCTTTTTATTATTTTCCTTATGGAAATATACAGTAAGGAAAGTATATATAATGTGATCGTTAAAAATTTCGAATAGGAGTTTTCAACGGAAATACACGTTTTAAGGTCCTCTGAGTTCAAATAAACAAGTCTCGCAAAATGGTCCGTGTGTCTGATAAATCTAGCTCCAAAACGAAAAGTTTTACATAACTGAAATGAAAACAACGGTTTTACACTTTTTCGCAATTTTCTTGAAATCGGCTTAAATGATTTTGATTAAATTTGCCCTAAATCTTCTCATTAAAACTTTACATATGTTTAGTACACCACCGATAAAATGTAAGAAAAAAGTAATGAAGAAAAAAAAATTTATTTGCGCATAATTCAGAAAGTATGTTCTTTTAAAACCCGCACGGCCGTGAAAATAATTGAGTAAAAATAATATGTCCACTTCTCAAAAACAAAGATTTTTTTTATGAATTAATAGTCTACACCTAAAAATTATTCAGTTTATTTCAAATCTTAAATTTTCTCCTTTCAAATAGGTGTTTCAAATAATCATTTTCATAAAAAAATTGCCCTATTTTCCACCGTAATAATTTTTTTTTAATAATTTACCAAAAGTGGATTTATTGACTTTTGATACAAAATTCCTCAATTGCACGTTGAATACCCTCCCAAATTTCAAGTTTTTTTATATTTAACTTTTAAAAGATAATGTGAGTAATGGAAAACAGAGCTATTGTTCTTGCCATTTCTAATCGTATTCATCATCATACTGTATATTTTTTACAAAACTTTTACAAATAACTTTTAAAAAGATGACATTTTTTAAGTTTTACTTTGATTTTTATTTTATTTTTAACACATTAATTACACGTTGAATACTTCTTGCTATATGAAATTAATGGGAAATTAAAGTATTATAGCGATCATAGATTTACTGGGAAAACATATCATTCAATTCAATACAATGCTTTGCCGTGGCTCTATGAATTGAAAGGAAAAGAAAAAAAAAGATTTTTTTTTTTTTTTTTTTAAATTATTGTAAAGCTATTGTTACTAAGCTATTGTTATTATTATAAAGCTAGATATAGAATATGATTTTATTACTTATACGACCATATGTTATCAGAAGGAAATGTTTTTTTTTTAATTGTCATATTTCTTTAATATTATTCAAATTGAAACTTGAATTCTGAAAATATTTTTTAAAGGCACTTCGACTCTTTTACACTTCTATGGTTCAATTATTAGAACTCTTAAAGGAGGGGGAGGGGGACTACTAGAACTTTTAACACTACCGGTTACCAAAAAAAAATTTGACTGTAAATATCCTGATACCAAATGGGGTGAAAATTTTTCTTGGTATTCGACAGCATTGTTTAGAATTCGTCTCATTTCAATTACACATTTTCTAGAAAAATAATCAAAATAATAATAAATTTGTCAAAACGGCAATAATGCTTTATTTATTTTACTTTTTTTTCCCTTAGTCTCCGATTTTATTAACAAATGACGCTTTCACCCAATAATTTCAGTCTTCTGAAAATGTTTCTGTTGTAAACTTCCTTCCACATGTATGAAGTGATTATAATAACGATTACAAAATCATCTTTTTTTTTAAGTTATCCTTATTTCTCCCCTTAAGGGGAGAATTTCGAAAATTTCAATGCATATAAATCTTCTCAGAGAAATTCTTTAAGTTATAGTGAAAACCGCATCAAAATCGACTGACTACTTTTCGAGTTTTGTGATCACAAACATAAGCAAGCTGAATTTATATATATATATATATATATATATATATATATATATATATATATATATATATATACATATATATATATATATATATATATATATAGATTATGCATAAAATCATATGAAATGTAATTAAATTCTTAAAAGAATAATAAAAGAAAAAGTAAGTCGGGCTATTTTTAGCAAAGATGCAGCGTATCGGACTTACCGGAAGCGACACATTATACAATCTATTTACACTTTTTTAGAATTTTCTCGAAAAAGGCTCAAACGATTTTGAAAAAGCTCGTCACATCAATGTACAATTAAATTTTCTTTTATATCAGCGAGGCCTTATCCTCATTAATATAGTTTGGCAGGGATTAAATACCGAATTTTCAAAATGGCGTCCTCTGAAGTACATTTAATTTCGTTCATTTAAAATTATTAAATCGTCTCATATTGCCAGTAATTGTAAAAATTGTTAAATATAAACTATGAGAGAATTTAATTATCTAAAGGAGGAAACATTTAGCAATATTTTCTCAGGTTGAAAACCTGTTTCCGGAAATAAGAGTGGTAATACAGATGCATAGTGTACCGTTGGAAAACTAAATATTTTAGAAATAATGTCGTAGAATGTATTGGAGAGTGAGAAAAAAACAAGAAACGCTTAGAAAACGCATAAATTTAAATGATTGTTGTAGTTAATAATTTATTCTATTATATTATTATTTAATTAAAATAAATATTATTTAATGGAAAATAAATATTTATTTTATCGGAAACTCAATGGAATTTCTGTAGAAACTAAATGGAAGCATTTAAAATTTATTTTCAACACAACAAACCAAAATGTGTACAGAATGGTAGTACTACAATTGTTTAAAAAAAAATCCTTTTTTGTACTTTTGTGAGAAATGCTGCTGAAAATATTTCAAGTAGTATTTATGAGAATTCCTTAAAATTATTATAAAAAATAGGTTGTTATTAAAGGGTGGTAAGTGAACATTCTGTGATGAGCGCACAGCACCAGATTTTTTAAATAATTGTTGTATGGCAAAATAGTTTTAAAATTAAAACTATAACACTTCACCATTTTTGTTTTTTTAGCAATTTATTTTTATTTTAGATTCGGATAACGCTTTCATACGTATCTGCAATATTTAGGCAAATAGAGACGATGGTAAATGCAAAGAAAAACGTCAGCAGAATGGTGTTTAGATAGAGCTCCACTAAGAGAGAGACAGATATATACAGAAAGATAGAGAGGATATGGCTGAGCTCAGCGGACGGAGACCAGTCCGGTCAGCATTGTGGTCGCTCGCAACTACCTCAGGCCCTATCTAACTCTCCTAACTGCCTCGGTCCAATCGTGTCTCCCCTCTCCCTAACGCGCCCCCCCTCCCTTCTGTATTATACTTTGTCCCATTGTCTCCAGTCAGCTTGTGTCGGCAGTCCACAGTTCTAATGAACCACTTTATCCTGACTAATGTACACAACCTATTATCAACTGATCCGGCGCGTATTTCATTTATTGTACGGCGAAGCGAATAATTTATATGTTTCATTTGTATTGGTAATTATTTAGATAATTCACTGATTATTTATTAAGTACAAAAAGTAAAGTTGGGCTTAATCTTATAAATAAAATAATATTTCTAAATTAATACCTGTCTGTTACGCTTTTCTCTCCGCTTTGTGGCTGAATTGATTTTGACGAAACGTTTTTTCCGCTGGTAAATTTTAACCTTAAAATCTTATGGCGAGGATCAAAAATAATAGAGCGCGGGCGTTAAACAGTTACAACCTTCCTACGCCTCCTTCAGCCGGTTATCGGATGAACGTTGGGCATGTGAGGGTATGAGTTATCGGGTAACATTTACAGTTTTGTATATATTTTATTATTTGCACAATATAAGAATTTATAAATAATTGAAATCTTTATAAATAACTTTATAAATTTAAACAAAAGTTTGTTTAAAAACATGTGTCTCAATCTGCCACTTTCTCTTTAAGGGTACCAAGAAATTTATCAAGTAGGTACCGGATTAACTCATACCAACAAGATGAAGCTGTAGAGGTGCTAATTACACCGCCCATGTATAATCTATTGTGCCATGTATAATCTAGCCAAATTATTTATAGCTTGCAGCTGGCTATTGCTTTGTCTTGAAGTCTCCTTATTAGCTATCCACACCTCTTAACATACAGATAAAATGACCTCTAACTTCATTCTAAGCAAGCAGCCGAGTTGATAGTCTGTAACAGGATGTTTGTGTGTTAAAGATAAGACAGATTGATAAAATCAATTGTATTCTCATGAAGTAAGATGTACTCTCATGTAAGAGTCTATGTTATGCTTTTGTAAATAAACAAAATTCTTAACACAACGCTGTTGGTTGATTTCGTTAACTCATGATATTTGAGTTTCTAGACTTTATAGGTCAAGAATCGAGTGATTGTAGTTTATATTTACGTTTAGTGCCAAACTCAGCTATTCAGTGTGCTTAAAAAAAATAATTAAAAAAAAATAAGTATTTCTTAATAAAATATGTGATGATGATTTCCTTATAGGCCTATGAAAAAGTGATCTTGAATTTGGTTACTAGTTTCCGAAGATGGCGACACTCGATGTCGCGACGTTTATTGACGTCCATCTATTGACACACACACACAAATACATACACATACACATACACAAACACACACCATTATTTAAAAATGTTAAAAAGGTTAGGATGGCCCTTGAAACGTAATTAACTTTGAAAAACGCGATTTGTAATTTGTATTCCTACCTTCTAAGGAGGCGTGTGGTAAAAAAAATGTTTCCGGTAAAGTACCACTTTCGGCTATCCAATTTTAACCGAAATCTAGTGTATTATTTATATTGATACAAAAGTCTTATATACCAAGTTTGAAAAGTTTTACATCATATTTTAATATATTTTTTATGAAAATCTATTATAATATTCAAGCAAAGCATCACTACCGGTAATTATGTAATGACCAAAAACGGAGGTTTACAGCTAGATGTTACAACAATCCCAAATAAAAATGTTTAACTTTCTACGGCTAACCGCTTTTGAGTTATGCGAGATACGAACGAACTTACTTGCAGACGTCACGACGAAACTAGTCAAAATGGATTCAGAAATGGTCAAAACCGATATCCCTTTACTGTATATAAGAAAGTAAATATGAATAATGTTTTTTTATATGTATAAGTATTTTTCTTCAAAATCAATTTATAAAGCCTTGCTTTTTTCGAGCGAATGTATCTATGATGTACGGCATTTCTTGGGTCAGCCTTTTCTCATTCAGAGCTAATGATGGCAACCTATGTGACTGATTGAATAACTCAAGTAATTCTTCACTTGACGTAGGATGGAGGAGGAAACTCCTGTGAAGTTTTTGGCAGGAACGATATGAACCATTCGTAAAGCATTATCAATGTTCGGATGGATGTCAACTGCATCAAAATAACACGAAACCTAGCTAATATCAGGGTCACGCTGGGTTTTCCTTTGTTAGTATTTTGCGCCAAGAAATAGTATTTCCAATGGATACACTCATCTACAAGGATATGCTCAAGATCATTGGGGTACAAAGTCAATATTTGTCTGATATGTTTGATGATTTCTGAGGCTTCCAGTCTTTTAATCACTTCGAAACCTGTTATGGAGTTGAGAATATTTATTTCCACGCCTCTTGAGTTCGTAATATAAGCCATACTAATATGAAATTAAAAGTTTTCACACCAAAGTTCTCAGACCCTGTAATTGCAACATCGTTGCTTTCTTCATACATCCACAATACTGTGTATCTTTAGTATCTTTATAAAGTATCTTTATTATGCGTCGGGACTCTGCTACGTACTCTCTAACATTTGACTCTCGCTGCACTTTCTAAGGCATCGAAATTTTCTCTTCTTGAAGAAAACCACAAAGAGACTTACAGTAAGTAATAATCTTACCTAAGTATGTGGTTTGATACTGCAGTTCACAAAGGTTCATCTTATTAAACGTTTCCAGTGTGGAACCCCATAAAGTCACCATGAACATAGCCTCAAGGGGACTTAACTTTTCATTTAAAGCATTGGCTTCATCGTTGTTGAGAGTATTTCATTACTGTCATTAGAGATTTCATTTAAACTTTCCAAAATGCTTTCTAAATCTTGATTGAAACAGTAATATATTTTTGTTACACCATGATACTATAGAGCTGTTCTGGGCATTCGAGGTCTACTAGTTTTCGGCAAAGAATACGGTGAGACAAAGAATCGAATGCCTTCGAACAGTCAATAGATATCATAGCTGTCGTAGTGCTTTTATTGAAAATGTGGCAGATCTCAAGCATTCATGGATCTAAGGAATCATATATTTTGGGAAAGGGTTTTAATTTAAACGAGGGGATTGCAAGTGATTTGAAAGGAGTGATTGAACATTTCGTTGTGAAAAATTTACTTTATTCTAAAAAAAAAGTTCAAATGGATTAATAAACGTTGTAAAGTTTTGCTGAATCCAAAATTTAATGAAAAGGAAATATTTAAATGAATTCGAGTCATCCTTTTATATTTAAACGTTTCGAAGACGTATCACTGTAAATTTGGTATTGCTCCATGAAAGACTTTCATGACATCAGACGATATCATTGAATATTTCGTTTGGGATCAAGAAGGATAAAGAAGCGTGGAATGTATAGAGCATTCTATATAAAGGCTTTTTGAAACAACTAGCGGGTCGTTGATACAAGAAAGGATAATTTTTTACTCGAGGCTCTTTCATAACCTTTTAACCGAACAGTTAATTCAATCTTTTTTTCATCCTCAATTAAGTTGATACCAAGATAGAAAAAAAAACCTTGGTTAATAATAAAAAGAATATCCACCCTCATAAAGGGTGAACTTAAAACAGAAAGTGGCTGTTGCTTTTAAAGCCGCCGTTTGAAATATTCACTAAGCTTGGGTCTTCTTCCTTGAGAACCTATCTTCCATGTTAAAAGTCCCATTAATTATTTCTCGTCTCCGGTTACATATTTACAGACCGCTGTAAATTAGCTCATTTACCTTTCATTCCCCCTTTTAAAGAATTAAGTAAGGAGACAGGAATCTATTCTAAGATAATAACAAGAGGACTCTCTTTTCTTTTATCAAAAGCGGGCTTGTATTCATCTGAAATATTTAATAAATTATGCCATAATTATAGCAGACGAGTCGGAGAATGAAAGGCCGAACTTGAAAGTGATGAGAATTTTGTCATAATTCTTATCAATATTTGTCCATAAATGATAGTACATTTACCACAAATTTGTCCATAAATGGACTGATCCCCCAAAAATTCTTTTCAAAGCAAATGCTAATTCAGAAATTGCGCATATCCTTAAATGTTGTCGTAATAGAGAAAACATTAATGTACAAATTGAGAGTAAATTATCTGGCACAAAGTAAGGTTAAATGTATATTATTTGACTTTTCTACCGCTGTGCAGTGTATGGACATAACTCACTTCCCTTAAAACAATAATTATTACTAACGAAAATATAATAATATAAACCTTAAATTTGAACATTTTTGCTATTTCAAATGGGACAATATGCCTATATGTCCTAGATTTTGATTGTATTTGAAAAGGACTTTTTAACCGTATTCTATCAGCCGTGATTCGACTCTGGAGTCGGGAGACACTCTTCCGTTGTTTGGGAGGTAACCTGGCGGTTGAGAAGGTGACGAAATAAGGAAGTTATTGGCTTTTCAGAAAAAGATGGCTGGAACGGAAAAGGATTTTCTGAAGGAAACAGATTTTGTGAGAATGTAAGTTGAAAACTTATATTCAAGAAGTGGATTTAGGGACGCTTGATTGAATCAATTGAACACAGAGAAGGGAACATAGATTAAGGATTGGAATAGAAAGAAAACGAAGAAGGATTTTAGAAGGAAATATTTCATATCTATGAAATATTAAGTGAGGAGGTATTACCATCTTGACTTGGCATACCATCAAGGTATATTAGAGCTTCTCTGAAACATGTAGATGAATCTTTTAAAGCAATTCATCTCTTGTTTCCAATACAGGCCCCTAAACACTCCCTCTGTTCACTATAGTTGGGTTCATTTAAATTGGTTATTTTTCTGTCAATAAACATTTATAATTTTATATTTATTTACTTTTTAGTATCTTCTTACCTTTTTAGTATCCAAAAAATTAATTATTGTGATGAAGCGTATGTAACATTTAAAGTAACTAAATAATTAAATGAATAATTAAATGATAGATGAAGCACTACACAATCATTGACAGTGGCAATAGACGAAAATTATTAGGAACAGGTTTTGCGATAAGGAATTCCTTCTTGCACTCTATTATTAAATACGTGGCAGTAAATGAGAGAATGTGCTTACTAAGGCTGCGAGGAAGGTTTTTCAATATCTCTCTTATCAGCATACATGCACCCCTAGAAGGCAAGGGACAATGAAGAGAAAAAGGAAACCTTTTTTGGAAGGCTAGAAAATCTATACGATTCCCTACCCAAGCATTATGTGAAAATAATTTTGGGAGATTTCAATGGTAGGGTAGGAAAAGAAACGACATTCTTCCCCATAATAGGCAAACACAGCAAGCATGAGAAACAAGCGAGAATGGAATCAGAATGGTCGATTTTGCGATGACAAGGAACATTAGAATAAGAAGCACCTTTTTCCGACATAAGGAAATACATAAGGAAACTTGGACCTCCCCGGATGGCATTACCAAAAATCAAATTGACCATGTACTCATTGCTGCCAGACACGCCAGTAATATATTTGATGTTCGAAGTTACAGAGGAGCTAACGGTGACTCAGACCATTATCTGGTCAAGATTTTATATAAACAGAAGCTGGCTATACAAGGAAAAGAAAATACAAGAAATTCCGCCATCTATAATGTGGAAAAGCTAAAGGAGGATGCTGTAGCCCAGCAATTCAGAGATAAGATCGCAGATAGATTGAACAACAACTCATCTATTGGCAGGAATATACAAGAAAGATGGGCACGCCTTAAAGATGCTCTCAAAGGTGTAACATTATTGACGCAGCACCGAAAAGACAAAACAATGACTGGTTTGATGAGTACTGCATAAAAGCCATAGAGGAAAGAAACAGTGCCAGACAGAAAATGATCCAACGAAGGACCCGAACTACATTATAGAACCAAAAGAAGGGAAGCAAATGCAATATGCAAACAAAATAAAAGGCAACAGGAAACAAAGAAGCTAGATAAGCTTCAAGAAGACTTTGCAGCCAAACAGACCAGGAAGTTCTATAAAAGCAGTAGAGAATTCCGAAATGGGTATATACCAAGGCTGGAATTCATTAAAGATAGAGAGGGAACCTGATTGGAGATAGAAGATCTGTCCTGGAAAGATGGAAGCAGTTCTTCATAGAATTATTAAATCCGAATAAAGAAGAACCAACTTATAATAAAAAAGCATTATTGGAAAATGGAAGAGACTCGTCGAACGTGGATGAAGAAGAAATCCCACCAGGTAGGGAAGAAATAGTGGAAATAATTGGAGCACTCCATAACAACAGAGCACATGGAATAGACGGTATCCCGAATGAGGTCCTGAAATATGGGGGTGAGGCAATGGTGGAGGAAATATATAACCTCGTATTTGATGTATGGATGTAGACGAGGATGCCACAGGACTGGAATATGGCAGTGTTGTACCCAATATATAAGAAGGGAGACAGATTAAACTGCCAAAACTATAGAGGTGTCGCTCTATTGCCCACTGTCTACAAGGTACTTTCAGTCTCAATAAATAGGAGAATTATGGCATGGGCTGAAAGAAATATTGGCGAATACCAAAGTGGCTTCCGGCCAACTAGAAGCACAACTGATCATATCTTCTCGATACGGCAGATGCTAGAAAAAGCATATGAATACAATATTGACCTCCACCACCTCTTCATAGATTTCTGCCAGGCCTACGATATTCTTATAGACAGGAATCAAAGGCTCAAAGTAATGAAAACTCTAGGGGTCCCAGAAAAGCTAGTCGGATTAAGTGCGATGACCTTGGAAAACACCAGATGTAGGGTAAAAATCCAAAATATGCTATCAGAAGAGTTTGGGGAGGAGAATGGTCTGCGCCAAGGAGATCCCCTCTCACCCGTATTATTTAACATAGTACTCGAACAAGCTGCGAGATCAATCAGGACCAACCCAGGAGGAACGATATGTAACAGGATGACCCAACACCTAGCGTATGCTGATGACGTAGTGATATCAGCAAGATTAAAAGCGGCGCTTTCAGGAGCTTTGCAGGAATTTGAAGAAGCTGGGAAAAAATTGGGTCTGATGATAAACAAGGAAAAAACTCAATACATGATTTCCACAAAAAATGATGGGCAGGAAGAGCAGAGTCATGTGCAACTGCTCCACCACACATTTAAGAAAGTGGACAGCTTCAAGTATCTGGGGGTTTTGTGACGCGAAAGAATGACACCACTGCAGAAATTAAAGCAAAAATTTCAGCAGGCAACAGATGTCTCTTTGCATTGCGAAAAGCATTAAGGTTTCCGAACTTGTCACGGAAAGCAAAATTATTGATTTATAAAACAATTTTAAGACCGATTGTCACGTACGCTGGTGAAACGTGGAATCCCCGCTGACCCAGGAATGCGAAAAGATGCTGCAGATCTGAGAGAGGAAGGTGCTCCGGCAGATATTTGGGCCAGTATGTAATGAAGGCCAATGGAGGTCAAGAAATAATAGAGAGCTTCGGGACCTATACAATGAACCAGACCTAGTCACTTATGTCAAATCAACCCGTATAAGATGGCTTGGGCATGTAGAATGAATGGGAGAAGATAGGTACCCGAAGAAACTATTATATGGCAAACCAGGAGGCAAAAGAAGAAGAGGAAGACCCAGCCAGCGATGGCTGGGTGATGTGGAGAGCGATCTGCAGAGGATGGGAATCGGACAGTGGAGAGGTCGAGCTGCTGACTGGGAAGACTGGAGAGGCGTTGTGGCGAAGGCCAGGGCCCTACAAGGGCTGTAGAGCCATGGAAGAAGAAGAAGAAGAAATAATTAAAGAAGTTAAGCAATAAAATAACATTGCCCTAATCATCGTTTATTCCTGCTGAAGTTAGTGGCGAGAAATTACTGAATTATCGATACTACCGATAGTTTTTTATCGATAGTGGCCAACTATTGATCATCGCCTACCTCTACTGGGAAGTTGTAGGAGTGGGGGGAAAGAACTGGCAACATTGCAGATGTCCTGTTTCCAGCTTTCTTGAAGAGTTCACGGCATCCCATTCCGCTCGCATCCATCCGTGAATCCATCTATAGGCATGCGTGGTTATAGGGGGGAAAGCATGGAAAAATAAAAATATCTTAAAGGTATTTAGAGGGAAGGAATCATGGAATCTCACGAGCTGTATAAAAATTTAAATGAATTTTCGGAAAATATTGCTGTTTTATGATAGGAAGGATCGCTAGATGAGAAGTAGTAAATAAGAGGTGCCTGCATTGCTTTATCTTCTGATAGTCTCATGTCATACCATTCACGAAACTTCCTTTTGGCTATTGAGAATAAATATACAGAATTAAAAAAAAAATCATAACTTAGAAACCATCAGATTAATGTCTTATAAGTTTTATGAGACAGTGGATTATGTGTTAACGATAGAAGTAATTTTTACTTTAGACCCATTTTTTACATATTTTCAAAGTATATTTAATTTAGGCTTTAAAATATTTTTGCTATTATTTATAAATAAAAGCTTAGGGAAAATTAGTATCCCTCCCTCTATATTAAGAAGACATGTGGAATAAGACTTCCAGTAATCATAGCTTTTCTATGATATATTTTGATTCTTTGTCATATTTTTAATAATCGAAGGAAGTACTGCGAAGATCCATTTCTCAACTGTCTCTGCTCGATATTTCGATGTAAATGTAATTATGTAAAATATTATTCTCTGTCTAAATGTAATAGAGAAATCTCATTTCATCAGCTCATTTTTTATTAAAGATAAAGATGAAATTTGAAAATCCTCTACTATGATCAATTTTATTGATCTATGATATTCCTTGGCTCTGGATTCATCTGGAGTCATACTGAAAATTCATCTGAAAATACAGGTATTTCTCTGATTTGACTGTTCACAACCTCCAATATAATTACTTGCGATTGTTTGCTTCGATTAAAACGTGTTATTTCAACAGTAATAGACGACAAACGCTGCAATTGTTGACCGGTACTGAATGATTGTTATATTTTTTTATTTAAAAATAATAAAATTTCAATCCAACAAACTTTATACGAATTTTATTTGTTAGTTTCTTGTGGGTCAACTGTGCCTATTGATTTTAAATTAAAATTGACAATATAATCCATTAGTATCACCCTCCTAATACAATATAGTGATCATTTATGTTGAAACAAATATTAAGTTAAATTTGTGTATTGAAAAATTAACGACGGTACAGTACATGGTTAAATGCGTGAGTCTAATCACCGCAGTATCATGCATACTCCTCTGAAAGTTGAATATGCTTAAAATAATATTTGGTTGAGACAAGCTCCGTCAGAAATTTTGCAATTTTGTAATGTGTATTTTTTATCATAGTTTGCCCTTGTGACGTCTAGTATGAATTTATGTCATGGGCATCCTCTACTCGTTTTTTGGCCGAGCATTAGCGAATTTCGGTTTCAACTCGACCGTTTGGCATTTCAATTGTCTGTCTGTTTCTCATGCGATTACGACCAAGTGCATGTTTTGATTTTCTTCAAATTTGACAAGACTATTTCTTGAAGTGAAGGAAAAACGAAATATGATTAGGGATTCTTGTTTCTTTTATTTCAGAACCAAAAGCAGCCGTTTTAATAGCTCCGTATAATAAAAAATCTGTTTCTTTCGTTGTCACGACCAAATGTGCTTTTCGATTTTCTTCAAATTTGACGTGAATGTTTCTTGAAGAAATTTGATCTTTTTTATTATTTATGCGCATTGACATGGATGATGAAGGGAAGACGAAATAAGATAATTACAATAACTGTGAAGAGATTGAATTATCTTTTGAATGAAAAAAAAAAGATTGTTTCTGAAATGAGTTCTGTAATTATTTGCGAATTATCTTTGATTTCTTTATTTTGAATCTTGTAGAAACCTAACCATTTTTTTGACATTGAAAATTGCTGTCGGATCACTGATGTCGATACTCCTTGAGGACAATGTGAACTAAGGCGAAAGAGGTTTATGCATAGTCACATACGTATTCAGTCTATCTGCGTTGTGATTGGAATATATAGTATGCAAGTATGGACTAGTTTGCAAAATTAAATTAAAATCCCAAAATTGGTTCTCTAGGTTTTCTATTACGGAATTACTAATTACCAATTAGTCTATTCTAGTCTATAATTCCATAATTTCTTAAGTAGTTTTTAATATAGGAAATAACCGTGGCGGTTTCACAAAGATTGGAAGGGAAAATGGAGAAATTTCTTCGCCCAAAACCACCATTGAGAAAAAAGTTATAAAATACGGCTGAATTTAAAACATATCAACTCTTGAGTAACGGTGATAAATCATCGTTCATTGGGTGGGAGGGAAATTAACCTCACCTTGTAATAAATCGATCGTCGAAATTGTCAAATGTAATTATATAATTGTCAGTTGTAATTACATTTTTTATTTTATTTTATTTTATTAATACTTATGTTAAATTTCTATCGGTTTTTATATGTTTTAAACCTGATGAAAACCTAAAACTTATTTGTATCCAGTGGTTAAATCGTTGGACTCATATAAATGGAATCCTAATCAATGTCAGAATAGTTTTGATTTGGTTAAAACTGTATCATTTATCATTGGGTTATCAATTATTGAGATACCCCGTCAATCCCTTCTGACATAGTATAATACATCATAATCACAAAATTTGCTTTTCATCCTTCCCATATTCCTTTATAAATATGCATTGCAAATTAAAAATGGTTGGCGCCTCAAAGTAAGATTTAATATAAAATAAAATTAAAACTACCTCTGGATCTGCCCCCGGGAAATAGTTGAATTGCTTGGATTCTGTAATTTCTTGGAATCATAAATTGCTTGGATTCTGACAACCCAAAATGGATTGTCAATCAAGCTGTTAAATGTGATCCCCGCGCTTTCCTCTGTCCACTATTTAAGTAGCAGATCCTGTCCTACCATAAAATACATTAATATTTTATCAGGAATTCTCGGTCATGAAAGGGTCGTCTTATTTATCGTGAAAAACATGAGGCATTCCAGACTCGCTCATTATAAAATAATAAAGAAGGTCCTCGTTATGAAGGTTTTTTTTAGTGAAAAGACGTAAAAATGGCGATAAACAATTAGCCAGATATCGATGTCATTTCTTTGCAAAGAGCTCGAGGAAATTTTAATTGCCTTCCGCAGGTCGCTTTTTAATTAAGCTTCCTCTCTGCCCTCCCTTAAATTCTAAGATGTCACCTAAAACAAAGTGGGGATCCGCGGAATGAACAGAGTTTTTGTCGACCATTACGCAACTCCTCTCAGTTGACAGTTTTTTAAAAATAATATCTTCTTTTTCTTCTTCTTCTTGGCATAACTTCTCAAATAGTTGATATCAAACAACAAAGCATTTACTGCTGATTTTCAGTTATTTTTTTTATATAACTCGCTTTCTATATCGATAAAAATTAGATATTTTGTATCGGTGATCGAATTTTTTTGCCAACGCAGTTTCGTCATAGATAGTACTCCCGCAAGCATTGATACTAGAATAGTCTTGTTGCTACTATTATTTTTTTGTTCGAATAAATAACACACTGTGGCGTCAAAATACTTTTATTACGCAGCTAACAACGATAACAACGAGTCACGCTCAGAATGATGTGCACAAACAACAACAAACACGCTATTTTTACCTTCCTAACTACCAGCGCACAACCCTCATAATTAGTTTCATTGTAAGTACATAATAATGTACATGTTAAATATAACATAAATAACATACTTAAATAAACCATAATTTTTAAATATTAAAATGAATGGGAATTGGTACTATCGCACTAGGGTTGGAATATCGAAAGTAAAATATCGATATTCGATATCGCAAAACCAAATATCAATATCCACCGATAATCGCTAGGAAAATATCGATATATCGATATATCGAAAGGAAATAAATGAAAAAGCAAAGAAAAGTGCATGAAATGAGTATAATGTTAAACTGTGAAGAAGGATTTGAAATAATATAATTATTATTATTTATAAAACAATATTTTTACTAGCCATGAATCATTATAATGATGTTAAACTGTTTATTGATAATAATCAATAAACAGTTGAACATTTTCGCTGTTTTTTATTCCCTATCTGTACCCATTCGTTGAAAATTTCGCTTATGGTACATGTTTTTGTGTTTGCAAGATAGGCTATCGGTAACGTTTTTTTTTATAAAACACCTTGCTTTCGCGGATTTGCCAGTCATGAGCGAACTTAATTTTTCATATAAATTCATGTTGGCGGCTAACAGTATGGTTACAGATTTTTTTTTAAAGAAAACTGAATAGAAAAAAAATAGGGTAAACCGACCGAAATTCATAGAAACGATTCCTTTCTCACTTACCATATAGGAGCCATATTGCGTGGCTGTGGTGGAATATTATTAGGTACCATATTAATTATACAAATTAAACTAAAAACTATATGTTATTTTAACAAAACTTATCAATTCTTTTTATATGACCAGCCCATCGTTAACTGGTAACTTTTCAAGAAGTCGGACTTTTCAATGTTTTGATAAATAACTTTCAAGTTGTTGTTTCTTCTCCTCTAAGTTTGATCATCGTGGATTAGATGAGATACTAAAAAAAGTGTATTTCTCTCATGGCGATGGTTTGCACTATTACGGTTTACAATTGGATATAATGATGACAAAAGAGTTTAAAACTATTTTCAATGTAGGTTATAAATAAAACTCTTGAATTTATTTGATAAAAGTTTGAATATTAATGCAAACGTATATTTAAAACTAAAAGTTTAGATAAAAACAATAAAATTATTAGATTTGAAAAATGCATTACAGTCATAAAACAAAATTTATTATTAGAATTACATTATAAAGCTGATACTACTAAGGAATAATTTGTATTAGTGTTTTGTCATTATACTCAACTGTACATTTGAACTAACTAAGTAAAAGTAGAAGTAAAAAAAATATTAGTATTAACTTTAGGTTCTTCAAATTCTAAATTAATAAAAAAATCAACCGAAATGTGTAGTTAGTATTAATATTGCATGCAGAAACCGTCATCTTGCTCGACTGCAACTGACGAGCTAAAACTTTATTGCACGGGTCATATGATGAATGTTTAGAAGTCGATGGTGGTATTTTCGAACATTTATTAAAATAAGACTTCGACAACAGAAATGTTATTACATGTATGAAATATTGTTTATTTGTAATTAGTCAATAAAATTTAAACAATTGAAAATCGGACAAAAATGCATGCTTTTTTAAAAATTATTTTCCTTTGTGCAACCCACTCCTGGAATTTGGCCCGTCCCTTCCGACTCGAGCTTTATATTATTTTATAAAATGTTTCTAATGTGACATTTGTTCACACGACCAAATTTCACATGGAACAAGAAAAAATTTATTTATCAGCTAGGACATAAATGGAAAATTCCAAACAAGGAGCCAAGATTCACAAAAATAACAGAAAATAAATCACCTGTCGATATTTCGTCAATTCAGGCATCATCAGGACAGAAGGAGAGAAAGAAAAAAAAATAAAGAAAAACAACTATATAAAGACTAAAATGCAGCACACCTCATATCCAAAGTAAAAAAAGTCACTAACCAGAGACAGCACCCCATACCAAGACACCCAGACACATACTGAGGGAAAAGGGAGGTTATATGGCAGCAGCTGGGAAAGGTTAACTTACAATCAGCTGATCATAAAAAAAAAGGAAATACTCATTCTAGAATTCCAAAAATGTACAAAAGATCATAAAAATAAATCAAAGTTAGTTATAATTCAATTTGGATGAATATTCCTTGGAAATATTTCTCGTCTATGCTGAACTACACACACCTTTTGACTTCATAGGTACATAATTATTACATTCAATATTTCTGTTTAATTATAAAAATAGCGAACGAAGGGAATGTATACAAAAGATTAGAAGCTCTCTTTGCCGAAAGCAAGCAATCATTAGCTGGATCCTAATAATGTTCCAAGGGGTTGGGCAATTTTATCTAAACAATGAGAAAAAGGAGAATGAAGAAAGGTGAGCGGAAGGGCACATCAAACAATGGGCGTTCTAATCTGCTCCGATTTAGCCACTTAGCTACATTCTCTCTTTTTCTACCTCCTCTCTATTGTTCTGATTTTCAATCAATTTATTTAACGAACCATGGCCTTTTAGTTAAAGCGCCCGGCAAACTGGAATTGGCTTAATGCTAAAAGAATACACTTGGAAATACGAACGCATTTTTTTTTACTTCCATTCCTAAGCATTTTCTTTGTTTCTCTTGATATTTATCATTCTACTAGATGTGCATCGCGGTTTCACATGCGCTAAATTTAGATTCTCCCCTAAAAGATAAAATTTCTCTTAAAATAATAACCTATAATTTGTTGTTCAGTTTCATTTGTTCCCGGAAGAAACGATCAAAACGACAAAAAATAAAATGTATAAATCGCAATTAAGCTTCACTTTAATAATGTTCACGTTTTCGCAATTTTTCGCCCATTACCCTTCCATTTTTATTTATAAAATAACGTTTACACACAATAATTTCATACTTATTAAAAAGTATGTGCAGCCAACTTGCTTCCGCGGGTATGAAGTTGTAATGACAACGACACGTACGCAAATTGGACACTTTTGTTCCTACTAATTTATTTATGGTTACCATTTCGTTCCTGTACATTGTTCTGTGATGTTTAAAGCCTAAATCCTTCTTCAATAAAAGGTTTATGTAACGCAAAAAGAATTTTTCAAATAGGACTGATAGTTCCTGAAATCAGCGCGTTTAAACATACAAACTCTTCTGCTTTATATGATAGTATAAATATAAATGTGTTCCCATTGAATCACAGCTGGATAAAAGTAAATACACAATTAGTAGATTGACATTAAAATCAGGAATAATTCACATGTTGATTGGTTGGTTGTTGGTTGTTGGTTGTTTCGATGCTTTAGGCACCGAAAGTCTTAGTCATTAGCACCCAATCCATAAAATAATACTTCTACAACCAGTTTACAGCAAATTCTAAATTAATAAAAAAATCAACCGAAATGTGTAGTAATATTGCATATATATTGTATTAATATTGCATGCAGAAACCGTCATCTTGCTCGACTGCAACTGACGAGCTAAAACTTTATTGCACGGGTCATATGATTGAAAAAAAATTGATTTATTCCTTCATAAAAGAGTATCAGTTATTGGTAAACATTAAAAGTACGTTTCCTTGATAGAAATTTTTTTTTTTTTTATAAAAGTACTCCATTACTTTATCATCTGAGTAGTCTATTTATCTAACGATAAGTTTAGACGCTTTTTCTATATTTATTTACTTTGTTTGTATTTGTTATTTTTTTTATTATTACTATTTTTTATTTTACCACAATTTATTTTAATTAATTTCTTTACAACTTTATATAATGTAGATACTTTGGGTTGATATATTTCTCTAGCATGCGAATTGTGAAGGAATTCCTCGTTGGTAACACCACATACCTACCTACATACTGTTCAATGTTAGAAAGTCGCGGGCGTATCTTCGTTTCAGATATTTCAGAGGATGGTCGAGAAGGAATCGGTGATATAAGTTGAAAACCACTTGGCTTTTACACATAACACAGTATACATATAATTTATAATGGAAGAAATCCTATTTCGGACTAAATCTGTCACTTAATTTGATATTTCAGTTTATTTATTTATTAAATATGCCACTTTATTAGATATTAAAGTCTGAATAGATAATTTCACATCATAATATATAAGGATATAATCACATCATAATAATATAACGAGCATGAAAGATTTTACAAAGGATTTTGTGTAAGGATTAAATTCGAGAGAAATTTTATGGAATTTTGAATGTGCAGGTTCCAACTTCACATGCTCAAATTTGTCTGATTAGTCACATATCTAAGTTTTATTTATAATAAATTGAAATATTGCAGTTTTTTTTTGTTAATATTTAAGTAGCAGAATTCTGTTGAGCAGAATGCTATGGGATTACGACAAATCCTAGAGATAAATTTTATGGGATATACAGGATTTTTTAAATCCAATTTTATTTTAAATCAAACTAAAGAAATATGCATTGTATATTATTTTTTTGAGAACTTCAATGTACGCAATAGAATGGATACCCGACTATTTAGAACTTCAGTAAAAACCCACCAATGTGTTTAAGTAGATATGCAAGAACATTCCGACCTTTAGGACGGATAAGGTTATTTCCCTCGTCGGGATTTTATTTTTAATTAGGTTTTTTTTATTTACATTATCTTATTTATACTTTTTAAACAATACAATTGAAATAACAACTACTGTAAGTTTATTGATATAAATTAAATAGAAGATATATTTCAAGCTGACCATAACTTCGGCTTTTAATTGAAGGTTATGTATATAACGAAAAATATCTTTAAACTCCTATTAAAAACTTGGCAAATGTGGTTTATATATCTTTATCAAAAATATGCAGAAGTCCAGCTATTTATAGGTTGATTGTCATTTAATTTTAATTACTTATAGTTTATCTTTTTACTGAATAAATATAATTAAAAAATTCAACGTTTCCTGTTTTAATATATCATTTCACAGAGCCCCAAGTTATTTTGCGAGTCATTTAGTTTAATTGCTAATCATTATATATAAATAACTTTTAATGGAAATGTGATGTTTAGCCAGTCGATTATCGCGAAGTTGGGATTGTAATTTTCAACGGGACGCCTTTATAATATTCAAAGCTGCTGAAAATTAATTATGCAAATATTTAGGTACGTAAATAGAGAACACTAAATTATGAACTTTGAAGCTTTTACCTCGAGAGAAACTTTATAAAGAACTCAGATTGCAGTTGAAATGCAAGATCGTTATTCATAGAAATATTATAATCATCATTAGTAACATCAAAATAATGGGACAAGATCTAGAATTTTATTAGGAGGGTATGTGGGTGTGTATATATAATAAAATATACAACAAAGCTTTGCTGTTATTTGAATCGTTCCTGGACAGATTAAAAAAAAACAAAAAACGAAAAAACGAAGCTCATTTCATGTTTGAAGCAGATTTATATGTATTTAATTATTTTTTTGTTTGTAGTCTATATCAATTCAAGCAGTTTGTATCTCATGGACGGAAAGAGACGGATTGCTACTCAAAGTTTAAAAAAGTTCGAGTTCAATGTTCAGTCAGTAATATTAGGCAATATAAAGTAGATAATGAGTCCGAAAAGGTGCTGAAATCTGTACCTTCTGCACTTTAAACAGAACAATCTTGCACTTGCACCACACTTGTTTGAACTTACAATTAGTCAATTTTGGGAACCATTAACTCATCATATGATATTAGTATTAAAGATTTCTCTTCACAAATATATAGAAACTGACATATAAAACTTTATTTAACTAACAAAATAATATATATATATATATATATATATATATATATATATATATATATATATATATATATATTTTATTTGGTTAGTTAAATAAAGTTTTATATGTCAGTTTCTATATAAAATAATACTTCGACAACCAGTTTATAGGAAATTCTAAATTAATAAAAAAATCAACCGAAATGTGTAGTTAGTATTAATATTGCGTGTATTTCGCAAGAAACCCTCATCTTGCTCGACTGCAACTGACGAGCTAAAACTTTATTGCACGGGTCATATAATTGAAAAAAAAATGATTTATTCCTTCATAAAAGAGTATCAGTTATTGGTAAACATTAAAAGTACGTTTCCTTGATAGAACGATTTTTTTTTTTTTTTTTTTTTTTATAAGAGTACTCCATTACTTTATCATCTGAGTAGTCTATTTATCTAACGATAAGTTTAGACGCTTTTTCTATATTTATTTACTTTGTTTGTATTTGTTATTTTTTTATTATTATTATTTTTTATTTTTATTTTATATATATATATATATATATATATATATATATATATATATATATATATATATATATATATATATATATCTATGGTTCCCAAAATTGACTAATTGTAAGTTCAAACAAGTGTGGTGCAAGTGCAAGATTGTTATATAAAACATATAAAACTTTATTTAACTAACAAAATAATATATATATATATATATATATATATATATATATATATATATATTTTATTTTGTTAGTTAAATAAAGTTTTGTATGTCAGTATATATATAAGATATATATATATATATATATATATATATATATATATATATATCTTATATATATACTGACATACAAAACTTTATTTAACTAACAAAATAAAATATATATATATATATATATATATATATATATATATATATATATATATATATATATATATATATATATATATATATTATTTTGTTAGTTAAATAAAGTTTTATATGTTTTATATAACAATCTTGCACTTGCACCACACTTGTTTGAACTTACAATTAGTCAATTTTGGGAACCATATATATATATATATATATATATATATATATATATATATATATATATATAAAATAAAAATAAAAAATAATAATAATAAAAAAATAACAAATACAAACAAAGTAAATAAATATAGAAAAAGCGTCTAAACTTATCGTTAGATAAATAGACTACTCAGATGATAAAGTAATGGAGTACTCTTATAAAACATATAAAACTTTATTTAACTAACAAAATAATATATATATATATATATATATATATATATATATATATATATATGGTTCCCAAAATTGACTAATTGTAAGTTCAAACAAGTGTGGTGCAAGTGCAAGATTGTTATATAAAACATATAAAACTTTATTTAACTAACAAAATAATATATATATATATATATATATATATATATATATATATATATATATATATATATTTTATTTTGTTAGTTAAATAAAGTTTTGTATGTCAGTATATATATAAGATATATATATATATATATATATATATATTACAGTGAATTTACTTTTCAATTTCAAAATAATTAATAAGTTTATCAATTTCACTTAAGTAGAGAAATAGTATGATTCACATAACACAAAAATTATGTAAATAAAAGTGTATCTATCAAAAGCAAGAAATTTGAATAAATAAAGATTAAAAAAAAAAGAAAAAGTTATCCCTCATTGAACGTGCCAAAAAAGATATTTATTCCCGCGACTTTTGTTTATTTGTTCGCGTAGCAATAATATTAGGCATATATTAATATATATATATAATATATAAACCTCTGTTTTAGATAAAACCTTATCTCTTAAACGATTAGTTATTTTTATTTTGGTCTGCCGAAACTTAATAGTGGAAGATGATAAACCATCTAATATGAAGGAGTGCATGATCTTCTGCCCTCCTCATTCATATCTAAGTTTTGGAGCTATTTAGCAATTCCAAATTTCGTGAAGCAATCGACTGATTAAGTCCGTGAACATTTTTTACAAGAAAATTGACAGGGGCCTAGCAAGTACAGCTGAAGGAAAACATCACGTAATCTCGACATCGGTTGAATTCTAATTAGACGATAGATCGAACGATATTTATTTATTTCAATTATTCTTCAAAATTAGTTTATTGAAGCTATTCGGAAGTTTTTAGAATAAAGGAGCAGGACCGAGTAGACATTATTGTAATTAAAAAAATAAACTTTTTAATTTATTAGTTATTCATCATGACGACATTCTAATTACAATGCCTTAAAAAAAAAAATTTCTCTCATTTAGGAAAATTATGTAAACGATCTGTTTCTATTCGAGAAGGATATATAAAATGTATGGTATATATTTATACAAATCGGAGCCTCTTAGCTATCTCACGACCAATAACAATTCTATAATTAACTGTTTTTGAACACGTTGCCTAGACTCTAACATCACACAAAACTTCAAACAAAATCATAATCAGATCATTAAAGTTAAATTGGAAATGGTAAATATTACTACGTATCGAATTCTTGTGATTATTTTACATGTTTTATTAATAACTATTTGTTATTCTGTTTGAGGACTCCGTGGTAAAGAAACTTGTTTAACTTTTCTTTACAAGCCAAAACCACTACTCTCCTTTTTTTTCCAAACTCATAACTCATCTCTTTTACTTTTACTTACCTATATTTGAAACCGATATATAGTAAGGAAAAGAATTGCGACCGTGAAAAATTTCGAATCCGAGTTTTGAACGGAAATTCATGTTTTAAGGCCCTCTGAGTCCAAATAATCAAGCCTAGCAAAATGGTCTGTGTTTGTGTGTGTGAACAGCCTAGCTCAAAAAAGATGAGTATACGAAAATAAAATTGCGTATTTAAGGTACGTATATGCTTGAGCAGCTACAATTTTCTATAGCAACTTTTTCGCTAAAATCGACTTTTTAGTACCGCTCCATATCATTGATTGTACACCATTCTCGAAAACGGCTTTAACGATTTTAATCAATCTCGTTATACCAATGTAGAATAGAATAGAAAAATAAACTTTATTCTGGGACTAAGTCCCTAAAGAATAACAAGTATGTGCAAATAAAAAAGAAAACAGAAAAAAATGTCTGGAAAAAAGACTACATTAATAACAGTCAATTGATATTTACAATAATCTCAATTATAATACAAATTAAAGAGAGAGAAAAAAAAAGAGCATTCTTCTGGTAAAAAATATATATAATTGTACTGATAAAAAAATATAAAATGAACAGAAAAGACAAAAAAGAAAGAAAAACAAAGAAAATTAAAAATATAAATATAATGAAAAAATCCAGAGTTAAAACATCAAAAACAATTACTCTCAACAACAGAATTTCATGATTGAAGGATATAAAAATGATATAAATAATGAAATGATTCACAGAGTTGAAACATTGTTTGATAATTGAAACAAATATTTCCTACTAATCAAGATGTTAATCTTGAATTAAAATTTGATGATTAGACAGCGCCTTTTTGGAATGTGAGGAGATGTTGAAAATAGTTACTTTGTTCATTTGAAATAGTTAACCGTCTTTCATTGCATCTACCAGTAATAAAAAATGTATAAATATAAACTAATAAAGAAATAGATAATTAACTAGAGGAGAAATATTTTTCCGGGTTGAAAATCAATCTCGGAAATAAGAGTAGTAATTTAGATCTATAAAATACTCTTGGAAAGAAATATATATTAGAAAAAATGATATCTAACATATAAAGCCGTAGAAGCTAATGGAGAGTCTTAAAAAACGCATAAATTCAAGTGATTGCTGTAGTTAATAATTTATACTTTTATATTATTTAATGAAAAAATGTTTCCATGGAAACTAATACTTTATTTCAAGAAGTATGGTAAGTAAAAGCTGTTTTATGCGCGCACCGCACCACATTTTTAATGTATTATTAGTTTTTAATTAATGGAATTAATCCAGAGCCTTTGATATGCTTTACCATCCTTTGTGTTATGTTATTCTTAAATTCCATTGATGAAATAAGTACTATTGTTATTACAGAATTGTCTGTTTAGTTCTTGAACTGTTGTCAATTTATTTATGCTAACGAATGCAGAATCTATTTAACTTTCAATTGATTCGAATGACCTTGAAGAAGTAAATTTGAATGAGGAAATGAGTCTTTAAATGATAGAACTAATTTATGGGGAAGCAACGCTATCTTCCTGGCGTAATTATTTTAGAAGTTGGTAGAGATGAGAAGATCTCTGTATTAGGTTCGGTTGGTGTAAGTTTTAAAAGGTCCCCTGAAGCTGAGACGCAGGGTGGGAGTAATTATGAGTTGCTACCCTTCCTTCATACGTGTGAGAAGTTGGCTCCCACCTTCCCCTCGTTAATGCTTATTAATCTACCAAAGATGAAATACATCATTCAGTGGCCTTAGTTATCAACCTCTCCCTTCCCTTCATCGTAAAATTACGCTGGGTTACTAACTGAGGCATCAAATATTGCCAACCCATCCCAAGGAGGGTTCTATAATGCAGGAGTCCAAACACTTCACTTTAATGTAACATGTCTTGAAGGTACTAGTTAAGAAATTGGGAAACGTTTAATTTTGTCTATAAACTAAGCTGTTTTACAATGACTTAATAATTTCTGATTTATGCAAACATTGAATAATATACGATGTTGTTGATCATAACGTATTTCAGATAGATTTCTAAATTAGTGGCCATTTTTTTTTTCTCTGAAACTATGTTTATAAATGTTCAAATTGATATTAATGTTTTCCAAAAAAATTGACACACCCAAAAATATTTATATATACACCGTCAACCAGGGTGAGTTCGACCAAAAGTAGGAAAAATGTGAGTTTGCCTCTCAAAACCTTCATTTATTGGTGGTTTCTGTGAGATTAGATAATCATATACAGGTGTTTATATTTTCAATAATTTTATTCTAAAATTTCCATTCAGAATATAAATTAAGTATATTTTGCAATGTTGAGTAATATTTGTTATGTTGACAAAACTTATTTTACATTAGCTGTCTCCTTTGGCGGATTTCCTTATCGTGTTTTGTGGTGCTAGAACAACCTTCTGCAATAGAGGACAACCTTCTGCGAATAGAGGCAATACTTTTTTAATTATTTTATGAACTAAATGATAATGCTAACAAATTTTCTGACAGCCAAAGTTCGATTGATTTCTGGAGTGACTATGGCCAAAATGAATGGCCATTCTCACCCTGCGCTCAACATGTTGCTATTTAGTGATGCACAGTGGAGTCTTACTGATCCGAACTTCTAACACTGATTCTGTAATTCGAATTGAGCTTTGAAAAAAAAAAAAAGAAGGGATTTGAACCATGCTCATTCATTAAATTATACCGTACGTATTATAAACACCTTATATACTGCTAGGCTTTAAAAATGTAGCTAAAAATACCAACTCATTTCATGCAAAATAAAAACCAAATTATACAAATTTGGAAACTTAAAAAATTTAGATTTTAAATATTTAAAATTTTTAATGTCGTTTAGAAGAGAGTATCTTTTTGGTTATACTCACTTAATTATGTGAATCATTTAAATAGGTGAATTTATAAGAAAAAAAAAGATGAAAAGGTCTTGGATGAGAGACCTTCTTTAATTATTCTTTTAACTAGAATTATGCCAGGGAAGATTCACCATCATTGCATATTTTTCTTTCTCATACCTGACATAGTATTACTGTATTGTTGATTTTGACAGGAAATCCACTGATTGTCTTATTTAGAGTAGAATTATCTAGATTATGCTGGTGGGAATGTTAAATTTTTTTTTAATAAAGTATTATTATATATTTTGTCATTTTTATTATAAATATTTTCATAAAATTTTAAAATAAACTAATGCATTTTATAATTAATAATTTTTATTTAGCTTTAGCTTTTTTCTTGAAAAACATATTCCTGTATAATTAATCGAAATACCTCGGTCGGCCGGAGGGCCATTATATGGCTTGGGTATTGTTTCACGTTGTGCACGAAAGGTGGGCAAGTGGACCTGGTAATTTGACATATATATGTCAAATATTATACATATATATTATGCTGGTGGGAATGTTAAATTTTTTTTTAATAAAGTATTATTATATATTTTGTCATTTTTATTATAAATATTTTCATAAAATTTTAAAATAAACTAATACATTTTATAATTAATAATTTTTATTTAGCTTTAGCTTTTTTCTTGAAAAACATATTCCTTTATAATTAATCGAAATACCTCGGTCGGCCGGAGGGCCATTATATGGCTTGGGTATTGTTTCAGGTTGTGCACGAAAGGTGGGCAAGTGGACCTGGTAATTTGACATGAAAGGAGTGGATTTACACGAACGTAACCGCGCCGTCAAATAAAGCGATACTTCGAAATACTCTGTTGCATAATCCGGTTTACATCTAATCATTCAGTGCTTGTAGGAAATAAATTATTTTATATTAAAGTTGGAAACAACATATTTTTTACTAAACAAAAATTTTCAGCAGATATATTTCACTAAATTATAATAAAATAGAAAATAAATAAATTACGATTTGACTGTATTAAATTCGCAATAGAAAATGACGTATACATATCAATAGGATAATGAAATCCGTCACTCAGGTGATCGTAGAACAAAATACTACATGTCTAATTTTTAGAATAACTTGTTCTTTAGTCTATACTTATTAGCTATAGTTATATATGTATTATTAATTAGTTAATATTGATCTAACATATATTAATTATAGCAGACAGTAGATAGATTGAATTTCAAGAGCGTGAGAAATAAAATAGGATTGTTTAGGTCATAGTTTTATTAAAAATAAGGGGGCCATGTAAAGAGAATTAAAAGTGGGTAATAGTAAAGTATGAATGTACAACAAAAAACTATAAATGAAGCCAGTCTTATTTAATGAAAGTAAAAGCGTAACTTTTTTCAAACTATAAGTACTTGCTTCAGTGGCATTATTTTTTCAGAATTCCTGCGTTTTATTAGGCAGGCATTTGGAAAATAATACTGTTCTTCTAGCATTTAGCATGTTTCGGGCAGATTTTCTTTCATCACAGATAGAATCATCGTTTATATTTTCAATGTAGGCATTCTTTAAAGCTATCTTGATCCATTTTTTTCCTTCATATTCTGTCTTTTCTATTGAAAAAGAACCTCCATAATAATATTTTCGTGATTGTATCGCCGAAAACATTTCTTTTTTTGACACCAGGAAATTCATTGCCTTTTCTTCTTTTACAAAGAGCTTATCTTAATTTTCTCAACTCTGAATTACGGTTTTATATTTCATAATCGACACCGTAGTGCAAGTGATGCCAAGACTAGCGTGGATATACTTCTGATTTGTCATTTTAAATTAATTATTTTTGATTAATTGCCTTGAATATGTTTCATTAATTAAATTAGTTTATCACTTTATTTTTCTTGCTTTGCTCTGTCGTTTTTTCATTATCTATAATGAATCAATTACTTTCTGTTCTTTAGCTTTAATACATATGAAAGATTTAATTTATTATGCATGTTATATTTTTTTTTATGATTTAATGGTTATAGAGCTCGTACCACCGATAAATATCATATTCCTTTTATAGTATCATCCCGGAATATATTTAAAATAAAAATCTGTAAGATCTGGTAATTCCCATTTAATATAATTCCTAAGAGAGTTTTTTAAATATACACTTTTTATAATTTTAATAAAACAAATATTTGGCAAAGGGAATCGATAATCCACAGCTATTTGCACAGTTGCCACTATGGCTGAAGGAAGGCCACCTGACACCCGAAGACGGGAGAGTGCCGTGAATAAAAGAACACAGTCCGACCTCAGGGCCAGGGGCACACTGAAACTTATATCCCCTTCCTCTCCCTATCCGGGCGTGTGGTCCCCTCCTCTCTTCTTTAGACGATGCCTTCTTAAACAAATGAAATCAGGTCAATATATGAACATTTAAATATAATGAAGATCTAAAGATCTAAAATTTAACATGTTAGCTTACACTCACTCGAATTTTGAATATAAATAATGTAGAGAGCAATAACTCAAAAACAGACAAAAAAATTATAATTAAATTGTTATTTTGAGATTGGGCTTTAGACGTGTGATATGTGATGTCCATTTGGATATTCTGCATTGATGTAGTTTGTAATGATAAACCTGAGGCTATAGGCTTCGAAAGATAGGAAGATTCTAAATTCGAATAATATGGTTTTTATTTTATCGAAATTTTTTTTAGTTCTTAAGTGAATTTGAGGCCAAAAATCTCGATTGATGATTACCATGTCATTCTTACAGAATAAGCTTTTTGTTGAGTGAAAAATTTCTGAGACAATATTTGGTGGCAAAAAATGAAATTTTTAAAACAATTTTTTACTGTATTACAAGAAAATTACAGCCTAAAATTAACATGTTTAATATTGCTTCATAGTGGAATTAAATCTGAAAGGATGTATTTTAATTCTGAACGTAAATAGAATGATTTGAGCTGACAGATCGGAATTAAAATTATACTAAAAATCATAAAAAACGACTGTGATAAAATTACCATTGGGGTAAATAGTAAAACATTTTGGACTCGAGACTCTTTAGAACTGCCAATATGTTAGATCTAAATATGCATCCTCTTCTTTTAATATTTGGGGAAATATTGTTACAGAATATAATTATTTTCATTTCATTAATAATAATGCATTCATTGACCAATTTCTAACCTAATCACTCAATCTTCATGGATTAATGATGTTATTGGCTTTCAAGATTGTGATTAAATAGCTTAATATTAAACAACTGTAATCAGGTTGATTATGTCTGTGCATAAGTAGATAATTAATTTCATATAATTTTTCCAACATGTATCAATTAACTACATTTCTCCTCAAAAAATAAAAATAAAATAAGATAAACATATCACGTTGTTGAAAGTATTGAAGCAGTATCTGAACTATTATAGTTCAGACTTTATTATTAACGAGTTTAGAAATTTGTTTCAGATATAATACTTAATAGAAATTTCTAAATTCTTTACTATTTCAAGTAAATTTATATTATTTTTTTTCCTCGTTTTTCATAATGGTAAAAATCTTAATTTAAACTTATAGACATCATGCCACAATATCTACTTTGTAGCCAGCGAATTAAAATACTTCCACCTTTACGAATTCATGAATGAGTTGTTTAGCCCACTGTACAGCTTCACAATATGACGATGTGGAGATCATAGGAGACGACATAGATCTTTTTGGTCCTATTGACAGGTCTCGCTCCTCCTTCCCTTCCAATCTTTTTCAGAAAACTTGAGAAAAGAAGATCTCTTGACCCATTGTTTTCTGGATCATCATACAGATATTCTAAACCTGATATTCTAAAGAAAATGTCCTTCCTACCAATACCTTCAAGGCTGTCCCCACGTCCTCAATCTTTTGATTCGGATTCGAAGAAAATGTAGGTATCTCTTCGAAAAACATCCAGAGTTCTACTTCTTGTAGCTGTATTTTTTATTTTGCAAACGTATTCAGAGATTCATGTATCAGTGCGTCTAGCATCGCTAAAACATGAGAATACTGGTAGCTTTGTATGGTTGTGAAGAATACAAATCATTAGAAAGGTTACACAACCATATGTTCAAAAAATGTGCTGGCGGCAGTAAATTTATTTCAGCTTAATTGCACCTACAATGGATGCTGCCATGCATCACCTATTTCGTACGTGCTACTAAATATAGAGGTTATTAGGTTTGTGCAAGAATATAGTTTAATGGAAGTGAATAAAAAGCTGTCAAGGTCTTGCTCCAGTAAAAATCAAGATAAATCCAGCTCCTCAATTACTCCTATTCATTTTTGGTTGCTGCGAAAGAGAATGCAACGAGGTTTATGCCTGCAAGAAAGCAGGCTAAAAGAGCTCTTCCATCTGTACGCAGTGTTGAGGGACCTACGAGGATTCTATAAATATTTCACTGGATGAAGATGCGGAAGCTAACAAACAATGAGATCACAAACGCATCGTGTTTTCTCCCTTGGCCGCAATCCCAAACTACTTCTTATTGATTATTCATGAGTTTGACACATGCTTCACCTACATATTGAAATATTCACCTACACTTTTTTTCTTTATAATTCATCTTTGAAGTAGTAATGCATGAAAAATAAGTAGATACTATTGATAACCTTGGGAAATCCCACGACCATGTCATTTTTCAAAAAAAATTCTAAACTTTGACGGAACGCATTTTTATATATTAAAGTTATAGGACATTTTATCCTCTATAAGCTTAATACAGATTTTTTAAATGTACCTTTACGAAGATAGAAGCGAAAAGTTAAAATAAAAAAGTGGAAAATGATTGAGGTCTTTGGTGTTCCACAGCACCCCGACAGAGGCGGGATCGAAAACTTGTTTTTTTTTGCTATGTATCTCAGAGATAAAACTCATCAAAACTCAGAATTATGCGATCTTTCCTAAGGTAGAACACCTCTATTCTCTGAATAATAAATTTTTGACTCCTTAATATTCTGGACGGATCAGCACAGCGCAAAATGCCTCTTAGCCTTAGGGCTACTGGCCTTAGGTTTCTAGGAGATAGGATGGGTGTAAGAATTTGGTATGATAGATTCTGGAACTAAAGGATTCTCACTTTAGAGACTGAATTCTCCATTTATATGGGAGGTGAGCAAATGAACAGTTCTGGAGCTTTAGCTAAAATAACTAGCAATGTTGGTATGATCGCTAGGTTCATGATACCTTCACCAGCATTGTAAGGAGTAAACACATCCGCAAACCGAAATAATAAATAGCCATCAGTTGTGATAGAAAATTATCGAATTATTACTGTATGAAATAAAATATACTTTCCTCCTATTTACAACAAACTTATATGCAGTAAAATGAAAAACAAAAAGTACATATATCATATTATGCTAGAAGCCAAACGCTATAGGAGGAGATTCCGATCTCTATGTAAGACCAGGAAGTGTTTATGGGCTGGATGAACCCCAGGAGTATCAGCTGATCCCTGAACCAGTAAGCCTTGAATAACTGAACATCAATAAATTAATGCTCGGACCTGTACTGCTATCCCCAAACTAATCCGCATGACTACAAACCTTCGACCCTTTTCATTATAAACACTGGTCACATCGTAGTCCGATCAGAGTAATCTACTTCTATAAATCAGACAATTATAAAAAAATACATATAATATTTGTGTATATATTTTTAAAAATATTCAGTGCTCTTTTCGAAATGGAATATTTATGAAAATAGAGTGTTCTCGTCTTGTTCGCATATGGATTTATTTGTTTTGAAAGAAATAATGCAAACTAAAATATAGGGCATTATTATTTCTTATGTTTTTAAATCCAAATATATATGCTTTAAAAATGAAAATTTGATGTCTAATAGTTCTGGTAAAAACAAAACAAAAAACAACTTAAAAACAATATACATACATGTATACCAAAATTGAAATATACATGAAAATCTTTTGCTTCTTTGAATCTCAGCTGAACTTTGATTTCTAATTGTTATTATAGAAACCTAAAATAACCAAAGTCCATTATTTTTGTTTAAAGCGGTTCAGTAGTTGAAGTCGTTGAATATAAACAAAGATATTAATCATTCTGATAGATTAAGACCAATATCTAGAAAAAGTCAGAACGTACCTATGATGACCACAGGTACGAGTTGTTACCGAATTCTTGTTTCACGCTGATGGTGTGATCTTAACACTAATGTAAAGCTACTCACTTTTAAGAATTTCGATCGTCCCGAGTTTTGAAAGAAGGTTGAAGAGTTCATTGTAGTTGCATCTCCAAAACAATGTTAAAGAACAAGGTACCAACATTTCTGTAGGATGTGGAGCCTTAGTCGGAGAAAGACGGAAACTCAAAGAGCAATGGGTGATAAAAGAGAAATTGAAGTGATATTTAATATCAATATTCTATTAATCTCCTGGGTAACTTATGTTTATTCATTTTATTTCTATGTAGATATGGTGTACCCGAAAAAAAGTTTTTTTATTTAATTATAATAATATAGTTTTAAGTTATAACCAGATACTCAAGAACAGCTCATAAATTACGAGTTAAAGCGTTTATCATTCTTAACTGGATTGCGTTTCCCTATGTTGAAATATTCAGAGAAATTCCTAGGCATAACATTTGTCGTATAATGGCTGGTAATTTACAATTCAAGAAAGCTGAATAAAAAAACATATGATATGATGTATCCTCAGCGAATTTAGTTCTGTTTAAAGTCTTTGTTGTTAACGGGATTTTCAGGAAACCTTCCCTTTGGGGAAGTTCCAACCTATCTGTCTGCCTTCTATTTATAACCTACAGCTCTCTTAACTTTCTCTGGATAGAAGACTAGTTCTCTAAGCTTCACTTGAACTTACAGACAAAAACCTGCTTGATGATATATTATTTTTAAAATAAAAGATGACACGATATATTGAGCCTATTTCTTGTATAAAAATGAGTCTGGATTTAAATGCAGTGAAAAGTTTTAAAATATATACTTTTTTTTTTAAATTTTACAATTATAACCATAGTACTCGTAATTGTTTTACCTCCAAACCAACAAACATACATTCATAAATAACACTAAAAATATTTTAGTTATATAGTTTAAAAATGTGATGAAAACGAATGTTTTGACATTGCAGTGATTTTAGGGGACTATCACATTTTGAAAAAAAATTGTTCTTTCGGACGTACATTAACTGTACATTGGATGATTTCTTAGGCAGACCTGGTCTCTTGAAAGTAGGAAATCTTCATTGGCTAAGGGAGAAAATCTGACCGTTGGACTACATCATGTCTTGATATATAATTTCAAATTCTTATACATTTGTCTATCCATGGATTGGAATAGTCTTAGGGCGTTTTCTAACGGTCCCATAAATCGTATGTCAGGTCCAAATCCGATTTATCGTTGGAGTGTTTGACTGTAGGAAATGTAGGATCTGGCTCCGATAATTATTGGGCCTTGTGAAAGAAACTTAGGTTTTCTGCACCAATTAAATCGGTGTCGGATTCGACTCTGATCGACTATCGGACTATGTGAAAACGTCCTTATCCTACTCTTTGTCCATATCAACCTTCACGTATATATTATATAATATTCTTTTTAAATATAATTTTATACATATATACATATATATATATATATATATATATATATATATATATATATATATAAAATATAAAATTAATAAACTATAGGGCTCTGCTGAAAGCTCAAATGCCCGAAAATTTGTCGTTTCAGCCAAAGCTACATTAAAATAGTGGACGTATCATTCTACATTACTACTGACGTACATATTTAACAAAGATCCAAACATCCCAGATACTTCTGCAGGAGACAAACGTTTCCACCACAGAACCACGCACCAGACTTCGCAGACAATCGCTATGGCCTAGTGATTTGTCTAACAATGAGTGGTCGATATTATAATTAAATATTGTAAACTACACTTTGGGGTGCAATTATAACATTTTGATTTGGTTAATTTCGTTGTTCATGAAGTAATATTTCCATTGCACAACCAACTTGAAGCACATATTGCTATGTTGAGTTGGTTGTCATATGCTTCAACAATCAGGTTGGTCAACTACTCCCAAGTTGTGGTAACCATTTCCTCCAGCTGCGCGGTCCTCGGCCCCATATGTCAATGGGTCCTCCCGCATGGGCCTTTCACTTTACTCTATGCCTTATTTTACACGTTGAAACATAAGTGGAAATGACACAAGTTGGTTATTAATTAAAGAGAGATCTTATCCATCCTCGAATATTCTAAAATATCGTAGAATTATTTCCATTAAAAAATCATAGAAATATTCCATTTCGCTCTGTAAAAGAGCCGAAAATAAATAGTGTGTCCAAACAAATTCAGAAACTTCCAGAAAGAAGTATAGGTTCTCTTTCGCCTGCTTACTCTGGAGCAACATAATCCGTGGTTTTAGACCGATTTGTCACTGCTGTAGAACCTGAGGTAGTCAGTGGGAAGGACACTACCGAATTGGCCACAAAGGGACCGATTGTAGAGTTAAGGGTAGCTTATCGTTACACTATGGAAACCTTGGTTCCATCCTCCAGCAACGTGAGGTTGGCTTACGCCCTCCAGGCTATTTGTGCTTCCGTAACCAAAAAATGTCTGTAAGAAAATGTTGCGTGACCAAAGATTTTTATGGTCTGTAGTGCCAACCGAATATATATATAGGTTTATGATATGTAAGTATATATTGCAATATAAGTTGTGTAAAAGATGATTACAAAATATTGTTATGACTCATTACAAAGTACAAGTTTGGGTTTTGAAGATAGAAAACACTGATAACTGAATAATTGAAATAATTTAGGAATTCGGTTTTGCTTACATCCATATGTGTTTTTTAAACGTATTTTTCTATACATATTTAGTAAATAATATTCCAAATTGTTCTGATATGAATATTTTTCGAGAAAAAGTTTACGAAAAATCATGAAAACTAGAAGATTCTAAAAAAAAAAAAAAAAAAAAAAAAAAAAAGAGAATAAACTTGAATGGTACAATATTATCTCGTTTTTTTTTTTCACATTGAATTGGAGCCTGAGTTATGACAAAATAAAGAACGAAAACGACCAACAATTACCCAGTTTATCTACGTAACAAAACAATTGAAACTACCCTAAAGATGAAAGTGAAAGTCCCTTAAGAATCGGTTTTGATTTACTCGAACTATAGACAGAGGTGCAGCCTATATTGGTATGTAAAATTATTGAAGGATTTTTTTATTGAAATTATTAGAAAGCCATTCCTCTCTTCTCTTCTTATTGTACTTAAAATATTTTAATATTTATGGAGAACGAGAGGTCGAGAGATGGAGGACAGTCACCAACCACTTGTTTGACTCGAAGGACGCTACTTGTTTAGGACGTAGTGTTTCTCGATTAACGGTTTTACAAAGTTATAACCGCTCAATTTCTAGTTTTCTCTGTAAAGGATTAAAGGCACCCACATTATAGAAGTCCTAAGTGTGTCCTAGGACAGGGCAGATACAACAGAAAATAATTTTTAAGCAATAACTAGGTTCGAATCCGGGGCTTAAGATTCCAGTGCATTGCCCTCTGAGCTACCACGATCTCTGTAATGCTAAAGCAAGATCCGGCTTTCTAAAGCAGAATGAGATTCAGTATTTAGAAAACAGTCCAAAGATGCCTTTACAGAAGGTTGTATCCTTACAAGAAGGCTCGGTGTAATACTGGTAGTTGGGCGCTTTCCAAAAGTTTTGACTTTCTCCTTTCAGCGTTCCATGTTTTTAATTAATAATATTTATTTATATAATACATTGTATTCATGTTGTTTAATATTTATATTTGTACAAAATATATTCTCCAATGTATATTATTATATTATTATAGCATCCTCATTAAATAGCAAATATTTTAGATTGTTCATGAACAAGTAATAATAATTAAAACGTTAATTCTATCGAATAAGAATTGTAGTGATACGTTTTACGTGCACGGGAATGGTTTAACGGAAGGGAATGAAGAAGGGAGTACAAAGTTGTATTACTGACGGTCGAGTTGTGGGCAAGTAGAAAGGACGTTGTTTCTCTCCTCCCCTTCTGTGTATGTTTTCTTTGAGGAAGTTTACCAGGGCCGGAGGCGGAAGGAAAGGTGAAGATATAAAGGCCGATGAAAACGGTTTTAGCCGTGAGGGGCAAGTATTGGATTACCGTGGCACTGGCCAATCACATCCCACCCCCTACCGAATCCGTAACAAGGCTCCTTGGTCAAAATTGTTTTTATCACATCAGCTCCTTCCTCCTAAATCAATACATTCGTCGAGGATTAGGAACCTTTATTGAGCTCCGTTTCGGCTGATTAAACCGATTCAGCGGGAGATTTACCTTTCGGTGTTGAGGTATGAGTTTTCCTCATGTTCTAATTTCGTTATGCCTTACTTGAATTGTATTTACAGAATCAAGTTTTTCTGTGACAGTTATACAATAAATAATCTCTCCGTATCCAAACCGATAACTTAATGCATTTTTTACTTTTTTATCAAGGCGGCGTTATATATTTGCTTCCTCATTTGCGTCTGTAGGATTCTTTTTGCTTCAACATTCTTTAAAATTTCTTATTTGACAGAAAATAAAAGGGAAAAAAAAAAAAAAATCAAACAGTATAATAAATTGTTCACAGGCAAAATAAATAGTTAAAAAGCTTTCTATTTTTTCCTGATGATTTATCTTACACTCTTATAAACATGGATCTAATTTGCTGTTGTAATAATGCACAGTGAGTTCGCCCCTCAAGTCATGATGTAATTATTCAAAAAATAAGAGAAGAATTACAACATATCGCAGAAACGCATCGTTCTTACGATCTATTTCAATATTCGTTAATTTTTATACGAGGAGAAAGCGGATACCATTTCAATTGGAAACAATTGAGCTCAAACACAGGTGCAGGATCATTTAGAAAAGTAACTTAGAAGAAATTTTATCCCACCGTGATATCCATTTTGTTTCTGCTATACCTTTACAACTATATTAAATTGCATTTCGACGTTATTAAGGATAGTAATAATTACTTTCTGTTTAAATTTATTTATCATTTAAATCCCTAGCTCATATGAAGATGATGGATTTTAAATTCTTGGTATATTTGACAGATGTTTATTCGAATCTAAAATTAATAAGTATATACAACATATACAAGAAATCCTAGTTAGCTAGGGGTTAGCAAACATATAAGGTTTTGCGGAAGAAGTGCGTTTTTGGGGTAAGTGCGCAATTGCCTTGTTAAATCCAAACCCTTAATTAGTAAGAGCTGTTCTTTACATAGCATAAACTCTAAACATTAATGTATCACATATCAGCCACGAGAGTTCGATTAGTTGAAGTTATAAAGAGTTGTAAAGACATAAAATCCAAATTGTTAACATTTTTCAACTTATAACAATTAGCTGATTCGGTGCTCATACACCACTCGGAATATTTTTATTTTTGCGGTAAGTGAAACATTTAGAAGTTGTTCTTCAAAATACTTTGTGATTTACATTTAGCTAGTCCGCAATGCCCCAGCAAAACATGCCTGTATGGGTAAGCGCAGACCTCTGTTGTGGGGCACTTACCAGTGCCAGTACTATCTTGTTTGGCCGGGGCATTAGGAGAATAGCACATTTCAATAAAAATTCCTTTTTTCAATACTTTTTTTTTCAATTATGTTCCACATCCAACTTTCATGACGCATTGAAGATAGTAAAATGTGAATCTCAGACGTTTTAAATTTTTTCGACGATTACATCAGTACAATTATCTCTCCAGACACGGACTATTTTGCACTTGCCCCGAAGCCGCTAATTCTCGAATAATGAGTCTTCTAGATACCTCGTACGCAATTACCCCTTAAAGCATGTGGAAGTGTATAATTAGGTTATACTAAATTGAATTTAATATCTCAACATAATAGTCTCAGGGATATCTTTAAGAACAACGAAAACATCTAGTTTCAAAAATAAAGATTTTACAGTAATTTAAAGTCGAACTTTGCAAAATATAGAGCGCACTTACCCTACATTACCTAATTAGGTTTTCTTTGGATATATAAAACTTACATTAATTAAAAGAAGTTTCCTTCATGACGGGCATAAATCAAATTTAACTCAAAATAATGAAAATTTATTATTTATAATTAACCTGATGACGGTCACGAAATTAACATTTCACATACTGATAACTAACAACTAAGAAAATATATGATAATAAATATTTTTTAACAACTATAAATAAGTTAAAACTCAAGAAGAATATCTTGAGTGGCTGAGAAACCTTCTTCGCCAAGATGTAGTATCTATTCAAGTACTTGGATAATCGAGTGTTGGTCCCTCGGCGATGTCGAATTCACGAAAAGCTCAAGTGTTTGCTCGCCCTTTGGAAAATATATCCCTACCTTACAATGGCATACAAGAGTATCTTTACACAGGGTTTATAAAATTAGAACGCATATTCCTATAAAAGGGATACAGAAATTGTTGATATAATATTTTAGTATTTATTTCATCATTCAACTATATCTTTTTTCAATAAATCGGTACAATTACGATCATCCGTCGATGAAACAGAATAAGATAATGCCTATATCCAATTTCTTATTTTTTTTAGATTTACAACAATATCTATTTACAAAAAAAAATTATATTAAGATGCTAAAATTCAGAGACAATAATTGTTAACCTTTCAAACTTCTTCTTTATTGATCATATAGACGACGTTTTGGACTAAAATGGTCCATTTTCAAGTCTTAAAACATAATTAACAAATCTTTGTCAGCCATTGTTAATTGTTTTTAGACTTGAAAATGGACCATTATAGCCCGAAACGTCGTCTATATGATCAATAAAGAAGAATTTTGAAAGGTTAACAATTTCTACTGAATTTTAGCACCTTAATAAAAGTTTAAAACCTTTCGTTAGAGTTAGTTGTACTTTATATATGTAAAAACAATTAAATACTGCAGCAATGGCAGTTTTATGTTAGGTCTTGTGCCCATCTTCTTTTCAGATGCTTAAGAGGATTATCGAAAATAAATTGTTGTAACTCGAAAATAAATAAATGATTATTTCAGGATAATTTTACCTATAAGGGTATATATATGCCTATTCTCACCAATGTTACAATAATCATGTCGAGCTGTGTGATTGAAGTATACATCTTTAATATTTAAAAAATCTGTTTCCGTCTTACCTCGATTTTATTGGTTTTCTTTTCGATGGAATATCAAGCTAACCTTATCTCTGGAAAGATTGCTTCTTTTCACGACCATGTAATTTTCATTTTTATTCCGAATTTTCACCGCCGGATTGTTTTCACTTTCTTATTGTGTTGGATGAGGAATGGTTATAATAGAATCGTTATAATACAAGATATCCTGTGAATGATTTTGTTTTAGCGTGGGGAAAGGCACAATGATGAGCTGGCGAGGGAGTGAACGGGGAGTTAGCATTGAGATTGCTTCATTACTGACTGATGTCATCACGGCAAGGTGTTAGCCGATGTAAAGTGATTTGCTGACCTCCAGCCTCTAACCATCGATTAGATAACCAATAAGTCTCCTCTTTTAGTAAAACTGTACGAGTTTAATCGTATCATTCCAATATATCGTGTCTTTCCAGCAATATCGTATTCCGTGTGTTTTAAAGGACATTCAAATTTATAAGTCTTTTATTGTGCTGATCCCAAAACAACCGAGGTTTTTGATATTTATTGAAAATATATCACTTCAGCTTCAACAATTTATATTTAGTCAAAATAATTTCCATCGGAATCTTTTGCCAACGTATAACAAGCAAATTTATCCCAGCGGGCAAGAAATTAGGATCCCTGGAATAAATGAACTCCCGAAAAGCATTTTAAATATTACCCTGGTCGTAATAAGTTTTCAGGTGCTTGAAGAAGTGGACATCATTAGGTGATAGGTCAGGCTGTGGTGAGGGCGACTGTAGCTGAATGTTTTCGTAGGCCAAATCTCGCAGTCTTCGCAACATTCGATTATGCAACATGTAGCCAGAGAATGATCGGTCCCTTCATCGCTGGGCGAAGATGTTGTTGCATGATATAAACTTCTTGACAGTGCTTGTCGAGAGTGTGATAGTTTCGTCATGATTTAGAATCCTGTAGAGGATAATACCGACGGTAGACCATTTGTTCAGACACTTGTCAGGAAACGAACGCTGCACTGTCATTACATCTGGCACTAATGGTCCCCTGATCCCATACTTCATTAATGTTACGAACAGTTTTCGCAGCACTACGTTTTAGTTTAAATTCATAAAAATAAGTTTTACGAAAATCGCTCTTTGACATTTTCATTTCAATGGCTTTAAACAGACTGAACTAAATGTTCAGTTTAAATTTTGGATGAACGAGAGAATATAGAATAAGATTTATTAAGTTGGTTTCTCGTGTATATGCCCGAAAACCTATGATAACCGACAACAGCCATACTAATATGGCTGCTGTATATTGGTCTGTGAGGGATGGAATGCCAGAAATGCTTACATTGAAGAAAAAAAAATTATATTTAATTCAATTTATCTTAAATATATTTTTCGCTGTTTTTAATTTACAGAAGTAAATTCAAATTTCAGTAATGATTTAGGTAGTTATTGGGACCTGTCACTCCCTTATCAATAGGGGCGTGGCCTCAGTAAGGTTATAGCCATACCCGTCACCAGTTGCCGCCACCATTCTTCCCCGTTGTCCTGGTTTTTGAAAACCGCATATTCATTGCAATCATTAAAATTATTACTGCCTTAATTACATATCTAAAACTGTTAGTGCTGTCGACTTCCGGTGATCTGGGGAAGTTTAAGTTATAATTTAAAGGAGAGATAATTTAAATTACGGTATGGGCCCGACCTCAACTGAAAAGAAACTTTTGGGGTTTGTGTATCTCTTGAGCGAGCGTAGCGAGCGAAAATCGTCAGCTATGATCTATTTAAAGCAGTAATAATTGAAATTACGGTAAAGACCCGACCTCAATTGAAAAGAAACTTTTGGGATTTGTTTATCTCTTGAGCGAGCGTAGCGAGCGGAAATCGTCAGCTGTGATCTATTTAAAGCAGTAATAACTCAAATTACGTAAAAATTATGTATATTTCGGTAATTATTTACAAGAAAGAAGTGAACGTATATGGGAATGAACGTATAAGGGAATGTGGTGGGGACGTAACCTCAATGTCAACAATGTGAGACCACGCCCCTTTAGATAAGGGAGTGACCGGTTCCAATAATTACTATGATTTATATTAATATTTTGTCTTCTAATATTTTTATAATTTCAATATAAATTTTTAGCAAAAATCACGTTAAAACAAAACTAAATTGGATTCGATAAAATTCTCGTGGATTTATAAAAAGCTTGTATGAAAAATAGTAAAATTTTAAAATAAATCTTTACTGAAGTTTAAATTTGCTTGTTTATAGAACAATGAAAAAAATTAATATTAAAGATGAAATAGCTTGAAATGAAATAAATGTAAATCAGAGTAAAGACTAAAATAAATATAAAATAAAGACAGATGATTCAGTATTCCTTTGTTGAGTATAATTAATTACAAGACAAACTAAATATTAGCTTCCCGCAGGTGTAGGTTGTGGAAGACGATACCCTCGAGAAGCGTGCTCCTTCCCACACCAGCACAGAGCTGTTAATGGTACTATCATTCATGACGTCGGCTACCACCGTCACTTAATCCTAGCCGAGAGGAAAACTAAATAATATACCTCCATTCTACAGAAAGGTGAACTTAAATAAAATCATACTGTTCGATTAAGAACAGTTCATGTGAGCAACTTATCTTTGTTGTGGAGATTTAATTTAACTTTTCAATTTTAAAACTAGATGCTGATTATTATGTGATGTTTCACAGTGTACGAGATGGGGATTTCCAAATAAAACGTAATGTTTTTGGAATCTACAATAGGATTATATAAAATGGTAACCTTTAGTAGCAAATCAAAATGAATACTATCAAAGTTATAGTTAACTTAACGGATAGAAAAAAAAACGCTGTAATTATTACATAATGGTTTATTTTATTCAAATAGGTAACCCATATAAAAATGAAAGTATTTCAGAATAATAATAAAAAAATAATATTTTTTTTCGTTTTAATTTAAATTATGTATTTATTTGTTTTCTTTAAAATAAAATTGTTTTCAAAACATAAATTATTTTTCCTTTATTTTAATAAATGGCCGATATATTAACATAAAAGAGTGAATCGGTTTAATAATGTGGAATTTTCGAAAAATAATAACAATTTCAAACATATCTTAACTCTAAAAATAAAATATTTAATTTAAATTGTATGTACAAAATAAGAAATTTTATTTTGATATTTCATTCGACGTCTTCTTAGCTCCTGTTTAATAATTCTTAACTCTCCTTTTTTCATAATTACAATTACAACGTTAAAATCCAACATCAAATAGTGCGCCGATAATTTTGTTTCCTTCTCTTCTTTTAAATGCCTATATTATACTTTTTAGTGCAAGCAAAACATGTGTTTAGGATAAGTTTATTCTAAATTAATTTTTTAACATATTAAAAATCTAAATTTTTATCGCTGCTTAAACAAGCACTTGCTCCACTGCTTATTTGATTTAAAACTAATAATTTTAATGTCAACAATTTTTCTCTTTAAAATAAAATTGTTTAAAAGCCGTTTATTTTGTATAAAATTATGATATTTAATGGAACTTATTAAAATTTAACTCTAATTAATATTATCATTACAATATACATGGGTAGCTCTGCAGCTGAGGCACTGTGCTCTGATCTCCCAGGCCCGGGTTCCAGTCCGGCTGTCGCAGATAATTATTTATTTTGTTATGTCGGCCAAGGGTTGGGAGACCCTTCTGTGGCTCACTCAGTCTCTATAAATTGGGGGAAAACCCCGGTGGTTGAACGCGATCTTGATCTTGGCCAAATCACCTCCTTGCACAACTCCTGGCCTAGAAACAGTTGCCAGGGGGGACAAGCTTAATTTTGCCATCCCTTCTTTCACTTTCTCACTTAAAGCCTCTCAAAGTATTTAGCTGTCTCTCTCTCTCTCTCTCTCTCTCTCTCTCTCTCTCTCTATATATATATATATATATATATATATATATATATATATATATATATATATATATATATATATTTGATGTAATAATGAAGTGGGTATAAATTATATTTGGTTTTGAAGAGTTAAATCACATATTCCGAACACTATTCATGGATGGTATGATACATACGGTCCATATCTAAAAAAAGCCAATTTCAATAGTTTTTTTTTATAGCGTAATCTACTTTTAAAAGCCAATTTTAATAGTTTCAAACTTCATACCCCTTAACTCTCTTAAATTGATTACATAAGGTAATCTAATGGGGGTTTTGAAAAAAAAAGTAATATTAATTAAAATAGATAAAATCTTTTAATAAAATATTTTTTTTGCGTTATTCCTTTGAAAGGGGACAAATACGTCTTCTACGGCTTTCGCAATATATCGCTGAAGAAATGTATATTTAAAATAAATCTTCATCGTAAAGGGTTAAAAAAAAATCGATCATTACTCACCTGAAATCAGTCTTGTGCCAACGTCTTCCCAGGCAGTGAGGTTGTAGTAGAATGTGTCCGGAGACAGAGAGGTTATCCTGTTGTTCCTGATGTCGAGGGTGAGATGGGACACTGCCTCTAGACCGGACAGCAGTCCTAGGGGCAGCTCTTCCACGCTCGTGTCTCTAAAACTGATCACAGCTTCTCCTCGGAGGCCATTCAAAGCACCTGCGGCGACCTATTAATCAGTTATTATCAGAACCTTGCAAAACTTTTTATTTAAAAGAAACTTATTATAATTTATCTTCGTTATAAAAATATGAATGAGTAAAATTGTCTATTCGTTACTGCACGTACCTCTTTCATTGCATGGCCAGTGAACTCTAGACGACATATTTTGGGTGGCATCTTGGCTAACTGGTGAGTGAGCTTGGCCTGTAGGACCCTGAGGCTGAGACTGGTTAGCGTGGTGAGTGGCTGGAGAAAGGTCTGGAGTCCAGGCCCAGCGTCCACTGAGAGGAACCTCAGTCCACCCATTCCTCGTGGCTGCTCCGTCCTTTCCAGTTTCTCCAGGCCCACCATCTCCAACCGATCCAGTCTCCGTAAACCAGAAAAGCTTTCTGCCGTCAGCTCCTTGGGTATTTAATATATTATTTATTAAGAACATATATTTAAAATATATAGTTTTCAGGGCTTAAAATATACAGTTGGCGAACAACATCTTTAAATGAGAATTCTATATTGCATGGCAGTATTTACAGAAATAAAAATTAAAAAAAAAGAATTATAATAATGAGGATAACCAGCAGCTCATTAGAATAACTCAGCCGATTTTGTAGTATTAGTAGAACTATTTTTCATCTGTCTATTAAAATACTGTATGTGTAAATATATATAATTTAGTCCTAAGATCTACATTCTTGGCTTTTTGTTTGGTAGGGGGTTATGCAACAATTTTGAACATTACGTCTTAAAAATTAAATATTGTTGATAAAAAAAACATCTGTCATCTTTTGTTACATTTGATATCATTAGTTAGTCCTTATTTTCTGTGGCACAATTTCTACTCCGCCCAATCTAGCTCTTAATGGTTAGCACTTTTCTTCAACTTCCTAGATGCATAAAATCTTCTATTATTTTTTTTTTTAGTTTTATCATCTATTTGCTATCTCTAGGTTTAATTTTTTAAATATTTTAAAAAGGGATGAACTGTTTTTATTGTATAACAAACCGATTTCATTTAAGAAAATATTTTAATATAATGGGAAGTATTTCATTACAGAAAATGTAAATAAAATATTAATTTCTTCTATCCCAATTCAGTAGGAAGACCGTTGTTAATTAAAAAGAAGATCAATATTGACTTTCCAACAGTTATTATGTTTGCATCACAATATCATAATAATGTCGACTATAAGGAAATGTGTCCCCACCATCAGGACATATTTCTTATTTGCTTGCATCTAATTGTCAAAAGATTACTGTTTTGTCACATGTCGCTACAACCATCTCAGAGTCATCTCATACTTGTCACAATTTTAGAAGTAAATAAATTAAATAATGGAAAATGAATAAGTTGCAAAACAAAGATTATTAAAATTAAAGTCAAATAAAATTAAAATCTTAAACAAAAGCAAATTTTTTTTTTTAATATTTTCTTTTTAAATACATATTAAAATATATATATATATATATATATATATATATATATATATATATATTTTTTTTTTTAAATTATACTATTTTCTTCTGTATCCTCATTTTTTCTCCTATGTAAACTTTATCGTTATTTACTTCCATGTATATTTATTTTTTACTGTATTTATTTATAGTTCTTGTGTCTAATTTCTTCCTGCACCACTAAACATCATTTCCTTGATATGATCTGCTATTAAACTATCCCTCCATTATATTTATTTTTAAATAATTTTCATGATTTATTTTTCAATAATAATATTAATATTAATATTTATTTTATTATTGCAACACTAATTATTTTTATTTCCATGTTGTAGCCCTGAAGATGACCTTCAAAATTTGGCTAAAACATTGGATATTATATTTAACGAAACAAATAAAATAATGTTTTATTTTGTTTTGAACTGACTAATATTTTGCAAAATTTATTTGGTAAAATTAGATGTGCGAACTATACTTTTGGGCTACCAAAATATAAATCGTTGAAAATGTACTTGAAACTATTCTACCTCTAGCAACCCCAAAATATATATATATATATATATATATATATATATATATATATATATATATATATATATATATATATATATATATATATAGAACTTGGCTAGCGCAGTAAGACCATCTATTAGCAACACGTATGGCTACATCGGCAATGTGGTCCAGAAAGTTAGAGCCGAGTTCACTCCACTGATTACACGCTGTTCCCAAAGTAGCCTACTCCTAGCTGGAATTTGATAATACTCTCTCTAATAATTTATTTATTACAAGAAAAGAAATTCAGAACTCCACCACATAGTGGCTTTGTTGCAAAACTACTTACCCATAAAGGCACCAAACACGAAACGAAACAGACAGACAATAGTTCAACCAACTTAATTGGGCGGAAGACAACTAAAACGAACAATCTTTAAAATGATTATGAGTTTAAGGGTAATTATAGGGATTACTTACTAATTTTAGAAAAAAATTAAAAAATTGTGGTATGACCTTTTGGAGAATAAAAAATCAGCATCGCCAATTTTGTAAATTTTACAAAAAAAAAAAACCCACAAAAAAACGATTCGACCCCTTGTTAAACTGGCATATTCATGAACTCAATTAAAAATAGTAGATATCTAATCCATTGGGAATGAGGGTAAAAAAATAATTTAATATACGCAGTTGTTTTTATTGACTATGCACTTTCAGATGTTACGAGGAAATAACCCGGTTTGGCTGTATAAGAGGCAAGGACGTGTGAATAAGTTGAAATTGAAGGCCCAAGACACAGAGCGCGATCAGTGGTCAAAGTGTATCAAACAGCGACTTTAGCACGAAAAAAATCAAATTTTGAATATTTAATATTGAAATGGAAATTGTTCACATCCAAACTAGTTTGTGATATTGGAACCGAGAGATTAGCTTCAATTGTTTACAATAAGACAAGTCAAAACAAAAACAATAAATCTTTGAATTTCCTTTCATTATGTGCTAATTCATCAGTGAGTATACATTTTATGTTATCAAACTATAAAATTATGATTGATTATATATTAAAGTCAATTATACCACAAAATCTATTTTTAAAAAGGTACAGAAATTGTTGCACACGAATGCATGTCTTGTGGCTGTAAATGTTTTGCCTAAATTTTTAATTCAAAAATCATCTGCGAAAACAAACACAGTGCTATTTTTTGTACAGGGAGTTCCTGTCAACTAAAATACTCGAGCCTGTTTGTGAAATAGATTTGACATAAAAAAAAACAATTGAATAACAGATTATTGTTGAATAGATGAAAAATGTGCTGACTTCGTCTCGGATTGATAGAAGAAAAAATTAAAAAAAGTTGCATTTTTTATTTATCACACCATTTCATTTTATTTATTTAGTTTCATTTTATCACACCACTATGCAAATTTTTCGTTCAGCAACCCGATACGAATTTGGCACACACTTCTTATGTCATCACAAACAGGCCCGAGTATTTCAGTTGACCGGAACTCTCTGTACAAAAATAACACTATTGGTTTTCGAATTTGAATATTTTCGTGCTAAAGTTGCTATTTTCCAAGTTTTTCTATTTGTCTATTGATTTCATATATCCAACATCGTATTTTATTCTGTTGCGTTGTAGTGCTAAAAGTAGAAAACATTGCTCCTCGTGAGAACTATTCATTTGTTTTCAAATTTTATAAAATACTTGAACAAAAAGTACTCATACTGCCGAGTAAGCTCGCGTTTTGTGTGCCTGTGCCATTATTCTTCTACTTGGCTTTTCAACGAGTTTGAGCTGAACCGATGTAGTATTCGGTTTTGAAAATATTAAACTGGACTAGGGTCCAATAGGTTTAGGATCATTATTACAACTTTAAATTAACTAAGACATGTAATCTATTAATGAGAGTTGTCAATTAGATTTTAAATGAACGTTGTAGCTTCACCGTGTTAAAGTTATACTATGAAAAATTTATAAAAGTTGACAAAACGAACTAAAACTAACGGCTTTACCGCTTGCTATACATTGCAGTCCCCTCTTATCATATCAAAGTCTTTGATTCTTTGGCTATCGAGTGGTGTAATTAAACTTCGGATCAAGACGAATATATATATATATATATATATATATATATATATATATATATATATATATATATATATATATATATGCATGTATGTATATACACAAGGCACCTCGATACGGGCCCATGTGTCCCACCTTTACGGCGAGTTAAAGTGGCTCTTCCCCTGCAACCGTAGACAATATTTCCTCGGATCTTTTCTATACCAAACCATCACCACCCACCATCCTTCCTACATCTACAGCCTCCTACAATTCAAATCCTCGGTCCACGCACTGGAAACAAGATCTCACCTTTCTGACCTTCATACCCCCTCCCACAGAACCAAAACATTCGAACGCTCCTTCCTCGCCCGCTCCTCTACCCTTTGGAATTCCTTTCCACCATGCTTCTTCTCTATCCTCATTCAAATCCCTCCTTTTCCAACACCTTCTTTCTCTCCAAAATGATGCCCTCTAATTGCGAAATTTCAGTGTAGGATTAACATCTGGATCAGAAATGAATAACAGTTTTTTAATGTACAAACTTCAACTTTGCTAATCAATTCATTATTTTTGTATTTTCATTTTTTCTGTTTTTCTTTTTTTCCTCTTTTTTTTGTTTTGCTCAAATTAATTATATTTTTCGATAAAAAAACTTATTTATTTGCTTATTTATTTTACTAATTAACTTATTTAAGATATTGTAAAAATTAACCGATCTGTATTTTGTAGTCTTATGACCATATAATGTTACTGTTTTATTTGTTCATTCATGTTATTCTTAAGGGACCTAGTCCCAAAATAAAGTTCTTTTATCTATCTATCTATCTATCTATCTATCTATCTATTTATATATATATATATATATATATATATATATATATATATATATATATATATATATGCGAGCTGCAATAGCCTATTGTATCCTCCGATTTCGTTGTCATCGATTTTTTGGATTACCTACACTACTGTAGCAAATTCATAGATGATTCATTCCCACGTTTATCAATGGAAGATAGCATTTATATACAGCCAATTCCTTAGTGTGAATTTATACAAGGACTTTTTAAAGCAGAAAATTTCCTGGGGTTGTGAATGGTTAGCAATTAGACGAGGAGAAGGCTCAAATAGCCTTTGTGGTTTACCTTCCACGGCAGAGCTCCCCGTTGCAATTACATGATTTAATTGTCCGCTTTATTGTACCCTCATCACATCAAAGCGGTCCCTCACCATCCCTCTCTCTTGTACTATTTAATGACACATTTCAACGACAGTGTTCTCAAATGGATTATTCTTTAGTTGGAGCAGTAGGCTTGAAGTAAAATCCTTGGCGTTGGTAAAACATTGACTGCAGTCTTTAAAACAATATTATAACGTTTCTACTCCCTAATCTGTTTCAATTTGTATTAAAACGTCTTAATTTATTATTTTGGACCAAAAATAGCTAAACGATTTTTTTGAAATTCGATTTATTTACAAACAAAAAGTAAGGTAGTGAAGAAAAGTCTTCGTTGAAATAAGATTTATTAATAATCAAATTAGAAGTGTTATCAAATTATATTCATCTTAAAAAAATATATAATAAAAAACAAACAATATAGCATTGAACACAAAACACAAAGAATGCACATACTGCCACGAATTTATAGAAAACACTATTCAAAGTCCCACTGTCCGTTATTATGTCTTCAACACTGTTCCACACACACACACACACACACACACACTGTTCTGCATTCAACTAACTGGCTCAGGCTCGATTTGTACTGAAATGTCCATTTGTTCTTATCTTTTTATATATGGTTATGAAATCTTTTCGAACTCTACGAGCTAGAACGAACACGGTGAACTAGATAATTATGTCTGTCGTGTTCTCGACTGCCTAAATAACCATGTCGCAATATTGAACCTTTATTTAACGGCTACGTGAACTCTTTGAAAAAACGATCCTTAGAAAAGGAACCTTTAACGACTAAAATAATGATCTTAAGTACATTCTAGAGACCGTTAGTGAAAATTTATCTTTTCACAACATTCAATGAATTTAACATACCCAGTTAAATAAATATGAAAAATTGAAAAGTAAAATAATGAACTAAAATTCTTTCTGTAATTTCAACCGTATTTGCAAATTTGGTTCCAGTGAAATCCCGCCAGCCATTCATAAGTGATATTTAACGAATTCACCAACAGATGAATGCTAAGATAGTACTTTTATATCTAATGAAGTATAATAATGACTGCTACATATTGGGTTCATCAGACAATATTTCACGCTTTATTGCCATTTGCCTTAACACTAATGACACACTAGCTTGAGACTATCTACTCGATCCCTTATTAACTCTATGGATATAGACCCTTATAAGTCTAGAATAAGAGCTGAGTATAGAGAAGGAAGCCTGTGAATGATAGGCTATTGGTTGGCTGGGTATTAATAAGCAATACAGCTATAAACTAATAAACAGGACACTTGTTAAAAGCATTATATGACTGTAAAAAGGTAATACAAAGACTGGGTTTATTTCGGTAGCTAAAAATATGTTTCTTGACTAAAAAGTTAAATTATTTGCCACTTCTATAATTTTGTTTTTATTGAAAACTAGTTGTTTTTCATAGTTCATGTACTATGAATGTATAACATTCGAATCAAGTTTTCAATAAAACCCAAATTACAGAAGTGGCAAATAATTTATCAATACCTAATTAGAATGATCCTTCTATACCATCATGCGGATTTCAACTGAAAAAGTTAAATGTTTCAATCATTTGAAAATTGATAAATACCAGAGAGAAACACGTTGCTATACATACATCATACTAATATCATCTTATTGACAATTTGTACAACTTATAAATATATAGGATAATTAAGATATCCATAATATATAATAATACAGGTATAATACAGGTATAATAACAGGTATAATACAGGTATTCTTTTCTTTTCTTTTTTTCTAGCGGTTTTCATATAATTTTCCTTTAAACAATAACCCTTATAAACCTATTACATCACTTTATATATATATATATATATATATATATATATATATATATATATATATATATATATATATATATATATATATATACTCGTATATATATACTTATAATATAATACATGAAGCTACAAGTACTCTTCCCTAACTGATGATAAAACTCTTATCCAACATAGAATGACTTTGATTTACTCTAAAATGAATTATAATTTTGAGATATATAAATCCCAAGATTCATTATATCACGTTAGTTTGAAAAGAATGCTCATGAATGGAAGTTGATGTATCCCTCGAGTATTTTTAGTCAGCCATTGATAAACTAATTCCGTAATAATTGTCCAGACGTTCAGAAGTTATGATGTTACTTCAATAACAGAAGCGTGTAGATTGGGGTTGATTTATCCCTACTATAATTTTACATTTTTCATTAGACGACTAAAATTATCGTAGAGATAAATTAAAATAATACATGTTTAATGAAATTGATAAAAATCAGTCTGGTAGTTTGAAAGTTGTGCTCACTCATACTCGTTCCTATAAGAGCCGATTTAGCCCTACAGTTACAGAACATAGATGGGGAGCTGAATGCAAATGTGAACTCTTTGCAGCTCGGGTTATTGTTCCGTCCTCCGCTTGATCGAATATTACTTGAACTCTCCGCGCTTGGTATAAATCCAATAAATCCCAATTTTCCTCTGCTATCGATTATCTTCGTCCCGTCCTGGCTCATCAGATTTAGTTTATATCCCTTCATTTCTGCGATGAAGGAGTTAACTTTTTCAAAACTAAAGGAATTAAAAGCTTGTTTGAATACTTTAGCTTTAATATTCATAGAGTTGTGCAGTCTTATGAACCTGATGGTATCACCGCAAGATCCAAATCCTTCAATTTCATTTGTCAAACAATTGCAGTTCGTCGGCAACAGTATTGCTAAACAGATTTTGATAATAAATATGGGATTTGGTGAGTTTGTTATCCAATTTATCGAAATGCCACCGAGGCCTTATGTTTTAATTTCATTTATAAACACTCTGATGAAACAGTGACACCCTCACACATTGATAAGACTTTAATCAACATCCAACAAATTTGTTGACAAAAGAAGCAGGATTTGAACTAAGTCTTTCACGGCAAGAGGAGCGATTGAATTGAAACATCTAGGGTACAAAAAAGTGAAGATGGGGCAAGAAGAGTGGCTTTTTATTTTGACTTAATGTACAGTTCCTGCATTGATTCTACAATAAATTATTGAATTAAAATGCTATTTCTTAAATTTAAGAAAGATTTACAAGAGTGTCACAGGATGTTGACGTCGATTGACTCACGAGCAATAAATAGTTTTAACGTAATAAAAGGTATGTCTGCTTATTTAAGGATTTTGTTTTGCTTATTACCCATATTACCCGGATTGCATTTGATCCCAGTTAGTCCGGAAAGACCATCTTTTATTGTAATATTATCATAAAATTTAACGATTTTCTCATATTTTTTTAAATTTACTTTATTATGTGTGACTGTTATTTTAAATTAATTGTTGTTTAAAAAATGTTTTCTAACATTAATATATTTTTAGTTCAAATTCTTTATTTTAGTCTCAAAGTTTAGAAAAATTGTAATGATTTCACATAATTAAAGCTTCTCTTAACTGGGTTACTTAATAATGAGCATTGAAACAACAAATGTTTTTCTCCAATTATCTTAAGTTGAATCAGTTAAACATTTTAGAAAATTAATAAATGAATACTGAATAAACATAAATTTTAAATGGAATCAATTGAAAAAGTAGAACAAAAAAAAAAGAAAAAAATCTAAAATAAGAGAATTAATTAACAAAAACACACACAAATAATTAATAAATGGTGTAGCTCAGAATTTGATTAACATTTCATTTGGTATATTTATTTGACTTTTTATTGTATTTAATTTATTCATTGGTCGCTTTATTTTTATCATAATTTTCTCATGGAACAGTTTTGTTTGCCCTATGTTTCAGAAACCCTTCGTATTTTCAGAAACCTGTGGAATGGTGCATCAAAAATCAATTGTAAGAATACAAGAGTTACTTCCAAGGAATTCGACCTAGCACCTGTACAAGAGGCCCTACGAAACATCAGCCATTCGCCAAGAACAGCCGTATTCCTAGGTATGAGTTTTTTAAAATAAATAATCGACCTATTTTCAATTATTATGTTTAATCATAGATGCACCCTGATGTGGAAGCTGGACCAAAAAAGCATTAAAATTGTCATCGGACCCATATACCTGATTATAATTCAGATCAACTTGTGAATCTGTTACATTACCTCAACATAGTTATTCAGTCATAGTAACCACTTGTCTCGAATAGCCCATGGGTACCTACGTATTATACTGTCGACCATGTGGTCTATTGGTTTCCCTTATAACCTACACTGTAACTTCATTAACATTCTGTTTTCTTCATTTCTTCTCATTGCTTGCGAAGTATTTATAAGTTATTGTTAATAAGTGTTGTTTCTTTTGATTTTTTTTTAATCAGTTCTGTTTTGCTTACTAACATTATTTGTAAAGTATTAATAAGTTGTTTATTAGTATGTGTTGTTTCTTTTATTATTTATTATCTCCTTTTTTTAGGGGGCTGAAAATGATAAAAATGTGGATATTGCCTTTTTCCGAAGAAATATTTTTAGAATTTAGGAATTAATCCATTGAAGAAAGATGATGAGAATAAGTATGATAATTCCATTACATAAATAATTAGAGATCATGGTGGCCGAGTGTGTTAAGGCGTCACCTTTTTTTTGTTAGCAACCTCGAACCTGATGCAGCGCCGGTTTGAATCCGGCCTGGACGGGTTGAAATTTATTTCGTGGCGGACCCATGGAATGAATCTCGACCTTCCCACTCAGGATAGAATAGGTTGGTAATCTTTAGAAACAACCCGCCCCTACCTTAATAGGAGTAGGAAAAGACATCAAAAACCAATAAAAACAATATAGATAACTAAATTTAAATTACGGTAAGGGGCCTCGACCTGTAATATATATATATATATATATATATATATATATATATATATATATATATATATATATTTTAAAGTATTTTAGAAATTAAATGTAATTAATCATTTATCTGTAGTATATCGAAACTCCAGCACATCCCAAACCACGTGATCAGAGAAAAAGTACAGGAACCCCGAAATGTCTTGTACACTATTGAGACCAAAAAGCTGAGCTGGTACGGCCATGTAATGAGAATGTCAGAAGATCGATGGCCCAAGAGAATGATAAATTATGTTCCTAAATTATGTTAGGAGAGGAGGAGAAGAGGACGTCCGGCAAAGAAATGGTACAATAGTTTGCAGGAAGGAATGGCAGCCAGAGGGCTTACAGAGGAGGACTGCCAGGACCGGGAAAAGTGGAAGGAATCACTGTCAGTTTACGACATATGACAATTGTTGTAATAAAGTCGTAATAAAAAAAAAAATGTAATTAAAATTTAATGATGTTGCATAAATTCCTATAAATATGAAGAATATCGACGTTATCAGTGTCAGGTTTATGAGGTATAACGGACCTCGTAATCGACCGTGTAATCCGCAAGTACCAGCCCATGCTTATACCCAACATGTCACTAAAAGGAACTGGATAAGAGATATCCAAGACAAACCACATTTAGAAGCTTAATACCCCACCTAACAATATTTGTTTATATTTGTGATGCAAGGAAGAAAGATTACAAAATAGTAACTCTTTGATAGAAAAAACTTCTGAGTAGATAATAATAAATTTTAAAACTACCATTAAATTTAATAAATAAAAATAGTAATTTGGGCTGGGTCTATTCAAAAGGTTTATTACTATATTAACTCCATCTTTCTAAGATCTTCCATGAATGAAAAATTACCATATGATACTAAGTGTTGAAATGGTATGTGACTGTATGTTGGCTATGAATATATCCGAATAATCCTCAAAGGAATAAAATGTTTTAATAATTTGTCCTTTAACGAAAGCTGTCTCTGTTAATTACATTAGGTGGATTAGAGAAGATTTAATACAAACGGGTTTTTTCGCTCCTGAAGCTGATATAATCCAGTCCGTAATTGCCTTTTTAAGCTCTATAAAGCCAGTAATCCTTTTCATTTTATTCTCTTGCAATATTTGATATATGACGATAGTTTTTTTGAGCATTTATTTCAATGAATTGGAGATCCACTTACAGAGAAAATATGCCGGATATTTTTTTAAAATTTATTTGAATAATTTAAATTTCATGTATGTTATTTTAATTCTCTTATCGGGTTTCAATTTAAATGGCTTCACAATATTCAGTATCTATTCTGAACCTCGGTAATTCGAACCGTCCTATAATCCAAAACTCACAACAAAAAAAGATTTAATTTAAGTATATGCATTCCTTCAATAAAACTGTCTGTATTTATAAAAATCTTGTGGCTGTTAGCCTTACAAAATCTAGTTACAAAAATACAAACTCCTTTTCTTTTAAATAAAAAATAATCTCTAAAAATTTGGAAGTGTGTTTATTTTCTCAATTTCTTTATCGGTGGATATTAATTAACCTTTTTATTCAATTGATCTTCAGTGCGAAATTGTATTGTTAATGCAATGAGTAGTATACTATTCAATAATATAATTAGCTATGAGGCATGAGTTTTAAGAAAATAGAAAGATGATTCTTTCCCCAAAATCGACTTCTTCGCTTTTATACTCCATGCTAATCAACATTTTCAGTAACAAGTCTAACTGATGAAGTAATCTTTTTTCACCTATTTTTCGTTTATTTGAACCCCTTGATTTTAATTAGTTCGGATTAGCGAGAGTATACTGTATTTAGATGCACTCCAAAAAAAATATTGAAGTTTTTTAATAATAATTTGAGCTCTAGTAGATTAAATTTCAACATGTTCATTGCTATGTTCATTTGTGTATACAAAAGAAGAAAAAAAAATGTAGAGGGCAATTCTAAAGCTAAACGTTTGAAAAATCTCGTTTGAATTAGGTGTGGACCAAAAAGGCATGAATGAACCCATCATATGCCGTTGGTATTATACCCATTCTCACCCTTCTATCCGACAGACCTCCGTAAAGGTTTCCTTCTGAAATAGAACTGAATGGTTGAATTAAACATGAGAAAAGGCCCAAAGTTATACCAAATTGCTATTCCATTCAGGAAAGTTTTTTTTTTATGAACAATGTGTTAACTTGGGCCTTTTCATCCGAAAAATAAACAGCGAAAATGGCGTAAGATATAATGTAGTTTCTTTTTCTTCGTTTCTTTTTTTTTTTCCCTTTTTTTTTGTGGTAGAGGGTTTTTATCTTTTATGAATTGACTATGATTGTATTATTACAGTGTATTATTAAAGTATTATAGACTGAAAATTCTTTTGACCGTTAAAAAATCCAGTGTATTTATAATATATATATATATATATATATATATATATATATATATATATATATATGTATATATATATATATATATATATATATATATAAGAATCTGATATTCTTATTTTATTGAAAATCCGCCATCGAATTCAGTTCAGTAGTTAAAAAACAACGGTATTATGAATAAATGTTTACCTTAAAAATTAGAGAAAAAAACTTTTTTCTAGGTTTTTAATGACAATTTTTTTTTAAAATCGATATGAAGGTATTTATATCTATTAACGCAAGGAAAAGAACTTATATTTCTTATTATTTATAAAATAGTTTTCTTTATTCAAATGCAGCTAAATTAACTCTAATGCTCTTATATTTTTATATACATATCAATAACTCAATCTCTGATAAGTATTTCAAAAATATAATATTCAGAATTTACAGTAACCTGCCTATCGTTTTTTACCTTAATTACGAGATTATTTGTCAGAATTACTTGCTATAATATTTTTTCATCTGTGTGCAGTGTGTGAAATATTACATTTACAAATATAAATCAAGAGCTTATCGAGATATAGAAAAAACATTACAAAAAAAAATAGTAATGATATTTATATTTAATTATATGCAATATTAAAATAATTGCATAAAGGATTATAAAATTTTACGTAACTATTATAATTATTATTTTACGATATTGCACGTCATGCTGCGATTTTATATTAAATTTTGATTATTCTATTATTTGCTTCACCCTCCGAAGTTAGCACTCGTGGATTATCCATATCCATTTATTATCCATAATAAAGGAAGCCTACCTGGACGTTAATTGAAATTCGAACTTGTAAATTTTGATTGTTATTACACGATTAATTTATTCTGAATTTCTTGTCCATCCAAATGATATATGGCACTTTTTTGTCGCTTTGTTTACAATGATAAAAAATATAAAACCTCTAAAGTCGCGAAAAATATTATTTAAGAATGAATATTTAATTTAATTAGTTGCAATTAAAAATTTATTCGAAAGACTTTTATAATAAACATTTGATGGTTTATATCGTATATAATATAAAAGATTCAAACACTTTATCTCACTAATCTACATGGGTCGTAGTGAAGAAGGATTACCCATTCCAGATTATAATAATGATTATAAAAAACATAACCTATGCCTTCTAAAACTTAAAAACTTCCGTTTTTAAAACGTTTAAAATTATTTGAAAGATGATTTTCTTACTAGTTGAAAGCTCCTGATGCATCCACATATAACATTAGGAATAAATCTGATTGAATATGCAAAAATGCAATTTTCATATTCTTCACTTTGAAACGCTCTAGTTGAGACACGCAATGTGGCATAGTCTTGAATTGCTATTCCTCGAGGGTTGACGCCTTGTGTCTTTTGGAAGTTACGAATTCAAGACTATGCCACAATGCGTGCCTCAACTAGAGCGTTTCAAGGTGATGAATATGAAAAGCGCATTTTAGATAGTTGGACATGGTAGGGACGATATGTTGTCTTATGTAGTTTTGACTTTTTGTTCGAACTGAAACTTATTTATTTTCGATGTATAAGATGGAAAAAAGTTTGATAAAAACCGTGCAGACTCAAGGGGGTATAGCTATTAAGCCAACTTATGGTCAGTAGGTTATACAGAGATCAATATTTGCGGGGCTAGAGTCCTATTTCAGAATGAATAAATTAATAAAATGTTGGATTTTCAGAGATTTTAAATTTAATTATGAATACCGTACACTATGAATATCACAAATTTTAGACAATTTTCACTCTTACTGAAAAATAGTAGAAAGGATAACTACCCAAAGATTCTTAAAATTCTTACCGATGCTGTTCATAGCAAGGCTTCAATATCTCAAAAGGAACAGCTGGACCAGATCTTAGCCTGCCACCAAAACTATTGTTTAAACTTTTGACCTATTGGCATCTATCTCATTAATAAATTTAGTCAACACTAATTTAATCATCACGCTATGGATCACCAGTAATAACTAATTACTGAGTTTCGTCTGGATTCGTCTGTGGCTTATGGCCTTTAAATAAATTGGCCTCTGTGACTTCTTAATCGTAACGAAAAATGCAATTCCTACTGGAATCTATTAACCCTGTAGTAGATGTGTGATTTCTTGTAACAAGTTTAGCCGTATGTCAAAAAATAAAAACCATTTTCAACTCTCTTTTCTCTTAATTATGGCAAATTATTTATTTGTATGTTATTAAAGAATAAATATAAAGTGAAAAAAAATCAATAAAATTTATTACAAATATTATAATCAATATAAAAATTTACATTAAAGCGTGACAATTGATATTCGACTTATCTTTTAATTCGTTTGAACGCGAATGGTGAAGCGAAAACTAACTCAGAAAATTTGAATAATTGTGAGATTAAATTATATTTTGGATGAAAAATAAAATCTGACCTCCTTCACTATGGTCGTTAAATTACACATAATCATATAATTATGCGTGTGGGTGTCTTGGTGGGAGGTGCTTTCTCTGATAAGTGTATTTTTGGACTGTGGATGTGAGATGTGCTGCATTTTGTTCTTTATATATAACTATGCTTTTTTTTTTTCTATCCTTCTCTACTTAGCGCCATCATGAAATTAGTTATGGTCGATGATTGTGCAGTTTGAAGCACTTAAAGGAATGTCCCCATCACAACTTGAACAGACAGCTCCCTCAATTACATCTGGTTGAGGATAATGAATATCATTCAGAATGAATTTGTGGATGACGGTGTGGAGTTGACGTTGATACGCAATACAGCTGAGACTTAATAGGGAAGCGAAATTAATTCAATTCGACCAATGTGCAGGAGCCTACATGTCACATGAAGTCGATTAATTTTATGATAAAATTAATTGCCTGAAATTATATATATATATATATATATATATATATATATATATATATATATATATATATACATACACATAGGTATGCATTGTACCAACCGAATTTGGTAATTGAAATTCTATACCGTATATCTGTGGGGAGTATGTACATATGAGTTTAAGAATGTGTATGTATATAATTTCTTTCTCAGTGTGATTTTTGATGATTTGAAAAAAAAGTCTTTGGAGAGGTTTGTTAAGGGTATGTCTCTTTATTTTAACATGCGGGCCCCATGCCATCCTTCTGTCGAAGGTAAACTCGAGATAGAGTGCGGTGTCTGTTTGAGGAAATCATATTGCTTCACTAAAAGTACTAGGCAGCACATATGTATCCTCGTACATCTATTTCTGTTCGAATGAACTCTCTTAAAAGAAGACTCCTTCCTTTCATTCTTTTAATTGCCAAAATTAGCTATCCCACAGTTAATGAGAATTGAAGAAAAAAGAAAAGTTTCTGTGAGTTCCGAAATTATTCCCGACTTTTTCCCGACATATCCCCAACATATTCTCAAATTTCTCAACCCGTAGACACCATATAAAACCAAAACATTTTTGTATTGCAGATCCTCTAAGCAATCTGTACGCTATAAAGCAATATGTCACTCCTCTTAGAGGCAAAAAGTACTAACATTTTAAAGTTTCTGTATCTTAAACATTGGCCTAATAATTTATTTATATTTTTTATATTGACTCGTTCACTTTTCACTCAATCAGCTTTAGTTGGCGGCAGAGTTCACCAATCATTTTTTGTTAATAACTAGCAAACCATTTCCTGAGCTTCTTATCGATTTTGAAAATTTATTTTTAGAGATTTAATTATGAAAGAAAAAAGTTTATATTTTGAAATTGTGCTTTTCATATTTATTAATCTAGAAAAATATAGTCAGGATGGTGGTCATTATTAAAATAAAAAATAGTATCCAACTATTATAGGACTGCCGACGTTTTGACCGCATTGTATAACATTTATAAGGCAAAGAATGAAAAGAACCAGTCTCTCCTGGTCTCTCATAGGCCATCAGTTGTCGCACTCACAGACACAAAACTTAACAAGCAAACGCGAATACACTTTCACGGTTATCACACTTACAGACTAGACTCACAAACCCCCGCACAAGGAGGCGTTGCACTTCTGGTGCGTTCTGACGTCCCCTCTAAACTTATAAACAACAACACACTCAATGACGAAAAACACACAGCCGTCACTGTACAAGTAAAACTTAAACACACATACAAAATCACATGTATATACAGAAGACCGGGAGCACAACTCGACACTTTCAAAACACTCTTACGGGAAACCGAAACTGACAGACAACACATCATCGTAGGGGACCTAAACGCTAAACATCACACTTGGAACTGCACAAAGCCAAATGCACTAGGTACTCACCTCACTAAAACAAAATACACATTCATACACCCCAACGCCTACACATACAGACATCACTCAAATCCAGCGTACACATCTACACTAGATCTGTTACTCACACAACAATCACACAGATTGCACAACAATAGAATTCAGTGACAACGACCACATCCCCGTTATCTATCACCTCGGCCGTGACACAACAAGAATTCCACCAACAGAACACAAATACAACTTTACACAGGCAGACTGGAAACTATACAAGAACACAGTCTACAGTAACACGCCCAACATCACACCTCTCACAAACACTCAAGACATAAACAATGCCATAAACACCCTCCAAAACATCATACGCGAAGCCGCATACACCTCGATACCCACGTTTAACCCCACTCCCATTCACCTACGCCAGCCACCTAAACACATACTCGCACTAATTAAACAGAGAAACAACATAAAAAACTGCTGGTATCCTATAATATATGAGGATCCTATAATATAATATATGAGAAAGACCCAACATACAGACCTATCATAAACAGTCTCACCAGACAAATCACCTCTCTAATGTCGCAGTGGAAAACATCCCTTTGGCACGATCAATTACGCCGGACCCATTACGACCCCAAAAACTTCTGGAAACTAGTTAGAAGCCATAACACTAAATCAAAATTGGTGAGAATACAACGAGGCGATGAGCTTCTCACTCCCGCAGATCAGGCTACCATACTTGCTGACTACTACGTCGATAGAGACTCAGCACGTACCACTACCATTTACAACCACAGTCCACTGACTGATACAACCCAAACTATTTTTTCCTCCTATAAAGAACTGACTGCAACTCTGAGAAATACGAGGGGAATCAAATCAACAGGAGAGGACTGTATACCCTATGCCCTACTCAAACAACTCTCCAGGAAAGCCCATATGTTTCTCCTCAATATTTTCAACTCATGCTCACGCCTGAGATACTACCCTACTCAGTAGAAACATGCTATAGTTGTTCCACTTCTCAAACCCAAAACACGAGGAGCGGCACCGGAAGAATAACGGCCCATCAGTCTCCTCAACCACATCTCAAAAATATATGAGAAACTTATTCTTATCCACATCCGAAAACACTGCGACACACATGACATCATCCCCCCGGAACAAACCGGGTTCTCTCGCGGCGTTAGCTGCTATCATCACGTAGCAAAACTACAGTATGATACAGCTAAAAACCTCAATAACAATCTTGCTACAGCAATGATCTCATTAGATTGCACACAGGCATTTGAATCTGTATCCCACTCCACCTTAATTGATCAACTTCGGCTTCACCGATTCCCGGACCAACTGGTCGACATTATTGGCTCCTACCTCAGTGGCCGGACATTTTCTGTCCGTGTCAAAACTGAGATCTCCACCCCGCGCCCAGTTACCTGTGGTGTTCCCCAGGGCTCGGTCCTTGCGCCAGTCCTTTTCAACATATACACAGCCCATATAGTAGGGCAAAAGATTGATGATGTACAAATCGCTGCATATGCTGATGACATTGCTATATATACAGCAAGCATGAATGCAGATCACGCCATGCGCAAGGCCGAAACAGTAGCCCAAAAAATCACAGACCAACTTAAAAACATTAATATCCACATAAACACACAAAAAACTGATGCAATCACATTTTCATACAAGAAAACACTCAAACAACAGCCAAAACTGAATGGACAAACCATACAGAATAAAAGACAGCTAACATACCTCGGTATGAAACTGGAATCACACCTATCATTTACAGCTCACACAAAACACAGGATACAGATAGCCAAAGCCACTACACACCAACTAAATCACTTACTCTATTCACCAGGGCTGTCACTCAGACTCAAGATCCTGATTTACAAAGCCATCCTTAGGCCTACATTGCTTCACGGTGCCCCCATCCTGCACTACCTATACCCCTCAGCCCTGAAGTCTCTCCAAACATACCAAAACAGCGTCCTACAAAAAATCACAAAACGAACATCTCTCGAAAGACGGAACATGGCACACATTCACAATGAATTACAACTCGACACTGTTCAACAGCACATCACAAGGAGACACATAAAGTTCTTTGACAACATCCCTGCCTCATTTAACCCAATCTTCCGGGTCATCACCCCATCCTCCCTTCCTGCCAGATGGCAGGGCCGAAAGGGACCACTCAACCCGGTCAACACCATACTTTAATCCGCTTCTAAAGCACCCCCACTCCCAATATCCTATCCCATCACCCCGTCCTGCCTACTTCCTAGTCCCACCCCAGCACCACTCTCTTATATCCATCCTTTGTAAATATAACCATGTAAATATTGTAAATATTATCATTATTAATCTTGTATATAGTTTTTAGTAGTAGGTATTTTTATTTAACAAACAACTAGAAGAGGACCCTCACCTCTAAATAATGAGAAAATTCCCTGACTGGGAAATATCATTCCAATTGTAAATAGTCATCAGACCTTCAAATACCAACAGGTAGTAAAAGGTAAAGTACATCAAGTTTATAATTTATCTAATTATTTGTTTTATTAATGTTCTTTTTTGTTTGAGGGATTGGAAAAAAAAAAAAAAAAAAAAAAAAAAAAAAAAAAAAAAAAAAAAAAAAAAAAAAAAAAAAAAAAAAAAAAAAAAAAACAGTCTCTTAACTAATGATCAATCTGATAAAACAATGATTAATAAAATATAGTGTTAATATATAATCTGTTTATATATGTAAACATAGTTTTTAGCAATAGTTTTAATGGTTAAATTAGAAAAGTGGCATTTAAGATTCGTAAAATTATAAGGTTCAGTAATAATGCAACTTACTTCAATCCAAAGTATTGATAGATAAATATTTGACCATCAAGGATTGTTTATATAAAAAAAACTTGTGAAAAAAATTATTCTGTGAGACGTATTTACCTTGATTGGATTATAAGAGACATCTAGATGCTTGAGCAAGGTTAGCTTAGGCCAGGAATCAGAAGGCAGCTTGAAGAAGTTGCAATGGCACAGAGTGAGTGTTCTGAGTCTGGGCAGAGCAGAGGCGGTGTCGATTGGGAAGTCGGATATTGGATTGTAGGAGACATTGAGGACGGCGAGGTTGGGGAGGGGAAGTACAGGGAGGCGGGAGGTCCCGGTGGCGGCTAGGTTGAGCTCTCTCAGGTTCTGCAAGTAGTGGAACAGCTCTTTCAGATTGGCTCGAATCTTGTTACCTGACAGATCCAACCTCAGTAGGTTACCTAGGCTCGTGAACACGTTGTCTGGAACCAGTGTTATCCTGTTGTTCGCCAAGCTGAGGCTTGTGAGTAACGGTGTCTCTGGGAACATGGTGCTGTCCAAGTGCTCGATCTGATTGTATGATGCATCCAATAACCTCAAGGTAAAACCTATTTCTCCTAGAGATGCAGAAGGCATTACTAAAAACTCATTATTGGAAATATCGATTCTTTCTAGTTTTGTGTTGATAAATGCGTCTCTGGGTATTGATCTCAAATGATTATAAGATAGATCAAGAATCCTCATATTAACTAAATGTTTAAACTGCTCCATGTGTAACTGCTCTATGTGATTGTGAGACAAAAATAAAATTTGTAAATTCTGAAGTCCAGCAAATGCTCTTTTTCTTAGTTTAACTATCTCATTATGCTCAAGAGCCAAAGATTCAAGTTGAAAAAGAGGACCGAATGCCTCTTCACCCAGTTTGTTTATATGGTTGTAGCTTAAGTCAATCCTTCGAATACTGGTTTTTATCAAGCCCAGAAAATCAGATGGTATTTCATTCAGAGCATTAAAACTTAGATCTACGCTCTTTATGTAGAGTGAGTTCCATTGATCACCAGTCCCTATAGAACTGAGAAAGTTCCTAGACAAATTGAGGGTTAGAGGAAACTCTTCACATGTAGAATTGGAGAAGATATCTACATTGAGTTCGTGGAGATCGTTTGATTGCAAATCAAGTTTTATGAAATTCGTTATTCCATCAAACGCCGCGGCTTCGATACGCCATATTCTGTTTTCCCCTAAATATATACTTACTTTGTGCCGCAAATTGGCAAAGGCTCTTGTATAGACTGTTTTTATTTGATTTCTTAATAGTACTACATACTGTAATTCGTCCAAATCAGCAAACGTATTTGTTTCGATATCTTGTAGGTGATTGTCAGATATTCTTATATCTCTTAGATATTGGTGAACTCTAGGTATAAATATGTTCGGGGGCAGATAAGATATTCTATTCCCGTCTAAATTCAAATATCTTAAAGCGGCCAAGCTTTGAAATGCAGTTTCTGGTATCGTCCGGAAGTTATTGTTGTCTAGCGCTAGCCACATAAGAGTCGACAAAGGCAGTAAAAAATCTTCGGGAAAATCTTCGTGGTATAACCCAAAACTGATTTCTAAACTTTCCAATCGAATATTATCAAATGCCAGTGGGTGGATACTCGCTATTTTATTAAAAGATAAGCTTAACTCTCTTAGCCTCGGGGTCTGCCTGAACGTATGCTCCTGTAATTCAACTATTCTATTATTCATAAGAAGTAATGTGTCAAGGTTTCCACCCCAATCTAAAAAATCGTCTTCCCTCACCTCTCTTATAGAATTATAACCCAAGTTGAGGTGTGCTAAATTTCTACACTTTTTCAAAGCTTGCTTGGGTATACTTTCCAATTTGTTCCCCGATAAAGAAAGAGCACCTAAGGTTTCCGAAAAGCTACTTAATGCATCGCTTTGTATCTCACTGATATTATTGGACGGCATGTATAAGTATTTCAATTTTTTGATAGCATTCAAAGCTCGGGGTATTTTTTGTAGTTTGTTTCCTCCAACGTCCAGGTATTCAAGGACATTAGACAGATCGTTAAACGCCTTATCGTTTATCGTTTCGAGTTTATTTCTCGACAGGGATATCCTGCTTATGGTGAAACCCTTAAAGGCTGAATCTGGTAAGGTCTTGAAACTGTTGTGTTCTAGATTAAGATCCCTTATTACTATGGTGGAATTTCTCGATTCCAGATCGAAGCTTGTCAGAAAGTTCCAGCCGAGATCTAGCTTGTCGATAGGCCAGTTGGGGAGTGCCGCACCTACCAGACTAGCTATGAAATTGTTTCTGAGGTACAGCCAGGACAGGCCGCTGAGTGCGGATAGAGAAGGCAGCCTGTGAAGATGGTTATGGGAGAGGCTGAGGGTGTGGAGGCGAGAGGGCAGCGAGCGGATCGCCTGCAGCCGATTGCCGTCCAGGCCAGCGGAGGTCAGACGCACCAGCGCTGCGAGGTCTGCCTCCTCCAGGTCGTTCTCCCCTAAGAACAGGTGCGTCAGGCTGTCCTTCAAGCCTCCCCAGTCCGAGGGTGGTAGGCTGATGGTGTTTCTAAAAATAATATTACAACATTATATCGTATAATAAAGTTTAATTGTACAATAACATGGATTGGAGATTTCCAAGAAAAAATGAATTAAAAAAAAAGAAGTTCTCAAAAAAATAAAAATAGAAAACTGGGTATGTTCTTTGACCAACGATTAGGAGAATAAAAAATATTTTAAAGATAAAAAAACTTTTCATAATAATTATAAATAATAATACATCTGAATAAACAAAATTGCAGAAAATACTCAACAAAAACTTGAAAAATCAACTAAGATAAGGATTTAAAAATTATTAATGTACTTTGGTGGATTTTAAATTCAGTTATCATCTTTGTTGTCAGTGAAACTATAATGTCATGAACCAATTGCCCTCCCGTGGAATTATAATACCTCCATAGGATAGAACCGTGGTACTGACATCTTAGCTGTCACACTGTCAGGAGCTAATATCAGAGCTGTGTGACAATGATGAAAATATATGTTGTATGCACTTCTAGCAATATTTTTAAACCATATAGAACTCAGTTTTTCTGATTTGTTTATATTAACAGGCGAAATTGATATGGATATCTCTAGACAATAGGAGTATAGAGAAAAAAATCCTTGAGAATGGGGAAGTACCACGAAACTTTGTAAAATACACTAACAACGGAATATATTGAGATGTATAGAAGAAATTATTCCACGAATACATCACTTAAAGATTATAATTAATTTTTATCTGGCGGATTGTAGTTTCATGGAAATGCCAACGAAATAGGATACCGATTTTTCTCAGTACTTCAGACTGATAATATTGTTTTTTTAATGTGGTACTTTTTTGCTTGTCTCTCTAGCTTTACGCCATAAAGACACCAAACTCGTTTTATAAGCACTTCGTAAATGGACAGTTGTTTAGCAGGTGATAATTTCGACGGTCTGACAAATATCGTATAATAGAATATAGACATTATAGTCCGTTTGTATTCGTATTAACAGCAATGTTAGCATAGTCTATGTAACTAGTAACAACTATCGGGGTCTGGGGAATCTCCATAGTTATCTCTACCTGGATTGACTGACAGTCCTATCATCGCCTTACTAAATATTTATTTTTTTATTAGAGAATACTCCACTATCTTATCTACAGTATTAGTAAAATATGATTGCTAATAAAATAAAAGGTAATTTTACTAAAAGAAAAAAAAAAACTTCTTATGTGTATTCAAAATAAAAAAAAAAAATACTGTACAAGTTAAACTACTATATATCTATATTCCGTATATACATATATATATATATATATCAGTATTTAATTATCCAAATACTACCTAAAGAAATATTTATATGTTAATGCATCCAATATCCCTTATTTTTTATTTTTTTTTTACTTACCCATGAAGATTTAACCATTCCAGTCCTCGAATATGCCTTAGGGCTTCTACCGGAATATCTTCTAGTTTATTGTAACTGAGATCTAATGACCTGAGAGATTTCGTCGACCTTAAAAAGAAAAATTTGAATTAGACGTTGGAGGAAGTAAAAAACGGAAAAAATAGTTATATTGTCATTATTATTATTTAAGTTCACTAAATTGTGTTTCATCGCTGTTATACAATGTGAGGAGCTGATAATTTGCTATTTAATATTTTGATTTCAATGGAGATTTTGTATTGCGTTAAAATCATAATAAACCAATTTTTTCTTTTAGATAATATTTAATTTTACTCAGGTTCCAGAACAATGTCAAATATATCTAGATTCACTGATAATGGTTGCTCAGGATCAGCAGACCGAACCGAAGAGCGATTATTCAGAACTTCCTGGGAAACTACAATCACGATTTCGTATATAGATGTGTGTGTGTGTGTGTGTGTGTGTGTGTGTGTGTGTGTATAAATGTAATTATAGAATTGGTACACAGGAGGAGGGACCGATGAGAGACTATAGGGAGGGAACACTGGGTTTAATCCTCGTAAGCTAGGATTCAATGAAATTCATGTTGATGGTAAGATCTTAATTAATTAATCAAGTAAGATATAATTACTATGTGCTCCAATATTGGTAGAGCCTAATTATCCAAAACAATTTCAAGAATAAAATTTTTCTAAAACTCGCCTGTTGTATATTGAATTTAATCAAATAATGTGATTGCCATAAGTTTGAATTTCATATATTCGTACTTTGCTTTTTCATATACAAGAACTTTTCAGCGTCGTTTAAAAATCTAGATATCACAAATTGACTGTAATGGAGTAGGGTGATTTTTTAGAAATAAGACTATTGTTATAAAACTACTGTATTGCTTTATTGTGAGTAAATTACTCTCAGAACTCGTATAACTAAGCAGAAACTGGGTACCAGTAAAGCAGTCAATGTATCCATGTTAGATTAGACTAGATGAGTGCTAGTCACGAAAGCTATAATATTTGATGCCAACATTCCGAAGTCAAAATATAGCTTTTTCTAGCAATAAAACGTTTGAAAGTCAATTGGCTCTTATACCGAATGTATATCGGGAAAATGTTACAAATATGTCATGATTATTTTTCAAAGACCATTTTTTGCGACATGGCCGCTAATTTTAGAAATATAATTTGTTTTCTCTATTTAATTATTTTTTAAATACCAAGGGGAATACACTACACACACACACACATACACACACACACACACACATACATATATATATATATATATATATATATATATATATATATATATATATATATATTTTTTTTTTTTACATTCTTCCACGTCGAAGCCGAATCTGAAAAAATGATTTCAGAAAAGTGTTTAAGAAAAGAAGTTATAACACGAATCAGAAACAAAAGGCATTTAACAAAAAAAACAAGTATTTCGAAAATATCTTTGCCGATATAGAACCAAAAATCGCCAAATCGTAAGCAATTCTTCTACATTCCAAAACTAATAGTGCATAAGACGAGTTCTTTTCTATGAATTTGCTCAGCCTCCACTGTCTCACAAGCGACGTGACAGTTTTGCAGTGTGAGACCTCCATCTATAAAGTCTGATCCACATGTTTTATCCTGAGCCTAAGATATAATTAATAGGTGCTCCAATATCGGTAGAGCCTAATTATCGAACACAATTTCTAGAATAAAAGTTTTCTTAAACTCGCCTTTTGTAAGTAGCTCTACATTTAATGTAATTAGTGCGATTGCCATAATTTTGAATGCCATATACTCGTACTTTTTTTTTCATATACAGGATCCTCACAGTGTCGTTAAAAAAATCTAGATATCACAAATTGACTGTAATGGATGTAGGAAATTGGTGAATTTTAGAAATAAGACTTCTCCTCTCTTTTAGAAATTAGTCTTCTCCTCGTCCAATCCATTCCTCTCCGGTCAAAGGATTCCTTTATTTCCCATGTCTTCCTAGGCCGCCCTCTGGGTCTTCTATTTCCCACCTGAGTCTCATAAGTGATCCTTGCCAGTTTGTCTTCTGGCATTCTAGAAATATCCTCAAACCACCTTAACTGATGTTCCTCTATTATATCCTTTGCATCCTGCAGGCCCAGATTGGATCGGATTGTGATGTTCCTCACTCGGTCTCTCGTAGTCTTTCCCTCGACCCTAAGGATCTCCATCGCTTGGATTTGGCTATTATGTTTCCCTGCTAGTGTCCAAGACTCACTGGGGTGTGTTAAGATTGGCAGGAAAGTATTTTTAAAAATCGTTACTTTTGCAGATTTAGGAACCTCTTTCCTTCCTTTCTTAATGATATTAAAACACCTCCCGGTTGTCTTTATCCTCTCCCTTATTTCCCCTTCTACCAGGCTATTCTCATTCAAATGTGATCCCAGGTACTTAAAATCGCTTACTTGTTCTATTCTGGTTCCATCTGGTTTTATCACACGGCCCCCCAGGTTGGTCCTTCTTCCGATAATCATAATTTAATTGTTTTTTTCACGTTTATCTCCATATTAATTTATTTTAGTCGATCCCTCAGGATCCGCATGTTAAACTTTCCATTGTTACCAGTGACTAACCGGTCATCCGTATTAGCCAGTAAGGTGAACTGGGTAGGAAGTGATCTTCTATGGCCAAAATTAAAAGAGACTCATTTCGGTTTTGGCTTTTCTCAGGGTCCTTTCCAGTACCACTGCAAACTACATGCTTGCCTAATTCCTTCAGTGGTTTGGAACTCTTTGGATGTCATGTAACATGTCCTAACCACATTCTTTTTGTTTTTATACAGGCTTCTAATGGCCTCCCTTAATTCCAAGTCCATCCCTTTCTCCCGCAAAAGCTTCTTCTATATCTCGCCTTCTGACTGTCAAATGCCTTGGTTAGGTCGACCAAAACAGGCCAGCACTTCCTTGTCTTTTTCAATGGCCTTCTCTGATATTTTCGCCAGGGTGAATATCAGATCCTGTTTGCTTTAATAAAAATAAATAAAATCAAAATTAAAAAAGAAAAAAAACTTCGATATTGTATTTATCCTACAAAATATATTAGCTAGAATTCATAAGAACTTTATAATATATTTCTGTTTTATATTGAGAATATGTATTCAAAAAAAAAAAAAAATATTACAGCTAACCTATCTATTTGTACTTGTACCTACTAGTATGATTCGATCCAACTTTTTTTAATAAATTTCTTTAGCTTATTCTAAGTAGTAGTCAACTGACATATTTAAGCGTAGGTGTCATAATTTTTTTTTTAACGGAAATAAATTTATTTTTTAAATGCCAATTAAAATATATAATATATATTTTTCTCAGTAGAAAAATGGATATTTATTATTTTTCCTCTTTGTACAAATATTCTCAATTCGAAGAGAAGAGAATTCTTTCTAATAAGTTTTTCTTAACACGGAACTTGAAAAAAACATTTAACTTCCAGGCATTAAAATATTTCAAGTATACTTCTTGAATATCTGCTCGACTTTCCCATATTTTCCAGCGAGAATCTCCAGAGTAGAGGAGGGGACAGGCAGGTAATAGTGGCCCAATGGCTCAATATAATTAATGTCCTAACCAACCTCTCAATATGTCCGTAGGGAAGGTGCGCAATATTTATTCTAGAACCTATGTAAAATATCGTTTCAAATTATCAGTCAGCCATAACTCAATTTGATTTGTAACTTTCAATTCCCTTCCTGGCCATGATGGAGTTGAAAACATATATTTATTTAGGTCTCTCGCGGAAGTGGTTTTCTGAGCGATTATAGGTAACATTTTAATTTTGGCAAAATATTATTTTCCATCATCTCCAGTACTATCGAAAAAATCATCAAGCGATTCAATTCTCGAAGCTAGATAATCAACCGTTCACCAAAATGGACTACTACGCCAGGGCGTCGAACTAAAATCACCAGAAAATCTCCTATAACTATAAATTAAGATATATTATAAAATTCCTACTACTTTACGGAAGTTTTCATTACTAAATTAATTGTTATTTTTGTGAAAAATACACTTCCCTTAAATTATATTTATTAATTTTCTACATTAATATTTTTTTTACCCACACAACCAACGTTTCAAAATCCGCTTCCATTTTCTGGGTTTTCCTTTCTTTTAAAATTCAACAATACAACATCAACCCAGATAATTTTCTTTCACTCTTCTACAATTTTCTATTTTTCTAAAGAAATATTCCACTGAAATTTCTTTCTCACAACTCATTCCAAAAATATATCAATATATAAAACAAAACAAAAAAAAACTATCGTTGTTTTCATGAGAAAATATCTTATGTGCCATTTTGGTAATTTTTATATTTTGATTTATTATTGTTCATTGACATTACTGGCAACTATTAAAATCGTTTCGCCACCAGTGGCTAATTTTAAAAGTTGCCTTGAAAATTACCTTTGTTTCTTTAGCACATAAGATATTTTTTCGTGACGACGATATTTTATTTTAGTAATTTGATGTGATAACAGACAGTATGATCCTGTGGTGCTCGGTTAAAAATATTAAATGCAAAATGAATCTCAGAATAGCAAATACCTAGCGTTAGTGGGTTTACTAACAACTCTTAAAGACCTCAAAGAATGACCAATGAGAAACTTGTAAATAGAAACGAGACTATGAATCGGCTACTTCATAAACAAAAATTGATGTAACGTTTGTTCTAATTTTCACCATCAATATCAGTCTTATACTTCCGTGTTTAAGACTGCGTTTAACATTAAAATCCTATGTAGAAAGGAGAAAGAATGTTAAAAACAAAAGAAGGAATAGATATGGATGCAAAGTATATTATATAGATGAAATTTTCCAGGCCAATGGAATCAATTCGGCCTGGGATCAAAGAAGAGCTACTAAGAGCAAACTATTGTTTTCACATTATTCAAAAGAATCTAAAACGTTTCGCTTTCCAGTGGTCCAATAGCTACTTATGGAAATTTGCGCTCCTTTTGAATCCTCTTTTTCCTCACCACCACTTTCGTTTCAACCTACAATTGAAAATATCTGTTATGAGACTGTGGGCATAACAAGTATTCGCTTTGAACTGTTTCATGTGCCACATTTCGTTGATTAGTTTTGTTTCAGAGATATCAGCTGGTACTTGAGGCAAATTGATTGAACAATCTTGAATGGATTATTAAAACATATGTTGCTAGTATACCCGAGCGAGAACTCTCGCATTAGATATCAATCCTAATACATTAGAAGTATAAGCGATATTAGGGAAACATATTTATTCCTATAAACAATATAATATTATCAAGAAAGTTTATCTAACATATAGATTTGGTGAAGCTACATAGTTTGTGATGACTATGTTGAAGCTAAAGTTCATACTTAATAAGTAATTAGCTTACACCATTGGAAAACATCTCTTCAATTTAGCAGCTAGGGAATTAGATTCAGCTATATCATTTTCTATGTCGAGAATTCATATTTAACAGTGCCCTTTAGGGTTGGACATGGTAAACAGTATAGAATTTCCCACTCATTAAAAGTTTTTGTAAACAGATTCAAATTGATATAAAGTTGCCATGACAACGGCACGTACGCAAGATGGTATGAGGCTCTTGCGGACTTATATCGTGCGTTATCTCGAAAACGGTAGGTTTTTAAAACGCTGGACCAATATGATATATGATCTTGATGCCCGCGTCAAAATCTTTAAAACCCAACTTATCCCGTCTCGATCCGCCGACTCTCAGTGATCAAAGTTTTGAAACCTTCCAGTTATTTCATCACTTTTATTTAAGCCCTTATAAGATTTTAAGAAACAAAATTGGAATTCGTCACATCTCCGTTAAATTCTTTTTCTTTTGATAACTCACTCGTCAAAATCCCTCGCTCCTGAGAGCCGGAAAAGGGATCTATACTACCGTAATATTATATAGTAGTGATTAGCAAAGTGAATTGTTTAGGGTAATAAAAAACAAAACAAAAAAAAACAGCACTTTTTTGTGCATTCTATTCAATGATAAATGATAATTCTCTGTTCGATTCCAGAATTGAATAGGGGCGTTTTCACCCGGTTTGATAATTATCGAGGTCGAATCCAACACCGATTTAGTTTGCACGGAATGCCTGAGCTACTTTCATACGGTACGATAATAATCGGTGTCGGAGCCTACATTTCCTGCGGTTTGACGCCACCGAAATAAATTGGAATTGGGTCCGACATCTGATTTATCGGACCAAAAACGTCCTTAAGATTGCACTCCCACATTTGGATTAATAATTCTGGATGGTTCGACCATTTTGCCCCTTAGAAGGTATTTTCACTCTACTCTACTTATTATAGAAACCGTACTTGAAATCCGTAATTACCCTCCGTAAAAGTATGATAGAAAAAATAAATAAATAAAAAACTTTCTTATCTAAACTTGAGCCCAGTGTACGGTTACAAGAGAGATGATTCATAGCAGCGTTCATTGATAAGAATCTGGGTAGTAAAATATTCTGTCATCGAGCTTAATTACTTTATTTTATCACCAGGCTCTTAATTTCTGCTCGAGTATTAGTTACGAGCTTGAGATTTGATTAAAACCGATTACACTTTCATTTAATTAACCTTTATAACCGAATTATAAAAGATTCAAATCAGTCTTCTAATGATCAAAATAATAATGGTATATGTAAATATTTCAGAAAAATTACGTCATGAAATACGCGTCAATAATAAACATTTCGAAACAAACAAACTAGTTTTTATTTGCTAACGAACGAGACTCCTAACAAAAGAGACAAAAGGAGAAAAGTAGAGAAGAAACTATCCCATAAGGATTTAATGTAATAATAATTATTATGTTATATATACAAATAATATTAGTTTTTTGAACTAAATATGTTGCTAATGGTCTTATTCATTTGTTTTTATCATTATTGACCATATTATGTTAAAATCCAATTCAATACTATTCGATTGCTAATGATTCAACTTCGACTTTCTCATTTATAAGTGCCAATACGTTGTCTTTTATTTATTGCGTGAAGGTGTACTCAGACTTACAAGATAGGCAGATATTCAGACAAAAATGAAAGTGAGCCGAGAGATCAAGAAATTGAAGACTGGAACAACTTGGTCTGAAGAAAGGAATAAAGAAGATGAAAGAAGTGTGGCGCCTTAGGAAATCTTATATCAATTAGACGCCAGGTCCATTAGTGACCTATACGAATGAATAATAATAATAACAAAGTAACAATACAAAAGACCAGAATGTAAGAACCTTAATAACTCACGATTCTTTATTTTTATTTTGATGCAATCATTTTACAACAAAGAGTTTGCGTGTCTCAAAAACAGCAGGTTTTGTTGTCACGCTAAAGCACGAAAGGCTCGGCAAAGTGTGCAGATATAGACAGTATTGGCATGTCGGATTAGTTAGGTAATTTTGTCAAACAATTATTCCTTTGCTTTACAAATTAGATACAAACCGTCGAAGGAATTACTAGAAATAGGTGAAATTAATGGCCATATTGGTTTTGCAGTAGTAAGGTCTTTGACATTAAACACGTGCTTAACTGTCAGAATTGATTTGGGATCCACTATCTTCCGTGAAGTAATTGATTAACTACATTAACGAAGAAGTAACTGCCTGTACTAAATTACCGAAATTCGCAAAGAATCGCGTTTATTTAACAATCAGTCACCTAATTGTATGGCGATAACCGATTCAGAAGTCTTATAAATATACCTCTGTAGAACCAAAATTGCTTTATTTTTTAACTAGATTTGATAAATATTGCTTACAGCATTGCCTTCTCCTGGATCAACAGCAATCTGTTGCTGGTAAGTCGTAGAGATGTTAGTAATGGCAAGACCATGGTGTCACTCTCAACTACCTCCAGGCCACTTTCCAGTACATCCACGTTCTGGGTCCATGTGGGGAAATCTGAAAACAAATGACAATAGTTAGATTAAATTTAATATGCATTGCATAACATTGTAAATTGAATCACTTTTCGACGTCATATGTAATTTTATTTAATAATTTGGTCTTTCGGGCCGAAATTCGGCACTTATTTAAAATAATTGGCTCATTATAATATTATTACTTATTATGATACAGATTATGTCAAAGAAACAAAGCTTAAAACGGATAAAGGTAAAATCTATTCGGCTGAGGAATAAATTGAAAATATAAAAGAGATATAGCATATTTAGATTACTTTTTCAGAAAGTCCAAAAAATTTAAATTTATTTGAAACTCCTTTATCTCGGTATAATTAACAAATGAGTATTTGGTCTTGGTTGTTTTTGGCGCAGCAGATGGCAAAGTTGATGGTTTCAAACAACAGACAATTTTAATTTTGCTGACAAAGTACACCATGGCCAGGAAGTAATGCAATAACTTCTTGGGTTATAAAACCTATTTCATTACTGTAACTTCCAGTGTCAAAACCACACATGATAACTGAATAATAAATTTCAAGTGTGTCTAAAAGAAGACAAATCATTAGTAAAACTTTTTGATTTCGCGATTTGACGTTATGAGATCCGAAACTAAAAACATCCGAAAGCTTTCTCTGTTGGGATTGCAGTTAAAAATGCTTCCATTGCCCAATATATATTTGAAGATAGATAGCATATTGGATTAGAGTGCGTATTAAGTCACCGACTATATCTCTACTTACATCCGATGATCAAATTTCTAAATGGGCATCATTCAAAGATTCATTTGCATCATTGGTTCTGAATAATGCCAATTTGACCGAGATTCAAAAATTTCAGCTTAATATCGTTAAAGAGTTCATCGCTACAGTCTATCTGTGGCAACTTGGGATGGTTACCAACAAGCCTGGACAACACAAGATCTTTCATTGGTCCTGAATTATATAATATAATATATACAGTAAATTGTAAACTGAAATATTGTAATTAAAAATGTTATAATATTATTATAAAAATATTTAACTTAAATATATTTAAGATCGATTTTACCCTTTACGAATTTATAATAATGCCTGGAGGAGAGAGGGGAGAGTTTGTCCCGGTGACTGTTATAATCACTAGAAAAAAATACGAAGCATAATATTTCTATATTTATTTATGGCTCCGCTACCAAAAAGTTCTATAGAGGTATTCTCTATATTCGATATCAGATGTTAATTTTTTCATTGACTAAATTTAAAAATAGACACGGAACAGGTTGTACAGTACCCGAAAATCTGAACGGTTGTGCGGGTTTAGCCTCCCCAAAAGGTTTCGCGTGCCACTTATATTACTTGTAACGTTAGATCGCACAGGGGGACCAAATGTGAAAAACTAGTCATAATCCTATTTTTCAACTTCTTTTTCAGGCTGAAAATGAAAGGCGCTAAAAAAAAAAATTAAGCTCGTAGTTAAATTAATAATATTAAAATACGTGTATTAAGTCGACTGAATTTTTCCAACTACCTATTTTAGTTTTCACAGAATTGTAATTTCATCTTCATATAAATATTTTTTTAAAACTGGTTTTCCATTTTTAAGACGATACAAATCAAAGTCGATTCAACAATAAAATAATTTTTCTATTCTTCACTTACAATTTTTAATTTTTGGTAACTGTAGAAGTCTGAAGGAAATTCTACACATTTTCCGTACTACAAATCTTCGAGATCTTTCCGAATTTATAAATTGGATAAAAACCTTCATTGTGATGTCTAGATCAATAATTAACTGACGGCAGCTGCCATCGTCAACTTAAGACTCTTTGGAATCAATACATTGATGGACCAGTAGTCTCGGAGAAAATTAGCGGAGGGGACACAGTGGTCAAAAACCAATCTTTTTGCGAAAAAATTAGCTTCTCATCTTGTCTTTATATGAATAACACTACAACAGGTTTGTGTCAATGTATTTTTTAACGCTGAATCGAATGCAGAAAACACCGTTTCAATAGGAGTTAATATATGGAAAATAATTGGGTAAATAAAATGAACAGTTGAAAAATAATTATATAAACCTTAATTAAATATAATTTTACTAAAAAAGAATTATTTAAAAAACTTTTAACATATTATTTATATACCTTTTTATATTTAATATAAAACATAGTGGAATATAAATAAAATATAAAAAAATTATGCGTAACTATATTAATTACATATCGGAGATAGATAATTCGCGTTTTTGGATTTGTTTTTAATTTATTAACAAAAGTATCGGAATTTCCTTAAAGCATCTTGAGAGAATCCTAATTGGTAACCGCCTTGCTGAAATTTTGGACTCTATTACGATACTCTAAATATTTTTTTCCTAGATTCCAGTTTTTTTCTGTGAGCATCCCAATAGGTAAAATAACGTCTGAAACCACAGTGTTATCAAGCAGAAAAATCTTGTGGATGTTATTAGGCAATAATAAAATTGGGAATGTAGAAATTAATTTTTTGAGCTTTTTATCATTTTTTAAATTTATTTTTTTGTTTCTGGAAAAAACTTGAGGTGGCAAAGTTGAAATTTACAATCAGTATCTCAATAAGCATAAATAATTAGATCTTTATAACTTCTTCTAAACTTTCCACTCTCTTTCCTTTTGTATTATAATTGTAGGTAATTTATACTTGTTTAATTTAATGTGCAATGAATATTAGAAAATATTCAAACCAATGGTTTCAAGTAAGGAGCAAAATTTTTCTTTTTTGTTACCTCCTGAAAAAAATTAAGGTGGAAAAGTTGAAATTCATCAATTTCAGCACCCTAATAAACATAAATGAGATAATTTTCAGAACTTCTCCAAAATTTACCACCGATATCCTTTTCACGTTCAGTCAGATCAATGTTTATACGACTTGGAAAAAAAAAAATCAACAATGTGCGCAGATTTTCGCTGCTGGATACTATTTCTCCAGGTAAATAGAAGCCTAATAGGCTAAAAGAAATAAGTTTGATCACTGCGCTCAAATGATGCACACTGTTAAAAAAAAGCATTTTAAACAATTGAAAAACAAAATTGAAAAACAATGCAAAAAATACATACAAAAAAAAAACTTTCAACCACCCACAAGTGCCATGCATGTCAAATAGATTTTTCAACAGTATCATTGCATATGCATATATATATATAGAAATGAAGTGACTCAGAATTTTAGCATCGAATTCAGAGTCTGATTTATGATAGCTACGAGTTTGAGCTGAGCAAATACAATTGTAAAAATGCCATTTTCTCCTGTAACTCTGGAAATGGGCACGTGAACTTTTCTAAAATGATGGGATATACTTGAATCGGCATTTTGAGAACATAGCGATTAAGGGTTTTTTCCCCGTTTTGACCACCGTGCGGCGTACGGACGGACAATTTTTTTTTATTATTATTCCATATTTGGATTTTAGTAGTATTTTAAAACGTAAAACCTCAAATTTTGAGGGAGGAAGGTAATTTTTATTTCTTCGTTGATTACAAAGTATCATTATTGAAAATAATAAAACAAGAAAAAAATAATTAATTAAGTGCATTGTCATATAATATTTAAATTGTTTTTTATAGCTTAATTGACGTCTGAAGTAAAATTTTAAATGGACAGATAAAATGCATTGAATTGAATCGTTCTTTTGGCGGACTTTTTGTATGCATAAGCCTGTCACATTTATAGAAATTGATATATTTTATCCAAATACTAGAGGATTGTTAAATTTACCAGAATTTTTCCTGAAGTTGACATTAGTGCCAAGTAAAGGAGCAAGCGTGTTTATTGTGTTCTTAATGTTGACACTATCATATTATTTTAACTTATTTCATGCCTTTTACAGTTCTTTATTTAAGTGTTATGTGGTTTTTATATTGATAAACATACAATTTAATGCATGGATCACTAAATAGAAATCTTAAAAAATATTTTTACAATCAAATCAAACTCATTAAGAAAGAGAGCATGATTGAGCTGAATTGAGGATGTTTCACATAAACATAGTGACAATGCTATTAACAGAGCTAACGTAGTTGTTCATGTTAGCTAACATGATTCTGCAATGGCCATTCTTTCAACAGACAGAAAATTTAATGAATTCTCTTTTCAAATTTAAATTTGAAGTATCAACTTGTGGAGCCGTCTCAACATTTGGGTCATTTACTCTAGTTGTAGTAAACAATTTTAAAAAAATTATGAAATAAATGAGAAGTACTTGCCGATAATAATAAAAATAAACACACTTTATCATAAGTACTTTTCTAGTTCGCAAGAATGATGCAATGTAAAAAAAAACAATGAAACAAGGCCATTGAACTAAATCATGACGCATTGGAAATGAATATCAAGTTGAAATTATAAAGGCATTGTTATTTCGTCAATACTTTATTTACATTTTCACAAAGTTGGAACCTCCGTTTATAGAACAATATGCATAACTAAAAAAAGGCTATTTGGTTGAAATTTTTCTCCCGAATAATTGATGTTTGTTCATTGACTGTTGTATTATACTCTTGCTTTAATTATTGACCATTTTGTATCGTGCATTTGTATCTACGCGGCCGTTTAACCTTAATTAAAGGATTCAATCGAGAGAACTTGAATTTATAATAAGTCTCATCGGAAAATTTTTAATTTATAGCTAATTCGATTTTTTGTTATCCGAATATGAGTTTGATGGATTTTTTCGTAAATTGAATGGGATTGTATTTATTAAATCATAATAAATAAACAAAGTACAGCAAGCCCTTCAATCAATTCTCCCGTTTGAACAGTCTTTCTTCTCTCATTTTCTTTTTCTTTTTTGTTCATTATTATACAGCTGCGGAATACAAATCAGAATAAAAAGAGAAACAGAAGAGTAGTTGAAAACTTACAGCACCTTTCGTTCACATTGAAATTACTTAAGCCGGCCAATAAGCACTAAGTGTTTTATATTATTTTATATCATTATTAATATTAATAATTAATGCAATAAAGTACACAATTTAAATTGCTTTATTAAATCTTACCATATATTTAGTTCAATTTATTTAGATATTTGCCTAGCTACGATTATTCAGCATATTCATCATCCAAATCACTATAAATTTTATTGACCCTCAGAAGCAGTATACTATGTATTTCTAAAGTCGCCATAATATGAATTATCAACTAGCTGTTGTGCAATGACTATAGAAAATAAAAGACTCCTCTTCACATTATTTTGCGTATCCCAAGAAAAAATCAGAGTAGGCAAAAAGTTGATTAGCTTTAAAACAAGTTATCGCAGTTTTATAATTTCGACGCCAGTTGAAATTAAAAGTAAAATCCTCCAAGAAAACATGTTGCAGACTTAAAAAAAAAAATTATATTTAATAGTTAATAAATTATAAATAAATATTTATAAATAAATAAATAGCTAATAATATTTAAAAATTATATTAAATAGTTTTTTATAACTAATATCAGAAAGTAAAAAAAGTCGAAAATATTTGCTCTTGTTCAATTGCCGGCAGATTTAGATACAGTGAATATAGGTTATAAAAACTTACGGGGTTTATAGATAATCCCTTTACCTTTAAAATGAGCGGTGTAGCGATCGATTTCATTATTTTTTACATAAGTCATGGCTAGTTTTGTAAATGAAAAAAAGGCACATTTTTTTCCGATGTACAGTATATTAAAAAAATGAGAGGGATAGGAAAAAGGTTGTGTAATTAGACAAATAACGTGAATCTGATATATAAAAAAGAAGATTTGCAAAAAAAATTATTTTATTTTTTTTGGTTTAGAAAAGTTATTAAGTAAATATTTTTGTAGTTTGCTATATTTCATCATCATTTATAACCAATTGAAAAGACGTCGGAATTTTCGAGCTATTTTATGTTATGTTATGTAAAGTTATGTTTTAAAGTCTATTCCAATTTTTGATTTGGGTGCGCGAAAGCATGTGATTACACTTAAGAGCTCATTAACTTCCTGGCAACAATAGATATCTTATTGCTAGAAAACTTTGATTATTATTTCTCTAGATCAGTGCTTCGACTTTAATATTATGATTAATTATTATATATCATTTTTTTTATTTTACCTTACATATATATGGAAATATATAGTAAGGAGAATATCGCTATCGTGAAAATTTTCGGAATTTGAACGGAAATACAGGTTTTGAGGTCTCCTGAATCCAAATAAAATGGTTTGTGTTTCGGTGCGTGTGTATATGAACAGCCAACCTCAAAAACATATACCTGTGATATTACAGCAACGTTTTCGTCAAAATCGAATAACTGGAAGTGCCAATTTATATTATCGAATTTAAACTTTTTACATTTTATGGTAAAGAATGTATGAAGTCATATGAAATGTAATTAAATTCTCTAAAATACAAAAACGAAAATTAAACAGAGTATCTTATAACGACTACAAGACCCTAGATGGAAAGCCGAGCTTGTCCGAAAGGGGACGGATGCAAGCCAACCTCCTCCAACCAAGTCGCTAGCATGTTGTCAACAATAATTTAATAATAATAATGAAGTAGAATTTAACTTAATGATTTCTACTTTTATGTGACATAATGGAAACAAAATGTTTCCATGGAAACTAAACCGAAACTTTTAATATATATTTTCAGCTATTTTAAAAAGTTTTACCATCGGGTGGGTATTCTTCAAACAGACGTATTGTCTGAGGAGGCTTCAGGTACTGGTCCAAAATCGATTAAATTACACCCGTTAGAATAAGATTAGAATATAGAATCAATTAATATTTTATAATTTAATCAGGATACTTTTATATTTTGTAAACGGAAATATAAGTACACCTTGGTTTTAATAGACCTAATCGGGCCTCGGAACTGTCTGCAGGATGGTAAAAATCATCAATATGGATTGTATAACCAAGAACTTATAGACAAACCTAAAACTTGAAAGTTAGTCGAAGTGTTGGGCTGGAATGGTTATTGAAAATCTACTCCACTGCCGATACATCACCCCAACCAATAACAGTCAAAGATCACTCAATCTTAGCTTCTAAAGTCCATGCATGCTCTTTATTTACCTTTTACAGTATTTTCAAGTTTTTAATAATACCAGACTCTATTTCATAACAGTATTCTATGTGATTGTTATTACATTCTATTGAACGGTAGGCAGTCAAATGTTAATAATGTGTGGACACCGCATGACGTCCTTGTACGCCTATTAAACCATAAACGGTGGCTCAAAAAGTGATCCTGAATTTGATTAGTAATACTCAAAACGACACTCGGCGTCGCAACGTCCATCTATTGACACACACGCACACACCCACCCATTTACAGGCAAACACATACACACACCTACGCACGCACACACACATACACCCACACTCATATACGCACACGATAATACAAAATTTCAAATTTATCTTATAACGTAATTTTAATTTTTTTCAAAAAATGTTTAATTAAATTACTTTTACTTACTTTAAAATACGTTACTTTTAAATTTTTAATTTACTCATCTCATTGAAATATTATAAAAATTGATCACAAATTAGAAAAATATAAGCAACATGAAAACTGAAATGATTTTTCGATGATATGCGCCGATTCTTTGTAAATGCTAATATTATTTTGCTATTGAGCGGTGTAAACAGTAGACCTCAAAATGTTAAAAAAATGTTATTAACATTATTATTAATAGGACATAAATGCAAAATGCCAAAAAAGAAGCCAGAGTCGATATTTCGCCAATTCAGACGATATTCTCCATCCATTTATTCCAATCACAACGCAAATCTGCTGAATTCGAAGATGACTGCATAAACTCAGTTCGCATTGTTCTCTTGTAATTATTATTATATTATAATATTAGTAGTCAAATTGCAATTCTCAATGTCGAAAAATCATCCGGACTATTCACGAATAATTACATAATTTGACTATTCAAATTCCCTTGATTGTTCCGCAATAATGACCAAATGCGTTTTTCGTTTTTCTTCAAACATGATATGAATATTCCTTAAAGGCATTTGATTTTTTTTTAATTTTATTAATAGGGTATTAGCACGGATGGTGAAGGGAATTTGAATGGTCAAATTATGTGATTATTCGTGAATTGTCTTTGATATCTCTAGCTTGAATCTCGCATAATCCCGATGATTTTTCGACATTGAGAATTGCAAGGGATTACTAATATAGTCGATACTACAAGAGGACAAGATGAACTCGGTTTTTGCAAAGTCACATTCGTATTCAGCAGATTTGCGTTGTGATTGGAATAAATGGATGAAAAATAAAATAAAAATCCCTAAATTGATCTGAAAAGTCAACTGTTCACAGAACTACTAGTGTACTATGAAGAATATTAAAATACAAGAACAGACATTAACGAGTCTTTAATGTCTCGTTTCGGCTACCAAGACATTTTGATTTGATTTTGATGAAGCTAATACTTATATTTACTATTCAACAGCAGCTTTATATGTAACAATTATCTTATCATACGTACTAACAAATAAGTAATAATACGGACCAACATTTTAATTTTTTTCCAAATAGGGTATTTCTGAAAAATCTTTCCACGCATCGAAAATTATTGGCTTTTGAAAATGGGAGGCCTGTTGGAGAGAACACAGAAAAAAGTATTTTTATGTTTCGGAGAAAGTATATTGAAGCTGAAAGGATAGGCAATCAATGAAGTGAGGTGTAGCCGGTGACTATATAGAGAAAGTGCCCTAGCTAAGTGTTACTGTCGCCTCTAGGACGTGTTCCGCATCACCGTTAGCAGCCAGTTACTTTTTACAGCCCTTACGCTCCATCTACTCCTCGGCCACCCTTCTCCACTAGCTACAGGTTAGCTTGATAATATCACGAGTCTTGGGAGGAATCAGGTATTCCATTGCGTATAACAAATCCAAACTGTAGCACAGTTGAACGAGGGACGTTGCTAGACCAATTTATTGGAGGGAGCAAAATTTATAATTTCCCGACAATTTTGACCGGATTTCCCAGCTATGATGAATATTTTAATTTTCCCAGCTATACTAGATTCCAAAAAACCGTCGCACTTTGAATTTCTTTAAAAAAATTTAGATTTAAGAAATATTGTTGGATTTTAACGAGCACATATATAAGCCGGGTTAACAGGGTTTACATTACAATCGTCCTTTGCATTAATACTTCTAGGATTAGTGACGAATATCCAAAGATTGCAGATAAACTTTATTCATTTTAGTTTTCAGTCAGTCCAGTTCTCTAGTGTCGTGCCTATACTTACCCATGTGCGTTTTTTTTTTTGTCAATTAGTATTTTGTTGGCATTTTTACTTGTTAAAAATGGCATTGGATTCCACGGTAGTTGCTCGAATCATTACATAAATCGAGGAGAAGAGAAGCCAGAGATACGCTTTCAGAGCACGCGGGCTATCGGATACGACGGTTCGGCGAGCGGTCCAGAGGTTCCGGGAGACTACTCCAAAAGGCCGGCGATAGAGCAAGTCGACGGCCGATTTTGACTCTTTGAAACCGCTTCCAGACCTCAGAAGAAACGTCTCGCCAGTAGCGTGTTGCTCGGGATTCGGATGTCAGTGTATAAACAGTACGTTGAGGAATCACATAAAAAGCCCCTTGCACTCCAGGGACTCACATATCCCCTATTCCTCACAGCTCACCGAGCGGCCCACCTCCATTTTCCAAAAAATATGCTCCTTGGACTGCGGCTGACTGGACTTCTGTTCTGTTTTCAGAGGCAATATCGCGGTTTAAGTGCAGTTTGGAGGAATATGAAATGAACATTATTTTGAAATAGCACCAACCTAATGGTTATTGCTAATTATTAAAATTTTAAAGAAATTCATAGACCTCAACTGAATCAATTTAATATATTTGTCAGGCAGTGGCGCTTCTGTTATTTAATAGTTAATATTGTTTTGTTTTTTTAAAGAAAACATTCCGAAGAAAAAATATTTTTTTTTTTTTTACCTGACTAGCAGTTTGTATTCCATTTAAACTAACGCCACGGCCTTCTTTATGCACCTGATGAGATACATGAAGTAGGCTTCGAGGAATTTCAACATCCATGTTTGAAATTTCTGCTTTTGGAGCATATTGTAACCACTTCTACCTACATTCATTGTAGTCAGGAATGCTAACAATGGAGTTCTGTATGCCTTTTATCGATGTTTGTCGTTCAAAATGTTTTTCAATTTATTCTTTTGACAAACATGTCGTAATTTTTAAAATGATTTGAAAATTAAGTTTTAATTTTAAAAAAATAGAAAACATCAAGTTAGTGGATGAAATTGGGGCAACATTGATATTGGACTATTATTACATTATTCTACAACTTTCCTTCAATTTTAGGCTGAATCGGACTATTATTACATTAGCCTACAACTTTCCCCCAATTATAGGCTGAATCGGACAAGCTATTTTTGAAATGTGGAAAATGCGTTCGAGCATGCGTAAGCGGAAATAATATATGGTATTGGACAAAATTCATAAGAGATCACTTTTACTCTAATCGCCAACTTCCAACCAACTTTGCGCTAAATCAGACAAGTTGTTATTGAAATATAGGTGTGTCAAGGAAAATGCATCTGTGCATGTGTATGCGAAAGTAGCGAATAGAATTCGATAAAATTTATATGGGGCCATCTAGATACAAATATGATCAATCACTGAAAATTTCATTAAAATCGAAATAACAGTGGGGGTTATTCCCGTCGCATAGATTTGTCAGCTTCGGTACTGAGGAAGCAATTAACAAATACCATTAGTAATTCAATTTTCAAAATCAAATTGTGCACACAGACGCAGCTGGATCTTTTCTCATATTTTAATAGGAGTCTTGTTTTAATAAAAATATAAGATATAAGATGTACTCGTATATGAACAAAAAAAACTTTTATTGGATTTTTTTAGATTCTTATTCGGAATATTATTTTTAGCTTAAAAAACAAAAAAAATAGATATTTTTTTCATTCAATATATTGTATGGTATAGCTGTTGTTGATTACAAAGAAAAATCGCACCAAGAAAAAAACAAAACATAAGTGGCTATAATAATAATAATATTGACAATTTTTTTCTTAAAAATCAAACATTTTTCCATAATTGGATTTAAGAGGCTTATTACAGGTGTAAAACGTGAAATATTTCGGATAAAATTGGTAAAATATTTCAGGTAACTAATCTATTTATTAATAGTAAAAAAAATGTTTTTTTCCAAAGTCTGGAAAAAATAGTTTTTTTCCGCCGTTCAACCACTGTGCGGCGTTACTGCGGGGCCTAACTATTGCCTCGTATATAGGTCTTCCGGCATTTTGGAGTTATATATGCTACACTGATTCTGAGGTTTAATTACGTCAAATTGTTTGTAAATTGAAATTTCTACTTAATGCATTAATATGAAGTACCTGGTAAACGCGACAGTGGCACAGACACACAGGAGACATCTTGCGTTGCGTTGTGCACGGTTTTGCAAGAACACATTCTATTGAAATAACAGGGCAGGCTGCCAGAACGGCTCAAAGTAACCAGCAGAATAATGAGGATCTGAAAAAAAGAAAAGAAATATTACTTTTTTAAATTAAATATTATGCATTTAATATTTAGAGGATAGATATAAAAAAAATTGGTGAGTGAATCGTCCATGCTAAATTTTTATTTATATTTTTTAATAGCCATATACGTGATAATTTTCTATACGTGATTGAATTATATGAAAAAAAACTTTTATGAGTATGACTAACGTTTGTTCATTACAACTTAAAATTTCATATTTTAAAATATTTTCCTGATAGTTTTCTTTAAAGAAGTAAATTTATATATTTGGAAAATATGGAGTTCAAAAAGAATAATGGAACGATTTCGATTTAAAGATTTCATGAATTTTTATGTAATTCACTTTAGTAATGTGATTGTTTTTTTAAATTCGAGTAGATTAATGCCACAAATTTTAAAAATTGATGATAACGATATACTTTTTTTAATGGTATATTTCGTATGAATTAAAAGTTTTTTTTCTTGATTCTGACCTTATGGAAGGATTTCTACTTTGAGTTGTGGAAATGTTATGACAACATATGCAAAAAAAACAATAAAAAATATATTTTTTTTAATAACCTCTCTGACGAAAAATCAACTGAAAATCTCCAAAGCTTGATCATTTCTTCTGAGTAAGGTGCTTTTATTTTAAACTGAAAAAGTGCTTAAGAACTATGGCGAACAATGGAACGACAATAAAATTGAAGACGACAATCCGATATTTCTTTTAAATAATATTTTGCAGAGGCTTGTTCATAAAACGTGTAGACCAAGTAATATAAATAAATATGTATATGACACATTTTATTAATGAATTACTTTTTTTGAGTGTCGCATCATAACTTTTTCCACAACTTTCGACTAAAATCCTGAAAACTCTTTAAATCATATATGCTCGTAGCAATATTTTCTCATATTATCATTTTTAATGATTAGAAAAAAAGAAGCTACTTTCGTAACATCCTTACTTACATGTTCACGTCCCATCCAGTCAATTAAATACCAAATATTTATTTCCTTTATCGAGTCGAAATGAGAATATCAGTTGAGAAGTTGACATTGGGGCAGTGAAAAGGCAGACGGAGGAAGATTTGAAGAGACCGGGAGAGTAGTGGGCCCAGTCCCCGGGCCCTTAACTTTTAATGGGAGCTGCCGTAGAGCCAGCAGCGAGTGCCCGCTTAGTGCTTTGAATTATTCACGTCTTAGCAGCCTTAGTAGTCTTAGCAACCAGATCAGGAATCGTCGCATTTATTAGTAGCCCCTCATGGTTTTGAATTGGGATTAGTTATTGATGGTTATGCCGACCTCATAATTGTTTCCGGTCTATTCATTCGACCTGCCTAGGTTTCTTAGGAGAAATGTACCTATCGATTTTTCAGGTTAAGGATTAATGATCGATTGCAGCGGCTACAATACTGGTTTCGTCAATGAGAACAGAAAATAAGTTCTTCTGGGCGAAACATTATTAGTGGAATCTGGATTGATATGAAAATTCATTTTTAGTCGTTTTTCCCGAAAATAATAGACATTTGCTCTTTATTGAAGGTCATACGAGCTTGTTTTCGCCGGGGGAGGGGGGATACATTTTAAATCAATTTCATAACCCCTGGAACATGGTTTGGGGGTTTCCGAGATACCCCCACATGTATATATATGTATATATATATATATATATATATATATATATATATATATATATATATATATATATATATATATATACCCGCTACATTTGGACACTTCCTGGCCTGAAATACGGTATCTATGATTGTTTTTTAGGCAGAACAATACCATGGAACTAGGAGTAAGTTTCAGTCAAAATGCCGGCTACATTTACGACATTAACAGTTTTTTCGCGGTTTCTAAGGTTTTGTACACATCTACAGCTTCTCTTCATTGAGTTAGAGGGATGGAAATTAGTATGTGAATTAACTTGGAGAAGAGGAGGTCTAAATCCCCCTCCACCTTCCCTACGCGAGAATGTAAAAATATTAGTTCCAATCTGGATTCTATTTCATATCAGACCTATGATATAATACGCATATGATACACTATGAAATGTTGAAACACGATAAAATTTAAAATATTTATTAACTATTTAAAATTTTATCGTCTGAAGAGTGTGCCAACAGAGTATGAGAAGTGTGTCCTTATCCTTACAGTAAATTATTATTTATCGAGACCAACTAGCGAATTGAAACAAAAATTTTTTTTTCAATTCTATTCCACATCCCGGCTTCATTACTCAATGAAGATAGTAAAATGAGAATCTCAGATAAGGTAACTTATTTGGATGATTATACCAGTATAATAATCGCCCGGAAATCGAACAATTTTGCACTTTTATCCCAAAACCGATGCTGCTTGAATAATGAGTCAAATGTACATTTGACAAATACATTGTGCGCACTTAACCCTCATAATCCGGGAGCCGAGGCCCAAAAACGTTTCTGATTCCAAGAAATTTTTTTATCGTCTTGGCCGAAAGTACTTTCATAATAGACTGGAAATATGAACGTCTGCTACCTTATATCGGTTGCAATCAAATTTTATATGTCTACGAATTCGACATTTTCCTCACTTCCTCACTCAGATTTTCATCAGTGACTCGCACCCAGTGCATTTTAGGTAATACTTAGACATAGCCAATTTTAAAGAACTTTAAATTTCCTGCAAGTTTTATCTGTAAGATCTTTTAAAATTCGGAACAGCTGCTAAGATGCGGGACCGTAGACATCGGAAAAACGCAATAAGTTGGATATTCAGAAGTTTCGCCTTAATAACTATTTTTAGTGGAATGGATGGTGCAATGTATGGATATTGTAGTAAATTTAATACTCTTTAGGATTGGTTATTATGCATTTTGTAATCTAATATAAGAATACTTTCAGCCTAGACGGTAAAATATTTTCTCGAATACGTATTTTGCCCTAAGCTCCCGTACTATTAAGGTAGGGACAAGTGCGTACTAAGTATTATTCAATTAAATTATCAATATCATCGAAATGGACGTGGTTAAAACGAATGAAATATTTAAGCTTCATCGTCTATGGAACATTTTTATAAAAAGAGGAAAATCTAGCTTAAAAAATAAAATTTTGCAGTCCTGTAAAGTCAAATATTGTAAAATTTACTGCGCACTTATCGCATATAACCCTACCAATTTAAAAAAATAAAATAAATTGGAGGTATCCCATTCTGCAAGGGAAAATGAAGTCAATAAATAATCAAAAACCTCACGACCATTAACGCATTTTATTATTCTAATCATTTAACATTAATAAAAAAAAATCATATAGAAAGGAAATAAAAAAAACAAAAGACATAAAAAAGCATACATAATTTCTTAAGATATTACTTTTTTTTTAAAGTATTTTTAAATTTTTTAGTATACATAATTTCTTAAGATATTACTTTTTTTTTAAAAAGTATTTTTAAATTTTTTAGTATACATAATTTCTTAAGATATTACTTTTTTTTTAAAAAGTATTTTTAAATTTTTTATAACAAGCGCCAAAAAGTACTTTGACTGTTGTTATTTCGGTATAGGTACTTTACAATAAAAGCACCATGCATGAGCTAAAATTAAAATGTAAATTAATTGAAGCAAAATAACAGATAGTGAAGGGGTTAAAAGTAAAAGATATTAAAAAAAAAAGTATATCATAATGGGCAATAACGGCACATTTTAATTGCTTTTGTTTTAGGTATTTGCATTACAACATTCCGGCACAAGTTCCAGGAACGGTATATCTAATAAATTCAAATTCATTAATTAGATTGGAATTGGTAAATGTGAAAACGTTAAGAAAATGGTTAACGGAGATTGTGCAATCCTCTGATGTTCTAACAATTCCCATTTCTAATTCTTTTCATCCGAAACTTTTTCTTGATGCTGTCGTAGTTAGTTCAGGATTTTTCTCCATATTAAAAAAAAATGGATTAAACACAATAACATTGTTACTTTCTTATGTGGCGCTCCAAGCGGCTGTTTTGAAAAGCAGGTATTCACATATAAAACTCACCCCAAACTCTGAAGGTAAAATTAGATTGGATTTTGTACGTTTTGGTGGGAGGAGATGGAAGGGGTCAAAGATGCCTACCTTAAAGGAAACATTAAAAATATAAAAAATAACAAAAAATGGATTTATCCTCTTTTGCATCTCCACGCCTCACGTGCAAACCTAAGATAATCTACATTAGTTGGCCTAGCCTAAGCGAGGTCCTGTTTCACCTCGACCGTTTGCAATTTGTCTGTCTGTCTGTTTTGCAGTCACGACCATTTGGTATTTGGTTGGTAACCACGTATTTACGTGGTTAGATATTCTTCAAATTTGACATTAATAATCTATCAAGGCATTGAAAATGAAGTCCAAAGAATTTTTATTTCTCGATTCGTTTTTTTGCATACGTATGGTGAAGAGATTTTACCTTCTTCATATTCTGAATTCTACCAATTATGAATTCTTGACATTTATTGTTTCAATAAGTTTGATAATGTTTGACTTAAAAAAATAAAAACCATTAAAACATTATGTAAATAATTACCTATTTCCGTTTTCTAGATCATCATCATCATTTCAATTAGTCATGCATATATTAATTGTTTATATATAAAAGAAGGGTGGAATTAGTCTGTATAATAAGATAATATAATTTACCCCATTTAAAAAGCCCTAAGTCAAAATTGAAGGTTCTTTTTTTTCTATATAGGTTCAAGAGAATCAACAACGGAATGAGACTTGGAACAGTGGGTTTCTTTCGCTTTTTGGGTTACTTTGTTTTTCTTGGCACAGAAATGCAAATTTCACTTTCTCATTCAATGGCAATCTCCTAGACGTTCTTTGCGATATCTCAAATGCAAGACTATTTCTTTCTATTTGTATCTATTTTAGACTATTTGTTTCTTATTAGCCTTTCATAAATTAAGTGGGAGTAAATACTCACAATTTAAAAAAAAAATGTATACATTTCAAAGTTATTTAATAATCTACTTACTAGTTATACATAGAACATTTTACCCACTCCTTTGTTTGTTAGTTACACAACATTTTCAAGATAGGCAAATTAAATCAAGCATTATCATTATTAATATAACTAATTTATTATTGGAATATGTATTCCGAACAAAACCTTCAGTTTCTCAAATTATAGTTACTAGCTAAGCGGTAAACGTTTCACAACAATATTTTTTAACCTTACTGGATTTTGAATAAACTACGAAAATTTCATTTATCCTTTGAGGACATTGACATATTGATACTGACGTAAAACAGCGGAAGACGCGGATGATTGAAAGAAAATGAAAGTTCTTCTTAGAGGATTAAAGAAAATGGAAATGGCTTAACGGAGAAATATTTCTTTCACTAAATCGGAATCAAAACGAAAAGAAAAATCCCAAGAAAGAAAGGGATAGAGTGCTAGCTATAGATCCTCAACCGGTGGCTTTATAAATCGGTTCATTACTTCAATTCGGTTCATATTGCTAGCGATTATTTTTTATCATCATGTCAAAAAAAAAGTAAAAACAAATAGTTAAGTACGAAATCATAGTATGTTTTGTGTTATGGTTTTATCATTAATTATGGTTTTTGAATCGGTGATTGGAGAAACCCTACAAGTCACAGAGACCAATTTTTTGGAAAATAACCATACAGTACAGACCATACGTAATGGTTCAAGACTATTCAAAATAAATGATGATTGGAATCTGACTGAATCTGAACTTATTTTGTTACCAATTAAGACTATAACAGCCATTAAATTGATTAACTAAATTGTTTAATTTAAATTTTCTTGACTTGGGTTCCTCAAATCAATTAACTTTATAGAAATTAGGAAAATAATAATTACCAACAAACATGTAAATTATAAATATAATTATTTATAAAAGTCCATTCAGACTAGATAAGTCGGCTTCTGATTCTTCATAGCTTTTACATGTGGGCAACTGGAAAATATTTGACTTAAGGTTTTTCTCAACTAAATGATAACTAGCCACCATTCCAAAACAGGGAAAAAGTGTCGGACTTATGGGGTTATGCTCCCAAACCACATGTCTGTCTCAGCAGAATGAGAATCCGCCACATTTTAAATGTATCCCAAAAGTGACTTACGGGGTTTCTCAACTCAACGATTCATTTTAACCCCTAGCTTTTTGCATATATGCCAAAGTAGTAGCCGTCAAACGTAAATTCAAAACTAACGTAGCTTAATCGAAATTTGTTCTTGAAGTCTATTGCAGCTGATAAAATGTATAAAACTACGGATAAAAAATAATAAGTAATAATTGAAAAAATAATAAAGTCTTCAATTTCTTTAGTAGGTAATGCACCTAATGGAAAATCACTTTGTTAAGCACACATAATTATAGCTAAGAAACAGACAGGAATATGTCATTGCATTATAAATAACACCTTTTTTTCTCATAGGTATAATGTAAATAATGTATTTTTTTTATTTATTAACTGTATGTAGATTTTTCTCTTTTTTTTTTACTGCAACAGTTACATTATGAGACAGGTATCGGAGTTTTGATGAATATTTCTCCTAATACCAGGTGGAATCCGCCATGCGTAATCTTTATTGTATGTCATGTTCATAAAATCATATATATATATATATATATATATATATATATATATATATATATATTTATGAAATTATCGGTAACTATTGGTGATGAATTCGCGTTGTCGCTTTGAGAAAATTTGCAACGTACAATTGATGGCGATTTTTTTTCTTATAAAATCACGGTTGGTGTACCTTTGGGCCCCACTTGGTATTATAGGCAAATAAAAGTTCTGACAAGATTTTATGTTGTTTTTTTTTCTCCAGAAAATGTAAAGTAACATTCAAACTAAGTTACGTTGCGTAAAATTGTTCAATAATTTTAAGTTTGTTTACATAGCCTAATTCAACACTTGTGCCATGTATATTTCTACAAAAACATTTCCTAGAATCTCCTTGGATCTAAAAAGGCCACATACAAATTTGTTTGAGTCTTTTGAAACTAGATTTCATTAAAGCCCGTCATGAAATGAATTTTATTAAAAGCAACTTCTACATTTTTGGTTTCCATTTTGACCAGTTCCGTAGTGACATCTGTACGTACATGCATACGTTCGTTCGTATCTTGCATAACTCAAAAACAGCTAGCCGTAGAAAGTTAAAATTTTGTATTTTTGATTTCTGTAACATCTAGTTGTGAACCTCCCTTTTTAGTTACTACATGATCACCGGAAGTGATACTTTACATGAAGGTCATAATAGACTTTCATCAAAAATTCTATTACAATATAATGCAAAACATTTCAAATTTTGTATATAAGACTTTTGTACCAATATAAATAATATACTACATTTTGGTTAAGATTGGGTGGCCTGAAGTGATACTTTACCTGAAACCGTTTATTTTTTTTTACTCCCCGCCGTTTTACAAGATGTTATAAAATTGGGTATCTACATAACTTACAAAATAAAATTCAGATAATTTGAATTTTATTAACATAGAATTAATTTTTCTTTTCTTATTTATATTATGTACCTATTTATTTAGGTACTTATCTTGTTTAATAAAGGCACTAAAATACATATAATTATAAAAGTATATGTCTGGAAGATGACAGTTATTTGAGAAGAATGTTAAACTTTTGCCCGCATCTTTTTGGCTTTTGGTCTTCAACTAAGGTTGATTTTAATGAGGAAATATAGCAATCTGATAGAAGCAAAATATGGTGTAAAATTTCTTCGTTCCCAATTTATAATATTTTTTTGGTAAGATACCCGAAATTTCCTAAAATCCTTGTTCCTGACCTCCTGGTCCTCCTCCATCGATTGTCCGATTGAGAATATTGTCTGGTTTATAATATCCTCTCGACGGATTAGTAATAAAATCTCGCAGCGAAAGCGCAGCAAAACTATTTCGTATATTTTTTTTTTCAGTAAAATTATTATATCAATTGAAATTGGGACACGGTGGGAAGGAATTCTTGAATAATTGTAAAATAGAACAGTTACTGGTTAAGGTATTTAATTAAATTTACAAACAGATTTGAACATTTTTTTGAAATGGTACAACAGCGACAATCTTGACAAGATTGAAAACAAAAATTGGAGTTGTCTTATTATGCAATACTAAAATGATTTCTAAGCGAAATCTTGCGAAAAAATTTGTTTGATTAAAAAAGTTTCATTTCCTACTTTTCTTTTTTGGGCGATACCTAGGAAGAGGCCGTTTCGACCCACTGTGTGGGGGTGCTACTGGTGCTTGTGTTTATTGTGGTGAACCTATGGGTGAGGTGGAGAGGGCTGTCCGCCCCGGACCTCACTTACTAAGGGAGCCCCACGGTAGAGGCTTTAACTTTATTGAAAACAAATATAATTGTCTAATTAAGGCAAAAAAAAGTATAATTAGAAAAAGTTATTTTTTTTTTAAGGGAGAGGGGCTCAAACATAAATCCACGCTGGGCTCCAAATGGCATATGTACACCACTGAGTGTTAATGTCTGGAAACAACGGATTTATCAGTTTTCAACGAGACCAGGAATTCAATATGCCTCCGTTTGATGATTTCCAGGACTGTTGGGAGTTTTAGGAGGGCATGGAGGGAAGCAAAGGGAGGAAAATCGTTCATTTAGAAGTGCAAAATTCTTGGATGTCACTATCGTGAAAAAAATTACTATTACCAATTGTGCAATGATACAAAAACTTACTAAATTGTATTATGAAACTAAAACAAAGACCAAAGGATGGCTTAATGAATAAAAACAACTGTAACTTGGTTAAAAAAAATGTATTACTTATGATGGTTGAAGTTCATCATTCTCGTGAACAATAGGAAGGAAAACAAATATAATATATAATACTGTACTCTATATAAATATCTAGTTCAAATACTTTATGCTAATTTTGGTTGTTAACGCATCTAACCCTAAAGTTATATACCCATTTCGATTTCGGAGTTGTTTTTTTTTAATTTTTTCGGTTTTATCATCGTCTGAAATTTCGTGAATAATCTTAGCAGCACTTATTTTTCCGCCTGCGTAATAGCTGTAACTGGTAGAAAAACTCAATTCATCCAGGGAAGCACTTTGCAACTATTTTTCGTCTTAGATAACAAAGCACTTAGTCAGGCGACCGATATCTGCCCAATGAGACAGCCGATTTCAATTGATCGGATTTTTAATTCAGTTTCCAACTGAGATTGTTCCTATTTCACCAACTTAACTTAATTTTAAAAAGAAAACTTTTAATTTGCTTTAAAATAAATTCGTTCTATATATTTTCTAAAAGTTTCCAAATTTTTATGACTGTGATTAATTCTTTTTTATACCTTTCACTACGTTCGTCGAACATCATAAAAGTAATTTTTACATCCATACTCAGGCGCAACCAATTGTTTTCTGACTGCTGAATTATTATTTCAGTATCTAATCCTCTATGTAAACCTTGGATTTGTTTATAAATATTGAGATCTGGAATTTACCATAGTTTGATTTGAATGAAGAAAATATTTTTGTATACCCTTAAATTTGTATCGAGAGTTAAATTAAATGTTTTTTTTTACTTTTATACTTCTAAATTTATGATTTGCCCCACTGTGGGACGATGGCTTGTTCTTCTTTAATGTCTTAGTTTGGATGATAGCCTGTGTTATATATATATATATATATATATATATATATATATATATATATATATATATATATATATATATATATATATATATATTAACTTTGATTACCTTGCAAGTGCCTTAGCCCGCTCGACCACTCCGGTCTCAATATATATATTGAGACCGGAGTGGTCGAGCGGGCTAAGGCAAGGTAATCAAAGTTAAGCAATACCGAGCATGGTTAGTACAGGGTGGATAACCGCCTACCGGGCGAAGCCAAGCTGCCTTAGATCATCTGGGTGATAATCCCCTCCTCGATTATGTGAGGCTCGTCAGCATAATGGAGGCAACTCACAAATATCGGGCGTAGGAATTATGACCCTACCTCCTGTACCTTGATTGCGAATCGCGTTGTGGTCTTTCATGATGTCAAGTAACTACTTGCAACTGCGCGGAGGTTTTGTTTTCTTGACAGTCTGCTTCTGGGAAAGAACTATATGCCCTCATGCACTTGCTGACCCCGAAAAGCCATAATCCGTGGATCTAGGCCAATTTGTCACTGTCCTTGAACCCGACTGAGTCGGTACGAAGGATACTGGAGAATTGGCTCCAAAGATACCGGTCATGGAGCTATGGGAAGCCTGCTCCTGCACCCTGGAAACCATGGTTCTTAGCAACGTTGGATGACCCCCTCCAGCCTGTTTATGCTCTCGCGAGCGAAAAAATGTCTGTAAGAAGACCACATATCGCGGCCAAAGATCTACATGGTTTATACAACCAATAGGAGAAAAAAAGTATATGCATGTATGTAAGTTAAGATACGATGAGGCATAATATAATAGTTAATCCTAAACGGACAAATGTAAACAATAGTAATGCTATATATAGAGGCTTAGAAGGCAAATAAAGTCAGTGTTTTATCAGCTCTTGAGAGTGTTTGTTCTAACCCTTTTCCTTTTTTTTTGTCTTTTGTGCCGAGAAGACCATAAGTTGTGTATACACACACACACACACACACACACACACACACACACACACTACTACTACTACTACTACTCTCCAACGCTTCAGGCCAATATGCTCCTTGGCTTAACAAACTATTTCCCATCATCGATTCCGATTCTGTGCTGCATCTCGCCAGTTATACCTCCCAGTCGGTGAGTGTCTCTGCCCATCTCCTCATCGGCCTATCGGATCATGGTCTTTCTCTTCTCCTCGTGCCTTCCATCCTCGCATCCACTGCTCTCCGTGGGACTATCTCTTCTGACATCCTCTAGACACGACCGGCATATCGCAGTCTTCCAGCTTTTATGAGGTTGAGTATATTCTCGTTGCCAAGAATATTTTCAACCTCCTCGTTGCTGCGTATTCGCCATCTACATGCTTCACATATGCCTCAGTAGATTCGCCTCATAACTTCTCTTTCAAATACTTTGAGGCAATTCGCTTCTGTTGTAGTCAGGCAGAACGATTACAAGCCGTAGTATACCGTTGGCCTCACCAAGGTTTTATACTGTTTCAGCTTGGTGAGTATATGTAATACTATGTAAATATATACAATGTTTAATTTATTTTGAAATTTATTAGTAATATGTAATAACGAATAATGGATGTTCATTTTTAGTAAGTAGAGATCGATCGAAGGCGTATAGTGCGGTAATAGCAGACGAAGGAGGTAGAGCAAGGCAACAATGGAAGCAGCCAAGAGGGTGGTTAATTATTTCTCCCTCCGATATTAAACTTTAGCTAAAAGTTATCTGAATTATTACCGATAGGCTACCTCCACTCCTTTTATTTTGGCATACTTCTTTACATTTTCCTCCTGACTTGCAATCAATATCCACCGACTTGAAGAAGCAAACGAAAAGAGGAAGTAAGGGAGAGATAATTTTAATAATTGAAATAATACTATTTAAGTAATCGAAAACTAGAGATTTATTGCTATTCACACCTTAAGTCTGAAGCTACTGAAAATATATTTAATGAGATAAACCAAAACTTTTATTTTTTCTTCTAAATCTTTCTGTAATTTAAACCATTTGAAATCAGGTTTGATTCGCATGAATTTGAAAATGAGTAATCTCAAGTAATTTAATTTCTATATTATCTTAGATCGACTTGCCGAAAGTGCCTTTTTATATCTACGAATTAAAATATTTTTACAATTTTCTCAAAAAATGTTCGGACAATTTTGATCCAACTCGTCATATCAATGTATAATTACATGGCCTTAACTGTCAGCTAAGTCTTAACCTTGTTGAAATAGTCTGACAGGGCTTAAATGCCGAATTTTCAAAATTTCCTCCTCTTAGGTACCTCTAATTTTGTATCTTTACATTGTTAACTATCTCTCATTTTTAGTAGTAACAAAAATGTGTACATATAAACTAAGAAAGAATATGATAATTAATCAAAGGAGAAAATACTAAAAATATTTTACCAGGTTGAAAACAAATTTTCAGAAATAAGAGTAGTGATATAGATGTAGAACATGCCGTTGAAAAGCTAACGAGTTTATAAATAAAAAAAAATTACTAACTTATAAAACCGTAGAAGGTAATGGAGAGTGTCGAAAAACGCATAACTTATGTGATTTTTGTAGTTAATTATTTCTTCTTTTATATTATTTAACGGAAACTAAATGGAATTTTCGTGTAAAATATTAAAATTTATTTCAAATAGGGAGGTAAGTGAAAGTTGTGTGGTACGCGCTCCAATTTTTTTTAAAATTTATTCAAGGTTGAAACAAAATACTGCCGGCATATATTCACTTCATCTTCCAAATTAAGATTTTCTCAACTTCCTCTGACAACCATAAACTCATGTCTATTGTAAGTTGGTGAGATTCACCAAGAGAGAGTAATAGTATAATGTTTATGTATTGTGATAGGGAGACATATAGCGTGCGTTATTACCTCAAAAAGAGCCGAGTTAGTGTTTTATTAAATTCGAGAGCGTTTGTGGGACTCATCTCGCGGTTTACATCCTGCACTGCGATATCGAGGGACTTTACGACACCAATTACAGTGTGTCTGTGGGCCCTTAATAAGAGATATGGCCCAAGCCATCTGCCATAAAACACCTTCACATAAAACAATATTAAAGATGCGTATAAAAATATCATTTTTCGTTTATATCGTCTATTGGAACTTATAGGCTATATAGAATTCTATAATCTGGTTTTATAATATAAAATATGAATATATAGGATAAAATTAAAAACAAACAATTCAATTTTTTTTTTAACTGAAGGGTCTCCGGTTCAGTGCTTGGCGGTCTTCAGGAAGTTCTATTTCTTGTCCAACGGTTATGCAAGTTGGTGATCTAGTCAGAACCTTACTCAACCGCTAGATATTTCCCCCTACCAATTAAAACTCAAACTCCCACATAATAGAAGCTGGTCGAAAACACTAAACGAAAAAAATCGTTCAGCCCCTTGTCAGTAGCAAATATCTCCGAAAGGAATTCCTTAAAATCCATAAAACCACCGAAGATGAATTTTAAACAATGCTATACTTAACTTAGTTTCATATTTATAATTTGCCTGCACCTCATAGATTTAATTGCATTAGTGTTATGAGCGGTTAGAAATCAAATTATAAATAGGTCAGAATAATAGTATCATATCATCCATGTATAATTTCGGATATAAGAAAATAATTTTAAAATGTCAGGAATTTTCCAGTGCACTAATTATATGTTTGAGCTGGCCACTTTGTTGACTCCTTGTAATGCCTCTTTTGCAGTTATTTCTTTAAAAAAAAAAATACTATTTTTTAAGGATGAAATTATAAAATAGAGAAAAAAATAGGTCATTTGTAATTAATATTGTAATTTGTTATCTGTTTGTAACAGAAGTATTGCATTATCAGTTTTTCCTGCATTGAACTTCTCTCTTAAATTACTAAATTGCTTTCATTACAACCTATTTTTAAAATGGAAAATCTGTTATGAGCATAAATCCTAATTCAATAAATTAAATAATTATTATATTAAAGAAAAAGCCTCGCATATTAAAGTTATTATATTCGAACACCACGCTGAATTTTTTGTAGGAGCGCATTTTTATATTTATTTTTCGCCATAGGTTTATAGTTTCTGCCAGGATAACAAGATATTGTATCCTACATAGAAAGTAGGATGCTCATAGAATCCGAAATAGTCATTGATTTGTAAGTAGATACCTGGTTCTGCAATGAGCTTGTGTAGAATTAGTCCAAAATTCATATGGATTTTGACCATACCAGTTTTTAGGATATTTTCTCTTCTTCTTTAACTTCCTCTTAGTGCCTTTCAGTGTTGAGTTAATACAACTCCATCTATCTCTGTCTCTCGCAAGAGTCATTATCTTCTGTAATTTTTTTTCCTCTCGCTTGATTCAACCTGAGAATATAGCTATTATTGCTGAGCCTTGGTCTTCCTCTAGGTCTTGTGCCTACTGGTCTCGTCTCCATAAATTTGTGTGGATCTCGATCAGGGCTCATTCTACACACATGCCCGTACCATCCCAACTGTTTCTTTTCCAGGGTCTCCTTTATTCTTCACGCTGCGTATTTTTGAAGCCATTCTGCACAAGTATTTCATCTCTGTTGCAGTTATTCGGCTCCATTTGTTGTCTGGGAGAACCCAACTCTCTGCTCCATATAACAAAACAGGGATATGTACGGCCTTGAAAATTTGGAGCTTGACATATTAATTGATCTCTCTCTTTCCCACGATTGTGTTGCTAATGGAATATATATTATTTGCTTTTCCTATCCTATGGAATATTTCTTAGGATATCCATTGGTCAAAATCCTGTATTGATTCAGGATTCTTTGTAAGGGGTTCATTGTATTGATAATGACTTTTATATTTCCAATAGCATTTGATTATTCAACGAGGAAAAAGTAATCTATTGAATTTTTTAATTTATATTATATATGGTGGTCGTAATATTTTTTCAAAAAGTTCTAATAAGAAGATTTGGTCTTCTATTGAAAGGAGCGAATGCTTCGTTTGATTCTTCTTGGTGAAAGACGACGTCTGGTAGCTAGTGGATACAGTCCAAACTTAGATTTTAGCTTAATATCTGATGCAGTTAAACAATTGGTAATTTTTATACACATTCGATTAATCGACTCTAGTAAATTCGGTTAAGTGATTCATCGGTTGAAGAGATGAGAAGCATGCCTCAATAATCCTGTGAGGTATATCTGAATGACCGACGACAAAGAGGTTACATTTGTTAAAAAGCTTGCCTAACAAAGCAACCGGAGGACGTGTGCGGCGACACAAAGGGAGGCACGCGGGGAGAGGAATCTCCTTGAGGGCTGTAATAAGGACGCATTCACTGGCCTCCCCTAGCCTCTTCAGGCTTTGTCTTTCTGTCTCCTCCGCTAAAGTTTAAAACTATACCACTTCCAGGGTGTCCTCATAGTCGAATGCCGATTCAGCAGCTTTATCACATTGTAGCGCGCGGACATAACCACACAGTGGATCGTCTTAGATATAGATAGAAGACTATCTTTTATTTTTAAATTCCAACTTTAAAAACCAACCAATTCATTGCACACCATCCAACGGAATCAGAACAACTAACAAAAACACTATATTTTAAAATAGATTAAAAATATAATTTGAATTTAAATGATACTGTTGAAGAGATGAGAAGCATTATTCGTTTACAAAGCTTCCAAACATCATCCATCTCTAATTTGAAAAGCTGTTTCCCTGTTTAAACGGTAGTATATACGGAATATAATAATAATTATACGAAAAATAATACGGATAATATACTCATAAATTCAGTCTTATAATTCTTTTTGGGTTAAAATGGTGTGATATCAAAATAAGTCATATCTAAGCTGTGGCGACAGCAACACTATTACCTTTCCATTGATTTTAATCTTTAAGCCAATGATTAATGACAATGATTAAGTACCTAGATAATAACAGACGTACTGCCAAAGGTACTACTACTCCTGTTCTCGCTCGGTCGTCTCTGTTTAATGCTTTCAACCAAATTACCTACGATAAACTATGCCTCATTGTCTGCTCTTTTGCTATAAACTAAATACCTTTCTTCTCTTAACCTCCAATATAAAAACAAAATTTGAATTGGGTGAATGTATAATTCTTCTCATAAGGATATTTTATTTCATTTTTTATTAGTCATTAAACATAAGTAAGAAACTTGTAGTAAAAAATAAAATAAGTAAAATAGCCTTTTGAGAGGATACCCAATCTATGATTGAGTTTTAGACGTATTATTTAGTAAAAGTAAAACTCAGGATAACTGATCACTTGATAGAAAATCAAATATGCACATTTAAATGCCTCAATTAGTTCTATATATATTTTTTTTTCTACTTGCATTTTATTTTCCATTTCAAATTGATTTTCTAATAGTTACTAAGCAAGTATAATTTCTAATCATTTTAGTTTATTGTTTACCTTTATTTTTGTATCCATAGCTGCCAAAAGTGTTTACAACCTGATAGAGATTAATACCTCGCCTCTTCCTGTCTGGGTTACTGTATACAGTTAGATAATGAGATTCAGCTTCTTTATTTCTTCTTCTCCCTCATTCAGCTTCACCCTTCTGCGAGTTTTATCAAGCATGTTGGTTGTGGTCATGTTCTTTATGAGTGAGTTAGGATTTCCGTGTAAGTTATCGTGAAATCGTTTGTAGTGGGTTCGTATGTGTTCATTAACTGTTAGCTTAGGAAGGTCTGTATGTAAAGTAATGTTGGTGATGTAACCTGCAGCTATGGTTATAGTCCTAATAGTTTTTGACTGGAACATATGAAGTTTACGTATGTGTATCTTTTTGGCTGTCCCGTACATCTCTGAAGCTTTGTCCAAATAGGCTAACGTAACAAGTAAGTAAGCGTGAGTCTTAAATTCCTGTCTAAGATTCAATTTTGAACGTTTAGAAAGTAGCGAATATAATAGATTTAGTCTTTAGTCTATTTTTCGTTTGTTCTTGATGTGTGGACCCAATTTCATTCTTCTGTCAAATATCAGACCGAGGTATCGAATTGTTTCTGTCTGCGGAATTAGTAAATTGTCGAGATATGCTGGAGGGCAGGTTTCTTGTCAAAGAGTAAAAGCAATGTGTTGCGTTTTGTCTTGATTAATTCAAATTTGCCAAAGTTTACACCAGCAAGTTTTGTTTTGTTTTGATGTAAAGTATGTGATGCATATGCAGGATTCTGAAGTTTTGTTCGAATTGTTGTAATTTCTGCATAGGTCGCTGTCAGAGTTTTGGATCTGTTTGGAATAGTGTGTATATATTATGCAGAGCAGTGGAGCAAGTGCTGATCTCTGAGGTGCTCCTGTTAAGGCTGGTCTAATCTTTCAGAAAGAAAGGATTGAAAAATAAGCTAATAGTTAGGAGGGTGTATCGTCTTTTGCTTGAAAAGAAGCCCGTGATGCCACTCTATCGAACGCTTGAGCGACATTCAGAAATACTCCTGTTGCATACAATTCCTGTTCTAGTCACTTCGCAATGTGCAATTGACGAATGGTTTAATGTTGTGTTCGCTATCCAAACTGATGGTCAGATATTATGTTATTGTTCGTTAGTATGTCAACAAATCTTTTGTAAAGTAGTTTCTCAAACATTTTAGAACTTATTGGAACCAGGCTGATAGGTCTGCATGAAGAAGGGGTGACTGTTTCATTGTTTGCTTCGTGAATCATTGTAATGTTTGAGTATTTCCGTTGTTGAGGTAGTCGTTCTGACTGTTACATTATAAACAGACGTAAATAAACGTTAGGTACACTAGGGCTTTCCTGGGCATTTTCTGGAGTACTTGAATTTGAAATTTGACTACAGCTGTGACAATGTTCGATGGGCGAAATTTTGATCTTCAGTCTTCAACTTTATACCTACTGGATTTAGCGCATGCTAGTTGGAACGAACAATATGGGTTTATTGAATTCCCTAACGATGCTTGTTAATGTTCGAGCCTTTAAAAAGAAAATTACAGTGTGAAAGGTTAAACAGATTTTAATTAGAACAGTTCAGAGAAGTTTTACAAAAACTTTGGAGTAATATATCTTATTCAGTATATTTATTCTATGAAATATAGTTAGAGTGTTAATTAAAAAGCTAAGGTTTTCTCTTATCCTGGACCCTTAAGGATTAGTCTCCATACTTTTAATTGGCCCCTTGCCTCTTCTCATTCAGTGTACCACCTCGTGTATCTTTCTTTCTGGTCATCTCATCTATATTTAGTTAAAATTGTAACGTTTCTAGTTGTTACGCCGTTTGGTAATTGTATTTAAACGTCTTAATTTATTATTTTGGATCAAAGGTAACACAGCGATTTATTAACTAACCAGAACTATAATAACAAACAATCAACAACAGAAAACAAGCCACACAGACTGTACAATCATATAATTATAAATAAAAAAAACACTATTTACAGCCCCACTGTCCGTTTTTGTTTAGCTATTCAATTTTCACAAACACTATTTTGCCGTACAATTAACTTATTTCGATGCAGTCTGAACTCGAACTGAACAATGATCTCTTTTATCTCTTTATAAATGGTTATGGAACCTTCTCGAACTTACGATGTAGACTTATTCGAATAATCGACTACGACCATTCTCAATAACCACAGAGCTAGGTCACAGTATATTTATCATTTAAAATATATATGTTAGTTTAAAGTTTTAAGTCTCATTCCTTTCTCTGTCTCGTCTGATTTCGAGCTACAGACTTTTTATCACCCGACAGTTTGGTCATTTGCTGGATTACTGATTATGAAGAAAAATGTGAGTGCACATCTCAAACGATTCGGAGCCGAATGATAAAATAGTCTGATGGGTCCGATTCCATTTTCAACTATAGGTCTACTCCTTAATCATAAAAATTAATTTATGCTCAGACTCACCGATTTTTCTATCGGCGCGGCTCTCCACCATATTATATTATCATAATTATAATAGGTAAATCACCTTATGTGTTTATCATTTGTTTGTAAATAATGTCTTCATTAAGTGAAACCTTGAAGAGTTTTATTGAGAAAATATAAAAGCGGCCATCTGTGCTCAAAAAATCCTGAGATATGTTTAGTATTTGGTATATTATTACTTCAGATTAACATAATATTAATATAATAAAATATTAGTACACAATTTTGACATCATATAACATTCATTGAAAATGATATATGTTTTAGAAAAGTTCGATATGTTAAGTACTATTAGACGTAAATAAAGCTAGTTTAATGCACTTTAAAGTAGTTCATTATGATCATCTTCATAGAAACAGTAGTTCTCGTAACATTTGCTAAAATAAAATAAAAAAAATTCTGATTTCTCGTTTTTCAAGTTTTGAAACTCCTGCGCTTCCTGTACTGTTAGCGAACCAACCGTCAATTAAACAGTTTAGGCTGGCGTGCGAGGTACCACCCAAATCAGACTAAACTATCAGACGATATAAATACTGTAGTCTACACTAATAACTAAGATTAACCACTTACTTTTCTGACGAAACTTCATTACTCGTCTATAATACACACCATATCGATTGATTCAAACCATAGGCGCCGGCATCAATACTCAAGAAAAAGGCATCTGTCCTCCTCCTACCCAACATTCAGGTCATTTACAAATTCATAGTCATTTACTAAAAAATAATTTATTTTACTGCTTTAGATGTTTATATGCCAGTTTTCTGGTCCCATTTGATTTTTATTTGTTATTTAATGCTATTGATGCCTGTGCTACTCCTATATTCCCCTCCCCCATCCCGTGTTTTTATGTTACACTAACCTTCGCACCTCTCCTCCCCCAATATTTGCTTAATGCCGGCGCTAGTGATTCAAAACCAAATTTGTAAGTCGAATATATAGATCCAATTTTTTGCATTTTTCGATTTTTGTCCCATTTACAACGTTATTTTTTTATTTCTATGATATTTTCTATATAAAGATTTTTTGGTGCGCTGAATCAAGATCTGCTATAATTATTGGTGTTAAAATGTTGATATAATTTTTCAAACAACATAAAATATAATACACTTTCAAAGGTTTTTCTTGGCTCCTAGAACCACGAATTAGGAACGAACGTCGGGACACGTGTCCAATATTTTTGGATGTGGAATCAAAGCAAAAAAATTGGTTGAAATCGATGACCCATTGACTGTGTCCCTACCCTTGTTAGTGGCTTTTGCTCCAACACTCACCATATTAGAATCGACCGAGCCAACCTCATCATGGTGTCACCTGGATAACACTGATAGGCTGGACCCCATTCGAGAGCCTGAAAGAAGGGTAACGAGCCAACTCAAGTACTCTACAAGAGGAAGCCGTGGCGCAATTATTGTCTTTTTTTTTGGAATTCGGGACCCAACTCGAACTTGCTAGAGAGGCTAGAGAGTAACGAGCATGTTACTTCAGAGGCTTCCATCTTTAGCAGATATGGCATTTGTTTCCACTGCACGTAGTTCAAGAATGTTTACCAGAAAATATGCATACCTGAATATGAGCTAGGAGTTAATTAATAAACAGCGCCCAGCAGAGAACCCATAAGAACAGCCTTTAGCACCTTAGTTTGGAATTTCCGTATTATTTTAATGTTTATATTAGGTATTTCAGTAGCAATGTTAGTAAGGTCTTTACAGTAGAACTGAAGCATCAACATGGAACATTAACAAAACATCAACAAGCAACAATATATTAATTGCTCGATTTAATCTTTGATTTTATTTTAATCACACATTATTTTAATCATAAATTTTATAAATTTATTTTATTAAATTTTATAAGAAACCATCTTATACCGCAACAGTTAAAAATCCAAATAAAAAATAAATGAAGGAAAACTTAAGCGAAAATTTAAGATACCGTTAAAGAATAAAGGACACTTCATCGCAGTTGCTTCAAAAGTAATGACTTCCACCGTTGACCTAAAAATTGGTATTGAAAAGTCAATATTTTTAATTAGTGCTCTACTAATTAAACAAGAAAAAAAGCGGGTTCCTCTTTCCTCTTTTCCATAATGTCACTTGATTTTAATAAAGTTGTCGCCTAAAGGCCAAAATAAATTTGTGTCAATTTCACCCCTAATCCCAGTAATGGCAATCTGTTGAATTCATGTTTGCAATCACCGTCAAGGAGTAGGCACTTCTTATAGGCCACTTTAAGCACTTAATTACCAACCATTATTCCCCTCTTTCAACGGCCTCTATTATTCTGCCCTTTACGTTTAAGAGGAAATTGATACTCATCCACCTTAATTTCTAAACTCTTTGTTGCCAAATTTAAGTAAACTAAAGTGTACACTCGAGTGATTTACATCTAAATTTAGATAAGTGCTAATAGAGATGCGACTGGTGCCTCCTGTACATCTTGCCCTGAGAAAAAAAAAATATCGTTTTCAGGCCCATAATCCAGCTCAAAGACCGACTACTTGCTTTTTGTTCGACCAATGAGAAAGTAGGGTACAGTAATTCCATTAATTCCATTCCATACTTTACATATTTTAAACTATTTTGTAGTATACGTTCTTGACGAAATTTCTCGACAATTCTTTTATACTTTCGCATTGTAAAAATATTCTAAAAAAAAAAAAATCTATTTAAAACTCCATTAAAAATCAAAGTAGATCGGTACTTGTCATTACATAGATAAATTTTTGATGAAATTTCTTGAGATTTTTTTTTTTTTTTTTACTTTCGTAAGTATTCTATATGAAAAAAAATCCATACAGAATTCCTCAAAAAATAAAATTCCATCGACAATTATGCTTTACATACTTAAAACTTTTCGTTATTTAACTTCTTGACCAAATTTCTTGAGAATTGGTAATTTTTTCTTTAGTTTCGTCCTGTATATTTTTGTATTCTAAACGAACAGATAATATTAGTGTGAATCCTTTACTAATTTCGACATGCGTCACTAGAAAAACTTACCAGCCGTGGCAGATTGTTGTCTGTCTAGTACGTCCTCATAACTTTTAATATCAGTTCTTCATAAGACGCACAGATGTCCCTTCTCCATTTGAACATCTCATATAATAAATGAAAATTCTATTAAATTATTAATATTTTTTTGACATTTATGGTTTTAGTATATCTTTCAACACGTACATTGTTATAATTTAAATCTTAAAATGAATAATTTTGAATAAATACTGGCAAATACTGGTTGTGCTTTCGCCAAGACCTTCACTTCCAATTCTACTTGAAATGTTAATAGAACTTGCCACATTGTATTTCAGCAATTAAAAAAAAAAAAATTTATGGAGTTAATGTGTGTTGATTTTATATTTTTAAATTTCTGAATTACATTTTAACAAATAAATCTATGGAGTAATCTTTAAATAGTATGGTGATAACTTCGACGCAGTGTAGCACTAAATTATGTGATGACGTATTATTGGAATTTCCTAGGTTAATTAATTTACCAGAAGCAAATTTCAAAAATCTTATTAACCCAAATCTAGGATTCAGAAAAGTAAAAAGGCCGAGAAATAAAAATTATTCGCAATGGGGAACTGAAAAGTAAAACGCAAAGCACTTTTAAGGTCTCTTGAAAAGTAATTGAAAAGCTACACTGGCCCACAAAAAAAGCTAGATTTTTTTTTTTTAATTCTATAATGGGGTTAATTAGTGTCTAATGTCAAAACATTTCTTGTTATTGAATACAAATAATAATATACCTTCAATTACACCCGAAAATTCTCTAAAGGATTAGCAATAAGGGCCTGTTAAGCTTAGTTGAACTGTGATAATTCATAAGAACGTATCTCTCCACTTTTCTTCTTTTTTTCGTAGGCTTTTGCACTTTTATTGTTTTTGTTCTTTTTTTTATGGTTTAACATTTTCTAAGATCAAATCAAGGTCATTACTTCGGAAATAGTTGCAAAAAGTTTGGCTGCAGTCGAAGATGCTTGAAGCGAGCGTTACTCAGTATTGTGCTGTGTATTCCCAGAACAACTGTACGGAAGGCCATCCAAAGGTACAGGTAGACTGAGTTGTAGAATAGAATAAAATAGAAAAATAAACTTTATTCTTGGACTAGGTCCCTTAAGAATGAATAACTTGTATGTCCAAGTAAAAAAGAAAACAGAAACAAATGTCTGGCCAAAGACTACATTAATAACAACCAATTGAGTTGTACACAAGGAGGCCAGTTTCTGGGCGTCCTAGAGCAACTAGCCCTGCTGACGACAGTTTGGAGGTGATCCACACCTTCGAGAACCTCCATCAATGAGCTATTCAGACCACTCAAGCCCTGCGAACTGCCCTTAAAGTGGATGTTAGTGTGGAAACAGTTTGCAGAACTGCCAACTTTGCCAACATTCGATACGACAGTCACTGGACCGCTGTTAACACCAGCGCACCGGAGAGCCCGCTTCAATTTCGCCAAGGTACTCCGTAACTGGACCGATACAGAGTGGGCTAATGTAATAATGCTCTCAGATGAGTGCAGAATGAACCTGCTCAACTGCGGCAATCGTGCAAAGGTAATTCACATTTGAAGTAAGATCAGACCCTTATCGCTAATCCTTTAAGGGACTATTGGATGTAATAGAAGGTATATTGTTCTTTTAAACAATTTTTTACCTTAGAGCACTAATTAATCCCATTATGGAATTTCAAAAACAGAACGATCTAGGTAGGCCAGTATATATCTAACACATTCGTCAGGTATTCGTAATGGCGACGATATGTACTGCTATAACGAAATAAATTATTGATGAAACCTTGAAACTGTTAATTGACTAATTTGTTGAATTCCTGTTAATTATAAGAAGTCCAGGATCTTATTCTTCCGTTTGGTATATTCTCATTTTATTCTAATAATTTTTTTATTTAAATAGTAATTAAATTTTTATCAGTCGTATAATTATTATTTTGTAAATTTAATAAAAAAAAACAAAGCTATTTAATTTGTTTGTTTTACATTAAGGAGAGAAAGCATATTTTCGGCACGTATTTATTAAATGCTAATATTTGGTGAGAGTTCTTCACTTGGAGCGGCTTAATATTGCGCCATTCTTCTCAGGTAACTGGAGAAGAATGATGTGTACTTTTCACTTAATTCTTTACTCGTCGTTATAATTTAAATGAAGTACAAGGGACTTAATTATCTTCAATTACTTCAAGACTTTATGAACGTTGAGCTTAGTTGATAGCGATCTCATTCATTTTTGATTAATTAAATTGGTAGCTACAAGAAGAGTAAAATTTAATAGCTGATAAAATAGCTTTATCTTGAGTAAAATTAAAAATATATTTTTTAATAAAATATATAAGTTTCTTACGAATATTAATATATATATATATATATATCAATGGTCAATTTGCAAGTATTTGATTTTACCTTTGCAAGTAACAATAATTTCATATTTTATTTTTACATCACATCAGCAGCTTTCTTATTATTCCTTATTATCGATATATATTAATATTTTGTCATTTTTTTAAAGCAAAAGGAATATATTACAACTGATCCTTTCGCTATCACACTTGGACCGTTATCTATATTTTCTACTCATTTTAATTCCTCCCCTCTACTATAGGTCTTATTTTTGCCATCCTTATGATTTTACTTTGTTTTCATATTTAAACTGTATTTTTAAATTTTTATTTTATTTTTAGTAGGTAGATATATTGGTTTATTATATTAGACAATGAATCTTTGTAATCGACCAAGAAAAAAAAAATTAACCTTCCCCCCTCAAAATTCGAGGTTTTACGTTTCAAGATACGTAGGAACCAAATATCGAATAAAGAAAAATCCGTTTGTGTGTGGCAAAATGGCTGATTTAGGTGGACAAAAATCAATCTCACAAATGTTCTCCATTGAATTGTAGTTGTTTACTAAGATAGTTGGATAATCCCAAAACGGTGTGGCAAGTGGTGATAAGTAATTTATGAGCACTGTGTGACCTTTGAAGTTATGAATGAACATGCACTTATCTTAATCTGGCACTTCGCTATTTTTTTCATTCCCGATACATCAGTTGCACTTTTGTTCTTATTGAAGAAGTAACGCAAATTTAGCAATGTGGATGAAAGAAAGATTATTTAAATATTACAAACCTTGTTCAAATTATATAACCCATAAAAAAACGTCGAAAAATAATGTTGCGTAAGACCTAAATATAAAGACCCCGTGTACCTAAATTGAGAATCGCGGTGTGGTCTTCCAGGACGTAAAATGGCCGTCCAGAAGTTCGGTCCATGGGTCCTCGGATATAATCCGTGGATCTTGACAGGTTTGTCACTGTCCTTGAACCCGAGTGAATCGGTGGGAAGGACACTGCCGAATTGGCCCCAAAGGAACCGCTTGGAAGCAATGGATAGCCTGCCGCTGCACCATGGAAACCGTGGTTCGTAGCAACTTGAGGTTGTTATAGCCTCCAGGCTGTCTGTTCTCCCGCAAACAATACATGTCCGTATGAATACTACATCGCGCGGCCAAAGATCTCCAGGGTCTATAGTGCCAACCGAAAAAAAAAAAATATTTATTTTATTTAGTTTATTTTATTTGGATATTAGAGTATTATTCATTCATATTTTATTGGGTATATTTTATTTATATATTAGTATATTATTTATACATATTTTATTTAGTATTTAGTTTTTTATATATATCTTCTAACTTATAAACATAAGGTATAAAAACGTTCTTACATTGAACTAAGCATTACAAAGGGAACCCCTTGAGTAGATGGAGTCCAGTCAAATTATTAGTTTATTAAGAAGTAATTGTAAAATAATTTTTGCCAATCTTTTCTTATGTAAATATGCCTGAAAAAAAAGATGGTGAAATCCCAGGTATCTGCCTTACAAACCTTACATATAGACCTTATATGGCGGATATAAATTATTGATGAAACCTTGAAACTGTTAATTGACTAATTTGTTGAATTCCTGTTAATTATAAGAAGTCCAGGATCTTATTCTTCCGTTTGGTATATTCTCATTTTATTCTAATAATTTTTTTATTTAAATAGTAATTAAATTTTTATCAGTCGTATAATTATTATTTTGTAAATTTAATAAAAAAAAACAAAGCTATTTAATTTGTTTGCGCCATATCAAATTCGCAATGGCCGCCATATATATTTTAGGTTTATAGTCAATATTATTATTGACTATAGAAAATATTTTTCCACAATTATGAAAGGAAAATTAATTGCATGAGTTCACTTAAAATGAACGTGACCATTCATGTCCTCCGCACTGAACCTGTTAGCCATTGAAACATTTTCTCAGTTATTATAGCTTTATAAGCTTTTTTTAGTTTTTTTTTATAAGTTTTTTTCCATAGTGCATTTTTCCTCGATATTGATTTGTGAGGTTCAAATAACTTTTACAATTACTTTAACATGTTACGTCATCTTGTGGACCCATTCTTGAGATAGAAATTCCTTGATGAGCTTTGCTTAGAAATTTAACTACCTTAGGGATCAATCCTTAAAGTGATACCATTTGTTTATGAGGCTGCAATTAGTCGCTGATACGCTCCATATTTGTTTCTAAGACATGCCTCCATTTATAACAAGTGAAATTGATGATGCGATTACGGTTTGGAGAATATCACGGTATTAATTGGGCGGCATCAAAATGTTATGCTCGGCGCTATCGACAAAGGTAGAAGAAGCCATCTCATAAAACAATTCTAAGGATAGTCAGAAATGCTAGGATAAGTAGTTTTACATGCGGGCGACGGTGCAGGATATCTCGTAGTAAATACAACAGACAATGATTTCTAACCAACTGAGATTACCTCAAAGCACAGCACACTGGACATTACAACGTCTGCGCAGCCATTCATATCATATTAGAATCAGCATCTGAATTGAAGAAAAATGCACAACGGAAAAGAAGTTAGAAACTTTTGGAAGCCATAATAACTGAACTGTGAGAAAATGTTTCTATTATTCAATTAATTTAATTTTGAATCGATAGAATCAATTTCCCTTTCATAATTGTTGAAAACATTTCAGAATTACAATACTTTTTCATTTTTCAAAAAATATTTCGACTACAGGCTTGGCAAAAGAAAGACAATAAATAAAAATTAGGTATCATATCTCCAAGATTCCAGTTTATGAAGTGCCTGAAAAATAATAATGAATAATTTTGAATGGATTTTTCCTTTCATTATAAATGGGAGTATTAAAAAAAAAAAAAACTGTTATCTTTAAAATCCAAGTTTTTGCCGCACATCAGCCGCACGTGTCGCGTCAAAGTTAAAAATCTAAAGCGGTTAGTGAAATTATAGAAGTGTAATTACAAATTTCCATCTGGCATTTTTTTTATTAGATCATCAGTTTGGCCGTGAGTATTTAGTATTTAAGTCGATTTATATTGTACCCGCTAGGTAAATAAACAATACATTGCAATAACTATTCTATAGATTTTAAGAACTATTTTTTTCCTTATAAAATGTAATTAATGAATAGGTACTTGTTATATACTTACTTAGATAGACTTTAAACCTAAAAATTAAACCTTATTAAACCTTCTGGTTCTTGTAGAGTTTTCATTATCGTTTTTTTCAGACATTTTTACACCAGAATTCATTGAAAGAAATTATATTACAATTACTTCTAGTCTCAGCGGACTTTTAAGTTATCTTGACTGGGCTCGTTGGTGTGACACGAGCGAGCGGAGGAGGTTTGGGAGGCGGCTTATTAAACAGAAGTTACCTGCTGCTAATCTCTTGTTTAATGCCAGCAGTCCGCCGCAGCCCGGGGCACGCTACCCTGTCTGTTTCCAAATGCGGATCTACATTGTCCACACTGGTTACACAATCACTAAACAACTAGGGATATTTTTACAACGCTGTCATTGTTTGGGTACAGGAAATTTGTATAAACCGTTAACTTTTTGTTTGTTAATTACTACTGTAAATAGGTGCAAATTAGAATCTGACAAAATGAGATCTCAATCGGTTTCGCAAATTCAGATAGCAAGCACGACAGGATCTTTCCCACCATGATGGGAGAATTCAGACCACTATGCTACGTGACAAAGTGGTGTACAATATTTTTTTTAGGAAGAAGCAAAGTTGATATCCGTTTTTTAATGGATTTTCTTATCAAGAAAAAACATTAATAAGAATTTTCATATCAATCGAAAAATACATTTTTTTTACTCAAAATTGTCGCCAATTTCCTCAGAAATTTCGATAACTTCAACAGCACTCTACTTTTTCTCCCTTATAATGGCATAAATTCTAAAAGTTATTGGTGTGAGCTAGAGATCAGAAATGCAGTTTTCCAACGATTGTAGTAATATTAGTTTAGATGAAATCCTGAGAAGTTCTGAATGCTTAAGTAAACGCCGGACATCGGTGGGAAAAAAAAAGCCTCCAAGATAACTCACATTTTGAGATTTATATGAAAATTGTCATTTAAAGATTCTATAGGATGTTAAAAACGAATCTGACTATTTTTTTTTGTTCTCTAAAATAATTTTATTGTTGCCTATTTTATTGGAAGCGGCCTTTGGTTTATGTAAATGTTTGTACATTCGAACTCATTTAATACAATTGGCAATATTATTTTTTTATCTTTCACAAATAAATAAAACAAATCGATTGTTATTTAAGAACGTTGAAATCTATGCGGAGCATAGGAAGAAAACAATAATATAAAAAATTGTTGAAGTTATATTAAATATTTTTTTCTCGATTCTAGGGAGCAATGGCAAGAACCCCCCGGCACGTTCCTAAGAAAACAGTTTCATTGAAATCGGTTATTCCACGTCCCTAGCCTCCTCTTGCCAGTTAAAAGTTCTTATTTATATGTAGCTCTTCTTTCATAATTTATCTCTTATGTAAGTTGTTATTTTTGAGAGTGGTATAAGTCTATTTTTTAATATTTAAAAGTTTGCGTTTGATTCATTTTAAAAATATTTGTAAACGTTAATCAACTCGAGATTTTTTAACACAATAGACATGTTACATTTTATTATGTAATAGTACCTAATTATTTATATCTTTAAAGAATTTTAAAATGAACTTATACCACTTTCAATAATAACATATAAAAAATAAAAACAAGAGGAAATTTAATTCCATATTTTTATGAAAATTAGCTTAACTGATATGGACTTTTTAAAGTAAAAAGTAAAACTAAAATACACACATGTAAGAACACGATAATCAAGTTTTTTTAAATTTTATTTATGATGATATTTTTAAGGCATTGGCCAATATTTGCTACAGAACAATGGACACTGAAGTCCCCATAACACAGGCCAACAAAAAAATTTTTTTTGAAAACTTTTTAACTTTAATAGTTGATCTTTATAGGTTTTTATGTGCTGAATCTAAATCTGGCCTTAGTTTTTTTGTATCACCCATAGTTTTCCGTATGTTTCAGGCTCATCAAACATCCTAACTTTTTAAACTTCTGTAACATGCTAGCTACAATAGAATCATACTCTGGGTTTTTTTTCATTTCCCAAGAACTTTGTAACGACTTGCTTGAATGATACCCATGCTTCTTTCTCATTTAAGGCTATTGTGGATTCAAAGTTAACATCAAACATCATATTTCTAATGTCAGGTCCGACAAAGACGCCTTCTTTTAGTTTAGCTTATGAAAGGCATGGAAACTTTTGGCAGAGATACTTGAAACATGGTCCATCTTTAGGCAAAGCCTTTAGAAATTGCTTCATGAGGCCAAACTTAAGGCCTAATTGTTTCATGAGGCCTAAGACTGAAAGCTGTTCAATTCTTTAAAAATCGCTTAATTTAATAAATTTAACTATAAAATGTGAATAAATTGTGGGTGATACAGCTTTTTTAATATCATATTTGGATTCAGCACCCTAAAAACTATAGGAATAAGGTATTTTCAGTATAAAAGTTTTTTCATCGTTGGCCTGTGAAGCTGTTCAATTCTTTAAAAATCGCTTAATTTAATCAATTTAACTATAAAATGTGAAGAAATTGTGGGTGATACAGCTTTTTTTAATATCATATTTGGGTTCAGCACCCTAAGAACTATAGGAATAAGGTATTTTCAGTACAAAAGTTTTTTTCATCGTTGGCCTATGTAATCAATAGTAATTTCATTTAAAACTCTGCTTTAATTATGATTATTAGGAATGGACTTTTTCTGCATTAAAAAAAAAATCCTATAACATTTCAAACTTTATCTACAAATCGTCCTTCATAAATTGAATGATTATAAATTATATAATTTAGCACAAAAAGTAAAAAAGATATATATCTTATTTAAATTACCATTATTATTTTGATTTTTTTTCAAAAGTTGTACCACTTTTAAAAACGGAACATATATGTTTTAATTTGTCAGCTAAATTTGAAAACAGAACTTATAAATTTATTTATTATAAATTTAAAAATGGTGTGATTCCTACCTGCCGTATGCGGAAAGTATTCGATGGGAATGCATTTATTCTAATCATATTTGCGGGTGAATGAAATGAAGGGCCGTGACTACTCCATGTCAGTCGGACTGAATAATTTTCACATTTTTTATCTGATGTATCGGCTCTGTCTTTTGTTGCATAGAAAGAATCATTCATTCATATTCAACTCAATGGATGGGTTGTTTTTACATATTTCGATTGTGATGTTCAGTTGTCAAGATGAAATATACCACTTCATGAATTCGATGCAAATGAAAATTGAAAAAAAAAATTAAATTATTCGATACTTGAAGTGAATATCAATATTTCAAAAGTTGCCTCTGATATGTGGTACTAAATTTAATTTATTACTTTCTTTATTTAATTTTTAAACTTCCAATATTATTTTCAATTTTATTACCTATTTGGGAAAACCGTTTTGGCGAAACCCAATTCCCGTCTTCAGAACTTTCATTCTATAATTAAATCCTATTTTTTAATATTTTATTATATTTTAAACAAAAATATCTTCCACTTTCTTAAAATACTCATTGCAATGATTCTTGTTTTTGTTTTTAATTTAATGTTCTCGATTCAGTCCTCATATCAATACAATTAACCTATTAATTTATAAAAATGTAGCTTAAATTAAAACAATAAAATAAATATATGATGGGCAGGGTAGAACATAAAATGAAATATTATTAGTATTGCCCTCATAGGCTGGGCAGGGTGGAAAATAAAACAAAATATTATTACTATTAATAATACCATCAATGTTAAGCAAGCCTCGAGCCTGATAATACTAATTTAAGATAGTATAGATCTGTACATTTTTTTAATTTTATTTTTTTTACATTTTTAATAGTTTATTGGTTTTAATATTTTAATAGTTTAAATATATATAAGGTATTCTTTTAAAGATCATTTCTAAACTTCAGCTGTGGGACAAACCCATTTATTTTCACGAACATAAGTTTCATCCCGAAATTAACTAGTTAAATCTTTTTCAAATCATTGTTTTCCCTTTATTTGAAGTATTAAAAGCCTTTTAAAGTCTTCGAGCAAAGAAAAATAAATATTGCCACTCAGAGTAATTAATGAACTCTGATTGAATGAGTTACCTTCTTTCTATCTCTCTTTTTCTTTGCTACACTTTCATTTAATTTTAACATTTTTATCATAAAATTATCCACTATTTTTTATAAAGGAAAGATATAAGTTCGAAGAAGACGTTTAAAACATGAAAATAAACTTGTTTTTTTTTAATTCTGAATATTTACTCCATGGAATAATTTAGTACTTAAGCCACATTTTACGTTCTTACGAAATCGGAAAGAAAAAAGTTTTAAAAAAATCTAATAACTTGATAAGCTACATTTAAATCTTTTCTATAAAAATCGAATGAGGTTTTTAAAAATCGGATATTCTATTTTATTTGTTTCATTATAGTCCGCTATATAAAAAATAAAACTGTTCTCGTTTATTTTTTTTATTATTGAAATGTAAGTTTCATTGATATGAATTTAAATCAAACATAGTTGCCAGCGTAAAGAAAACTTCCAATAGCATAGCTATTAAATTTATTTAAAGTTATGTTAATTAAGGATCTTGATGAAAGCAATTTACTTGTAAATTGTTTATTATTTATCTTAATTTTAAATAATAGATAGTTTAAATATACACATTTTTCATTCATTACTATTTGTTATTAGATGTAAAATGTTTTTAGTACAGAATATTTTTTCAATATCATTTTAAATTTTGGGAGTACTTTTATACCAACCCAGAATATTATTTTAGGCTAGCTGGCCCAGCAATACCTTCGCTATTGCTAGATTATATACAGATTAAATTAATTCAATTGAAAGTTTGATAACAATTATTGTATGTGTAAATATGGAATTAAAAAATCATATTAATTGAAGTTCAAAATAGAATACGTTCATCCGTTCAAAAGACAATAATGACACTGTAAGACTAATGCCCAAAAATACTTGTTTTTTTCTGAGGGACTCGATAAAGCGAAGAACTGTTGAAAACTGTACGTCGAAAATTAAACCCGATTACAATATTTTCCTTATGTTATACGCTTATGTTCTGCAGTTCCTACGAATTGGAAATAGTTTTCCAATCTTTAGTTCCTTGCCAATAGGAAAATAAATACGTGGCTACAATGATCAATGCTCTGTATCTTTGCTAATAATGGTCCAGATTTCAATGATTTTTGTTCTGTTTTGTACGGAATTCAATTATCTTACAAATGAGAATTCGAATAATCAACGAAAAATATATAATTTTTGGCTTTTGCGCAGTCGCAATATCGATATCGATAAATTCTATTATTGCAAAATCATTTAGGAACCATTAAGATGATATAGTTAAAATTTGGTAAAGATTGGTTCAGTAGTTTTCGCGGTTGGACCTTACAAACGAAAAACGGGCTCTCCTTTTTATATTATAGTAAGATTATGATATGCTTTATATTTAGTTGGATCATCTGAAATGCCAGGTCCTTGGGTATGAGACAAATGAAATAAAAATAAGTTTTGACAATATTATTTTAGTTCAAAATAATTTCCGTTAGCAATATATTTCTCCCAACGCTCTACACCGTTTTTATTTCTTGTTCTAAGAAACGTTTTAGCTTTGGAAAAATAAATTCGAGAAATGATATTTTTCCTCGTTTTCATTTTTGAATTCATATATTTTTTTTTTAATTCGTCAATAGCTCTGAAAAAAAATATAGTCATGCAGAGACAAGCCAGATGCATATGGTGGGTGGAAAGATAATTAATAATACATTCATTTATAATACATTAATTAATGATTTATTATATAGGTATACATATGTGTATATGAATCATGAATACTTAATCAGTTCATACATCAATAAAGATAAATTATTGTAAATTTTCTGTGTGCCTTTTCTTATTTTTTTTCTATTAAGTATGCAGAGAAAAAATATTCTGTCCCCTGTTACTTTGTTACTGTGTTTATTTTTGTTCTATTTTATTCTATCTACATATTTTCTATTATTAATATTATATTATCATTTTTTCTCTCATAAATTTCTCCAATATATCCCTATTCTTCCATCTCTACAGCTGTATCAAAAAAAGAATATGGAATACACATATAACTCTTATTAGTATTATAACAATCCTTAACTACTTACGTTTGATCTTTTGAATGTCAAAGCTCCGTTTTCCGTGAATTTGCCCTACCACCAATGGTGAAAAATTCCTCAGTGACTCATTACCTTTCCCCATTTAGTAACATATTGAATGTGATAAAATGTGTTGATGTTTTTGTTTTGTTTTTCGTGAAAAGATTTCAGTATTGCGAAATTTCAGAAATTAGTTTAAAGGTAAATTTTAATTTAGCCTTTTAAATAATTCGATTAAATAACTAAAAATAAAGCCGCATAACTGTGATCTCAATAAAAACAATTTTAAAACAAAAATTTTGCGATCTATAAGTTTATTATAATAATTTTTTTAATATATTTATTTGTTTTTTTCTTTTTTAGTTGTATTGCAATAAAACATCAAGATAATGATTTATTAGCCTATGAGATATTTTTGATTTAATCAGCACATTACTCGACTGAGTGAAACTTCTTTCAAGGAAGTAGCCTCAATAAATTGCGGGAATTCCTTTACTGCCGAAGGAAATTGACATTTGGAAGGAGGGAATAGTTGGTGGGGGATGTTCCGAGAAGGCAGAAGAAAGAGACTTAGAGGGGTAAAGAAAATAAAAGAAGGTTTAAATTCTAAGGCCTGTGTAGCTGCGGGATGTTTAGGGGCGTTTCTGGCTTCGGGCCAGCTCGTTCACCTCGCGCTTCGTCCCTCCCTCCACCTCTTCCTTATCCACGCCCTAACCAATATATAGAAGCTATATATATATATATATATATATATATATATATATATATATATATATATATATATATATATATATATATATATATTTGCTATATCGAGCCAATCTGAATTAAATCTTATAGTTAATGCATATTGGCTGGATATAGTTTGAATGATTTACAATTTCATGCCACATTTAAGCTTGGATCACTGTTTTTATGTAACGTTTATATTAGAGATTCGATAGTGGCCAGACATTAAGAAGTTAAAACAGTAAATATTAAATTCTGAATAAAAAAATGTTACTTTATAATGATTGATTCCGAAAAAGAAATGCGTTTATCATAAGTGCTACAAAATACAATTTGCTACAAAGACATCCGGAAAGAGCGCGAATTTGCAGCCTACCCACTATCTGGACCGGCTCTAGGGGGGCAAAGGGGACACTTGTCCCGGGCGGAGGAATAAGGGGCGGCATTTCGAGTGAAATTATATTTATATTTTTTTGATACTTGTTTATGAACAATTTTAATTAATACAAACTAACAAAGGCCAAACTTAAAGACGCACCGCTTTGTGTTTGGAATCTTCTAACTGTATCCTCTCAATTCTGACAAAATTGGTGTCCTAATTAATAAATGGAAGTAGACTTGAAGGCCAAAGCAGCCGAATCTTAACAAGGGAGAATTTCTTTTAGAAATTGAAAGTTTCATACACCTGCGCTGGCAATACATCTGCGCTGGTCCATACACACATGCGCTGGTTTCATACGTCTGCGCTGGCAATTGAGAGAAAATCTAGACCAGGAGCTGAGGCCAAGAAATTTTTGATCGTGTATGCCGAAAGTACTCTCATTATAGACTGAATATATGAACGTCCGCCACCCTAGATCTGTTGCTATCAAATTTCATAGGTCAACGAATTCGTCATTTTCGTAACTTTTTTCAGATCTTCCTTAGTAACTCGCATTCAGTGCATTTTAGGTAAAACTAATTCAATTGTAATTCAAAACAACCAATTTGAAATTTCCTACAAGTTTTATCTGTAATATTTTTTAAAATTCGGAATAGCTGCTGAGATAAGGGACCATAAACATCTGCAAAGTGCCAATACAAAATATTTATAATTGCTCTCAACCCACGCCAAGAAATAACAATTTTAGAGAAAATGGACTTTTTTCAGAACAACTCAGTAAGTCACTTACAGTGAATTTTAGGTAATTATAACCAATTTTAAAGAACTTTAAATTATCTGCAAGTTTTATATGTAATATATTTTAAAATTCGGAACAGCTACTGAGATACGGATATTTTTCAGTACTCTTAGTGCAAAATGCATGAAAACTAGTCTTGTAGAGGATAATATTTCCTACGAGATTCATACCAAATTTATAATTACTCTCAACATAAAATCTGAAAAAGTGACGATTTCATAGACCTTTAAAACTTGATGGCAACCGATCTAGGGCGGCAATGTTCATATTTCCAGTCTATGATGAGAGTACTTTTGGCCTACACGATAAAAAAAGTTCTTTTTCAGAAACTTTTTTGGCCTCAGCTTTCGGTCTACTTGGAAGATACCAATGCATCACCCACAATAAGTGTAATTTATAAAAATAAACTGGAAGAGGTGAGCCGACCTTACTACAGCCTCAAGAATATTCCTTACCGTCCCAGTTTCTGTTTCTTCTGGAGAAAGGAGTTTGAGCAAGCTGAAACTGATCAACAGCTATTTGAGGAACACGATTGCTCAAAAAAGATCAACACATCTAAGCATAAACGATCTGCTCCCACAAACTATGAAATCATAAACATTTTTACAGCAAAAAACATATATAAGTGAAATTTTAATATTATTATTTGTACATGTTCATCATTTTAATATTATATTTTTTTGTATTTTTTTTTTAGACCTTAATTCAGTGAATGAAATGTGTTAATGCTATGATATCATATTTATTTCTAAATATATAACCTAAAATACAATTATAAAACAATTGAATTTTTTATTGGAGAGAGGGGATGAAAGAAGGGGCGACAAAATTAAGGTTGCCCCTCCTGAAAAAAATCTTAGATCCGGCCCTGCCCACTATTAACACTGAAAAATAGAGGTTTGGAGAATGTCATCGTATTTATTTAAGGCAACATCCAATAAAATTTATTGAATAAATGTGAACGAAAATAGAAACTTTTGAGTGGATATTTTTGAAAATATCGGATATATTGCAGAAAAAAGCGATGCAATGTTTACTGTAGATCGCTTATACATTTTTTTTTTGTCCCGCAATGGGGGGTTTGATAAAACTTCTTCGTATTAAGAAGTCAGCATCCATACTCGATACTAAAATTGGTAAGGCCATTATCGAAGCTCCTATCATTAGCCGATCACTACTCGTAGTTCAAAGCGTTACTCCAAGATAAACACAACAATGTAAAACACAGGGAGATGTTCTTCGTTTCGCTAGTATCGACTCTCTCATCGCTTATCGCAGTTCCAATATAAATCCATCCCGATACAATGAAACTTCTCTCAGAATTTCGTGAAGATCCTAATCAATATAAGAATTTAATGCTTTTGAACCCTTTACCTCACGCCTTGAACATAAAATGCGTTTGTGAAAATATAACAACTGCTGAGTCGATAAAGTTGGTTTATTGGATGTTTTATTGTTGGAAGTGGGAGTGGCGAACAGACATCGATGTTTAAATTTTTATTTTGTCCTCGCTAGTTGGGAGGTTTTTCTCGTTTCAGGAAAATAATGTTTACTAGATATTTCCAAAGGTTAGGGAAGAGTATAGTGGGTGCGATACAATTTTAGATTTACGTGAGGAATATTTATTAATATGTTTAAGGGAGACTGAGGTAAAATGGCCATTAGGGGTAAAGTGGATATTGACTTGTACTCTCTAGAAACTACTTCAATCTGGTGGCGTGGCACCAAACTAACTCGTAGATAATAAACCTTTAGTGTTCTGTCAATGTGTCGGAGATTTGTTGGAGAAGGTACATAAGGACGTTAAATCCCAAAGAAACCAAAGAAGTACAAAATTCGCAGTTCGCTACTCTTTTGTATTTTTTTTTTTTGTTTACCAACAATCTTTTTTTACAAAATGAACTGTTAACCGCCAATGACAATGGTCTCTCTCAGTTTTGCCATTCCAGGACATCACAATTAAATAAATCAGAAATTTTATTTGAAATTATTGATTTAAAGAAATAGAACAATACATAAAACAAGCACTCTTACAGGTCAATGCGATTAAGGAGAGTAGAATCGGTGAAGATAAAAATTCTTCATCTATTGTTTGGGTTTGATAAAGTTCAGGATGAAAAATGAATGTGTGGGAAAGGTGATTAGCCAGTTCCAGATGTTCGATGTCTTAGCACCATCCGGAAAATAAAATAAAATGGTTTTCTTAACCGAATTGAAGAAATACCTTTAACATTTTAATATAAAGCTGCTTGGAGATGCGACAACCTGACACCCTAATTTCATATGGATTGTTTTCCATACTATATACATTACTTGAGATTTTTTTATTTTATTTTTCCTTCTCTTCATTTAGTATGCATTGAAAAGCGAATTGGATCGCATACTTTGAAGTTGTAAACCATTATTATGTAACATACGATTGTGTTTATTTTATTTTCCTCAAATGTCTCTTTTGAATGTTGTGTAAGAGCTTTTAATATAACCTCTTGGCGTAAATTGTAACATATAAAATGTAGATATAAATGTATTGTTAATTCTTTCTGTGATAACCTTATGCTTATGGTTTGCAATGATTATCTTATTAATACTAAAACTATTAAAGAATAGAAAGCCCTTACAATGTAAATACGTATATGTAATATGCGTAACAAAAGAAGAGACGAAGGGGGTTTAGAAAAAAAAAATCCTTGATTATTGATTATCACTTCTGAATGATTATTGATTGTGACTTTTCAGGCTTGGTAATTTTTATTAAATTATACCTAGTAATAAATGGATCTTAGTAGATCAATATATCTGGATGGACAGAATGAAAGAAAGGAAACGACAGTGGGTGTCAACCCCAAACAGAGCTAAGGGAAAGTATTTTCCCACCATCATGTCACGTTTAGCAGCAAAATGGCTCCTTTCGTACCATCGTAGTGTCTTACAGCTACTCAGTGGTTATAGAGCTTCAGGAGCATGATTGTGACATCGACCTCTTATGTCCCAACAGCTATGTATCGAAGATCGCGACCGTGTCCTTGCCTGCACAACCTATGAGGCACTGATTGTGAGAGCCAAGCGGTTCAGGATTACTGGACTGTAGTGATTTCCCACAGTTAGTAACAGCAGCATACAACTATTCATACTACAAAGATTATTTGTATGTTTGCAAATTTGAAAGGGGACCACCCCACTTAAATCTTGGGCAAAAAGAACCAGTTCCTGGAAGGCCGTCCGGCTATGAAGGTAATGTTGGGGATCACGGAGATGGAAAATGACAAGATAACAAAAATAACTTGGTGAACAACGGATAATCGTGAACAGAAGTAAAAATGAGTTTTTTAGCAGATACGGTTTAATTTTTATTATGCCAAACTCGTGTTGCCGACAAGGAAGATAGGTAGTTAATAAATAAATAAATACTAATGATCTTTACGCACAAAATAATACATGAAATTGTTGGAATAAAATTTATTTTTTTTATACAAAGTTCTTGCTTCATAAATATTCAGAAATCAAATCCCAGAAGAATGCATCTGCGGATTTGATATTAGTATTCAGAATGGCAGCCGTGAAAGGAAGAGCTGGCTACATCTGATGCAATCAATCATGCAATGTAAACATCTTTTTTATATAGAACTTGAATTCCTGAATAATATTAGCTTTACGTCTGAGATTCACTTGGCATGTATTTCCTACTTACGTCTTGAACACTAATATAACCCAGATTTCAGAGACAACTTTTCATATCTGTTATATGATTTTAACTGATTACCTTCACTACTAATGGTGAAAAAAATAATTTAATTAAAAAAATTATCGACTACGGGCATAAGCTTATCCGCTCTAAGGAACGGAATTTACTTGCATACCAACTTATGACATTGGGGGATTGTTAGTGAAGCTAATGTATACGATTATTGAAATTAGATTATTGATGTAACGGCCGGGTGCCTTCCATGCCCGAACGAAGCTTAAGACTCTTCTGACAACACCATTATTTACAATTTATATGTTTACACTCGCAGATTCAGAGAATTACTAGAAGAAGAAAGTATCTATTTTGGAGATGAGCCTGAGGAAGAAAGAGTCGAAGAGATGTGGGAAGAGGACGACAATATACTTTACGTTACATCTCTACACGTGGACAGGCTGCACACATTACCCTTCTTGTGGCTAAGCCGTAGTTGGGTAAAATAACACGATGTACAAAAAAGTTTACTTTATATCCACATTCTGTTACGGTTCAACCAATACACTGATTACGATAAATTAACATAGTTACTTTTCACTCATTTCCGTTTTCTACCCTACATCTTCCACTTCCCATGGGCATTCCAAGCATTCCCATTCAAACAAAGTGCAACTGAATTAAATCAGCGTTTCTCATCACAAGTAAATGCTATATACTTTTATCACTGACCAATATACCATGCAAATTATTAACATGGGGCAACAAGTCTTTACTTAATGAGAAATGATAGCTATCTACTAACTACAATTAAGAGAATACAATAGAGCACTGTGCATGTTCATGTTACAAGATAGAATAAAGTTCTAATGCCGCTGACCGGCTCAACACGTGGACTAGTGACCCCGCGTTAGAGAGCGGGTGAAGGAGGCCCGGAGGTCTGGCGGGTATTGACAGGCCTCGCTGAACCCGTGCCAACTCGGCTCCCTAATCCCTACTTTATCTTCCCTTAATATGCTCCCTCCCTTATACTTAGTCTCTCATCCCTTCTTGCTCCATTCTGCAGCCCATCTTCCTATAGAAAGTGTAGCACATTCGATATTAACATTCATAAGTATGCTAAAATAAAGTAATATGAGGGCTCAAGTTTCATATTCCGTCAATAAGTACGATCGTAAATATCGGGTATTATTTTACAAGAAGGAGAACCGAAATGCATTTTTCAAGGTTCTAAATCAAAATAGCATTTTCCACAGAAGGATACATACGCAGCCCATCATACTATTGAACTCCAGTTATTCTTAATTAACATTCTACAATTTTTTAATAATTATTAAATGAAAAAGTCTTTCACGGCACAGTATAAATAAAGAAAAATTGTTAGAAAAAATAATTTAGGTATACTTTAATGAGAAATACTTTTTTTTCTGTTTTACATTGATTGGGATCCACGATTCATTACTATGGAAATTAGAAGAATAGAATTTACTTTCTGAAATATTAGAGGAATTATAATTATCGGACGAAAATAAGTTTTAGATCTTACTAATTTGACATGTTTTAGGATCACCGGAATCCCAAAAAATAATTATAAAACATAGTCGTTCTTTAGACATTTTGCCGCTTAACGAATCCTACCAATAGTTGAGTTTCTAAGTACATATAAGTTTTGCTTTATAAAAGTATTAGAGTGACGACTTCAGACTAATTTTAACTTCTTACTATCTGCTAATTTCTAACTTACGATTGATTAACTCTATTTATTATATTTTATGTATTCATTTTTTTTAAATAACTGAAATAATTATGCTTTAAAACATAAATTGTTAAATAACAGAGAAATGTGGTTAAAACAACAGACTAGAACTTGAAGCTCTTTACATATAGAACCTAAATGTACGTTGAGTATTATAGAGAAGTGTTAACCAAAGGGATGTTAAAATAGGAATGTCTATAGTCCGACATATCCAGTAGCCCGGTACTGTGAGGATGAAATTCGTACAGTCTCAGGCGCTAATTGTCTGTTACACGTGAATTCTCCATAGTCAAAAATATTTGTTGTTTACTCTGTTGGTTTTTGGAGTGTTTAAAGTTTATATTTTAAGCAATTAGGATGAGTTCATAATCACAAATCGTGATAATGAAGATTAAAAAAGTATAAATCAAAAAATAACAAAAGACCAACATTTATACTGATAAATGTTGGCCTTTTGTAATTGTGTGATTTCTACTTTTTTTTCTCGTTCTGTTTTTCTTAAGGATTTCTTCAATGTAAAGATCTCCTCAACCAAACTCCTATCTGAGCCTCTGCTGGTTCATCACGACCTCCATTGAAAGTAAAACGACCAGCCATACTCTCCACCACTCCATTCTTACATCTGACAGAGAGTCTTCCTCTCCTTCTTCTATCCTCAGCCTCCCAATACATTATCAACTTTGGTATCCTGTTATCATCCAGCCATCTCATGTGCCCATACCATCTAAGTCTTCTTTCTTTTATCACATCTAGAACATTCTCTCTCATTTCCATTTTCCCTCTTATAACGATGATTCTGACCCTTTCGATCCTTGATATCCCTGCTGTTTTCCTGCAAAAATACATTTCTACTGCTAGGAATTTTTTTTGCTTGGGTCATGTGAGGGTCCATGTCTCCAATCCATACAGATTACACTTTCTACCAATTTTTTTTAAATTTTTTTGTCTTTATTGAAATATTCCTACTCCACTCTGCTCTTCTACTTTTTAAAGTTTTAAATCTATGTATACATTTAAAGTTTTAAAATATGTACACATATTATGTATGTAATATTATACATATTACTGCCTATAATGGACCGTTTTTATTTAACCTCTAGTAATCCGACACACGGTCTCATATGCGTCGGATTTTCGAGATTCAATTGTACTAAAGACAAAGTAAAAATGGCGTTAGTAGAAGTTCTTAAATACTGAACCATGTTTTATTTCTGCTGATCGATACAGTGATCAATTATAGTAAAGAATGGGCTTAATACCTGTCCGTGACCGCTAGACAGAATTTAAAACACAAAAAAATGTCCATAATAGAGAGAAGCCTGTCTGTTAGGAGAAGTTTTACTATATATATATATATAATAAAATATATAACACAAATGCTTACGTGACTCTCGTCCTCCTCGTAATCGTTTTTTGTCTGAATTTTTTAGGACCGAAAGTTCTCCTGAACCGAAGGAGGAAATTCGAACGCTTCACAACCGCGAAATTCATATTGAAAACCAGTAGAGGCTGAGTGGGTCCTCGTGAGCGAGACTGGTAAGGCGTAATCTAAACAACCTCGGGCGCACGATTCGAATCAGGCTTGGGCGGGTTGAGATTTAGCTCGTGGCGGATCCACGGATGCTCATGGCGAATCCACGGATTGCGTCTCGGCCTTCCCACTCTGGTTAGAATAGGTTAGCAGCCTGCAGGAATAATCCATCCTGTTTGCTTTAATATGAGTAGTAAAGGACGTTAAACACAAATAAAAAAAAAAAGATGAGGCTGAGTTTGGGAGATATAGTTGCAGACGCTTAGGCCTTGAGTAGAGAATCTTACCAGTGCCATTCCAGTAAACAAATTTTAAAAAAGTCGGCCGTTAAGTAAATATTAAACTATGTCCACACTTCGACTCGATAACGCATACTTCTTCCCGTATCTACAATGTTCGACTTTGATTCGACATTGCATATTCCCTTCGCCATTCGTCATGTCAAATCGAAAGACGAATAGTGTGGACATATGTTCAGTATCATAGGACGCAATCTAGCAAACTCGATCCATATGACGAGTTTCCCAACAAAAATACTTGTGGCATACGATTGACAGTTTGTGAATACATTAATTAATTTTCCATTTTTTATTTTCAATATCACAATTTAAAGCCCATCTTTATGTATGAAATATTCGGGGAAGAAACCTGAACGTTTAAGGTTGATATGAATTAGTCAACATTTCGCTCAATGACTGTGATTATTATAATGCAAAATGGACAATTGCTAAGACTTACTTTTTATTGTGGATCGTTCGATAAAATAAAGTATACCTTTTGTTATAAAACTCAATATCTTCAGACAAAGAAATTTATATTCAGTAAGTTTCATATTCTCAATTGATTTTGTGCAATCGACCTCCCCTAGTGGAGTCTTGTTTCTTATATAATACGTTTCAATAAACTCCATACAGTTCCAATCAATAAAAGTATACTGAGTAAAATAAACTTTCGTCTTGTTTAACAGTTCGCAGAAGGTGAAAACGTATTCTCTCGGCACGTGACAAGACTCGAAGACTACGAAAGAGCGAGTTATAGGTAGAGAGGGAAGTAATATCGAAAGAAGGGGAAGAAATAGTTTGCTAACTGGTAACAGATAGAAGGAAGAAAATAGTGCTAAGAAGTTGGAAGTGGATGAACATGGTTTATTGTGGGCTTTGGTCGGGAATTCGGGGCTCGTCGAGAATCCAGGGCGGGCTTAGGCTCCTCTCACAAATCTGACTGAAGCTGGCTAACTTGCCGCAAGGCCATTGTTCCAAGTCCTCGTCACCGGCTGCAGGGCTTTCCCTTCCTCATCACCTCAGTCATATATCTAATAATAATAATAATATTCTAGTATTAACCATTGATGCTTTCTAAGTATGGTTAATTATTGTTAACTGATTTCAAATTAAGAGAACGTTCTCGATTTGGCGTAACTTTTGAGGGAAAAAAAACCTGATATGTGCTCCGGATGCCATTGGAAAATTACTTATCAAACTTATTTATATTAAAATGGATTATCGGTCCTAAAATATTAAAATTGGATTTCTTTTCCAAGGTCTTATTGTATTCACCAATTCAATAATTAGTAATTAAACAATACCTATATCTAAATAACAATAAATTTTTAAAATAATTAATTTTTTAGGAATTAAAAACCCTGACGACGGAAATAACTTATATCTTACATCCATATCTGTTCTAAGAGACGAAATGTACTTGAATATTTATTTAAGCGCATTGGTGGGTTGCTAGTGTACTTGACGCCCATGAATATTGAACCTTGGTGTAGCAGTCGGGTGCCTTCCAGTACACGTTACCGTCCCTTCAAGGACACTCCGTCTCATTCATCTGTGCATGTCAAAATACAGAAAGCTCCTTGTGTCTTTGAATGCACTCGACTCATGTTAAAATATTCATGATCGCCAACTACGCTAACAACCCACCTATGCGATTAAGCAGACATCCTAGTACATTCCGTCCTTTAGGAGGAATAGGTTTATAAGGTATAAAAGTTATTTCCGTAGTCGGGATTTTTATTTTTTATTAAATTATTAATTTAGTTAAATTAACTTACTTTTTATATTTAATTAAATACGGTGAATGGTTCAAATAGTACTAAGTAATGCCATAAAACATTCAGTATTATTATTGTCATTATTAATGATTTTAATCTAAATTACAAAATCGGCTTTTCATGTGGTCTACTCGCCCAAGTCAAAAACAACTCTCTCTCATTAATGTTCCGGGGATTTATGGACTGTTTCCGTCCCGACGTTTTTTATTCGACGGCAAAGATTCTTCGCATTACCGAATAAGCTCTTCCTGCATTAAATCATTTCACCCAGGCCCCTGTATCAGAATATCTGTATAAGAACTGTAAAAAATCCAAATTTCTAATTCTCGGTTTCTATCAAGGAGCAGTAGGTACTATGATGGTTCCAAAAATCTTTCAACTAAATTATTTAGTCCCTTCGGCAATGAAGGTTTCGGAGATACAAATTATCTTTTCTGTCGGTTAGGATACTATTATGCTCTATAAACAGACCTATGTCTGCTTAGTGGCAGCTTTCCATCTCCTTAAATGCATTTAATATTTCATTTACATCAAACATTCATTCATATTCATCAAACAGTCCCTCCGAGAACGAAGCCAAACACCTTTCTATAGCTAGTGTATCTGAACCATTCTTCGAAAATAGAGAACTCACAGTCTTTCGACGAAACTGAGCTTTTTTGATGAATCTGGTAGACATTTTTTCATTAATTTTGACAAAGCATGATCTTAGATTGTTTTAGCAGGGGTTAGCTTTCATGTTTATAATAATTTTACATATGTAAACATGTTCTAAACATTAAAATCCTCACTCCCTCACATTTCCCATTACTTGGATTTTTAACATTGACATTGTTTAGCTTCCAGAAAATCTAACTTGCCGCTATCAAAATAAATTAGGTGTGAAAACAAGCTCAGTATGTATTTTCATAAAAGAAAAACAAATTCGTTACAGAATAATTACGTTGAAAATTATTTAAATTAATTGCTTGTCCCCTGATCAAGTTTCTCACTCCAACACTTTTATCAAATATGTGCACCGAGTAAATTCACAGCCTTCTACAGCTGAGGAAAACAGTTCACAAGCCCTACCAATTTCCTTCGAACCAAATGTTACAACTGTTCCGATGTTAAGAGGAACCTCATTTACATCATATGACTGTGAGATGTCAAGTTAAAAAACGTGCTTGGTGTTTGGTGATCCTCACCTACTCTTAGAATAGAGAAAGTAAATTAATACATATTTGATAAATTTCTATTGAAGTTGTTCATATTTTATAGTATTTAATCTGGTGTGAATATGGAGGCTCTATTATTAAGGACTTCTTCTTCTTCTTCCATGGCTCTACAGCCCTTGTAGGGCCCTGGCCTCCGCAACAACGCCTCTCCAGTCTTCCCTGTCAGCAGCTCGACCTCTCCATTGTCCGATTCCCATCCTCTGCAGATCGTTCTCCACATCACTCAGCCATCGCAGCCTGGGCCTTCCTCTTCTCCTTTTGCCTCCTGGTTTGCCATATAATAGTTTCTTCGGGTAACTATCTTCTCCCATTCTTTCTACGTGCCCAAGCCATTGACATACGTGACTAGGTCTGATTCATTGTATAGGTCCTGAAGCTCTTTATTATTTCTTGACCTCCATTGGGCTTCATAACATACTGGCCCAAATATCTGCCGAAGCACCTTCCTCTCCCAGATCTGCAGCATCTTTTCGCATTCCTGGGTCAGGACCCACGTTTCACCAGCGTACGTGACAATTGGTCTTAAGATTGTTTTATAAATCAATAATTTTGCTTTACGTGACAAATTCCGAAATCTTAATGCTTTTCGCAATGCAAAGAGATATCTGCTGAAATTCTTGCTTTAATTTCTGCAGTAATGTCATTCTTTTGTGTCACTAAAGCTCCCAGATACTTGAAGCTGTCCTCTTTCTTAAATGTGTGGTGGAGCAGTTGGACATGACTCTGCTCTTCCTGCCCATCATTTTTTGTGGAAATCATGTATTGGGTTTTTTCCTTATTTATCACCAGACCCAATTTTTTCCTAGCTTCTTCAAATTCCTGCAAAGCTCCTGAAAGCGCCGCCTTTGACCTTGCTGATATCACTACGTCATCAGCATACGCTAGGTGTTGGGTCATCCTGTTACATATCGTTCCTCATGGGTTGGTCCTGATTGATCTCGCAGCTTGTTCGAGTGCTATGTTGAATAATACTTAAGGACTAAAAGCACAAAAACCTCACTACCTCACGTTTTATTTATTATAAAAATTTCATTTCATTCAATATGTCTCCACTTCAGATGCTTTATTAATAGGCTAAAATAAATTTATGTAATGCACTTTGTAATAATTTAACTAAAAATTATTGAAATTAAAGGTATTTAAATAAAAGTATATATATTTTTAATTTTATTGTTATTATTCCCTTGTAATATTCCCTCATCCTTAATCCCCCACTGTACTATGCTCACTTCCTCACACACCCTTATCCCCTCAATTTTAAAAGATGGAATATATTGATTAATCTTCCTTTCAACAAACAATTCCAATTTTTTTACAGTGCTATCTGAAGTAATAAAAAATCTCCTTATTTTCGAAGAATGATCCATATGACGATGATTGATTGGCTTCATAGAATTAGAATGTTTTTCAGTCGTCCCTTTTCTTACCTCAGGTATCAAGAATTAAATGTTCCAATTCTCACAGCCTTACATTTGTTTTACTGTCATGGTATTTAATAAATAGTAGGCCTATATTGGGTCTTTTTTGTCCGTTTCATAACGCCTAGCAATATTTTATTCATCAGAGTTAAATTGAATGGGTAACCATTTTCGTGAGTAATAAACTAATGACTTCTATAATAATTTTAATCGCATTAGTAGAAGAAATAATTAATGTAATTTTTGTAAACAGTTATAGGAAACTTGCATGTCATGGTTTCCGTGTGCTATTAATCAAGAAAATTATAGTAGGGTGCCGGTGATATGCTGAATTATACACGCTCAGGGTATTCTTTTATTTGTGGTATAACAAAACACAATATAATGTGAATTTCGGAAAAAAATATTATAATGTTTAATAAACATTAGATAGAGATACGCGTGTTAAAGACTTTGAAGTCCATGGCTAAATTAAAGGTGAGAAAGAAAAGAATATATAATTTAAAAAACTTCAATTTTTTAAAAATATATATTTTCTTTTAAAACACTGATATGACCGGTTTCGTCAAATATTACGGGTATAACATTTGTGTCATATATTACGGATATGTCTCATCTGTAAAATAATAAGATGATAATTATTGCATAATTCATTTGGAAGAAGAGTGTCCCAGTACGATTTTTTTTTTTTTTTTTTTTTTGGCTTTTAAAGCTTCTATTAATACATGTATATTTATTTGAAAAAAAAATGTCAGATTTTTAGTTTCTACATTTACCGCAACAACAATTTATGAATACTGTCTTGATAAGCATAATAATAAATTACTTTTAATTTCACAATAATATTATTCTTATGCTTGTTAGGTGACCAAAGGTAGATATTTTGCATTTGTATGGAAGGTAATTCAAAACATTCCTATGTATGTAAAAAATATTATTTTGTACTTTAATACATTCAATAAAATATTCCGAGTTAATTTTTCTTTACAAATTCAATTTATTGTCCAATAAAAAGGCTTTATTTTTTTGTTGTCAAAAATGTGTCTTTATTATCCATAAAATCTGAAGCAGCACTTTTTTTTTTTTTTTTTATGATTAACTATCAGGATTTGATCCATGATTAAATTATCAAAAAATAAATTATCTTTTTTTTTTTAAACAAAATAGGTACGTAAATATATATATATATATATATATAATCTTCTTATTAATTATCTTAATACACGTACTTTATTTTTATGTTTTAATCATTTATAAATCGTCATTTTTCTTTAACAACTACTTCCTGTGTTTTTATTTTTTACTTAGTTTGCTCTACCTCCTCTATTTTTGTAATAAATTTAGGTTAAAATTATTATTTATTATTTTTAAAAACCCTAATTGCAGTGGTTTCTTTTATAAATATTTAAATCTGCTCCCCACCCCTCCTCTCTCTATTTCGATCCTTCCTAATTAAAAATATTACACTGACGTAAAGAGTTTTTAAGAAATATAAAGATAATTAATTGATCTAAATAGGATTTTTTAAATTGATTTCATGATATAAAAAATAATGGTGTAACCGTACTGATAATTATTTATTTTCTTTCTCTTCATATGGAGCGTTTTGTTTTTAATTTCATAATATTGTTAAATAGTTATTCTTTTATGTTTTGTTATCCTTTTTACACTTTTATATTACCGTAAAAAAATAACATTTCTACATCATTGGAAAACAAAATAACTGCGTTTTTAAGGGTTTAGCCTAAAGTATCGAATTACTGAGTGGCAATTTATTAATTATAGCTATAGCTATAATTAATAATATAGCTATTTTGAATTATTGCTATCGATAGACGATATCAATCTCACCCTATAAATGCGTTTAATTTATTACGTTTAGAGCCTAATAAATAAAATCATTATGATTCAGTTTATAATTTAAAATATTTATGATCTTAGAGATATTCCATTTATGAAGTTAGCTTACTGACGAGTTAGCTGAAGAGCGAACATCCAGGTGCTTCTGGAGAGAGAGAAGCGCTTTAACTTTCCACTGACTACCTAGCGGGAAATGTTCTTGCAGTTGGAGTAGTTTAAGATGGGATTTAATAGTGGGAAAGATAATGTACTTTTCTCTAGTTGTGAGGGAAGAGGGTCCCGGAATCCGCCTTTTCTCCTAATACCTACCGTTGCCGGGTAAATAAGAGAACTTTATACAGACAGGTCTAAAGTTTTACGAGTAAAAAAAGAGAGGGGCAGGTTATGAATACAGTAAAAGCTACCTTGCCTCTGTACCGTGGCTAGTTTATGTGATTTGCAGCATTTAAAACTCTGGCGTTGCTCGTATAATTTTAAGCAGTATTTCTCTCTAATTAAGAGCAGTCATTAGTACCATATCATAAAGGCACGAGGATTAGCCAAAGTTCATCCGTTTAAATCTTTAACATCTCTCAACTTGACAAAGTAAAATTATTCTCAGCAACTTTAATATTCCTGCAACTGGAAACCTTAAACCTGTCATTTCACAATTTACTTCATAACCAAATAAACCTGCTTTGTCCTTATTTCGATTTCTGATCCATAGCAATGCATTTTCAGATCATGCTTTATAACATATTGGGAATTTGTCTTTTCTTTTTTTTTTTTTATGAATAATTTATATTTTATTTATTTGTTTAATTTTACAACTAAATTAGAAAAGCACAAATAGTAAATGCGCAGCCTTATTAATTTGGCCTTACAATCACTTGTGAAAAAACTGCCCATTTTATAGCATTATAATAATAATTTTACATTGAACGGTTACTATATTCCGAGAAATTTGGGAAGGCGTCTAGGCAGAGAATAGTGGGAAGGGTGTGGTCGGTTTCGGCCAATTACTTGCATCCAGGTTTGCAGTTTCTAACTTCAGCAATCTCATATGAGTCTTGATCTTGCAACAAACCAGTTCTCTGTTGTTGTTTTTTTTGCTGATTTCAGTGTTCTATTATTATTTTTTAAAATAGCTTTTAGAGTTTAGTTTAAATTTTCGTTTCCAAATATTTACAACTCATGATCTCAAATAAGCGTGAAATATGCAATTATCACCTAATGACAGTGATAAAAATAATTAAAATAAATAATAATAATAATGTTAAATCATCTTGAGCTCTCAATGAATATCTTTAGCTTCCGAAATGCCTTTACCCTGACATAAGGCACCTGTTTTGCGGACCCGCCAGTGTAAAAAGTAAAGAAACAACACTTATATTATAATTCCGTAAAGTTTTAATGTTATGACCTCGAACATTTTAATAGGCTTTCCGGCCGTTTTGTGAGCTTTCCAATATATTCACATTATGCATTAAATTTTACTAAAACGAGATAATACAGATGAATGCAATCATAAAATTGCTTATGATTTTTAAATTATACAGTTTTTTTCCACAAAATCGTTAGCAGATAAAATTACCTGCCATCCCAAGAAAAATAGATGTCCGTATACGCTGGTGGTTGTAATATTGTACAATAACCAAGTTTTGGGTGCTATCAGAAGGGGTGGGGGGACTGATTGTCTTGTAGACCAGCCAACGCTTGTGTCCCGCTCACTTCTACCCAGAAACCATTCGAAATATCTCTGACTATAGGCCTACTTCTTTTTATACGCCTTGAATGTTTATCGGAAATCGATTGGGAAGCAAGGTCAGGAAATAGTGGGTTTGTGTGGGTATGGGCTTAATAATGGAAGAAAGCGTATCTATAGAGGCCTCAATATGAAACATTTAGATAATTAAGAATAATTTTATTTGTAATATAATAATTCCATTTTAGAAAGGATTTTGGATTGTTAGGATTGGATAGGGGAAACTCGATGGTTTAGTGAAGCCCCAAATCGCAAGTCTGTATGTCCTAGACTATGTATTTTAGCCATGTGTATAAGCTTTTTGTAATGAATTGGAAGTTTAGAGCCATCTAATTGTCTTGTAAATATTGGAATAGTTGGAAACTGAAAACAGTTTCTTGATTCAAATTTGCATCATGATTCCAGTTTAATCTATTGATCGGTTATTAAATCTAGGTAGCGGATCTGTTAGAAATATTATTATTAAATGATGCTGCAGGACTGGATGTTGTTGGATTACAAAGAAGTGAATAATTTTAAAACCTATAATATTTCCTTTATATTTTGTAATGTTATAGTTGTTGATCAGATTTGATTAAAATAAATAATATTAAAAAAAATTGGAGCACCATCTGTTAGAACGTAAAATAGGAATTCCAGTTAAATGGGATTACGTTAAAATATAATCCCAGGTCAATCAGTACCGGAGCCTTTTAAGGCCACGATTGCGTGTACAAATGAAAATGACTCACTCAATGAGGCGAGTAAGTATTTGGAGCTGATGATAATGATTAAGAAGAAATCGATCCTTCCGGATATAGAGTAGTTTGAAGCAAAGGAAAACAACGGATTTGTGTAATAGGAGAATTGGATTCCAGTGGAACTTATAATGCACAACAGATATTTCACAGTACTATCATCACATTAATGCTCTGAAACAAGGTGTAAGAACAATTGATGTTCCTCCTTCCCAAGGAATGGGATTTATTGCCATATTAGAGGGAACAAGGACGTTTGTAACCATAGGGAAAATTGCAAAATATAATTTTTATTTATTTAATCTTAATTCATTATTTATTCAGATTTACTTATTTATGCCCATACAATAAAGAGTGCTACAGTTATTCTCTATGTTCTATTACAGATGTTCATAAATTTTCTATTGATATAATTTAGAAATAGACACAGGAGAGGCTATCAGCACTCACAATATGTAACGGTGTGGATAGAGTAAGGCACTAGACTCCTAACTACTGGGTCCGGATTCGAGTCAGACTGAGACAGATAATTTCTTTATTCTGCTATATTCGCTATGGATTGACCCTGGGGTTGGGAGAACCTCCAAGGGCACTCCAAGCCTCTATGAAGTAGTTACCCTTTATGGAGTAGGGGATAATCCTGGCGGTTGAGCGTGAATGCTGACCACATCACTTCGTTGTACAACCGTTGGTCAACAAACAGTTCTTCCACGGGTTGTAGTGGTACAGGTTGAACCATATTAGTTATTGTGGCTTTTTTTTCTCTAGACTGGGAAATGAGAATTCTTCAGAGAGGCTAATCATCAGTTCGTTTACATCTAATGGGATTTTTATTGACTTGTTAAGGTGGAAATTTGTTTCTTTGCGGTATTTATTATGATTCCTTCCTTAACCTTAGCGCATCGCACTTACTAGGAATATAATTAAAAACTGATTGATATGCGTTCAGATTCCCATATTCTGAATGCGAATTTTAACTAGGTAGTTTGAAATAAAAATTGATACCAATTTGTTCTCTTTGCAAAATTTTGTTATCTCTTTTAAAAATATGCCACCTTTCAATATATCGACGTTTTTATTACCACATGTCAGTTATCGCAGATCCAACATAAATGCTCCCTTAGAACTGTCATTTATATGTCACTGTCACTCAAGAGAGCGCTTGTGCATAATGAATAATAAAGATGATGTAACTATGGGCAGAAACTACATACATTTCAATCTTAGCAAGATCTCCATGTTACATTAGTAATTCACTTCACACGGTCTTTGGTTCAGCTTCTGTTCAATACCACTTTAAGGTTGGGTTCCCACCATTGAGATAAAATATTTACCACAGAATCAATAATATAAACGATTTTCATCTTAAGATAAGTAGGTCTCATATACAAGCTGTGAGGCACGAGCAAGCGATTAGAAAAAGCAGGAAAAGTTTCGTGTATGTTGATTCCTTCATGTTTCTATAGATAAAAACGGGGAAATGTTTTTCTCTTTGACCGTTTATAAATGGCAGCCATTTTTCTTAGATTTTACCGGCCAGTTTCAGTAAATACAAGCATTTGCGGTTTCATCGATAGTTAAAAAACTATATGACTTGGAAAGATGAAACAAACAATACCATTTCAAAGGTAATGCTTTAAGCTGAAAAAACTTACTCCTAGTACATTTAATATATTTCTGATCCTAATATGATAAAAAGTTACCTCAAGTTTAACACTCAAATTAAAAGAATTTCCGTTTTCAATCCATTTTTACTATGAGAAGGATTACTATAAGCAACTTACTTCTTTGTGTGGTGAGTAGACCCCTAATGGTTGGTCAACTAGAATAAATATCAATCCTACTAAATGTATCCTTTTTTTGTTTTTTTGATTTGAAATGTTTGAATCTTTTCAAAATTTAAGTCTCGAATATCTCCGATGGCACTGGAGTTAAAAATCTGAAATTCACAAAATTACAGCGTTTTAGTCCTCTAAAAAATAAACCTCTTGGTTTATCGTACATAAAAAACTTATTTGTTTATTTTCTTGGTTAAAGTCTGGTTATTGTTCGAAAGTAAGGAAAACCACGGTAAGCAAATCTAACGTCTGAGTAGTGAAATTAAGTTTTAGCTAGACCATGTATTAATTTTTTTACTTATTAATGTTTTTCAAGCAAAACAATATGCTTACAGAATTATGAAATAAAATATGCACTTAATTTCGTATCGTGTATAGTTGTCACAGATAATCCTTTTGGTCAAAGATAAGATTCCATATGTTTATGATAAACAGTGGTGGGATTGGTGAAGTTCTACCTTATAGCTAAGAATAATAATGTATTAATCCATTTATTATACTTCAGGAAATCGAAAATCATTCTAAAAATCAGTGAATGACGAAGTGTGGGTGCCAAAAAACTATGTTTTAAGAAAGTCAACCAAAACTTCAATCAACAACAGAAATCGGAAACTGCAGATAAACTGGAATCCAAAATAAAAAAGATACAATATACCTTATTAAAATATTGTTATGGACTATTTAAAGATACTACAGCTAAGTCATGTAAACATTACCTAACAGTAAATGATTGCACTGCTATAACAATTCAGAAAACAATAATATACTTTTATAGTCATATCCAAACTGATACAAAATTAAGTACATTTTTGTAGCTTGAAAAGCAATAATAAGTATTTAAATTATTCGATAGTCCAGTTAAAATTTACTTGCACTACTCAGACTTTTCGTTTACTTACCGTCTTTTCTAAAAATGTTCCTAACTCGAATAGTTACCACACTTTAACCAAGTAAATGAGCAAGTAAGGTTTTTATGTACCAAGAATTTCTTCTATAACACTTTAGCTTTTGTGAATTTCAGATTTTGAACTCCAGTTAAAGATATTAAAGCTTCAATTTTGAAAAAAAAATTGAAAAATATCAAATTAAAAAAAATATCAAGGATACATTCAGTAGGATTGACATTTATTTTGATTGGCCTACTATTACGAAACTACTCACCACACAAAGAGGTAAGTTGTTTATAGTCCCCCTTCTCATAGAAAAAGTGGTTTGGAAACGGAAATTCTTTTAATTTGAGTGTTAAACTTGAGGTAAATTTTTATCAAATAAGAAGCAGGGATATATTAAATGTATTAAGAGTTAGGTTTTATTTTAAAGCATTACCTTTAAAATTGTATTTGTTTGATCTGTCTATTGAACAATCAACGAAACCGCTGCATTCCGTGTATTTCCCCATTTTCGAACTATTATGCACTGTTATTATGCACCATGAATCTCTTCAATAACACAGTGACTTTTGTGATTTCAGATAACTCCAGTCCCATCCGAGATATTAAAACGTAAATTTTGAACTTACTGAAATTGGCCGGAAGTACCAAAAAAAATGGCTGCCATTTATGAAAGGTCAGAGGAAAAAAAAAATTCCCAACTGTTTATCTCTAGAAGCATAGAAGAATCAACATAAAAATTAAAAATGTTCAGAGAACCAACTTAATTTATTTTGGACCTCTTGGTATGGATTGACACTTATAGACGAAGGACAATCAATTTGGACTGGCTATTACAGCCAATGTAGTTGTTATCTGTTGCTATAGAGCCAATACTTACCTTCATTTTTTCTTATGATTATTAACCAAACTACAATCACCATAACACTTTTAAATGAAGTCTTAATCCTTAGTGGTTTCAAATAAAAAGTTTTTTAGGTACTCGTAACCTAAGTACCAGGCTGAATAATTTTTTGTCCACAGATCAAAAAAATAATCACAACTTGAAAAACCTCAATCTCTTGTCCGATTAATAAGTGAAATACTTGCTTTTAAATAGATTAGATTTGAAGCTCGTGTGCCTCATTCAATTCTGAAATTACATAACTTCTATTCAATATGCAATGGCCGATCCGTATGGCTTCCCATAGAAATAGATCCGTTATGATTGGAACGACAGAGGTATAATTGGAGCGGGATGGACCGTAATGCCTGATGAGAAAAGTAATGGAATAACTTTTCTTTTTCCTTTCCCCGAACAATGAAGGGTAGATTTATCGTTCCGCTCTTCAGTAACCGCTTTTATTTTACGCCGCCCATATCACTTCGAATATATATATACACACACGCACACACACACACATATATATATATATATATATATATATATATATATATATATATATATATAAATATTATTTTACACCCTTGCCCGTTTCGATAACTAACTATAACCAATAAAAGTTTTATTATTTTCGATGGATGAACCGTTTTAAGGAGAAGGGCCCTCACTCGTAAAATTTCATTGTCTCGTAAAATATTTATAGATTATTTGAAGAAAATTCTTCCGCAAAACCAGTTCAGGATTTTATTGTTCGGCGCGTTTCTGGTATAAGCTGATTGAAAGTAGAATCCCTTCTATTAGGATGCGGCTTCCATAATCTGGTATAAAAATGTTTAATTTTTTTTCTTACTCATACCTATTCATATTCCGAGTAGGCACAGCATTGGTATGTTGTTTAACATTTTGTAAAGCTTATGGTAACCGTCATAGTACTATTACAATGGATCACATTTAATAAAAATGTCAGTAAAAGCGATAATAAAAACGCTGCAAATCATTACGCTATGGTTTATCATTTCCAAATAATTATATACAAATAAATAATTGAACAATTATTTAAATTGAACTTGTTTAATTCCTTTTCATTTGTTTATTTTTGCCTTTGATATAATAATTACAAAATACTTGATACTTTTTCTCTATCTTCTTAAATGGCTCAGATGTATGAAATCTCTAATCGGCCATATACGGTCAGAAAAGTCGCGGATATCGTTCGGTGTACGGCGGACAACGGAGAGAAACTTTTTTTTTAATTCAATTTTTGGATTGTACGTATCTTGAATTGTAAAATCTCAAATTTTGAGGAGTCTTGAAATTTTTTTCTTGGTCGATTACAATAGTTTATTATTAAAAATAATAAATCAAAAAGGAAAAAAACCTAAACACTGCTATATAATAATTGGGGGCCCGATACATGCCACAATGGCCGAGAGCCCTTTTCTTCTATTCCAAAAAAGGATTAATATAAAATATTTATTAATATGCATCTCATTCAACAAGAGAACAAATTTTGCACCAAACAGAATCCCTGAAGGGGCATTGATGTTAATACGTGTTAGTGGGTATTGATTAATTATCTAATCTAATTTGTTAATGTATCTATTGACAAAAGGAGGTGGGCCAGGTAATTACTTGTATTGCGCTTGAACATTAGCTTATATGTGTGAAGTTGTGCCGCTTCCCTTCTTTAAGCTCTTCGCCTGTGTCGCGCCGCCTTCTTCCAGGATAATAGGATGGTCAGCCTTTGATAACGAAAGGGTTTTTCCTTTTCCTGATGATAGGGAGAGCTATGTGTTATCAGGGCCTAATGCGAGCATCTCTCCCAACTAATGCCCGACGAGGGGAGGCGTCTAGAACTGATAAACAGGTAAAGGTGAAGCTAATCCTTGTCCGAAGTACTAGGGCGTCCTGACGCTGCGTCTAATGTTAGGCAGACCTCCGTTGCTATCGAAGATACTAAAAAATGAGACTTGAGGTCCCTAAAATGCATATAACAAAAAAAACTGGAAAATAGAGCCAGTCTATATAATTTGAGGATGTGAAAACCCGACAACTGCATTGGGTAAGGCAATAGACGCATAATTCGCGTGCGTGGATTCAGGTTATGGCAGAAAATTAGTGTTCTATTATATTTACAGTGAATGGAATCTGAGAGTCGCTCAGGGGGAACCTGATCCCTTGCGTAACCGATTGTCAAAAAACAGAAGTTACTAATGAAGTATTGAACCCATTACACTTCATGGTTTGTAGAGGTACATTTTTTTTGTTTTTTTTTTCGTTTCATTATGTTGTCTAGAACTGTCAATTTTTAATCTGTTATATTTTTATTTAATAATCAAAATGGGTGATGCAATTGCGAGAAAAAAAGAAGATAATATGTCTGGAATTTATATTTACTCTTCTTTTTAAGTATCAGAACTAAACCTTTTCCAAGTGAAAGAAGTCTTACGCCCAAATCTAATTAACTGTTTTGTGTGTGTATGAGTATGTATTCACTCACGCTTATAGCAGTCCTAATATGACGTCAAACATTTCCAAAAAACTAACTACAATTAACTATCAGACGGCTAGGGATTGTTTAAGATCAGTATCCGGGGTTATATTATTATGCCGAGGAGCAATTTCGATTCACTGAATATTTTCTGTGAACATATTAAATCTGCCATTATACGTTTCAAATAATGTGGCCAGATTCGGATGCAGGGACCTCAAAATCTTTAAACAGTTATTTTGAAGTGGCTGGGCTGATAAGATTTTTTCTCGGCGTATTAAATTCGCGGTATTTAATATCCTAATTCCTTATGTCCTACAAGTTGGTATCAGATTTAGTACAAAATGTCGTATAAATGTAGATACATGTAAAATCTGACTGCACAGTTAGGTTTTTGCTTAGTTTTAAGTTTTAAAATAACAAGTGGAAAACAATATAAAATAATTTTCTTACATGCCATTGTACGTGGGAGTGAAATATACAGAGTATTCCATGATTTCATATATGACCTTCTTTTTTTTTTAACTCCTCTCTTATAATTTGATTTATTTTATAAATTATATTACAATATTTTAAATTTTCCTGTATTGTTTGGACTATCCTCCACCAAATGTTTGATGACGGAAAAGACTAATTTGTTAGATGGTAAAGGTATTAAAAGTTTTAATTTTTTCTAATGAAAAATATATCAGCTATAGTTTGAAAATTCACTGAACTACAATTTTTCCTGGAAGACATCTTGTTGCATATAGTACGTTTTGAAAATGATTTTCACAATTTTATTGTATTATTTTTAGAATTTTTAACGTTTATTTATGGTGAAGATTTTAAGTTTTTCAATCTTCAGCTTTTTTCCCCTCTATTTTTAGACTTTTAATTTATTAAAAATATTATGGTGTTAATTAGAAAAAAGAAAAAGAGAAACACGTATTTAAGAACGAACAATTAAAGATAAATTAATCTAAAGACGTTTACTAATAAACAGATAAACTTAAAAATGTACTGAGTACTGTTTGGTGGGAGATGTAAGATGGTGATAGAACGACATTTGAACCCTCCCCCACTCCCGAACAGAGTCGGTGCATGTTAAAGTAGTGTTGAATCCCTCATCTGATATGGTGTTGGTATAGCCCATCCCCCTTCACTGAACCTGGCCCATATTGCATTCCTCCTACCCCCCTTCCTCTTCAAGCTTTCATCTCTTCTCTAGGCCATAATTCATACTCTTTCTAATAAGGCCTTCAGTATTCAATCTAACAATGCTGATAAAAATTGAAAGAAAGATATTAAAGAAGATACTTTTTTTATTATCTAAAGCAGAAAAATACAGAGAAGAAAAAATTACAGATTTTATATCTTTTTAATAACTGGTAAGACTATAAAATACTCTCTACGTTATAAAAAAAAATAATTAATATAAAAAATTTATACTGTAATGACTAGAAACCGGATTTTCATGTTATTGTGCATTTTATTCGCTGCGTGGAACAGCTATTAACTATCCGATTCACAAACTAGGAAATAATATATTAAAATTTAATTTTGAACGAAATTACACGAACTTAATTAAGGACCATCTCCTTAATTATCAATACGGTCAACTATTAAATTCGGTCATTGTATTGAATACGACATTTTATTTTCATTTATTTCTCAGAGAAACATATGTCTGTTTCTCAGAGCTTGACGGAATGTCTGTATATACAATACAAAAAACATATCTTGCACAATACGTCGAAAGTAAACAAACTTTGAATATACCAGACTTAAACGACTTTCTGAATAATTTACATGGTTATCCCCATTATACAAACAAAGAAAAAACTAATATATGAATATTTAATGAAACTTCTGACTGCATTCTGAATTTTGCGTTATATAAAAGATGCACATACTCATAAAACTTAAACAATACAGTAAAATGCATGTTTTAGGTACCTATGGTATATACGTTTTGGATTCTTGCTGCATTTTAATTTAAGCAAGAAGATGGTCTGGGTAGCAGTAAAGACAGAAGTTACTTTTCTTGACCATCATCTCCTTAATTATCAATGCGGTTAGCTATTAAATATTTAATACGACATTTTATTTTCCTTTATTCTTCAGAAAAAAATATATATCCTTCAGTGATTCTTGATGTAATATCTGTATCTTAAACATCATTGTGGTATTTATTATGGTATGTTAGATTAAAGGACATTAAATTCTGTGTCTAAGATTTACCACACTATAATAATTTGATTAAGCGGTCTTGTAGAAATTTAGGTCAAACAACGACGTTTTTATTAAAAACAGAGACAGAGTCTGCAGCTTGGAAATGGGTACTGCAATAGAAAAATTCATTAAAAAAATGGTAGAACATCAAATTCTGCGTCCATTGAGCACAAACAATTTTCAATCCGGTCAAGTATACCTCTCAAAAACGGCAATCTCCCTACCTCCGGCAATTGGCATACCAGGTTTACAAAAATGGAGTAATTTTGATTTTCAGTTATGTTGTATGCATTGGCCCTCATGTAAAAAAAATAAGTTTTCGACCTACTTTTTGTGCATTTTTCGCAATCTCGAAGAACTGAGAAAAAGATTTTTTTCAGTTTTTCCGGAGTTTCCTGTCTATTTAAAGTAAAAATTTGTCATTACCAATTTTAAATAACGTTAAATTCCCCGCTAGTTTTGTATATAATATTTTTGAAAATTTTATGAAGATGTTAAAATACTTTGTCTGCCGACATCAGGAGGGGACAACAAAAATGAAATTCGCCGCCGTGCCGTTCAGGAGACACGACTCTTCCATGAACCACACAATTTCCAATTTATCATCTAATATTGCCCAGCCCTAATTCGTTAAACATCGCAGGAGAATCAGAACAATTTTGAGGCTGTGGTGGCCAAGCATTTAATGCCTTGGGTTTCTGTTGTGGACAAACAGTCAATTTTATTTGTAATTTGTCTCATCGAAATAAAAACATAAGTGTAATCCAAACGGTTGTTCACTGCTGCCATTGGGTTTCAATGAAGACGCAGAAGTAAATTAGAACAGCTTCATGTATCGCCGGATTCAATTGACTTTATGAACACTAATTGGCTTTGAGAAGACGCCTCGATAAGTATGACTTATGTTTAAACCTCAAGGTAATCAACTTTTGCTCAATGTCACTGATAGAGCAAGATCCCTCTCTGGGGATCGCTTTTAGTCTTACCGAAGATAATGAATGTTTGTGACAAGGAGCACTTGAGGAATGGGAAAAGTTCTCAACTATGAAGATATCTATCGGGAGGTGTATTAATTGATTTGTAACTTACTGTGGGTAGTGGCGGAGGCGGGTTAAAGTGGCACTCGAGCTAGTTACCAGAGAAACTCTTGAAATTGCCAAGTCTGGCGGGAGCCATCAGTTGAGGCAGCCTGGATTATGTCCTGATTAATTAGGCTTGGTTAAGCCAGGCCGCTATTGTTATAGGTCGGTAACAGTTGTTAGCAACAAGGATTATTATAACTCTCGGTCTTCTTGGAACGTTTAAATAAGCGGACGAAACCTAGTAAAAGTCTCAGTACTCAACAAATCTTTCTAAAATCGACTTGTTAAAAATTCGAATAAAGGCTCTTTCAAGTTAGCATTTACACTTAGATAATATGATTTAAAAATCCTAGCAAATTGAATTTTAGTTATAAACAGACAGTTAGTGCTAAAGTTATTAACCGAAGATAAGAAGGAACGGGTGACTAAACAAGATCAAAACAAAAAATATTTATTTTAGCTCACATTGTAGGCATGCTTCAGGGCTCCACAGAATATGATGCAACGAAGGTGAAAGTCATAGAAGTATATAAATGGAAGAGAAAACAAGTATATATTACATAGATGAAAAAATAAATGAAGAACTTCTTGTAAGAAATGGCGGTAAAGATGCTCAAAATAATTAAGAGGGACAAAAAATCATAATTACTGAAAAGAGACGAAAGCAATAGACAATGGTAGTAATAGGATAGGAACAGTCGGTAATAAAAATTATTTCTTTTTTAATGAACTCAAAATATCTTTATAGATGATAAAAATATACTTCTCTGTTTTATGATTTAGAGGGTTATTTTCAAAGAGGATGTGGATGTATTTAAGAATTAGTCTCTTTTCATGGATAGAAACTGTGGATAGAATAGATGTTTATTAAAATCGAAGGAATGGACTATAGGTACTTTGAAGGCAGTCGGGTTTCGGGAAGATGTAGATAATTTGTGTTAGGAGGTTTTGAGGCAGTTCTTGGTTTTGCTAATGTTGGAGAAAATTTTCCTCTGCCATTTTCATCTTCATTGTACTATGTTCTAAGTAGTCTTAAAGAAAGGCCAGAAATGTGGAACGAAATGTCAGCATTTAATATTTTTTTTTTTTTTACAATCTTTTGTGCTTCTTTTTCTTTTATTTTACAGTCTTTACCGCCAGCCATACCATCTTCTTCTTGATTAAGTAGTATGATAAAGTAATTAAAATTTTTAGGAAAAGTTTATTTAAGGAAAACGAGAACATTGCTGCACAATAGCCAAACGCGCAAAGGAAGATTGAAGGTTGTAAGCAGATTGATTCCCCCAATGGATCTAGACCACGCTCATGGGCATTTTAAAGTTCAGCACTCATGGTCTCAGACAGTGCCCTCTTTTATTGGCAATGTATATGGCAATGGTTTTACTCAAAGTGATCCTTCGAATTTTTCGCCTATTTTATTTGGAAAGAAAAGCAATATAGTTCTGAGACGATTTTTACTATAAAATAATTTGAAAATGTTAAAAAAAAATGATTTGTTTACTAGGCTGTTTGATATAAATTTTAAAATTTTCTATTTAGTTTCTATGGAAACACTTATTTTTCATTTAATAATACAAATTATTAACTACAACAATGACTTAAAGGTACATTTAGACGACCGGACCAGACCAGACCAGACCGGAGAAAACGGGCCGTGTAAACGCTCACACACTACCAGATATGGGCTTGGCTACTTGAACGGGTAAGTAGCCACCACGCCCATATCTGGTAGTGTGTGAGCGTTTACACGACCCGTTTTCTATGGTCTGATCTAGTCTGGTCGTCTAAATGCACCTTAAGTTTATGCGTTTTTCGTTACTCTCCATTACCTTTTACACCTTTATATGTTAGATAATTTTTTTTCTAAAATCTTAAGCTTTTCAACGGTATATTATATATAAATATTACTGCTATTATTTTCGGAAGTTTGTTTTCAACGTGGACAAATATTTTTCCTTTTTTCTCCTTATGATAATTGTCAAATCTCTTAATAGTTAATATAAAAACCATTTTTATTAGTACTGATAATGAGAGACTGTTAATTATTTCAAATAAACCAAATTAAAGTAACTTTATAAGAAGCCATTTTGAATATTAGGCATTAAAATCCTGTCATACTATTCTAATGAGGATAAAACTTAGCTGGTATTAAAAAGCATTTAATTGTGCATTGATATAACGAGTTTGATCAAAATCATTAGAGTCTACTACATCGAGAAAATTATAAAAATGGGTAAAATCGATGATAAATCGGCACTTCTGGTCGAAGAAAAAGTTGCTGTAACATCACAGGCTTATTTATTTATACCTACCTTTAATACGCAATTTCAGTTTCATACAACTTTTCGTTTAGGAGTTAGACTTACCCCAAACACACACACACACACACACCATTTTGCGAGACTTATTTATTTGGACTCAGAGGACCTTAAGGGGTGTATTTCCGTTGAAAATTCGGATTCTAAATGTTTCACCATTTTCTTACCATCCATTTCATATAGGCATAGGCAAGTAGGCAAAAATAACTATTTAAGTATTATTCTAAATTATCTAAATTATCATTAATAATAACTCAAATACAAAATTAAAAATATTAATAAGGCGGAGTTGGGAGAAAAAACTTGGGACTCCCCAAAATCCACTTCTCTGGTACCAACTCCATTCACTTACAAATTTTCAATTTAATTTGCATAGGCTGTATATGGGCTGCGTCAAACCTTAAATATTACAAAAAAACAATTAGGCATGACAAAATTTTGATAGAAATTTATCTCCACAAACATATACATGAATTTTAAAATAAATTTATTATTAAAATGTGAAATATGTAGATACAATAAACTCATTTAATTTATACATTACTAATAACGATCTACTCATCAGGAAATCAGTGGGAAACTATATGCATTTTTAATTTTTCAAACATAAAACTACGTCGATCGGGCCCTTAGTACTGGCTTGTATCTATAAGAGCGTTCGAGTTCAACTGAAGTAACTGGAGTCTTTTGAAAAGTGGCTGTTTCAAAAGAATTCCACTCAATTTTTCAAGATATATTGCAATTTTTTACAGATTCCGTTTCATATCTTCTCTGAAGCGTCATCCATTTTGTGAAACGCTTCATTAATAAGATCTATGTTCATATTTTTTAATAGAGGCACGTTCTATAATTCAAACTACGTGATAGTGAGTGCGATGAAAGCGCGATTATTTTTTAGAGATGAAAGCCAGAATAACAAAATCGGATTTTCCAACAATTTCTGAACTTGACATATGTCAGTAGCTGACTCACCATTTAGCTTTGAAACAACACCTTTTATTCGGGCAAAATTCTTGGGGTAGTACTCAGCAGCCTCCAACAAAGTTCTCCTTCTTTTTAATACTGGCTGAGGTGGTAAAGACAGATCAAGGTATTTTTTCATAAAAATGTGCACTCGGCTTGAAGCTTTTGATGGATTCTACAAATGCACCATCGAGAATTCAGACTGAACAGTTTCAGAAATAGGATATAACGCGTGCGCAAGACCTGTGACCTGAAGAATTTTAATATAAGATACTTGTAGGAACCTTCATTTTTTTAACCATGTAGGGAGCGCCATTTGACAAAAACAAGAACACTTTTTCATACAGCACACCATCTGGTCACAGAAGATTCAAGTTGGGTTGTAGAAACAGATTTGTCACACCAAGGACAGTATAAAATATCTCAATCATTCTTGAATGTTTCAATAGAAAACTCACAATAATACGAGTATTTTGCTACCCGATCTTTGGTTGTCTTTCGGAACTTAAGTTTTAAAACTGTATAAGTTTCTTCCGACTAACAGATTGACACTAGACAAGAAACTCTGTTGCTCTGAGTAAAACTGTAACATGGGATTGGGACCGAATAATAGTTTTTGTTTCCAATTCAAAGAATTATAAAATCAAAGGAGATATATAGTTTGGTTTTGGTTCTCGAAAATAACAATAGCAGGAAGAAATGTACGGCTAAAATTCTAGGGACTTCTAGTAATCGCTTTCAAAGTTGCAAAGGGCAAGGGGAATGTCAACTGACATTTTGAAAACTTTTTTTTCTCGTAGCCATCCTTATTCAAATTTTGATGCAAATATAAATAAAAAATATGGAGTGAAGAATGTAACAATACGTGAAAAATGTGTAAATTAAATGAAATATGTAAATATAAGTAAATTGAAATTGTTTTAAATTGGTGCCAAAACATAAAAAATGATTTGGTATCTGGTAGTATCTTGGTTGGTAAAAAATATGTATTTATATGAAAATCCTAGCCCTAGTTATGAGTACCTAGTAACCTTTGGTGATTTGGACCTACATACATTTTCGAAAAGAGGTGTTGAGAAAGTGGCGGAGTGAGCCCAACTGTAAGGTCCGGGTTGTTAGCCGTAACTCAGGGTTATTCCATACGGGCGGCACAACCTATTTATTCGGCAATAAAATGTTACAGAAGGTGGAGGATTTGTTCTCCCAATAGACTCCGGCTTAACCTCAATAGAAAACCAGATCGGTTCCCTCGTTTAAGGCCATGTTGTATATCCTATTGTAGAACACCGCTTCCATTCCATTCCGCTCCTTATTCTAAAAGCCTGTGGAAAAATTAATTTTAAATATTTTTAGCTGTGGCCTCAATGATACGATTAGATAGACGAAAAACAATCAAAGAAACTCATCTGCCAACGAATAATAATGATCATTATTTCGGAGAGAGAATAGATTAATTTTATATGAAATATGGTTGAATTAAATGGTTAAAAAAAAAAGAAGAAGAAAGGAATTAAAACATTATGGCCCACACAAAGTTATTTTTTATGATTTAGCTTTATTCGTAGCTTTTGTAAATTTTACCGATTTATTTATACGTCCAGTCAGGCTGAACTTAAAATTTGAGTTACCTGGACACAATCCCGAAATTAATGATCATTTGAAATATTGCATGTGGGTATTCTGTGTTATAGAATCCAAATTATCCAATTCTAGAACCCTGTGGAAACTTCAGGACACCCGAAAAACTTCGAAATTTTCGAACAGTTTCTTGCTTATAACTACTAAACGACGCGCTCCGAAAATACTTTATTACAGAAGTTAAAAATCATTAAATTATCTACGATTTGCAAAAGTTCTTCTAAACCAAATATGTACCGAGATATAACCTTTCAATGTTCAATGTTTTTTTTTCACAATATTGAAAAATGCGCGTTTTTTACTTAATAACTTTCATCTTTCAATATTTCTATATGAATAATAATTGTAGTAATGTTAAGTGTCAATTTGGGTTTGCGATCAATTTAGTAGTATCGCTCCACACCCACTGTCAGGGAGGGGCGAAAATCCTCGCTGCCCGGGCTTTTGGAAAAAAATATACGGCCAAAAGGAGCAAATATTTCCAATAAAATAAAAGTATTTCAATCTGTAATTAATTATATCACGTATCGTAAAAAGAGAAACATTAGGACATAGTTTACAGGTATTTTCTTATGTCACTCTGATGAGAAAAGTTTTTAATTTCGACTGAAGCGAAATGTAAGCTTTAACCTTCAGTTACCTTACAATACTCAGATTCTTCAGATATCTTTAACAGAAAGGGAGAGAGAGAGAGGATTGTTACTATCTTAATTCTACCCCGTCAACCGGGGTCATATGGCATTTTCTCTCGTTTCACGGAAAAACGTATGAGAGAAAATGGCCAAAGGAAAAATTGCAGAACCTAACGTTTTCTTCCAGAATACGCAAATTATTGGACACCTTGACTCCGCGTAAGCGCCTGACACGCGTCCAAACTGAAAAAAATCCGAAAATTTCGAGGTTTTTAATGTGCTCTGAAGTTTCCATAGGGTTCTCGAATTTGATCACTTGGATTTTACGCCGCAGAATATCCACATACAGCCTATCTAAGGATCATTAACTTCAGAATTGTGTTCAGGTAAAAAGCACCTGGTTACTGGACTTTATTCGTTTCTTTATATATACAGTTTATTCAAAAATTTCAGTGACGGAAACATTTCCATCCTTTACTGAAAGTTCAAATCAAACTTCAATTTAATTACTAATAATTTAGAAATTACGAAAATCCTGATGAATTATTTATTTTCTTGAAGGTGTAGAATATTAAAGGGGGCACGGCTCGTTCGGTTCCACCACTGAAACTGGTTCCCCTTCTCGTTCCGTTCCGCCTTCTTTAGAAACACACAATTATAGGTGGGCAGTTCTGAATAACATTGGGAAAGAAACAGCTCGTTCTGTCCCACCACTAGAATGGTTCTGTTTGTAGTTACGTTCCATCTTTGTTCATACCTCCTAATTTGATATCTTGGTCAATGATTTTCGTTCCGTTCCATCATCGTTCCAGCCAATGTAGCAAACTTTTTTCCGACCAACGCATAATACATAACGAATGATTTATTTGTTTTTTTGATTAACGAATATTTTATTTATTTGTTATTCTAATTAACATGAGAAAAATTATTGTGACCATTTTCCGACTTTTCATTAACTTTTCATGAGATATTATGATTGAACCAAGGTTCAATTAGGGATTGATCCTTCTATACCATCATGCGGATGTCAACTGATGGTTCAATTAGTTGGTGGATTTCCCAAATGGGCCATCTCTATCCAAAATCTGATCGTTATTATGTTACTTTAATATTTAACCTTACACTTTAGATTTTGTAATGAAATCTTAAAATGTTTAATTAACACAAAATGGAAGTACATAATTAGATAAATGAAACAATGATGCTACATGGCTTTACATTATAACGTCTTATAAATACTTAAGTAAAATAAATATCAATACCTACGAAAAATGTCTTAGTTCATTCATACTGGGTTATACACCTATACTCAAATATTATTCATATAACCCCACTTATAATTACATCCCTCCTCCTCCCACGAATCAATAAAATTTAAGAACCTATTGCCAATATATTGTTAGTATATTATTATATTGCCAGTATATTGTTATAAATTATTCTTTACAACAAAGAGCTAAGAATAAAGGCACCAGCGAACAATGTGTTTGACATGGAGATTTCACCTTTAGTGTTTAAAGGTTTTCACAATAAAGCGTTTGCGGCAAAGCGATAGCGTTTGGTGGAACTATGAAGGGATTCGCTTTGAACTTGTTCCAGATGACAGGCCTATTGGATCTGAACGTCATCCAGTTTTATAAGCCGCAACAATACAATGCTTCTGCTCATTTTTTACGTTTTATATCACGCTCAATATAACCTAGGCGTCGTCATAGAGTTTTTATGGCCAATGTCACAATTCTTGAAAAGCCAAAACCTAATAATTACGAAGATATGAATCATGAAGGCACTACTTTAGCCAATCGGAAGGATAAATTCAGAATGAATTTCAAGCGGGTACATAGCTTATAACTATGAAATTGCAAAAAAAACAACATTAACTATACCAACTTCGTCGTGTAAAAAACAAAAATGAAATATAAATTAATTATATTATAAATATGGTATACTAAACCTCTAATGATCCTTCTTATTATTCTATCTAATTGCCAACTTTTATGTAATATTCAAAGCATTATAACAGCACAGGGTTGTAGTGGAACAGGCTTTTTAGGAGGAGGAGAGCTGACGTGATACAGGTTTATCACCCTGAGAACTATATAAGGCGATCTGTATTTTTTGCAATTTTTTATTAATTCTGAAAAGTATCAAATCATAGCAAGTTTTATTCATTTATATATTTTAATGCGTATTATACGAGAATATGTTGCAATGTTCTAATAAACTCCGAAAATTCCAATCTGATCTGAGCTATAAGGTGGAAGAGGGTGTTTGAAATGAGGAATATAATTCGCATAGGTGGTAAAATATGTTCAGCCAGGAGTAAAGGAATGTTTCCTTTGTAAAAAGATAACCTCTTTGCCTTGTGTTTCTGTATCCAAAGCTAAAGCAGAAATTTCTGTTAAAACAGCTTAGGTTAAACTGTAGTAGGTATCATATTGCTATTGTTTTGAAGTTACCCTTTATCAGATGCTTTGCATTTATATAAGAAAATTAGTGTATTATTAAAATTGAACAATATTAACTTAGCATTTGTTATATATTCTCAACCGATGGCAAATATTCATTTCAAAACAGCATTGAGTATAGTGGACGAAGCAGAATACGCTTAAAACATTTTTGGTAATATTTTTTAACCTTTATAAAAAAAAAGTATAGATAAAATAGAAAAAAATATCAGAAACAAAAAATGAAAATAGTATAACAAATATGACAATTGTTATACTATTGAGATTTTACTAGTATAATAATTTAAGTATAATAAACTGCAAGAGTTTAGAGTGTTTCACCCGGCTCATGTTGTATGTTTAATAAGTTAAAGAATATAAAACTCAAACTACATATTGCATAGTTTTTCTATTTTAAAAATATAGAAGTGAATGTTTTATTTCTTTCTACAAGGATTAAGAAGTTAATATTTCCCAACATTTTCGGAACTTTGTTTTGTTTTTCCTTACTGAAATTATCTCTCCATTTTTATTAAGTCGCATCCAATCTGAAGTCGACCATTTTCTATTTTAGTACATAGCAGATCACATCGAATGGTTATAGAACTTTGTGTGCCCACCTTAGATTTCTTATCTGTGAAAACAATGACACTCACGTAGAAGTTCAGAGAAGAATCCTAGGTTTATTTATTTAGTTGCATCCCTACTTCGCCATTTGGCTAAACCGAATTCAGTAGAAATGCTACATCACTAAATATAGTTCACCATTTCATACAATTTATTATCCATTTTTGTCTCAAATTTATAACTCCCCGGTACTCAGAGTGGCTTCCATCTTGCGGTGATCTTGGTACTAGTCCTCTTATTTTCCTTCAGGCTCGGTTGTTATGTGCTAGACCCACCACCGTCTTATAGTAGCGGGTTGCACTCTTCACTCACTAATTTCAGGAAAAACTTTCTCGGTGGAACGGATATTCCCACGGTTCTCATCACCGTGAACCTAGTTAAAAAAATCTTAGATACAAATAAATGTTATGATGGTCTAACAAGATGGAAGTAAGTCGCAACACCTTCACATATTTGAGCGGAAGATGATTTGAAAGATAAATTGAACAGCTTATGAGCTGTGTTGTCACTGGTAGTAAGCTTGTACGAATTGGTCGACTCTGCCGGATGAGGCATCTGGCGAGGTTGGAAAACGGTGTTTCTGGTCAGAAGTGGAGTGAAAGAAAATGAAGGGTCCTCCCAGACTCAGATGGCTGGACGAGGTGTCTAGCGATTACTTAGATGTTTTGGATTGGAAGCTCGAGAGCAGGATGGAGGTATTTGGAGGAAGTGCCAAGATGCGACCAGATCTTGTCACGGATTTTACCTCCATAAACGGAAAAGAACACAGTCCTGCTTATATTGATTTATTTTTTTGTTTTAATCTTGTTTATTTCTCCTTTATCAACACGCCTTAGCCGTTTCTTTCATTTTATTACTAGACAATCATTGTGTTTAGTAATGATTTAGTTCAAGGAACGATAAGTCCTCCTTTCAAGTGAAACAGATCTGTCCTTAAATAAAAAAAAGGTCAATAAATCCAAAAAATAATCGAATAATCCATGCATTTCTTCTTTATTATTATTTTTTTTTATCTTTAGTTTGTTTCGATTTTGGCTTAACAGGCAAGAATTGTCGTTGGCTAATAAAAATTATAAATATTTTATTTAAATTAATTAATTAAGTACTAGTTATTATTACTGATCTAACTAATTGTAATATATTTTCGATCTTAAAACAACAAGAGATAACAGATAAGGACTGTGACTTTTCCAAGTGACAACTGGAAGTGCACTAGAAGCGGTGCAATCTGTCCCTTGTCATCGTTACCGTCATAACAACCCTCTCGAGCGAGCCCATTCGGACCAAGCTCGTTACAGCCACACAAAGGTCCCGTTCATCTCAAGTAATAGTTCTTGTAGTCTGCTGCATGCAGGCGACGGGTCTCACAGATTTGTAATGGTGGGACACAAGATATGATTGGTCTGCTATGTGATTAAATACCTTCAGTGGGCGTTAGGATAATGTGATGAAATAGAGAAAAAAATTAAATTTATAAAATAAAATAAAAAATAAAGACAAATAAATAATATGTGTACATCATAAAACTGTAGTGAGAAAAACATTTTTTTTTTTAATTGTTTTCCACTGAAGCATATAATGTAAAAGATGTATTCTAATGGAAGAATATTTTACAAATTGAAGAGTAATCAACAAATAATTGATTTGCAGTGATTAAAAATGAGACCATTTTTTACAAAGCTAATCACCTTTATAAATTTTCAATTACAATTATAATAATAAAAACGACTCAAGAATAAAGCCGGCATACTGACAGCAGCCTAGGCAGACGACACTGCATAATTACTAAACACCAAAATGCAACACAGGCCTCGCTAACTTACAGCATAACTTACAAAGGTTGTACGACTGGTGTTACGAACGGAAGATTCCACTAAACTACGAAAAGTCACTGCACATCACATTTTCTCTTAGCCATGAAACGTGCCATCCCATTTGCCTTAATAACTCTCCCACCCCTCGGACAGATTAAGATATTGTTAACTCGGACCAACGTTTGACAGGAGAATGTCCTAATATTAAGTTAAGTCCTCATATTAAGAAAAAACGCCAGTCACAAAACCTAAAACTCAATTTAATGTCTTAATTATTCAGAAGTGACTCAAAGTTGCAAACAATCAAGCACGTACTAAAGCCAGTTTGGACATAAGCATTACAAATTTACGGTGTCGCTAAACAGACTCACATAAAACGACTACAAACTTTTCAATCAAAGGCACTAAGACCAGAGGTGCGAACAAAGCGTACAAAGGTGCTTTTCACCAAAGCACCATGGTATGGTAATTATAAAACTTTGCATACTGACTTGCTAATCTCTACGGCCAATGAACGCATACAAAGATACTGCAAACGATTTTATGAAAAACTACTCGGACACCAAAAACCACTAATAGAACAAATGGTCACGCCCCTCATAAAGAGTCTAAAAAATGAGGATGGATAATTTCTTATATTAACAAAAGAAATTAAATTACACCGCGAAAGAGGTACCCGTTGTATGCTCTTCTTCTTCATGTCTCTCGTGTCATTTTGTTGCAATATTACCGACTGACAATCTGCTAATTGTCATTTTTTATTATTATGAGGATAAAAATATATAGAGGAAAAAAATAAGACAATCTATATAAAAGGTAGAGTTGAATAATAAAGTAATTGTTGACATTTTAGTTATTGCTGGTAGTTATGTTAGATTTTTATAAATCTGTTTGATAAGGTTAATTTTTTTAAAACTTTGTAAGCCGAATTCAATTTTTGTAATATTGTTTTTAATTGGAGAAAACAGAAAAAAAAGTTGGTTTGCAGGGTCAATTACTCACTTCCAATTAGGAAATTCAATTATGAATCGCCCAACCTTCGAAAAATGATTTTCCATTATCGCAAGGTCACAATAAGCATCTAGTTGAATATTTATTTGATTCGCGTTTAAATTATGTTCCATTTCTTTCACCCCTTTTACCATTAAATTTTCATCTGAATGCATACGTTATCAAGATCAAAGGGTAACGAAGCCTTTTTCAATTAGAATAATTATTCTTGATGAGTTGACTGCTTGAGTACTTCATAAGAGTGGTGCGGAGGTTTTGTATTAATAAATCAGGGAGCAGTTTTGTATTAACCTTGGCGTCCATTGTGAGGCTGGTAGCAATTTGTGGTGGTCCGGAATTAGTTAAGGGAAGTTGTGACAATGACTACCAGGTGGGTCTTTGTGGAGTCCTGAATCCCCGATCGGCGGCAGGCAAATATTTCACTTTAAAAACAAATTCGTTTTGTAGAAATCTCAATAGGCCCGAAATGATCATATTCCATTAATACGGAATATTCAATACATAATAACACTTTCCTATCATACAAACCTCTCATTCTCTAAACAACTTAGTCACATACGAATACTTCTTGGTATTAAGGGGGATGAAGTGACAAGGGTCTTGCAATCGCCAAAAAAATAGATGTGGATTCGAATTTCTCTAGCATAGTTTTTAATAAATCTCATAACATGGTAAGACCTTTGATGAAAATGTACCACTTTATAAGACACCGAAAACGGATAAATGTGATTGGTACATATAAATTCTTCGTTCATATAAGTTCCAACAAATTTTAAAAACATCAGGTTGAGGAGACCAATATTCCAAGACCCTTAGGATTTATTCTGGAAGCTAAAATAAAATGTATTAGAACTAAAAAAAGATATGCAAAATTTTTGCACGCCGTATAATTATTTCAGAATAATTCATATTGTTTTATAATTGAATGGATTTATAAATAAAAATGGATTATTTATAACAAATTTAATGTTATAGAGAATATTTAAAGATAATATAGCATCTGAGGATGGGAAGATTGTCCCCTAAACGTCACAATTGTTCAATAATTTGATTTATTGAATAAATTATTTTAAATGGAAGTAATATTCAACAATGATTTTATATAAATTATTTCAGAATATTATTTCGAATATTGAATCTTATAAATCTGTATTATTGATGATGCTGATAATAATTTTTTTTTTAAATGCCCACAAGCATATGAAAAAAATACATAATTAATAGTACTTATTACTTAAAATTAATTGTTGTAAAAAAGTTTGAGTGCTGTTCTCGGAATTATTGTTTTATGTTTTTGTTATTCCTAGAAAAATATTGAAATACAGTGGCACTACGACTGAAAACTTTTAAAGCTAGAACATATTATAACTAAAATAAAATTTCAGTTTGCAAGACAGTTTTCTTATCTAATGGATATTTTTACTGTAATTACAATATTCTATAATATTATATGATTTATTTATCAAGAACTTTAGCTTAGTTATTTTTTGTTTATTTTTATTTGTATCTTTTCATTTATTATGCAGTAAGTATTATACATTATATTAATTATTATATTTTATATGAAATTTGTTTACTTGTAATTTATGTCTTGATTTTTTTTTCTATGTAACTGGGTTTATCCCGTATAAAAACAAATAAAAAAATATTTAAGAATTTTTGATAAGTAAAAATATTGTATTTCTAGTAAGAGAATCCAACTGAAGAATCAACACAAATTTTGAGTTTTCATAAATGAGTGACATCTTCTTTTTTTATGTGAATATAAAACAATATTTAATACATATTTGTATCAATATTCGATAAATAAATGTATTTATAAATATTTCAAATATTGATTTGAATCAAATCGTATATAAGGTTCGGATGCGGTTCGACTTGAATCCCAGAGTTAGCGAATATACTGTTCTACTGTGTATACTAGGGATGTTTAAAAAAAATATATCGATATTTTTCTCTCGATATATTGATATTAAAATTTGAGTATCGAAAATCTATATTAAAAAAAAATTAGAGAAACAAATATAAAATTAAAAAATCTACTAGGACGGTGGGTTTGACAAATAAAGAACGATAAAAATTTGTGGTGTAGTGTGTTTGGGTTACTATCTATAATGGCTGTGTTCTAGGGATGGGATGTCGAAAGCAAAATATCCATATTGATATTGGTTAATTATATAGATATCTTGATAATTTTGACACAGAAATATCATTACCACAAAATCAATATATTAATTATTGCGGTACAGAAATATCGATATTATAAAAAAAATATCCTAATTATCTCATACCAGAAATACCGATATTACAAAAACAATATTTTAATTATATAGGTACAGAAATATCCATATTATTCAAACAATATCCTAATTATAAAGGTCCTAAAACTATCGATATTATAAAAACAATATCTCAATTACATCGGCACAGAAATATCGTGTGTTTTTGTGTGTGTTTTAATATTTAAAATATTGAGGCTCCATATATTGAAATATTTATACTTTTTTTGATACATCGAACTACTATTTTGATATATTTAAACCTATCGATACGATATATATATATATATATATATATATATATATATATATATATATATATATATACATATATATATATATATATATACATATATTATATATATCGATATTTTTTTTCGATTTTCACATCCCTACGTTTTGGTTTGAGAAATTGAGATTTTATTGATACAATGTTGTTTTTGAATAGAAAAAAAAATTTTTGTTTCTACATATAGTTGGGAAATTTTAGATTTTCTCCTATCCAAAAAATTCTAATAACATCCCTGTCTAACTTTCAGTTCAATGTAAATCCCTTTACCCTTCTTTTAAAGCTTAAAAATAAAGAAAATATTATTGATGCATCGAACTGCAATTGCGATGTAGTTGAAAAATATTGTAACGATATATATCCATATATTTTTTCTATATTCACATCTCCAGTACATACTATTCTTTTCTATTATCCTTGTATTTCTTTAATTTTCTGTAAATAAGGTATGATTGATTTCATTAATTACTATTGCCATTGTCTTTTATTGAGACAGTGTACGTAATGTTACTCAATAAAAAAAAATTAATCTTTTATCTTGTTTTTCTTAGCCGTGATGAAGGCCTCAGACTTTACAGTGTGTTTCATTTCTGACCGAACCTCCAACCAGTCTTCTCCCCAAAGATTTATTTATGTTTGGATTTTACTACCCTCAGTACTTAATCCTTAACGAGCCAAATAAAAAATCTTAAAAAAAATATTTTCTTATGCCTTTTCATATAAGCCTAAATGTATTACATTTCACACGAGAAATATATTTCTTTTTAATTAAAAATAACTATACTTTCATTTTTGTATCTTAAAAAATACATAGCCCTCTGAAGGTTACACCTTCAAATTATATTATTTTTCAGTAATTAACGAAATAACACCAACATTAATTTTAACATTTTACTAAGTATGAAATTAAAAAAAAAAACAGTTTTATTGAGGCACTAAATATAAATTAGCCTCACCTTTGGAAACTTTATTATGTTTTGCCCGACCAAAAAAAGCTTACATTGCTCCTTTTCAAAGAAAAGTGACAACTAACCTGCGTTGTCAAGTCGAATTTCATTGGAAGGTGTTGCAGTTGTGGACGTTTTCCTAACAGAAAATAGCAGAACAAAAGGATGAAAATTGCAGAAATTGTTTTACAAACAATAATTTAGAATAACTGACAAAAAATAATTATAACATACAAATAATTTTTGATTTGTATAAATATTTTTTAATTTATATAAATAGTTTTTAATTGTAAATTAATGAAGCGGGCAATGTATATTATAATATACAAATAACTTATGAGTAGAATAAAATAAAGGTTATAAGATACAAATTGTTTTTTTTTTGGGCTTGTTTGCTCCCGATGTAAATTACGATAATGCAATTACTACTCTTAATAAGAATATTAAATGAAGAAAACGACAAATGTTTTTAATAGCAATATATAACTAAATAAATAATAGAAAAAAAAAACATTTAAACTTAACACCGTTGTTTTGTTTGTTGTTGTTGTTTGACCGAGGTAATGGAGTTGCTGGAGATTTTTTACCGTTTTCTAACATGCACACCAACAGAACAGCCTGAAAATGGAAGAGTATGCATTTCAGAAAACAATTGAAATAGACCCCCGTAAGCCATTAAAAAAAAATGAGTAGGATGCATCGCCCGGTTAAGGGCTAAAGTATTCTATTTACTGTTTCAGCATGCTCTTGTCTCTAAATTATTTCTAAAGATCTATGGAACCCCTTTTCCTTGATAAGGTAATGACGAAATAGGGTTCAAGAAGATCGCGAGCGCCATGTTCTTCAATTGTGGACTTAAATAAAATATCAGACTGGATCGACGGCTACCTGAGAGATGATTGACAATGAAAAAGTGAAGGGGTAGGTTGTCACTAATTCAGCGCGGGGGATGAGGATGTTCGGATTACGGCGTTCGTGACTGGGGTCAGAGCTGGAACACGGTCAAAGCGATATCCCTCCCACCTCCCTCAATCTGCATAATTACCTAATTGTATGCCATCGGTGTCCGGAATCCTCCATACTCGTGGGTTTTGTCTTGTCAGGTTGTGTTAGCCAATTTTCCATTTCGAAAATCAGTTATCAGGGTGGACTTTGACATAAATCCAAACCAAACCATCTCAAATATGCCTGTATTAACCGTTGGTCTCGATATGCTTCGCTGGATTAACATCAATTAAAAACTTCGGTCCCATATATCCTATATTCTATTCATTTGAACTGTCAATGTACTGACATTTATTATGATAATATTTATATAACAATACCTTTAATACCTCTTAAATATAAGAGAGCAAACAACAACAAAAAAAAAATAAACAAAAATTTACTTATGATATAATTAGAAGATTCTAAAAGCAAATCTCTCAAATATCAGGGAATAACTAACGAGTCAATGTTTCTCAAATTAGGCATCATCTGAACAGACGAATATAATACAGGCTAAAGACGATACTTGTCAACAGTCCAAAAAGGACCCATCATCTTGCAACAGCACAGAAATTTATGTATCACTCAAAGGCATATCTAACGTTCATTTGGAAGAAGGTGGCACAATATGAAATGGGGAATGTTACAGTACTACTGTAGATACATTTGAAGTTTGCCTCTTTTGGTTTATTGCTACCACTCATTGCTACCACTCATTGCTACCACTCATTACACTGAAGAAAAATCAATTCGGAAATTTTCTTCGTCAATACTTTTTTTTGTTTAAAAAAATTGAATGAACCATTGAATTTAATCATGTATCAAATTTTGGCAGTTTTTCATAGAAACAGTCCAAACTCCTTTATAGTTTATGAATGATAAAGAGACTTTTTTGAAAGTAAAAAAAAAAAATTATTCAATTAAATAAAATTCAATTAAAAATTGTCGGATTTACACAGCCTCCGGCTCTATATTTGGCTCTATTTTCTCATTCTTTTTTTTTTTGTCATATATATTTTATCTCACCTCATACAAACGGCGGCCGCACTACATACGCGATATCTAGACGCCCCGTAGTTCTCAGGATAAGGATTAGCCACACTTCACCGTGCTTATTAGATCTAGACACTCCCCTCCAGCGGTATTAGCTGGACAGACACTCAGAGGGACAGAAGCATCAGACTTGATCACCAGCAGCTCTCGCTCCATTGAGAAAAACACGGCATTCGCTGTAGAAGGCTGGCTTCTTATCACACTGAATGGAGGCAGGAGGTGAGACAGACGAAGCGGCGAGACATCTCTTCACTAATTATCACTAACACATTAACGAGAATTGTCCCTTCAGGGATAAAAATTTGTCTATTAGTAAATTGTGTTGATTAATGAGATGGGTGGTTATTTTTACACTTATATAACTTTTTTTTTTACTGAGTCTTTATCTTTACCAAATATGAGGTCATCTACTGGGAAAAACAATAAGATAGCTCAATATGGTGTCATATGTCCTCATCCCAAACTGCATGTCTCATTTTAGGCTTTTTTCGGTTTACTGTCATCAAATTATTCGCAATCATACTATTTCATTTGAAACTTTTCTACAAACGAAAATCAGCACTCAGTATAAAATAAATGTAATTCAATCCTTGCTAATAAAAAGCACATAGAAACAAACAATTTTTTGGACTGGCAATTGAGTACTACAAATACTATCATTAGAAATCAATTTGAGAGACATGCGTAATTTTTCATCCGAGATTATTTACTGATGAAACAGGGTATGAATATTTTAAAGATGTCTCCCTAATACAGAGTTATTCAAAAGTAAGCGTGAATAATATATTGGTTGGGTTTGCCGGAGTAGAGTTTTATAGGAAAAAGGGAACAAGAGGTTTACTATAAACTTCCACAAGTATCTGTTAACTCCGACCATCATTAATTTTTCACCAATATATCCTGTTGAACCAGGAAGATAGCCATCATTACAGTTTTTCTTTTTTTTTCTAATTTGAGTTGGTAACAACATTTTTTAATTTGACTATTTTCTAAAATTAATTCAAGATATAATAATTATTTCGGAAAATACTACCTATAAATATAATTGAAATTTTAACATCATGGATGAATCTTTTTATCTTTACCACAACAATAAAACGAGGTCATCTATTGGGAAAGACCATAAGATTGTGGTGTCTTATTTCCTCACCCCTAACTGTATGTCTCATTTTAGGTTTTTTTCGGTTTACTGGATATATAAATATAAGGGTATGGTTATATTTGGTGGTTTGGAATCCAAACTGTTCCTTTCTTATTGTTTCTTTTAAATTCTGTCACAGTCTTCTATCGAGAATTTCTGTGATAAGAAAATACTATCTGTAGCTTTCTGGTGCCCTAATTTCTTAATTCTTAAAATTCTGAACAACGACACCTCTCTTGCTTTTGACACTTACATTTTTTCCAAAATAAACTAAATAATTTTTCAATTTTTTATGTATTTTCCATTCCATTACCTTTATAGTCGCCCTCTTTCCATATTTTTCATATAGCCTTTATCAAATTCAGAAATTCTTTAAAATGAACATGGGACCATCTTTTTCTTGCATTGCCACTGAAAATTGTTGGAAAAATAATATTCCGTTATCGCGTTTCGGCTCCCGACAAGCTGAGTGCTTGTTAGGGGCATATTAACACTTCCGTACAGAATTGTTGAGGAAGTAAGGGTTAAGGAACTCTGGAGACGGAGCACCTTGAATAAACCATCAATGTTCCTTCTGGGAGAGAGAACCGCTACAAACATGGCCTCTATAATTGAATCGTTTATTTTACAAAAGGCCAAATGTGACAAAAATGAATTTAAAAGCGAGATTAAAAAACTTCCTTACAACTACCTTATCCCTACTATCCCTACAAACGAAAAAATAATTATATTAAATTTTTAATTCAACATCCTGGGATTCAAAATTATGGGAATTCTGTTTTTCAAAATTGAGTGAATATAATGTTTTCAACCTGTTTTATCTCGGGTTGGTCTATGATTTTTTAATCTACAATATTAGCTAAAAAATCAAATTTGATTCCGAAAAAAAATCTTTTAAACTTAAATTATTAAACCTTGGAAAGTTTCCCCGGTTTCTTGATTGTAACTTGTGATTTCTCTCTAGGTTAATAATTTCACTATGGTTGAGATGGAAAAATTTACGACGCCATATGTTATGTTAACGCTTTAATTTTCCTTACTACCACCAGAGGTGGCTAAATTAAACTGATCAAGATTTAACGACGAAGTGCAGATTTAACGACGCCAGATATCTCGTTGTATTTAGTTTCAAGCGAATCGATTGATTCGATTTTTTCTAATCTTAATCTGATGTTACATTTGAAAACTTTAAAATTATCTGAAACTCACTTCGCGCGTGGTATTAGGTCATAAGAATTATTATTATTAACAATTTTTATAAAGATCATTGTTAACCATCAACTGCCGGTAACCGAAAAACAGAGCCTTCTCCGGCCTCTTTTACCGACATTTGCTGTATTTCTACAAGACCCCATTTGCTACACCCTGTCAAGTTCCCTCTTGTACCTAACGATTCTTGGTCCATTTTCTTGTTAGATGTCAATAGTATATTTTAGCATCCCTTTATACTAAACCCTGCGAAAGGAACTTTTCCAAGAAGTTCAGATAAGGTCCAGCTTTTCTAAAATTACGCTCCCACCCTAGCTTTCCTTCCAATTCATTTCCTCCCCTATCCTTAGGGTTATAAGGGTCCATTTAATTTACTCAAAGGCATTTCATATCAATTCACAGCCATCATGTGATATAGTTAAGGTATTACAAGTTAGTTTGCATGATATAGCCAATGTTAATGTAGCATTTCTTTTATTATGAAAGTAAATTTCTAATTCTTTACTGGTGAGTTCATTAATTCAAACAAGTTTTCAAAAAACAAGAGGTTCAAAAAACAGGCCAGCTGACCTTTAAAATCTCAGGTACCAATCTGTGAAAAATGAGCTCTAACTGCCAGATTAATTATTTATCTTTTTCACAATCGTTTTGCATTGTGTTTAAACCATACTAGACTCTGATTTTATCTCATTATCTTTATCTGAGTTTTAAAAAGATGTTTTTTTTTTATTAAATGGGTATGAACGATCATACGAGGAGTAGGCACACACCTGAGGCCAAAAAGAGCCTCAAACCAGTTTTTTTAATTTTATAAAGGGCCAAGTGTAGATGCACATTTTCATTTTTTTTTTAAATAATTATTATTATATCAAGAATTTTGTAATAAATTAAAATATATTTATTAAAAAAAAATATTTTAATATCCAACGGTAATCTTTAGTCATATTTTTTTTTAATTTGGCGTAAAATTAATTAAAGCAGTCCGCAGAAATTCTGAGAGATTGGTCAACTATAAAAGATGTTTCGACTTCACTGAATTCGTTGTGAAGTATAAAGATTTATAGGAATGTGTTGTACAAAAAATCAAAGTTGAACGACTCAGGTTTTTTTGAGTTTGGACATTTTGATTCTGGAACGAGTTTCCAAAATTCAATCACAGAAGAATCTTTATGGAGCATTTTCAATGCCTCTTTCATCTTTAATTACTCCAAATCCCTAGCCGCTTCATTAATAGTTTCACAAATTAATGGGTTCACAAAATATGCAAATGTAGATTTCCAACTATATGCGCACTTCAAACGGTTTAGAGGAAAAAAATAAAAATAAAATTTTAATGGCAGCCGCACTTGACAGAACGAACAGCTGCAATAGCCTGCATGTGTTATATAAGTTTTGTTATATACAAATTTTGTTTGTAATATTTAAGGTTCAATACAATAATATTAGAAAGATGGGAATTGTTTATATACTTTTAATGAATATCATTTATTATTATTTATTTTTTTAAAATATACTATTATTTTTATTTAAACATTGAAAGCTTTCGTTTGAGACCTGAATCATATTTTTACATTGAAACATAATTCGATCGTGTATATTTTAGGTGGTATTTTAAATCTTCAAATTTGACCTAAAAATGCCCTATATATTAAATTTGATTTTAGAAGTTTCTCCTATGCAATTTAGCTTTACAAGCTTCCCACAAATGCCGAAATTATTTAACAATCGTTAAGGATAAAAAGTTTGCGGCAAAGTCTAATATAATCGAACATTGTAACCGAAATATACTAAATCAATTCTATTACAATCCCCACTATAGAAGATACTGGTTGATTTAAGAGGAGAGGCGTTTGATCAGTTTGATGGCCCAGCGCGGATATGGGAGCTATACCTCAACGGCTAACAACTGATAGTGCTATTATTTTCGCTAAACCGGATTTCGACTTCAGCAGAACAGTTACGGATTAGAGCTCTAAGCTGAAAACAATTCGCCCAAATCGAGTTTTGACATTTCAAATCCCGAAACAAAGCTCTTTCCAAATCCGAAGGATCATCTGCAGCGCGTGCTCCGAAAAGATTACTCTTTTCAAAACAGCACTGTATGTGAACGATATCTCAGCTATTGTGGGCATCAATAGAGTATTTTAGTTGGATATTGAATTCGTCACACTGTACAAGAGAAAATTGCCAAATTAAAAAAAAAAAGTATTGAACGGTTTACCAGTATAAAACATTAGTAGATTGTAATGCTTGTCAAGACTATGAGGCTGTGAAATGTCGTAGGCGTTGGACAGATGACTTTGGAGATTATATATCGACGTCGTTTTTTGAAAAAGGTTCCTATCGAAAGTTACTATCGATTCCCGCGAGAAAAAAAAAATTGGAAATGGTCTAAAAATCGAATATTGATGACCTAAGCACCAAATACTAACGACTCTCAGGCGTCACTCGGACCTAACCAGTGCTATATATATATATATATATATATATATATATATATATATATATATATATATATATATATATATATATATATTTATATATATATATATATATATATATATATATATATATATATATATATATATATACATATATATATTCCATTCCACTTTCCTATGATTCCTAGGATATTAGTTTAAAATTCGAAAAACAAAGCCCTAAGTCCCTCAATAGGCATTAATTTGCTAACTAGTCAATGTTTCGCAAATTCAGGATTCATCAGGACAAATAAAAACGAGATCTGAAAAATATAAACCAAAGACAGCACTTCAAATCTAAAAAAGTTTCACCAATTAAAGGCAGCACATCACTCCAATATTTTCATTTTTTTTAAATTACCAACTTATTTTGTTATTAACGGTACCGCGTTAAATTTGGATGGACCCCTAAAATTCTAAATTAACTTTGAAATTATAACCTAAATGTTGTTCAGTCTCAAGAAACTGAGACAAAACGACAATAAATTTTTATAAACTGCAATAAAGTTACATTTCGCATTTTCACATCATTTTTTTTTCCACCCATTTTATTTACAAAATTACGTTTTCACATTTATACAAAAGTTGGTCGGAAGGTGCGTTCATTGAAGAAAAATAAAGTAATAAGTAGAACTTTTCAGTGGAAGCCAAGTCTCGCAAAATGTTATGTGCGTGTATGTCTGTATCTGTATAAATGTTAACAGCCTTGAACAATAACGAAAAGTTGTGTGAGACTGAAATTACGTATTTGAGGTAGGTATATAACTGGAATGTAACAGAAACTTTTTCACTAAAATCGGCCGACCGGGAGTGCCACTTTACCTTATTGATATTACACTTTTTTACAATTTTCTCGATGACCACTCCAACGATTTTGATGAAACTTGCCTAAATTCTCTCAAAGCTCTTTAGCTTTCCATATATGTAGTATATCACTGATAAAATTAAGGTAAAATAGTTATGACGAAAAGATAATTTTATTTGCGCATAATTCAAAAAGTATTTATTGTATGATAATTTAAATATGCTAACATTTTAAAGATTATACAAAAAAAAAATCATCAAAAACAGACCAGTATTAGCAATCTTACAGCGTATTGAACTTGTCGGAAATTAATATCATCAATTTTGTACTTTGTTACAATTTTATCGAAAACAGCTCTAATTATTTTGATGAAACTTGCCTAAATATTTTCATAAGTCATTCAATTTTCTATGTATGTTGTACATTACCGAGAAACTGCTATGGAAAAGTTATGACACTAAGAAAATTATATTGCACATTTTATTGGGTTTATGTAATTTATTTAAAATTATTTTAAACGAAATATTATTATAGGATGGTAAATGAAATTTGTTTGATGTGTGTACCGCACCAAATTTTTTTTATTGCGTGCCAACTTTATATATAACTAACAACTAAATTGTAGCCCTTCATACGGGATAAATAAAAAAACAGGATAACAACCATTAAAGTTTAGAATTATAAAACATAAAAATATTCAGGTAATAATAGGTTGACAGATATATTATACCAACTTCTTACAAATCTTAAATTACATCTATGCTCAATTTTTTTCCTTCCAATTCCCATTTTGCCTACCCCTTGCTCAATTTTTCGCTAATTTTTTTGTCTTTTTATCCTTATTTTGTATTTTGGATACATTTTAGGATGGTGTTGAGAGACTTAAATATTATTTATATTACATAGAAACGTCATACCTGTGACGGGGCTCACTTGTGATGGCGAAATTTCCTTATAATTATGTCTATATACGATCAACTACATAAACACCAGAATTAAAAGTTTGTGTAGTCAATTTGGTCCAACGGATATGAAGTTGTGATACTTCAGGTCCTTCTTGACGCAAAGAAAATTTCAAACCGGATTGGTAGTAACTGAAATTAGTGCGTTCATTCTTCACATATTCTTCACTTTTATATAATTGTACCTTTAGATATGCTAGTACATGACAAACAAATGTGCGCAAGTTGGACACTTTTTCTCTTAGCAATTTATTTATGGTTACTGCTCCGTTCATATGAGTCGTATTATTATATTATATTATAAAGCCTAAAGCCTTCCTCGATAAACGGTCTATCTAACGAAAAAAGATTTTTTTCAAATTGGACTGGTAGTTTCTGAAGTTAGCGCGTTCATTCATAAAAAGTATTTAGCTTAATATAATAGTATAGATTTAAAAATCAGTTTGCAAAAACGATTTATTTTAACTACAACCGTCCTTCAAACAGAACTTGGTAAGAATATTAGTAATATTTTATCTTTAGACAATAAAAACCTTAAATTCGTTAAACGTCAAAAACTGTAAAATAATCTTATTTTGAGTTTATATCCATTGAATTATCACCTATGTATGATTAACTTCAGTACAAAACTGATCATAGACTAACAAAATAAACTGAAAATATACGGATTAAATTTTGTGCTTAACACTACACCAAGGCTTTGGTAATTTTTACATGAAAACTTGATATTACTTCAATCGGATGCTAAGAATGGTCACTATGTCAGACCTACTGAATATTACGACGGGACAAGTTATGAAGAAAAAAATAAGAGGCATTTATAGAATCGTTGTGAGGGAGAAACAATGTGTCTGATGAACTAATATTACTAGGTCAATAAGAAACTCAAGGGCAGCGGAGCACTGTCACTAAGTTCGTACTTTTTTTCTAAAATACTAATTTTAAAATATCAATATTAATCATACCGAAATTTTGACTGAAATTTACCCCCATTTCTATGCTATTGTTCTGCCTAGAAAAGTACCCTACATACCGAATTTCAATCTTGCTGAACCAAAGAGCCGCGGGATGTGCCCAATGATAAAATATGGCATTTTTTTTTAATTCGTCGTGTGTAAAATCAAAACGAATTGTAAAAAAAAAAATTACCCATTTTGGTCTAACTCGTCTGTACTTTAGATAGTCTTTTACATACATAATCTTTTAGGTACTAAAGTATACTTACATGATTACAATAATTTTAGCTTACACAGCCTGTGGAATGATCAAAAATGAAAATAAGTTATTATACAATATTTTAAGACCATATTTATGAACTAAATACGTTAAATGGTAGTTCTTCTTTTGAGGGGGTTCAACAAGAAAAAAAAACTTATGAACCTTAATGAATTAAAGGGATAGTCCAAACAACCTTGGCCCTAAATATTCATTGAATGTTGTACAGGCTTATTCGTTTAAAAAGTGTATTCTTTAAATAGCATTTCTTTTTTATATCAATTTGCATTCTGATTTTATTTTTAATTTTAAAAAATTGGCTTGGATGTAAATATAGGACGTTTTATCTATTGTAATACTCCTGAGATAACTTGAAAATGTCTAAGATTATAATATCAGTTCGTTTTATCTAATTCGTTGACTTTTTTTGTACTTAATTTTATAATTTCGTATTCTGGTAGTTTCTTTATTATAATTCTTTTCATTCAATGGTACGTTCAAAAGAATATTTTTTTTTTGAGTTTATATTTTTTCAATGAGTGGTTGAGGGGATGTACTCACAGTTCAGCTTTTTTCTTATTCGAGATTAACATCTAGTGTTTATCTCAAATAAGAAAAACGGGGTACTGACTTGAATTTACAATTCTAGAGCAAAGACTGAAAGTGGGCAGCCGATAACCTCAATAACCGCCATTAACGCTTTTCATAGACTAATAACAACAACTGATGACTTTTAAAAAAATCAACTTATAATAAAACAAAACTGGTGCGTTGTGCGCATCACATAACTTACCCTTACCACCCTATAATAATAAACTTTAATAATTTTAAAGAGTTCACATAAACACTAGGCACTTGAAATAAACTCAGCAGCATGCACTTCTTCACGCATTTTTCACTAAAGTAAATAAAATAGTCTTTAAACAATTTTTGTACGGTAATTCTGTACACCATATATTTTTGGTTAGCCAATAATTGGCGTTTGCTCATAACGTGGTAGTTTATAAAGGCTGCGAGTTTATGTGATATCGGTCTCCGAGCTTCATTTTAATGTCTTGATTCCATATCAGGGCCCTAAATGCACCAAAGTATCAGAGTATTATACCCTGCATTTAAAATACAAAAAAACCCTATCCTCATATTTCCCTTCTCCTAAAGATAAAATTGACCCTTTCCAAAAAAGCGGAGTATACGAACTAAATTACGAATGATTGTGCAGCTAAATACACGAGAAAAACTGGAAGATCACTAAATCAGAGACTAAAGGAACATATACGTGCATATAAAAAAAGGTCAGAGAATTCCAACTTTGCAATTCATTTAAATGAAAAAAAAATAAAAATTCATCAAAGACTCAGGAGTTAAATTAATATATCACGTTGAAAAAAGTCACAGTTTTATATATATATATATATATATATATATATATATATATATATATATATATATATATATATATATATATATATATATATATATATATATAATAGTTGAAATAATAAAATTCTTCAAATCCAATCCAGATTTTTGCTTAGATGGCCAAATAAATATCTCCAATAGTCGAATCTTAAATATATTCCCATCTAGAACTGAAAAAACCATTGCTCACCGACATCACTGAAAAAACTCCTACCCCTAAACCGTTTACCTATAAACATCTTGCCTTTCTTCCATTGCTAGTTCAGTGCGAGAACAAACTAATACAAACTTTTCTGTTTGATATAATCTACTATAACCTTGGTGAGTACCAACATCCATTTGATTTCTTGTCTTAATTAAATTCATAATTCACAAATGTTTTAGAATACTAATTTATATTACATTTAATTTAATATGTATAATAATATCAAACTTTATTTTAAATTGCTTATTTTTGAATTTTGGTGTGTTTTCAGAACTGAAGATAAATGTATAACGTTCAAAACTAGTTTTCAATAAAAACAAAATTATAAAATTGGCAAATAATTTATCATTCTCTAATTAAATTAAAAATTGTTATATTTTAATTGTGCCAATTTTTATCTGGTAAATTATTCTTAATTTTTGATTAATTATATATTGTAATTAGATTGAGAAAAAAAAACCTGTACCACTACAACCCACGAAGGGTCTTGGGTTCAGTCCAACGAAGTGATTCGGCCGAGATCACGCTCAACCGCCAGGTTAATCCTCCAATTAAGGGTACCCATTTTATTGATGCTCGGTGATCTCCAGTAGGGTCTCCCGATCCCACAGAGTCGATATAAGATTGAGAAAATTTTACCATATTTTTTCAATGAGTGTTTGAGGGGATGTACTCACAGTTCAGCTTTTTTCTTATTCGAGATTAACATCTAGTGTTTATCTCAAATAAGAAAAACGGGGTACTGACTTGAATTTACAATTCTAGAGCAAAGACTGAAAGTGGGCAGCCGATAACCTCAATAACCGCCATTAACGCTTTTCATAGACTAATAACAACAACTGATGACTTTTAAAAAAATCAACTTATAATAAAACAAAACTGGTGCGTTGTGCGCATCACATAACTTACCCTTACCACCCTATAATAATAAACTTTAATAATTTTAAAGAGTTCACATAAACACTAGGCACTTGAAATAAACTCAGCAGCATGCACTTCTTCACGCATTTTTCACTAAAGTAAATAAAATAGTCTTTAAACAATTTTTGTACGGTAATTCTGTACACCATATATTTTTGGTTAGCCAATAATTGGCGTTTGCTCATAACGTGGTAGTTTATAAAGGCTGCGAGTTTATGTGATATCGGTCTCCGAGCTTCATTTTAATGTCTTGATTCCATATCAGGGCCCTAAATGCACCAAAGTATCAGAGTATTATACCCTGCATTTAAAATACAAAAAAACCCTATCCTCATATTTCCCTTCTCCTAAAGATAAAATTGACCCTTTCCAAAAAAGCGGAGTATACGAACTAAATTACGAATGATTGTGCAGCTAAATACACGAGAAAAACTGGAAGATCACTAAATCAGAGACTAAAGGAACATATACGTGCATATAAAAAAAGGTCAGAGAATTCCAACTTTGCAATTCATTTAAATGAAAAAAAAATAAAAATTCATCAAAGACTCAGGAGTTAAATTAATATATCACGTTGAAAAAAGTCACAGTTTTATATATATATATATATATATATATATATATATATATATATATATATATATATATATATATATATATATATATATATATATATATATATATAATAGTTGAAATAATAAAATTCTTCAAATCCAATCCAGATTTTTGCTTAGATGGCCAAATAAATATCTCCAATAGTCGAATCTTAAATATATTCCCATCTAGAACTGAAAAAACCATTGCTCACCGACATCACTGAAAAAACTCCTACCCCTAAACCGTTTACCTATAAACATCTTGCCTTTCTTCCATTGCTAGTTCAGTGCGAGAACAAACTAATACAAACTTTTCTGTTTGATATAATCTACTATAACCTTGGTGAGTACCAACATCCATTTGATTTCTTGTCTTAATTAAATTCATAATTCACAAATGTTTTAGAATACTAATTTATATTACATTTAATTTAATATGTATAATAATATCAAACTTTATTTTAAATTGCTTATTTTTGAATTTTGGTGTGTTTTCAGAACTGAAGATAAATGTATAACGTTCAAAACTAGTTTTCAATAAAAACAAAATTATAAAATTGGCAAATAATTTATCATTCTCTAATTAAATTAAAAATTGTTATATTTTAATTGTGCCAATTTTTATCTGGTAAATTATTCTTAATTTTTGATTAATTATATATTGTAATTAGATTGAGAAAAAAAAACCTGTACCACTACAACCCACGAAGGGTCTTGGGTTCAGTCCAACGAAGTGATTCGGCCGAGATCACGCTCAACCGCCAGGTTAATCCTCCAATTAAGGGTACCCATTTTATTGATGCTCGGTGATCTCCAGTAGGGTCTCCCGATCCCACAGAGTCGATATAAGATTGAGAAAATTTTACCATATTTTTTCAATGAGTGTTTGAGGGGATGTACTCACAGTTCAGCTTTTTTCTTATTCGAGATTAACATCTAGTGTTTATCTCAAATAAGAAAAACGGGGTACTGACTTGAATTTACAATTCTAGAGCAAAGACTGAAAGTGGGCAGCCGATAACCTCAATAACCGCCATTAACGCTTTTCATAGACTAATAACAACAACTGATGACTTTTAAAAAAATCAACTTATAATAAAACAAAACTGGTGCGTTGTGCGCATCACATAACTTACCCTTACCACCCTATAATAATAAACTTTAATAATTTTAAAGAGTTCACATAAACACTAGGCACTTGAAATAAACTCAGCAGCATGCACTTCTTCACGCATTTTTCACTAAAGTAAATAAAATAGTTTTTTAAACAATTTTTGTACGGTAATTCTGTACACCATATATTTTTGGTTACCCAATAATTGGCGTTTGCTCATAACGTGGTAGTAAAGGTAAGAACAAAAGCGGCACTTCTAGGAGCTTTACAGGAATTTGAAGAAACTGGGAAATAATTGGGTCTTGTGATAAATAAGGAAAAAGTCCAATACACGATTTCCTTAAAAAAATGAGGGGCAGGAATGACAGAACAACGTACAACTGTTCCACCAAACATTTTTGGCAGTGTACAGCTTCAAATACATAGGGGCTTTAGTGACAGGAAAAAATAAAATCATAGCGGAAATAAATATATAAATAAATAAATAAATGTATAATAAAAATTCTATTTTCAGTTTACTATTTGTGATCCAATTTTTTTTTACCTCCTCTCGGACCATCTCATACCTCCATAAAAGTTTTATGGTAAACTATTGATTATTCAATACGATTTTATACATAATTGACCATAGAATGAATGCATATTTTATGAGTTATGAACAAATAAAACATTCTTTTGGCTATAACTTTTTTCGCTGAATTTTTTCTATGGTGTACGAAATATTTGAAATGTTAAAGACTTTCAAGGAGAAAATATTAGGCGAGTTTCATCAACATCTGTAGAGCCGTTTACGATAAAATTGTGAAAAAAAAAAAAATGTAAAATAGATGATATAAAGTGGTACTTCTGGTTGGTCGATTTTGACGAAACAGTTACTGTATCGCTGGCATATACCTTCCTTAAATACTTAACTTCAGTTACTTTCGTACAACTTTTCATTTTCGAGCTAGACTGATTACAGACTGCACATTTCATATTGCGAGATTTGTTTATTCGGACTCAGATCTTAAAACATGCATTTCCGTTGAAAACTCAAATTCGAAAATTTTCACGATCGCATTACTTTCGCCTAAATATATATTTCATACATAGGCAAGAATGTAATAATGAATCTATAAACTTAATTATAAAAACCAATCTAATATAAATCGAATTAATAAAAATAAATCTATGTACAAAAAATAAAGAAATTTATGATATAAGTTAAAAAAAATTATAAACAATTTATTGTTAATACTTAACGGCTTCGTTATCGGGCTATTAGCTTTTAATCATTAAATTAATGGGTCTATTAAAATATAAGGGGCCCTTAAAATATAGATGATATTGAAAGCTGATATTAATACAAAAATATTATTGCTAACTAGAATGATATCATGTATTTTTGGTTACAGAAAATTTAGAGGTCTTTAAAATTTATAATATGCTGCATTTATTAATGCTTTCCAGAACGAAATTCCACTTCACCTATACTCTTTATGCTAGGGTTTAACGATGCTACTAAATTTATTCAGCAGGTTTTTTCTTACCTAAAAAGGCCTTGTTTATGTTAATGCCTCGTGACAATCTTCTCTAAAATTTCATGCAAACAGCTTTACCGTTGTACCGTCATCCAAGTATTTTTCATACCATCTATTTAATGGAAATTACTTTGGGGGAAAGCAATATAAGGAAATATTATACGTGAAAAACTTTTACAGAAGTTGGTATGAATTTCTGGAATATAAAGTATATGTTAATTTACCTCCTTATATAACTGTTGGTAAAAAAACAGTACGTGCTTACCTACTACTGAACCGAATACCCTTCATAGATTGTACAGTTTTATTTTTATAAGTATGTTTATTTAAAATGATTTTTTTTTCTCACAAATATTAGCATTTAAGAATAGTCTGATTGTTATTCATAAAAACGGAAGATTTCAATAACTTTCAACGTAAAACTTTTTGATACACAATAAAACCAAACTCCTGTGAGTCTTTGATTAACCACTTACTTTTTGCATCTATTCATTCTGTATTAACTTAAAGTTATGGCATTCCTTTAAAATTAAGTTTTAATTCATCAATAAAAAAAAAATCGATATTTCAAGTATGAGTGTTAAACATTTCTATTTGAACTTTTTAGAAGGTAGTGAAAATACAGAGATCTTTTTCAAAGATAATATCACCTACTTAATATAAACTATATGTGTACGTCAGTGGTAAACTCTCGAAAGTAACATTATCCAAGTTTTACAATTGAGCAGAACGAAGTTTCAGATCGCACTATATTACTTTTTCCAGATAGTGGTCAATTTTTATATTTGAAGTGTTGCATATTTTATTACTCTTTTGGCTTTTTCACGATACATATGCCAGAAAAATATGGCCCGAATAGTGAAAACACGATAATAAAATCAAAATCAACAAAATTGGTCTTACGACAGGTTACCTCTGACGTACAGATATATGAATTAAATAATACAGAGGCGCACATCCTGGTGCTTAAATCCTCTGGCAATTGTGAGTCTTTAGAATGTTCATTCAGAAATGATAGTTTTGTTGTTTTGGGGGGTTTAACGCCCTTGTATACACCAGCTAGGTTTAAAACGGCAGATTAGCAACCTATTCAAGCCAGATTGGAAACGTTGAGGATTCACTCCGAAATTAAAGACAGCCCTTTATAACTAAAGACTCCCGCCCAGGCCATATTCGAACCGGTACCGTTTCTAACTGTTTTATTTAAGAACAATCTTTTAATCAGTTATATTTGGGCCCGATCCACTTTACCAATATTATTTTTTAAATATTACTCATACTGCTAGTATGAGTGATAACACTTTCAACAAGTAATTTTGTGGCTTGGAACAGGGGAAGTGACGATTGGTGTATTCTGCCTCAAATTCCTTCCTTACGGAAATACTTGCAATTTTGATTTATAGTATGCAGCAAACAAATATGCTCAAAATAAAATAGCCGGCAACAGGCACATTTGGCAACTACTTTTATTAGACACGAAATTTAAAATCATATGAGAATCACTCATATATATATATATATATATATATATATATATATATATATATATATATATATATATATATATATATATATATTTGTAGAAATAGTCTCAGGGCCACATCCAACTGAATATAGTGGAATAATATTCGGAAGTTGTTTCGCAGAAAAAAGTTTATATTTGGTAGAACCCCTATGGTATCTAGTCACGGAACTGATTCAGTGCTAAGTTCTGACCTTTTGAAAACCCATCTGAAAAATTCTCTATATCCTATATTCTTAAAATAGAATACTTCAGAATAGATTTCTTTTTTCACATTTGATGCATATTTAATCGAATATTATTTATTTATAATTATAAAAAAAACGTTAAGCATCATTCTCCCATTTTTAGGTATTTGATTTTAATAGGGATTTTTATTCTTCATTTTAACAACCCTCAAAATCTTAGGCCAAAAAAAAAAGAAATCTTGCAAATGTCAAATTTTCTAGCTAATTGGCCATTCTATTTTTTTTTTTTTTTAAATTGAACATGAAATATATACAGAGGATTGTGTTAGAAATCTCATTTTTTCATCTCACCAACTACTATAAATTAATAACACTTCCAACACACGTAATATTTTTAATAAATAAATTTCCAGAGCTAAATACACTTACAATTAGTAAGGTTTACATCAGGCACGCGGGCCACCGATCGATTTTATGTTTCTATTGAAACTTTTGTTTCTCATTGTAAACTTAAATACTAAAAATATTAAATAATTTAAAATCAACTGTGAAAGCCAGTTCTACATTTCGATACCCACATACACCATTTGTTACTGAAAAATCTAGTGAAAGAAAATATAAACAATTATCTCATAAATTAAGACTTGATAGTTAATTATATTGAACTGTAGTATAACAATAAATTATTCTTTTTTTTATTTGTATTTAATTTTTCAAAATCATTTTGCCTACAGCGTACCCGCTGTTACGTTACGTCTCACCGAAGTAGCCCGTGGAACCATTAGGCCTGATTTACGCCAAATGACAAGATTAAGTGTCAAGTTCAAGCCTATATAAAAATCTCTATAAAGCCCAAAATTACCCATTATTGAGATTAAATTTCGTCACGAATCATCAAATCTTCTCTATAATCCTCGTCGAACATTTCAACGGCAGTGGTTTCGAGTTAATTTGAAGGAATCTTACCGAGGGGAATCTTGGTATTAACTTGGTTCTCCAGCTCAACTTTCGAGGATCTGCGGATCTGGCCTTATCAACTGGAAAGAATTAGAGATTTACTGCAGCAAGAACGCACTGGGCTCTTTTTTGCCCTTCCATGTAAAGTTTGACTGAATAGGATTAAAATTTATTATATCTTACTTGGTTTGGAACTAGCGAAAATTTTTTTAGGAATCTTTTCTAAATAACCACGTATTTCATATTTCTTTTCAGTTATAAATGTATTAACTATTCCGAAATTAAGAACATTACATCTATACCAGAGCAGTGGAGGAGCTTCTTTAGGGATTTTGGCTCAGATGGTTCCGGCTTGTCTCGAGAATGATAAAGAAACGCATAGCTAGAGCCATATATGAGATAAAAAGGGGAGAAAGGGAAAGCCTGTAAGAAGAGAGACATGGACCGCAGGCAGAAAAGAAAATATACCAGAATATGGACACTTGGATCAGGCTCTGCAAGCGGGCTCCACACACTGGAATGCGATAGAGAGGGTGGATTGAGAAGAAGAATATTTATTAAACATGCTAATAATCAATTGCTGGCATAAAATATTGATTTTTCCCATGATACAAGAGACAAATCTATCTCTGTTAGCTTAACATTACGTATCAAATAGCTTTCTCATAGTTAAACAGAAAGATTATCATACATTGAATAAACAATAAAATATTTCAATAAAACGTGATTTCTCTAGGAATATCACTATGACGAATCATAAAGCATCCTTAAATAATTGTACAACTGCTTTCCAGTTTAATTCCATCTTCGTGAAGGGATGATCTCAGATTTCCATTGAGTATACCATGAAATCCCATTCAGAGAGTAAAAAGTCTTCCATGGCAATTTTCTCTGATGCAGTTTGCCACTTAAGGCTGTAGAATTCAGGTTATTAAATAAGTTATGTTTTTTGACATTGTTTATAAATAAAAGTTTATCTAGTCTTCATTGTGTGCAACTAACTGAAGTTTAGACAAGGACCCAAAATCACAGAATGTCGAGTGTGAATGGTATGGTCGAGTATGATTCCTATTAGAGAAAATGTGATCAGCTTGTTTAACAGTAAAAGTGAAATGCGAACCTTCTTATCGTAAATAGTAAGAGCTTGGAGTACATTTAATAGTGAATTTCTTAAATTTGATTAATTTAATTAGAAAAACGGAAATAAAGAGGACGTATGTGTTGGTTGATGGGTGTTTGTCCAAATTCGGTATATTGAGTTTTGTTGTTAACGTATCAAGCAGCTTCTGGTAGTCTTAAAATTATTTATTGTTTTTAAAATTAGGATTGAAAAGATTCTAGTTTTTGTAAGTGGTTCTTTTTCTTGAGCTGTAAATCTATGAGGTGTACGTCCATTTAGGTTTTAGTAGGTAGATTTAATAATAATAATAATAAATTCTTTATTTATTCCGGGAAATATCCCTTTAGAATAATACTACATGTAAAATCAGTAGAGATTTAGAGCCTTAGAGTAGAACAAAAAAGAATATAATATTGAGTAAATAATAGCATAAATAAACAAATAAGGGAAAAAAATGAAATTTTTTAAATATTTATATATTTAGTTTCTGTCAAATTTTCGTTTGACGCACATTAATTTCAGTCGATTGTTTAAAGTCTTTCTTTTCATTTTGACGTGTGAGCCCTAGGATATCCTTCGGTCGAATGTTAGTTCAAGGTAACATCCTGTGTTGCTGTATTGGTAAGGCAACTTACTGGGAAGCTCATATCTTAGAAGCCCATTCTACAGCAGAGAATTTAGCCAAAAGAGAATAACAAACAGCATCTCGATTGCTCTGTGTAATGACAATAATAAGATAGATACAGTGATATCTCTTCTCGTCAAACGGGATATTTACAAGGAGATCGAATAATTCCATGGTGAAACATTACTTTTACTATCGCTTTCATTACAATATTTGTAAATTTTTTACTTATTTATTTTATGTAAATTTATTCATTTTCTCTTTTTTATAGAATTCTTATGTTTCAAATGTTTTTTATTTTTTTCCATGAGATTTTAATTATTTTGATTAAATTCATTCAATAAATATGAACCTGGCACTGATAACCTCAATGCTATAGAACAACCAGCCAACGTGCAGTATCCTTCTGAAATTTTAACAAAATATATATATATATATATTGATTTGTCGTGACTTAATCTCATTTTCCAAAGTGAGCACCATTTTTATAAATATATTAAGTGATTTTTTAAGATCAGTAAGGACAGTCTGAGGTCGTGGTGTATTGTTAAAATTTTTGTATCATCAGCATAGGTAACAATGCCTCGGAGTTTCTAGGAATGCCATGTGTAAATAGAAAAGTTAAGGAGCCACTATTGATCCTTATGGCACTCCTGCCAAAATTGGTTGAATTGAAGAAATTTCGGAGCCCCGCTGGATTGAGAAGAGGAAAGATTGAAAAATTCAATGTATTTGATTTGCGGATGCTGGACGATATGCTGGTTGTTATTGGTACTTTGCTTTAGTCGAAATGGAACGCTATTTTGTTCCAGAACTAAGCTTAGAGAACAGGGTAATATTCATGGTAGGAGAAGATGAGTAAGTAGCCATTATACACTACACTCATGGGCCATTTAGATTCACTAAGACCGGTGTCCTGATTTGCGGCACCAGCTGCTAATGCTGTCTCTTGTACAATAATTTAACCACTGCTGTTGTATATCTCTGGTGCTATTCCTTATGAGGCGAAGTAATGTTCTGTCTCACCCAGTAATGTCCTTGAGTGCTTGGCTACCTTTTAGAAACCTTTACGTATATCGCTCATAGGCCTACTAGCAAATTTATCAGTCTAATTCGTTCCTGCACTTAGTGGAATAATATGTGGAAAATACACATTAATCAGTGTCCTATCTGTTTAATTTTATCTTTGTCATTTACGGACCTTACAGGAATAGGAAGGAACACACTTAATAACTTATATACTTTTTGTTTATGTAAAATGAAGGAATAAAGTGTGAATTCCAATAAATAGTTTATAGATTTTTACAGATATATATTTAATTGAAAACATGATCTTTTGATACGATCTCTTATTGGTTAACGGTTTTTCAACTATAATGAATAGAGAATAATAGTAACCTTTCAGGCTCCTCATATTTTGTATTTCTTATATCTAATGTAATGTAAATTTTACATCAAGAAAGCAAATATTAGTTTGAAATGTAAATTTAAATTTTTAATTTTGGTGTTGGAAATTTTACTGCATTGATGAGCTCTGTAAGCTATTATTACCTCCTATATTTATATTTTTCTCCTTATATATCGATACATTTTTTTCTGCAGGAAGACTCAACACATAAGCTTTGAAGACTCAACATGCACAGACGTCTGGAGACAGTCCCTCGGAGAGTGAGAAGGAAAGAAAAACCAAGTAAGTTTACTTCAAAGAGGAAAAAAAAATAAAAAAATTATACGACACTAAAAACCTGAAGCACTATTGTTTTCACTCGAAGTAACATACCCTAAGCTTATGCTCTTAACGCTCATCACAGTTTCATCGTAAGCACATCTTAACGGTAGGTATTAATTATGAAGTTACTGCTCGTACTAACTTGAAGCTACATTTAAAATAACTTAAAGCTAGAACAGTTCAGGATATCCTATTAAATGGGGCTCCTATCTATTTATATATAATAGATCATTCATCGGTATGACTTTCATGGAACAAGTATCTTTAATAATAATAACCATCTTTATTTTTAATACGTTCACATATTTAAAATAAATAATAAATACGAGTTAAAGATATATCGCATGGTAATAACCCTCAGAGAAGTGTCTACAAAATCACGAGTTTAAAAAATAAAATTGCATCTTCTTTTCCTAATAAATATTTCTGCAATAGTTTACAAAAATTTTACTAATGCTAAACAAAAAATCGTTAAAAAAATATTCAATATTATTACATTTAATAATTAATTTTTTTTTTTATAAATCATGCCTATAATATCCTGCAATAGTCCGATATTTTTTCCGTTCAATTATCTTTTATTTCATGGAGACTAATCATCTTTTACAGATTTTTCACCTTGTAATGTGCTCATAATATAAAAATAAAATTTTTATTTTCGTGAACTTAATATTTGGAAAACTTGACATTAGGCTTAAAATACTAATGAATTATTTTCTCTCATTTATTTTGGGGATCTCCAGAAATATTCACATTTCACAATACTACACCGAGTTGAATTGGCTTTTCTCTGACCAATGACGCGCACATGTTTACTTCCTTGTAAGCAAAAAAGAAATTACTGTAATTGCGAAAACTTTCAGTTTTTATATTTCAACGAAAATATCCATTTTGACCATCCCTGAATCCATTATGGCAAGTTTCGTCGTGACGTCTGTACGTACGTTCCTACGTATCTCGCATAACTCAAAAACAGTTAGCCATAGATAGTTAAATTTTGTGTTTAGAATCATTTTAAAATCTAGTTGTGATCCTCCCTTTTTGGTCACTGCAAAATCAAATTTGGTATATAAGACTTACATGTTAATATAAATAACATAATAAATTTTCATTAAAATTTGCAAACCGAAAGTGGTACTTCACTTGAAAGTCATAATAAACTTTCATCAAAAATTATATTAAAATATAATGTAAAACATCTGAAATTGGGTAAATAAGACTTTTATATCAATATAAATAATATAATAGATTTTTGTTAGAACTGGTAAAACGAAAGGAGTAATTTACTTGAAGGTCATCAAAAGTTATATTGGCCTTTAATATAGAGATCATATGGTTCAGTGGTAAATATTACAAACGCGAATTTTGTCCACTCTAATTAAACGATTTTATTACTTGTTTCAAATGTTAATGTTGAGTGTAAAAAACTTTTCTTTCCTCCCCATTTGTGAGATGAACAAGTCTGCAACAGGAGAATAAGATATAAGTTAAGCGGGTTCTTCTGCTTAAAATGTTTAAACCGTAGATTTCCAAGGCCTTATCCGGTGGCATAGACAGTTCTAATGTCGTCAAGGAACACGATGAAATCTCATGGGAACTTGTTATCAACTGAAAGAAAACGACATATAAAAACGGAATGATACCTCCAGAAACAAGAACTTATGTGTTTGTGGGTGTGTGTGTAGATACTTCTATCTTCGGAAACTAGTAACCAAAGCCAGGTTCACTTTTTGATTCACCGATTTATAGTTTAATAGACCTACAAGGAAGTCATGGAGTGTCCACATCAGATATTTTAATTTTTAAAAATAGCCGATCTTTGTTGAACCCATACCAACTCTGAAAGAGGGAAAATTTCAAAGATGTGGAAATCGAATTGGTAAAATGTGAAAATGTGAAAAGAGCTATTAGGAGACCGAAAAAAAGCTTTACGTTTTCTTTTAACTTCCCCTTTGCGAATATTCCTGGGGCTTGTTACTTCTTTTGATTTATTAGATTTTATTTTGCAAATACGCTTCTGGCAAATTAATAAAAATAAAAATTTCAAAAAATTTGTTTTTTTCCTTATTTAAACGTTGTGACGACGAAAAAAAGGAATTTATTTTAATGTTATTGAAAGCTTGAGATTTACTTATTCATTATTTTTATATAGATTTACATATCCATCATGCACATCCAGAATGAAATGGATACAACTAAAAAAAATTGATTTTGCTAGAATGAAAATTTGACAAAGGTTAAGTTCTATTTGGAAGCCCTCTGGGGTCTATCTTACGGATGATAAGTGTTCAACTTATTAGTTAAAATTTCTGACGTTATCAATTTCGAGTTGTGCTCCTTTCATTCTGGTTGCGCCATATGTAGAATAATTATGTAACACTATTTTTCAAATAAAATCTTTCTATAATAGTACAGTTATTAAATATTTAAGAACATTAAACTTATTTAATAAAAAAAAGTAAATGCAGGACTGCTTTGAGCATTTGTTTATTAGGTATTGATAAGCATCAGTACCCTGTTAGATGATGTCGCTCTGAAGGTCATTGTTTACTAGTAAAAACTTTTGAAAAGTACCAATTGAGTCCAAAGCATCTCCCATTACTGCTCATCATACCCTCGGTGCCTTCTCACCATCTTCTGGCTTAAAAATGTTTAAAATGTTTGTATACATTTTGAGCTGACTCCCTTTACCATGTTTTTTTTTACTCCCTGGCTGAATGGAAAACGGGTCGCTATAGCCGATAAGTCGTAACATGCGATTTCGTTATATTAAATTCAAATTACTGGTAAAAGGTATATCTCAAGGGACCTGACGATTTAGTCGCTATAGCCGGTTCGTCGCTATAACCGATGTCGTTATAGATCGTATCCAGTGCATCTTGTTACGGAATCTCATCCTACTCCTAATATCAATTTTTTTCCAGTTCAAATCCGATATTCACTCAAAGGATCCATTCCAAGAAATTTTAGAAGATATTGTCACCTATTGGCCTATACGTTTGTATTGGAGTTTATATTTGTCTCCCTTTATAGATAAATTTTAAAGACTGTTGACACAACTTAAAAGATCCAAGCAACGCTCACTTTCTTTCTAAATGTAAATTTGTCTTCTTTGTCCATCTTCTGGCTGTCCTGGTATCATGGTTTCCTTTTGCCCTGAATCTATTTGAAGACTTGTAAATATTAATTAGGTTTTGTTTTTATATTATCTCATTTATTTAATGTATTTTTTATTCTTTATTGAAGAGAAATATTCAGGATAACTATGACCGGACTATGTAACTTATTATTTGGAGGGCATCAGTACAAGAATAAATTTATTACATAATTTACAATTTCTTATTGCATTTACAATCTATTATTACATGAATTTATTTGTTACATATTTAGTGCATGAATAAATTTATCTTTCATTCCATTCAAAGAACTAATTAGAGCGTCATAATCAATATAATGTTGATCATATATTTGTATTGCTTGTCAAGATGTAGAATAACTCAACAGTACTATCATTCTTCTTTCAGGGGAAATAATTATTATGGGGCATATTATTTAACCAGCATCCAGTGGAGTTTATTTGATTTTCCAGTCAACACTGAAACAGGTCACTCGGCAAAGATCGGGACTGGTGAATAATGCCTTAACGAACCGGAACAATGATTTAAAGTGTCTTCCGAGGGATAAAGCTCGTTAGGTCCCACGTGGACGAAGGGGTGAGGTAGACTTAGCTTAAGTTCCGCTTGGACGAAGGGGTGAGGTGGACTTAAGTTCCGCTTGGTTAAGCTCAGGCGCACTGCAGTTCTCCAGTGCACCTTCCTCTTCTCTCCTCCTGGAATAAGGATGGTTTGTGTGTAATGTCTTCAGCTACGTGAAAACAATAATTTTGATCCATTTAATCCACCAGCTTTCATAAGTTCTATCTTTTGTAAAATATTACTCGGCTCGTAAATTTTTTAGGATATTCTTAATCCTCTGGTCTTATAAAACCGGAATATAAGAAAATCTTGGAAGGGCATTAAAATTCTGAGAAATATTTCTTCGGTATATTTCTTATGTTTCATGAACTGGAAGATATTAGGAACGGGAAGAATTTTTAAATGTTAAAAAAAAATAAATTTAACATGGTTTAAATAAAATATCTCAATTAGGGATTGGTCCTTCTACACCATAATGCGGACGTCAGCCATCTAATCAAAGTATCTTGTATTACAGAGACATCACATTTTTTTTTTATCTTTTACTCAATATCAGTTTTGACTTTAAAAATACAAAAAAGCATTTTCGTGGTAAAAAAAAATAGTTAAATATTTGTTGATGATAATCAAATTTATAAGGCCAGTTATATTTTTCTAAATTTCATATAATAGAGTGGGTTTCCCATATATCGTCTCTGCTTCTCTGCATTATTCATGAAAAAATGCAGTAATCTTGTAGTTCTGAGTTTATACTGACAGCAGCACTAGCAGTACCGCACTTATCCCTGACAACAGAAACAATATGACGTCTGAAGTTGTTTTGGCTGTTGTCTTCGTAAGTTTGGGTTCCAAACAATCAAATGAACGGCCAAGTGGGTGCATCCAAATTCTAATTCTACTCATGCCATTAAATAGAGCATTTAATGGAGAATCATTGTTTTTTTTTTTTTTGTTATTTTTGAAAAATCTGTGAAGAAACTTCGTTTTTAGCATGTTTGTGTTGACCGTTCTGTCTATATTCTATCAAGATAATCCTAATAAGGAGCCACAAATATTGTGATGCGTCTATGGAGAGCGCAATGTTTAAAAATGTTTAAATTATTTGTATTAGTTTTTTTAAAGCTTTTTACTAAATAAATATTTTGTTTTTAGTTTTGGTTTTTATTTGCTGAGTTTTATTCTTCTCTTGTTTCTTTCTCCACCCATCCTTCACCTTCAGGATTCAATCTTGCTCTACCTTCCGTCGCCCGCCTGCTTTAGATCCTTGGATCTAAAGAAATTAAGGATCTCCAGAAGAGACTAGAGACAGCCCATAGGGTTAGCAGATAACTATCAAGCGTAAGGGTGCTCCGCAATTTGACACAGACAATTATCAGGCGTTCGAAATCCAATTACTTTCACGATGCCCTTTCTTCAAATCCTGATTCTAAATCGAAATGGCAACTACTTTGTAAATTCTCTTTATCCTCTAGGGTCCGATGGAATTCCCGTTAAGTTGTTAAAATTATGCCTTCTTGAAATCGTACCGGTTTATCTCTTCATATATATTTTTTCTCTCCAAAATTCAATATTTACCATCTCTTGGGAAAAAGCCCAAGTCCATCCTATTCATAAAACTTGCAACCCAATGACCACTAAAGACTTTCGTCCGATTTCCATCATCTCTAACTTTTCCAAACCCCTAGAAAGAACAGTTCCGTCACAAATATCCAATTTCCTTGAAAAATCCAATCTCCTCGATCCTCTGCAATCTGGTTTCCGACCTAGCTTCTTCACTCAATCCGCTCTCATCAAACTCACCAGTGACTTACATACTGCTTTGGACAAAAAATAGTTAACCGTAATAATACTACTGTCTTCTCCAAGGCTTTTGATTCCCTGGATAATTCTATCTTTTTTACCAAATTAATATCACAATCCTTTTGCAACTGCTCTATTCACTGGTTTCAATCCTTCCTTTCCGAACGGACTCAAGCAGTTTCCATTCCTAATCCACCTTTATCTTCCTTCCTTGCCATGTCCTAAGGAGTAGCCCAGCTTTAGAGTATTTCCCCACTCCTTTTCAATTCCTATATCAATGATCTTCCTAATTCAATCCACTACTGTTCCCACCACCTATATGCCGACGACTCCCAAATATACTTATCCTTTCCTCCTTCCGAATTATTAGTAGCGTTTTCTAATATCCAGGAAGAACTAAATAGGATCAATGCCTGGGCTCATGCCATGGCAAAAGCTCAGGTCATTGATATAGGTTCCAACTCCCTCCTCAGATTCAACGTCACCTTCCCTACTTTAATCCTAAATGATCACCCCCATCCCTTTCAGCTCTTCTGTTAAAAACTGGGAACTCCATATCGCCCAAATTTCCCAACGGTCAATAAGTACCTTCAGTTATTCCATCGTTCACCACATCATCTTCCACACTCAACCCGTAAGCTTCTCGTCTCCTCTCTTATTTTCCCCCATGACTATGACAGTGTGGTATATGTTTGCCTCTCGATTGTACTCGAGTATAGATTAAAGCGATTCATGAATTGCATTTTAAGAAATGTCTTAGGCACCTCGAGGCTATCCCACGTGTCCCATCTTTATGGCGAGTTAAAGTAGCTCTTCTCCTCCAATCGACGACAATACTTCCTTGGATCTTTCCTATACCAAACCATCTTCCAACGTCTACAGACTCCTACTATTCAAATGCTCAGTCCACTAACTGAAAAGATCGCGCCTTTCTGACCTCTATGCCCCCTCTCCATTGCCATCTTAATAATATTTTTTTTATTAATGATAGAAATTTATTTTTACTCAATGTACGATGGTAAATGGAAGTTGTGTGATTCGCGCACCGCACCAAATTTTTATTATTAAAAAGTTAATAAATTAAACCGTTCTCTTCAGCATTTGGACAATAATAACCTCCAGCAGTTTTTTGCACTTAAAAAAATAACAACAAATCTTTACCACTCTTCTAGTTGGATTTACTACAGTTGCTCCCACAACAAACTTCACTTACATCCCTCACCAGATATAACCACTAAGCATATAAATGTCTAATAATACCTGCAGGAGGCTGATATGAAGTTGAGTGAGGAATCTCCTTCAGTTGGCACTGACATAGATTCTGAGGATGATATTAATGAGTACAGCTCCAGCTTAGGATGTTATTGTCTTTAACTAAAGTAAAATTAGACCAGTGAATGGGTGTTAACGCTCACCGAAGGGGCGCCGTTCCGTAGGCAATAGGTTCAAAAAATAAAATAAATCAATCGTTGCAGAATTAACAAAAAACAAAATTAAACAATATTTTATTCAACAAAAAATAAATAAATCTTAATAACTATAAAAAATATACAATAAAAAAATAAAAATATACAATAAAAAAGTAGCTAAATATATATATAAAAATATACAATAAAAAAATAAAAATAGTTTCATTGATTAATTGACAAATTCGCACTGCCAGCTGACTACAATTTAATTGAGCTCATTAAAATAAAAAACCTCACAGTTCGAGCTTACTATAATCGAGCCTCACTTGACGAACTGACTATGGCGAGAAGGGAGATAGAGAGTGAGGGAGACAGGTCTGTATTGCTACGACTCCGTCTGGCGAGCGGCTGGGCTGATCCATTAGGTTAGTAGCCGGGTGGTTGTGTATACGTACTTTAATACGTAATATATAAACTGTACAGTTATGCATATACAAATATATTTTATTATTAGTTGGCCGCAACAACGGGGAAGTTGTTGACGAAAATAATGGGACGGCCAAAATTGATTTCAGGGGTTTGTTTGGATTAGTTAAGAGGTTAACATAATAAAAGTCCCCTGATCTCTGGGCAGAGGCAAACAGAGGAGGGAGAATAGAAGGTAATTTTTTCGTTTATATCTCGAAAACGGTTGGTCCTAGCTAGCTAAAACCATTTTATGTAAACAATTGAAAAAAAATTATATGTATGTATACATATATATATATATATATATATATATATATATATATATATATATATATATATATACTTTCGTATCACTTATAGTTTAAGACATGTTCGCCATTTAAAGTAACAAACTTAAGAGGCGATAAAAGGAAAAGTATTTATTTATTTTATTTATTTAATGTGATACATGCATCTACCCATGGAGGGTCATTAGCATTACTACATAGATATGTTTAACAACTAAATTTTTCCATAATGATATATGATTTCTTGAGTTCTTTTGGAATCACTTTTTCACAATTTGAATGAACTATATAAGGTTATAGATTTGACACTTTTTTAAGAACTTGAATACACTTTGAACACAAGTTTCACTGCCACCAAGAGCGATGTCCAGTCTGTTGTTGATGTTGCAATGTCGCCTTGCATCCTTAAGGGCCTTGCAGTCCAGCAGGATGTGCTCCACGGTCAGAGGTACCTTGCAAGTATTACAGGTCGGTGGGTAAAGTCCTTTTAGAAGAAAGGTGTGCGTCAAGGCTGTATGCCCGCTACGTAACCTGGCCAAGACTACTTCTTCGCGGCGGTTTCTCCTTTCGGCAGTTTTCCAAACCTCTGGAGTATCTTTAATTTGTCCCAATTTGTCGCTTGTCCTGCTCCACTCGGAGGTCCACGAATCGTATATTCTTTTTTTTACATACTTGCGCCAGTCCAAGGCAGTTGTCTTGTTGACCGGTGTTACCTCAGTAACAGGATCTGTCCTTGCAGCATTAGCAGCAATGTCAGCCTCCTCATTTCTCCCAATGCCCAAATGAGATGGAACCCACAGGAATTTTATTACTTTTCCTGAATGCGAGCATTCCCTCTCAAGAAGTTGAATTTTCATAACCAAAACATCTTTAGAGTTCCTGTTTTCTAAAGACTTGAGAAAGCTTAAAGAATCTGAAACTATCAAATGGTATTTGTGCTTGTGTTTTACTATGAGGGTTAGGGATTTCCAAATTGAATAAAGTTCTCCTGTATATACACTATTTGTTTCTGGTAGCATGAATTTTTGGCAAATGGAGTCCATAACGATTGCACATCCAACATCAGAGTTAGATTTAGATGCATCGGTGAACCAAAAACAGTAGTTGGAATACAGCTCTTCCCGTTCTTTGTAAAGTTGTTGATACACATGATGAGGTGTTGTGGGCTTCGAAAATGCCGATAAAGTATAATCCGGTTGGTTTTCTATTTGTATCCAATTAGGCACTGATTTCTTTGGAATTTTAAAGAATTCTGGCAACGTAATTTGTAGGTTATTTATCATTTTTTTTTATCTACCATGGAAGCATTTACATGATGGGTCATGTTCTTCATTTACAGTTGGGTGCACCGTAGCTTGGTGCGCGATAAGGTTTTTCCGTGACATCAGTGTGCCAAAATATGCCAATGCCAAATATTTCCTTCTTGTTTCTAAAGAGGGCTCGCCGCTCTCTGCATACAAACTTTCGACGGGTGTTGTCCTGAATGCACCGATGCAGAGACGAAGTCCTTGGTTATGTACTGGGTCCAAAAGTTGTAATGTTGTCGCACTTGCTGAGCTGTAGGCGATAGCCCCATAATCGATAATAGGCCTGATCAGAGTACGATACAGCATTAAGAGTGTTCGCCGGTCTGATCCCCACTGAGTGCTGGCCAAAACCTTTAATAAATTTAGGCCTTTTTGGCATTTTAACTTCACTTGGCGGATTTGTTGGGCCCAAGTTAGTTTTTTATCGAAGTAGACCCCTAGGAATTTGATGACATCTGCATAAATAATCGGTTGATTTAATAGAGATAATGAGGGATGAGTTAGGCATTTTGTTTTTCTGCAAAAATGTACGGCTACTGTTTTTGAATTCGAGAAGCTGAAGCCTGTAGTTCTGGACCATGCTTCAAGGTTTTCCAATGTTTTTTGCAACCTCCATTCAATATATTCTAGAGACTTACTATTTATGTAAATTGCGAAGTCATCAGCAAATAGGGAACATTTCACATCCGCGGGTGTTGTCTTTACAATACTATTTATGGCTACAAAAAACAGCGTTACACTCAGAGGAGATCCTTGGGGTGTACCGTTTTCTTGTAGTAGCATTTTAGAAAGATTAGGGCCAACTTTCACTTGGAATGTCCTCTCTTCAAGAAAGTTTTTGATAAACGTCAGCAATTGCCCCCTGAGCCCGACTTTTGATAGCGTGCTGACCACATTATATCGCCACATCGTATCGTATGCTTTTTGGATATCTATAAAGACAGCTACTAGGTGCTCTTTATTTGAGAAGGCGGTCTGAATTTCATTTTCAAGCTTCATTATTTGGTCGAGGGCAGAGCGGTTTTTCCTAAAGCCACATTGAGAAGTGGAGAAAAAGTTTTGTGCGTCCAAATAATATGTCAGTCTATTGTTTACCATTTTTTCAAGAAGTTTTGACACACACGAAAGTAGAGATATAGGCCGATAGTTATTGACTTTCACGTCTTTAGGATTTTTCTTAATTGGTATGACTATCGCCGTCCTCCATGTTTCAGGAAAAAATCCTGTTGTCCAAATTCTATTATATATGGAAAGAAGAAATGATTGAGCAATTGAAGGCATTTTTTTCAAAAAAATATATGGGATCTGATCGGATCCAGCAGTGGATTTATCTTTACACGTGTTCAGGGTATTCTGAAGTTCAGCTAGACTAAATGGGTGATTGTAAATTTCAGAATCTTGTGTATGGAATTCGATCGAGTTTTTCTCTTGCTGACTTTTATACTGCAAAAAATCTGAATTATAGTTGTCTGTTTTCGACATGGAAGAGAAATAGGTTCCTAAAGCATTAGCAATTTTTAATGGCTCAGTTATGATTTGATTGTCATATTGAATCGTAGAAACAGTCTCACATTTTTTGGATCCTTGAATCGCATTCACTTTTTTCCACACTTCTTTAATTGTACTACTATTATTAATAGAGCTAACATAGTTAGTCCATGATTTTTTTTTACTTGTCCTCAACACCTTGTTTGCTATTGATCTCATTTTTTTGAATTCATTTAAATGTTCTGTTAATTTTGTTTTTTTGAATTTATTGAAGGCTCTTTTTTTGTTCATTATTGCAATGCGGCAATCTTCATTCCACCAAGGGACTAGGCTTCTGTCGCTGAATATTTTCTTGCATGGAATACTTTTCTCTGCAGAATTAAGGATGCTTCGGTTGAAGAAAGAAATGCTTTCCCCCACATCTATTAATGTATCTTCCATTTTTTCTATTTCGTTTTCTATCAAGGATGAAAACTTTTTCCAGTCGGCTTTTTTGAATGACCACTTCGGAATTTTATCAAAATTAGCATTACCATCAAACTTTATAGTGATTGGGAAGTGATCACTTCCGTACAGAATGTCCTTAACACTCCAATGAACTTTGTGAAAAATTTTAACATCTACAAACGACAAATCAATAGCGGAAAGTGTGCCGTTTGTACAAAAATGAGTTGGGGAACCATCGTTAATTAGAATTAGAGAATTGTTATTATCAATAAATCTTTCGATTTCGTTTCCCCTATTTTTGTAGTCGGACAGTGGGGAACCCCACAATTTGTTGTGCCCATTCAGATCTCCAACTAGAATGACAGGTCTTGTAAGTTGGTCAACTATTTCTTGGAGATCATTGACAGTGAAATCTCGATTTGGTGGAATGTAAATGTTGCAAACTGTAATAGGTCCAGGTGTGTATATTTTTATGGCTACAACTTCTAAAGAGGATTTAATATTTATTGGTTCTGAATGGACATCTTTTTTAACCATTGTGGCTACTCCTCCCCAGGCGGACTTGCATTCAGGTCTATCTTTGCGATAGATGTTATAATTTTTTAAATTTACAATCTGAGATTTCAAAAAATGTGTCTCTTGTAAACACCAGCAAATTGGATTTTCTTCAGTTTGCAGCAATTTGAAATATTCATAATGTTTGTAAAACCCGTTACAGTTCCACTGTGCAATTAATGTTTTTCTATTTTTTACCATAATTTGCAAATATAGAAAAAGATATAGTCGGGAACTTGTTTCTAATTAATCTTCAGTGCTATCCTCCCTGTTTATTTCATTTTCTATTGAGTCCCATCTTTTTTTCAGGAGCTTTGATATCTTTAATTTTGAACGCCGGTCTGTTATAAGGCTTCTAGTGTCTGCCAGCATATTCTTAAGACCCTCTGTATTGTGTGTGAATTCTTGAACTAATTTATTGAAATTTTTCGTGTTTGACGACATTGCAATCAACTTAACCATATTGTCGAATGATATTGGGTATTTCTGCTTGTTTTCTTCAATTGCCTGCCTAACATCTTCAAGAGTGGATCCTGAATTTATACCCGTCTTTTTTAATTTTTTTGATTTTTTGTTACCAGACTGAGTACCTGCTATCGGTGGAAATTCTTCGAAATTAATAATTTTTTCAATGTCTTCTTGAGAATCTAACGTTAGATTCAGTTCCACAGTAGATACGGTAGAAGGAGGAGGGCTAGAGTGACATCGTTTGATTCCAGAAATTACAGTAGGGGATAATATTGAATTATTGCTAATATCTACAGCTGGTTCTATAATAGATTTGATATCGACATTGTTGTGGTTGTTGTCGCCATGGTTACCAGGCAGCTGTTTCTTGAACTCGTCACTGGTAATGTCTATATTGGTCTCTATTGAGGTGGGAGTGTCGTCATGGCAACTGACCTGAGCTGGCTGTACGGTAATTCTGTGGTTAGAAAACATATGATTAGGTGTATCTAATAGGGAGTGATCAGCACTTGTTTTTTCAATTATATTGGAATGCAAATTTATTAATATACTATCTTGTTCAGTATTATGAGATTCTTCAATGTTGTCATGTTCACACTCAGGGCAATCAGTTGATATATGACCCGGCTGCTTACAAATGAAACAAGTGACAATGTCTTCACTGAAAAAAATTCTATAAGAGACATTGTCGTGCTTTATTAGTAAGGATGATGGCAGTTTACTGAGGTCTTCAGGTGGGATGTAAACTTGCCGTCGGAAACTGAGAACATGGGCCAATCTTGGATCTTGGTATCCGGCTCTGAGAAAATGCATAGGCGAAACTAATCTCAAACCTATGCTTTTGAGTTCTTTCTCTATGGACTCGTGAGGAATAGAAGGGCAAGCGTTTGAAATTATTATTCGTTTGGCCGGATTAACCAGTCGTTTTATAAAAATTTCTTTACTGTCAATAAATATTGATTTGTGATTTTTTAAAAGGCTGTCTACTGCTTCTTTATTACTGAAGTGAATGCAAAATCGAGAGTTGGATATTCGGGAGGTATAGCGGATGAATTTTGGATCAATCAAGGCGGCAATTTTGAGGACATATTCTTTTTGTTTGATGCCTGGAAATGTGTGTAAAATGATGGCATTTTCTCGTTTTGAAAATCGCTCCGTAGCGGTGGCTTGGGCATAACTGGTAGTTGTTACTGGTGGGTTAAGGTTATGTGGGACTTTTGATACATTTCTTTGTAGGTTATTTTTCAATTCTATTTGCTTCTGACTTGTCGGTTGCATCATATTTGAAGAAAGTGAGGACATTGTAAGGTCTGCCGATATCGCTGCAGAGCCAAAAGCTCTGGGCGCCTATATACGGCGAATAATCGCCTAAGTTCTTATAAATGCCTCAGTTTTCTATTAAGGACTGGAACACGCGCCCTCAAATTGTCCAATTTGCACACAATAAAGTCTATGAAAGAATAAATAACACTTATAAATAGGTAAAACTTGGAGACTGACCTGAAGCGTGACTTCTTCATGTAGGTCCCAAACAGCTAATCCAAGGAAAAGTATAGTCCAGTATAGTATGGAGTTAATATTGATTTTTTTTTTCAAATTTGTTACTTTGAAGAGCATGTATTTAATAGAAGCAAAATGTTTTTAGCTAAGACCAACCGTTTTTGAGTTCTAAACGAAAAACGGAAAAACATGACATTCTATCTTTGCATCTCTCCCTCCTATTATTCGAGGACTTTTTGTATGTTTACCTCTTAATTAGTTCAAACAAAGGTCTGAAGTCAATTTTGGTCGTCCCGTCAGTATCAGTAACACGCCCCTTTTGAGCATTCATCTACTTTACTTAATGTTTCACATATAAATCCTTTTTCTTAAGTTTCTAAGCAGAAATTCAACTAATAGGTTAAGCCGATAAAGCTCAAAAAGGACCGAACAGTTTTGATCTTAAGATATCGGTCGGAAAACAATTTGTGACACGGAGCTGCCTCAGGCAACGGTGATTCTAAGTTTGCCTAATAGGATTAGAGACGATTGGAGGGGAAGGCAAAGACTGCAAAGGGCGGACGGATAGGCTGACAAATATAGACGAGATGTAATTACAGGATATCTTTTGATCCGCCGGGGCCTTCTCCCTCCATCTTAAATTCAACAGGCCGCTGTTTCCGCTTAATTGGCCTCCCGTGAAGATCAAGTTTCTTTTAGCATATTTTATCTTTTTATATCATCTCACGGGACTCTCTTGAATGCAAAGAGCTCTCACAGCGACGGGCATCGACTAAACAGATATTCAATAACTAAAAAAAAATGTAATTGAGTATAATCATGGTATATTACTTCATCTCATTTTGATAAACAAAAAAACAAATTGAAGGAAAAACACACTTATTTAATTATTTTGTGATTGTGTACATTTCGTCAACTCATAAATTTCAAATACCTTCAATTCTGAACTATGTACGTACATTCAATTCGAAAGCAAGTGATGAGTTTACAAATGCACAGTTTAATTTAAATTTAATTTAATAAAAATAATTTCATCATATCAGCACAAAAGGCAACAGTCGGAATTGTATATTGTGGGACACGTAATGATGTAATTACAAATATAGGTCATTGGGAGAGTGTGGTGGCCATCTAATAAGGCTGATTCCGCCGGCTCCTATTGACTTCGGTAGCAGGTGCTGTGTTTCACCTAATGCATCCTAGAATACCCGTGGGTCTGTACCTATCACCATCTGCTTCTCAAACTGTCAATATGTGTTGTAGGGGAGGGCTTCAATATTCTATAGCAAATGATTTCTCTTTTTTACTCTCAAGACAATGTCGGAAATGTTATTCGTACCCGATCAAATGAACTTTGCTTAAGCCAAAGCATTTTCAATATTAATGCTATAGATAAAGAACTGAATAATAATGTTCAAAGAAACAAAAATCTAATATTTGAAACTGAATATATCTTAACTCTATGTTGACCATAGACAACCTGGTCTCTCGCTAATCCGAACCCCACACAAAAAAAGAAGTGAAAATTAGATTTAAAGTATACACATCCATTAAATAAAACCGTCTTTATTTTATCTGTGCAAACTCCATTTATTTAAAATAAAAAATAAAATAAAAAAATTGAAGGCATATTTATTTTCTCAATTTCTTAATAAGTGGATTTCAATTAATCATTTAATTAAATTAATCTTTTGTGCGAATTTGTATTGTTAGTACAATGAGTAAATTATAATTATATAATAGTATTCAAAAATATAATTAACTATGAGTCATGAGATTTAAGAAAGTATAAAAAGGATTGTTTTTCAAAAATCGTTTTATTAGCTATTCGGGTACTTAGAAACATAAGTCTTTACTAGCTTTCTCCCCTACCGCCCAATCAGTTATAAAAAATTATTATATCATAATTATTCACATAATCATAATCACTAACCATTAACATTCTATGTTTAATTGGTGTCAAACTGGTTTCTTCGTTTCAAATGATTGCTAAAAAAAGCAAACATCTCAAATTGAGGCTATGAAAATGATGCTTTCAAATATCAAACAAATGTAAATCTCAGTCAATTTCTCAAGAAAATAATTATGAGATAAATTTCTGAACAATGACCTAATGCTGTAAAAATATTTGTAATGCATAATTTTTATTTTTAAATTGAGTTATTATTCAAGTTAACCTTTTTTTCCGTTTGTTAATCTAAATTTTCCGCTTAATCTAAATTGCTTCCGATTAGCGAGAGTATACTGTATAATACTGTGTAATATAAATAAATAGCTCATGCTGTTAGAATGAATCGAGTCGAATCGAATTAGAATAAATCAGGTTTCTAAAGACTGAAAGGTGGAAAAAGGCCTATGAAAACAGAAAAAATAAATAAACAACAGGATCAAGGGAATAATTTGGAAAAAAAAAATTCCGTAAACAAAATAATTATCTAAACTTATCGAGTTATCACAAAATCCACAGAATGGTCACTATTGATTCTTTAAAATAAAAAACTATTAAAAACAGTAGCAACTATTAAAAAAAGGATGCGAAAAATAGAAACAAATGTTTTTCTATTGGATATAGTTATACATTTGAACTTGAGCAATTTGAAAACATTATATGAATACACGGTGAAGATAATGTGCATAGCAAATTCTCGAGATCGTCATGGTAAATTAGGTCTGTTAGAAGCACTTCATGTCAACTTTTATTTCATTCTTATTGTTTTTGTAAATATTTAAAATTTTAAAACAATCCAAGATGGTTATATATCTAGGTCATTTATTTATTTATTGTTTGACTTTTTGATCCCTACAAATTATATATATGATCCTCTATAGGATTTTCGGTAGTGCTTCCAACTATGATGTGCTATCCATGCCAGTAAGTGGTTTTACTGTCGGACTGAACCAATGAACCGAAAATTCTGACGAGAATTCTTTTTTTTAATATAAGACACGATTTAAGATCCGGAGGTGTTATGCTATAAATTTAAAGTTTTGATTCTTTGTTTATGCATTTTTTTAGAGACAGTCCACTGAGAAACCGGGCGATTAACCATGAATCTTGGGTTGTTAATTTTACAAGGTGAAATTAAGCATATAACACCTCCATCCGTAAGAAAACATCAGCATTCAAAAATTTGTTGCACAGCACCTTTATCCACTTATATGTCTTCAAAACTTTATATAAAAACAAAACAAATATCCCTACGATCTTGACTTTCTGTAAATTTACTTAGCATTCACAAAATTAGTAGTTTAGCCGAATATGTGCAATATTATAATTGATTTAAATATATCGATATCCCTTTCGAACAGATCTGCTACCTAGGACTCCATCTTGATAAACGCCTTACCTGGAACCCTCACACAAGACTGAAACGACAAGAAACTTCTCGAAAAATCCGATTACTACAACACTTACTTGACAAACGCTCCAAATCACCGATTTTCTACAAAAAGCTGATTTACATCACCATTATCAGGCCTATTTGGACATACGGGATAGAGCTTTGGGGTACCACTAAACCATCAAATTCCTCCCGCATCCAATCCTTGCAATCCAAAATCGTTCGAAAAATCCTTAATGCTCCTTATTTTGTCACAAATAAAATTATCCACAAAGATCTCAATATCCTATTTGTTGCAGATTTAGCCCGAAATAGATATACCTCCTTTAATTCCAAACTCCTTGCCCATACCAACCCTCTTGTTCGTAGCCTTTCATCCCCATGTATTCCTGATAATCCTCTGAGGCGTCTGAAAAGAAGATGGCCACGAGACCTTCTAACTTAAAATAGACATTGAAGTGCTACCAATGGGTGGTACCTTCACAAGTAATTCTCATGTCTTGTACTTCAAATTCACATTTACTTGTTGTATTATGTAATACAGTTGTAAATTTCAATAAATAAATAAAATAACAAAAAAAAAAAATATATATATATATATATATATATATATATATATATATATATATATATTGTTTTTTGAAAAAGATTTAAGCGCCAAAAATTCGTAATTTAGGTTTCAACTTATTACGGAATTTAAACACCGCCACTACCGACTCCCGCTTACGATGTATCGAGAAAAAAAATTGGAATTGGTCTAAAAATCGACTATTGGTGACATAAGCACCAAATACTAACGACTCTCAGTAGTCACTCTGGCCTTAACCTGTGCTTGAAGTCTTAAAAATATATTGTAATTATAAAGGTGTTGCCACCTTAATAAACTCGTACAGTATACAATAAAGAATCAAATGGAAAAAAAATATATATAATTTGGAGAAAAATCTTTTCATGTGTTTCCTGTAAAGTTTACTAAATGGTCCTTACGCCTTTTTCAAAAAACGGCGTCGATATCTTGATGTACAACATACCGAGTGTCGTCGTTCAACTTTTTATTTTCTTCGAATTAAGTCGACAGCAATAATAAATGATATCATTAGATTCACCATATAAGAGGGTTTTGTGGTAATGAAGATCAGTGGAGGCTGAACGGACGTTTTTAATTGCCAGACTTGTAATCTGATTGGGAAACCATTTGTTACAGCAGTAGGGAGCTATGGAATCTGCTGTGAGATAGAATCTAGTACTACTCAAAGCTTAAATTTAGTTGTACATGAGAAAGGTTGACAGGATAATTTGGTAATTTTATTATCGATAATGTAATTAATTTATTAATTAGAAATCATTTTTAACCAAAGTTGCCATATTTTATGCTTACCGATCACCACAATTCCAATGGATAGTAACAGTTTTTTTTAACGCATTGCGCTTTTTATCTTTTTTGTAAAAAATGTGGTAAATGTTCATGCAATGAGGTAGCCTATATTTCCTAATGAGGTGAATATTTTGTTCTATTAGAAATTGGAGGTCACCTATATTTTGAACTAAAAAGAAAATATTTGATCTAATTGAAAATTTAGGGCATATTATACTTACTAATTCAAATCATTTAATCGCTCAAAGATACTGCTACATTTCATACCTGAAAAAAAACAATAATTTAAGAAGTATAAAAATTACTATAGTTAATTAGAATAATAAGTTTAGTTATGTTAAAATTAGTAATGCATTGAACAGAATAATACAATGTAATAACTTTAGAATATAAAATATTATCGTCAATATAAATTCTCTCTCTCCCTCTTCCTCTCCCTCTCCATCTCTTATGCGAACTTGTAAACTTTAGTGATTAGTGGTTGCCTCAGGTTGCTAAGGTTACCTACAAGCTTCCCACGGAAGTTCAGAAACCCTTACTGAACTATATGTAAGGGGAAACGTCATAATTTTAGTGAAAGGTTTGAACGATTTGTTTCTTTTGACAAAAAATTGAATGATTGACATTATAGTGTTTGTCCTGGAGCAAATAAAAGAACCTAATCCTCTGAAGGACCACAGGCGCAAATAATGCCAAGGCAACCTTGTCGGACTTTAACGATTTAATTATTTAAGCTATTGAAAAATTCCAAAAGAGCTGGCTATTTATTAATTGAAAATAAATTCTTTGCCTTTTGTGTTCCCAATATGGGTAGTGCATTTTTAATGTTCATAGCAAAATCTGTTATTGCAGTCAGTGGCGGAAAATATCGCCAAAGCGACGTATCGGAGCGTAGAGCCTGTGAGAAGCACAATACATAAACCAATGTAATGAAAACAATACAACCAAAATAAAATAAAAATGTTTTTAGAAGAAGTATTTATTTATTTGTAGTGAGTATAATATCTGTTTAGCAGGTTTAGGAAGGAGTTTGACAAATTTTACGAGTTTAAGGAGTAACAAGGGGTAAGAATAAGGTTGGCTATTTTGTTTGTGTTTTTTTGGTGAGGGGTAGAGGTGCACAGAAAGCGCAGTCATCCTTTGTTACGCCACTACCCAAAACCTACGGTTCACCTGATGCTAATAGAAAATCGTAAGTAAATCGTAAGGCACCAAGTGCATGCAATAGAACCTCCGAGTACAAATAAGCAGAAAATATAAGAAATTTACTGTTACTGTGTTATTTTGTAATTTTTATAAAACTTGATGTTCTTAATCATCCAGAAAAGAAGGTGCAATGCCTCTCTTATTGATATGATTGAAGTAATGAATTATTTTCTCTCATTTATTTTGGGGATCTCCAGAAATATTCACATTTCACAATACTACGCCGAGTTGAAGTGGCTTTTCTCTGACCAAAGACGCGCACATCTTTACTTCCTTGTACGCAGTAAAGGAATTATTGTAATCGCGAAAACTTTCAGTTTTTAGATTTCAACGAAAATATCCATTTTGACCATCTCTGAATCCATTTTGACTGCTTTCGTCGTGGCGTCTGTACGTACGTTCATATCTCGCAAAACTCAAAAACGGTTAGCCGTAGAAAATTGAAATTTTGTATTTAGGATTGTTGTAAAATCTAGTTGTAATCTAATCTCTCTTTTTGGTCACTGCTTGATCACCGGAAGTTGTAATTTACTTGAAGGTTATATTATACTTTCATCAAAAATTATATTAAAATATAATGTAAAACATCTCAAATTTGGTAAATAGGACTTTTATATCGATATAAATTTATTTAATATATTTTGGTTAAAACTGGTAAGCCGAAAAGGGTACTTTACTTGTAGGTCATAATAAGCTTACATCAAAAATTATATTAAAATTAGATACATAAATCATATGTTTCGGTAATAAAGGTTACAAACGGAATTTGGTTTCCAATCCAATTAAACATTTTAATTACTTGTTTTAAGTGTTAAAATTGAGTATAAAGTGCTGGTTTTCCTCCCCATGTGTGTGTGTGTGTGTGTGTGTGTGTGTGTGTGTGTGTGTATGTGTGTGTGTATGTCAATAGATGAATGTCGCGACGCCGAGTGTCGTTTTTGAAATACTGCAATCTTCGGAAACTAGAAACCAAATTCAGGATCACTTTTTGAGCCACCGATTTATAGTTTAATAGGCGTACTAGAAAGTCATGTGTCGTCCACATCAGATATTTTTTCTTTTTTTTTTCATTTTGTTAACCAATGCTCTTTTTATTTATAAATTCATTTTATTTCATTTTCTGCAACAAGGCTGAAATGGAGGCTAAAAAATAATTGTAAAAACAGATTTCTCCTTCGCGTTCTTCTGAAACAAAACTTCATCGCTTATTTTATATAAACATAAGACCGTCGCCGCACGTAACAGACCTGCCAAGAATTACTTATTGGATATTTAAGGCCAGGCCGGGGCACGTAACCTCATTTCAGCTCTAATTGGGGTTTTCCGTTTTAATTCCTATTTAGATTAGGTAGCCTCAGCTCCGGATAGCAACAGAGGTCTCTGGACTCTGTAACTCCATGGCAAAGCCTACTAGATCAGTTTTTGCAGCAAAGGTACTTTGTTACAGCTCGTATGATATACAATTGAAATAAGATTTTCTATATAAACTAACAGCGCGAATAACAATAAATAAAATGCTTAGTAAACCCGAAGGTTCGATACCGATAACTTGAATTGTCCAGCCCCATTCTATTGAATTCCATCAATAAATCGAAGGGTTAGCTGCAAAAAAGAAGTTTGAATCCAGGTTTGGAGTTATATGTAAACAACCTAAAGAAAATATTTTAGTGCGCATACACTTAACGATAACCTTTTGTTACTGAAATAACAATCAACTTACACAATAATGCACGGAATCGAAAGAAGGCAAAACAAATCAAAATGAAAAAAACAAAACAACTAAGATCGTATATTTGACAAAATAGCTGTAGGGAGAGAAGGCTTTCTTTTCTTCTGCTTGTGCGTAACGTATGCTTCACCTAGAAGGTTCTTCCTTGAGTTGTTTGCTTATACATGTACTATTTTTTGGTTTAAAAAAAAAAATAGTAAATTTAAGTTCACACACCTCCTATTCGCAGTAAATCCTCCAATTCTCAAAACTGGATCTGACACCATCCTCCCATCTAGTTTTCGGTCGTCTCCTAGGACGCTTTTTCGTCGGATTAGCGCTGATTATCCCTATAGTAAATCTTCCATTATCCATCCCGACAACTTTACACGCCCATTTCATTTGCCTTGATGTTATCATCTCAATTATATTAACCGCGTGTAGTTCACGCACTTTAGCATGCATAGCTGCATAAATTCTCCTCATTTTACTCATCCTTCTTCGGCCCCAATGTTCTATTCTTTATTTTATTTTCAAAAACCTTAAGGTGTTGCTCTCCTCACAATGTAAGCGACCAAGTTTCTCATTTCTCAATATTTTCTCTTACATATTTACTTCAGTCTTACAAGGCAGCGACCTTTCTAATAGTTTCTATAGCCCTAACTATCCAATTCACAAGTGCTGTTTGTTTGGCCTAACGTCTTTATGTACTGAAGGTTAGGAAGGCCGGATTATCCCACAGGTTCCAATCTTTTCAAGCAAGAGTGGGAATTATATAAATGATAAATGAGATATGAAATATAGTACCAATTATGTTTGTGATCATTTCGTTTTATCGAGTCTGGCTAGTGGGCCTATATGTCCTTTTTACCTAGTCCAAGAAAATTAATGAAGACCCATTTTTCTTCAATGTCGAACCTACTGGTTTTCTAATAAAATTCAAAAAGGACAGCCATTCAATGAAGGATTCTTGAATTTTAGGATTCTATTTCTAGAGTCCAGAATCCTGTATCTTAGCGATGCATAGCGGTCGCAATGTGCTATGCAATGTTGGGTAGTCTCCGGTGCTTGCCCGCACAAGTGGCAGATTTCGTCGCCAAGAATTCCACAAATCTTCAGGTGTCTTTTAAGCCTGCAAGTTTTAACTCTGCAACTTTTAAGCCTCGTGTGAGTACTCCGATCACCAATCGGAGCTTATTTCTAGTCATTGCTAATAGTCCTAGCAATCCTAGCAGTCACTTGGTTCTAGAAGAGTTTTTTTAATTAATAGTTTGGCTTGTCTAAGCTCAACATACTACCTCCAGTTCTTGTCTGCTCTGATAGTTAACCTAACAGTAACCCAAATCATTTTAGCAAATAAGGTTCATGGTTAGCAAAATTAAATATTAGTTCTGGATTTGATAGAGAGTCAATATTAAGAAGAGGGCATTGGACAACAGCTAGTACTGACATACATCGGTATCATATTAATGCTTGTTATAATATTTATACTTATAACATATTAATTACTCAGATACAATGCTGTTGCAAAATTTGATTACATAGACATTTAAATTATAATAGTTTCCAGAATATGAAATTATACCCTTTTATTTTACGCTTAGTAAAATAATACCTCATTTTTTTAGAATTTACATATTGTTTTCTTTATTATTTTATAATACATTTGCTACTGCGTTACACTTGATCAAGCGAATTCACTTTCTCTCTCTCTCTCTCTCTCTCTCTCTCTCTCTCTCTCTCTCTCTCTCTCTCTCTCTCTCTCTCTCTCTCTCTCTCTCTCTCTCTCTCTCTCTCTCTCTCTCTCTCTCTCTCTCTCTCTCTCTCTCTCTCTCTCTCTCTCTCTCTCTCTCTCTCTCTCTCTCTCTCTCTCTCTCTATCTATCTATCTATCTATCTATCTATCTATATATATATATATATATATATATATATATATATATATATATATATATATATATAAATGAATTATTGATACGATAAAAAAATGTTGACTTCTAAATATTTTTTTGGTTTATCATTTGGCACCAAAGTCACAGATGATCCTCGGAACTCAAAATTACTATCCGCCATCTCGTTTCAAATGGCGACCAAATGAAGGTTTTCGTATGCCTATATCTCGGTCATTTATGAAGATAGAGGGAAAATATAAATTATCTGCTAATCATCAGGCCAAAGCTAAAAAAAAAAAAAAAAAAATAAAATAAATTTGTACCGTATTTTTAATTTTAATCATGTTTAGAATTCTATTTCAAAATTCTTAAAAGTGATTGAAATAGGACTAATCGGAAAAGATAAAAGTGAAAGATTGAATAGAGAAAATGAAGTAAAGAATTTGTAATACTAGTTTTTTTTTATGAAAATGGTAATAAATATATTCCTATATATATTTCTTAATATTTATTTGGTAATCCTTCCGAAGTGCTGCTAACGACCTTGAAAAGGTCTAGATTCACAAACCAGACTGTACTTCACCCATTCCGCATGCCCAATTAAATTCTCAAACCAACGGATCATTCTGAGTTGGAACGCTGGTGTGGGGTTTGTGCTTCTAGATTTATTTGATTTTCCTATCTTACTACAGAAGGGCTTAAACACTATTACAAATATAAACAATTTCAATATAGGCCAGTTCCAAAACGAGTTCTGGCTATCAACTAGCTGTGGGGTGCATTTTTGTGTTCCAAATTCTGTATCCCGCGGGCGCCCAAGAATTTTATATTAATTAAAACTCCTGTTGGAACAGATCTAAAAATATATTGAATCAGTAAATATTTCTAATGAATATATTGTTTTATAAATATCAACAGCTGTTGTTTTTTTTTTGTTTTTTTTTTTGGTGTTCATTTCAATAATGCGTGAACTGTAAGTCAACAAGTATAATATTAATAAGAATATTTTACAACCCGATACAGTACCTAATGTATGTTGTTTTTGTTAATACTCAAATTAGTTTTTTAAATGGTTAAATTACTTAATAAAAAATATTTCTCCAAATAAATATATCTTAATGCTGAAAATAATATTTGTGAAATAAGGCATAAAAGGCAGAGAAATCAAACTTATAATTAAGATCAAACTCATATATGAATTATGTTTAAAAACAGATATTCAAAGGTATTTATTGGTTAAATGTTTCAAGTTGTTGTACATACATATGTTTCCTATTTGTTTGTGTGTACAGATTTAATGAAAAACGATTAAGTAGTTGTATAACATTAAAAAAAAAAATGTAAGTACCTACATTTAGCAATCAATAGTGGTACCTTCTAAGAGCATACAGATGTGCTTTTTCCAAGTACATACTTCAATAAATTACATATTTGCTTTAACACTAGCCCCACAAGAACACAATACTCATTAATGGAAGTTGGCGTAAAAAACTAAGCAACGTCGCGGCACAGAGCATTCGAACATCAATATAGAACTTACAGTAACGAATTAATTGAAAAAATTGATGCATATATTATAAACACTGTACCACAATCATATGATTCAGCGATTATTTATTAAACGACAGTACATTCCATGCAATGTAAAACTGTCGTTATGTTTATTTGAATTAACATTCTTTTGAGCAATATAGGCGGGTTATCCTTGAGGTTACCAACTTATTCTAGCCAGAGTGGAAAGGTCGAAATTCATCCTGTTGGATTGCCACGAAATAAAAGTCATTCCTCCACAAACCGGATTCGAACAAGCTCTGCTTCTGACTTGAGAGAATTAGGATGCTGCCCCAGTACGCTTCGCAAATTTATGATTAAGGAGAGTGAAAATTATGTTTACCTTAGGTAATAACTCAGCGCTGCTTAGTTGTTTACTGTGGGCTAAGCGATTAATCCAAAAAATTGAGCTGTTAACTTGATGCGAAACAAATCTGTAAGATTTTTAGAAAACATTCGTTCTTCAGATGTGCAATAAGCAATTTTAAGGTTTCTATTTATCATTAAACATACATTTTTATTTCTTTAAAATACAGTATATCATTTTTTTTTAGGAGTTGCAAAGGTTTGTCAAAGCTGCATATCTATCTATTGGTATCCATTATATCCACAATTTCTGGAAATACGTTGACTACTAACAAAGCTAATATTACTCAACATCCTGTGGTACAGATATTAAAAGAATCTTTAGAACAATGGCAGACAGTCAGAAAGCTTACAAACACACATCAGCCTTCTACTGAAAAACCAAACGTAATCCCACCACAAAAAAAATCGAGTGAATCTGAAAGACTTAATACGATCGCACTAAGAAACAAGAGGTACAGTTATGACGATTTCCCGCCATATGATATGATTAGTTATAATTCAGGGGGTAAGAAAAGAATACACAAGAGGTACTTCACCAATGATATACCAAAAAAAAAGCCGACCATGCGGAAATCGATATATTACATAAAAGATGGCAAAAATATCCTCAATGGTTTACCCGAAATTAATGAGAGTAATAAAATTATACAAGAGTTGAAAAGTTCTAATTTCCTCTCGTTGCCGAACAAAAGATCTCCAAATATTAAAGTACTGACCATTGACCTATTGCCGACAAGTGAAAATTCCATTAGCACTGGTAAAAAATATTCAACGCAGGAAATTGACCCAAACTCTTTATTGAGCTCAAAAATGGGTAAGGGAGAATTTCTCTTATTGATCCAACAACCTAATAGCCAGGTCAACATCAATAATCTCCTGGAAGGAATCGTTTCATCAGGTGTGAAGAAGGATACTGAAGAGAATATAGAAAATTCGGACCTCAATGCTATCATAACTCCTCAACCAATGCTAAGTTCTAATACTTCTGATGTCCCTGCAGCAGTGGGTGAAGTGCTAAAGCTCTATATCAAGTCAGAAGCTTATTATAAGGATCTCTCAAGTAGGCTTAACGATATCTACACCAAAATTGTAGAAGCCAAATCGCCATAGATTAAATCAAGAAAAATATATTTGTTATTGACTAGAAAATGTACTTGAGCTGTCCCCTCATATTATAATTTCTTTCTTTTTTTCAATTCGTGTTTTTAGGATATTTTGTTCATTAAATTAATAAAATCTGTAGTTTTCTGTTTGATATCAATTGAATATTAACGCTGGCAAACAAAATGTTCTCTTGGCAGAAAATTGGTTTGCTTTTCTAGGCAGCATTTTAGTAAATACCTAACTTTAGGAATGAGTCAGACTGTTGGAATACAATGCTGGTCACACGGTCTCACAAGAATGCAATAGGCTGGATGATTTTCTCTTTATGTCTGAGTAAATCGTTCTTGAATCTAATCTCCGTGTTAAGGTGCACGATCCATTCTCGCTTATGGTACACTGGCTAAAGTCCTCACTCCCTACATATAAAAATTATCTTTAACAAGATATAAAATTTTATATTATATAAGATTTTTCTATGATATATTAAATATACAAATATAAGATAGTGAATGTCTTTTGTTGTTGTTGATATCACTTTTTTCTTCACTTAAAAACCATTATCGTTGATCAAACCCTCTCCATGAACCACCTTATTGCCCACTTCTCCCGAGATCAATTTCTGGGCTCAAAATAATTCTGCCGTCTCCTACCCAAATCTACACTTGGAATTATAGTATCCTTTCTCATCTTCCAACACCTTGACCACGGCTGTATGGCGAACAGTGGCTTTTCGATGAATCTTGGGGGCAGACTGAAGAGAAATATAAATAGCTTTGTAAGATTTGTTAATGGGATCATATACATTAAGGAAACACGTTTCCGTGTTTAGCACCATATTTTTATATTACGACATTTTTTTTGTCAAATATTTTCTATGGTCAAGTTTCTTTGCTTATTAGATGAATTTATATTGTTTTTCCTCTTTGTGCAATTTTTGGTAGTGAATATATTGTTTCCCTATTATTCAGTTTGATTTTTATATTTACAATGTCTATGCGTTATGTTTTCTTTATAATAGATCTTTTGGGTAGAAATAATCTTTATTTTTGTACGTCTTTGTTATTTTCAAGGGATTTTAAGAATAAAGTATTTTTCTCCAATATCTCACCGTGCTATTATAGCTCCCAATAGAACTACTGGGAAATTTCTCGACAATTTCAGGAGCAAATAGGAACCCCAATGACCCTTAATCGTGGGAGCTGAGGAGAGGAAATTCTTTAGACGAAGTTAGACATTCGTCTAACCGAAGCCGTTAATGTAGCAATTCTATTTGTTAAAGTTAAATGTTATAAAATGATGACTAAATATTAATACAAATCAACCATTATTCACTCATTTGATATTTGTTTATAATGCATTAAGAAAAACGTCGAATGGCTTTGTCTATGGAATACGTCTAATACATGTACATATTTAATCAAGTAGACAAAGCACACATAATACATGGATATAATAAATAATTTATAAATATATTAAATGAATATTTGAATTTCCTAAAATCTTTAGTAATAATCATACCAGGTTTTTTTTTCCTTTTTAGGAATTTGATGGTGTTAGGAGTCACCATATTGGCATTGGATTTCTGTAGAGTCACATCAAAATTTTCTTTCATTCACCACAGGGGAAAGACCCATAGAGGAAGATTGCGCAATAATAAAACTAAATCAGGCAATGAAAACATCAAAACGATTCTTAAAGATTATGCAGAAGAACTAAGTAATTATTTTTTCGGAACAACCTCTACCACGGAAGGCGTTACAAGACCTAACCCACTGTCGTTAGATTGGGAACGAAGTAAACAAGATATATTCGGCAGAGGATTGCCTAAGGAACACCGAATAATCGAAAAGAAGAAATTCTGCCACCCATATTATGAGCCTCTATCGCGACAAAAGTTTTACTGGAACAAAAGTTGTGCCAATGGAGTAAAACTGAAAAAAAAGAGACACATAGGAAAAATGTATTTCATCAATTTTGGAAACGGTGCCGACATAACATTGAAGGGACTACTCCGTCCAGTCCTAACTGATGGTGTCAGAGAGTTGAATTCATCACTCAATTCATATACTCATTCAAGGAGCGAGAAAATGTTGAACAACCAAAAGGGCTGCTTCTCAACTGCATGTCCGCCTCACATTGTGTACATTGCTGAGAATAATCTAACAAGTGAATCTGCCAATGATATTCAATTGATAAATCATTTAGATAATACATTTATTAAACAAACAGCTGATTCTGTTGGTAACGTGGATCTGCCAGATACCGAGGAAGGTTGAAATTTATTGAATGAAAGGTATATGATGAAATATAATAAACTGTGCTTCGAAGTTATCCAATAATATCATAATCAACGCATCTTCACGAAAACAAATTTATTGATGGTAGATATTCAATTGTGGTTTATTACGGAAATAAATATTCAAAATTCAGTCAATATGATACTTTATTGCTAAAGCCGTCGTTTCGACTCAAGCATGTCGGTTATCATTAGAGCAAGTGAATTCTGTGAGGTTGACACTAGAACTCAGTTGTCTGAGGTGTCAACCTCACAGAATTCACTTGATCTGACGAAGGCCCAAATGTCGTCGGCTTTAGCAATAAAAAATCATATTGGCTGAGTCCTGAATATCTATTTCCGAAAACAAATTTAATAAAAATATTCAAAAAATGGTTTTGAGGTCTAATTGAAATGAATTAGCATATCTTCCTTGGTTAGCACATCTCACTCATACTAAAGCTATGTCCAAACTCTTAAACTTTCGATTCGTCTCGACCAACGGGAAAGTGAACGTGAGGACGTCAATAATTATTTTTATTTGTTTACTGATTGTAAAATGATATGTAATAGCGAATAAAATTATTCGGGTTATTCATTATTTCTTACTTATTTTCTGAATTAAATTTGTCTAACACTGGATAGGGCCGAAAGTCGAACAGTGTGGTAATACATCTGTATAAGATGCATAGTTCATAATGTACAAATTATAGTAATAGCCCGTAACATACGTTTCATGGTTTAGTTGTAGAACTACAACAATTACTACTAGAACTATAACAATGTGAACGTCTTTGATGATAAGAAACGTGATTGTAGTTATGATAGTAATAACTTTTAAAATAACATTTTATTCCTTGCACATTTTTTTTTTAAACCGATGGTAAGCTACTCTTTTGGATGAGCCATAGACCACAAGGAAGAGGTGTTGGACAAGTGGTCGAGGACTGATTAGGGAACCAGATTCTCCGTGATAAGATGGCTCCGTGCCTGGAATCGAGGATCGGGTTCCTCCATAACTGAAAGATACTCCTAACAAACCCTGGTCCTTCTCTAATTAGACCCTTACAGATGCTCCTATAACAATCACGGCCCCTTTTTCCAGTAACAAACGCTCCTCTTCAGCCTCTCGGTGTCCTTACTTTACACCTAACTCTATATTTCTTTCCGTAGCATCTTTTCATACTCAGAGATGACCTGCTGGATAATAAACCAAAGTGAATTTATGTTTTTATTTTTCTTTAACAAAAAGAATGGTCCGTGCTTATATAATCTACTCAAAAATTATGAGGAATATATGTGAAAAAGTCTTTCATTTATATTATTATTTTAACTAGTTTTAGTACTCATCAAATCAGCCAAAAATATTTTTAAATAGTAAAAAATAATCCTTAATCGATATTACAACGTTAAAAATAATCCAATATGGATTTATTTATTTGTTTGTATTCTTTGTTTTCCTCTGTTTAAATTTATGTCAGTTTTGAATCATTCTGTTTTTTCAACAATGGGATGTCAGCATCTTTCTTGGAAATAAAAGAAATGATAGTTTGAGCCCCAGTGGTTTTTCACCAAGTGAAGATTCGCGAGCGTCAAAGGGAAAAAGGGAATGTCGCTAGAAGACCAGGAAGTGGCTTTTGACACTCTAGTCAATTTAGGAATAAGGTATCTTCCTCCGCCTCCATGTTCTCCAGACTTAAACTCAATTGAATTCAAGTGGTGGCGGTGCTCTTCAAAGAAGATTATCTGCCCCTAATCCACTACCTCTCTCGCTCCGAGAATCTAGACCTTGGCAGGACATTACTATAGAAACTAGCGTTGAAATCATAAACAATATGGAAAGGAGATGCAGGTTTACTGCGGGAAAAAAGGGCACTTCATCCTATATTAAAAAAATTAAAATTAAATTTTTCGAGAGAAAAAAATTAAATTTATTATAAAATCATTTTTTTTTTAAATAATAGTAATCTCTCACTAATTCTTTGTTGTTTTATTTTTCCTTACGATTTACAAAAGTAATGATGAAGATAATTTTTAACATCAAATAATAGGGCTTTAAAATATATCACTGTTTCAGTTGTTAATTTTGAACTACATACAAAAAGAAAAGTTAATTAAAATATTCAAATAATATTTAATAAAAAATATAAACATTTACTCCAATTTAGTGCTACCATCACAAGAATTCAATGTAGATTTTTTTTTCGTTTGGCTTGCGACCGGAAGAGTGCGCTGCCGGAAGGATGACGGCCACCCCCTGATTTACATTTGCCAGGCTCAAGATCTTGACTAATGCTGACGATTTGGCACCCACTGGCCGGATCTGGAAACTCTCGAAGGACACCAACCTTAAAGTACAGGGGTGTGTTTCGTGGCTCATTTATTTTTTCATTATATTTTATTATTTCTTTACTTTAACAAATTTAATTTTTTTTATCTTTTCATGTTTTTCTCTATAGGTCTTTTTGTTTAATGCACTTATTTCCAGATTTTATTCTTCAAATCGTCTAAGTTATTAGCATTTTCTCTCTATTTACTGTATACTGTCTTATCTCCCCTCCATGTCTAGTGTCCTGACTAGGGTTGGAATATCGATACGCGATATATCGATATATCGGAGTTGAGAAACCGATATATTATATCGATATCTTAACATCCGATATATCGATGATATCGATATTTTACAACGATATATCGATAACACCATATGCTAAACTATATTACAGTAGAATCTTGGCAATTTATATTCCAATAATTCGTATAGATTTTCTGGTCTCTTGAAAGTCCTCCTTTATTTCGTATAAAAACACTGCAATCCGGCTCTCCCGATAATTCGTATTTATTTTCGTCTTCCAAGTAATGTAAACGCCTTATAATTCGAATTTCCAAATAAAAAATCTGGTTAACTCTTAATCTTTTCATGAGGAGAGATGAGTGAGTGAGAGAGGAATCGTTTCTATGAATTTCGGTCGGTTTACACTTTTTTTTTTCTATTCAGTTCTCTTTAAATAAAATTGTAAAAAAAAAAATCTGTAACCATACTGTTAGCCGACAACATAGATTGATCTGAAAAATTAAGTTCGCTCATGACTGGCAAATCCGTGAATGCAAGGTGCTTTATCAACAAAAACTTTACGGAAGGCCTATCGTGCAAACACAAAAGCATGTATCATAAGTGAAATTTTCAACGAATGGGACAGACGGAATAAAAAACAGCGAAAATGTTCAACTGTTTATTAATAATTGTACGGTCCATAACAGTACTACATCACTCAGCGATGTTTATCTTCTATTTTGCCTTCCAGCACAACCTCTAAGCTGCAATTTCTAAACTTGGTCATAATTAAACGATTTTAGGAATTTAACGCAAGGAAGTAGTAATGCTACTCTTAGAAAGCATCAAGGATGGGAATCACCTACCTCAAAATTAAGAACGGCCATGACTTTTCGAGATTTCGCCTATTTTGACGAAGGTTTAGCAGTAGCTTGGATCCTAACTGACGAGGAAATTTTGACTCCGTAAAAAAAGGAGATGGAAAAGAAATTGATCTGCCGAAGGTTAGTTCTAAAATGGAGAAATAATGCATCTACAATGTGTGTCATTTCTTAGCAAAATCGGATGTTTGTGTAAACGTATTTTCTGCTCTGAACATCCTTAACGAAGCCATAAGAAAATCTTTTTTATTTCCATTCATATTAATAAAATTTTGTATTAATTTTGTTATTTCCTATTTTTTACAGCCGATTATTGGAAATCTCGATAATTTGGATATCTCGATATTCGGATATCTCGATAATTCACATTTACCTTTCGAACCCTTGACAATATGAATTATCGAGATTCTACTGTATTTTATTATAACAATTTCCTTTATTCTATAAAACTCCAGAATTGTAACCCTAAATGGCGGAAGTCTAGATTTTTAAGATCAGCCAGATCCTAAAAATCTAGATGTCCCCATGTTGGGGTTACCGATTTAAAGAAAAATTGATGATTTATATAAATGATGATGGTACTGTGAGGTATATCAAACAAATTACATGTTTTTGGATGAATGTTTTGAGAATGCACAATATAGTCGGAAAAGTTATAAGATAAATAAAAATTTGAGAAGTTTGAAGGTTTTTTTTATTGAAACACTTCTAGAAAACTATAATATATCAAATATGGCTAAAAGTCTTCTAAATAAAAATATTTTATAACATTTTTTTGTCTTTGAAGTATGATTCTTTTCTATCTTTTTTATAATGATTCATGGCTCATAAAAATATTGTTTTATAAATAATAATCATTATATTATTTAATAACCTTCTTCACAGTTTAACATTATACTCATTTGATGAACTTTCTTTGCTTTTTCATCCATTTCCTTTCGATATATCGATATTTTTCTCGATCGGCTGTATATGCAGAAGGGTGCTGGGTGATGATAGTTTGATACACGAAAGATCCGCGGAAATATTGTCTACGGGGAAGAGCCAATTTAACTCGCCGTAAAGGTGGGGCACATGAGCCCGTCTCGAGGTACCGAAGACAAATCTTAAAAAGCAGTTCATAATCCGCTTCACTCTGTCCTCGAGCACATTCCAGAGGCCCCCGTGTACCACACAGCCATAGTCAAAGTGGGAAAGAAAAGAGAGGATACGACATCTTGGATACCGAGGATATGGGTAGATTCTGGAAGAAGATGTCGGGAACTATAGAATAACTTGAAGGTACTTATTGGCCGCCGGAAAGTTTGAGCAATGTAGATTTCCAGGAAGGGTTTGGTCGATAGTAATACCCAAGCTTTTGATTGAGGAGCTGAAAGTGTATCTAGATCTTCCTGAATACTGGCAGACACTACAAATAGCTTAGAAGGAGAAAAGGATGAATGGATTTGGAAGACGTCGGCGTATAGGTGGTGTGAACAGGGGGTGGATTGAATTAGGAAGATCATTGATATAGGAATTGGAAAGGAGTGGGGGAATACTCGAACATTGGGCTACTCCTGAAGACTGGGTAAGAAAGGAAGATAGCGGTTGATTTGGAATGGTGACTGCTTGAATATAATTGGAAAAGAAAACCACTGAAAACCGCTGTTGGAAAAGGATAGTGATTTTAATTTGGCAAAAAGGATAGAATGGTTCAGGGAATCAAAACAGTTATAGAAGTCAAGGAGTATTTATACAGTACATTTTTTTTCGTCCATAGCGATATGTATGTCACTGGTGATTTTGACAAGAGCGGATTGTGTGGAGAAACTGAGACGAAAACTAGATTGGACAGTATAGAATAGTTTGGACTTTTCAAGGAAATATGATATTTGTGACTGGACTATTCTTTCAAAGGGTTGGGAAAGGTTAGACAGGATGGAAATTATGCGATAGTCTTTAAGAGAAATAGGGTTGGAGGTTTTGTTAATAGGATGGACTAAGGCTTTTTCCCATGAGATAGGAATACCGAATTTTGGAGAGAGAAATTATAAATGAAAAGAAAATCTAGTAGGATTTCAGGTAGACATGATTTTCACAATTTAACCGATATCCATCATGCCCGATGGAGTTGGTGAGAGATTTTATTAGGGAGGAAATAAGGTCGGTAGGGGAGATATAGGAGCAATAAAAATTATTGGAGTTGAATGATGGTACTAAAGAAAAGCAGGAAGAAGGGGTTGGAGAAGCGTTAGAAGAGGCTGATAAAAAGTATGAATTTAATTCATCGGGTGAAACTGGGAAGACTAATAAGGGAGAACATTCACAAAGAGAGAGTTGGGAAGGAATTGCCATTTTAATTTAGAATCGGGAGTAGTTCTAAGCGTCTACGGGCTGCCTCATTTCTTCTCTGCATACCTTTAATTTTTCAACACATCCAAGGAGCTGGAGGGCGAAGGAAGGTAGAGGTTTTGAGTGGGGTATGGATATCAAGGATATGGATAAGATTGGAGGTAAGAATCAATGTAAGAAGAGGAATAGATTTTACTCCAATTCAGATTTGATAAAATGTTTTCTTAGAGAGCGTGTAGGTTACGGAAAATTATAGTTTTAGAGAGGATCGCTGGAGTTTGGATATTTCGATTAAGTCGTGAGAGGACAGGAACGGAACAAGCAGTTGAGAAGAGGAAAGATCACTTGCTGAATCGATCACATGCAGGTCCAACTAGGTGTCGAACTGGTAAATGTGATGAGTAGAAGAAAATGGAACGATGAAGAGATGGATAGAGAAGAAAAGATTTTCAAGGTAGTCTGTCGTTGGAATCAGAAAGAAGATTAATATAAAGATCACCGAAAATTATTATATTGTTGTAGAGAGGAACATAATTGTAGAGGATTGATTCAAAGGATGAGTCGAAAAGAACCAGAGGAGGACGATACACCACAGTATATAGCAGAGGATATGCATTCAGGAAATTTTTAACGAAAAATAATTCGATATGAGGATGTAAAGGCCGACACCTCCTCCAGTCCGGCCCATCCGGTAATAGCGGATAAAGGAATAATTAGGTAGGGAAATAGAAGAGGGAGGGATATAGGGCTTTAGCCGTGTTTCGGAGACTGCAATAGTATGGTAAAAGTTATGAGTAAAATACAGGAGGAAGTCGTCATAATGAGCTAGTAAGGATTGGGCATTAATTTGACAGGTCAGGACTAGAGTTGGAACATCGAAAGGAAAATATCGATATTTGATATTTTGATATATCGTATAACCAAATTTCGATATCCACTGATCTCTTACAATTTCAATCCTCGGTCAACGCACAGGAAACAAGATCGCGCCTTTCGGACCCCTTCCAACAGAAACAAAACATTCGAACGTCTCTTTCTTGACCGCTCCTCTACCCTCTGGAATTCCTTTCCATCTGTTATCCGCCATGCTTCTTCTCTATCCTGATTCAAATCCCTATTTTTCCAACACCTTGGGTCTTTCCAAATAGATGCTCGCTAATTACAAAATTTCAATTTAAGATTAACATCGAGATCTGAAGTAAATAATAGTTTTTAATGCGCAAGCTTAAACTTTGCTAATCAACTCATTATTTTGGTATTTTCCATATTCTCTCTTTTTCTTTTCCTTTATCGTTTTTTTTTTTCTCACACCTTTGCCTTTTATTTTATTTAAAACATTGTAAGCATTAATTGATTTTTACATTGAAGTCTTATGGTCAGTTATTGTTTCTGTTTTATTTGTTCAATTGTGTTATTCTTAAGGGTCTAGTCTTGAAAGGACCTAGTCTTGAATAAAGTCCTGGGAAGAAATAAGTTCTTCTTCTATTCTATTCTATATTTATATCTGGGTTTTTTATACCTAAACACAAAATGCCAGCTCCATCGTTAATGCATTTTTATTTTTTATGTTTTTTCTCCTATGATTTCTCTTTTTTATGCCTGCGTTTATTTATTTAATACTAATATATTCCGATAAAAACGTTCTTTTTCATTTTATAAGCCCGTTTTCTACCGAAAAGAATATGTTTTATGATTTTATAAAGATAAATCGATTTTTTATCGAATGGGTTTTGTTTTTGATGTGAGAGATGTTTTGAGACACGCTTTGCAGCAAATTGTTAACTTACGAGTAGGTATTGCAGGAGGGCTTGATTTGATGTTCGGAGATGTTTGATTAAATGGACGCCGGGATTTTAAGATTGATAGAGGAAGAATGACCGGAAATATTTGAAACGTTAGACAAATGTATAAGACAAGTCATACAAATTTATATGCAATCTATGCAGCTATGTTATTAATAATGGAATAGACTGTACCAGAAAAAAAGTCCTCATTTAAAACTGTTTAAAAATAAGAGGTTTTTGGAAAAAATAATAAGTCTATTACCAAATCTTTTGGTTATTTAATAATAGCTCGTTATTTTATTATTTAATACTAAATTTAATAGCTCGTTGAAACAGTTAAATCTTTGGTACCTTTGAGAATGGAACCCGCGTTTTGTGTTTATTTCACTCTCTACTAAGTGGAGACCTGTTTGAGTTTTAGCTCTCCTACATTGGCAAGACTATACCATTCTATCATAACATCATGTATCATCATATCATTATCACGATTTCTTGGTACGCTTATTGGACTTTAGGTATGTACTCGACTCGAAGAAAGGACTTAAGTTAAAGAGAAAGATCAATAGAAGTAAGCGGCGGAGGGAGACGGCTGCGAGATGAATGCCGAAGCACAATGCGGCCGAAGGCTTAGTGAATTTACAGCTGCCAATTTCAGTGGACCCATTACCTCAACCCCAGCCGAGCAGCTCTCATTGTATTTTTGAGATTAATCGAATGTATGTTGGAATTGATTGCTTGTTCCCTCTTCGGTTCCCCACGTCGTAAATTCCATTACATCTGCTAATATAACCTCCTATTCCAACATTATATGGCCTATGTTATAACTAGTAGAAATAATTCAAACCTAAATAAATCAAAACATCTTTTTATTCGCATGTTTCATTTATATTTACGATTGTTTTTAATCATATTTCCGCGTATTAGAGAACCACACTCAAAGTCCTGAAAAAATCTAGTCAAGAAGCGAACGTTGTCGTATTCAGATATCAAGCAACCGCTGTCAGTAGATATATGGTACTATATGAGTAAGCATATATTCTTTAAAAACAATAACAGTTCTTGTTAGGAATAACACAATTTTGGAATAAAGCACCAAAATAAATGGGCACGGCATAGAAATTAAAAGAAAACGTATTGATTTACTGCATATCATAGCCTTTCTTCTTCTTTTTTTTAATTTATAACAATAATCCATGTTAGGTATTTAACGCCCCCATTCCGGCTTAAATCACATTTCATTCAATCGGGCCAGCCCAGAGATTTAGATCGGATTTCTGAAGAAAATTCTCGAACTAAGTAAATTTGCAATTGAGGAAAAACGTTCTTCCGCGGTATCGTTTCCTGCCTTTATTTCCTCTTGGATATAGTTTTCTATTTTTATATTTATTTTGGACCTCTGTCAGTTACCATAGTCTGCTGGTACGTAGACAATTACGTATTCAAACATACACTTCATATATCTCCCCAAATTACCATTTATTTTGGATCATCCTATTGTCTATTATTAGGTTTAAATGTGTTATACATTAATTAAACTATAATATTATATATTTGTATGTGTATATATATATATATATATATATATATATATATATATATATATATATATATTATATGTGCATAATGTAATATATATTAAATGTGTTAATAACAGCAAAGAAGACATTGATGAAAAGGTCATATGGACTTTAAATTCTGTTCTCTAGCTTCAAACGAAAAAGATATTCTACCATTCATTTGTTGTAAGTATTGTGCTGTATGCCTCTGAAACTTGGACTATTCCATCAGACTCAGCAAGAAAACTTGTATCAATGGAAATGGATTTTTGGAGACGTATTTGTAGAATATCTAGACTACAACATGCTAAATAATGCCATCAGGTTAGAAGACAAAAAAACTGAGTTGGTTTAGGCATGTCATGAGAATGTCGTGCGACCGATGACCTAAATGGCCTAAGACTGTACCATATGAAAGGATTAAGAGAGGTCAACCGAAAAGAGATGGATGGAAGGTATACATGAGGCAATAGCAGCAAGAGGACTCTGAGAGGAAGATTCCTACGACAAAAAGAATTGGCGGCAGGGTTTATTAGGCAACGACATATGATCTTATGTTGATTTCAATAAGGCATTTATATAAGGCTTTATTTAAAGCCTTATATAAATGAAAGCCTTATATATAACATGAATGAAATATATATATATATATATATATATATATATATATATATATATATATATATATTATATATACACTATAGTATAGTATTGTTGTAGTTTATATTTGTTAGGCCCAATCCTGTGTTTATGGAGAGATACCCGAACATATAAATACATCTATCCATTTAGTTCCACATCAATTGTTTTTTCATAACACATGAATTAAAGATTTGATATGTTGAAGGCATTTTATGTAAGAGTATAAGGCAGCAGATTGTAGTGATTGAAAGTTGATCATAAGTAAACAGTGTTGGTGGATCCGGGAACCATTGCGATGGAAGTAACGAAGATGGCTGCAGGTTCGTGTTTGGACAAGAACGGATATATGAAAACAAAGCAACCCTTCGGCCAAATGGCTGAAATAAAAGGTAAATAACAGGCCATGAATCCTGCGCTCTTCGTTTCATTGAAACCTTTTTCTGTTTGACTATCCCTGAAACTTTTCAATTTTTCAGATGTTTTCCACTCAAGTAGTTCCCGAATAAAAATTTTGTTTACAAAGTTTGGGCTCAGTTGTCAAGGGAAAATAAAAAAGCCTGATCAAAACAAATAGACTGGTATAGGTATTCACGGAATATTCGTAGGCGTGTGGAAAAAAAAAGGAAATGTGAGGATTTTTTATTGGCCCACTTTATAAATAAAATAACGCAATTTATTTTTTTCTACAATTTTCAGGAGGGAATGAAATTAAGATTCACTTATATAAATATTAATTTAAGATTAAAAAATAAAATAAATTCGTATTATGAAAATTTAATCTTTTATTATAGTTTAAAATAAAATCTTTTAAAAACTAATTGGTAAATTTAAATAGTTTCCCATACAAATCTCACAATTTTTCATTTATGATTCTGGTGCATTGGAATATTGTCCAGATACTCGTGGCCTTCATCGTCATTGTTACCATCGACCTGTAAATCGTTATAATACGTTTTTATCCTTTTTTTGCCAAAAACTTCAGGTAAACGTTCGGATAAAGAAGCTCTTTTAACTTGGAAGGTTTTAGTGAAAGTGGTGATGTGTACAGTTGACGAATTGGTACAGCACCGTTGTTTCCCCCTTTTTGTTTTCTTTTTTTTCATTTGTTAGGAGATTCTATTAGTTCGATAGGTTCCAAAACACGTACGTTTTTATAAAATCATTTTTAGATGTTTTGTTTTCCATCGTTACTATGCAAATAGGGCGAGTTTAAATAGAACTCTTCGATTTGTAATACGTAGATATTACGAAATGTGAAAACTCTCTCCTATTATTAGAAACCTCATCGCATGGATTTAAATCCACCTACGCCCTAATTCTGTCACATGCCACTTATGAATGCCCCTTGAAAGAAAATACGACCCTCACAGAATCAAAACAATTTTATTTATTACGAGACAAAAAACGAAAGGCTGTATAGTTCCATGCCGTGATATGCTAAAAGGCCCTAACTCCAAATTATTTTTCTGAAGACATTCTTGTAGTGTGCCCGAAATTATCTAAAAAGATACCTTTTTATGACATTTGAAAGACCTAAAACCAATGATTTGGATTCAACCATCAGAATGGGAGTTTTCTAAAGTCTAAAAAAGCTGCAATTTTTAAAACAATTCAGGTAAATTACAAACATTTATTTAGAAAAATGATTAGAGTTATCATGGCAGATTTGGTACTGGAAAAAAATTCGCGAAAAATGGTAACACAGGTTGTGTACGTTTCTGATAAGATTATGATTTAAGACAAAATAGTGAACGTCGTTAGCTTCATTTCGGGCCCCGATTTCATCGTAGATATAAAAAACTTCAATTAAACTAAAATTAATCATATCAGTCTTTAAACTATGGGACTTGTGCAAGGATGTAACTGAACCATGAAACATGCCGTTCGGATTAAAACTGATGCAATAGTAAAATAAAGGGTTTGTTCATCCAACACCGGAAAAAGAGTTCATCCCTAAACCCTCGGTAAACTGTTAGATTTTTTTGTCCGCTTTTTACAAAAAAATAATGACTGAATTAATTTCGACGAAACCTTTTTTCCGTTGTTATTGTATATAGAAACCTAAGAAGATTTTAAGCTATATAAACCTACCATCCGTTATTTTAAAACGAAATGGCGGAGAGTCAAATACCAGTCAAATAGTCAAATACAAATAAAGATGTTATGTCCATCTTTCATAGGAAAACGGCTTTACCAATTTAGACCAAACTTCATACTGTTGTTTTTTAAAGCTGTAAAACGATAAATTTAATTTGACCCATTTTCATTATTTAATGGAAAATCGAAATGTCATATCTCTTAATTTAATTTTTCACAAATTTGAATTTCAACACAATCCAATTATGAATATAGTGAATTGAAATGGCATGTTCAACATTTATGATTTCTGAAGCAGGTTCCACCCGTTATGTATTAGAGAGTTCAATGATAAAGATTTACAAGGTGGGAGGTCAGGCCTATCCCAAGATTGAAGGAGCAAGCAAACATTAATACAGAAAGGGGATACTCTCTGAAGTACCTCTGCCCCAATAAATTTCAAAGAACATAAAACCAACCAGGACTTCAAGGCTGCGTTTTATTAAATATTTTAAAAGATCTGCCTCTAAAACGGCCACATAAAATGAGTGTACAAATTTACTGGCAAGCAGGGATAACAATCTATTCTAAAACTAATTATATATTTCTCATAGATAGATCAACTAATTATTTCACTTTTTGAATTACAGGTTCCTGAATTGGAATCTGTTTAATGATTCTGTATAGAATTCAGTTTCGGTAACCTAAACAAATAATGTGCGAAGAATTCAACTGCGTGGATGCAGACTCAATAACTTTTTCTTAAACATTTCAAATTACAAGAAACAAAATTTTTTCTTAAACAAAATTTAAATGTATAACTTTTTTTTTTAAATATTATTTAATATATAATTTACCAATATTTTAGAAGTTAAAAAGATCATATTTTCCAAATCGATATCTCATAACTTTCCTTTCCCTCCCTCGATGTTTTCAATAAGCGTTAAACTAAGCAAACATATGGGTCATTCTCTAAAAATTTCATTTTTGTGTATTACATCAATAGGATTTTCTTGTTTTTTTGTTATCCCTCTTAGAGGTTATTTAAATATTGTCTCTGAGTTCAAATGCCTAAATTTGGCTGTTTATATTGTTATCATGCGTCACACTACCCATTTCTCATTAATCTTGGTGTCCTAAGCGTAATAATAAGTGTGACTTCCAGCTTGTATGATAGGTAGTATGATCGATTATAGCATATCAATTGATGGCTTACAGTTTTTAAATCTCTTCTAAAACAAATATCAGTTATCATATCCTAACTAAAACAGAAGTGTGCTTTGGGAGGAGTAAAATAGGCGTGTCCCCAAGGACATGCCTCATTAATCCGGTATTGTCTGTTCATATTCTATACATGAGTAGGAGGGAAATATCGGAATTTTTTTTGGGTTGGTAGCTCTGACTAATTCTCTTTTCATCCAACCAAATGTCGCTATGCAGTTTCCTTTGGGATTATTGTCAATGTTAAGTGAAGCGATAATTTTTTACTTCGTTGTGGCTTTTTTGTTTCTCATTCATCTGGATCCACTCAGCTCAGCGAGCGTTATTATTTTACTTTATTTTTTTTAGTATTTATCTTGTATTAGTACCAAACAACCTCAAAAAATCTTAATCTACTTGCATGAAGTCTTTAAGATATACCAGGCATTTTTCTTAGAATTTCTAATTCATGTGGTTCTCATTAATCTGCCTTCTCTGGCTCTTCTTTTTACTCGCTAGATTACGTTTACACCTTGAATGTACTATCAAGAAATTGCAGCAGTCAAAAAGTTGAAGTCACAGGTCCAATTGTACATTTCGAAACCGTCTATGTGGAGAGGACTCTACTAAAGAAGTAATTAATAAAATATATATTTTTTTAAAATATTACCTTCATATATACCTTTACTAATGCAATTTTTAAATAGGAAAATGTTCTTGGACCTTTTTTATGCGGATTGAGCTTGAAATCAACGATATTAGCAAAAAAAACTTTTCTTTTCATGACTGTTTCGAAGGATCTCACATTAGTCCTTCGCTGCTGCGAACATTATTTTGTCAGTCATTATTATCTTCAATGAAGATATCATTGAAGAAAGTTGGAAGTAACTTTTATTGAATGAATGCAAACAAGGTTATGATGTGGGACCATTGATATGTTGCACTATTAAACGTATGCATGTACTATCTCTATTTGGTTAGTCTGTATTTATGTTGTTGAACTTGTACTATCTCCCGACTGCAATAATGTAGTTTTGTGGTTTTTCGTCTGGGCGATGTTTTGTTTTGAATCGTACAATACTAACCTAATCTAAATTTCCACGAGGTTCAAGGATTTCTTCCAAAAACAACTAAATCATACGTGGCGATTTTGGAAGAATTCACATCATGATAAACATTAACAAAGTCTGTTAAAGGAAAAAAAATTGGAAATGGACTTGGCTATTTTTTAAACATCATATAATGAGTCAGGGATGAATGCAGTATTTTCTTTTCTGAAGTATTTTCCCAATTTAGAATATTTTATTCAGGCGACGTAAAGTTTGAAGTCTATTTCGATTATTTATAAATTTGAAAGTTTAAGAAAATAAAATCTACGAGGTTAAAAATTGCCAAGAAAGACAATTTTATTTCTACATAGTTTTAATGCTAACGAGATTTTCACCTGTTCAGCAGAGGGACTAGTAGTTTACATACATTTTTTATCCCATTATCTTCCTCCATAATTATTACCTGTGCTGATAAATAACGGATGTAAACAGCTTTATCTCGTAATAGTATCTAAAATTAAATAAAATTGGATGATAAAGAGTTATAAGGTTAGCGGAGGAAAAAGGCAAGTATTCGCCTAATTGAAGTTTCAAAAGGAGGGAGACTAAAGGAGTGCAAGGGTATCAAATCCAATCCAGGCATTCCTCCTGGGGAATCCAAGGCCTACCTCGTCCTTCCTTTATGAAATTTCCTCAGCGTAGAAAGCCCATTTTCATATGTCGTCCTAGCTCTTACTCTCCCACCTCGTAGGATTTCCTTATTCTCTCCACCTTTTGTCTTTTTTCTTTGTTTTATTCTTGAAATTTTATATCATTTACAGATTCGCTTTGTTTACTAGTATCTTTAACTTTGTATGCTATCACTTTGAAGGTTTGAAAAGCTAACGTCAACTCGACAATTTACAAAAAAAAAAAAAAAAAGATGATACGTTCTATCTATGTTCAATACTCAGTAACATATTCAAAAGATTACTTTTTTTGATTGGGGTTTAACGTCCTTTCCTGTCGTATCAAGGCAAACAGGACGGGTTATCATACAGGTTTGTCAATCTAACCAGAGTGGGAAGGTGGGGCAGCAGCCTCGAGGTTGCTAAGACTCACAATATTATTCCTGAACAGATTCATTTTGGAAACAACTTTTTTGTAAATAAAAAAAAATTATTTGCTGTCCAATCGCAATTAGTTTTAATGTTCCGCTTGGGACTACCTTTTGTAAAAATATAATTCTTCTTCTTAAGTTAATTGTCGTATTTCTCATGAAAATAATAGACTCTTGCACACTGTATTGATGGACATCGGGGGAGGGTAGGGATGCATTTTAAATCCGTTTCAAAACTGTTTTTGGAGTTTCGGAGATGTCTTATATACATATTTCTTTTCCCCGTTACATTTGGGCGGCTCCCTTTGGATTAAATGAGCTGAAATTGGGAATGTACGGCTATTTTCTATGCAGAACAATAACATAGAAGTTGGGGTAAATTTCAGTCCAATTCGTCCAAATGTTTTCTTGCGGTTTTAAGGCTTCGCGAACAGAGGTGCCTTTCTTGAGTTAGAAGTTGATAATTTGTATGTGAATTGAGTTGGTGTTAGAAAAGTGCCTTTTGTGGGTCTCAACTTTTTTTTTCCCACCCCAGTCATTTTGATATTTTCAGTTTTGTATTTTTGTTACGATTTAAAATATGACCTTGATGACGGAGCTCTGCTACTTTTCTTTTTGTTTTTTTTTCTTACAAGAGAAAAATTAAAAATGCATTGTTAAGATTATAAAAACTTTAAACAATAAGATTATTCATAGTTCTTCTAATAAATCTTGAACTAGGTAATAAGTTAGAAAAAATATTTTGTTGTAAATATAATTTGTCGTTCACTAAAAAACTAGATAGAAATAAAATTTTCTTTTTGGCAATTTTTGCTGGAGTAAGTCCATAAATGTTTATTATATTAAATCATTGAAATAGCCATTCCAATGTGGATCACACGAACAGCGAAATTACTAATTTCCCGCAGTTAACCGTCAAAGGTCTATATCTGTATCACTGTTTTGCATAGATATCCCAGAGTCATACAGTTCTCTACTCCGTGACCATCTTTTCGAGAAATAACGCCCCAAATGGTCGCCATAATATTCATTAAAGGCCAGGATACAATCCAGCTTTGATTCAAAACAACTTCTTTTTCTTCCGTGTCCCAGTAGTTAGACAAAAGTACAACCAATATATTTTACCTCTGTAATGTAATATTTTTGTTTCTTAAATACAGCCTTTTTTCTTCCTCATTACCGAAGGTAGAAATGCTTTTGTATCCATGCAGGGAGGGAAGAAAATTTGTATCATCAGAATTGAAAATTTCCATTCACGTTTTACGTTTTAGACATCCAGGAGCAAATTTGGTTTCCTGTCTGTCATATGATTATTTACAATTTTTATAATTATTTAACGTGACCTACAAAAGTTATGAGTAATAGAATGTTGATAGTAATAGCAGCTGTAACCAAATAAAGGAACGAATAAATTATATCATGCAATAGCATAATTAAATTAATAACTAAGGAAAACTATAATAAAAATGTTTGAGTAAATTAATAAAGGGTAAATTCTATTTGCAAAAGTTTAAACCATTATTATAGTGTAATAGTAACTAGAAAGCGTATATTAAGATATATTATATATTATATATTATATATAGATATATTATATAGTATATATGTCTTTATAAAATTTATTAAGATATAAATAGAAAATATCGCTTGGATTATGGAATTGAGATAATGGAATAACAATTTAGAATTGTTATGTTTAATAAAACCTGACCAATATTTTTTTAATTGTTTTACTCATTCTGAAGATTAAATTTTAATAGCAAATTAAAATAGCAAACCGACAGGTCATCCTTGCAGTCGCGCGTTACAATCTTCCGTTAACACGGTTTTATGTCGTGCATATGAAAACGCCAATGGGCCTCTGTAATAAAATGGCACGTATCGCGTATTTACGACTTCGGTTTAATTAAAATGAATAAAACCAGTTAGTGTTGAGCGTTAAAACGTTTCATTCTCGTGCTCTATATATCGATAAATGCATAGTCGTTCTGTAGAGCGTTTGTCATTCAACAATTATTGCACCGCTGCTGTGGTTAATTTACGTGGCTAATGTCACACTAGTAGTTAATTTTCTTCGGTCCTATTACGTTTTCTGCTTCTAATTTGCTTTTACGAACCCTGTATATATTATTATTTTGTTATAAACCATAATGTGCAATATTATTTATTTAAAACCCTTTAATTTAAGTTAAACGTATAATAAAATTCAATATTACAGACATTTCAGGCAATAGTGTGAATGAGAGTATGATAAAAAAAAAAAAAAAAAAGAATGGAACTCGGAATTAATGTGTTTTTAATTTCCTTGATTTAATTGTATTTTCCAATTGGATTATTATGATACTGATGAATAAAAAGAAAAAGTAGCCTTCATTCCCTTAGAAATTGTCCCATAAGAATAATACGAAGTGGGATATCTTAATGGGTAAGATACTAAACTGCTAATTCCCGGTTGAGGTTTCAAGTCCGGTTATAGCAGAAAATTTATTTTCTATTATATCAGCTGTTGATTGAAAGCGGCCCGAATACCCACCTTGGACCCTCCGTCGAGTTGGGGAAGAAACCTGGCGGTTGAGCGTGGCTGATGCCCACATCAAGAAATATTATGTCCTTGACAAAGAACTGAACCCAATACACTTTATGGTGTGTAATGTTACAGACTATTTCTTCTTATTTATAAATTTTTTTTTCATTTTTAGTTTAATACGTTTCTTTTCTGTAACTTTTTATTTCATAGTCTTTTCGTTTTTTAGTTCGCTATGTTACAATTGTATAGATATATAGTAATCTTATCCTTCATTAGACGATCAAAAATATATCCTTCATTACATATATAATGCTTTTAAATATTTTTTAGAAAAATGTTTGCTTCCATAATTCCATGTATAATTATATTATCAATTTTAAATAATAATCCAGTAGTTGTTTGTTAAATCACTGAACATGATTCAGTTTTGCAACATCAAATTCATCGGGGGTTTTCATTTTTTGCTGATCATTTATATCATTTGACATATTTCTGTTAGTTAGATGAAGTTATTGTTGGATCATCATTTCGATAAATTAAAATATAAAGAACAGACTTCCACATTAGTTGTTTATCTAGAAATTCCTCAGCTTCTAAAGATAGATTTCAACTGTCAACCCTCTCCCTCCCATGATGCTTATATAAGTTGTAGCTTACGCAATTTTCAAAATTTTCAAAACAAAAACATGTTATATTACTTGTTTCAGCCTGCCAGGCAGATATGCCATTCGTGCCATTGGACTGCCAACCGAACTTACAAAATTTTACCACTAACTACCACATACTTGTATGCGTGACATAGAGGTTTAAAACATCAGTTAGCCATACGACGTGAAATTGTTTAATTTTCTTCTTTAAATGGCTGTATGTGCAAGTAGAATTATAAAAATTGTAGTTTATTTATATTGCTGCGGTCTGTTCCATGTTTTTTCGTCGTTCCCTAGTTTAAAAGTCCCCTTGAAAATTGAAACCCCACAAAAATAGGGTTCTCTTCAAGCATTTTGATGATGCAACTTGCCCCTCTCTTTCAGACATCCCTGGATTCTACCGTTTACAGTACTACTGTAGATTCGTGCAATATTGCAGAACAGTCAACTATTCTACAACATACAACCAATTAACCATACTTCATATCTGGCAGATCAAACATACAGATAACACAATATGTTGTATATTATTTCTTATGTACTTATAAATCATATCAAAAGGAAAAAATGTATAGTCCATATGGAAACTCAAATCATACCACAGTAAAATTCACAGTCATGCAAACAAAAAAATAAACTCGCTCTCTTTCCTAATGCTTCCTAAATCCCACTCCACCGTCTCAAAAAAAAAAAGCAGTGAGATTATCTTGGAGATTAAACCGAGGTAAGGACCACAAGATTATACCCGAGATAATATTAATCCTTATTATAATATCTTTGAATAAAAATAGTAAGAGTTCAGTTGTAAAGAGTATTTTTTTTTAATTTGAAAATCTATGCATTTGTGTTGGTTAATCTTATATTAGTAACAAGTAATATGTTTTTTTCAAATTTATGTATTTAAGATTATTGTCGTTTGTGTAAAAACGTATAACACTTGACTTAACACAAAAGTTGACATGAGTCTCAAAATTAGCTCTTAGCATGGAATGTCTATTACATGCATAATTTGGATCACCCGTCTCTCGGACTGAACTGTCACATTATCTTCAATTTTTTCTTTATTCTATCATTTTCTAAGTGAATTATCGTCTAGTATATTTAAACTATATCTGGGAAATTTTATTATTTTAATATTATTAAAGGTAAAAGAAACAATTGCCTATAAGAAATAACTAAAAGTAACAAGTAAAATATTTATAAAAATATATAACATATAACAATATAAGTGATGTAATGAAATAATAAACAATATAATTGTTAGGTAACAGAAATATAACCGTTTTAAAATTATTACATATGAGTAGCCCAGTTACAGAAAGGGCCATGTCCACTTTGCAAAATTTTCCAGAAGCATTGAAAAAAACCATTAAGTTGCTATTTTTTTTTCATTTGGATAGCAATATATAATTAAAATTGAATACAGATATGATGCATTATATTAAAAGTTACTAGTTATTTACGAAACAAAACTTGGCGCGGTCGGGTACTAGCCTTTTTGGTAACGAAAGAATGCGTTATTATTGCATAGAGGTTGAAACTACCTGACGGAATCAATGTCGAACTCATTTTGTGAAAAAAAGGAACGGCTGTGTTTTCTTCTTGACCATTCTTCTTCTTATTCAATGGCTCTACAACTCGTGAAGAGTTAAGGCCACCCTTAGTCTGAGCCGCCAGTCTTGGCGTAGGTACCAGGAGTGCAGAGACGACGAGAGGAGATCTGCACTCCGCGAAGAAACCAAGCGTAGGTATAGGGTGTACCGAAACGGCGTGCGTCACCAGAAGAAGAGGTCCTGGGACGAATTTATTGTCGAAGAAACGGACAAGAACCCCTGGGGAATACCATACAGGGTGGCGATGGGCAAGGTGAAGCCCCTCACGATGGTGGCTTCCCTCAGAGTAGGAGGAGCCCTGGCAACCACCCTGGAGGATGCGGCTACGATGTAAATAGATTTTACGTACCCCAGGGACGACCCGTCCCAGGACAGCGAAGTGGACGCCATGGTGAGACGCACCACGGAATACCCGCCTGGTACCGACCTATGCCCACCATGGGATATATGGAACATTCGTCTTGCCGTGGAGAAGCAGAGGATCGGAAGAGCTCCAGGTCTGGACGGAGTAGACGCTGCGGTCCTCAGGAATAGTGCCCCGTACGTGGAGGAGGAGCTCCTCCGGATTTTCAATGACTGTTTGGAGAGGGGGTACTTTCCAAGCAAGTGGAGGATCGCAGACTTGAGACTGCTTTACAAGGGAGGAGGGAGAGACAAAGAATCGCCTAAGGCGTACAGGCCGATATGCCTCCTCCCTGTCGTCAGCAAAGTCCTGGAGTATCTGATCGTCACGCGTCTTCGCCCGATCCTCAGTGCAGCTAGTCATCCACGGCAATTCGGCTCGACCCGTGGCAAGGGAACCACAGATGCGCCTCTGAAATTGCGTAGGGACGTGGAGGAGAGGGCGGAGAAATATGTCATGTTGGTGCTCTTCGACATATCCTCCGCCTTCGACAGTGTGTGGTGGCCCTACGTACTCCAACGGCTGCAGGAGATCGACACCTCCAGCAATTTGTACTCGCTCGTTAGTAATTACCTCAGTAACAGGAGCGTTAAGATCAGAGGTAGCTACTACGAGGTAGATCGAAGGATTGAAAGAGGTTGTCCGCAGGGCTCTGTCCTGGGTCCGGCCCTGTGGAAGCTTGTCTTCGACCAGCTGCTGGAATTAGAGGAGCGAGGGTTCCTTGCCACGGCCTACGTCGACGACCTGGCGGTCATAGTGGCCGAGAACAGCAGAGCCAGATTGAAGACACAGGCAGAGAGGTGCGCCAGTCTCATGTCGGAATGGTGCGTGAGGAGGAAGCTGAGCATGGCCGCATCCAAGATCCAGGCCATGCTCGTAAGAGGCTCTACAGACAGGGCTCACCCTATCATACTGGACATAGATGGCCAGAGAGTGAGGATGGGTGAGGAGGTGACCTACTTAGGAGTTAAGATGTGGAGAAGATCACCTAGACTACCTGAAGGATAGGATGACCCGATCTATCAATGGCTTATACAGGATTGGGGATGCGTTCTGGGGCATCAGGTATCCCGCCACGATGACCATTTACAAAGGCGTGGTCATGGGTATCCTGAGATACGCATCCCCAGCGTGGAGCCAACACCTCACGCAGCTGCAGAGAAGGAGATTGGCCACATTTCAGAGACTGGCTCTGCTTAGGGTCACTAAGGTCTATAGAACGGTGTCGCATGAGGCGGTGCAGGTGCTAGCCGGAGCGATGCCCCTGGACCTCATCCTCAAGGAGGACAGGATAGAGTACGATGTGAAGAGGCAGGGGCTTGACGCGCTACCGGGGGGACTCCCCTAATGAATAGAAGAGGATATTGAGGGAGGACATTATCGAAGAGTGGAATGGACGGTGGATAGGGAGTCAGAAGGGAGCTACCTTAAGGAAGTTCTTCCCCACCGTCCAAGAAAGGCTGAAGGCGAGATGGGTCCTCCCTGATTACTGGGTCTCGCAGATGCTGACAGGGCATGGAGGTTTCCGAGGGAAACTACAGGAACACGGAAGGGACATAGACCCTCGGTGCCCCACCTGTGTAGTCCCTGAAACTGCAGAGCAGTTTATGAGTGTACTGCACCGCAGTAGAAGGACACCGAGCCAGGTTGTCGAGAAGTACCGGGATCTTCGCCCTCGCCGAATCGGACTTCCCCCGTCTGATGGAGAAGGAGGCATAACCCTTCTTCAAGGACTTCATATACGGGTGGAAGGAGGTGGTCGGCCCTGAGCACTTCACCCTGGGAAGGGTCAGACCACCCGACGGCGGTGAGCCTCAAGAGGTATGATACCGAACGGATGCAGACTGGAGGAGATGGGATCCGGACGGATGCAGTGGACCAGGAGGCCTGGACCAGTATCCGGACGGTTGCGGCTGACCAGGAGGGCTGGACGGCACCAAGCGGATCCGGACTGGAACCGGACGGATGCAGAGCGCCGGAAGGGCTGGCCACGCCACACGGCAGAGGATAACGTGCAGCCCTAAGGTGCGCAAGCACGCACCGGACTGCATCACAGTAGCGGGAAAAAAAAAAAATTGTCCCCACAATTAAACGTTTTCTCATAATTAAACAATTGTAAAATAAGAACTTTTAAAATAAAGTGTTGATTTATGGGAGCAGTGGCATGCGTTATCCCAGCGCACTACCCCACTGCTCCTGAACCCCGTATGCCAGAAATGGCTAGGAAGGGGGAATAAAAAAAAAAAGAAAAAGAGCCGCCAGTCTTCTCTGTGCTGCTGCTCTCCAATTTCTAGTCCCCAGCATTTTTGAGCGCCTGCAGCCATACAATCTCCCACCGCAGGCAAGGTCTACCCACTTTTCTGCGTCCAAAAATCTTTTCCTCAAGAAGCCTTTTGGGAATTCCGTTACCACTCATTCTTGCAATATGCTCTGCCCATCTCAGACGTCCAGATTTTATAAAATGCATAATATCCTGATCTTTATAGACATGCATAAGTTGTCACACAAAGGCCTCAAAATCCTTCTCAGAATCTTCCTTTGAAATTTTAATAGCACGACGAACATGTGAGAAACGGCTGATTAGTGTCTTATATATTCGTATATTCGGTATTCTGGAGAGAGACTTGCTTCTTAGATGTTTCTGAAGTCCGTAGTATCACCTATTTCCCACTATAATCCGACGCTGATTTAATATCTCCAGCTGCTTATGATTGGTTGAATTTAGTTCCAAGGTAAATGAATTCCTCTACACAATCAAAGCTGAAATCCCCTATTTTTACTACTCTTCCAGGAAGAACTGGACTACTCATTCAACAATAATTCTAGGAACCTCCAAAGAACTAGATAATTTAGGCACAAAGGTACAAGTTTTAACAAAATTCACAAAAGTTACAGGAACATATAAAATACAAGGGAAATTAAGACAATACATTTTTTTCCCGTGATAAAAATATCCTTGTTTTACACTAAAATGAATATCCGCCCGTAAAGCGAGTTATATTCTAGTTTCTCTAGAACTATACATAAACACTCTCCTCGCATAAGTTAATAAGCAACTGAGATCTTGAGGGGAAATGACGAATATGAAAAGCTATGCCTGCCTGTGAGGCGGTTGTTCCACGCTAAGGATTGAGTCATTTTGAAGGGCTTTCAGTTATTGAATTGATAGAAAAATGGTGGTAAATATATTCAGGGAAACTTTAGAGGTTATTATTCTTTGTAAATAAAAATTCGTTTTTTTACTTTGTTTAAAGACTATTTAAAATATATTAAATTCATTTAAAATAACTTTGCTTTTGTCGGTTCTTAATGTCCTAAACTGAAGGCACAATTGTGCCCATTCGTCTGCGAAAGGAGATCCCAATAGAAAACATTAAATGGTCCAAATTGAAAACTGTTATTATAATCGCGTTAAATGATAGGATAGGTCATGTATCGATCCAGGCTTTAAAAATGGAATGAGAACACTAATGGGCGGGTGGACCATCAGTTATGGCAACCGATAGTGCGGCCCCATTACCGAATCTTGATATGCTACAGATCTTTAGGAAGAAAATCTGTGGCTAAATGTAATAAAATAAAGTTCAAGTAATTTCAAAAAAAAAATCTCATTTTACAAAATCACTTTTTTCATTTATTTGATACTCCTAAATTATTATTAAATTTATTTAAAATTTAAATAATTTAAATTTATTAAATTACCTTTAATAAATACATTAAAAAGTTTAGCAACATCCTATACAAAGAAATTCTTAAGCTCGTACTTCATGTGATGTAATTTCTTTAATGAGAAGTGGTAAAGTTAGCCTAAAATTTCCTGACAAAACTTCAAACGTTCCATTCGTTAGATGATTATAATTTCACGAGTATCTCACGAAGCGCATTCTGTAATGAAATATCGCACACTCATCTCATAATAGTAATTCTAAGTGTTGTTATAAAGCTAGTCAGTTATTAATTGTTCCTAGTTCTAAGTTTAATAGTAATGAGAGAAGGAAGTTTCGAAGAGTTTTCAAATCTCCCAACAATTTCATTTTGTCCGTAAAAGTGATCATGATGCACTTAATTATAGTTGACTTGTTCAATTCCTATGCCGTTTCTACTGAATGATTTAAGATAAAATTTAATAAGTGAAGTAATTTCAATAAAGGCATTTAAAAAAAGAATACATTTGTCCAACACAACTCCCAGAAGTCTGTAGTCAATTAATTTTCAGTAACACCACACTCCTTTATTTTTTAGATAATAAATAATAAATATTTTGAGTAGTGGTCTGAATGCAAATCATTTTGAAACAACTTTAGTAATTCTTTTAGGATAAATAATCCATTTGATCATCTAAACATAATTCATATCTCGAATAACTAGAAACGTTAACCGCATAGATCTTATCATATGCAGTGGATGCAAATTAGTCATAAGACTAATAGGACAGTGCAATTAGCTCGAATAAGAGGTTTACGATCGTAATAATTCCGGCAACTCCAATTTTTTAATATGTTCTATGAACTTAAATTTTCTCCGATATATCTCCTTTCCAATACAAAATACAATTTCAGTTAAAGTAGGTTAAACAAATTTAGTAGAGTATAAAAATTTCTCAGATTATATCTCAATATAACACTGAGATATAAAGCCTTTAACATGCATACAAGTTCGTAAAATGCGCACCTAGACTTCATTTTTTGTGAGTACCCCGTTACTAATACAGTTTTGAGAAAAATTAACTATTCTGTTCCCCTCCCATTAATTCTGCTTAAAGATAATGTAAAATTACTTGCTTCTAAGCCTGGAAATTCTTTCCAGGTTGGGGAACACTTACACTACCATACACATTGTACACAAATAAAGCAAACTGCTATGTTCCTGGCAATCTGCTTTTCTATGGCAGGAACCGCATTTACTCAATTTACTCATGTAATGTATACTGTATCTGTATCGCTTCCAGAACGGAACTGATACAAGCTGTATTATCACATACAAGATTATATTATTTCTGTATTATCATATACAAGATTATATTATCTTATACAACAAGCTGTATTATTGATTTTTCTTAACTTAAAAGGCAAGAGACCACAGATTCTGGTATAGTTACTAGTTAGGATATTATAAATACCATTGGAGATCCTTTCCAAAGGTGTCGCGTTTACCAATTCACTTAACTATACTGTATGATGGCATGCAGGATAAATGTAATAATATATTTTGGCATAAGACTATGATTTTAAGATACGTTATTAATTAAACTGCTGGTTAATAATTGACAACCTGAATTGACTTCATTATAAAAACCTATTATATAATACTGGGTCTAACTTGCTTATTTAAAATCTCACTATGGTACTTTCCGCCTTGCCACTTGATGGTCTGGCTTTCTCTCTTCGACTGCAGTCTCCTGCTCTGCCTGCCAGGTCACGCTGACTCCATCTCGGATGGACTCCTCCGCTGCTCTTCCTTCTTCTACTCTTACAAATTCACTCAGAATTTTGGCTGGGAGGCGTGTCCCTTCTCTTGGCATCGAATCCATTGAAAAAAAATCCTATTGTCCCATGTCCTTGGCGGCAGGTTTTATTGTACCTTTCCAGGAGAGCCCCTGCCTTATTTTTACGATGCCTTATCTTTATGGCTAGTTAAGCTCGCAAGCTGGGGTCTCTCAAGTCGACCTTTGTAGGTAAAAAGATCCCATACACGATGTTTCTTTGTTCGAAAGGAATTCAATATGTCAATATTGAATAAATTACGTGACAATTACTTAAGTTATCCATTACTTAATTACTATTATTTAATCGGAAATATTTCCTTCCATCAAAATCGTCTGTTAGTCCTACAATCTGGACTAGTCTAGTGAAAATTCTGCCATAAGTTTGTTTTCCTGATTTTCGAACTGTCATTTATGATTTTATTCTCAATGCATAGCAAAACTAAGCATAAGGTCGTCTACAGTACACAGTCTTGTCGGTGTTGACAGCGGAGTAAGACAAGAGGTTGACCTGGTATGTCTTCTTTTTAAGTTAAAATCATAAATGACAGTTCAAAAATCAAGAAAACAAACTGATGGCAGAATTTCACTAGATTATACCAGATTCTAGGACTAAGAGACGATTTTGACATCACAGCCAGATCAAAGAGAGGCTTTTTGAAAGGTCAGTGAATTCGGGTTGGAGGTGAACAAACAAAATGCACGCGTGCTGGTGGAAAAAGAGAAAGTCAGGAATTCTTCCTAGAAATTGAAACATAAAAATTCGAAATAGTGAATTCCTTTGTCTGTCTGGGAACAAAACTAAATTATGATAATGACAATCTCAGGGAATCGGCAAAAGGATCGCAGCAGCTAACGTTTGTCGTTTTTGGGAATGGCAAACCAGCTCAAAAGCAAGTTCCATTCTAACAAGACCAAAATTTACTCTACAAAATACTACTGCGGCCCGTTCTCACTTCTGGATCCGAAGCGTGGGCAAAGAAAAAATCTGGCGAAACCAAGCTCCTCCAGTTCGAGAAAATGGTTTGGAGAAGCATACTTGGGCCTGCGAAGGAAGTAGAGATACGGATAGGAAGGAGAACCCGTGAAATTTATGATCTATTGACATGGTTCGGTTCGTTAAACTAAGACGGCTACACTGGGCCAGCCATGTTGCTCGTATTAATCATTATATTAATTAATCATGGTATTCCGAATCATTGTTATAAGTTTTCATTGATTTTTTTATTGAAACATTGCCCTTCTATTATTTCAAAAGCATTATTGAGATTTTTTTAAATGTTCCTTACTATTAAATGTTCACTTGCTGCATAGGCAGGTTGTCAACAATATCCAGAAGTTTCCCTTATGCTTGTGAGGCTAAACTAAATTTGTATTAATAACTACTTTAAATTTTGCCGTTATGGTTAGTAGATCCCATGACGTGAGCCAAACCGCTTGTTAGGAGAGCGGAGCTAAAAGCCGATATAAAGCAGCACGCGGCAACTGTCCGTTGTGTTGTTTGTGAACCATATTCAAACAGTTTGCTCTAAGTCCCGGTTTGTTCTGCTCTTGTCCCACGATCATGTTTCACTTTCCATGCCCCGCAGTGAAGCAAAATACCTGGTATTACAAACCATCCAGTCTCTGCCCCGGCAGAACTTTTTTTTCAAAGAGTTTTCCAGTTAAAAATGCCAACGAAAGGTATAAAATACGAATTTATAAAACCAAAGTGTTCTTGGCAGGTCTTTATTTCACATATAATATTTGAAGAAAAAAAATGTTGGTGCGTGTTATTTATTTATTTATGTATTGGCTCACGTACTATTGATAAATAATAATTTTTAATACTAGTGAAATAAATTTTATTAAATTAAAAAATAAATTTATTAAATATAAATATCTACACATGCTTCGTTATTGCAAGATTTACGTAGGTATATAGATTAAATTAACACAATTGAAATTTAGATTTCAATTTTTGTATTTATCTAAAATTAGATATTTATACACATTATTATTCATGTTTTGGGGCATACATATAAAAACCATACAACGTGAATGTCCATGAGAAAATCGTGGATTCTGCTAATTCAATCCGCATACTTGAATTGATTGATTGGCCTTTACAGCTGATGCAATCATTGCATATATTGCAAGAAAAAAATAAATTTATATAGTAGGACTTCTGAATAAGTTATATTTCAAGTTTGGTCTTCCGTTGGTATATAAATGATTTGATTTCCAGTTCCAGAAAACCTTATATACAATAGACCATGGAAGAAACATTCCGTAAGGATGTAATAGTTTCACTCAAATCCACGCTCGTTTCCACGCTATATATTTTTCCTACCCTCCGATTTTATTCTCAAAATAACGTTTTCAACAAATAATTTCACACTTGGAAGTTTTGGTATTCAACTTACTTTCACGGGTATTCTTTTGTCCATTCACAAATTTAAAGATCTTAAAATGGTCTGTTCTCAACATGGAAATAGCGCTTTGAAGGGCTCGGTGAAGGTTTTGAAGCTGAAAATAGTTTTTATTTGATCGGAAAACCAATCAGATTTAAAATTAATGACAATAATCTTTGAAAACGTTTGTGAGTTTTGGCTGTATGGCGGTCAAATAGAGGTAATATGTGTAATCGATATTTTATAATTTTTTTCGTGTTTTGCATTTTCTCAGTATTGGTTTTTAACAAATAAATTTTGTAACAAGTTATTAAGTTTAAATAATTTTGTTTTTTTGCAAAAATTATATATGATTAATAATATAACATTGTTAGGATTTTGTATTGATATAATATATTAATATTTATTAATGTTTTGATATGAAAGAAATTAGACTTAAAATGGACAAAAGAGTCCGAAACGTTGTCTGATGTATCAAATTAAGGAATAGAATATTGACAAAATTTTATCTAATGGTTTATAACACATATAGCACGTTAAATTTTTTTTTTTGTAGAATTTGGTTTTATGATGAATAAACTTCATTTGACTGAAAATCATCATTTATCTTAGGTAATGTACAGGCTCTTTTATTAAGTTTCTCTGGTTCTTCATTTAAGAGAAAACCCTCTATAAAATTAATAAATATAAAATGAGGACAGGTGATCATGATTAAACCAATTAATATATTAGTGGACTATAGATTCTTATATTATAATAATGTAAATTTTCATGATAGTGATTCCATTACCTCATTGGCATCTCGTAGTTTTGTTATTATTATTATCAAAAATGTTTAACACGGCTCGAAATGAGTAATTGATCTCAAATCGCAGCAATAAAATGCAATAGTTGCAACCGTTATAAATAAGTTTGGCGATACCTCAAAATAAAAGAATATCATGCTGGTCGATTCGTCGAGGCACTTGTTTGTGTAAGCCCACATACCCATAACGGTCAAATTATAAATTAAAACTAAAATTTTAAGTCAAGATATGCATAGACAACGACAAGAAAAATCATATTAAGCCCTTAAGTTATTACATGTATTTTTCGTTGATTATTAAAATAATCTAAGATATATAAAACTCGATTTTAACATTACTTTACTTTAAGAAAGTTATAAATTAATTTAGGTAGGTATGTATTCATTTAATAACGAGAGAATGAAATTTTTAAAATATCTTTTCATTTTTAAATCAAGGTATAATGAAATGTGCAAATTAAATGCTACCTAGAAATAATAATAAATAAATAAAATATTACCATATTTCCACTACTTCAATCAGCCTAGAAAGAAATATGTGCCATTTTGGTGATTTTTATATTTTGGCTCTATATTGTTCATGGGCACTACCCATCACTAAGTTCAATTTAATTCACTGCCAGTATCATTTGGTGAGTTATCATGAAAAATAGCCCATGTGCTTATGTTAAAATATTTTATGTTATCTTATTCTATCATCTACCGCAGTGGTCTAAAAATATTCAAGAAAATTTGTTTTTAATATTAGACATGAATGACATGTATATTTTGGCCCTACCGAGGAAAGGTTCTTAAGAGATTTTTCGAGCTCTGAAATGAACTTCGGGTATTCCTTTTAAAAAACAAAATTTTGATCGTTTCTGTAAGGCAGCTAAATATATCAGCTAAATTTGAGTTTAAAAGGACATCATGTGGATGTCTTCAGAGTGGAAGATAAGATCGAAGCAATGATTCAAAAGTTTAAAATTTGGGGCGAACGAGCTGAAAAAAATCGTTTGAAAATTTCCTCACTGTACAAACGTTTTTGGAATTCAGCTGTGAGGAATTTAATTTTTTGTTTTCATTCAAGTGTAATTTAATAACAATTAGGTTTTATAAAAAAAAGATTTTGGATTTGCTTTTTATAAAAATATTTTTCATTCCATTTTTTATTACAAATTTGTCTTGGTATATAATCCTACAGCCTTTGTATGTATATATATGTTTATATATACATTAATTCGTAATGGAAAGCAATAAACTAAGTAGAAAAAAAAGACTTAGATTAGCTATCGAAGTAACAGAAAGAAAATATCCTATGTGCATTCAAAACAAGCAATATGAACTAAATTATAATTCATTTTTCTTTATTTAATGCTGTTTAAGTTTTTAGTGACTAAATTAATTTGAAATAACACACATTGAAAATGAACTAAAACATATTTACTACTCAGAAAACTAAAATATTTACATAATTATTATAAAACTTGAAAATTATCAATATGTTTAACTGTTTTTTGAGTCTACTGAAAAGTAAGGTTATAGCACATCGGATATTTTCAAATATGTAAAGACGATATTATGTTAGCTTTTTTTGCTATTTTCTTTTATATATATATATATATATATATATATATATATATATATATATATATATATATATTTATGTGTAAATGTATGTATAAATAGTGAGTAATAAAATTTGCATTGTGTGCACTGTGTGCAAATAAAAACAAACATGCATCCTTATATTTTCGGTTCCTTGTTAATATAACTCTCGTTCTAACCGGACTGCTTCATTGTAGCACAGAATCTGGAGCATCCCCACAGAATGGGAACCGATTTATCGAGGAAAATGGTTGGCGATAGTAATAAAGCGAACTAGTGGCCGTGGAATGTTTCAGATGTAAGGAGCCAAAACTTGCTCAAACGATTATGAGGGAACGAGAGATATGGGCAGCAGTGGGCCCTGAATTAGAGGAGGGGTGTTAGCAGCAATTTCACAGGGCGTTACCCTTCTTCCCCTCCCCTCCTTCCGATTCCATAAAGGATATGCCTCTTCGAGGTTTGTCCCCTTGATGGCCCCTTCGTCCGCCCCAACCATTAAGCTAACAATTCACCTCACCTTAAATCATATTAATCTTCCTTTCTTCTCTCGATTCTTCCCCCTGACAAAATTCACTCCAACGATTTTCGTATTAGCAGCTGATATTCGTGTTAATAAAGATGAAAAAAAATTTACCAAGGAAGTTAATTTAAAATTTTCATAAAAAGTTTCAGTTCTTATTTCAGAATTTTTTTTTCTTCAAAAAAGTATAAATGAGACCACTTTAAAGAACATATGTATATATAAAATGAAAAATTAATCTTTAATCTTGGATACTTAGTCCATAAAGAGTATAAAAATGTACGATTTAAGAGACATTTGGCTGCATTGCCAGATACATATATATATATATATATATATATATATATATATATATATATATATATATATATATATATATATGTGTGTGTGTATCTGGCAATGCAGCCAAATGCCTCTTAAATCTTACATTTTTATACTCTTTATTTATATATATATATATATATATATATATCTTTAATGATTACAGATATACAGAAAATTGGTAACTATAATTGAGGAGATGAAGAAATAAATGATGTTTAATGAAGTTAGAGAATAGGCTATATGAATGGATGTGGATGGAGAATTCCCAAGCGAGGCAGTTCAATGCAAAGGCTTCCATATCATTTTTCATAAGTGAGGCTGGGTCAAGGTCAAGGCGTCCCAATCCCCTACTCCCAATCCTGCCATGCCTTGACGCCAATGCCTTACCAGAAAATCACTAGAAAATCCTTGGCCGCAACCTAATCACAACTCATATTCCGATATGCGTAAATTATTTAGCTTCTATATTTTTACTCCACAAAATGCAAAAACAAAGGAGAAGAGGACCATAAGCCATACTTACCTACATTGGTGGACGCCCATTGTTCAAGTTACGAAATACAAAGTGGTTTACTAATACTATTCGTTTAGCAGAACATAAACATTGAATGCAACCATTTTCATTCCATATTCTTTATGATCCCAATGCACTGGTACAATATATTTCTTCAACCGCATTAGATGGAAATCTAAGAAGTTGAATAAGGCGTACCTTTGTGATCCCGAGATCTCCTATGTAACTAAATTTGGTTTTCTTTATTCATTTAATTTCAATTAATCTTATGATTCGTTTTTTTTTTCTAGAAAGCCGGGAGAAACAAATAACATCAACCAGACGCGTTCTACTTCTGCAGTGAATTTTCATAAAAATTAATAATTAAAGAAGTCCCAGAATCAAAAAAACATTCTAGATAATATTCCATATGTATGGAGTTTAAAGTTTCCTTTATTTTAAATATATGCAAAAGTGTGGTATACAATAATGCAAATGATATCTAAATAAAAGATGTAATAATAATCCTGTAATACAATTAAGCTTGATCCTCCACGATGATATTAAAGGTGATATAGATGTTATCAATAGTAAAATTTTATATTATAGTTTAACTTACCTTCTGTATAATTTTTTTTTTTCTTCTTCGGCGTAACCGTTCAAACGGCTATATCTGGGAATGACAGAATAAAGTCGGCGGTACCCCTGAGGTCCTCCAGTTGTGCCTCCATAAGGTTGTACGTTTGTAGAATGTTTTTACACATTCTAACTGTAGTTTGTTCGCCTTTTCCATATGCGCACAAAGTGATTGGGACAATTCTAATTTTTTTTTGTGGAGATGTGAGTTAAGTTACCAGTTCTGAGGTGGAAAATTAAAACATGTTCTTTTCTGAAAAGTAAGTAGTAAGGTTTCAAATCCCGGCGGTTGAAATCTGTATGCTGATTATTCCTGCACTGCTAAATTAATGCTTTATTTATAGTTTTTACTTCCTCCATTTGAGATAATTTGGAACTTTTCTGGACAAGTATATCAGCCAGCTCATTCACTGATATTACACAGTGCCCAGAATACACTGAAGGGTGACTTGTTCATAAATAGCTATGAGGCGTTCCAACTCAAAGGCAAGCAATGTCAGCCCTGCTTTCCACTTGGTCTTTAGGTTCAAAATAACTGCGGCTGCATCGGCCAGAAATACAATTTTTGTGTCCTCTTGAGGTCAATTAGAATTCTCGTGGTCTCCCGTTATGAATCTTGCTCGTCTCTGTAGTTTGTAGAGCTGAACCCCGTGGCAATTGTCTTCTATGTGAAACTTCGCTTCCCTTTCTAATAGCATTATCGGCTGAACCATCCGTATAGATTCTGGTCCACAAGCTTTTTGGATAGGTTGGGTTCATATATTCGAGGGCTCCAGCGCTATTTTCTAATTGATTCTAGTCGCTTTTCTTTCGAATTCTTGGAATGGATGGAAATATGGAGGGTCTGCGAGGGCATGCCATGACGGAGAGTCGTCTGCTGCCTTCTTTATTTCCGGCTGGATTTCTGCTAACTGAAGTTCTGCTTATACTGAGCGCGTTTTGTGTAGGAAGCCTTTTGATACAGTTTCGTTTACTTCAGTGGGTAAATTAAGTATTTGGATCTAAATTAAGTATTTGAGTCTAAATTAAGTATTTGAGTCTAAATTAAGTATTTTTATTCGCTCCGTAATTGACTCCATTTTATTTATCGGAGTAGATTTTAGACCTGCCGTAATTAACCGAAGTTCATGATTTTTGACATCTTATTTAAGTATTTAATCTTATTTATATTCGTTTTCTTAAAAAATATATATATTCTATTCTTTTCAGCGCACCTCAAAAGTCTTTTTATTTAAAATAAACTTCTCTTTTTCTTAGCCAACTTTAATATATATATTTCGACTTTTCAAAACAAGAAAAAGAGTATAATAAATCAATTAAGTGTAGTTTTCTTTCAATCTTTATTACAATAGTAACTCCTGCGTTATGTTTGGAAAAAGTATACCTATTACATGGGTATTGATACTAAGCTATGCCTGTACCCATGGTCTGGCGATTGCAGCCCTGTGAGTTTAGAAGGTCAGCCAGCATTGAGGCCAGTCAGTGATGGTTAGATAAGGCTAATTAGGGCGATGGGAATAACTAGAAATAGTTGTAACCAAGTAGGGTAATGTGTCCGTAAAAGAGGTATTGTTTTATGATCACCTACATATAGGTGGCATCACCATGTACGAAATCCTTATTCAAATATTGTCTTTACTTCAAATTTCATATGCTAATATTCATTGAAAAGATTCCATAGTTTCATAGCTAAAGAGAAAGAATGAAACTCTAGGGGAATGTGAATTCTGACTAAATTCGATTTAAGTCTGTCAAGACTAATTAAACAATCAGTATTACACCTCTCGTATGATTGATTAAACATAAAATGATTAAGTTACACAGATAAAATTCCGAATTTAAACTCCGACACTGTCACATGAAGAGTTGCGAAAAAGACATTGTTTTTTTTCTCCACACTGCCTTGAAGGCTTACAATGTGTAATTTTAAAATGATTGCAACCCTTATTACTTTGCCGCTCGTAGAGCAAGGCTCTATTTCATAATAAAGTACAAGTGCAAATGGAAATTAGAGGTTACAGGCTACTTATCATCATTAGATATTTCATTAAAATAATTAACATTGACCGAACTCATAAAGTAATATGTATCTCTACCAAACCTAAATTATCGATTTATCTTGAATTTAAGGATATTGTAAAGGTTAAAAGTTGTATGATATAGAGAGAAATGGTTTATTGAAAATCAGTGCTGCCCAATTAATTACATTGGGTTGCTATAATACACTGCGTACTGATCAATCCTGATAAAATATTTATATATACACATTTTACATTTATTTCTTTTTTTTATTCTTACACATAGTTCGTAGACTTTTCGTCTTTATTCGATTACACACCATTTTCTTTTTCTTTTTCTTTCTTTTATTTATTTTTATCCATCCAACTACTTTCTCACCTCTCCATAATTCTCCCTTCCAGTTAACGATCAACCCTTTCTTAATCCAGTATATAAACTCTAGGCAATTTGAAAATTTATGAAACTAATCAAACATCAATATCTGAACGCACACATATATAGATCAACAGTACAGGAAAATAAATAAATACATATACATATACAAACAAAATAAATTAATAAATAGAAATAAAGCAAATAAAATAAGAAATAGAAATTTATTAAACTGTATTACTTTCTGTTTGGCTATTATGCTATTTCGATGATTCATCGAATTATTCTAATATATAGGTTTTATTAATATATCACATATCAGTAACAGATACTACCCTGTTCAAATATTAAAACTTCTATTGTTAAATTAGAACACAATTGATTTCCAGTTTTGTACAAGGGTTATGAATATGTGAATATGAGCCAGCGGTTTATATACCCCAGGCAATACTGGGTCATGTATTCATTAGGTAATACAATATAGTCAAAGTTCATCCAGAATGGCACGATACCATAATCCTCAAAATATAAACTATATATTATAACTGATTGTTTTCAAAGGTTCTTCATTAAAAAATTAAGCGGGCTTTGTTTATCAGATCCTAATTATATGTTTCATTTGGAGCCTTCTTTAAACCCTGTTGTTCACTCTGAAATCACACTTAGAAGTATGCTGATGAAATTATTAAATATCACGATACCTTTATTCCTAAATTAGTCGCAGTTATTGGCAGAAGTGACTTGTTGTTTGCGTTGTGTAATTTTCGGGCTAGTCTATATTTTGCAGTTTATTTATTTATTTATTTTTCTGAAAATGTTGTGGAATGGCCAGATTATATCTCTGAATTGATCTTCCTCTCCTTTCCATTTTTACAAAATATTTTCCATTTTAATATTGGAACTCCACATGATCTGTCATTAAATTTTAGATAATGGCTGTTCAAATCTAGGGATGAAATGTTTTTAACCTGTTTTTGAATACCTTTTCCTTGGTTAGGAAAGGTATAAAATCTATAGGATATATAAGATCTGTTTAGATTGTGCAATTCTCGTATCATAAGGGACATGGTCGACTTCTTGTCTAAATATTCGATTCTGAATCTGTTCCATCTTTATTTAGTTTCCCACCTCCTCGATCTGCTGAATTCCGGTAGTAAGTACTTTGCACAGGAAAAATAAGCCCAAATTGACCAAATAAGAAGCAAAATTCATGAATAATATTATAAATATACATTAATGAATAAAATACGTTCATGAAACTTTGGTCATAGCCTCGTCTTGTTAATAGAAACCGAGATCAGCAGAGTCCGCCCTAATTCCGGAGAGGAAACCCTCTCTGGGGGTATCGAAATGGAGAACATATTCCCAAAATAATTTGCACAATTTAAGTCGAGTAAGATATGGTATATATATATATATATATATATATATATATATATATATATATATATATATATAGATTTTTTTTTGTTCCTAAGTGGACGGAAACTATTCCAATGATTACAGAGTCAATAGTTAACAATTTATTACTTTAATGGATGAACTATATACAGGGTGCCCTGTAAGTCACGGAAAATATTTAAAGAGATGATATAACACCTCAAAGGCAACTCAAAAGTTCATATTAACCCATGGTCCAATTCCACTCAGAAAAGCAGGAAATTTAAATTTTGTGTTTTTTTTAAGTAAGCCTCGTTTTTGTAGAACAGTAGGCAATAACTCAGAAACTAGTCGAGGTAATTAAGACAAAATTATCTTTATGAAATATAGTTGGCTTAACTAAATAGGAAATCCATGTCATTATCTCAGTACTTCTTAGAAGGAAAAATCAAATTCCACACCAAAATTTTTGATTCATTCTAGACCAATCCCAAAAGAAATTTCGACTTCATTTATACGAAATTAAAACATAATAAAAGTAGAAGTTTTCCCCAAAGTAGGGTAAATGGAGTCCAGAAAGGGACTGAGAAAAACATTCACTATAGACAAAATTAAACTTTTCGCTATAGGTCCGCTCGATGGCACTCCCCCTTTAGTTTAGCCATATTGTATTTCTTAAGGGAAATTTGGTCTTCTTGTAATCAGAATTTAAAAATATTTTCGGACAATCTGTACGTGGTTCAACCACAAAACGTGATTTTTTTGTGTTTTTTATCTTAAATCAGTAATAACTTCTAAACTATTGACTGCCTCGTCATGGGGATGGTCTCATTCGATTTAGAAATAAGAATAATATATAAAAACGGTATCTTTCTCGACTTAATTAGTGAAAATTATTTTGGGGATATCCCGCCCCCATTTCGAAGCCCCCAGAGAGAGGGTTGTCCTCCCGAAATTTGGGAGGACTCTGCAGATCTCGATTTCTACCAAGACTAAGTTATGACCAAAGTTTCATGAATATACAAATTTTGTAGTTTATTTTGTCTATTTTTCCTGTACCGGAACTTTTTCGAATTTTCAACTTCTTAATTCCACTACTTTTTTTTGCTTTTATTAAATATTGTTTTTAATTCATTTTTGTATATATTTTTTTTAATTTCTTACTTATATATTTACATTATCAAATTATATATGCGTTTATTCAATTATATAAAAATTATTATTTAGTTCATTCCTAATTTTTTAGTTGTTATTATGTTGTTTTTCTTATGAATTTGGTCGTATCTATGAATTCAGCCTTATTTATTATTTCATCAAATAATAATTAATATTACTACTACATAGTTATACATAATGATTATTATTATCTACTATTTTTAATTGACCGCTGGCAGATGAATATTCCATTGCCGTAATACTTTTGTATGCTTGTATTTAATTTTGTTAAATATTGTTAAAATAGAATGCATTATTCTTAATTTTTTATGTTAATTGGTTGCCTTTCTTTTTAAATCAAAATTTTAATATAATGATTAAAGTTGAAGAAAAGCGTATTCGACAATTTTCATTCAATTAAGAAAATTGTTTTTTTCTTCAACCAATAAAATACAATTTTCATTCAATTAAAAATTGTTTTTCTTCAACCAATAAAAATACCAGAGATATCAAAATTCAGAATGGATTTTTCCTGCATAAACTAAATAACAATGTGAAAAAAAATATTGAAATACAAATTTAGAGCAGTGAGTTACCGTGATTTTACTTAGAAACCTCAAACATTTGTACCTAAGAAAGACATTTATTAAAGTTTATTTAAAGTTCAAAAGCAAGAAATTAATCTGTTTGAGTTAATCACCTCTTTTAGATCACTTTTTTTTCGGAACGATAAAGATTTTTATTTTTAGGAGAGATAAATTATCAAGCTCTTTTGCTTTCATCATATCCAAACTAGTTGAAAATCATTCAATAGGGATGATTTAAAGGATTAATAGGCATTAATTTAATAAGTAAAGGACATTAATTTATTCATTAAATGGAGTAGTTGATTAATAAGCAGGCCAAGTGGGTTTGGGGCATAATGGGTTTTGTTTATTATGTTTGAGTTGGGCCCAGCCCAGTACTTAACCATTAATATGAAACTTCCTCTCCGGAGACTGGTAACATTTCCCGCACCATGTCAGTCTTCTAAAAACACGGTGGATTGAATCATTTACCAACCATCTACCATTCATAATTCATTGTTGATTCTCTGTTGCATTTTAAATCATTCCTCCTGGCGGGTATCAGATTGGGAGAATTTACAAATTATAATTTACGTTTGAATTTCCAGAAAATTTGAGATGTTTAATGCTCAATTACTGTCTCTTATTTGACTTTCCTATAACTCGATGATTATGCCCTCCTCCCCCTCCAAACTCTACCTTCTATAAGTTGTGCATAAAAATTTTAATTGCTTATAAATTTTTCAGATTCCAGTTGTTTTATCATACTACTTATTGTAAGGATAGTGATTTTAGGTAAATATAAATCCGTAATGAAATTAGTGGAAAGGTAATAAACGTTAATGAAGCAAACAAAGAAAAGATTTAAAAACGAATAACATAAATTTTTTTTGCGTGTTGATCACAATGAAATCAGATTTGCTGAATGTTTATGGATTTTGTCTGTCATAAACTCATTTTTCTGTATTCAGATTTTGTTTCAAATATTGTCTCCTTTTGTGAAACGGGTCTGTATTGAGTAAGTGAGGTTTGACAAGTTTTTATCAAATAGCTGGCGTGATCAAAGTGAACGAAGCCATGTGAAACGGATTTGTCACTACTGCAATTGTTTTCTACAATAGTTTTATTTCTTCTCTATATTTGAATCGCCGATTTGAGAATAAGTCACTCTGTAGGGTATTTTTAAAATTTGGCGGATTTCCATTACGTGTTTTATGAGCATATCCCCAAAGTCCGACGCATTTTCGCTGGTTTAGAATGTTGGTTAGTTATCGTTAAGTTTAGAAAAACCTTAAGCCAATAAACCTAAGTCAGATATTTTCCAGTAACCCACATGTGAAAGGGATGAAGAATCAGAAGCTGGCTTATCTAATCTGAATGGACTTTTAGAAACAATTATATCATAAATCAAAAAAAAAATTTACGTAGTTATTGGTATCTGTTATTTTCCTTATTTCAGTTGATTGATTGGAGAAACCCCATAAATCGAGCAAATTTAAATTTGAAAACTGCAATAACTCTTATTGTATTTATTGGTATCATTTTAGCTTCAGAGTTAGTCACATTTCAAGTATTCGTTGTTTTCACGTATTTATTGATCATTATTATTTTCCTTATTTCCAGTAAATTGATTGATTTGGAAAACCCCATAAGTCAAGTGAATTTAAATTTAAATACTACAATGACTCTTATTGTCTCAATCGGTAACATAATATGTTCAGAGTCAGTCGCATTTTAATTTGAAACAGTTGTTTTGGGTAGCCTTGAACCATTACGCTTTATTTTCCGAAAATATAGCCTCTATGGTTTATGAGGCTTCTCAAATCACCAGTTCATATATTTCAAATCCATTTTTGTTTGTAATTAATTTTCTTTATTAATGTTTTAAAGTTTGTATTTTCATATCATCCTTATTCATTTCTGTCCACTCCTAGTCTTCTCAACTCCGTGATGGTGCATCCTTTTGCAGAGTACTTATGCATGGGTCTGCCATGAAGACATCAGCCTTACGGTCTGGCATTCAAAAACCATAAGGCCTATATTAATATTTATATATTAATCAGTACCAAATTCATTAGATATCTAAGTTGAAGAGAATGAAGAATTTGATGATTGAATTACCTTTTATTTCTGCATTCACTCTATATACAGTAAAAGACTTAAGTAAATGACTTAATCCAAATATTCTACAATATCCCAAGCTCCTGCGATCCTCTCTAAAACCAGAACTTTCCATAACCCAGAAGCCTCACCCACGAAAATATTTTACATGATCTTGAAACCATGAATTGGAGAGGAATCTATTCCTGTTCTTCCATTGATTCCATGGTTGACATCCTCACCTCCAATGTTGTCTATATCATTAGCAACCATGCCCCACTCAAACCTCTACTTTCCATCGCCCGCTTGCTCCTGCAAAGGAGGGATGAGGACATGTAAGGATATGCAAAGGAGACGTGAGGCGCTTTAGACACACAAGGCTACCAGATGACTACCTAGCGTTTAGGGTACTCAGCAATTTGACACAGGCAACTGTTAGGAGAGCGAAATCCAACTACTATCATGAAGCCCTTTCCTCTGCTCCCGATTCTAAATCAAAAACTCTCCCTTTGTAAACCCTCTTCCTCATTAGCCTTCACAGTTTCACCCGATGAATTAAATTCATACTTTTTATCAGCGTCCTCCAACACTTCTCCAACCTCTTCTTCCTGCTTTAGTGCCATTATCCAACTCCGAAAATTTTTATTTTTCTTACATCTCCTCTAACGACCTTATTTCCTTCATAATGAAATTTCACACCAATTCCATCGGGCATGATGGTGTATCCGTTAAATTGTCAAAATCATGTCTCCCTGAAATCCTACTAGTTTTTCTTTTCATTTATAATTTCTCTCTCCAAAATTCAGTATTCCTACCTCATGGAAAAAAGCCTTAGTCCATACTATTAACAAAACCTTCAACCCTATTTCTCTTAAAGACTATCGCCCAATTTCCATCCTCTCTAACCTTACTCCCTAGAAAGAATAGCCCAACCACAAATATCAAATTTCCTTGAAAAGTCCAAACTTTTCGATCCTCTCCAATCTGGTTTTCATCCCAGTTTCTCCACACAATCCGCTCTAGTCAAAATCACCAGTGACATACATACCGCTATGAACGAAAATAATTAACTGTATTAATACTCCTTGACTTCTCTAAAGCTTTTGATTCCCTTGACCACTCTATCCTTTTTGCCAAATTAAAATCAATACCGGAGAGAGCTTTCGTTGACCATAGATGTATATCTTAAGGGAGAAATTGGTCGGGGGGAACGGTAAAATAGTAACACTTAAATAAGTTAACTTATATATTTTGTACCGACGTTTCGGCCTAAATTTTAGACCATCTTCAGGACTAAAAGAACAACAAAATAACAATAATGAAAAACAACAGAGGCAGTACCAGTAACAGTAAAAAATGACAAAAACAGAAATTACAAGTAAGATAAAAAGTATGAATTATAAAAAGGAAAGGATAACATTCAATTACATAGTACAAGTGACTAATGAAAATTAAAATAATGCGTTATTTACACAGGGAATAGTAAAATATATGAAACCTATTAATTAAAGAGACAAATAATAAGAAGGTTTGGTAAGATAATTATAATAGTTATAATTATAATAGTTTTTAATGCACTAGCTTCAACTTTACTAATCAGCCCATTATTTTTGTATTTTTCATTTTCTCTCTTTTTTTTCTTTGTCTTTTTTTCACATTAATTATTCTTTTCAAGACAATAATAATGGTAATAGTTAGCTTTACTACTTTTTTACGCCAGAAAATATTCGTATTAGAAACTTTTAATTAATGCATTATACATTGTAATGTATGTTCGTACACAATACAGAGTAAAGTTTATTATCTTAATTAGAAGATACGATTTTTCATTTTTCTGAACGATTTCATGAACTAGTTATTGAGCAATCGCGTAATAGCCAATCTTTTACCTCTGGCTGAAACCTAGAATGATGAATATTGAATGAAACATTGTTCCGTTATAGAGCCAACTATAGACCATTTTAATTTGTGTTTCATTGTGAGTGGCAACAATGGGAGAAGATGCCAGTGCTGCCAATCCCTTCTATCAATCACCCAATATCCAGGGTCGTGATGAATAGACTTACAGAACATGCCAGATATATGTGCACTGTCTTCTTTGAATGGGCGAATCTATTTCCTCTGTTACAAAGACGAATTAGCATCCAACTTAATTATATCTTGATTAATCTGCATAATTAAATGTGCGTTGCAATAATTTATATTTTTGTGGGGAACGTAATAATAATAATATTATGTTAAAATTTACATATCATGATCTACAACTCACTTTGTAGAAGCAATGACGTAAGCGTAAAATTGTCTTAATTAGTAAATAAAACCTTAGTATTCCTAAAAGCCATCTCTATATAGGTAAACCAAGGCAGTTTGTAACTCTTTCCTTAATCACTAGATGGTAGGTATTTCTTCATGGTATTGCCGCTCATGACCCTCCCCCAAGGTGAGGTGGTTTTGAAAAAAAAAATCAAAATTGTATTGGTGTTTATCCACCACTAGAATAATTTTTTGTTTTTGTTTTTTTTTTGCTGTAAGTGGAACCTTCTGTAGCTATTTTTCAAAATACTTTGTTTGCATTTCTCAGTTTTTTAGTTTTTAAGCGCTTGTGAATGTTGCCCCGGCAAAATATGATACATGGGTTAAGTGCAGACCTCTGTTGCAGGACAAGTGTGTGTGGTGTAAAGTTATTCCTACTATCATGTTTTGCCAAGGCAACCGGGAAATAGCGCATCAATACATTTATTCAATTATATTTCACAACCCTTTTCATAACTGTCACTGAAGATTGTAAAATTTGATTCCAACACCTTCTGTCCAGTCGCCGTATATTAAATTTCGACCAAACTTTTTTCTTGTTGAGCTCAAAAGTTTATGAAATTTCAATCTGCCATCCGCTATTTCATAAGAAAATGGCGGATAATCAAAACCTTGATGTTCAATCCTATTTTTATAGAAAAACGGCTGAACCAGTTTAGATCATCCTTTTATTGTTGTTATTTAGAGGCTAAAAAAGATTTTTAAAAACATTAAACTATTATCCGTAATCTTGAGAAAAAATGTATTACTAAAATTTGATTTAGTTTTTATGTATAAAAAACAGATTTATAGAACCAATATCTATAAGGAATCTGTCGTACAATAACTACTGTGTTCATAAGTTTGTAAGCCGCCCATCGGATGAGCGTAGACTACCTGAGGAAACTAGATGAGCTTCTAGACTTTGTTTAAGAATTTTAAGGATTAGAGTCATTTTACTTGATCTATGCATTATGAGTAGTCCTCAATCGACAAGAATGATTCTTAAATAAAAATAGAGATCTGAAGGACTTGTTAGTGTCCAATATTGACTACGACATGGTCTCTAAAGGAAAAATTCCTAGTAACAACAACGTATTACACGTGGCTGTATCTCTGACAAAGCCAAACCCGGTTTTATTTATTTATTTTTTTATTTTTATTTGTTATATATTTTTTTATTACAAAGCCAAAAAATAGAACCTGGAAATTCACAACGTATATTCATACAGATTTTGTCTTTGCCTAGAGTTGACTGGCATGAGAATAAATGTTTTAGAAATTATAGAAAATTGTAATGATTTTAGATTGAGAAAGTTCAGTTTCATTCGCGTTGCTTGTGGAGGTTGTTTTGGTATTAGATTTTTCCTCAAAGATTCGAAGGTTCAATCTTACGAATAAAGTAATCGATAATTTGTATCATTCTCCGAAAGTAAACATGCGGTGTGTTTTCATTAACTGTTGATTTGCTCTGTTTGCTCGTTATTTCGTTTGCGTTCGAAATGGTAACATGAACAATGAAAGGATCGAATTATAGAGAAAGGCTGTAAGGAAAGAATCAGAGATATAAAGTAGTGCGCGCATGAGGAGGCACGACCATTCAGGATATAAATTGAATTTTTAGCAGCCTGCCACAGCCACTCTGCTATTGCTCCCCGAGTTTTATCCCCGCTTCGGCTCAAATTGTAATATCACCACCACCTTGTTCCTTTCCCTTTATATTACTTTGCACTTTTCATAATCTTTCTCTCGATAAATATGTTTCTCTTGTTAGACATTGAGGACTCAGAAGGAATGAAACGAAGAAATATATTTTATAATATTTTCACATTCTTTAAATATTGTTTCTCAAATCTTAAACATTTATGGAAAACTATCGCATATATATATATATATATATATATATATATATATATATATATATATATATATATATGTGTGTGTGTGTGTGTGTGTGTGTATGTGTGTGTGTGTGTGTGTGTGTGTGTGTGTGTGTGTGTGTGTAGCAAATGAATTAGCCTCTAATACTAACCCTTTATTACAACATCCGCATGATGGTATAGAAAGATCAATCTAATTAGGGATTGATAAATTATTTGCCACATCTATAAATTCGTTTTATTGAAAACTAGTTTCGAATGTCATACATTTATTCTCAGTTCTAAAAACACACAAAAAATTCAAAAATAAGCCATTCAAAATATAGTTTGGTATTATTATACATATTAAATTAGATTAATATAAACCAGTATTACAAAACATTTATGAATTATGAATTTAATTAAGACCAGAAATCAAATACATGTTGGTACTCACCAAGATTTAAATGGATTATATTAAATATAAAAGTTTGTGCTGGTTTCTTCTCACATTGTACTAACAATGAACGAAAGGTAGATAGGATGTTTTCAGGTAAACGGTTCAAGGGTCAGGATTTTTCCAGTAATGCCGGTGAGTAATTATTATTTTCTGTTATAGATGGGAATAAATTTAAGATTGGACTATTGGAGATATTTATTTGGTCATTTAAGCAAAAATCTGAATTGGATTTGAAGGATTTTATTATTTCAAGTGCTTCATATATATTTAATTTGAGGCTATTTTCAACGTGATGTACTAATTTAACTCCTGAGTCTTTGATGAATTTATGATTATTTTCTAAATGTATGATGAATTCGAGATTATAACATTCAAAACTAGTTTTCAATAAAACAAATTTATAGAAGTGGCAAATAATTTATCAATCTCTAACTAACCCTTTAGACAAAAAAAAATCTAACAAGTTCGGACGCCATTTATCTGGTAATCGAAATTTGGAAAATTTTCGTAACGATGATAAATAGACAGATATTCACAAGTTTCGGGTATCCATTTTTACCCTATTAAAATGTTACGTAATAATCATAATGGTTTAAAAAAAAAGTACAATAAAATATTGAGAGCCATATTAATTAATTGGTCTTATGTATATCAATAGTAAAATCACTAATGCTACTTCAAACCTTTTATTTACTGCAACAACATGATAACTCGAAAATCATGACAGTAATTTCTGAGCTTTTGTATTACAGTTTCAAAGAAATTAATGCAGTATTTAAAACTTTAAATCATCTGAAAAATCGTGAATTTCGAGTTACGAAGTTGTTGCAGCGAATGAGCGAAATAAAATCAAAATGCGCATAATGAAATCACCTCGAATAGTTTGAAAATCCCTCCCAAACCAAACAGATTTCTATGGAATCAACATACGTGGTATGCTTAGATAAAGTTTATTACACGAGTTACTCAAATCGCACTCTTGGTCAACACTCGCTGTAGGTAGCTCTTCTTCTTGAGAGGAACCTATATGTCTATTAAAAGAAACAGAGTTCTATTTCATAAAAAATTACAACATTACAAGTACAAGTGGTAAAAGCACAAGTGGAATTATTCGTTTTAGATATTACAGATTACTTATCGTCATTAGATAATAATAATTATATTCAATTATTTTGTTATTTACTTTTTTTTAACAAAACTATGTTAAATGGTATCGTATTTCAACATTTCTCAGTGTAAGTCTTAGGAGTGGTAAATCATTGGCTCACTTGTACTTGTACTTAGACATTATTCTGAAATAGGGTGTGCCTTTAATGTAAAGTACAAGGTTTTATATAGTTTATATATATTGTTAAAGCATTGTTATAATGTTGAAACACGATAACAGTTAAAATAGTAATATTAAAAAACAGTAAGTTAAAAAAAATCAATAAAATTATTATTATCTAATAACGATAAGTAACTTGTAACCTCTAAACACGAACCTTTCCACTTGTGTTTTTCCGACTTGTACTTATCGGAAAAGTCTGCCGTGATAAGTTAAAAGGCCCTAGCTCCAAATCATTTCATTTTATATTATAACCGAAATGCTCTAAAAAGTACACCTTTTTATGGCATTAATAATCAAAAGAATTAAATCCAATGGTTAGATCCTTGGTTTTAGGGCTTTCTAATGTCAAAAAAAGGTTTAGGTTTTAGAGCAATTCGGGTACAATACAAAAATGTATTCAATGATTTTAACCTGTGCCCTTTATTTGTTATTCTCGAATAATGAATGAATGGTCGATTCGCAAATTTTTATTTACGAACAAAAATTCATTAGCCAAAAAAAAAAAAAAAACTTTTATATTTCCAGTTCTAAATTTATCAAATGTATTACTGGATATTAAATTATATATTTAAATATTACCTGGGGGTGATACGTTTACTAAAATACCAGCTGATAATTTCTGAACAATAATGCACATAGTGTTACACCTTTTTATGACATTCGAAAGCCCTAAATCCAATGGTTAGATCCTAATCATTGGTTCTAGGGCTTTCTAATGTTATAAAAAGATTTAGTTTTTAGAGTAATTCTGGTACAATACAAAAAATTATTCAAAAAAAATGATTGGACTTTCAACTTATGGCGTTTTTTTTTTTTTTTTTTTTTTTTTTTTTAAGAACTCATAATAGTATCAATTATGATTGAAAACCAATTATCGACAATTCGAAAATTCCAATTAATAAATCATGAATTAAAAAGAAATGGAATAATAATGAAAACGTGATAGCATCTTGGAAAAAGCGGCTGGAATAGTTGGCTAAGTAGACTTTAGATATAAGATAATAAAAACACAGTATTATACTGTGAATGACAGGCAATCTAAGTTCTGAGTAAACTGGATCTCAAGTTTTAATGAAAAATGGGTTCTTACTCTTTAAATAGAATGGACCAGCTTTTTATTCAATTCTCTCTTTTTACCAACTCAGTGTTAAAAATGCAAAATGCCCTTGGTACTTAAACAAAGTTTCTTAACTCATCAAAATAAAGGATATTTTCTTATGAACAATTTAAAGAGAAAAGAAGTTATTAAATATTGGTAAGTGTTTAAAGTTTTTATATCATTTAATCACTGGAATATTAAGTAGAATAAAAGTCCTTTCCGTATGAAAAATATTTTATTTTATGACCGTTGTAATTAAAAATAAAATCTATAAAAGCTTTAATATTTTTTCTAATGGAAGGAAGTAGTTTATTATAAACAGTTATTTTTCAGTTATAAATCATTAATGACGGATGATTCATTAAACTTGAATTAATCTAATGCATTTATTTCTTATTATTATTCTTATTATTATTATTATTCCGTGTGTAAATACGTAGGATTACTTTTATGAATTATTGTCTCAGAAGTAGTACTAGTTATTTCTCAACCCTTTCCTTTTTTTAATTTTAATTTGTTCACCGTCACATAACTTATATTTATATATTATTATATTATATATATAAATTATATACTCATGTAAGTACTTATACAGGGTGTCCAAGGAGGAAACATCATTGATTGAGGGAAAAATAGCATATTAAAAATGTCCAGTGCTACCAAACGCACCTTTTCTTAATCAATCCGTTTTCGAGATCTGATTTTTTAAAGGATTTTCCAAGAAAACCACGTTTTCCCCAATGGAAATCCAAATTCCTCTACTGTAACTGAATAAATATCACCTTTTTTACCTTTTTTTGAAATCAGCGATGAATTTTGCATTAGAAAGCAACCAAGTTGTAGACAAATATTGCTTCGTCTGGCGATCATAGCAGTCACAGCAAAGTAAACAAATGTTAATAAGTAATTTTCATAAATGCTCTGTGGAATCTTATGCAATGAATTTTTGAGCTACGACCTGCAAAGAATTCAAAAAAGTTATTTCATTTCATCATCTTTCAAACGATATACGCACCATTGCCAAGATTACAGTTTTACTGATTGTATAATTACAAGTTTCAAATACTAGTTACAAAGTACAATTACGTTTAAGTAAACCTAGAAATATTTATATATATAAAATTAATTTAAAAATATGAAACAAAGTAAAGTAAATAAATGTAGAAAAAAAAGAATAAAATAACAATGGTGAAAAAAAAATTTAGATCATTTTTTTAGAAACTTATTAGAGCCATAGCCACGGCGAATGCCTGTCTATGGGCACATGGACAATGAAACCTGGAGTTCAGTATAATTATCTAAGATGCTGGTTGAAGCTAAAGGAACGACAGATAACGAAATTGAGAAAAGCATAAGCAACTAGAGGATCATCATTAGGATCTTAAATTCGTTAATATGGACTAGAACAGTATCCTTAAAAACAAAAACAAATTATATATGAATCGTTCCTGGAAAGTGTTACTCTGTATTCAGCTGAATCATGGACAGTTAAAGAGAGTCAATTAAAAAGACTTATAAACCTAGGAATGGAACATTGGAGGCGATAATGGGGTGTTTCGCGGCTTTAAAAACTTTCAAATGTTGAAATAAGACCGCAGATGAGAATGGATAACATCTTCCATACCATTGAAACAATGAAGCTGATGTGGTTTGGGTATGTGATGAGAATGGAAGAGGGACGATGGCTTAATAGAATTTTGGAGTGGAGATCGGAGAGAAAACGGAAGAAAGGTCGTCCGAGGAAAAACTGGTATGAGGGCGTCAGGGAAGGAATGAGGATCAGAGGAATGCGTGAGGGAGACTATTGCAGGACAGAATATGATGGCAGGAACTTATATTTGGTGACGACATATGACTATAAAAGTTCCAATAAGTAATTAAATAAAATAAATTAAAAAGAGAAAATTTAGATTAATTATTAAATTTTATAAAATATTTTACTTTTCCACAGGAATAACATGAATTTGTTAATGCGATTTTTATCTTTTTGGACAAACTCCTCAACAATATTTGTTGAGAGATGTTTTTCCCAATGAGACTTAAAGACTTAACATTGGGTGAGGATGTAAAAACAACCATCCCTTCAAGCAGGTAGTTTTTGCCCCATCTCTTATGTTACATTTACTTAAGTTGAACAAATTTTAAAAATCTACCTGGTACAAAAATTTCACCAACCCGCTCATTAATAATTTGATTATTAATGTTGATTAATAATTGTGAGATTTAACAATACAAAGCCACGAAAAAAAAAAAAAAAAAAAAAAAACAAGCAGAAAGAAATGGAAGTGGCAACCTATTTGACTCTAAGTAATCCTTATTGAAAATCTCTATGTGGTTTTGGGATTCGAAATCGTTCTTTTATTGTCCACCAAGTTGTGGGATGAAATATACCTCAGCCTATTGTTACCGACAGTTTTTCCAAGAGGCATTCCTATACCAATTAGTTCCTACGCATTTGCCATTAATAATGGGTGACCAATGTAGGAAGTTTTGGGGGCTGTAGAAGAAGGGAAAGAGGAAGTTTGGAATTGACTGGGCGAGGACCTAATGGAGAGGAAGGAATGCCGCTGACACACAACTGCTATCTGGTTGAATTACAATAGTTTCTACAAGTTGTTGGGCGCTTTGATAAAGTGTTCCCGTCACAGATCGGTGAGGGCTTACATTCATAGCCTCGTTACGGCCCCTCGGTACCTGCCGCCTACCCCCACAGTTGCCAAGTCCATTTCCACTAACAACGGGGCCCTCTCAAAGCAAACTGGAACTGCATTGTACAGTTCTAAAACGCCGTCATCGCTTTTAGTTTTAGAAAATGTATTTCATACTAAATATCTACTAGGTCATTTAAATTACTTATTACTAAAGACTGGATTTATATGCAGAAAAAAAGGTCAAAATATGCCATATAAAATGCAGTAAAAAATCCACAAATATGCAGTGAAACCTAAAAGGAATATACAGGAAATATGTAAGAAGAATTTTAATTTAGATATTTACATTTAAAATAAAACAAGACACAGGTAAGTTGAAAAATAAATTTTATTCACAAATTTTTACGTAGAATTCGTTTATAACTAAATAATTCTTAACAATTCAAATAATTGTAAAATAGTTATTTTTTTATTTTTTTGGATGGACATTTTACAAGATTAAATAAGGGAATACCAGATGCAACTAATGTAAAGTACTTCATTGAAAGTGTTTTTAGATTCGAACAAAGTCGGCAAAAAGTTCTGAGAATGGTCTCCAACTGTAAGAAAATTCTCTGGACTTCACATGTAATCCTATAGCAAACAATAAACTATTGTTACATACCGATCTTAAATTATTGTATAAAATTTCAAGAATAGTTCATACACGTACCTTTATGGATTTGAAAAAAAAATTCACACGACATATTTTTATTGCACAAATTGCACAAAAAAAGTTTTTTCTAGGAAAAAACTCTACGTGTTTAATTCAAAGGGTTCCAACTGTTTAACCTGGGATTAAATGATGCACCTGCCTTGGGCAGTTTGGTTTATGTGAGAAAATTAAAAGGTAGTTAATTTGATATGATATGCACAACGAAAGCAACACACTGACCAGAATAGAATTTGAAATTTCAAAGAAGGGCAAGAGAATGTTTTTTACTTTGTTAAAGAAAGTACCCGGGAGTAAGAAGGTACACGTTCGGTGCAGTTTTGATCACAACACCAACATGAATTTATTGTCTATATTAATTAATCTACGATTAATTCTTTAATACGATTACTATTTTTATCTAGACTAATTTTATAGGACACTATTTTTACTAATCGTAAACACCGTTTATCCATCTTATAATTGATACATTAAATAAGGACGTGTACCAGAAAATAGTTTAGTTATTTATTTTCTCTTTTATTGTCAGAAACATTATTAATTTTTTTTTTGCCTAATATGCAAAAATATGCACAATAAAATTTAATATGTATCCGCCAAATGTAGTAACGTGTAAAGATATTCTATCATTTTCATTGAAAAACGTATCAGAAAAAATATGCTTTTGCATACAAATCCGGTCTTTACTTACTACTATAAGGCAAAATGATTTATTTATTCAAATGTTTATTTTTATATCGGAGTTGTGAAGAATTTATTATTATAAGCAATAGGAAAAACTCAACTAAGATTATTATTACGATATAATTGGAAGATTTCACAAGTCTCTAGTTCCTCAACTACTAGATTGAGAATGGGTATAAAGATAGGTAATAAATACTTTACCTAATAATACACCCTACAATTTGCTGATGACTAGATGATACTAGCAAATGATGGTGAAGATATCACAGCTACATGATAAGGAACTTCCTAGAGGAATATACTGCATGGGGTCTGGAGGCGAGCAAGAAAAAAAAATGAGTACATGGCATTTCATGGAAATGTAAGAGCTCTATCCTTGTATAACTGGGAAATAATAACACCAGTCGGTGTGAGTTGCCTCCATTAGTCTGACAAACCTCACATACCCAAGGCGGAGTGGGAGATAACCGCCTAAAGAATTCCGGACTGTGTGGTTTTCTCCGGAGGATGGCCATCCAATTGGCGGGCACCCATCCACGTTCCTATCACGCTCGACGTTACTAAACTTTGATTACCTTAGCCACCCTGGTCAACATATATTATGGGCAATTCACACAGACCGGGCATAGGAGTGATGATCCTGCCCCGCGTACCTAAATTGTGAATCGCGTTGTGGTTTTAGTCGTCCGGAGTTTTGTGGTCCATGACGGTTTGCTTCGGGGAAAGAAATATTGGTCCTCGTGCGCCTGCTAACCCCGATCAACCATTATCCGTGGATCTAGATCAATTTGTCACTGTCCTTGAACCAGAGTGAGTCGGTGGGAAGGACACTGCCGGATTGTCACCAAAGGGACTGGGTATGGAGCTATGGTTAGTCTGCCACTGCACCATGTGAATCATGGTTCTTAGCAACCTGAGGCTGGTTTATCCCCACCAGGCTGTCTGTGCTCCCACAAGCCATAAAATGTCCCTAACAAGACCACATCACGCGGCCAAAGATTTGCTTGGTCTATAGTACCAACAGAAAAAAAAATATTATATATATTTATATATAGCATTGCTTGTTTTAATTTATAATTTGAACTGAGATTTATAGTTTGAGCAATTTTCCTCTTCATAATAATGTACAGTAAGGTCCATTTATAAAATAAACACCAATTTTTTTAAGCTTGATCACAATTCATGGCAACAAAAATTTAATGAGTAAAGAAACATTTCAGAATGTTTCATTATATTTTGTTGAAGTGAAAAACAGCAATACAAGTTGATGATAACTAAATTAGTTGAATGACTACGAGAACAAAGCCTTGAGGGGATCATAGTTGGCAGACAACAAACCAGCAGGACTTCGGGGTTAATCTGAGATAAGTTAATCATCCCAACTTGTGAGTTGGGAAACTGATCTATATCTGTTTCCATTTCGTTTAGTTAACCAAAATCATTGAAAAAATTGAGATCATGATAAGGACCTTGTCTCGAACACATTATTGTGGATTTTTATAAAAGAGGGTTAGAAAAAAAAGGCTAACCTACTTTTTTTTGTAATAGTTTGTAATTCTTTTTTTTCTTCGGATTCCTTTGTTACATTTCTCTTTTAACAAATATACTTAAAGGTAATATTTAAATAAACCACGACAAATAGAACTAGGCTTTCATTTGAAGTCCAGCAATTTATTTATTTTCTATAGGCTTTACGTAATCATAATGTTAGATTTGGCAATGAATGACTTGTATTTACTGACCGGCATAGTTGCACATAGAATTAGTGTTTGTTCTTAAAACATTTTTACTTTCCAAATTTATTAAACTTAATCTACAAATAAATAAAAAAATGTATATTGTTAAAGTCTAAAAAACTGTTTCATTTTTAGTTGTGTTTATTAAACAATTGCCAAACATTTTTTTATTTTATTTTTTTTATCATTCTAGTAATTATTTACTACAACTAACATTAGAGTGACAATAAAGAAATGTTATGGATATAATAGATAAACGTATCAGTAAGTCTTTTTTGCTGAACCGTAAATCTGCGAGGTGTAAGTCCATATGGGTTTATGTAGGTTGGTCTTTATGTTTAGTTTCTGCCTGCTTTTGAGTTTTGACGATTCGGATAAAAGAGAGCACCCTAATTTCATAATTAAAAATATCTTTTTCTATAGTAAAATAATTAGCACATTAAAAAAACATCAAGTTATTTTGAAAACAGAGATTCAACAATATCTTCCATCACTTTTCAAAATATGTATTTCTCTGAATACTACACAAACCTGCTAATTCTAATATTGACCAATTGAATTAATTAAGATATTTCTTTGAAAAAAGGAAGTGAGAACCAGAGTGGACTATCCCACATTTTTGTGAAAATTGAGTTTGATGTGTCAAAGCATTCCATGTTGGCTGTAAAACGAATTTTATTAATTTCGAAACCATTCAAGAATCAAGTCAATTTAAGAGATAGAGCAGTGTGTCTTTGATATCAAATTGGTAATGCAAGAGTGGATCAATTGTCTTATAATAAAAATAAAAATAAATTAAATCTTTCTCTTATTGAATCTAAGATCAAAGACCTCACAGAAATGTGAGGATTCACTTTCAAAACTGGTCTAAAGCAGTTTTAAACATTTTTGCAAAGTCTTCTAATTTTTAGGATTTTTCTGAAAATCACAGCTGCAAAAGTTGGATTGGAGCTGCAAAAACAGGATATTCTAATGAAGGAATAGGAATGCTGGATAAATTTTTTCAAAAAATTACCCACAATAATATTTACCAATAAAAATTATATTCTTTCAAAACGAAATATTATTGAGAAAAAAAAACTGTTAAAGTATAAAGTAACTAATAATTTATACAAATAATGTATACAAATTAGAATTAAAACTTTTATGTTATATAGAGCATAGGTAAACCATAATACATCAAACGAAACTCATAATAGTTAATGTTAGAATATACATTTAATAGATTATCGAGATCAATATTGGACAACTTGTTGAGAGAATGTAAACGTGGATCAAGTGAAACAGAACAGAGACTCATAACGTTACCGCCACAGATAAATGTGACTGCACTCCCGGCCGCATGTACCAAATTAAAGCCTACATCCCTTAGATGCTAAACAGTTCCAAGCTGTAAATCAGGCTAATTGAATTAGCATAGTTAATTAATCCAAGGGATCCTGTTTTTGTTTCATTCTGGTCCAGGAAATGACAAAAAAAAAAAAAAAAAAACTATTTTGAAAGTTCAACGATCTGAATTAAACTAAAATCCTCATTCAAAGTGGATGATGAATTTATTAAATAAATAATTACTTAAACAATGATGTTTGATTTATTAATAATTATAACTATGAGTATCGGCCTTTGCGCTATACAGCATTATTTTACAAACATTTGTTTTTCCGTTTTTAATCACTGCAATTGTATTTCTAGTATTAACTAACAAATGATGATTTTCGCCTTATAACGTAGTTGCAGAAAATGAGCTATATGTTTAATATTCCAGTAAACGGATGGGAAGGTGATATTTATTTTTTTTTTACTAAATAACAGTTTTTCTGAGTTAAACAATTACGTCAATTGGTTTCTGAGGTCCTCAAACCCTTATGCTATAAGTTTGAGAAAAATTCTTCCGGGCCATTTTGAGGTATATTTTACAAACAGACTATAATTGATCTTATCAGAGAATAGGATTCAAATTAATAAAAAGCATTTTTTAATTTTAAACCTCAAGAATTTCTTCAAATACAACGCGTTTAATATTACAATAATATCTAACTTTTAACACAAAATATTAATATACAATAGTCTTTACTGAAACCAATTTTCACTTAGAGAGCAGAACTTAGTGATTCAAAAAATCTTTTAGCTTGAGCTCAATTTTATGAAGTAAAATACAATCAAATTCTACCTGGACTGCATTTCACATTCCTGCTCTCTAGTACCAATAATTCTTTCATCCATTTTAATAAATGATAAGAGACGTCGCACAGTGTCACGAACTGTATTCAAAAATCAAAAAAATTATGTACGAAAACATTTTATTTGAGGAGTAAGAAAAAAAAAATAGAACCTTTTAAAAAAAAAGAAAACATCATAATTTCAAAATAAAAAACAAAGATTTAAAGGTAAGAATTAAATTTACATGTTGATACAAACAGCGAAGATAAAAACGGGTATGGTTTGTAAATATTTACTTTGCCAATTAGGATCTTGTTATTCCAAAAATTTTCTTTATATTTTGACAACTCAAAGTTCTAGTTTTGTGAGAACTGTTCATCTGACCAATTTGTCCAAAAGTGCGAAAATGGGTAAGTTCTAGTGTTTTACATCTTATAAGAATTTTTTGACGATAGTTCAACTTTGGGATTGATTTAAAAAAAATCTTTTTTTTCATAATGCAACCAAAATTAATTCGTTTCATTGCTTTTATATTGATATTTACTTTATCTACCTCTGGCTGCCCCGTCACCGTGATTTTGCGCTTTTAGATTTAAAAACCTATTACCAGCTGTATGAAGTCTAGGGCAGAAATCCAGTAGATGAAAGGTATGATGTTTTATATTACGGGATTGTGCGCGCAAATAATTTATGTGAATCATCGGATAAAATTAAGGAGTACCTAGGAAAATTTGTGAGATAATTTTGCCAGAACATTCAAGCAAAATGTTTGCAACATTTTAACTGAGGAAAATTCTACACATGCATGTTACATTTGTGGAGCTAATCTTAAGCATATGAATAAAGAGTTGATCGATAATTTACTACCTAAAATAAATTTTATAAATGTGGCCTTTCTAGTCTACATTGTTGAATAAGATCATTTGAATGTTTACTTCACATCGCTTACAAACGTGGCAAGTCAGAGGAGAAGATGTAAAAAACTTTTTTGAGGAAAATAAAATGATAATTCAGCTTACATTAAAAGATTATTACAACAAAAACCACCGATTTATATTTGAGGCATTATTCTTGTTATTGCATGCCAGTCTCATTGCATAAATTATTATTAAACGGACCTGACATTATTTCCTTTCTTATTATACCTTTGGGACAGTGGTAAAAAAAAGCATTAGAAGGCCGGCCCATGGAAAACCACACAAGAATAACTTCTCTAATTGATTGCAATATTGATTTAATGAAAATGCTTCTTCTTTTATCAAATCCCCATTGATCAACAATTAGAAAAATGAGCATTGAAAAACATAAAAAAATTTATCAAAATATTTTAAATTACTTAATTTTAAAATAAGATAATGACGATATTTATTTACAACCAAATGATTCCAAGGAGGAATAGTTGTTGCTATTTTAATTTTCTGTATATGTTTTTTGTAAGTTTCTGAAATAGTTTTTTTTAGGTTCTTTTTAATTTTATGTAAGTTTATATCACGATAAATGGTTATTCCTAGCATGTTTGTTTCTTTACTGACTTTAGAAAAAAAATAAACCTTGCAAAGACAAAAATACGATTTTTTATTTCTTATCGCATACATTCGTGACAATGTGCGTCGGTTTAAACATATCCCAAGAACATCCTTTTTTGATAAACTTTACCTACTTTATTTTTCTAATTCAGATTTTTTTAACAATTCATCGATTAATCAATATCGTTAAATGTTGAAAAATCGTGATTACAATTTTCTTAAATTAAAAGTTGAAAAATATATAAATGTAACTACCAGCTTTTATCGGAAAGCAGATATATTCATTTGGCGAATTAACTGTCACAGGTAGACCCAAAAAAGAGAGGGCATAGTTTCAAATAAACTTGAAAGTATATCCTACTTAGTCTAACATAATCTTTTGTCCAATTTAGGAAACATTACCAACAAAATTCCAGTACCCGTCCAATAAAATTTTACTTAAAGATAATGCCTAAATAATTATTTCAACTATTTACGATTCCTTTATACATATCTAAAAACTTGTAATTTAGTTAAAACGAAACCAATTAATTAATCCAATATAAAGACAAAATCGATCGATTAATGATGAGAAGGGTTCAATTGCAGGTTTTTCATTGGCAATCTCGAAATATAATTCATTCAAAATTTTGCTGAAGTTACTAATTACAAATTTGTAAGTAATTTATAAATTGTTAAAGTACTCAATTGTATTTTAGTGTTTGGATACGTAACGCACGTCAACAAATTTTAACTTTTTTGTAGTAGCATTGATGAGAATAGATTTACACAAAGTATTTTGTAATCCTAAATCATATTTCTTGAAGGATATCGCATGTTCTTAAAGACGCATTTTTTAAACTCTTATTTGTGTTTATTCCTGAACTATTTGTGCAGTAAGAGGTATTTCACCAGGACATCAGGACTATGGAAACAAGATACGAGAGCTGCTGGAATCCATCTTTATTGGGTGACTACTGCTGGATGGATGCCTCGTTGTATAACATCTCATGTAATATATATTTTATTCACATAATCCTGATTAATGTCTTCCATATCACTTCCAAGCTGCCAATTCCTTTTCATTTAATTTTTCTTGAAAACAGAAATCTCCAAGAAACTTCCTTATTTGAGATCTAATAAATACGCCTTATTTTAGTTTGTCGCTGTATGGCATCTCATGTAATATATTTTCTATTCACATAATCCTTTGTATAGATTTTATATTTTTTACATGTTTATATTAAAAAAATATTAGATTGTAAACATAAGTCGTCCCCTTTTGTTCCCACAATTCACCTCTTATAAAAAAAAAAGTTACAGTGATTAGCTCATCTTTCACGGACTTAGGACTACAAAATACTTCATGTACACCTATCCTCATCAATGTTAATTTGGTCTGTGTAATTTGGAGGACTTATCGAAGTTTATTTTTCATTACTACAGTATTATAATCAAGTAAATACAGAAAAGTTCGTTGTAAATATTTATTTATCAGAAATAAATCTTTGGATCCCCCATACTTGTCTATGTTACCACTTTAAATTTTCAGATCACTAACAAGTTATTTTCACGAAACCATTGGCCAGATCTATAATTTTCAAAATGGAAATTAAAAAAAAATATTATTAGTTTTATTCATTGAGTAATATTACATTCTGTCTTAGCAAGGGCAATGGTAATAGTGATCAAAGAAATCATTCATACCATATTTACAAAAGATAAAAAAAAAAAAAGTGAAATAATAGCAAAATAAAAAATAAACTTGATAAAAAGAAATAATAAATAAACTTGTATAAAATAAAATAAACGAAACATCTTAAACGCAAGCTTAGATATATCCAATATTTAAAACCGACCTGGGAAACCCCGAGCCAGGCTTGTATTCTCACTTATGGATGGAAAAGCATGGCTCCAGGATATCCCAGCGCTTCTTACTCCATCGCGTCATTGGCATTGAAAGCCAGTGGAGACTGAGCGAGGACGATATAGCCACAGACATACAAAACTTGAGTGGAGATTCTGGCCATTGCCCGAACTCCAATATACATACATATTTACAACAGTACATTACAATTATATACAAAAGTATATTACAGTACTCAGAGCCACTGCTGTTTCAAGCGTCGAGGAGAATTGTAAGGAGTGATGGAGGTGGATAGGGATTGTACTAAGGGATTAGGATGATGAGTAAGGTTCTGGTGAAATTTGGAGCATTTGCATTGAATAAGATCTAAAACAAATAGGATATTAAGGTCACGATGTAGGGTATTTTTGATTACATAGTATGGAGTATTGACTATTGTTTGAAGGACTTTGGACTGAAAGGATTTGATATGTTTGATGTTCGATAATTTAGCTGTCCCCCAGAGTTCGAGTCCATTGGTCCAGGTTTCAGAATTGTATTGTAAATCGTTGTCAGGTGAAAGATGAGATTTTCTGTTTATCAGTCTATATAATCGGCCAAATCTTCGATGAAGTTCTTGTATTTTAAGTCTAGTATGTGGGTCCATGTCAATATTTTATGAAGTAGGAAGCCAAGATACCGAACTATGTCTGAGAAAGGAAGCGGTACGAAGTTAAAATGAACTGGTGAGCAGGATCTGCGTCGGAGAGTAAACGTGACGTGTTTGCATTTAGATTAATTTACTTTGATACGTCAATTATCACGCCAGTGTTCAATCTGGGAACATTGCCTTGACAGGTTGAAGGATACTGTTTCAGGATCTGAGTTGGCGGTGTCATCAGCAAATGTTGCCAGGAAGATATCGGGATGAATAGGAATGTCAGCAGTAAATAAAATGTAGTTTATGGGTCCCAAGACGCTGCGGATAATGATTGGAAAATCCTGTTCCACAGCTGAATCGAGAGGATCGGTTAGAGAAGTAGGATGGGTGGATTAGGTATAAAGTTTTAGGTAAATAGATTTTAAGCTTGAAGAGCAATCCGGCCTGCCAAACCCGGTCGAAAGCTTGTGGTCTGTCCATAAATGCACCCGAACAATATTGTTTGTATTCTAGGGCTGAGGAAATATGGTCAACAACTCGGAGTCCTAGTTGAATAGTGGAATGTTGTGAACGAAATCTGAAATAATGGAAAGGAAGATTTTGTGATTCTAATATGGGTAGAATTCGTTTGAGAAAGATCATTTCGAAGATTTTTGAAAGAATTTGGATTAGGCTAATTGGTCTATAAGATCTTATGCTGTTGGGAGGTTTTTCTGGTTTTAGAAAAAGGATGATAGTGGAATGTTTCCATAAGAGAGGAAAGTCGGTAGTATGCAGGATACAATTCTAGATGTATGTAAGGAACATGACTGCTTATGTTGTGGATCAGAGAGGTAACAAGGTCGTATCCAGGGGATTTACGGGAAGCAAGATTTCGTAGGGGATATTTGACCGCAGAGGGATTAACAGGTTTAGGAGGTAAGGAGAGTGGGATTGGTGATATAAGGAATTCGTCTACTGATGTGGTGTGGGAGAGATGGGAGTCTTGATGAGGAGTGAATGTATTGGAAAGGTGTTTAGCGAATTCCTTGGCTTAATCTTCATCAGATGCAGTCCAGGAGCCATCACTTGGCTGGAGGGGGTGGGAAATATGGTGGGATTTTAGAATTTTTTTTTGTGATATTATACAGAGAATAGCCACGAGCAAAGAGGGAGGATAGGTTGGAATTAAAGGATTGAGAACGAAAGGTTGCCAACTCCCACTTTAATTGTTTAGAATAACAGTTATAGGAACTGCGATCGATTGGATGTCTGGTACGTTGCCATAATGATCTGGCCCGGCGTTTGATATGGATTAGGTCTCTGAGGTGTTGCGGTAAATGGTTTTTGTTAAGAGTTCTTGGAGAGTGACTGGAGGAAGAGGCGGTCCAAATAGCTTTTTCAAGGTCTTTTGTGGTTTTTAGGCTTATTCTGAGGTCAATCTCATTGGACAGGATTTGACGAAAGAGGTTCCAGTTAATGTGATGAAAGATGGTGGGAAGGATCTCGGAATGGAAGGTATTGATACTTTTAGGATTAATAGACTATGATCAGATAAAAGTTCATCAAGACGAGTAATGGAGAAGCTGAGAGGGCCTAATCCTATGTGGATGAAGGAATCAGACTGAGACTAATACCAGAGTCCGTAATTTTATTTAGCTGGCTGCATAGTAGCTAATTTTTTTTTTATATATATATATATTTTTGACAAAAATTGGAGGAGGCCGAGAATTTCTTGCTATAGAATCTCTTGCAGTCTCCATAATTTCTTTGTCGTTTTGAAGTGGCTGATAGGGATTAGGGGAGATCGAAAGAAAGGAGATCCTTCAGATATTCCTTGTGACGATGTCTCTGGTTGAGGTTCAGGTACATTGAGCTAGGTGGCATTACTGCTGGAGTTACTCATTTTCTATGACGTTGTTTTTGTTTAGCAGGTGAAGCACAAGCTGTGGAACCAACAGATCTCGATCTTTTTGTAGTAGTTTTATTCAATATTAGTTGATGAAAGTACCGCATCTCATTGGGAAAGAAAAATAAGAGAACGAAAAAAAATAATACTAGGAAAAAAAAAATTTCGTCTGCTTGAACTTGACTCAATCTCTAAGACGGGCCTAGATCGGCCCTTCCCGAGGATGGAGCCGAACTAAAGTTAGCTGCCCGGAGTAATACACGTCAGCACGTATTGTTATAATCCACTTGACACTGGTTTCACTTTTCCCAACTCTGAGAAATGGTATGAAAGTTGAACATTACAATCTAGCGCTTTTCGCAGAGCAATCTTTAAAAAAAAATAATAATAACGATAAAAACGATGAATATTGGTTGGACAGACTGAAAACGCAAGGTACATTAAGCGAATGAATAGTAACAAAACGGGTTGTTTTCCGGCAACTACATTCATTATAGAGAGGCCAACTCTAATGAAAATCCACTTTTATTTTTTTAATTCCGACCCTTTTTTCCTCTCCCCCTTCCCTCCCCTTGGATCCTGGCCAACGCTCCTTCCTTTTCAATGCAGTTGGAAACCCTATAATATGAAAATGGACCTGGGCTGTTAGATCGTGACAGACCACCAACCCACGTCATTCAACCGTTTAATTGACATATTAATTGTTAATAACATCAAATCCCCAAAATAATGTTAAAACATATTTTTAAATAGTGTATTACTTCATTATCGGCATAAGCAGTCTTAATATGCATTGGCTTGAATATCAAAATATAAGAACTAATCTTTTCTTAACTTTACTTTCGCATACAATATCAATTAATTATAACAAATTACTTGATGAAATACTTCATTATAAGATTTTTATAACATTTGGAATGAAACAATTAATTTTTTTAATTATTTAAATTTTCTATTCCAAACTAATATTGAATAAAATAAATTATTAATGAGACATCTTTTCTTTCTTAATATTCTTGAATGATTACTATACTGTATAATTGCTATATTGTTTTAAGTTATAATTTCCATCATATTTTTTTATATTTATGCATGTAGATACCAAGTTAGATGAATTATTAAGTGTAAACATTATTTTTTATTCATAGTTATACTTAAAAGTGATAAATATCTATTTGTAAATATAGTCAGAGGAACGTAAATAAGTTTAATTATAATTTCCTAAGGGAGCAATGTCCTATCATAAAATTTACTTTTCATTAAATGGTACACGTTTTGAATTAAATCAAATTCCCTTATGTGAAAAGTAATCACTAAGATTTATTAACGCTGTAAAATATATGTGAGTTCTGTAAAGTAGATTAATTCTTTTTTTCATGGTTAGCTCATGAAAAATTCTTAAGGTGAAACGCGGTCACAACAGGAGGAATGAGAGCATTAAGAAAGCATAATAAAACAAGAGATAAAGGATATTGTCATACAAATGCAACCATAATAAATGAAATAGAGGAGCTATGCATCCAAGATTTTTGATGATTTCTAATTTATTATATTATATACATATTTTATGGTCTATAGTATTCAAATTCTTATTATTTTTATTTTCTTCATTATAATTATTTTTAAAACTTTTCCCACATATGGTTTTTTTTCTGGTTTTAATCGGTAAATAAATGAAGTTGACTATAACCAAAATATACTCGTACAAATAATTCTGATCGCCGAAAATCTAAACGGTTATATAACATATAAAAGAATAAAACTAATATAAAACATCTGCATTAATTATAGCGTAGAAACTTCGTTTTCTCGTTTAAAACCATGTGATAAATATTTTATGTTATGATCTTGTTGAACAATTCATGTTCACATACTAACAGAATCAATATCCTATGTACAACATAATGAAATTTCAGAAAACTTATTATCTCTCCCATTGAAACTGAAGTTCCAGAGCTTCCAAGGAAAGCTTTTCAGTAGCGTCTTACGATTGAAAAAGTACTTCGAACAAAGTTTAATACCTGATCCTATAGGTAAACTTTTCTAGAGAGTTCGTGTGGAAACCAAAATTATGTTAGCGATAGAAATCAATGGTCACCTTATATATTACTTTGTTCTTATTTATATACTATTAAACACCACAGATTAATTTCTTTAGAAAAGTTTAACATGCATGTTATTTATCAGTTATAAAACATAATAATGTAATTTTTAATGTTGTCATGTACACCAGTTCGTCCTATTGTGAAAATAAATAAGAATAGTTTTGTCAATTATTTCAAACTTTCTTCAAACTTCTTAAAAACATTTTTAGTTCTTGTACTATTCTCTTTTAAATAATTTTTATATACATTTCTATTTTTTTTTTCGATCAAGAACAGAAGAAAACAAGGAGAATTTATAATATAATTGATGACATAGTCTGTAAATTCTGAAATTTAATTAAATTAATACAGTATTGCTGAAGATAATGCCTGTTCTAAAGCGTGAAGTGTTATCTAGATTTATCTATGTAGCTAATGTCAGGATGTTATCTAAGGACCGGACACACCACGTCCAACTTCTCTTCTGATAACCAACAGTTCGGAAGACCAAGTTACGTATGTTCACAGGTCATCTTTGAGGAAGGTGAAGAAACTCTGGCAATGGAGGGAATTCTAACGGATTCATTCCGGGGATAGATTTAGTTTTAGCACAGGCATGAGTTGGACATGATTTCTTGAACTACATATTATAACTAGCTAGCCCGGCAATGATTCGCTATTGCTGGATTTCAGTGTATATATATAGATTATATGAATACAATTGAAAGTTTATAATACGTAAAAAATCGAATCACTAAAGTTCAAAATAGAATTGGTTCACCCGTTCAAAAGATACTCGTGACACATCTAGACCGATGGCAGAAAATACATTTTTTTTTACTCGGAGGGACTCTTCAAAGAGTAGAACTGCTGAAAACTGCACATCAAAAATTTTACCCGATTGCCGTATCTCCGTTAGTTACCCTTGCATATATTCGCGATTGTAATATATACCATTGCGCGATTATATTCTGCAGTTTCTTCGACCTGCAGCGGAAGGAAAATAAAAATATGGCTACAATGCTGAATATGGCTGTACCTTTGCTAATAATGATCCAACTTCAACAATATATATATATATATATATATATATATATATATATATATATATATATATATATATATTTAGAGAGAGAATTCAATTGTCTCGCAAATGAGAATTCGTATTATCAGCGAAAAATGTTTCTTTTTGATTTATGCGCAAATGAAATATAGAAGTCGTTTTTGGCTTTTGCGCAGCCGAATTATCGATGTCGGTAGCTTTCATTATTGCAAAATCATCAAGGAACCATGAAGATGATATAGTTAAAATTTAGTAACGATTGGTTCAGTTGTTTTCGTGGTAATAATAGTATGATTTGCAGGATGCTCTCTTTTGATGTTGGAAAAGCTAGTAGGCTTCCAAATATTTATTGAAGTTATTTACAATTTTGTCGAAACTATTCACCATAATTTGAAGAAATATCCAGTATGGTGTAGTTTGTTACCATGTTTATTGAAATTAGTTGTGTCTTAGTAATAAATGTCTTCTGTTTGATCTTCGATGATATGGTGTCAGTTTTTCACTAATTTAATAAACCTGTCGCGTGTTAAAATACCATGAGTGTTGAGTATTATTTTATCGTTAGGGTAGTTTTTATCAAAATGGAACTTAGGAGGCGTTGTCGACCTGCTGCTCCAAGTCTTCATGTCTTACAACTCTGTAACATTTAATGTATATTATTTGAACAGCCATTCAGTTATTCTGTAGTTCAGAGTACTACAGGTCAACAAAATGTATCATTTTTCAGAAAGGTTTTTGTCTTGTGTTTTACGTAATAAAATAATTGCTATGTATTGCATGGATGTATGTATTTGATTTTCCAGTTTCAAGAAAATGTATAATCATAATTATTTTTTCTAAGATCTTAATCGACTTAGAAATTTTTTTGACTTTTTCATGGAATCCTCATTGTGTTGATCAGAATCTGGCAAGATAGAAAACGACCTGCGCAGAAGTCGGCTCAGCCAGCCGCGTGTGATGAGGAAAGCACATCCCTTCCCCCACTACTTGTCCTCTCCTTCTATCATGATAGTTCTGGTTTTTATACATGCAAATCTTTTGGATATAATGTATGCTGGATGTATATATTGGTGGTGGTAGGTTGGTTGGTGGTAAAAGTACTGATAATAAAGATATTGTGCTTCTTATGTGAGGAATATGTGCGAAGTGGGAGAGCTCTCTTCCCCTCTTCCACACCCCTCAGCCCTGCCTCCGAATTTTGAGAAGGTTGTTTTCTTTCTGACCGGACTATAATCACACGTGCGAATAAAATATCAAAGTAAAAAAAACAATATTCGCACCTGGGTATAATCATTAGTAAAATGAGTAATTAGATAAAATAATAGCAAACGAGTAAGAATAATGAATAGAATAGTACTAACCAGCGAATCTAATGCTAATATGATAATAGTACGTACCTAAAGCATGAAGAAGTGTACAGCACGATCTCTCCTCAGGTTTGATCATTTATCATTCATTAAGATTATTGGTATGTCCGTGTAATAAATTAAAAAAGAGTAAGTTTCATTATAATATCTAATTTTTTTCTCGAATAATCTTTTGTTATAATTTTACAAACCACTTTGACCTGTTATCTATAAATTTATCGTGTGAAATAGGTAGCTGAAAATTATACTCAAATTAGATAATATATAGTAGAATCCTGTTAGTCTGGAATAATATTGCCAGAGCTATCCCAGATAGTTAATATGTCACTAACATAATATGTATATACTATTTAAGTGAATGAAACTTAGGTAAGCAATTTGAAAAGTTTTTAATAATTCATTTATTAAAAATATGTCATCAGAAATTTTGTTGGTGATTGTTTCCGCTCTCGCGGAATACTTAGCCACCAATATGTTTATCGCTAATATGTCGGTAGGGGGAGCTTCTTCACACTGTTCTACGAAACTTAAAGCAACCTACAACTGTAGGTAACTGGCAAGAAATTAATTATCATATATACGAAATAAGAGTCCAGTGGCAGCACTTCAACAAAACTTCAAATGATAGCCGCCCTTCAAACCGAAGACAAACAAAGCTCTATCTTTATTAAAAGACTGTTCTGTCGGAGCGATCAATCAAAAAACCAGTGAAGGTCGTTGGAGCAAAGTCCCGAGGGAAGAGCCAGGACATGTATTAAAGATAGGAGTGGGCAAACAGAACACCTCTATAAATGGAAATGTCTACCTAACATGGTAGCCTAAGGCTAGGAGCCGCACATAACTTAATTCTCAGCTGGTGGGGTCTCTCCAGGTTTGGTAGTTTGGAAAATAGTTTATTTTAAATCCCTCCAACGATCATTTTTTTAAGATTCATCTATGACACGCAATGTAAAAGAGCTAGATGAAAAATGTATATAATTTATTTCTTAATCATATTTCAAAATTGGTAACGTAATAAATAACACATATAATACAAAAGTAATGTTACAAAAAAAAAAGTTATGTTTCTCCAGGCCATTGTATTCTATAAAGTATCACATCTAAAAGTAAAACTAATTAAATATATATATATATATATATATATATATATACACACACACACACACACGCACGCGCTGAGAAGCTTATTTGAATCTTGATGGTTTGTAGACAGAGTAAAGATTTATCAGAGTTATACGAGTATATGGAATCGTTTCAGTTAAAAGTTTCAGAAATCATATAATTCCGAAATTGGTTAATGAACCAAGAAGTTACGACAAACGATCATTCCCGAGGTCTCTTTGAGTCACTGATTCCAAGAAGTACATAACCCTTAACCCCTCATCTGTGTCTGTGTATATTATACCATCTCTAAAATGATGTAATTTGTCTTTTGTCTGGTCTTCACAAGTCGATCTTGTCATCAGATCATCTAGTATAAATTATATAATTTTGTATCTTTCACTAATTTTAAACAGTATATCAGTATGACAATCCCTAACTAAATGTCAATCATGTATAGGTGAAGATACGCTGAGTTGTACTTTTGTAGGACTATGCAGATGTTTTCTGGATTTCTGGCTGCCCTTAGTTTTTAGAGGGTTCGGCATCCCCTATGGTTGGTAGGATGGATCCACCACATCAATGGAGTCGTATGATGTAAGTTTTTTATTACAATCCTGGAGCTCCAATCTTCATTAATTGGTACATTTTAAAAAAAAAAATCTTTCTGAAAAATTAATTAACAAAAAACAGCATTAAAATTATTATGCGTTAAAATTTATTGCGAATTTTCTGTTTTGTACAGCAAAGATTTATTACAAATATTAAAACTTTTAATTCGGTTTTCATATATTCATGTGTAGATACCTATATTACATAATTTTAGTTTTATAATTATCGGTAGTGTCGACATTACTTTGCTAGAACATATTATTTTTAATATTCATGTTTATGAATATTATGAAGTATTTCTGTTCTACTTTTACTTGTTACGTTAAAAATTAGAGCGGCTATGAACGAAATTATACGAGCGCCGCTCTTTTCAACGCTCTACTAAGCCATCACGACCGTACAGACTTGCAAAAGTATATAACCGTCCTTCTCTATTGCAAAATGGCTCCGAGCCATAAATGGCATATTATTCGTTATTTAAGATAAAATAATTTGATTCGAGATTAAGAAATTATAACTTATTAGTTTTTGAATTATGCGTTTTATGAATATTGTTCGGGTGTGGAATTAGATATAAACAATTACCAGAATATGTACCTTGAAAATAAAACAATTTATTGAAGGTATTATAATAAATAATAATAATAATCTATAATAAATTAATCAACATTTTTTATATTATTAAATATATTTATGTTCAGTACATAAAATGCAAAGACATCGTTACTATTTTTTCATTAATTGACTGGTTAATAACACAATTAATCATTTCATTTTCGATATGTTTTCCCAAGTAAGGATTCTATTGTTTTCTAGTTTTGTAGTTGAAATTTCTCTGATACTTATACAATGTTTAAATGTAAAAAAGTTAAAAAACACATATCGTAAACTGGGTTAACTTCAAGACTGACGAGGTAACCTTAAGTCAATCGGGATTTCAAATTTGAACTTTTTAAGCGGGCTCATAGTTACCTCCTTTTGCCTAGCTTCTGATTTTATTTTGTCTGTATCAAAAGGTGGTTATAATGATCCCGCTTAAAAAGTTCAAATTTGAAATCCGATTGACTTAAAATAACTCCGTCAGTTTAAAAGTTATCCCAGTTTACTGCACTCACTTGATAAAGAATAAAATAGTTGCTTAATATCAATTAATTATTTTTTAAAAATAGATGCATCATTATAAACATAAATATCCATCTTTGGATAAAATAAATATATGTTTGAAAGACATTTCATAGACAGCCCTTTTCGTTCATCTTAGGATTTTTTGGAGCCACTTTGTGTTGGTCACGTATTTTTTTTTCCGAAATAGATATAGAATCTGAATGTAATCCTGGTATAATTGGGAAAAATTATAAGTTTTAATCAGAATAATTTAAAATAGGAGCCTTTAACGTTCTTACATAAAATCTCTAAAATCCGTTTAAAAACAACAAATCATGTCATGAAAAATAACAAAAACTGAAGACGATAATAACACAAAATGAAAAAAAAAGGACTCACTAATGCACTACATATAACACACCTGCGAGAGGTCACTTTGTCACCAAAATCACACTCGTAATTTATTTATATTTTTTCATCCAGTAATTTTCAAAAAATAGGGTCAAAACGACAGTAAATTTATCTTAACAGCAATAATGTTGTCCAAACGACAATAAGTTTCACGTTTTCAATGAATAAACTTTTTTTTTTATTTTGATAGATGCTTAGTATCTTTTTTTTATAATAGAAAAATTCATTTTTATTAAAAATAAATTTTAATAACGCTAACGTTAATAAAGTTTGTATTAACTTGTATTAACTTGCTTCCATGTATATGACAGATACCTACTAACCAACGTACGCAGGTTTTTTACAGAAACCATTATTCTGGGCTCACTGGGAATCATAAACCACCATTTGTTTGTGGCTTTGGCTTTGTTTTGTCAGATTGTGGCCCATTTTCTTTTCTGTCAATTTCGTTTGTACTATGTTTTTCCCATAGATCGATGGCCCCTTTCTTCGGTTTTGATCTCTCTTGTCTACCCGGTTGATCCGGTATTTTGTGTGGTTAGGCAACTCCGGATAGTTGAGCAACAACTCGAAATTATTCTTGATTTTTCATCTTGTTGATTTATCGTATATTGCAATGCGTCCACAGATGGTAAATAAACAAGGAAAGTATTCAGTCAGTATGTTGATTTCAATAGTGATGATGTATCTGAAAGAGCCAATAAAATATTCTTCGACTTCTGTTCAAGGATTTAATAATATAAAATTAATTATAAAGAGTACCAATATTTATAAAGATATATTTCTGATATTAGACTAAATTTTACATTCGTAACAATATACAAATAATGCCATAATGTAATAGTTGGATAATTACAAAAGCTCAAATCAACCTTTTAAAATACAAATTTACCTTTACCTTAGCTTATGTACCTTTTAAGGAATTTAATATTAATTTATGACTCTTATAATTAACCCTTGAGGTATATACTTAAGCCATACACACAGAGTATGATTAGAGAGGACTTTGAGAGGGGTAGGGTGTATAACAAAACTTATAAACCATAATCGTTTGTTCCCTAATGGTCCCTTGGCATTAGAATCAATGGCTCAATTTGAAATTGGAATATCATCGGAAAGGTAAGTCATTCAATCCAACCCTTAACGGACAAGGTTTCACCAACAGCGGTGGAAAATCCAGTTATTTATAATTAGGCAAGTTGATTGGGTTTCCAACCAAACGCCAGTGTCTTTGGGATGATTAGGGCTAATTGGGGAAATTTGTATTTAACACTGAGATGGTAATTGTGTCGAGCCGTTGTTACCGAAAGTTTACCTTAATACTCAAACATCCTGGTGATGAATATTCAATTGCAGGCTCCGACCCTTGCAACCGCACTCAAACTTCTGCCCACCATACGCCCTTGTCCAACCCTTCTCTTCAAGTCTATCAATTAACAGGCCGAATTAGGATAATCCTCGACGCGGCAACAGTCGAAATTCAACCTCTGTTAGTTTGATAATTAACTCATGTTTAATCTCCATTACAACGCCAGGGGCCCTCTTTTATTAAAAAATTGACTGTACAACGAGACATGCTTAATAGGGAAGTCTTTTTAAGTTTATATTTGTGCGAATACAGGTGCGAATTCTTAATTGAAACAAACAAATAGTAAAAATAATAATTATAAAAACGATTCCAGAACATTTAATACTTCTCCTCTGTCTTCATAAGTGACCAAGATGTGGGTGTATGAAACCTTTAAACGACCGCCATTTTAAAATAAAATGGCGAATGGTAATGATGAGTTCCAAGATCATCCTGGACTTTGTTGCAAAATGGATTCCCGCTAATCCAAACCTCGTTAATCTGAACCAATATGTAATTCATTCCACGCCTAAAAAACAAACAACGGAAAGATTCGTGAAGTTATATGAATTTTCCAATATCAATAAATCAATAATTTATTTTCTGTATTCACTGTCTGGAAAAAACAGTGATAATCAACGGATTCGGATACTTATTCTGGTTATCTTTTTTAAATTTTATTATTCATATTTCCGTTTTATATATAATTTGTTATAAAGTTTAATATTATTATTAATTATTGGCATTCAATTTTAAGCACCAAATTCAATCTCACTGAATTACAAACAATATTAATTCAATGTAAATCGAATAATAGAGGAGAAAACAGATATATTTCAACATATTGTATTCTCTTGAATTTTTATAACTAGTTTATAGATACATTAGTATAATAAACAGAAAACTTTTGAAACACTGTTCCACTTATTTAATTTATTTCCTCTTTAAAATGATCTCATACAATTAAATTAAATGCTTTCCTCTGCGAGATAGGATATGAGAATAATCTTAGCAGATGGATATGAATGTTAATTGCATTCGCGCGCTTAATATTCAATGTTCAATGTTGGTTCTTCCAGCTGATCTCTCGTATGCAGCCTGCCTTGAACAAACGTATAAAGTGTTTCTTTATTAAACAGGAGGTACTCTCTATTCCCTCTCCCATTAATAAAATATTATATTGGAGTAAGTTTTGTTGACCGTAGATATAATTAAAAAAGAAGTTGATCGGGGAAGGAAGGGGGGAGGTGCTGTCAAAGACTAACACACTAATAATTAAAACTTATTTATTCTGTGCCAACGTTTCGGCCTAAGTTTCAGGCCATCATCAGGGCTACAAGAAAAACAAGATAACAACATTGAAAATAACAGAGGCAGTACCAGTTACAGAAAAAAAAAAAGTTAATAAATAGAATTGACAAGCATGATAAAAATATTGAGAAAAAGTTGAAAAAGATGATAAGAAGTATAGAGAAAAAGATGCTAATATAGATATTGTAAATAATAAAAAATTAAAGTAATGTGAAAAGAGTGAAGAAAAGATTATGAATTACATGAAACAATGAAGTACATTATACATGATATAATAAAATATATGAAAAGTATTAATTGAAATGAAGATATGAAGTTATGAAGATTTGGAAGTATGTATAGAATCTCAAGATAATTATGATATTATAAGTTTTGTATAAGATTACAATGATGTTAAAAATGTTGACAAATGAGTAATGAAAATAAAAACAATGTAAAAATTAATTGAATTTTTTTTTTTTTTTAACTTTATTTTTAAATTCACACCTGTCTATTAGACAACCAGTGAATGTGCTGGCTATGTACATGTTAACGTGGCATGAAAGGCATGAGAAAGAGTAGTACCCAGCGGCACCTCTTCCTGTCGTGATGATTGGATGTAGTTAGTCTAGGAGATCCCTCATCCAGCTCCTCTTCAGCCTTCTGCGGGTGTTGTCAGGCATGTTGGTTGTCGCCATATCTTGTATGAGTGTGTTAGGATGTCCGTGTAAGTTATCGTGAAATCGTTTGTAGTGGGTCCGTATGTGTTCGTTAACTGTAGGCATATTGAGGTCTGTATGTAACGTAAAGTTGCTGATGTACCAAGGGGCTTTGGTGATAGTCCTAAAAGTTTTGACTGAAAAATTTGGAGTTTTTGTACGTGTGTTTTTTTGGCTGTCCCATATATCTGTGAAGCGTAGGTCCAGATGGGCTTGAGTAAGTAAGTGTAAGTGTTCAATTTATGTCTAAGTTTCAATTTTGGACGTTTTGAAAGAAGTGAATATAACAGTTTAAGTGTTTGGTTTAGCGTTTTTTGTTTATTCTTGATGTGTGGGCCCCATGTCATTCTTCTGTCAAATGTCAGGCCAAGGTATCGAATTTTGTCTGTCTGCGGAATTGCTACATTGTCGAGGTATATTGGAGGACAGGTTTCTTGTCGGAGAGTAAAAGTGATATGTTGAGATTTGTCTTGATTAAGTCTAATTTTCCAAAGTTTGCACCAATCCTGAAGTTTTGTTAGGTGATGTTGTAAAGTCTGTGAGGCGTGTGCTGGATTTTGATGTTTTGTTAGAATCGTTGTATCGTCTGCATACGTCGCTATCAGAGTTTCGGTGCTGTTTGGAATATCATGTGTATATATGATGTAGAGCAGCGGAGCTAGTACTGATCCCTGAGGTACTCCTGCTAAGGCCGGTCGAATGGCTGATAATTCTGAGCCTTGGCAGACAGAGAAAAAGCTTTCAGAAAGAAAGGATTGAAGAATAAGATAATAGGTAGGGGGAAGTATCGTCTTAAGTTTGAAGAGAAGCCCCTGATGCCAGATTCTATCGAACGCCTGAGCGGCATCCAGAAATACTCCTGTTGCATATAATTTTTGCTCTAGTGCCATCGCAATGTAGTCCGTCACCCTGTGTAATTGTTGAATGGTTGAATGTTGGGATCGGAATCCAAATTGATGGTCAGGTATTATGTTATTGTTCGTCAGTATGTCAAGAAGTCTTTTGTAGAGTAATTTCTCAAAAATTTTTGAACAAATCGGGAGCAGACTGATAGGTCTGTATGATGACGGAGTAGCTGTGTCTTTATTTGGTTTATGAATCATGGTAATGTGTGAGTATTTCCATTGTACAGGGAATTTAGTCGTTCGGAGTATTGCATTGTAAATAGAAGTTAGATACACTAGAGCCTTCCTGGGCATTTTCTGGAGCACTTGAGCAGTTATCAGGTCATGACCAGGGGCTTTCTTCTTAGGTAACTGTCTAATTTGCTCGGCAACTATTGTGTCGGTGTGAAGCAAGGAGGAGGTGATGCTAGTTGTAGTGGAATGTCTAAAGTTTTTTGTACAAGTCTTTCGTGTTCAGAATTCGTGAAGTCAGTATGTGGTTTAAAGACAGAAGAAAGATGATTCGCAAATAACTCAGATTTTTCAATGTCTGACACGGCCCAGGAACCATCCTCATTACGGAGAGGTGCCGACACCACACGATGTTTAACAATTTTTTTGATGTGCCTCTATAAGCTCCCATCGTCAGTCGCAAGATTTCTGACGAAATTGTCGTAAATTGTGCTTTTGAAACTTTGGATCTGTCGTTTGAGTTCATTGTTAAGTCTATTAAAAGTCCGTTTGTCAGATGGAAGTCGGTCAGTCTGCCATACTTTACGAGCTCTTCTCTTAGCTCTGATCAAGTCTCTGATGTACTGGGGATAGTTTGGAAGTTGTCCAATTCTTCTGGATCTGGGCACAGAAGAAGACCATACAGCCTGCTGTATACAGCTGGTAAACTTTTCAACGGCTTCCTCGAGCTCGTCCTCAGTTTTTAGAGACATTGGGATAGAGAGCGTTGAGTTTAAACAGTTGCTGTTTGTCAGGCCATACTAAACTCAAGACCATCCTACTGGACCAGAAGTATCTTCAAACTTTCCTAAGGTTCAATACTGGCTCCTTTACTTTATGTTGCATTTGCACACGATATACCTGCTAAGAATAGAACATTGATTCTGCTAACGCTGACGATACAAAATTTCCCACAAAACATCAAGATCATAGGATAGTATAGATTGCATAGATAGGTCTCACTAACTTTACAGCCACACATACATAAATTACACGATTGAGCCGAACTATGGAAAATTCGATTGAATCATGAAAAATTAAAGCATATAGCCTTTAACCTTTGAAGAAATACTTGCCCACCGGTGTAGATCGAAAACAGCCAAATTCCTCAGACGGACACGGTACACTATCTTGGACTTGTCTTCGACGGATGAATGGCTTGGGGCGTATATGTTAAAATAAATTCGAAGACCCTAAGCAAACGACACAAACTACTTATTCACTTTTTTCCAAATATTCAAGACTGAAAATAAGACAAAAACGAAATAACTTCTTTACTCCTCACAGATTTACGATATGGCAAAAAAAAGATCCACTTATGAAAATTTCAAACTTCACAAACCAAAACATTACTACTCATAACAAAATCATTTTTATAGCAGACTACCAAAACCCTATATTCTGAATCACACCTACCAATTGAATTCTCCCATATACTGAATTACAAAGCTGACCAACACATGGGGATTCTTCATCAACGATTTAATTATAGCTTGCATTGACATACCAATAGAATGATAAGAAATATGGCTTCTTCTTCTTTTTCTTCCTCTCTGTGCCATTTTTAGCGTAGAAGGGCCACAATCCAACGCTGCCAGGCGTCACGGTCCTTACAGAGCTGCTTCGTTTATTGGAGTTTTTTTTTCCATTTTCCATCTAATCTTCTAGATATATTCCTGGTACGAAATCCTAGGCCTTCCGCGTGGCCTCTTGGCGGGGAATCGAGCTCCCATCACTTTTCTGGGTTCCCGATCCTCGCACATTCGACAAACATGGCCAAACCACTTAAGCTGTCGTTTCTCTAGGGTGGCTTTTAGTACAGGAATTTAAAAATCCTCCCTAATGCTTTCTTTCTTACGCGGTCACATCTAGTTACATTTCGGCTGCCGCTAGTCGGCTAATCTGCTTGTCGAGCGTAAACCAGCTCTCGCTTCCGTAGGTAAGAGTAGGGAGTTATACGGACTTGTAAATGTGGAGCTTGGTCTCCTGCCACACACCCGATGGCCAACGATGCTGTTGCATATGCTATAATAAATTTGGTTTGCTCTACCAATCCTATTTGTTATCTCCCAATCTATTCTGCCCTGGCTGTTTATGTTGGTTCCCAAGTAGTCGAAGTTGTCAACTACTTCGAGAACATCACCTTTACGGTACACCTGCACTGCCTCCTCCTAATTTCGGGAAAGGACCAGTATCTTATTCTTGGAGGCATTGATGGTCATTCCTTTTCATTCCAGTTCCTCCTGCCACTCCAGTAAAGTTTGCTGTAGTTTCTCCTTTGTATCACTTAGGAGGACAATATCATCTGCTTAGAAGAGAGACTGGCTGAGTAATGTCCTTATATTCCACTTTCCGATGGCGGTTCGGGCTGTTCGCCTTTTACAGATTTTATGGATTTCATCCATAAATATAGTAAATAACCTCCCTCGATCAATAGGAAAAGGGGCAGACTCTGTTTCGTTTATCCTCATGACTCCTTTTGAATTATTATATACTGACTGTATAGCAGCGATGAGATCCCTAGGAACATTTTTAGCTCCAAGATCGTTCCATATCTCCTGATTCGGGACCGAGTCGATGGCAGCCTTAAGGTTCAGGAAAGTACTTCTTTCTGGCTCTATCCCATGATTTTTCTAAGATGTTTCGTAGGAAGAAGATATGGTCCTGGGTCTGCCCTTCCGGGCGGAAACCTGCCTATTCCTCCTCCAGCTGCTTCTCCACAATCCGCATAGCCTTTTCTCCAGAATGTATGTGTACATTTTGTAGGCCACGGACAAGAGACTAATTGGCCTGTTTGGCTGCCTTTTTTGTAGATTGGGATTATAACACTGTATTCCCAAACTTTCGGGGTTGTCTTGGTCTTGGACAGCCCTTGTAGCGCTTTAATGAGCTTATGGCCGCCATACTTTATGAATTCGGGGGCAATATTGTCTCTACCTGAAGTCTTGCCCGTTTTTATTTGTTCAAGAGCCAGTTCTATTTACTCTTCATGAATGGCTTCTTTACTAACTTCATAGAGCATCTGTTACCTTCGATCTCTTGTTTTTAATTCATAAGCGAAGAGATATAGATGTGTCTTCGCCATCTATCTAAGATTTTACTTGTTTCTGTCAATAGTTCGCCATTAATGTCTTTTACGTTTCTCACTGGCTTTGCTCTTTTTCCCTTCAAGAATTTCGCAATGCACCAAAACTTTTTCGCAATGCCCTGTGGTTTTGATCGAGACTTTTTCCGAATTCTTCCCAGGATATCCTTTTAGCTGCTTTAACTGCTTCTTTTGCCTCATTTATTGCTCTTCTATACTCAGCATGGCTATCAGGCGTCTTATTCTGTTGGTAGGACTTCCATGCTTGATTCTTTTTGCTTACTATTAATTTTATATCACACCATTTGCTGAGTTTATCTTTTTTTGTGAATTTCTGTAGGCCGCAGATCTCCATGGCATTCCCTAAAATAGAATTTTTGAGAAATATGACAACAGCTGATATGCCCATGAATACAAAGAGGACACTAAGAAGGTGATGGATGAGAGATCTCCTTTCTTAACTAACCAAGGTAACTGATTCAGGCCAAGGAAGAGGTGCTGCTCAGTACTATGATACCCCATGCTGACATTTCATTACTATCTATAATTATAAGATCATTTACTGATTTTCAATTAACTTTTGACTGGTAAAATTTAATATTGAACTTGAAGACAAAAAAAAATGTTTCTTGTAATAGCTCACTTTAATTAGGAAAAGAGAATCTAAAAAGGTAGCAATACTTTTTTTATTCTATTTCAAAAATATCATTCTGTTATTCACAATGGCACTCAACCGTAATAAAACTAATCAAATAAAAAGTAAAAAGTGAAAAAAAGAGTCAGTTCCAATTAAAATAATTAAACTGGACTGTAAAAATTTCGATAGAAGCTTCCTCCTGGTAGGGGTCATCCAAACGCCAACTCTCAATCATAATGCTTAAAAAAGTTCATCATTGGTCAATAATTGACAGCGTTAATGGTATATGTCAATCATTGGCAGTTACTAAATTATATCATAAGTGTTTTTTTTTCACTTTTATTTCTAAATCCGCGCCTGTCAAGTATGTCACTCACAATCAAGAAATTGGCTGAAGTTATCAGCTCATTAACTTTTACTCATAAAACGAGCTTATGCTGCTTTATGAATTTCTTAAAACCAGGTCGAAAAAATAATAATTGTGGGAATCTAGAATAATTCAATTAAGAGAAAAAAGTCGTTACCCTATATTATTTATTGTGGCTCTAAGCTATTTACAATTAATAATTCCAAAGTATTTAATGGTAGAGATCGATTGAAACTAATTTGACCTAAATTTAGAACTATTAAAAATTACTATTTTAAAATTAACCATTTTACTTTTTGTAAAATTGTGAAATTTAAGTGGATATTCTTTCCTCTTACATTTATAATAACTTACATTCATTATGATTAATAATGTCTTAAACAAATTCCTGAGGTATATTCTGACATTCTTTCATCAGGAAAACACTCAGTACTGAAACTTATTTCGGCAAAGAAGGGCATCTCTTTCTTGACCTTTACAAAAGACATTAATTATTATTATAACGGTTTAGATCTAAATTATATGACACTTAAAATATCACATTTTGAAAAAGGTAGGCTTTTTTTTCTTTCCTTCCTTTATATTGTTTTATGGCGAGGACTTAGGCAGTTAAATAAAGTATAACCCATTGCTAACGATGGTAGGAGTAAATCAAATACGTTTAAAGTAAATTTTTTTGTTTTGTGTCATGTAATGGTGTGTATAAAAAAAAAACTGCTAATCAACAAAAAATTTATATTTCAATTTTTTTATTATAATACAAAATACAGCCCATTGTGATCCACTGTTGTCAACCACCTTCCAGCCAGTCGTTACCACGCTGCTACCACTTCTTGGGAGAACTGTCTAAAAATTCTTGCAACGCAATTTCCGCTAATGCAAAATTATTAATGTTTTTTCTCTTTTTTTTTCCAAAGCTGGATAACACTATTTCCCATGTTTCTTATCATATCCTCAGAGTTCGTAGAACGTTCGTAGAAACTTCATGGAACCTCATCAATATCTACTGATGGGTCGCCTTGAATCCTTCTTCTTTTTCAAGAATGTATCTCCTCTGCAGAATTTTTCAAACCAACGCCACGTACTATGATCAAAGACACCTTCGGCTTCAGTTTAAATAATTTCACGTGTTGGTTCTGCGGCCGTGATATTATTTTTTCAATAGTGTCTTAATATTAGGAGTATTTCAGAAGAAACTTATCTTTCTTGTTCATTTTTTTAATTTCGAGATTACTAATCAGAATTAAACTCCTGATCAATGTAATTTGTATTGGCAGACCACCATATTATATGCGATTACAATTTGTATTAGGAGGCATTGCCCTACCACCGTAATAAAGATTATTTTATTCTTGTTTAAAAAAAATAAATCAGTTAAGGTCTTCTTTACAGGGTTTTTTTTCCGTACGTTCTGTCATAACTTTTATCCCTTAACTCTCTAGTCAAAAAATATTTCCAGAGCCTGATTCAACTTTGAATTATTTAAAATTGTTATGGAATAATCGTATGTAATCGTTCTTGTTTGTAAATATACATTAAAGGTCCACAAGAAAATGCTTTCTCAAATTAACTTTTTGCAGGATTTTTGTCAAAAAATATATGTGTATATATTGACATTTTGACTAAACTTTCAAACTTTGGAAGATATGTACATAGAATAGTGATCAAATAGAACCTTTTTATCAGAAGGCAATGGTATCTAATTTAAACAACTCAAATAGAATATTAAAATTAATTATTTTTAGTTGCTTAGCATGTATGTATCGCAGACCATTTTATTTTTCTTAATAATAATTTTTATGAAAGTAATTTCGATATGTGCCAATTTTCTGAAATATTTTAATTTTGTGAAATATTTGTTAATTCATGAATCCCAATAAAACAATACCCTAATAAATGAGTTTTTAGTATCAACCTCTTCTCATATTTATGGATTTACGAACCTTAAAAAAGTAATTAAAAAATCATTTACCACGATCCTTAAATAATCAGTTACCATGGTAAATCAGTACTGGCTTTTGTTTTCATCCAGTCGAACATCAATCTTTGTAAAGCGCGGCAATAAGTCCAAAAACGATAAGCGGTTAAATTGTGAGTAATTGGGTGGCTTTGTGTGGAAAGTGGTTTGGCATGTACGGGGCGAGCATCGGACAAGGGCTTGTGTTATATTAGAGATTGCATGAGGTACTGTGTGAGGATGACCCGGTTAAATAATTAATAAACTGTTAGGGAGGGCGGTCTAAGTGGTCCAGCCTGATTTATAGTGCGCTACTAAACCCGAGGATTACACCTCTTCCCATCCCCCACACCATCCTCTCAAAGTTAGCTATTTTTATTGAATTATATAATCATGAGCATACATATATATATATATATATATATATATATATATATATATATATATATATATATATATATATATAAAATATACACACACACATATATATGTAAATATCTATAGAGTTGGAAAAGAGTGCCACAATACTAAAAAGTGGAATTTTACAGGAGAACCGTTTGAAGTTTAGCGCCTATTTATTTAAGTTTATCTCTGTCCCTAACACACTTTAAAACATCAAGTCGGGCATTGTATTAGTAAATACTACTTGCATTTTTGTTTTGTTTTTTAATTGTGGCAACTTTTCATAAAAAAATAAAATAAATTGTTATTGCGGTAAATATTAAGCGAAAAATCTGACATTTTTTCTCAAAAATATGTCAAATGTTAATAATATTAAAATGTTAATAATGCGAAATGTTAATAATATAGCAAGAATGGCAGTTCCAAGCCAATGATAATTATATATGTATATATTAATGGGCCATATACTCTCAGAGCGTGGAACATGTATGTTAAAATCAATAAACAGCTCTCACTATGGTCACTGTGGGTAAGAAGAAAAAAAAATTTTATATATATATATATATATGTATATATATATATATATATATATATATATATATATATATATATATATATATATATATATATATATGCATTCATATATTTCTGCATGTATTCTAATATCTAAATAAATACCTTAAGTGCCAATTAATATCATATTTTAATCATCATAATTTTCTCGAACAAGGCTGAATCAATGTACAATTAAATGCTCTTAGTATCATCTAGTTCTTATCTTCATCGAGAAAGTCTGTCAGGGCTTTAATGCCGAATTTTCAAAATGGCTACCTCTAAAGCACCTTTAATTTGTTTATTTGAAATAATTAACCAGCTCATTGTTACTAGTGATAAAAAATGGATAAATAAAAACTGTGAAAGAATTTGAAAATTAAGTATAGGTGAAAAAAGGAGAAATATTTTTCCAGGTTGAAAACATTTTTTCCGGAAATAAGAATAGTAATATAGATGAATAATATACCGTTGGAAAGCTAAAGATTTTTGAAAAATTAATATCTAACATGCAAAGGTCCAGAATGTAATTGAGAGTGAAGAAAAATGCGTTAACTTAGGTAAGCGATTATTGTAGTTAATAATTTCTACTTTTTTGTTTTTATTTAAACTAAATGAAATTTCCTTGGAAACTAAATAGAACATTTCAAAATTTATTTTCGACTTGACAAACCAAAAATATATAGTGAACAGAATTATACTGCAATTATTTCAAAACCTATTTTATTGTACATTTGTGGGAGAAGATGTGAAGAAGTGCATGCTGCTGAAAATAGTTCATGTCATATTTATATGATTTTGTTTATTATGTTTTAAAATGACTATTGTTCGTAAGGGAAAGTTGTGTGAAGCGCGCACCGCCACATACTTTATGTTAAAATTCATCGTTCCACAAATATGATAGACTTGTTTTGTTTTTTATTTATTTTTATTTCCTTACTCTAAAAAAAAAAATAATAATAATAATTTCATGTATACTAAGGCTACAAAAATTCCAATTTATCCATTTCGCAGTCGTCGCTTTTACAGTGATGATTAGTAACATTTCTAAATTTCTGTATTTTTATAGGTATATCAAATCAATTGCAGAACTCAAGACCCTTCCCTGGGAAGTTTTTTTTTTATATACTTTTTTTTTAAATATTACCTAAGGTAACTTCATACGCATCTACTCTTATAGACTAGTTTTTGAAACATTGCTCGGTTCTTCCCAGGAAATATGTCCCTTCATTCACATTATTAACATATTCTGATCGATTCTGGATTGTTCCGAGCATTATCAGAGGCGGATTGGTACTGTCCGTGAGTAGAGTTGGAATCCCCTGTTTGTCGAAAGGGGTATGGGGAAGCTCCTAGATACCCGACTCCCCGGAGGAGTATCATGTAAACGATAGATAAGAAATCATCAAATCCTATCGGGGCTAGCCCACGTAGAGCAACTCTCACAGACAGGAGACTCATGTTATATTCATGGAGCCCACCGGCTTACCCACCCCTCACCTACTTTATTCTCTGGGTACATAAAATACATTCTCTGTATTCTCCATACGTTTTTCATGGGAGTCTGCTGCGCGCTTCAGTCTTACTGGAGAAATAAATTGAATACCTCTGTCCTCTTAGAGTGACCGATTTCTCTTATTGGACTCTGTTCGCCGAGCAGCCAAATTTCTATCTTTCTCACAGTGTTGCACCATATCACGATACTATATTTGTTATTACTAAATTTTAGATACTGTATTTTTTATAGCTTTATCAAATCTAAGCAGATTGTTGTATGAACATATCTTACAAATATAACAATACTTCTAAATTCCTCTCTTTCTGTAACGCTTTTCTGGCTGCTTTTCAGGATAAAACGGCAGAATTGATCTCAACGAAACTTTTTTCCCATTGTTATGGGGCTTGGAATCCTAAGAAGATTTTAAATAATATCAACCTGTCGCCTTCCTTTTTAAAACAAAACGGTAAAGAGTCAAAAACCCAGATATTTTTTCCGCTTTTCATTTAAAACAGACTAACAATTAATTAGGGATTGATAAATTATTTGCCACTTCTATAAATGTTATACATTCATCCTCAGTTCTAAAAACAAACAAAAAATTCAAAAATAAACAATTCAAAATATATATATTTTGAATTGCTTATTTTTGAATTTTTTGTGTGTTTTTAGAACTGAGGATGAATGTATTACATTCGAAGCTAGTTTTCGATAAAACAAATTTATAGAAGTGGCAAATAATTTATCAATCCCTAATTAGATTGATCCTTCTGTACCATCAAGTGGATGTCAACTGACTCTAACAATTAAGACTAAATTTGTTACAAAACAGTCCAAGAGAGGAGAAGAAACTCTTCCCCCTCCACATTTTCAATTGGCCTGACGAGAAATTGAACTATAAATGATACGTTTGTTTTCATATCGCCGTAAATGGGAAAATTTGTTGGAAAAAAAATTTAATGAAAACAAGAATTAATAATAATTGTGAATTCATATATTTATTTATTTTTTATTTCGTTTGAACGAACAAACGATAGTGATTAAGAAAAAGATAGATAAATTATTATTATTCCCTAGATAAATAATAGTAGTGATAAAATTATGATACGAACTTGTTCTGATTCCGATGTCGTACTACTCCGATGGATCAGAATCAACCTGGAAAGTTCAAAACGTATTTTTGGCTGACCTTCCGGGTTGTCAGAAAGTTTCGAAAATGGTCGAAGAGTCAATTGGCTAATCTCCTTCTGTACTTTTCATCCAAGTAATTATTTTGGTTTAGCATCTTTTTCAGTTTCTTAAGTTGACGAATTCACCAGCAGTTTGGTGCTAAGAAGTACTTTTAAGTGAAAAAGCGTGAAAACGTAAACAATGATGAACGCGCGAATTGTTCGCTGAGGAACCTAGTTTCGGGTATCATCTATTACAAACATTAATACTAGAATTTGGTCATTAAATTAGAATTTTCTTTTGATAAAAACCACTTCAAACTAATACTAATTTATTAATCATTGCCATTATAATTATTACTAAATTTGTGATTATTACAGGATCAGGCTAGTGCATCTTTTTTTATAAATCTGGTCTGAAATATTAGGATTGTACATTTATTTGGAATAAAAGTTATTCAATTCAATTCAACAAACCATAAAAACTATTAATTATAATTTTAATCAAAAAAGGGGCATAGAAGCGAGAGAGACTGAAGTATCTCTAAAAACTGCCCATACTGTAGACACCTTACGCGCGTCTACCGTTGCATCTTTTCTACCATTCTGAATGGAAAACCTTGGACATACGATTTTTGGTCGTACAACATTTCTACCAAGGTGGCCCTTATTCTTTTGATATTATAATTTCTGATCGCACACCCTCTATTTTTTTCCTTTTCATATAAGAAAGAAATTGAAATCTCTTTCATCCGTATCGACTTTCGAGAGGCCGTGCCGAATCGAGCATGAAGCGGTACGTCCGGGCTACTCGGTCCGCATATGCAGGTCTCTCCATAGTGCGTCCTTTCAATGTTTATTCCAGCCCTCAGTTTATCTCTGGTCACTGTTTGAATATATTGTGAGTGCCAAAATGTCAAAAGCAAATTGCCTTCTAACCAACAAGTATTAACGGTACTATTTAACAATTTAAGAGTGGTTAAGTTTAGTCTGAGTGAAAGTATTCATTCAGTAGTTCGTGAATGATCAATTTTCTGGGAAAAGACAAGAATCCCAACAGAGGCTATGTCACATTTTGTTGGAAAAATTATGAAAGTATATTCCGATTGCCACGATCTTCATAAAATTACTCATCGGTCATCAGACTTGATATGTATTGATATTGTTAAATATTATCGTTATAGAATTTAACAATATCAATAGCGAACAAAAGAAATAAGGGTCGAGCAGGTAGAGAAGGGTAACTGACAGGCGATGACAGATGTCACCACATAAGTGATAAGGGATAAGTTAATTTAAAAACCCTACTGAGAAGTTAACACTGTAACAATGCCAAAAGCTGGAACATCTAATCAATTTGAAGAACTGGTCCCCTTAGGCTTGGCTGGCCTCGAGGAAAAAGTGGAAAAGGTATGATTAAATTATACCAGTTGGATAATGGTTCGCAGATACCGGCTGTCAGGACAAGGGGTGGAGCCATCCGATGAAATCCCAGAATTTCCTCCCTCTATAAAACTAGTCGGCCAATGAACATCGTTTTCAACCCCCTCTTAGGCAGAATAAGAGAGAAAGGGGGAAAGAAGCAAGGAGGTGAAAAGGAGGGACTTAGGAACTGACCGAGGCTGAAGGAAGACCTCTAGGCCGAGAGGGACTGAGGATTTGGGGACTCAAGGGCGGAACAACGAGACTCTGAAGATGAGAAATGCGCTCTGGCTCCATGACTGAAGATATGCAGGGGAACTCGAGGGAGAGATGCTGAGGAACCATCAACACCAACTAGTACAGATAAGAGATTTATGTTAAAACAATTAATGGCTAAGTCTAGGCTGAATCATTCCATGGTTAATTTTTATTGTAATATTTTGTTATTTTAATTTTGAGGAATAAAGATAAATATTAGCAAGGAGGTTGTTCTTTAGTAGCCAGGTCCATATTTAATTGGAATATATTTCATTAACTTTGATTAACATTAGTATTAAACTTAAAAGTAGGAACATTATCTTGGTTAATTATTAAATAATGGTAACCACAAACCAGGCCTTTGGAAAGGTACCCAATTTAGAGGACAAGGTAAGAAATTCAAAAGTATTCATAAGCTTACTTAATTTTGGGATAATCATCCTCAATGATTGCCCAATGGCATCCCTATATATATATATATATATATATATATATATATATATATATATATATATATATATATATATATATATAGACTAATGTATTAGAGCTAAATAGTAATCAAGCTCAACTCAAGTTAGATAAAACATAGCAGACTTTAGGAACGTCAATATAAATTGATTTCAAGTTTAAATAATGTATTTGTTATCACCCATACCAGGGGATTGCAAATTGTGAAAACAGAAGAAGATTAAATTAGTTAATAGAGAGGTCTTGTATTTCGAAGAGTTGCCTTGTAGGAGTTAATGTAAAGTGAAAAAAGAGGAAGTGAGAGAGAACTTTATTGAAGCGTATGAAGAAGGATGAAAGATGAGCTAAATCAGTGGTAGTTCTTAAATGATTGTTGCGCCCGTTGACTCATCATCCGAGGAAGAGTTAAATATTAAGGATAAATTTGATCTGCCATGTCCTTTATCGAAAACACCCACTCCTCCTTTTCTGAATTTTCAGGAGGATTTGGTGTGTTTTTTGTGAAAACTCCAGACAAGTCGGTATATGAATTTTTGGTTGTTGATTTATGAGAGGTTGTTGGTGGGCTTATGGATACTCAAAAGCGCAAAGTCATTAAAATGTTTTTGTTTTTTTTTAAATACTTCTCTGAGAGAAAAGATCCACTATGTCCGTAGAAGACCAAATAAAGACTGATAGAGAAGAAATCTCCAGTAGCTAACTTTAAGATTATAGTTACTTAGAGGATTTAATAGAAATCAAAAGATTAGCCATGGATTATTCATATTCCGATTGAACCCTTACACTCTGATTGTTATAACCTTCCATTATCTATCAGTTAATTTTTGAAATGCATTAGCTAGTGATAAACTGAAATACCATAACGAGCTCATTGAATCGTGCATAATATTCATTGGGAGTTATCCAGGAGGAAAAATTAAAATCCGACCTTATGGTGCACTACAAAATGCAAGATGGATGGCAAAGGCGATTAATTTATTGAAACAAAAATGTTTGGTTAGTGATTGGGCTAGAAAGTGTCAGAAGTAAACAGACTAAAGAATTAATTCCAATTTCTGATAAAATTATACGTGAAAGCGTGGATACAGTGGTCATCGACAGTTGGAGGTCCATTCGATGATCTAATTTTTTTTAAAGTTCTTTAAAAAAATTATTTTAAAAAATTACCATACCCAAAAATTAAGCAATGTATATCATTTGCTGCGTTGAAGATAATTTCCAACTATCTATGATACTTAACTGAGGAGCGAAGTGTTTTAGCAATTTTAGATGCAAATGAAAATACACATTTGAATGAGAGAATCTTGGGACAGAAAGAAGATGCATATATGTAAGATTTTAGAATTTGAAATAAAAAACTTCCTTTCTAATCACGATTTTAAGGTGTTTTTTTAAAACATGGTCTTGATTATTAACTAAAATTGCTATTATGTCAAGACAAGTTTAAATAGGTTTTTTTTTCTTTGTTTTTTTTCATAAAAAAATACAGAAGACTTCATTTCTAGAAAGATATTTGGTATTTCTAAAGAAATAGGGAATAGACATGGACTTTTTAAATATTAGTCCAGACCAGTTAGACAGTGACGTATCTTATTTAAAATCTATTGAAGCTTTAAAGCATCTACGACTTGTCAATGGCAATGTCGAAAGAGGGATAAAATTATGCAGAACTTTAATGGCTTATTGACTGTTGAAAATTTAAGTAAATTAGATAAAATAATTAAATACTTCTGTCGGAATACTATTTTAACATTTTACAGAACAATAAAGTGAAAATCTTCAATTTTTTTTTTCCACATCATAACTGTTTTCTCAAATCTGAAATCTCAGCTCAATCATTGCTCAGAGCCTATTATAAGGTCACTACTGGTGATCCTTGATATAGGTATCGTCTTATCCTTCACTCTTAACCAAAAAGGTTTATTAAAAATACATCCTCTGTACTACTCTCTATCCAATGGCATCCAGGAATACAATATATGGCTTATTATCGATGGAGCACATGGAACGAAATGCTAATTATATACGATTAAAAGCCCAATAAGATAAGAGAATCATACAAGACAAAGAGGCATTAAGATGCACTGATAGATACGAGGACATGGAAGCATTGTGTTGTGTAGGGAAGGGAGGAGGGTCATTATGCCCCTCAACCAGAAAATACATAATAGGGGTTAGTTACCCTCCCTCTCCCAAGACCAATAAGCTTTCTCAATGCGGTCGCGATTAGATTTTTATAACTTACTGGGCCAAGTATTATATTCATCCATTATAGATTTAATAGGAATTAGCATATCGTAAAACAGTTTTTTCATATTCAATACAGAAGGGGTCTCAGAATAGAGTCTTGAGATGCTACTTCTAAATTTTCTTTGTTGAAAGCATCTTTGAGCAAATGGGACAGAGAAAAAGCGTTCGGAGAGCAAGGTTTTTATATATGTAGTAAGTTCGTAGCCAGATTTAAGATGATATACATTATTAAAAAAAACCTAATAATTTTTATTAATATTGTAATTATTTATCTTAATACAAGTTTACATTGCAAAATAATGCTTGGGAGATGAGCAGAGCCAGTAGTGGTGCGGGAAAGGATGGCATTAACATAATTAGTTTACTTACTGCATAGCGCTATAATCCCGCCTGGGCCTTGGTTTCCTCACAAACCCGTCTCCAATCATTACGGGAAATTGCCTTCTGTTTCCAATTACTGGATCCTACTGCCTGTAGTACCTTTAGCACAACCTTTCAAACCTCTCTAGCATTTTTTTGAGCATTTTGTAGCAGCAACACTTGCTTTATATGGAGTTTAGTTTCTTTTTATCCTTATACTATGTGCTTTGAAATTTGTATCAATACATATAATATTGTCCGTTTTCGGTTTAATATTATTCTCCAAAATGTTAGTGTTAATACCAAAAAAAAAATTCTCGGCAACCAAGGGTACTAATTAATTTTCACACAGTTGAGAGAAAAGTGATGGGAACTCCTAAAGACCTGCTTAGCTCCCATATGAGAAGCTCAGTTTGGTTTTATGTTGAGTTGGAAACATTGGATATATATATGGATGTTTTCAAGGTACTTTTTCTTCCAAATTTTTATTAATTTATTTCATAACAATTAAATGAATGTGAATGTTTCAGAATATTGTCCAGAAGTATCTAATATATTCAAATGCAATAATTCAGTTTACCAAAAAAAAAGGAAGAAGAATTATGTTCACTAAATTGTAACTAATTGTAAAATTATATCTTTAATTGTGCACAAATCATTTTCCATACGAATTATTTTAGTTCCACTAATAACAGTGTTATAATTATAAAGTAATAAGTTACTAGATTCGATTCTAGATCCACATTCCAATTCCAAATTATATATCAGCCCTTACAATAAGAATCAAAACTGCATTTGCTTCAGTCTCGGAATACTGCTCTAGCATTCTCGGGTTTCGCATCCTTACTTATGTTTTAGTAGGCTGTATAAAATGTTTTCTTTAGCATCTTTTGTATGTTTTTAATGTAAAGTAGCCAACTGTGAATGTGCTCTGAAAATTTGCCACTAACCAAAAGCGTTTCGAGTTTCCAACCCGTGATAGTTATTTCATGGTAAATATTATGTATGAAGTTTCGATTTTTTTTTTTTTTAAATGCATTTAGAGAGGACATAATAACTACTTGATTTTTGGAGTGAGCAATTCTCATGATTGATATTTCATTTGAAATATTTCTAGTAAGTAGTGAGGAGCTTCAAAACTTTCATACTGTCGTTAGCAGTTTCATGGAGCGGTCGATAAACAGAAAAGGGAAATCGCATTATAAATTCAAATACAGTTTACTCTCATTTGCATCACTAATGGAAATCAGAAACCAAAATTTGGACTGGTTTTGCCTAGAGTGGTTGGAATTTGCTATAATCCCTTTCTGATAAAACAGTGTGTGTTGGAATGGTTTCCTTTTTGTTTAATATAAGTTTATATTTCAGTTATGGTTTACAATTCACAATTTGCCAATTACAATTTAAAAATATTAATTAAATATTTATTTAGAAACATAAAACAATTTGGACAAACATAAGGAAGTATCAATGCTTATTAGTTTTAATGCAATTTAATATAATCATTTTCTACTACATAGTTATAATTTTATGATAAAAAACTTGTATATGGTAAATTTTAATATGTGATCCAGTATAGTGTTTTTAAAATATTGTACCTGTACAAATTGCTACTTCTTGCCCCTTATTGAGGTTAGTAAATCAAATTGGAAAGACATATAAAAATAATTTTGGAGAGACTTAATAGGAAAGTAAGAAAGTGGAAAATTATAAAAAACTTATTATACTTATATTGTGAGCCGAAGTTTCGGCCTAAGTTTAAGGCCATCATCAGGGATAAAAACAAACAAGATAACAATACATGTACGAGTAACAACAGTGGCAGCACCAGTAAAATAGTAAAACAAAAAGCATCGACCACACCCCCAACCAAGCTTCTAAATATATTTTCTATGGTCCACCATATTTTTACCATTATTAAATAAAGGACTTACTGCAAGGGCAAATGTTAGTTTATTTCTTTCTTTTTTTTTTTTTTTTGTACTAACTGTTTGTAATTGAATGTTGAATATTTATGTAATAATTACAATAATTGTTAAAATAAAAAAAAAATTAAATTACTAGTGTTCTTTACAGAATGCAAAATTTGTTTTAATCAATATTTGATAATAAATAGAAACAGGTCAAAACGTTAAATGAATAAAGATGTGTGATTTCCACATTTAAAAATTTGTTGACCTTGGCTATAAGATTTTTAATTTATTTGTCATAATAAATATAATGTAACGTGATTATTTAGTCAGTCAGGAATACGACTTTCATGAAGATATAGCTGGCCGTGGTCGATTATTAGTGAACGTTCTAGTGCATACGGTTCGAGAAAATTCAATAATCTATATAAAAAAAAATAAAAAAAAACAGATGGACAGGTCAGTGGAGTCGAGTCTTAGTTATCTGAAACTTTGTGATGAAAGTGAAACTTTATTGAGACTCAAAAAAGAAACATTAAACGGGCAGTGAAACTGTGAATGGTGTTTTCTTAAACTTCGTGGCTGTAAGTACTGTTCCTGCGCTTTTTGTAGAATTGTTTATTACACTTTTGATTTTTAATTAAATCGCTGTTCAATAAAATTTCTGGTTTTCTATCTAGTGGAATAAATTAAGACGTTTCAATACATTTTGAAACCGGGTTAACGAGTAGAAACGTTACAAAGCAAATATTAATTTGAATTCTAAAAATGATCAACGTTGTATTTTATAATGTTCTATCTACCTTCCTCTTACTTAAAATATATTTTAAAATCATTCAAGTTGAACCAATAATGAAGTGAAACTTTTGGTACCAGTATTTTGGTACTTAATATCGTGGTAACTCAAAAATTCCTCTTCAATACCTTGCTGAGAATTGGGTTCTATGATAGCATAGTTTTCTTTCAAACTTGAAACTGTAAAATAGAATAAAATAATTATACCCAGTAAGATTTGTTAAAATAAGCATTGATTTTAGACGTCAATGTCTTATTCGAAACTGACATCTTATATGTATATATTTTTCAAATAATTTGCAATAATATTGTCGATTTAAAAAAAAAATATAATAATAAAAGATAAATAAATAATTTGAGTAAAACTGCTTTCTTTATAATTTTTTTCAAAAGAGAAACGATGAAAAATTAAAACATGAAAAATTAATTTTTGGCTGGAGTTAAAACAATTCAAGAGTTAGGAGGTAATAAAAGCCTATTTATTTTTCTGGAATATGACTCTTTCCAAAAATTCATATACCATCTAAATATTCCTTTGTCAAATAGTTATTACGTCATTAAATTATCTTTCAAATTTCATTCACAGAAATTCACAATGTTTATTTTAATAATTAGGAATTTATTAAAAATTAAAAAAAAAAATGGGATTATCCTTAATAGCCAAAAGCTGTGGTGAACATACTCCAAGGCACTCCAAAAGATTCACGCTAGTCAGTGTTGACTTTATTGTCCATAATATAAATCTCAGCCTTCCCACTCCAAGAAGCAACCTATCCTGGAGTGGTAGGTTGAGTCGGTCCTCCCTCCCTGCCCTAGTTGTAGTACATAAGGTTAACAACAACAACGTAGCAACAATAATCTGTATACAATTCGAAGTGAATCCAAAATAAAATTTAAATGTACCCTTAAATACTCTACTTAAAAACTTTAGACAGAAATATAGGTTTATTTATAAAAAATTATTTTATACATGTTATTTTTACAAAATATATAATAGACAATGACAAAGTCCGTCCGTCAATATGACTGTACTATTCTATATAATAAAAACTAAATTTAATATTTCATAATCTACAATTCTTATATCATAATAATATTTAAATTAGATTTTAAAAAAATTTGAACAATGTACATTTTAGCTTTGCTAACTATTTTGTAAGGAAAGTATTTTAAACGGATAGAAACTTGCTGTTTTCAGCAGAACCTCCTGAGTTAAAAAAAACGCATTTTGGGCCATTGGTCTGTGTGTCTGAGTTTTTTTTAGACTGGCTGTCCATAACCAGTAAGCATTAGTATATATTATAATGGAAATAAGGGATCTACCGAAAATATTATAAATAAAGAATCTCGGATCGGAAAAATGTTGCTTTCCCTCAATGAAGATAATACTTTCGTTTCTTGCTTCCGTATTTTACGGAGGAAATAAATCCTTTCATGGCGAGATAAGTGATTCAAGAAACAAATTGACACAAGAGCTATCCCTCGTGGAAACATAATTTTCTCCAGAAGAAAAATAGCAATTTGCATTTGGTGACGACGTTGGCCCCAAGGCAATTTCCCGCTTGCCTAATATCACTCTCGACCGCAGCATTATCCCCTGTTTACGAGATTGCTTCAACGCCGCAAAGCCCACTTCTTTAATTTAGAGTAGGTAATGGGGGGCTTACCCTCTCCTGTCGGCTCACCTAGTCCTTTTGATATCCTTCCTCCTTCACAAAAAGGAAAATGGGTAATTCCAATTCTAAACGCTTCCATATTTCCCTACTTACTGAGACCCCTATACATGGCCTTGCTGCTTTTCCTTTCTCTTTTTTTTTTTTTAATTTTAGTTTCAAATAAATCTTATTTAAGTTATGAAAATAATATTTTTTTCAATGTTCATATTATTAAGAAAAATTCAAACATTAACAATTTATATAAACATAATTGAAAGTGTACAGCCAAATATATAAATTATTATTTAAATATCACCGTTACTAAAAAATAGCATAGTTGGTTGATCATTGTCAAAAATGTATTATTATTTTTTTTTTTACTATTTATCCTTGTAATAAATCACATGTTCTATTTTTTTTTTCTTTATATTCGCTAATCGAAAAAAGGGAGCATCATGTCTAAATTTGTACAAATAAAATATTTAAAAACACCAATTTTTGTTTACTGCAATGCGTACTAAAATGGTTCTTCATTTAAAAGAAATTTGATATATATATATATATATATATATATATATATATATATATATATATATATATATATATATATATATATATTAATTTAAAAAGTTCTAGGTCTTTAAGTATGTATAAAAAAATATTTTCTTTGTTCATAATACAAATTTAGGGTCCCATAATTTTCACTAAAATAAATTTCCTATCATAACTCAACGTATATACAACGTTTATAAAAACAAAGCTATTTTCTCATAATTATTACCTATGAACAAAATTCAAGCTGTATTTAAGTAATAAATATTAATAATACCTTCTGGCTAATATGTAAACAGTAGTTTTTAGTACTGTAGAAATTTCTGTAACAAACTCAGTTTTATTTCTGAAGCATACGATACTTAATACTATATTCATATTATAGAATAATATAACATAAAATGATTGGTAAAATAGTCAACATTGTTCTCGTAAGTAAAAGTATATTGCTTTAAAAATTAAAAACTCCGTTTCTGAATAATATTAACATAGAATTATCTTCCTCCGGCAGGGTTGTTAGAACAGAAAAAAATTAAGATACTTTTGATGTCATTTTTAAACGCTCATATCTCCGCTTATATATATCCTTGAAGGCAGCAATTGGTACCATTTAATAGAGAAAAAGTGATATCAGAGATTGCAATTTTTTTTTGGATTTGGACTTAAGCCGGAAGTACAGCAAGCAAGTAAAATTCGGCAATTCTAAGTGTTGAGTTAATGGCGTCACATGGTTAATGGTATGTAGTAGACATGGAATTGAATAGAGAGATTCTATGCCCAATATTAAAATAAAATACAAATAAAGAAATGATTTGACTCTACCTGACTGCATCAGTAATTAATATTTTTTAAAGCTGAAATACCACAATTTAAGATTAATTGTGAATTAATGTTAACTATAATTTTTATTTAATTTGTCCCAGATTCTGCCGATCCCTATCCTCATCTCTTAATTACGGACTGTATTAGTGTACTTCTAATGGCTCTAATACTATTATATCTCAGCGCCCGTTTCAGGTTGTTTTTTTTTCAAGTCATATGAAATGTTATATGTACACTTTTAATAGTGGAGCGATTGTGATCAGCTCTTGACTTTAACATGTCCTGCCGAATCCTTACCGTTTAGTTTAATGAAATGGCTACATAACTGGCTCATTTAAAGTTTATTTAAATTAATATTTTATTTAAACATAATAAAAGCAACTTAATCGAACTGTTTAAAATATCACTATCTAGTGTATTTAGCTACCAAAATAGTAAAGTGCATGTCACTTCTGCATTTACAGGGTAATCATTCCTCCATATTAAATTGGTTGTGGAGTACGGATATATAGATCACGGTTCTATTTTAAATAAATCATTAAATTTATTTTGTAATTTACTAAATAAGTGAAAATCATATAAAAGGTTTAGCTAGAGTAGATCTTGACGAATTAATTAACATATAGAAGTGGAAGGGTTGAAGGCTAATTTACTGTTTCGGTTTATTGGCCATGGCGGTCGATGCCTGCTAGATCTGCCACTAAATCAGCTGAAGCGAGATTTAGGAGCGTGCCACGTGGTGCACCCCTCATTTTCGGCGGGAAACCTTATCTAGCGTTCCACCTGCGCACGCCAAGTATCACTCCAACACAGGTTGTTAACTAGTTCCTTCTCTGATACCAATAACGAGCTCCTCGCCTGCTCTATTACATAGCAAACTATTGCAATTTAGTTAGAAAGAATCGCATAAACTACCTTTGCTACAGAAAAAAAAGAAAGATAATCTACGATTGCGATGATTGACATCCATACTCTTCACTTTATTATAACAGTGATTATGGAATATTCATAAAATAAAAACGGAATACATTTAAATAAAAATAATTTCAATATAAGAATCTTAGTATTAATGTTTGTGCAGTAATATGTTTGAAGATTTTAGAAATTATTTCAAGTATACTCAGATCCTAGCTTATCTCACTCAATCCCCATTTGATACTTAATCCCCTTAATCCCAAAGAAATCCCCTCCCACCGGTTAACAATGATATAATAGTAGGATTATACGGAAAAATAAAATAGTGCATATAAAATTATAAACATAAATATTTAGAGATAAAGATAAAAAAAAAAAAAAAAAAAAAAGGATACAATATTCTGAGATATTGCCAAAGATAAATCACTTGGAGGAATTTCAAACGACTGATTCGTTAAAAGCCACCTAGCTCTTAATAAGGAAATGTTAAGAAAAAAGTGGTATTTCCTCGTAATTTAAGGTTATTAAGGAAATTGTTTAAAATCTACTTTACTCATTTAATTTATGATTATAAAGTATTTAGATTACATATTCGAGAAACCTTCTTAGAAGCATTTGAGTTGAAAATCAGATTTCTTGGGAGCCAGGTAATGAGCTATAGATTTATATGAATTCCTGAAAACATTATGTCATTATTGATTTTCAACAGAAAAAAGCTGAGTTTCTGTAACAGGATTAAAGTATTCTGAGTTTTTTGATACCTCAACAGATCTTCAACAGTACCTTCAACTACCAGCTATGTCTTCTGCTAGCAATTATAGATCGATAATGACTCCCCAGAAGGCGGTTCCATTTGATATTCTATGTTCTATTTAGCTCCAGTTGACTTATATATTAAATGATAATATTACTCTCAGTATAGGGAAGCGATTGGGCAATCATTGAGGATTATTATCCCAAAATTATTGAAGAATGCGATTAAATATTAATTACCTGTTGAGTCCACTAAATTGGATGCCTTTCCAAGGGCCTGATTTGTGATTACCATTGTTTAATAATTAACCTATATAATGTTAATCAGACATATTCAAATTGATAACGTGTTTGGATACTAAACAGCAACCTTTTTCCTAATATTTATCTTTATTTATCAAAATTAAGGTAATAAACTGATACAGGAGTTTAACTATGGGGCGATTCAGACTAGCCATTAAATGTTTTAACATAAAGATCTTATCTGGAAATAATTGATGTAGATGGTCTGGAAGTTCTATGGTGGTTGTCTGCCTGATGACTCCGGAACGCCCCCATCAGTATCTCAGAATATCTTTAATCATGGTCCGGGAAGAAGCATAAGCTAGTGAATCTGCAGTGTTCTTGCTTGAGTCCCCAGATAGAGGGCTTTCACTCGCGTCTCCATCTCGAGTGCCTCGTTGCCATCGAAGCCAGAGGCAGAGCCAGAATCTCTTGATTTTCCCTTACCCCTTCTATCCCTCCTTGCTGGGTCGTCTTCACACTTTTCGCCTAGTAGGGAATAGACGAAATTTGTTGATTGGCTAGATCTCCGGCAATAGGCGGTATCTGTTTCGTGATTGGCCAACCTGTTTCCCCCAATATACGGAATTCCTGATATCTTCAAATCAAGTCTCCCTGTCAGGGGGAAGAGGGCATTATCTCCGAATGCATTAGCATCTTCTAATTGAATTATATCTTTCCCAGGCCTCCGCTGTTTTTCCTGTATGCAAGCCGGGATATAAGAGAGTGACCAGTTTCCTAAAATCGATTAAGTCTTCCGATCACTTCTTGCCTTTGCCACACTGCCTAATTCTCTATAGGTTTTTAAATCAACTTATCCCGTATTTCTAAGGGTAAAGGCTGGGTAAGTGTTGTGGTGACGGCTGCAGTCACATGCCAATTATCCTTCCTTGACAAGGTTTACCTGCTCGTCCCTCACTTACAGGTTTTACCCTTCAGTCTGTTATTTACACTATTTCCCTTAAAATAATCTTACTCAAGAATGATACATATTATGTCCTTTAATTTCCAGCCTGTTTTAAACTTAACAGAATGTAGTATTAAAAAATTGGTCTCATGGTAACGCCTATAGGAGTCTAGAAAACACCATGTACATTGCATAAGAATGTCAACTTATATAGTGAACCATTGGGTCCAGGAACTTAAGGAAAAAAATTCTATTTAGTAAAAAAATGGATTAATAGCGTGGTTACGCAAAGATTAAAAGAAAAGAAATATAAGGAATGAATAAATCCGTGAAATCGTAAAGACGAAGATAGATACCTTCAAGAGAATGCAATGAATGAAGTTAGAATGGATAGGGCATTGCTAAGGATACTAAAAAATAATATTCAGCAAGCGGTATGTAACAAAGTCCATAGAGAGAAGAAAATGTCATTTAGAAATATTTTGAAAGTGGAATAGGTTTTGTGAAAGAAAAAGCGGTTGGGAATCCCAGTTGACTTTTTTTAAGTCTCTAATGATATAAAAGTATTTCGATATGATTGAAATAAAATGTGATATGAGTGAATAAAAATAAAGAAAAATACACAACAGAATAACAATCAGAAAAAAAAACAAATGTTAAAGTTCTTCTCTCTTTATTGAGTATCATGCACGGGCCTCTTTGGTTGGCCAGACACAACTGACTATGATTTCAGATGCCGGGCTATTCCACAAGTATCAATATAGCCAACTCACATTTTGTTGGATAGTGCTGGAACTAGATAGCTCATTAGAATACTTGTAAATCAAGTGAGGCTAATGAGCAAGAATGCAAGGGTTTTCTCAGACTTTGGGATGCTTTCTGCAATATTAGCGCTCAATTGTTGTACCGCGCGGCAAATACTAGGAATTCGCCAGGAGAGAGAAATAGTAATGGAAAGCAAAATCGATTTATATAAGTCGGAAACTATGTAAGGGAAGAATTCCCATTTAGGAAATTCCTTAATAATACTTCGTTTCCCCTATCATGAAAGGTTGAACTAACAGAAGTATCAGCTAGTGTTCTAGCCCTTTGGCTGTGTAATACCCGTGCGATGGGAGGATACGCTAGTGCAGGATAGTCTAGCGCCTACAGTGCCTCGTGTGCTGAATACTTTTTGCGTTTAGCGTTTATCATTTTTTTTCCATTCTAGATTTTCTAATAATGTTTTTCATCCTCCTTTTAGATTCGGACGGTGGACCAGCACTGGCGGAGTAAATTTTTCTTTTTATTTAAAAAAAAATTGTAATGCTTTTATTTTATTTTTTTAAATTGTATTATTTTTAATAATTAAAAATGTCTGATTCTGTGATATATCTAAAAAAAAACGGATCTGGAAAAAGTGCTGTATCGCACTCCTGGCATTATATTTTTATTTGCCACCTTACATTCTTCAGAATAATTTTTTTTCGACATATTTACGTACTTAATCCAAAACTATTCACTAGCAAAGCAGAAAATATACTAAAGAGATATGCAGAGTGAATTTCAGAGAAACCGAAATTGGGCGTAAAAAAAGCGACGGAGCTGGTTGTATAAAGAAAGGTTAGCCGAGGAGAAGGAAGCTGAAAATGACAAAAATGAATTCCTATGCCCTCTATCGGCTTTGAAGGAAATTGCTACTTCTTTAAATAGTCTACAGATGGCGATAGTCGAAGAACTAATATAGAAAGTAATAGTAGCAGTCAGACGCTAAACAAGCTGGACTACTATCTGAGCTCATAGCATGCGGGGCACTGCAACCTCCCGACTGCTCTATGCGTTCATATTACACGAGGCACTGCAACGGAAAGTGTTAGCTAGAATCCCCAGACAGAGGGCCTCCGCTCTATATATAAAGTATGTTTTGTAAATAAAGGGGTTTGGTTGATTCAGGGCACGACAGTACAGTATACTTAACGCGAATACCTCGACGCTAATGGCATTAATTTTTTTCTTAGAAGGCATTTCTTAGTTATTCTAGAACACTAAGAAGTCCTTTGGCTATCTATGTTCTATTTTAAATATATTCGGAGCTGCAATATGTAATACCATCACCGTTTTGTCATTATCGGGTTTCATGGGTTGCCTCTCACTATAGCGAATTCAAAGACGTATTCACATCAAAGTATAAAAAAAAAAAATAAATGCTGAATCTATTCGGCTAAGTTTTTTTATATCGATTTTTTTAATTTCAGTGAAACTCAAATTCGTTCATTTTATTTTTATTATAAAGGAGAAAGTTTTCTAAGAGTTGATAAGCAGTTATTAATATTCAAATATAATTGCAGTTAATTTATAATATTCTTGATAGTAAAAATTAAAAATGTATTAAACTTAAAAAGAGATCTTGCAAGACTCAGAAAATGAAAATCCAAATGAACTTTCCGATAATATTCAATTTTTATAGCAGAATTTAAAAAATCTATGAGCTGCAAATGACTCTATGAGTTAGAGGGTGATACAATTATAAATAAATATCCGTGATAAAACGATTTCTTGGAAGAACTACATTTTGTAATACTTGAGGATAGTAAATTTTCTCTGGGGGTGTTTAATAGAATATAGGCTATAGGGAAGGTAAGGTTTGGTAATGAATTAGGTCATAAATATTGGTGTTTGTGGAGGAGAGGAACCATGTTTGCTCCCGTTAGGAAGGCTCTTAAAGCAGGAGCTAGAAGACGACTGAATCTATTACCTCGTAAAGCCTCCCTACCTTGTTTCTTCTTCAACGGCTGCCGGGCCCCTTTTTTAGTCAGTCTATATTCTCTTTACAACATTCCCAATTCCAAAATATCGCCCCTTTAAATGGAAATGACACGCTATTAGGATCAGGCAATGTTTTTTATTGATTCTATTAACATAGAATAATAATAACAATAATTATACTAATACAATAATAATTATCAATAATAATAATCATAATAATTAACATAGAATAATACTAACGTATGATGGTGAAAATGTGCCTTTTATTGTAAAGTTACTCATTCTTTCTAACTAAAAACGTACTAAGCATAAACTGGAACATATTTGTAAGTGTATGAAAAATTGTTTTCGAAAGTATTTTATAACAATACACAATAATATAAAGATCGCAAATTTAAAATATTAAAATTTGACCTTTCGGCAATTCATCATCATCAAATATTCCCAACAATACCAATATCTGAGCAAGCATTGGATTATGCATTAATCATTGTTACAAACATAATTGTTAGCTTGTATTGCGCTTGCATAACAACTCCATGTAATTTGGAAATTCCGATAATAAAAAAAAAATATATATATATAACTTATGTTCGTCCCGGTAACTTAGAATAAAAAAAAGGGAAAAAAGGGAACGTAATAACACACACGCTTGTCGAGAAAAGACTAACTTTATTGCCTCCGTAATCCTCTATATATAGTTTTAGAGAGTGTTTACATCTCAGAGTTGGGATTAAGTTGTATACAGTTACACTGTGTACCTTAACTCCCCTCTGCCAGTTTACGAACACTTTTCGTAAACTTCATTCCTATAATACACTCTGAACACACAAAGCAAAAAAAAAGCACAACAAATCAAAAAAAAAAAAAAATAATACTCTGTATACAATAAATAATAATACTAAACACCCAAAAATATGAAACATAATACGATAATACAACTAAATACAAAATTCTTATATCTAAACTTATGACCTACTATACAAAAAGAAATAATGAACAACTTATGAAATCGACATCTGTCGAAAAACGAACATAAATCATTTCTCAATACATCTAATTTGCTCCCGTAGAAAAGAGGATACTCACTCGTGCGCATCAGGGTTGTCCGGGCTCGCCCAGCGGAATCTTTAATTGTTCAATGTGAACGGTTCTCCGTTTCCTCGGCTCTTTGATACTCTGGATGGTCACTACATTGTGTTCACGTATCACAATCACCTTGAATGGTCCCTCATAACGTACCGCCTCTTTAGTCCTATTTGATGCCAATTTTCGGTACACGATAGTCCCTATCTTAATATCCTCCATCCTATCCCGTACCCGAATATTCTCCCGTGCCACCCTTCTACTCTTTTCCGCCGCGATCCTCCTGTGAGCTTTCTCCCACAGTTTTACGAGCGCTACCCTATTACTCACTAATCGCTCTGCCAATCCTTCGTCTACTACCGTGCTCCCTCCGTCCCTTCGCCGTTCTCGAAGTCCAAAGAGTACTTCGAACGGGGAAAATCCTGTAGCCATGTGAATAGAGTGGTTGTATGCTGCCACAGCCTTTGGCATCGCGCAGTCTGCCTCCAACCCCTTGTCGACGTGGAACACTCGCAGGTGATCTCCCAGCGTACTGTGCAACCTCTCTATCCCTCCCCTACTCTTGGGGTGTTAATATGCCACGCTATCTCCAACGCCTTCATCTCGTTTCGCAGACTCGCATTATCGAATTCTCTCCCTCCATCGGAAGATATCACATCCGGTATCCCATAAAATTGGAACCATGTTCGTAGAGCCGCGATCACTGCCTCTGCCGATCGGTCTTGTACTGGGTAGGCCATCGCCAGCTTGCTAAATACGTCTAGCACTGTGACCCATTTGAACCCTTTCCACGTGAATGTATCCACCAAGCATCTTACTCCTCTCGCAACTCTGATGATAGGCAACCCACCACACTCACTCTCTATATTATGCACTACCGCATGGTTGCCTCTCTGCTCGCACTTTCCTCATTCGTTGTCTCTCGATATCCTCTCCTCCGTTGCTCTTCGTCCTCCGCTCCTTCGGCCACTCCTTCCTCCTCCAGCTCCTCTGTTTCCTGGTTCGATCTCCTCTTCTTCTGTCTCCGAAGTTTCCGATGACCCTATTGACTCTGATGGTGATCTGCTCCTTTTCCACATCCTCTGCGCATTCACCTCCATAGGTTCCACTCGATTCGCTTCTCCGCGTCTACTCATGTAGGGACACTGCCTCGCAATGTGTCCCTCAGTGGCGCATTCAAAGCATCTCGTTCGGGGGCACTGGGCTACCAGATGTCCCGTCCTCCCGCATCCATGACACTTCCTGTCTTCCCTTTTCGAGATCCTCTTCTCCGTTCCTTGCCTCCTTTCTCGTGCCATAGTTCTCTCCCTTCCGCCGAACTCCGTCTCTCTTCTTCTTCCTATATCCGGCCTAGGCTTGCTCCTACCTGTCTCGGGCCTCCTGTAGGTTACTCTACTCCATCCCGTTTCCGCTTCCTCTCCGAATCTGGCCTCTTCGTCCCTGGCGCTGGCGTCTACCATCTCCTGGGCACACTCGATGAATGTTTTGTCCCTTGACAGCCCCTCCTTCTTTCCCGTCTCTTGCTAGCTGCACTTTCAGTATGGTTGACAGAAACGCCATCCTGCCCTCCACCTCGGCTGCGTTCAGGGTTTCTCTCATCTTCTCGGTAATTTTGTCATATCGGGCTAATAGCGTTCCCGCATATTGCCCATTTGTCTGGTACGGTTTTTTCGTCTCCCTGAACATCCGAAAAATATCTTCTTCGGGGGCCCACCGGCCTCCCCCAAATGCTTTCTTCAGCCTGTCCTTCACTATAATCCATGGCGTATCTTCGTCCGCCTGGATCAGATTTAATATGTTACTTTTGACTCGGCATACTAACGCTGCTCTCAATGCGTTCGCATCCATCGGGTCTACAAGGTCTTCCGCCAACTTCGCCTCTATGCGTGTCATCACACGGTCGCCTCCTTTGAGAAAATGGTTTAGTTCTCCGATTTCCCCATTGAATCTTTCTAGATCCGTGATTGCTTTTCTTAGGTCCTGCGAGGTCGCCGTCTTTATCTTTAGCCATTCCAAGGCGTTCGCTTGTGCTGCTGCTAAGTTCGCGTGCGCCGCCGCTATGGTTTCCGTTGGCAGCGCCGGGATATCCTGTGGTAGTATTAAGGTTGCCGGCCGCACTATCTCATCAGGCATTCTGTGACCTTCTCACTTGTTCTGGTCAATTAAAAAAAAACAGACGCGCGCAGCGAGAACGAAAAGGGAAGACGCTAAGAGAGAAAAAACAGAGAGAATAAAAAAAACAGCTTTCTACTCCTAGTATAACCTCCCGGGTTTCGGCACCACTTATGTTCGTCCCGGTAACTTAGAATAAAAAAAAGGGAAAAAAGGGAACGTAATAACACACACGCTTGTCGAGAAAAGACTAACTTTATTGCCTCCGTAATCCTCTATATATAGTTTTAGAGAGTGTTTACATCTCAGAGTTGGGATTAAGTTGTATACAGTTACACTGTGTACCTTAACTCCCCTCTGCCAGTTTACGAACACTTTTCGTAAACTTCATTCCTATAATACACTCTGAACACACAAAGCAAAAAAAAAGCACAACAAATCAAAAAAAAAAAAAAATAATACTCTGTATACAATAAATAATAATACTAAACACCCAAAAATATGAAACATAATACGATAATACAACTAAATACAAAATTCTTATATCTAAACTTATGACCTACTATACAAAAAGAAATAATGAACAACTTATGAAATCGACATCTGTCGAAAAACGAACATAAATCATTTCTCAATACATCTAATTTGCTCCCGTAGAAAAGAGGATACTCACTCGTGCGCATCAGGGTTGTCCGGGCTCGCCCAGCGGAATCTTTAATTGTTCAATGTGAACGGTTCTCCGTTTCCTCGGCTCTTTGATACTCTGGATGGTCACTACATTGTGTTCACGTATCACAATCACCTTGAATGGTCCCTCATAACGTACCGCCTCTTTAGTCCTATTTGATGCCAATTTTCGGTACACGATAGTCCCTATCTTAATATCCTCCATCCTATCCCGTACCCGAATATTCTCCCGTGCCACCCTTCTACTCTTTTCCGCCGCGATCCTCCTGTGAGCTTTCTCCCACAGTTTTACGAGCGCTACCCTATTACTCACTAATCGCTCTGCCAATCCTTCGTCTACTACCGTGCTCCCTCCGTCCCTTCGCCGTTCTCGAAGTCCAAAGAGTACTTCGAACGGGGAAAATCCTGTAGCCATGTGAATAGAGTGGTTGTATGCTGCCACAGCCTTTGGCATCGCGCAGTCTGCCTCCAACCCCTTGTCGACGTGGAACACTCGCAGGTGATCTCCCAGCGTACTGTGCAACCTCTCTATCCCTCCCCTACTCTTGGGGTGTTAATATGCCACGCTATCTCCAACGCCTTCATCTCGTTTCGCAGACTCGCATTATCGAATTCTCTCCCTCCATCGGAAGATATCACATCCGGTATCCCATAAAATTGGAACCATGTTCGTAGAGCCGCGATCACTGCCTCTGCCGATCGGTCTTGTACTGGGTAGGCCATCGCCAGCTTGCTAAATACGTCTAGCACTGTGACCCATTTGAACCCTTTCCACGTGAATGTATCCACCAAGCATCTTACTCCTCTCGCAACTCTGATGATAGGCAACCCACCACACTCACTCTCTATATTATGCACTACCGCATGGTTGCCTCTCTGCTCGCACTTTCCTCATTCGTTGTCTCTCGATATCCTCTCCTCCGTTGCTCTTCGTCCTCCGCTCCTTCGGCCACTCCTTCCTCCTCCAGCTCCTCTGTTTCCTGGTTCGATCTCCTCTTCTTCTGTCTCCGAAGTTTCCGATGACCCTATTGACTCTGATGGTGATCTGCTCCTTTTCCACATCCTCTGCGCATTCACCTCCATAGGTTCCACTCGATTCGCTTCTCCGCGTCTACTCATGTAGGGACACTGCCTCGCAATGTGTCCCTCAGTGGCGCATTCAAAGCATCTCGTTCGGGGGCACTGGGCTACCAGATGTCCCGTCCTCCCGCATCCATGACACTTCCTGTCTTCCCTTTTCGAGATCCTCTTCTCCGTTCCTTGCCTCCTTTCTCGTGCCATAGTTCTCTCCCTTCCGCCGAACTCCGTCTCTCTTCTTCTTCCTATATCCGGCCTAGGCTTGCTCCTACCTGTCTCGGGCCTCCTGTAGGTTACTCTACTCCATCCCGTTTCCGCTTCCTCTCCGAATCTGGCCTCTTCGTCCCTGGCGCTGGCGTCTACCATCTCCTGGGCACACTCGATGAATGTTTTGTCCCTTGACAGCCCCTCCTTCTTTCCCGTCTCTTGCTAGCTGCACTTTCAGTATGGTTGACAGAAACGCCATCCTGCCCTCCACCTCGGCTGCGTTCAGGGTTTCTCTCATCTTCTCGGTAATTTTGTCATATCGGGCTAATAGCGTTCCCGCATATTGCCCATTTGTCTGGTACGGTTTTTTCGTCTCCCTGAACATCCGAAAAATATCTTCTTCGGGGGCCCACCGGCCTCCCCCAAATGCTTTCTTCAGCCTGTCCTTCACTATAATCCATGGCGTATCTTCGTCCGCCTGGATCAGATTTAATATGTTACTTTTGACTCGGCATACTAACGCTGCTCTCAATGCGTTCGCATCCATCGGGTCTACAAGGTCTTCCGCCAACTTCGCCTCTATGCGTGTCATCACACGGTCGCCTCCTTTGAGAAAATGGTTTAGTTCTCCGATTTCCCCATTGAATCTTTCTAGATCCGTGATTGCTTTTCTTAGGTCCTGCGAGGTCGCCGTCTTTATCTTTAGCCATTCCAAGGCGTTCGCTTGTGCTGCTGCTAAGTTCGCGTGCGCCGCCGCTATGGTTTCCGTTGGCAGCGCCGGGATATCCTGTGGTAGTATTAAGGTTGCCGGCCGCACTATCTCATCAGGCATTCTGTGACCTTCTCACTTGTTCTGGTCAATTAAAAAAAAACAGACGCGCGCAGCGAGAACGAAAAGGGAAGACGCTAAGAGAGAAAAAACAGAGAGAATAAAAAAAACAGCTTTCTACTCCTAGTATAACCTCCCGGGTTTCGGCACCACTTATGTTCGTCCCGGTAACTTAGAATAAAAAAAAGGGAAAAAAGGGAACGTAATAACACACACGCTTGTTGAGAAAAGACTAACTTTATTGCCTCCGTAATCCTCTATATATAGTTTTAGAGAGTGTTTACATCTCAGAGTTGGGATTAAGTTGTATACAGTTACACTGTGCACCTTAACTTTTATATAAATATATATATATATATATATAATATATATATATATATATATATATATATATATATATATATATATATATGTATATATAATATATATATATATATATATATATATATATATATATAATATTTTTTTTAGTTTTCCCCTCCTCCCTCGGTAGGGATGAATTTAAAAAAAAAAATTAATAAACAAAGTGCCTCTGTTTAAAACCTACATTGGCCTTTGAGAACCTCATTACTGTTATTATTACACTTATATTAGTTGATATTGTAAAAAATATATAAATGTGTAGCTAAATTACTCATTGAAGAAATGTATCAACTAACCATTTTACTGTTCACATCGGCTCCGCGTTAGTGCTTCTTTTGAATGATTAAAAGTTGGAATTTTGAGGTGAATACGGAAGTGAAGGTGGATTAAGTGCCTGTTAACACGAGAGTGATTTGTAAATGTAAAAAAGTGAGTATTAAGCTGAATATCTTAATAATAAAAGTTAGATTTCACTTGGTTTGGAACAGTTTTTCCAGTTAGTGCAGGATAACTACGTCAGAAAAAATGGCGGAGTCACAGAGGGATGCTGACATCACAGTGAATAAATTTAATTAAACAGCTGAGCTTGATGCCAAAAGATAGGGACAATAGCATTGACAAATATTTCTCACCTATAACGGCAGCGCAGCAAATCACCCCCTTAACTCTAAATCAATAGTAATCCGAAAAAGAAATCCAGAACTCCAATTGGAAGTGATTGAACTGTTAAAATGAGTCTGAGATTTCAAAAATGTTGGACTGAAAACTAGAAGATAAGTTGTCCAACATTATTAGAAAAGCTGATTTCGACGAATTCCAAATTTTTTTTTTTATATTTTTTTTTAACTTTATTTTTAAATTCACAACTGTCTATTAGACAACCAGTGAATGTGCTGGCTATGTACATGTTAGCGTGGCATGAAAGGCATGAGAAAGAGTAGTACCCAGCGGCACCTCTTCCTGTCGTGATAATCGGATATAGTTAGTCTAGGAGATCCCTCATCCAGCTCCTCTTCAGCCTTCTGCGGGTGTTGTCAGGCATGTTGGTTGTCGCCATATCTTGTATGAGTGTGTTAGGATGTCCGTGTAAGTTATCGTTAAATCGTTTGTAGTGGGTCCGTATGTGTTCGTTAACTGTGGGCATATTGAGGTCTGTATGTAGCGTAAAGTTGCTGATGTACCAAGGGGCTTTGGTGATAGTCCTAAAAGTTTTTGACTGAAAAATTTGGAGTTTTTGTACGTGTGTTTTTTTGGCTGTCCCGTATATCTGTGAAGCGTAGGTCCAGATGGGCTTGAGTAAGTAAGTGTAAGTGTTCAATTTATGTCTGTTTCAATTTTGAACGTTTTGAAAGAAGTGAATATAACAGTTTAAGTGTTTGGTTTAGCGTTTTTTGTTTATTCTTGATGTGTGGGCCCCATGTCATTCTTCTGTCAAATGTCAGGCCAAGGTATCGAATTTTGTCTGTCTGCGGAATTACTACATTGTCGAGGTATATTGGAGGACAGGTTTCTTGTCGGAGAGTAAAAGTGATATGTTGTGATTTGTCTTGATTAAGTCTAATTTTCCAAAGTTTGCACCAATCCTGAAGTTTTGTTAGGTGATGTTGTAAAGTCTGTGAGGCGTGTGCTGGATTTTGATGTTTTGTTAGAATCGTTGTATAGTCTGCATACGTCGCTATCAGAGTTTCGGTGCTGTTTGGAATATCATGTGTATATATGATGTAGAGCAGCGGAGCTAGTACTGATCCCTGAGGTACTCCTGCTAAGGCCGGTCGAATGGCTGATAGTTCTGAGCCTTGGCAGACAGAGAAAAATCTTTCAGAAAGAAAGGATTGAAGAATAAAATAATAGGTAGGAGGAAGTATCGTCTTAAGTTTGAAGAGAAGCCCCTGATGCCAGACTCTATCGAACGTCTGAGCGACGTCCAGAAATACTCCTGTTGCATATAATTTTTGCTCTAGTGCCGTCGATATGTAGCCCGTCACCCTATGTAATTGTTGAATGGTTGAATGTTGGGATCGGAATCCAAATTGATGGTCAGGTATTATGTTATTGTTCGTCAGTATGTCAAGAAGTCTTTTGTAGAGTAATTTCTCAAGAATTTTTGAACAAATCGGGAGCAGACTGATAGGTCTGTATGATGATGGAGTAGCTGTGTCTTTGTTTGGTTTATGAATCATGGTAATGTGTGAATATTTCCATTGTAGAGGGAATTTAGTCGTTCTGAGTATTGCATTGTAAATAGAGGTTAGATACACTAGAGCCTTCCTGGGCATTTTCTGGAGCACTTGAGCATTTATCAGGTCATGACCAGGGACTTTCTTCTTAGGTAACTGTCTAATTTGCTCGGCAACTTGTGTCGGTGTGAAGCAAGGAGGAGGTGATGCTAGTTGTAGTGGAATGTCTAAAGTTTTTTGTACAAGTCTTTCGTGTTCAGAATTCGTGAAGTCAGTATGTGGTGTAAAGACAGAAGAAAGTTGATTCGCAAATAATTCTGGGCACAGAAGAAGACCATACAGCCTGCTGTATACAGCTGGTAAACTTTTCAAGGGCTTCCTCGAGCTCGTCCTCAGTTTTTAGAGACATTGGGATAGAGAGCGTTGAGTTTAAACAGTTGCTGTAAGCGTCCCAATCAATAATCCCTTCTACAAGAGATGGTTTTTTTATGACAGTACAAGGCTTATCCAATAGTACTAAATTGAGAAGAGAATGATCAGAGCAAAGATCGGAACTCGTATTTACAGTATAGGGTACGGTCCTAAGTCCTTTAGTAATGAAAAAATCAAGTAAATCTGGTCTTTTCAGTCTTGAGGTTGGCCAATAAGTAGGTGTTCTAGGTGAGATAGTGTCTAATGAGAGCTCATGGATAGCAGACCTCAGGTTTCTTCCTCTTGGAGTACACAGTCGTGATCCCCAGAACTGATTTTTGGCATTGTAATCACCTCCTGCAACAAAACATCTTCCAAGGCGTGGGAAGAAATTGCAAAACATAGCGGATGTCAGAACGTACCTCGGAGGGCAGTAGACTGCAGCGAAGGTAATGTTGTGATTTTGGGTGTACATTGTGATGGCTGTGGATTGTATATCTGGTGTTATGGGTAAAGGTAAAGGGTTGTGCTGTAATGATGTTTTAATTAATATTGCGGTACCGCCGTGTGAAGTATTATCTGGGTGATCAGTTCTGTATATTGTGTAGCCGGGGATGTAAAATTTGGAATGTGGAGTCAGGTGTGTTTCAGTTATTAGAGCAATATCAGTCCGTTTGTCGTGTAAGTAAATGTCGAGTTCAGTCCTATGTTGGTTGATCCCATTTTCGTTCCAAAGAAGAACGGACAGGGAGCCCACAGTCAATTGATTATTGGCCATATCCAGAGTATAAGGCTTGAGTAACCTCTGAAAGTTGTTGAAGGAGACTGAAAAGGGGCTGGATGAGGTTATTCAAGCCACTAACTAGGTTGAACAGCTGAGACGGTGGTGGATGACTGACAGCTGAAGGTACCGGCTGGGTAATGCCCTTTCGCATGCCCGAAAACTGCGGTTGCTGATGAAATACTGGTGCTCCAGTGGTAGCTGTTCGTTGAGGCTGCTTCGGATACTGTGATTTCAGTCTCGATGTGGGAGGTTGCTGAGGTTGAGGAAGAGCTGGGAACTCGTCCATAGCCGGAGGAGTATTGTGCTGATTGCAACTTTTGGAATGTGCTGATATCTTCTGGGATTTCTGGCTCCCGTTAGTTCTTTTAGGGTTAGGCAACCTCTGTAGTTGGCAGGATGGGATCCACCACAGTTGGCACAGGTTGCTGCGGAGTCTCGTGGCTTTGTGCATACAGTGCTATTATGGCCGAGACCACATCTTACGCATTTCGGAGCGTGATTGCAATACGTTTTAGTGTGGCCGTACTGTTGACATCGTATGCATTGAGGTATTAGTTTCTTTTTCCTCGGTTCTTCTATTTTTATTTTCGTATAATATAAATATTGTACATCAAAAATTTTTTCATTAAACGTTGCTTTTGATATGTCGACGAAGAACATGGGTAATGGTCTTTTAAAACGTGAAATAACATTCGCAACGTTGTTTACATCATATCCAAGATTCCCTAACTCACTTTTTATTACTTCAATTTGGACAAGAGAGTGTGGTAGCTGAGTGAGTACAGTACTAAGCTACTAAACTCAAGGTCCTCGGTTCGATACCGGTTGAGGCAGATAATTATTTATTCTGTATTGTGAATCGACCCTGTGGGATCGGGATATTCTCCTAGGGCTCACCCAGCCTCTGAAAGTGGGTAGTACCCTTAATTGGTGGAAAAAGCTGGCGGTTGAGAGTGATCTCGGCCGAATCAACTCCTTGCACAACCGTTGGCTTAGAAACAATATGATCTTTACCAAATACTGAACCCAAGACCCATCATGGATTATAGTGGTACCTAAAGGTATTTTTCACGCATTAGGACATATAAATATCAAAAACAGGCCTCTTATTATGAATTCAAAACTACAGGTAATGTTAAAATTACTCTCTATAATACAAAAAAAAAACACAGAGATTAGGATAATAGAGTTCAGGTAAGAGGAAACAAAGTGAAAATTAAAAACAAAATCTTCAGTTGGTCAGAATCGGACGGATTATTGTGTCAAGAGGAGGCGGAAGAAGTGACAACACTGAAAGTTCTCACTAGACTGGACCCTCGAAGCTTGTCAATTGGCTGCTAGAGTCACCTGGTAGATTAGCTATCATCACCAGCCTTAGTAATGTAAATATACAAATCTGAGGCTCAAATACTCTTATGGAGCTGCTGTATCTATTCAAATGATGTTTAAAAACTTAAATAAATGGAATGATCAAAAAAATTATATACAAGTTCACTTGTGCTACAGACGTACATAATATCCAATTTTTTTATGTTACTGTCACAGATATAAATATAAAAATATATAAATTATTATTTTTTTAATTTTTACAATGATGAATGAAAATTCCATTATCCACCTAATGTGATAATATTTATAATATATCGTTTTTTATTATTATTTAATAATATTATATTATATTATAATTATTATTACTATTTATTTATTATTATTTATCGTTTATCAGGATAGATAGCTTCGTAAAAATTATATAATCAGTTTATTCCAATTATTTTTGAAAAAAACAAAAACATTTGCTAAATTATGTTTTGTAGTTTTATATGAAATAGGTCTCTCATTTGGAAAGGCAATTTAGTAAACTATTTATTTTTTGTTTATTCCCTATGTTGTTAAAAAAAAAAAAAAAAAATGCTAAAGTAGTAATCTACTCAACTATCTGATTATTAAATGTTTTTTAGGTCTGTTATTTCTTAACATATTCCTACCTCAAATAAAGCTCCATTCTTGTTTGTTCATCGTTGACTTTAAAAATCAAAGCTTAGAGTATTCTTTGAGTAGATAGTTCGGCCACTATATCATTTATTTATATAATTTACATATATATTTTTAAACCAACATTTTTTTTTGATAGATTTATATAATATAATTCATAATTTTCTTTGAGAATTTAGAATTTGATAGAGATAAACGTGTATGATTTTTTTATGGTTAGTAATTTCACACTCTAATTTTGTAAAAATCGGATTTAATTTAATTGTAGGTGTACTATCAAATCTAAAACATTATTTTTGTATGTTTATTGCAAGTTTGTTTTATGAATTGCTTTATGATTCTCAATGCTTATGTTCTATGTTTTTTGTTTTGTTTTGTTCAGATATATTTATTCATAAGGTTGTATTTCACTGAACAATGAGGAAAAATAAAGATCTTTTTCTATTGAATAAATATTATTATACTAATATGTTTATCATATAGTGTTATGTTATTCTATTTTTTTTTTTTTTTTTTTATGTGTGTTCGGATCTATAAGAAATCTCGACAGACGAGTTTTCTAAATTATCAAAAATACATAGAAGGCATTACTGTAAATATTTGTAAATAAACGTATTTTCTATCTACCTATCTATCCTCTAATCATTGAAGATGTTAACAAAATCTATTCGGAAGAATTTCTTCTTCAGCTTAACATAGATTAGTTGAACCAGTAGCGTCAACTGGGCTTATTGTCAATCAAAAAAAGATAAACTTATTGTTGACACAGTTTCTAAAGCGGTTAAAACAGAGCAAGCTGAGGCAAACTCATCAGCGAGGTATTGAAAAAGTTTTACCTTGAAGACTTGGTAATTGCTTTCGCTTCTTCATTCGACAGCCGGCTGATTGAATATTTCATTGATTCTCCATTCTTTTCCTAACAACGTGTGCCTTAGAGCATCAGAATAAAATCATTAAGAACATTCATAGGCTTTTACTCTTTGATTGGCGATTGGTAGAGAGAAATTATTGATATTTAAAATAATGAGAAAATTAACAATGAAATTAAAGGCATAAAATTGACCAAAGTGATATGTCAATAATTATTTAATTAATTAAATTATTTGTAAGTAAATATATAACTATCGTATCTGATCCGCAAAAGTGATAATCGATTGATTATTCAGCTGTAACCTACAAGAAAACAAAAGGAAATTTATCAGGATGCAGGGGGACACCCAAAATTTACTTATATCACTGTTTACTTATATCACTGTTATTTTAAAAATACAATATCTCACTGTTGCGACTGGCAGAAATGAATAGAAATAATTTCTGCTCAAGTATGGCTAGTGAAATTTAAAAACTTTCAATGGGAATTCTATTTAGTTTCCATAGGAATATTTAGTTTACATTAAATAATATAAAAGTAAAGCTTTCCAAGGGTATTTTATACATCTATATATAACTACTCTTATTTCCGAAAATTTGTTTTCAAAGTTGGAAAATATTTCTCCTTTAGTTAATAGTCAAATTCTTTTATAATTTATATTTACCCACATTTCATTATTTCTAACAATGAGAGACGGTTAATTATTTCAATTAAACAAAATTTAAGGTATTTTTGAGGAAGTTATTTTGAAGATTTGGAAATTAAGCCCTGTCAAAATATTTCCATGAGAATTAGACCTAGCTGATATTAAATACCAATTAATTGTACATTGATATAAAGGATTTGAAAATCGTTAGTCTTTTTGAGAAAATTGTAAAAGTATCTAAAAATCAATAATTTAAAGTTGCACTTATGGCAATTCGAACTTGTAAACTTGCTTAAAAGTGTACAACTTTCGTTTTCGGGCTAGATTTATCACACACATACACACACACACATACAGACTGCAAGACTTGGTTATTTGGACTTAGAGAACCTTAAAACGTCAAATTCCGTTTTATTGATATAACTTATATTCCCTTTTCAGAATAAAAAAATACAAATAAACAATAATGGTTCTTTATGCAATAATAATAACATAGTTTAAGAATGCTCGTGAGTAGAGCCCGGATTTCTTGCAGTAAAAAAATTGTGAAACGTGCAACAAAAATGCTAAAACGTTCAAAAATGTGCAACGAAAAATAAAATTCTGCCATTTACATCGTTTACGCTTTAAATAAAATCTACATATTTTGTTTCCTTTCATAAATTACTATTTTTTCTTAATACATTAGGTAGGTTGGAGCATTGTTATGTAAAATGTGAAAACATCACGAGATCTGATCCTAATAACCTAATATTTTTTGCTAGTTTTCGCACGGTCATACGTGATCAAATTGTGGCAACGCATTTTCTGCTGCCCAAGTGTTTTTTATTGGCAACTGATAAATTTTTAAATAACGTATGGTATGGTAAAGTGAGACAATCCCAAATTTCTGCCGATATATCGATAATTCAAACCTAGCCGAAAAAGTTGAACTATTCATCTTTATCGGTAGAACTTAACTCTTTGGATTTACGATCCATTTTAGTGAATTGTCTTTCAATTCTAATCATTTTTCCCATTTTGGGTTTATATTTGAATAAGATATAATTAATTAGATGAAAATCAGGAGCAGATAACTAGCTGACTATTTAATTTCAAAACTGTTACAAAATGAATAATTTTTTTGTTCCACCAATTTCCGACATTTGTTTTTAATTATGTTGTACGGATTTTGGAGTTTGAATTCCCTTCACTCGTAAACATTTACGCGGGATGTTGTTTGTTATCATACCCACTATTTAATTTGTGTTTGCAATAAATTGTTGAACATATTTTTGTCCGAAAAATTGTGTGTATCCATAATTATTTTGCAAACTACAGAGTGAGGGTAGCACCATAGAACCTAAAAGGAAGCGAATGGATTGATAAGGAATAACTGGCTTTCCACGAATCTAAAAAGAGCAAAAAAAAGAAACCCTGTACCACTACAACCAATGAAGGGTCTTGGGTTCAGTACTTGGTTAGGACCGTACTGTTTCTAAGCCGACCGTTGTGCAAGGAGGTGATTTGGCCGAGAACACGCTCAACCGCCAGGTTTTTCCCCCAATTAAGGGTACCCACTTTATAGAGGCTGGATGTGCCCCAGGAGGGTTTCTCGACCCCACAGTCGATCCACGGCTGATAACAGAATAAATAATTATCTGCCACAGCCGGACTCGAACCCGGGGCCGGGAGCATGGTAACACAGTGCCTTACCACTGAGCTACTCCACTCCTCATAAAAAAGAAAAAGAAAAAAACTTCAATTTTCAGTTTCAGTTCCAGAATTTTCCAGAAAATTGAATTATATTTAATCTGTTAGAAACAGTAACGTGTCACTTCGCGAATCTTTTCTGTGTAATTTTGGTTCAATCTTAATATTTTTAAGCAATTTACAAAAAAAAAAATTAATTACGCCTAAATGTGCAATTTAAAGCAGTAAAAACATAAAATGTGCAATTTACCGAAAATTGTTTAAAATGTGCAATTTCATGCAAAATAAAACTAACATATGTTAATCCGGATGCGAAATTCGTATAAATAACTTGTCCTCGATCGATTTCAAGCAACCGAAAAAAAAGTGCAATTGCTTGAGAATTCGGGCTCTAGTCAAGAGAATCCAAAATGTTTACCCGTGGTGAGCTGTGAGTCGTTATAGAAAAAAAGTCTCGAAAGCTGAGAAATTGAGCAACCACAAAAGTTGTAGTTTATTCGTGAATTGTGGATGAATCCGAAAACTGTCCAATTTTTCCTAGAGGATATGTTGCAACTTACACTTAGTGGGTATACTTGCAGCAATATGTTACACACGACAAGTTAGTTTCTTGGTAAAATAATGCACACGCTGGATATTCTATCTGATTCCACTAGTTCAATGTTTATGTAACAATGAAATTGGAAAGTGTCAGATGCAGGTTGATGCAACAGCTCTATCCCATCAAGGTTATTAATTTTCTGTTAAATCCGATGTCTAGGATAGTGCATTGTCTTGTCGAGTCAGTACCAATTCTGCTTCATTGAATGAGGGTGCCGCTGAACATCCATTTCTAATTGCGTTATCCCTAGTTCTCATAATTGATGTATTGGCCAGTAAAACAGTTGTTGGCCGTTTAGTTACAAGAAGCACTCAATATTAATATAATTCCGAGATGAGCGCTGATTCTGCAATTAAAATTGTGCCAAGCATGATATACTCATCAGTTGTGATAATTCGATTGATTAAACCATGACCTAGATCAGATCCTGTGACAATTTTGGTTTGTGCTCATCACATGGACTGCTAAGATGCATTTTTTCTTTCCCAGTAGCGTGGATAAAGCCTCCTTACAGGCAACTTCCAGACAGCCATAAAGTGTTAAAATGCTAATTGAACTAATAACATTTATGTGGGAAACAACGAGTAATTTATTTCTTTTTAATAATTTCGTTGATATAGTAAAAATAAATAATTTCGAAATGAAATTAACTTTTGCCCTCTTATACAAGATTATCTGTTGTTAAAAATCCTTATACCCGATCGTCGAGCTGGAGCACTAAAAATTTGAGCACACGAGGTAAATACAGCAGACAGTACTTCTCCAACGTGCGTGCACCCAGCCATAGCTCAGGGGACTCCCTGCTCAAGCGGTATTGGTAGCGTCTATCAGAATCTCAAATATGTATTTTCTATTTCTTTTTACTACTGTATAGTGATTGTTTTTTTTTTCATTTACAAAGCTAGGGGGATTGCTTACTCATGTGTACAAATGGAATAACACCACTATTAGATCAGATTAGATAATTCACAATATAATTCATTGAGTAATATTCTGAGAGAATAAATGTCAAAAACCGATCTTTTTAATGGATTAAGATATTCAAACAGTCCGGGGCCTTGAAAATAAAGCTGGGATGGGAATAGGTCCTAAGACAAAGGGGCCATTGAAGAGACAACAAACAAAAGGAAGGAAACCACAACGAGGAGCCTTTGGGGAAACATTTATAATATTAAGGGTGAAATAATAGGCTTGCTCCGTCACACTCGCCAACTTCACCGAAGCCTTACCTTTTTACTGAACAAAAGGCGGCTAAGAAGATTAGCGGCCAGCTGCCAGAATATATACGAGCAGTTCCTCTGATAAAAAGAATTGTATCATTGAGGCAATTATAGGAACCGAGGAATCCAGATCCCTTTGTCTCTACAGGAATGAACTTCCGCTGAATAAATCAGCTGGATTAATTCTCATTGTCAAAGAATCAAAGATTCTTTAATAAATAAACGACTGCTACCTCTGGCCGACTGATTTTCATAACTAAGGACTGTATTTTTATGATAATTAATGCAAATAATTAAATAATATTAGTGTACTGATGGATAACAGATATTGATATTTCAATGCATGTATGTGTTGTAGATGGAAGTTTACCTGGAAATGGATGAATTGGTCCGAAATATCGGTAATGATTGAATAAACAATGTTTGAAGTTTGAAGGTTCAGCCTCGGAATCAAACAGTCTAAAACAGAAACGACCCAGCAACCCCAGGTTTAACTTCAACTTCGGATATTGGAATGTACTAACTCTCTACAGACCATGATCACTAAGATTGCTCTTAGAAAATATCGGAAAATATATTCTAGACATCAATGGCATCCAGGAAATTCAATGGACTGGCTAGGAAATTCTAGAGAAGAAGCGCGACACCATTAATGGTACTACAGCTGCAGTGATAGGTCGCATGAATACGGTAAAGGATTTGTGATAAAAGGAAGATATCGACAACAAGTAATTGGATTCAGAGTTCTATACCCACGAATTTGTGTAGTAAGGATCCAAGGAACATTTGATAACTATTCCATTTTTAGTGTGCATGCCCCTAAGGAAGTCTTTTATGAGTTCTTAGAGAGAACTGTGGATGCCTGCCCACATTATGATTTGAAAATTATTGCAGGTGACTTTAATGCAAAAGTGGGAAATGAATCAATATTTTACCCAAATATTGGTCGACATAGTCAGTACGTGTCAATAAATTTTACTGCGTCTCGAGATCATACTACAGTGCTCTCTTCCCCAAGGGCTGGACGGCACCGGGCGGATCCGGACTGGAACCGGACGGATGCAGAGCGCCGGAAGGGCTGGCCACGCCGCGCGGCAGAGGATAAGGTGCAGCCCTAACATGCGCAAGCACGCACCGGGCTGCATCACAGTAGCAGGAAAAAAAAAAAAAAAAAAAAAAAAAAAAAAAAAAAAATTTCTCCACAATTAAGTTTTCACAATTGTAAAATAAGAACTTTTATAATAAAGTGTTGATTTATGGGAGCAGTGGCATGCGCTATCCCAGCGCACTACCCCACTGCTCCTGAACCCCGTATGCCAGAAATGGCTAGGAAGGGGGAATAAAAAAAAAAAAAAAAAAAAAAAAAAAAAAAAAAAAAAAAAAAAAAAAAAGTGCTCTCTTCCCTAATAAGAAAATTAACAAAGGAACTTGGAAATTACCTGACGGGTCAACACTGAACCAGAACGATTATATCCTAATCGACCGGAGGCACATATCCAATCTCCTCAACGCGAGAGTATTCAGAAGGGCAAGAATGGATTCTGACCACTATTTAAGTATTGAGCCCATATCCGAAAACAAGCGCACCAGCACAGAAGACTAAGCGATACGATCTTAATAAGCTCAAGGATCCGATAGTTCTCGCATGATATGAATCAGAACTGGACAAGTGTATAAGACAGGTTGGTGTTTTTAATTCTCTGCTTCCTTGCATCTTAATACCCAGCAGCTCCTTGAATCATCTGTTATCTTTCGCTGCTTTCACCACAGTTTCCTTACACTACAGAGGGTCAAATGATGAACTTGGATTGAGAATGAACGAACTGTTTTTAAAATAAAAATTGTATTTCTAACTGAAATTTACAAAATGAAATGGTGTATTTGTATGCATAAAAACTATTATTACAAGAAAATGAGTTGAGAATAAGCTACCCATTGGTGTAGCACTTCAATCACTATTCTAAGTTAGAAAGGTCGTGGTCCTTTCTTTTCAGAACCCTAGGAGTGTTACCGTACATTGGGAAGAAATGTCACGAGTTAGTGGCTAGGTACTTATCAAGTAAATGAGGTATATCTATTTCGGGCCAAATCTGGAACATATTGAAAATTATTTCTTTTTGGATAATTTTATTAGTTAAATAATACTTGACTCAAAGATTTTCGGAAGGAGTTTGGATTGTAAGCATTGGATTTGGGAGAAATTCAATGTTTTCGTAGAGTGCCTAGGCTCAATTCCACATGTCCAAATTGATCTGATAATGGTAATGTATAGAATCTATTTTTAATAAATTGGAAGTTCTGAGCATTTGCCAAGTAAATATTGATATTTTTAAAATTAATTCTTTCAACCTTTAAAATTATCAGCACCTAAAGTTGTAATTTTTGCGAGATTTCTTTAAAAAGATCTTGCTCAAGAAAATGCAATACATAATTTTCCACTTCTCTAAAATGGTTTTACACTTTTTAAGACATAAATATTTTTTTTAATTATAGGAAAGTAAAACAAAAAAAATATAGTATAATTGAAATAAAATGTTATGAATAAGTCTGTATTCATACTTTATTAATTGAAGAAGTATGCTGAATTATTAGTTATAATTTTTTTTTTAACTTACTTCTTGTCATACAGTATTTGTGAACAAGAAGATAATAAAGTACTAAACTGTTCCGTTCTACTGCATTCAAAAGTAGTACTCAAATAAAATTAATTGTATACATCCCTTAATAAGAAAAGTTAATGCTGCCATTTTAAATATGTTCATGTTAGCCCATTGACTTATGACAAATAAGCTTTTATTATCCTTCTTTTTTAATTTTACAGATATTGATGACTTTGGGTTAAATCAATGATATAATGGTTGAAGTGCAAGTTACACTGGTCTACAAAAAAGAATTATTTTTCGTTCACAAGAATGAAAATAACGATTCTAGAAGTATTTTTCATGTTGAATTCAAATATCATTTCAATTTTTCCCCATCGGGCAGGAGTTTTGTTTGATATTCATTAGAATATTTTATAAACTACTCATTCTGACTTACCTAGAAAGGGGCAGATAGTGATTTTCGGGCGTCTTTTGCACCTGGAATATCTCTCTTCTTATATCAGAACACCACTTTCCTTGGTATCTCTTATCCGTGATATAAATTTGCTGATGAAAACGCTCATCGCCGACTATCAAGATTTTCCGGGAAGAAGTCTAAGTGAGAGTGCATGAAGTGAATTTTTAGAAGCATGTTGCATCCCATAGCTTTATAAGAATGCAAAAGATTAGCCACTATGACACAGTAGTTTTCTGCTTTATAGTTTCCAAGAAGATTGCAACAAATATCTTCGAAAGACTATCAGGCTGTTTTTTCCTATCCATTAATGACTGAATTTGTGGTCCTATAAAAATTCCTTTTTTCAGTTTAGCATCACTGACTTTGGCGAATATCTATTTCAAGTACAAGAATGGATCAGAAAGTTTATCCATAGCTTTGAAGAAATTTTTCATTACTCCTAATTTAATATGCAATGGAGGTAACTATATTTTTTCAGGATTCACTAAATGGGCATGTGACACATTTTTCTGGGCAGGGATAAGAGATTGACATTTAGATCATGATTTTAGGTTTCTATAATAGGTCTAAGAGAGCACTAAAATCAGATTTTAAAAAGTGGCTGTAATAGGAAAACTATGCCTGATGGAAAAATTCTGACTACGTATCTGAATTCAGGATGGAAAAATGCATTAGAATCACTAATCAGCTTAATTGTGAAGAAAACCTTGTCGACCAGTGTTATTAGTTACGACTTACAAAGAAAAACTGTAAAGAATTATTAATTGTACATTTAATTTATTTATTTTTGTGTTGTCCTTTGGTTTTTCCCCTGTGTCGACATTCAAGAAATCGAATAAAGAATTTTTTGTGATATATATTTTTTTTTTTTTTGTTTATGTCAAATAAATTTCATAATTTATCTGACACTTGACTAGCGGGATCACACTCAGTGTAGGCCTGTATAAGAATAGTTAAAAGAAGTCAGTATAAAAGGAGAGCTCTCAGAAGAAGGGCGTACGAATGAAAAGACGTAGGCACTTGCTGTCTAGTGTCTCACACCTTGAGAGCCTCTCAAACCCTCCCCTCGCCTCCAGTAAAAAAATTTGCCTTCCACCCTACTCCATCTTAACTCCGGCAAACAATTTAACCTTACACCCTAGCCAAATTCGGTACAGATTCAAGTTTAATCATAAAACCACACAATGTGATTATGCTATCAATTTTATGCTCATTATTTTTTTAACTAGCAATATCCGTTTGTTGGTAATTACTTATGCAGCTATTTGATAAACAATTTCGATTATTAGTTACTATTACAATTACATAACTAATATTAATGCTATTTCGAATCATTTAGGCAATTTATGAATTATAAAAAAATACTAAAATAAAAAAAAAATAGAATATATTTATTTATTTTGTTAATATGTCCATCAAATGCTTTCGCCATTATATTCCCTCATTTCTTTGAAATAAAATAAAACTATTCGTATTTGTTTTCCAAATAACAACCTTTAATTATATTAAACTGAGTTCTTCATTTTGGTTTTTATAAAATCATCACAATATAATCATTATATCTTATTAATTTATATAGTAATTTATTTTTTTATTTTAATTAATATCTATAATTTATTACAAATATGTAATGATTTAATGGTTATATAATGTATCTAATAATCGCTGTATAATGTATTTATAAATCGAACTATGATTAAGTACGAATAAACTTGCTTTTTCCTTATAACCATTTTGTGTTTAAAATGAAAAATTAATGGATCATCATAAATCATTTAGCTGCATTTAAATCTAATTAGGTATGTAATAAGTAATCTATATGCATCGCCCCCGTCGTAGAACAAAAATACTATTCAAGAAATGAGATTGTTAGGAAATTATATTTAATATGTTCGCTTAACACTTTTGAAAACCTGTTCATTAAAATACAAAGAACATTTATAATATTTGGATGGTGGGAGAGCCAACTAGAGTTATTCTTATGTTATACATATAAAACGGGCTACTTTTTTCAATTTAATACCGAAGTCAAAATTCGAATTTTTGTAGTTGTTGCTTTGTAGTTTGTTGCTTTGATGTTTTGTAGTTGTTCTACGGCGGGTTCGATATGTTTTTTTTTTCATTTCCTTTCAGACGCCTTGAAATACTATCGGAGATTGCAATGAGACATTAGATGTTAAAAGATATGAGTAATATTGCAGTTTATTGTGTAAATATAGATATCTTTTTCCCTACCTGACCATTCACAAATGCCATATTAAAGTCATTGTAAATTCATCTGTGGCATAGTAAAGAGCACTATAATTTTTTTCAAGGATCACATTATCTTGCTAAAATTTTATTTAATTGACAAACGATATTCTTGCTTTGAGAAAAAAAAATAGTTGTTTCATTCGGAATATAGTTCTTGCTATCGACAGGAGTTATCAGCCTCTGTGCCTATTTCGAGGATTTCAATGAGCCAGTCTCAACTTTTGAATTCACCTGCTGGCTTAAGGCGCGTTTATACGAAATGTTGACAGCATATTTCGATACTGACAGTGTTGTCACCAAACTTGACATTTATTGGCACCATTGTGGCCTACTCTAGTGTAAACTTGCCTTTAGTTTGTTCAATTAACTTACAGCACTGACCCGCTGCATTCTGTGACATTTTTCTAAAGGCTACTTTTAATTTTTTGTTTCGTTCATTTTGGGAGTCTAACATCTTGCTGAAGACTAAAATTGCGAGCACTATTTTATTTTTCTCCGAAATGCAATAATATCTTTTTTCAATTATACAATAATGTAGCAAGATAATTTGATACATATTATTTAATAAATGTTTTACCCAAGATCACTGGATGAACAGAAAAAATTTAAAGTGAACAGTAGGTTACCCTTTATTTTTACATGATGAATAGTACCTACTTAACATATATGTTAAGCATTATTTTATTTATTCGTTAACCCATCTTTTCTCCACATTGAAATTTGGCACGAATATAACCAATATATGTCGGAATGACATATTTTTTTAAATCTTCGTGGTTGTCATTTTATGTATCAAATGAAAGCCCACACAATAAACTTTAAAAGCTAGCAAACACCTACGTATGTAGATCGCTAACATCTACGTATGTAGATCTATGAGCATTTTTTTTAATCCAAAACATGGTGAAATTCGATTATTAAAAAATAATATTTAAAAAAACCGTTTTGTAGTACAATTAGTTGGTATAACTAATACACGAAAAATTTTGTAAATCTGAATCATGTAGGTTCAAAACTTATTTTTCATTGAGTGGTTTGACACGAAATGCCCCTTGCCCAATGCCCAATGCGAATTAGTAAAGTTAACATAAGTATTTAGTGTAATTCTTCAGAAGGCGCTGCATGATACTGACACGCATTATCTAACTGTATTGCCAAATAGTATACCTCAAGTATGAAGGCGTATACAGGGTAATTATTCTACTAGGTATTTACTACAGTTCTTCGGAAGGCGCTGCATGATATCTGGCCCGCAATATCTAACAATATTGCCAAATAGTGAATATCGAATGTGAAGGCGTGTAATGGGAGCATTAGAATCCATGCTATCGAATGTTCAAAAGCTTTTGTCGAGTGAATGTTGAAGGTAGTGCCTCTGAATTTTAAATGCCACTTTCATAGATATTTTTTAACAACTATTGATTCGATAAAATATTATTATAATTAGAAATACAATTTTAGTATTCTTGTTACAAGATGTATTAGTTCTTGGACGAAGTATTTACCTCACTGGTTTTATTTCCGTAAGAAATTGACAACCTTAAAATGAGACAAAATAGGATCGAAACGTAGTTAATGAGGATAAAATTAAAAGGATAAAAAATGTATGTTAATTAAAATAAATATCTCTCTTAGAAAAATTTGTAGTTATATTTATTTTTGTTAATTTTGTAATTGTTACTTGTTTTGTTTATATTTGTTTAAATATTATTTAATACACAATCAAATGACTCTTTAGAATAGAGACAAATAAATTAAATTAAATACTAAAATATTAACCCTTCATTTGGCAAGGGTATAATTAACGACCTGATAAAAAAATATTTTTTTAAGGTCTAGATATGCTAATTTTAGGGTTTATATTACATTACAAAATGTTGGCGTATGTTTTGCTGAGATATGAAACATTAATCTAGTGGGATACATTGCCAAGTAAGTTGGTTTAGGATTGGCAGTGAGTATAATGAAGCTTACATAATTATAAGTATTAAATGTTTTTATTTATATACAATATTGATTCTAGACTTATTGAATATTGTTACTAAAATATCAAACGGATATACTAACTAAAATACTAAGTGAGGAGCTAAAGAGAGGACGTACCCAGCTCTTCAAGTAAATGCTTTGCGGATTCTTTGTTATTACAACTGGCCTTATAACCAGCTATATTCAGAAATAAAAAACAATCCTTATATATTATCCTTATAAATAGATAAAACACCTAACACTAAAATATATTAGTTAGAGAAATAAAAATAAATTTATTTAAAAAGACATGTATTACCTGGATGAAAGGTCACATATACAGGTGACCATTTTAATATTTCAGTAAACGTTATGTAATTAATAAATAAATTTAATCAGAATTTAAAATATTTTTGCATTCACTGGATAAAAGGAAGGAAAACATACGTGTGTGTGTTAATTTATTAGAAAGATCGAATTTTAACAGAGAAATAATGGATTTTTTTTCAAAATCTAGTGGCAAGTAAATATCCAAGTCATATGAACTTTTCCAGAATTAATAATATTGATTTCAATCCGTGCATAAACCTATAAAAGAATTTGTATTTGTCTTATATTTAGGATCTTTAATAATTTCTCTGCTACCTATTAAAGAAGCATTAACTGGATTTAAATTAAACAAGTAACTCCGTAATTTAGCACACCTTGTTAATAATTATTCCGTGCTTTTGATAACTGATTACACACAAGTACCGGTTGCCTGAGTAAGTGTTGAGCTAGGACCATTAATTATTCCTTTCATTCAGAGTTAGGAAGTAATCCGGGGTAAGGCCAACCATCTATCCTTGATAGATCACATGTCTTTCACATCAATCCGATTGATTAATTTACAATATTTTAACAGAATTGCCTGATAAGTTACCTTTCTGTAGAGTTTTTTCTTCGTCAGAAATAACATTATTAAAATTAGCACATTCCAATGGAATAAAAGAACTATTGGTTTTGTTTAGAGCGTAAAACAGAAAAATGTAAAAATGTAAACATTTCATAATATCAATTTCTGAACATAACAAAAAGCAATATATCTACTATAATCGTTAAAATCTGATTTTAGGATCCGGTAGTAGTCATATTGAATAGAAAAATATAGGATTTACTTGTTTTAAAATCTTTTATATTAAAAAAAAAAAAACCGAAGGCTTAAAACTGATGATGCGATGCAAAATGAAGATGCCTTCAAGGAAGGACTTCACTAGAATGAATTAAGGTCGCTGCGTTTTTCCTTTTATCCCTTGAAGTACTTTCTAAAAATAAAAAGGTTTATAAGATCTTTCTCAGTTCCTTTTGAGAAATCTTTTTCAAATTCGGTTTATAATACACTAGTTTAACGGAACGTCTAAGCAATTTAAAAAAAAAAAATGTTTTTTTTAAATAACGTCCAAGCTTTGACTTTTATAGTATTCATACTCTAGCAGCTCAATAGAGTTTGCCCATTTTGTTGTAAGGATCGCCGATTTCCTTGTAAGAGTTCCTAATGCCCCATAACTATAAAGAGGAAATTCAATCTATAAAAAATGGCTAAGTTGTCTTGAATTACTATACTTTTGCACCATTATTATAAAATAAAAAATGCACAAGCTGTATATAAAGTCAAAAATACTGCTCCAAAAATTAGTTGACGTCAACATGATGGTATAGAAGGATCAATCTGATTAGGGATTGATAAATTATTTGCCACTTCTATAATATTGTTTTTATTGAAAAACTAGTTTCGAATGTTATACATTCATTTTCAGTTCTAAAAACACACAAACATTAAAAAAATAAGCAATTCAATATTATTGGTATTATTAAACATATTTAATTAAATGTAATATAAATTAGTATTATAAAACATTTATGTATTATAAATTTAATTAAGGCAAGAAATCAAATACATATTGGTACTCACCAAGGTTTAAGTACACTATATCAAACAAAAAAGGTTGTATTGGTTTGTTCTTGCACTGAACTAGTAATGGAAATTACTGTAATGGTACAATTTACAATGGTTTGTAGGTAAATGTTACGGTTTAGAGGTCGGGGTTTTTCCAGTAATTCCGGTGAGAAATTGTTCTTTCTGTTATGGAAGGGAATAAATTTAAGATTGGACTATTGGAGATATTTATTTGGACATTTAAGCAAAAATCTGGATTAGATTTGATGGATTTTATTATTACAAATGCTTCATATATATTCAATTTGAGACTCTTCTCTTGGTGCCCACACTGCCACCCATCACAATATCATTTTCACAACAATCTTTAGAGCAAGTTGATGGGTTTACGTTTCTGAGAATCGATTGCATTCAGACCTTAAGGGAAATAAAATGGAAGGTTCTGCTTCCGAATAGAAGATACATTGGACAACAATGATATCGATATAGCGGATATCTTAAGTATCTATTGGTATCTCATGTGTACACAGGTCTTGGAGTTAAGTATTGTTTCTGGTTGGTACGTCATTTTGGACTGTGAATGTGAGGTGCGCTGGATTTTTTTCTTTTTTTTTTTTTCTTCTGTCCTGATGATCCCTGAATCGGTGAAATATCAACACATTAGTTGCTTTCCGATATTTTGTAATATCTTGGCTTTGTGTGTGGAATCTTCCATTTATATTCTAACAAATATTAATATCCACTGTTTTCTTTATTGGAACCTTCCTCTCCTCCGCATTTTTACTTTCCTATTTCTTTTGTATTTCTTATTCTTCTTTTTTTCTATTTTATTCATTTATTTTTATGGTCTTTTGTACATTTTTATTGTTTAGTATATGTATTTTATATTTGCTGAAACCTAAAATACATATACCTAAAAGCTGTTCTTATGTAACCTCCAATTTCAATCAGGATGTCTTGGAGTGAGATATTGTCTCTAGTTGATATGTCTTTTTAGACTGTGGATGTGAGATGTGCTGCATTTTGTACTTTGTTTTTTGTTCTGATGATGCTTAAATGAGTGAAATGTCTACAGGTTAATTGTTTTAGAGAATCTAGGATTTGTGTGTTCTTCTATAGAATCTTCTATTAATATTTTAGAAATTATTTTGTGTTACTTTTTGAGTTTTTACTCTTTCACATTAGTCATACTGTCAATTTAATTAGATAAAGGCAAAATAATTGTTTGTTTTAATTGTAAATTTAATTCTTCTTTTTTAGTTTTCTTTTTAAATTCATCCTTCGGTTGTTTAATCAATTGTTGTTGATTATAATTTATCCATGCCAATACAGTCAGTCGCTGAAAGTGTCGCGACGAGTGTCAGTCGAGTGTGTGGCTTCTTATTAAAAAATCATTCAAGTCAAATCTTTGTTGATTGAGAAATTTCAAAATGCAACATTTTTGTTCCAGTGATTTTGGGATAGTCAAAAGTAACACATTGTTCCTGAAATTCAATTGTCATTGTGTGAAAATGTTAGTTCCAAAGAATTCTAAATTCAATTTGTATGAGACATTAAGTATTTTATAGCACAAGTTTTTCTTTGTTTTTTAAGAATATTTTAGGCCAGAAACTACACAACATATCTGCCTAATTTTTAGAGAAATATATATATATATAATTTAGTTTTAAAAAATAATAAACGTTTAACATCCGGAAATATTTCCTCAAATTTGCCATTTTAGACGTAATACTTTGGGGAACAGACCTTCATCATCGAAGCGCCTAAAATTTCCGTTTTTCAGAAATCAATAAATTTTGTATATATTCTCCATTCTTAGTTAATTCAAGAGTTACTCTATTCTTCCACATTTTTATGACTTATAGAACCGTAATTAATTTTAATCAAGATCACGAAAAATTAAGCTTAAATTTTTGTTACACTTGAACGCTTATTAGAAAATTAGAATTTTTGACTAATCTCTGTAATAAAATCTTCGGTTGCAAATAAAACTTATTTTCATTACATTTCTTACACTAATGTTTGTAACTCTATAATAAATAAATCTATAATTTTCTTTTCTCCAAATCAGCAAATTGTCTGTTTACAATAGAAAATAATGGCAGGTCAGGAAGAACATGAAAAAGGATATTACTCAGGAGTACCTCTTTCCTTGCATGATTCAGTTACCTAGCTCGGTTATGGCAGGAGATTTCTCATCTAGCACCTTTTCAGTTTAATGAATATTAGATACGAAGGTATTCATGGGCATGTGAGCTGTAGCCATATATCTTTTCAGTCTGTTTGTAGATCCGCGTAAGTTTTTATGAAATCAATGATAAAGAGTGCTAATACGTTTTTCGACTGTTGGTAACTGTAAGTCAGTATGAAGGATTTTGTTAGTCACGTACTAAATTGCTTTTATTATGAGTTGATTTTTTGGTTTTATGTTTGATTCGAGAATTTAAATTTAAAAAGTGGGTTCCTTACAGTATACAGTATATCTGTGAGGAGTCCTTAAGGGTTTAAGTGATCTTTCAGTAAAACCAATTAATTAAATGTAAACAAATAGGAACAATGAAAATAATGTTTAATAAAAATTGTAATTAATAATCTCTTTTTTTTTCATTACAAAGAAGGCTAAAAAATGCATGAGCTACTTCAAAGCCCTTTTGGTGGTCAAATTATTTTATCTTAAGGGCATTGTTTATAGGATAGTGTCATAAGTTGAAGGAGAAATAAGTACCATCCATCATTAAAATTTGATGAAACTTCAAAGTGAAAGGAGGATGAGCCGCTGAGAAATGCATAAACAGGAGCAGATTACTTTGGAGCATCTCTTTGATTCATAGCGAAGGAAAGAGAGTCCTTGACAACTAACAAAAGCAACAAAAGCTTCTTTTCCTGTCCAACATCTAGTTTCCTCAAATCGAATATTGAAACTTTACAGAAGCACCACAAATCATAATTCAAGTTGATAAAAAAACAACTTTAAACTTTTTTGCTAGTCTCTCCAACTACCGTATGAAACATGTTTTCACAACTTCCATATCAACTACCTCACCCCAATGATCATTCATTTCAATTTGATTTTTCAAATACTGTATTTTTTAAATTTTAATATTAATTCGCACATGTCACAAACATATTGGCAATCAGTAAATTGTGATGAGATGGTTATGGCATTTCAGGTATGGAGAACAGTACCCAGCATCACCGGACTTCATTCCAGTTCGTAATTCATGAAAGATCTCTCATCCAGGTCTTATTTAGTTGTCTCCTCGTATGGATGGGTATGCTAGCTGTAGCCACATATTTTATGGGTCTATTGGTATGTCCGCCTAGTTTGAGAAGAAAGAGGAAATAAAATTCCGTCCAAGATGGTCTAAAATTGGTTGGTGTAAGTCATTATGTAAAGTTTTGTTATTTATGTACCATGAGATTATGTAATAAGTCTTAATATTTTGGATTGAAAATATTGTAGTTATAGTAAGCCAATTTTTAAAATAAAATTTTAAAAACTATAAAATAAAATTTTAAAAACAATGGATTTACGTTGGAATTTTCTAGTCTATCAATGTCAATTCAAAGATAAAGACTTTTGAATTTCAAAATTAATATTTTTTTTCCATTAGCTTATGATGGTGTTGACATCATTTAAATCAAAACGATGGTATTGTTTTTAATTTATGTTTTGTTTTCATTGTGTGTTGGTGAATATATATTCAAATATAGTATCGAGGACTGCGTGGCTTTCCCCGGTTTGTGGTCACCCATCCAAGTACAATTAAAAACAAAAATTGATTGTCAAAGTTTAAAAATTTATTTTAAAATAATACTATGAGATCTGAATGGAAAGAGATGGAGTGATAATGGAATGAGAGGGAGATGGGAATGACAGATACAGAGTAAGGAAAGGACAAAGATATTTGACAGTTGTTGGGACCCACCGGATCCCTATAATCCTGTTATTTGTACCGTTTCACCATCCTTACCTGTCCCTGTACCTGTTGTCCCTCAGGACTTAGGATATATCAAACTGTATCCGTTTCCTATAATAATATATTCTCCTACACCTGTTCTTATTGGTCTTCCTTCTATAGGTTAGGGATAAAAGATGAATAATATGAGCCTCATCTTCTTTACCTTTATTCATACTCGCCCCTATAGCCAATTGTTATGCCCCGGCATATATATGGAGAATCGAGTGGTACTGACAAACATTTTATTAATTTTTTTTTGTTTTATTTTTTTTTTTAAACAAAAATTATATTTTAATATTTTCTGCTAGAACCTTAAGTATTTTGTAAAAACAAACATATTTTAGTTTAAGATATTATTAAAAAATTATAAAACAAAGTCTTAGGTCTCTCGAATGCCAGAAAAATAACTGACCTGAATAAAGCAGGTATTATTCTAGAATCATCATAGAATGTTATCTCGTATATCCTTCAGTTTATGTTGCATTATCTTGGAATAAGGACCTATCGTTATTTAGTTGGTCATTTTATTACTGTTGATGTGAAATGTGCTTTCTCTGGTCTACACTTATGTGATAACATCTCTTTCTGTCTTGAATTTCCGAAACGGTGGCAGTTTAGTTATTTACTGTTATTTGAGAGACTTGAAGATTTGTTTTGAAATCCTCCTATTTTAGCTCTCGTCAATTAATATCTCGAGCTATTGTTGAAACATTCCAAAAATTCAGGCATCAACGTGATTTAAAATTACAATGGACACCAGAGATAGCACAACTCATATCAACAGTTTAATACATTTTTGTATGCTTTAATCTTCAATATTTTTATACGTTTGGTAAACTATTGAATTTATCATATATAAACTTTTTTTTTTTTTTTTAAGTGTAGTAAATTGATTCATTTTTAATTTATGAATTAAGAATTCCTGAATAAAAGAAACTTATTTTAATTATTTTTCATAAGCAGAATGGCCAGATAGTATCTTTCCATAGCCTTTCTTGAACCTATAAACAATTTGACTATTTCGCATTTATTAAACCTACATACAATTTTACTCTACAATTTCATTGATATACGTCAATATTATCAGTATATATATATATATATATATATATATATATATATATATATATATATATATATATAAATAGTTCTTAACATTCACACGTAGACAATCAATATTTTGTATTTATTATATATATTAATTATATGCTATAATACCTATGTATTAATACACATATATATATATATATATATATATATATAAAACAATGAAAAATTTCCGTAGTTAATCACATCACAAGAAAAATCAATTAATTATTGAGCAAAACATTGAATATGAGACCTTAAATGACGCAATAAGGGAAATGTTACTTTAAAACATTGATAAAGTTATCAATTGAATTTTTCGATTTGACCAAAGATTTGACGATATAATATCAATTTTTACTTATGTTATATAGTTAGTAGTAAATGTGATAATTTACAGCTTCCCAATGTTTATGAATACGGATATCCTAAGTAAAAATTTCTGACGCACGCACGACTTTCTTGTACACTATAAATGGGTGACCCAAAAAGTGTTCCAGCATTTGGTTACTAGTTTCCGAAGATAGCAGTATCTCAAAAACGACACTCGGCTTCGCGACGTCTGTTGGCGTCCATCTATTGATATCCACACACACGCGCACGTACGCACGCACGCGCTTAGACATATTCCTCCCTTCTGAGAAGGTGGGTGGTAAAAAAAAAACAAGTTCCACTTCCGGCTATCCAATTTTACCAGAAAGCTAGTATATTATTTATATTAATACATATGTCTTATATACCAATTTTGTGATGCTTTTTTTATTATATTTTCATATAGTTTTGATAAGCTTTATTATGATCTGCAAATAAATTACCACTTCCGGTTTGCCAATTTTGACCAAAATCTATTATGTTATTTATATTAATACACGAGTTGTGCATTCCAAATTTCAGAAGTTTTGCATTATATTTTAATATAATTTTTGATGAAAATTAATTTAATTAAATGAAAATGACCTTGAAGTAAAATACCACTTCCGGTTTATCAATTTAAACCAAAATCTATTATGTTACCTCTTATCGCATTATATTATAATATAATTTTTGATGAAAATCTATTATTACAACTTCTGATGATCATGTAGTGACTAAAACGGGAGGTTCAAAACTAGATGTTACAGCGATCACAACTACAAGATTTTAACTTTCTACAGCTAATCATTTTGGAGTTATAAGAGACACGAACGAAAGTACGTACAGATGTCACGACGAAACTAGGCAAAATGGATATTTCCGTTAAAATCTAAAAACAGAAAATTTTCGCGATTACAATACTTTACTGCGTACAAGGAATCAAAAACGAGCTATTTTCAATTTTCCATTTATTTACAGTACTTCGAATAATCTCCATGCCCCGACGCCAATGTCTTAGTGTAAAAGACATTTTTAAACGATACTGGATAATATTTCCATAAAAATAAAATATTATATATATTTCCTTTCAAATAAATGTTTGATACATGTACATTTTAAAAATATTTCTTAAAAATGATTTCTCTGAATAATTATTCTTTGTTTAGCATAAACTACCTACAATATATAATACTACATTCCAAACATTTTAGAAGGAATTTTTAAAAAATTTGAGAAGTAAAGTAATACCTAAAGGATAAGGATAAAGTTGGCTACTTTTTTTTAATATAGAGAGGGAAAGGGCGCACAGGAAAAATGCTTGCATTGGTCCGCAGTTATCCTTAGCTACGCCATAACATCAGTACCAACATATTTAACTGTTTACGAGTGATGCACCATGAGTCTTTTATTTGACTAAAAATTAAAACCTATTTGATTAATCCATTGAAGTGGGATATATCTACTACATTACTCAATAGGCAGCATTGGCCAGTTAGTTGTTAAATGCTATTTGAGAGCCTAAAGCCTTAGTTTGGAATCCAATAATAACCTAATTATATTTAATATTTGCCTAAATTAAATAATTAATAATTGTTCAATCGAACCAATATCTTTGATCAAAATAATTTGGAAAAAAAAATAAAAACGAAAATACCTAACATGGGCATAATATATTTCATAAATAATAAAAGTTTTACAATGAATTCGATAAATATTGGACTTGTAAGGTTCTAATCGTCTTTTTGCCTAATATTCCGTACATATATTTATTTTACGCTCACTTAATGATGATAATTTTTTTTTATTATTATTTGTCGTATGTCCACCGAAAATTAAAGACTTTTAAACAGTCGAAGATCATCGGGAGTGTTGTGGCTGCTTTTTAAATCTCTTCCATGACTCCTAGAGCACGGTTTTTGAGGGTTTCGGGAGTTTTTGATATGTGTATATATATATATATATATATATATATATATATATATATATATATATATATACATACATTCCCGGTACCTAACTAAATTTGGGCCCTTCCAGAGGCCACATCGAATCAAATTCGGTACATAGGCTTGTTTTCTAAGCAGAATAATACCATTTACCATATTGATGCGGGGGTAAATTTCAGTTAACATTTCGACATGTTTAAATGCTTTTTCGCGGTTTTTAAGATTTTGAGCACTTCTACATTTTCTCCAAAAAAAAGATAGAGGGTTAAACATTTGTATACAAATTAAATTGGTGTTGAAATGCGTTTTAAGAGTCTCAACTTTTGTCTCCCAATCCTGCCCTTTTCATATTTTCAATTTGGTACTTCAGTCACTATTAAAGATAATTTTAAATACGACCATTGTGACGGAGCTCTTCGGCTCACAATTTTTTTTTCTTTTTTTTTAATTATTGTTTATTTTTAAAGATGTTGAAGCATGTTTTTTTAAATGTTTTTTAATGAAATTTCGTTTTAAATTTTTAATGAACAAAATAAAAATTTGTTTTTATGCAAGGTGGAGTAATAAATTAAATGTATCCGGTAAATAACGCATAGTATTAAAAATGAGGTTAGATGATTACCACTACGTTGCAAAGACGATTTGAAATTTCTTATCAGTGATACCTAAATCTGTAACTGGTTTTGTACTGGCACCATATCTGGCACTAAATGATAATGGCACCGCGGAAATCCGAGCCTGTAGCGATCTATCCACCACATGATAGGCTGATGGTAAGCATTAATTTCAGGGGTCGCTAAGAGTCGCCATTCACGCTAACTTTAATGCTAGCTTCGCGTTACGAAATAGCTAGCTCATTAGCGGCCGCTGTCCTGGGCTATATCGATGAGCCTCGGATATGCCCTCATCAGGAGAAGAACCTCTTATTCAGCCAGTGCCTATTTTAGGCGTTCTGCCATTATCCCTGTAAATGAGAAGAACTCAAAGTTTAACTGTTCGCGTAGGAAGCTGAAACCTAATGTGATTTTCCTGGTTGTCTAAAAAACATACGAGTTGGTTCAATCACATAAGACAGTGAATACTGTCTCTTAATATAGAATTTAGTTAAAGGGTCAAATAGATGAAGCTGATGAGTAACATTTTTTGGGTTCTAATAAAACTGAAGATTGAACTCACCTTTATCACTACAAGGCAGATGTGTGTTGTCACCTTGCTCCTTTAACAACTCAGTCAACTTTGAACCAACTATTAACTTTATGTGAATGGATGGACGAAACATTAAAAATATATTACTTTATACCCTTTTCCATAGCAATAATTCAGTTCTTCTAAGAATACCACTTATTCCTTTATCCACTTGACCCTAATTCCAAATCGCTAACACTCAAAATCTAATTTAAAAAAAAAATTGCGTGAGCAGCAGAGGAGAAAAAGAAAAAATTTGAGACCTCCAAAAGGCACTTCTACTAATTAGGCTTGCAATAATCCTAATAAGGCACCAACCCCATTCGTATACTGATTTTCAACACTATAACTCAAGTTGGAGTGGCTGTAGAAGCACGCAAAACCTAACAAACCGTGAAAAAGCGCATTTGACGCAAAGAGGACAGCCGGAAGTACCCAAATGTACCTTGAAATATTTTGGGTATCCGTTCCCCTTGGGAATTGAGAAACAAATTGTTGGATATCCCAAAGTAAAATTAATAAATCCTAAGCCTACAAAGTCTCAAAAAAAAAGTCTAGAAGCTCAAGTCTATCATAGATGGTCTCCCTGATGTAGTCCACGTTTATTCGAATACCGGATTACGATAGGCATAACAAGGTTGTAACAATTGAACGACAGATCTTCAATTGATATTGGACCTATTGATCCCGACTGCAGATCACCAATATATTCTAGCAAAAATTGTGAATATTGAGAACTATTTCAAGTGTCCACCAAGATATGAAAGTCAACACTCATTAGCTGGATTCGAACAGGCTCTGGCACGAATTCTGAATCCTAATGAAACATATTCATTTATACTTTCACTTACTTACTTTTAAGGTCCCATGAGTACGAATAACCAAGCCTCGCAACAATTTATATGTGTGTGTATACACAGCTCAAAAAAGAAAAATTCTAAGAAAGGAAATTTACGTATATGCCTAAGATGTAACAGTAACGTTTTCACTTAAATCGACGTACCGGAAGTGCCATTTTATATCATTGATTTTACATATTTTTAAAATTTTCTCGAAAACCGTACAAACTATTTTGATTAAAATCTTTTTATCAATGTACAATTAAATGATTTTTAATATCAGATAGGTCTTATCCCCACTCAAATAGTATGGAATGGGTTAAAATGCCAATTTAGCAATATGGCTTCCTCTAAAGCCTCTTGTTAATTTGCAATGATTAACCGTCTCTCATTGTCAATTATAATGAAAATTTGATGAATATAGTCGATGAAAGAATTTGATAATCAACTACAGGAGAAAGACCAATATTTTTCTGATTGAAAATAAATTTTCGGAAAGAAGAGTAGTAATATAGACGTTTAATACACCGTTGGAAAGTTAAAGATTTTAGAAAAATTATTATCTAATTTATAAATTCATAGAAGATAATGTGGAGTGACGAAAAACGCATAAACGTAAGTGATTATTGTAGTTCATAATTTCTCCTTTTGTATTATTTAGTGGAAACTAAATGGAATTTTCTTTTAAACTAAACGGAAACTTAAAATTTATTTTCAGCTTTGCAATCCAAAAATGAGTAGTGTACAGAACTGAAGCACTACAATTATTTCTGAAACTATGTTATAGTTCTTTTTTGAGATGTGTTTTACCCCAATTAAGGGCACCCCTTAATTGGGGTAAAACACGGCGGTTGGACGTGATCCAGGCCCTCAGATTATTTACAAGGTTACCTTTTAAATAGCTCAGTGAATCCCATAAGGTGTAAATTTTTATTTTTACTGAATAACTTACTTCCTTTCCCTTCGTTATTCGAGGAAGCAGAAAGGAGCAAACTTTATCAACTTATTAACATACATCAACAAATTCTTTATTATAAATTAATTAATACTGAAATTAATCTCATATAAATTATTTTTGTATTCTAATAATAATATATTTTATAGGTTTAGTGGTGACCCCTACAAGAACTGTCAAAGGTTGAGTGTTGTTGATTGATTTTTACTAAGGGTAGTGGAGTGTAGCCCTCCTGCCCATCAGTATCCTCAAAGGCGCGGTCAACAAGGCTCAACCAATAAAGGTCAATATAGGTTTCAAGCCCTTAATCACCTTAAATAATAATATCTGATTCACTATTCCTGTGACTGACATTACCTGGAATTTATAGGATTATATACGGATAATTACAACGAATTATAGTTTTTATTTATTAATTTATTTAACAATTATATTTGACATTAGTCTTTAATGCTATCATTGTATGCCAAATAAGAATATTTTCGTAAATAATTACGTTCGTTTTATAGTAATTTGTGATTATTTTAATACTAAAATGTGCTTTTTCAAGCATTTATTAGAAATGATGAAATAATTATCTCATAATTTATAAGATAAAATAAAATAAATTATATAAAATTTATAAATAAAGTAGATTATTCAATATCAAATTATGCATAAATATTCATATAAGCAATAATTATCCCAGATAAAATGATTATTTTATATTAATGAATAATGAAGTCAGTAGATTTTACCTAATGACATAATGGACGAAATTACTAATTACTTGAATCTAATTTAATTTCCATTTGAATAAGCTTATTTTGGACAGACTTCTATAGTATTTTTGAAAATCAAATTACTCATTATTAATCATTATTGTGGTTTAAAATCACTAGCCTAACAGGGACTAACATTTTTTATTTAAGACAGAAATTTTACCAACAAAATTTATACTTATTTATATTTTATACATACTTACTTATATACTTATTTTATATTTGTTTGTTATTATGAATCTTAGGTAAAAAATAGAAAAATAATAACATTAGGTTCTTAATTTTTAAATTAAAGAATTGATTTTATTAAAAAATAATTTCAAAATCTGAATTATTACATGCATAAATAATTTCCAATGAGGATAATACCTAACTGTTATTAATTAAACATTGAGTTAAATCATTAGAACCGTTTTCGAGAAAATTGTAAACATCAAAACACATACGCACTGACCATTTTTCGAAACTTGATTATTTGGATTCTGGGAACCCCAAAATGTGTATTTCTGTTAAACATGATCTTCGACAGGCAATACTTCCTCTTAATATATATTTTATATATTAATAAGTAAGAGTAAAAGTTTTCACATTTATTTAAATAGTTTCGCAGTAATTAATTTCAACTTAACTAGTCTCTTGGCCACCGCTTCGAAAGTCGTCGGGGTGGGTTGTATGTAGGGTTGGAATATCGAAACGCGATAAATCGATATATCGGAGTTGAAAAATCGAGGGGGAGAGGGGAGAGGGAGATGGAGAGGGAGAGGGAGATGGAGAGAGAGAGGGTGAGGGAGAGGGAGGGGGAGGGGGAGAGGGAGGGAGAGAGGGAGAGGGAGAGGGAGAGGGAGAGGGAGAGGGAGAGGTAGAGGGAGAGGGAGAGGGAGAGGGAGAGATTTTAATCGGGCCAATTTTTGTGTTGAACTTAGCATTAAAAGCGGTAAGAGAAATCTCTTAAGTAGACACAGCTGATATTGTCTTCAGCATTCGCTTTCACCCAATAGCATAAGGGTGGAATGTTTTATCAAGGATGGTTTTTTTAGGTTTATAAAAAAAAAAATAGTTTCCTGCCATCGCAACTCAGTCGCAAGTCATTAATCATTTAACTTTATCAAATTCTCATAAAGAAATATGACGTCCGCAGGAGTGGCCAGTTCGCTCTTAATATCATCCTTTATCACTTGATCCAGAATTAGTTCGGTTTAAAATTTATATTATGTTCTGATTTACCTCCAAAAATCAAATTTTTCATTTTGTGATATCTTAGACACTTATGATAGCTTATAGTTGAATCTGTCGGAATTTTTAAACTTTAAATATATCAAGGGTGTTATAATTGAATAATAATCTTTTTATTGCACCCCAAAATCCTTCAATCAAATATCAAGTATCTCAAAGAAAGCTTTCAAAACTATAGGTTAAAATTAATTCCAAAACTTGCAATAAACTTCTCCAACAGTATCCTTTCGCTCATCATCTTGGAAAATATCTGCTACTTAAAAACTACTAACTTTGAACCCTCACACAAGACTGAAACGACAAGAAACTGCTCGTAGTTTTTTGATGCTTCAACATTCACTTCACATCAGTACCAATGAATTACAAAAAGCTCATTTATATGACTTTAATAAATATTTGGATGTAAAGCAAACATTTTTTCATGCAGTATAAATATTTCCTTTCTTATTATCCAACCTCCCCTCTCCCTCTTTTTTCACTTCCTTTTTTGTTTTACTGTCAAACAATCTTATTTGTCCCTCAATAACATCGTAGTTAAATGAACGAAATATTTGTTAGGATATAAATGGAAGATTCCACACACAAAGGCTTAAGTATCTAAAATAACTAACCAGCTAATGTTTTATTAAAACAGGCATCATCGGGATAGAAACAAGATCACATATTTACACATAAAGAGCACGTATCAGCTAAAAACAAGGAAACTTCGGGGGCCCATATCAACCATCATCCGATTTTTAACTGTTGTGCGGGGAATCAAGCTTTAATGTTTTTTCTTTTTCTCAACTTTTTACATTAGAATCCATCTATATTTTCCAAACTGCGACGTGGGAAGGAAGAGGGAGGACACTTTGAAGGCATTTGTAAATAACTTAATTTACGTATTGGAAATAATTTCTTTCGTCTTTTTTTTATACATTTTTTTATATTTATCCAATTGTATTATCACATTTCGTGACAGATCATTTTAGTAAGAGAGCGAGGTCCTTAATGTAAAAAATTCGAGAATTAAAAAAAATATATTAAAGTTTAATTTTTATCTGGTAACCCCAGTATATGAGTTCATACCTGAATTGGTTAAACGTAAACTGGTTAATTGTTTGCCGGTATTTCAGAGACTTAAGGCAAATTGAATAAATTGAGCAAACCTGAATGCTCTACTTATGTCCTATTGTTGACTTTTTTCTCTTCTAGGTTAATAAACTGTAATTGAATGGAGGAAATATTTTTAGATCTAGGGATTGTTGTTCGAAAATCGTTCTGTGTAAATTTTATTTTATATCAAACACATGGTTATTTCGTTTTGTTAATTTTTTCCTCCAAATTTCGACTCATCTTGCTCCAATCAGAGAAATGAATGAATTAACAAAATGAATGTGTTACCGCACTCAAGTAATATACATCAAAATGGTTTAATAATACTTCCTCTACGCTACTGTGACTAAAGTGATAGTGATGAGTGATAGTTATAGTGATAGTGAGGAGTGACCAGAAATGGAATATTTATTGCTAAGATTGCTTTAATCATTTTTTTAAATATTTGGAATATCACTGGCATCATTGACTTGACTTATATTAGACTATATTAAATTTAAAAATTAGTTTACTGCAGCACACTTCTATTATCGTGCAACGAAACATTTCGTGCAGCAATGTCGGTGAAAACGTTCATTCCAAGGGATGATGAATTACATCAGGAATTGATAAACATTTTTATTATAATTTAATATTAACTTGCAATAGACCACGCCTGTGATGGTTTCGTCTTTATTTAAATATCAATTGAAATTCACAAACGTATTCTTATTATTTTATCTATAATCAAATCAATTTAAACGCACTGAGAAATTGTGCTGGAGCTTTAGGAACAACCGGACAATGGTATAATTTTAAGTACTTGAGTGTTAAGATGTAAATATAACTTATGATTACCATCACTTGCTGAATGATTAAGAACCTATATGGACCCATTACAATAATCATAAATCTACAGCCTATTTTTTAGACAGCACAAAAAGCTGAAAAGGTGCTGGGTGAAAGATCTTGTATTGACAAGCAACGGTAATATCAATGCAAAAGATGCTTCTGAATACTACTTTTCCATAGGACTCTCATGTCATACTTATTTATTGATAATAGCATTCGAATTCTCTGTTCAACAGGTGTAAATAAAAAAAGGCTGCAAATTATTATAAAATGGTCCATTACTTATTTATTTATTTTATTTTTTAAGCTTTTGTACAATAATTGAAAAACACTTAATATTTTTCCTTTATCTTCGTAAATGGCCGAGATATGGGCGTATGAAACCTTTATTCGGTCATCATTTAGTAATGAAATGGCGGTAGGTAATGTCGAGTTTCGAGGATCATCCTGGAGTGACCTGTGGCTTTAGTGCCGAATCTTAAAAGAATCAGTCCAGTAGTCTTGAAGAATAGTCATTTATCAATAGTCATTTAATCAATTTAATCAATAGCCACTGACGACGGACGGACAGTTTTTTTTTTTCGATTTTTCATATCATGATACGTAAAACTTCAAATTTTGAGGGAGTTCACATTTTATATTTCTTAGTCGATTGTGAAAGCTCGTTATTGAAAATAATAAACCAAAAAAAAAGAAGAAAAAAATATAATCATTTTCTTTCTATCTTCTTTTTTTTTTAAATGGATATTGAAAATTCCAAATATCATACCTACTTAGATTTTGTTTTGCTGTCTTGCTTTTAAAAATATTTATCATGTGAGGATTTGAAAAGGTTCGTGGTGATATAACGAAGCTTAATAACATACATTCGATATATCGATTGCGTATTTATGAGAGTAATATTGAATGCTGGATGAATAAAAACAAATTGTAAATAATTTCTTAATTAGGATATAATTAATTGGAAACAAGTTTCAACGAAATCAGTTCATTCGTTTTCTCATGAAAGGCAGCCAAAAAAAGAAACAGACAGACAAGAATTTAGAAATATTATTTTATTTATATTTCAAAGCTAATCAATAGTCATTTAATCGGTCAAACATGAAAATTGCCTCCCGCCATTGACAGCAGAAATATATAATTTCAGTGTATTTCTTTTTAATTTTTATGGAAATGAAGAAAGGTAAAGTTGAAGCAATAAATAAGAGATGAAATAGTTACTAGTTCAAAATCCGTACTCCGTACAAAATAAAAAAATATACTTGAAAATCTGTTATGCCTAAAAAGTTACCCTGCATACCGAGATTTTCAGCTTTTTTGGTCCTAGGGGTCCGCTGGATGTGCCAAAATGTAGCGGGAAAAAAAAATTATTTATATAAACACTAGGCATCCACGAAACCTCATAATCGTGTTTTAGGGTTTATGAAACAGATATAATATTTATACCCCCATCCCTCCGATGACTTTTTGTACAGATGTTGAAGAAAAAGAAAAAGTCAATTATTTACGAGGAAATACGTCTAAAAACGTACCGACTAATAACAAGATATTTTATTTCACATTTTATCTTGTTTCCCAACTAAATTGAATGTAACTTGGCTTTTCAAAGATTTAATGAAATTATTTCCTTCCCATTCCAAACAACACAGCTCAATGACAGACAGTTCGAAGATAGAAACTTAAAGGCAAACAATAGAGATAATAATCTGGCTCTCCAGTGAATGGGAAGCTCTTACTTCATCCCTACAACTCACAACAGATAACACTGGTCTTAGTTTCTTAATTAATTTCCAGTATAAATACTTTGATAGAAATTTAAGAAATAATTTGGTATTTTAAACATGTCATCTTTTTATCAGTTTGCTCTAATTTAGGCCAGTGTAATTAGTGGTCTGCGATCGTAGTTATTCCGGTAGTTACAATTTTTTAATATGTTCTATGAACTTCTCCACTGTTGTTAAATCCGAATTTTCGACCATGGAGCGCTGCCATTTTGAAAAAAACAACCTGAACCACGGATAAATCCTATTTCCTCCGATATACTTGCTATCCAATCCAAATTTCGGTTAAAGTAGCCTGAATAAAGTTTGTAGGAAATTTCATTTGCAGAGACTTGCAAATTGGGGTCGCAAATTGTAGAAAATAAATTTAGTTAAAATATTCATAGAATGGTCTTTGTCGAAAAATCTTTCCTTCTTGTTCAAAATAGCCAAAAACTGAAAGAAAAAAGAAGTACAAAACTTTCACAGTTTTTTGTTTTTTTTTAGTATTGATCCAGAGGGCCGCCGAAGTCGAAAACTTTGATTTGGCATCTCGGTACCATCACATGCTTGTTAAAAAAGAGTATCCTATTACCCTATTTGACACAATGTGAACAACACAGCTTTTGATGACAAGGTGAAATTTACAACTAGTAGTGAAATTTACAGAAACTTCAAACGCTATATATTTAAAAGAAAATATCTGATGTGGACACCCCATGACTTTCTTATACGCCTATTAAATTATAAATTGGTGGCTCAAAAAATGAACCTGAATTTAGTTTCCGAGCATAGAAGTATCTCAAAAGCGACACTCGGCATCGCGACGTCCATCTATTGACACATGCAGACAAACACACACACAAGCTCTTGTATCTTGAGGTCTTATTCCGTTATTATACTTCGTTTTCTTTCAGTTGGTAACTAGTTTCCAAGAGATTTCTTCGAGTTCCTTGACAACATTAGAACTGCCTGTGTCACTAAAAAAAGTATTGGAAATCAACGGTTTCAATATTTTAAGCGGAAGAAACCGCTTAACTTATATTTTGTTCTCCTGTTGCAGACTTGTTCAACTCACAAATGGGGAGGGAAAAAAAGTACATTACACTCAATTTTAACACTTAAAACAAATGATAAAATTGTTTAATAAGAGTGGGAAAAAAATCGCGTTTATAACCTTTATCACCGAACCATATGATCTCTGTAATAAATGTCGATATACATTTGATGTAAGTTTACTATGACCTTCAAGTAAAGTACCCCTTTCGGCTCTTGAATTTCAACCAAAATCTATATATTATTTATATTGATATAAAAGTCTAATATACCAAATTTGAGATGTTTTACATCATATTTTAATATAATTTTTGATAAAAATCAATAATGACCTTGAAGGTTCACAACTAGATTTTATAACAATCCTAAATACAAAATTTAAACTTTCTACGGCAAACCGTTTTTGAGTTATGCGTTTTTGAGATACGAACGTACGTACAGACGTTTCTCTAATTAATTTTAATATAATTGTTGATGTAAGTTTATTATGACATTCAAGTAAAGTACTCTTTTCGGCTCACCAATTTTAAGACAAATCTAGTAAATACATTCATATTGATATAAAAGTCCTATTTACCAAATTTGAGATGTTTTACATTATATTTTAATATAATTTTTGATGAAAGTCTAATATGATCTTCAAGTAAAGTACCGCTTCCGGTTTTCCATTTTTAACCAAAATCTATTATGTAATTATTTTAATACATAAGTCGCCTATACCGCATTTCAGAACTTTTTCATTATATTTTAATATGATTTTGGATGAAAATTACATGAAAATGAATTAAATTAAATGAAAATGACCTTCAAGTAAATTACCACTTCCAATGATCATGAAGTGACCAAAATGGGAGGTTCACAATTAGATTTTACAATAATCCTAATAAAACGCAAAATTTTAACTTTCTACGGCTAACGGTTTTTGAATTATGGGAGATACGCACGAACGTACGAAGTACAGACGTCACGACGAAACTAATCAAAATGGATTCAGGGGCGGTCAAAATGAATATTTCCGTTGAAATCTGAAAACCGAAAATTTTCGCGATTACAATACTTCCTTTACTGCGTACAAGGGATTAAAAAGAGGGTTTTACTACATGCTAACAGCTGGTCCAATTAAAAATCATTATCAAATATTGATAATTAATCAACTCTTGTATAAATGCACATACATAAGTAAATTTATTATATAAATATTCGATATAATTTATAATAATATAGTTCATATATATATATATATATATATATATATATATATATATATATATATATATATATATATATATATATAAAAACAAGGAGTAAATTATACATCATGCTTTGACTGCCTTATATCTTCATCCCATAACATTTTTTCCAGTATTTTGCAATTTACAATATGACTTATTTAATGGTTTCAGTAATTGATTGTTTAATTAGAATGTTTCATACTACAATGACATGGTGTATAGATCACTTTTTAAACGTAGTGGATCCTACTAATTAATTTGAATCATGTTATATACTTTGAAGAAATATTTTGACTGATTACAATAAAATTAATGGATACTTGAAAATGTCGGAAATCAGTCTCGAAAGTTGTATTTTATATACAACAATATTTCATGAAGCAACAATTAAAAAGTAAAAAGGAATAATTTGTTAAAAAGTAGATTTGGATAAATATTTATATATATATATATATATATATATATATATATATATATATATATATATATATTTAACATCTAGATACGAATGTATTAATACGTAGGTATTACAGCATATTAATAATATTATGTATTATCATTATTATTTATGATCACCATAATCAGCAACCAAATTCCTCAAACGAGCACGTCTTGGACTAACATTCTGCAGAAGGATGACCGTTAAAATGAAAAGAAATACTCTAAACAAAGAGCTGAAATCACTTTAACCTCTTTTTTTTTCACATTTTCAAAATTGAAAATAAGACAGAAACTAAATACTTACGCAAACCTATTAATTAAACCCATATGGACATAAACCTTACAAATTTACAGTTTTACCAATCCATTTACGAAAACAACAATGTTTTCTATTCAAAATTTTAGGCCTAATAACAAACGCTCCCTGATAGGTAAACAACTGAACAGTACGTACCGACTTAAACCAATCAACAATTGACTAACGCATACTTACTTATTCTTGATCTCCATTTCCATAACAAATCTGAAGGGCTTACCAGACTGGTAAAATATATGGCTACGGCTGAACTCTTCAACGATACAAGCAGAGGACTAAAAAGTAGTTGGATTAAAGATCTCCTTTCGGAAATAGGTACGATACTGGAACTGTAGCCTGCAATTCCTTAGCTTCACTATTACCATCTAATTACTGATAGTCACCGTTCTGTGTGACTGAAGGGCCTGATTATTTATTCTTAATTTAATAAATATTAATTTTTAAATCGATTATATCGATAGTTTTCTTAGATATATTAGCAGTGGGGTAACGAAGAATCAAGTTAATTCGGGTGGCTGGTCATTGGTGGATAAAGGTCGGGATCTGCTCGCGTGGTTCCCCGCACCAAATCAGCCCGACCGCCCTTCGCCCTCTTTACTTATTCATTCTCATCGTATCATTAACCTCACCCGACCTCGGTATTAAATGCTTCGCCATTGAAGGATGTTGAATGTAGAAATCGATTCTTGCGGGCGGCTTAGCAAATGGTTTGAAGAAACCATATCTGATAGCCAACAAGGTTATTTCGTTCCGTCTTCATCACACGCCTCAATTACTTGGAAGGAAAAAATCACGTTAATTTGTATTTTTTTAAAACGTACTTCTCAATGTATGTAAATTTTCAAAAATAGCAATTATTATAAAATGCTTAGATATTATTATTACTTCATTTAAATTTAACATAACTCTATTTTTTTTAAAATAATGTTAACTTGCAATGTTATGCGATTGAGAGAGGACGTGACGGCCGAGTACGTTGGGGCGAGGGTTCCAGAGTGCTCGGTTCGGAACGTTGTGGGTTTGAGTCCCACCTGGATCGGTTAATATTTATGTCGTGAATCTTGACACTCCCACTCTGGTTAGTAAGCGGCGGTGACGTGAAAGTAGCCATCAGGGGTTGGCAAAAAGGACCATAAGGCCCACTTGCCGGACTAGTTCTCCCCACCAATACCAGTACCAGTGTGCAATTGAGAGAGATCATTTTCAATGTATCGGTGGCTAATAAAGGCTGAAAGAAGTGTGAAGCTTTTGCTAAGTAATTGCTATGTAATTACTGGAAGTAATTGCTAAGTGAGAAAAAACTTCTCTTATATCTGAGGAAGGATTTCACAGCTAGCGAGTTGAGGCTATTTGAGGCTAGCGACTGGACCATGCTATAAAATAAATAATAAAGATGACCCTTATTATGCTCTGGATTGAAGTGAGCATCAACGATAAACACATCCAACACATTTTCCAAGCTCGTCAGATGCAAGAAAGATGACTTCGTTTAGTGATGCCAGAATTAGGTATTTTACTAAGTTGCCAGACGGGAGAGAGAATCAATTTTCATTCGAATGGCGTAGTCAAAAAAATATTTTTTTATGATTTTAATAAATTTGTTTTATCATAATATGACTCACAAATTAAATAATATGGCATAGCACACACACAAAAAAAGCACACGAAAGTGATTTTTACCACAGATTTGGTAGGGTGATGTGGGATAAGTATGTTTTTGAGATAGGTGCGTAATTGTCTCGTTACATCCAAACCATCAACTGGTTAGAGCTATCGTTTACGAAGCATGGAGCCTAAACACTGATGTATTAGAAATCAGCCACAAACGTTCGCTAAGGTGAAATATAACGAGTTGTAAAAATATTAGTTCCAGCCTGTTGATAAAGTTGTGTCTTTCTACATTTGCAGTACAATTGTATCGGTGTTTATCTACCAGTAGATCTTATTTTTATTTTATTTTTTTCCGTGAGCGAATTCTACAGAAGCTGTTCTTCAAAATACCTTGTGATTTACGTTTCTCCTTGACAGTTTTTATAATATTTAAGCACTTGTCCGTAATCGACCAGCAAAATACGATAGAACAGGAAGGTGCAGACTTTTGTTGATGTGACAAGTGTGAGTGGTAAACACTCATCCTTACTATCAAGTTTTGTCGATGCAACTACGGACTAGTGAATTAAAACAAAAACTATTTTTTCAGTACTTTATTCATTTATATTCCACATCCTACTTTCATAGCTCAATGAAGATTGTAAAATGTGAATCTCAGGAAAGTTTTAACTTTTTCGATGGTTACACCAGTAAAATCTTCCGCACACCAGTAAATCGAACTATTTTGCACTTGCCCCAAAACTGCTCTTGCTTGAATAATGAGTCTTCCAGATACCTTGTACGCACTTACCTCTTAAGCCATGGATAAGTGTACTAAGTACTAAGTAGCGTACTAAGTACTATTCAATTAAATTATCAATTTCATCACAATGGTCGTGGTTGAATTGTAGACTTGGATATAATATTTAATGGCATCCCAACATATTTATTCAGGAAATGGTGCTGAATGAGAGATATCCTTCCGTGACCAAAGGTAAGTGAATCAGGTCCAGGAAGAGGTGCTGCTGGCTACCGCCCTTCCTCTAAGACTGGTATTCCATTATAGTGGACAGGCAAATTGCTGATTGATACTAATACAGGTGCAAATTATGAATTGAAGTTGATAAATAAAATCAATGCTCTTTTAAAATAAATAATAATCTTCTTATTGTGTAAAGAAAACCACTAGATATTTGTAGTGCTGAAGCTTTTTCTTAACTTAAATTTACCTTCAGCTTAAATCGAAGCACAAGTTTCTGTCCTCAGATTCCAGGTGAGATGTTGAACATAACAATCCCCCAATGCCTCTTTCATAAAACAAGCAAATTATAGCTCATTGAAGTGGCAAAAACAAGAACAAGGATCTGAAAGCAGGAGGGAATTGAGTATGCTAAACCAGGCGGACACAGATGTTGTCCCTTCTACCACTCCCCCTCCTCCCACCCGCCCTTAGAAAACAACCCTTATTTGCATTGGAAAATACAGCTCACTTTCGAACAGCACAAATTGAGAAAATATATCTTTATTGAAAAGCTAAAGTTTCCGTTTTATCTTGCTTTTATAAATATTTTTAAAATGCTAACCTTGTCTACTTTTATATTCACCCTTTTCATTGCTACGCAATGTGACTCAGAGCAATATTCACTTTTCTCTTTAAATTTTAATATTGTTTATAGGATAGTCAACGCAGTGAGCCAAAATATATTTATCTTATTTCTAGAAATTGTTGGTTGGTTGGTTGTGCAACGCTTGGCCGGGCATTATCGTGTAGAAGGATCGGCCCTTTCCGATTAATCAATGCTGAGCAGCTTCCGATGCAAGACATCAATTTCTTGGCCGTGCTTGCCGGCAGTGATGGTCTCCTCAGGATTGAAAAAGCTGTAGTGGATAATACCGATAGTAAACCACCATACTGTGAACATAACTTTTTTCGGGTGCAAGTCAGGAAACCAACCCTGCACTATGCACTTGCTAATGGTCCCCTGACCCTAATCTTCATTGATGTTACGGACAGTTTGTACATTTGTACAACCCTAGTTTAAATTCGTAAAAATAAATTTGACGAAAATCGCTCTTTGAAATTTTCTTTTCAAAGGCTTCAAACAGACTGAAACAAGATTTTATCGTTCGAATTTTGGGTGAAAGAGAGGATATATAATGGGGGATTTATTACGATATATATGGAATTAACATTACGGATTTGTTTTGTGTACACAATTGGTTTTAAAATGTAGCAAAGGCGGAAACGTGCATTATTTTTACATCAACCCAATATTTTTACAGTACAAGAGATGAGAGCGTAAGGTTTAGCTAAATACCATAGAAATGAAAACTATTTACAGTATAAATAAAAATAAAAAAAATTACAGAAATACAAATTAAACCTAAAAAGATGAATATATCAACAACCTCTCCACGGACGATGGTATATGGACACGCATCGAGAAGCTTTTTAGGCATTGACAGGGGTCAGGACTACACTGGGAAGGAGATATCTGGGCTGTTTCGATCAGAGAGAAATAGGAATTTTTTTTTATGGTGATCTTTCTTGTTTAGGCATTCTATACTTAATTTAAAAAAAATAATCCACAAGTGCACCGGGAATGCCCCGTAAAGTTCTAGTGTTCCTAGCATCAAAAACCCAAACTCGGAACAACTAAATTACTCTTGCAATAGAAATAATACAATTATTATAGTATTCAAGTTAAAAAAAAAAATAATAATAACTACTCGTTTCGAACACGTAATCAGCAATACATCTTACATACTTATTGCTATTTTATATAGTTGTTGCATGAAGCCATCACATTTCCTTTTCATTTGACTTGACTTGAACTCAGAAACCTCTACTTCAACTTACGGTTACATACGTCAGCGTACTATCTCCTTCATAATTATACTGTTTTTGACGAATTTCTACCCACACAACAGGGAGAACAATATTCTCCTCTACTACCAATCACCTCAGGACTATCTACAATAATATAGAAACAAAGAAGAGAGGATTCAATTACAATAAACAAGAAGACAAAATAATAAACACTTCACAACGATTTTACAAATTTCTTTACTTAAAAAATACTGAAAACTAATTGTTAAAAAAAATTGAATAAAATACAATTAATTCAAAAGAATACCATTGATTCGTAGAAATAAAATCGATGCTTTGTCTTGACAACATCCATCACATACAATCGCATACACAAATAGCATAGTGCCTATTCTTTTGGCTGATGTTGTGCCGAATTGTAACTTAGGATTCAGCCATCAAGAAGAAAGGAAACATCTTCGATCCTGTGATATTCTCCTACCTTCTTAAGGAGTATCCCAAATTAAATAGTTAATAAATAAATTGAGATACTGAAATTTTTGATTAAAAAAAATAGACACTTGCAAACGAAAATTCTAAGCATGTACGTATACAATTTTGGTATGTTAGAAATGCGAAGCAGCGTACGAAATTAATGCCATTTAATTTAATTAATGCCATTTAACCATTTCAAGAGTTAAAAAATGTATTCGTGCTTAATGTAATCGATTTCAGAGCAAGCAACAAATATGCCAATAAACTTGTAAAATACTCGTACATAGTCACAATTGTAAGAATACAAGTTTCTATACCTTGAAAGTTAAAAAAAAAAACACAACTATTGTATTAAAGCCTTTAATGATTAATGAAGCTGATTAAAATTAACGAAATAGTTATCAAAACATAGTTAATTATAGTTATCTTTAACATAGAACATAGAAATAGTTATCTTTCTAAAATACAAGTATTACATGCAAACGAATGTATGAATGAGTATGCGTGCGTGAGTGAGTGGGTCTGTGTGTCTATGCGTATATCGATACTTAAAGAGAGATTTATTTATAAGAAATAGTCAGTGGTTTTTTACGATAATCTTAGGTATTATTCCAAATAAATTAAACGAACATAAAAACAAAAAATGATGGCAATTATATGAAGTAAAATAAAAATAAAACCATCATCTATTAAGCAATGTCATTTTTCAATTCTTTTCTCCCAACATTTTTTACTAACAACTCTCTGGAATCATTCCATGATTTTCTCGATAAACCAGTCTTATGCGGTTGTATTTCCTTATCTTGAGCCCACATTTCTAGTACCTACATAATATTCAATGAAAATTAATTCCAAAACTGTTATCATGTATATTATGTTATAATATATCATGTATGTTAGTAATAATTTTATTGAATAAGCACAGAATAATTTAAATTATATACTAATATTATTTAATTACAAATTAACATGTATATTCTCAGATCACAATAAAACAACCTTATTCATAGAAATAACCTAAAGTATTTTATTATTTACGAAAAAAACAAAACAGTATTTGAAAATTTTGGAAGCGCGTACCAATGTGTTTATATTTAAATATAAACACATTGGGACGCGTTTTATTCAAATAAAATAAATAATATTCAGAAATTATTATAACACCTAAATAATATTATAACTATTGATTTCATTGTATGCTCATACAATAATTTAAAAGATATCTACTTAATAAAATGAACTAATAAAATAACTTAACTCAGAGAAGTCAAACATAAAATTTGAAAATATTTTACTAATTGTAAAATAAAGTATCATAAATATATAAAGTACTACTTATGATGTTTTTAATAAAAGAATATATGTGTATATATATATATATATATATATATATATATATATATATATATATATATATATATTTATACACATATATTCTTTTATTAAAAACATCATAAGTAGTACTTTATATATTTATGATACTTTATAATATATGTATATATATATATATATATATATATATATATATATATATATATATATATATATATATATATATATATAATACAAATTATTAGTCTATCAGTTCTCCGATAAGCAATATCTCAAACGAAGTTTCAGAGATGATTTCAAAAAGTATTATGTCCTAAATCTTTGTGATTAAGAAATTTGACGATTTTTACTTTTTCTGAATGGTAAAATTTCTTTAAACTACATTGTTAATAAATATTGTTGTATATAAAATACAACTTTCGAGACTGATTTCCGACATTTTCAAGCATCCATTAATTTTATTGTAATCAGTCAAAATATTTCTTCAAAGTATATAACATGATTCAAATTAATTAGTAGGATCCACTACGTTTAAAAAGTGATCTATACACCATGTCATTGTAGTATGAAACATTCTAATTAAACAATCAATTACTGAAATCATTAAATAAGTCATATTGTAAATTGCAAAATACTGGAAAAAATGTTATGGGATGAAGATATAAGGCAGTCAAAGCATGATGTATAATTTACTCCTTGTTTTTATATATATATATCATACAAATTATTAGTCTATCAGTTCTCCGATAAGCAATATCTCAAACGAAGTTTCAGAGATGATTTCAAAAAGTATTATGTCCTAAATCTTTGTGATTAAGAAATTTGACGATTTTTACTTTTTCTGAATGGTAAAATTTCTTTAAACTACATAGATATTTATTGCAGTGCATTATGAAAAAATCCTAGTTTTTAGAGCTTTTTCGTGTGAACAATACTTCTTCGAATTTAGCAATAATGATGAAATGGTTATTTTTATATTAATGAGAAAAAATAATTAATGTGAATTAAAATGAAAAAAAATATATATAGTATATTTAGATACTTTGCAATATTTTTTTCAGCTATAAAATAATTCCTCCTAATTTAAATATACAAACTATATAAATCAGAAATAAATACCTTCATTAGCGCTGGCAGTTTGTCACAGAGATGGAATTTCAGTATTTTTTATCATACTTTCTCATCCTTTTCACAAGTTTTGTCTTTGAAAATTAATTTTAAATCGGCATGACAGTAACGAAAAACACGTCTATGTGGCGTATATTCCTTTAATTAAATAAAATAATTCTAAAGAAACGCAGTCGTGAATAACATCTTCGAAATCTCAACAACGTAATGAATCAGAGAAGACGAGAAACGAAGTGCGGCGTGGTTAGGGAACGACTGGCGGCGACAGGTTCCAAACCCGCGCAACTCCCCCCGCGCCGAAGTTAGCATCTATCCACTCAACCATGGTTCCTCGAGTCTACCAGGGAGGGATCCTCCAAGGGTTGACTAGAAGAAATTTTAGTTTTAACTTCCTCGACTATCTGGTAGATAGAGGAATTATGATAAAGGGTCGGAGAAAAAGTATTCGAGATCTCACTATATAGCCGTTAGCTGCATGGTAGAATATGACGATAACTCGAATATGTTAAAATCGAACTTTTATAATTCTGTATAGTTTTTATAAAGACTAATAGTATAATTTTTTATAGACAACATGCGAAGACATTTATTTGTTCACTATTTTTCTTAAGTTGTTCTTTGATTTCTTTCATCTCAAATACTATCTCAGAATAGAGAGAGTATCAATGAGAAAAAAAAAACTTTCAATCTTTAACTCTTGAATATTTCATTCTATATTAAATCGGTATCGAAATTTGTTGATTTTTATATTTAAAAAACGTTCCAAATTATTACACAATTGTTTATTATTTACACTTAGTAATATTTCAAAAATATCTATTCTATCCAAGTAAAAAAAAAAGATGAAGCCGGAGAATTAGTCTACGATGTTCATTACACTATATCTCAGCTAATACTGGTCCAATTTAAATGTTTTTTTTTTCCTTTTGTAGGGAATTTCATCAGCTTTCGTTGGAATAAAATAAACTCACAAAAAAAAAAAAGAGAATTGCGGATGGATTTACTTTTATTCGATATTTGGATTCTACGTATCTTGAAACGTAAAATCTCAAATTTTGGGAGGAGGTTACAAACTTTTTTTCTTTGATCGATTCCAAAGGTCTATTATTGAAAATAATAAACCAAAAGCATTTAGATATAGAGATTTTTTTATTTTTCGTTTTTTATTTTTTATTTTAATGCCTTGTTAAGCTGATTCCAAAACACCTTACATTTCCCCTCTATCTTTATAAATGGCCGAGTTATGGGCATATAAGATCTTTAATCGTCAATTATATATATATATATATATATATATATATATATATATATATATTTATGCCTTATGCTGATTCCAAAACACCTTGCGTTTCCCCTCTATCTTTATAAATGGCCGAATTATAGGCATATAAGATCTCGAATCGACCGCCATTTTGAAACAAACAGACGGATGGTAATGTCGAGTTCCGAGGTTTATCCTGGGGTGACATTGGTACCGAATCTCAAGAAAATCGGTCCAGCCGTCTCGAAGAAAAGCCGCGGATGGCGTACGGCGATATTTGGATTCAACTTAACTTGAAACGTAAAACATCAAATTTTGAGGAGGGTTACAACAATTTTTTCTTTGGGCGATTCCAAAGGTTCATTATTGAAAATAATAAACCAAAATAGTTTCAAGCCAATAGTTCCTTTTATTTATAATAATACTGAGCTTGATAAAATAACAAGAGTTTTCTGTGTCAGGACATGGCCGTATTTTTAACGTGAAAACGTCTGATGTTAATGGATTTTTTTTTATTGGAAAGTATGCCATAGTCATTCTTGAACACTAGTAGGCTCTCTAAAGATTAATGTTTCATTTGAGGAGGAAATTTTCAGTTAAAAAATTAAAATAAATAATTACGCGGTTATAATAGTATAAATGTTAGATTTGTGGTGGATTCGGTTATCTAGTGAACGTTAAATCAATAAGCCTAATGTTAATGAAGTTTCAATTTATGACAACTTAACCTCTAGAAGCATGAAGGCTAGTTGTCTTCGTAATCGGCAATCGCACGCAATCGATGTCTTTACGTGTCTCTAGTGGTGATGCAGAAGCGATTATACCGTTTGCTTGCATAAACGTGTAATCGCTTGAATGTGTCAAACGTTACATCGCGCGGAAGGTTGGCCAAATGAACTAAAATTGCGGCGCGCCACTCTCTACCGCGCATTCTGCGTTACAGTTCCCACTAAATCTAGCAATGTTTTTGATCCTATGGATATAGAGTGGTGTAAGAAACTATTCCAGCCGGACTCAAACAAAAACAAAATTATAATCCTTAGTTTAATGTATAAAAGAAACAAAATAAATAAAATACAAATCTGAAGAATTAGATGGGGCAGCCAGTCCTATTTTCTTGGTTCTTCCTGTTCTCCGGTGACGTCCTTTTTTTCATCTCCTTCTCGGGAAATTCGCTATACATTCTCGTATGACGGGAAGCTCTAACGCCTTGGACGCACACAAGAAAATATCTGGTTAAACAGAACAGAAAACAAATTCCGCACCTCGTGCACTTCGATCCAAGTTGACACCTCTCTCGTCACTTGTCTCCTCTCAGCTCGCGAGATCTCTTATCTCTGCATACCGCACAGATTTTGGGATCATAATTAAATTTATTACGGAACTTACAATTGTTTCTAATATTACGTCCTAAGTCTCTCAATAGTGGTTTGTAATAATTACAATTTTAAATAAAATAATAAGCATAACGAAATTTCAACGTAACAAAATTAAATATTACATTTGATAAAATAGACTTACCTCTAATCTTGCATGAAGAATTTGAAACATTAGAAACTATTTTGATAATCCCATATTGTACTCCACACCTTTATTAATTCTATATATTACTATATCTTATTTATTGTAATCCATATACTCCAAATTTACTTTAGGAAAGTAAAATATTGTAAACAAAGAACCTTTCCTAGCCCACCTATAAATTTTCCTCTTATTGTACAGAATGAAAATATATTCTTCCAGAGTTCGAATCTTCAGAAGGGAGGAGTTATGGACTCATCCAGTCCTCTGCAACCCGAGTCAGCAGTTTGATGGTTCTAGTGTGTGTGTGTGTGTGTGTATATATATATATATATATATATATATATATATATATATATATATATATATATATATATATATATATATCCTCAGATCTAGAGCATCTCGTTCATTACAGTCTAGTTAGTCATAGTTGTAGCTTCCTATAGTTGTAACGCTATTCCAGTATTGTAAGTTTTCCTTAAATAAATTTTTTAAAAAGTGATTTAGTGTTTCCAGTTATTTAATTAACGATAACTCAATAGACCTTAATATCAAAGTAATCCAAAAAGTTAACACAAATCGATACGTGAGCGCGCGTTTTTAAACTACGTCGCCGATAGGGCCTTTGCACACTTAACGGTTTTTACAAGGCTGGGTACCGATAATCCAATAATATACCTCAATATCGAATAAATCTGAAAAGTTAAAATAAAGTGATACTTGAGCGATAGTATTTTCTAAAGCTACGTCATCGATAACACAATAATCGATACGTGAGCATATTATTACTCGAGTGCATGATAAAAACTGCTACAGAAAAGAATAATCTATTTGCGCTTAGCTTAAAAAGCATGTATTTAATAGTAAATAATTAATAGAATTATATGAAAGGTAATTAAATTCTCTAAAATACAAAAAGTATTGTTTATATGAACTCCTTAAAATTATATTAAAAAGATAATTATTATAGGATGATAAGGGGAAGTTGTGAGATGCGCGCCCCACACAAGATTTTTACTTCATATTTTGCAGTTGTATGTGATAACAATCCTTTTTCAAATCCAACTATTATTTTTTTTTGTAATAATTAAAAAACTTTTGAGAAATATTTGTCGAATGATTTTTCATGTGAAAAACTATCAAGATAAATGAGATAAATTTAAATTATCCGTTAATTAAGGATGAGGGATGTAGCGGTCATCTTTATTCGACACATCGAATAATAGATAATTTCATCCATTATCTAATATCTACAGATAAATTTTGCCCAACTCTGATGCTGATCATATATCTCCCTCCCTGTTCTTCCTCCTCCAGTTCTCACCGATCCAAATTGACCCAAATATGTGACTAAGGATCCTCTATCAAAAGACAATTTCCCTTTCTGTGCTTGTAAGGATCCATAAGTAAAGTAAGAACAGCTCTGCGGAAGGTCTTGTAGAGGAGACATTTCATGGGGCAGGAGATTACAGAACTTCTCAGGAAATATTAAAAAAAAAAAATTCTATATTTTCATCAACTAAATGACTTAACGCATCAATGACTTTTTCCAGTCTTTGATGCGAGCTACCAAATATCCCCAAATCATCTCCAATGAAAGTGGTACAGAAAAAGTGAATCGTAACATACTCAGTTGCAACTGAGTCAATGATGTGGTGGTATATATCGTCACAATATATTTTCACCTGGAAATAGTCTAGCTTCTTTACTTTCTTCCAGCTAGATTAGCATTTCGGTTTGTTCAAATTCCATAGTTATGCTAAGAGAAAGTACTGGTCAAAATTCAAAGGAAAATAATAACCAATTGCAATCGATTTTTTAATGATTAATTACTTGCATTTTCAATTATTTATTACCTTCAATGGTGACTGTTTATAAAAAAAACTTCATATGAAAGCCCGGTAAACATTTTTGTTAATGAATAATCTTTTCTGAATGTAGCTTTCTCAAATTGAACAGCTGTATAATTTTTTTAAATGCAAAATCAATATTTTCTTTTACAAAGAATTTTTTTCTATCTTTCAACTTTTGTGTATTTGTAATCAATTAAAAAAATAAAATTCTCATGAGTTTTGAGTTTATAATTTTTCCTTCGATATCCAAACGGCTAATAATGTATATTCCTAAAACATAACTAGAAAATTATAATATAATTTCTTTAAAGTAAAAAAGTAATTGATTAAATAAAATACATTGGATATATTTCAATTAGTCACAATATATTAAAATATATATAACACAAATAAACATATATAAAATAAATGTATACGAATATATAACATTTTAACTTAGATTAATATTATATAATATAAAAAAATGCATATTTATATGATATATTAAACTTAAACAGTTTATAAATATCATTAATTACATATATATATATATATATATATATATATATATATATATATATATATATATATATATATATATATATATATATATAGTAAAAAATATAATATAATCTATTAAATAAAATAGGTCGTTCGTCCAAGTTGGTCATAAAAAAAAAATCTAGTTGTGAACTTCCCTTTTTGGTCACTGCTTGACCACCGGAAGTGGTACTTTACTTGAAGATCATAATTGATTTTCATCAAAAATTATATTAAAATATAATGTAAAACATCTCAAATTTAGTAAACAGGACTTTTATATCGATATAAATGTATTCACTAGATTTTGGTTAAAATTCGTGAGCCGAAAAGGGTACTTTACTTGAAGCTTACATATAAAATTACATATAAGCTTACATAAAAAATTATATTTAAATTAAAAGAGAAATCATATGTTTCGGTAATAAAGGTTACAAACGCAATTTAGTTTCCAATCCAATTAAACATTTTTATTACTTGTTTTAAGTGCTAAAATTGAATGTAAAATACTGGTTTTCCTCCCCATTTGTGAGATCAAAAAGTCTGGAGCATGAAAATAAGATATTAGTTAACTGGGTTTTTCCACTTAAAATGTCGAAACTGTCGATTTCCAATGCTTTATCCAGTGATATTGACAGTTTTATTGTTGTCACGGAACATGAAGAAATATTTTGGAAACTAGTTACCTACTGAAGGAAAACGACATATAACAACAGAATGAGACTTTCAGTAACAAGAGTGTGTGTGTCAATAAATGGATGTCGGGACGCCGAGTATCAATCTTCGGAAACAAGTAACCAAATTCAGTATCAATTTTTGAGCCATGGATTTATAATTTAATAGGCGTACAAGGAAGTCATGTGTTGCCCACATCAGATATTTTTGTTTTGTTTTTTCGATCATCATGAACTTTGGCACATTTCACCTTCAAAATTAGAGGAATATCACTGTCACCATGGGATGTTGAAGCTTTTACACTCAGCATAAAGCCCAGGCAATACTGGGAAATTTAGCTAGTATAATATATAATTCTAAATCAATTGAGCAATTTTCTTTTTTAAATATGATATTATTAGTAGCCAGAACCCACTCTTGGCTGTTGAGCCATATGTTGTAGTATACTTGGTTTAACTCCCTCGAATACTCTGATAAGTTTTCCAACAGGTTATTAATCTACTCTAGCCAGAGGTAGAAGAGGTTGATATTTGTTCCATGGGTGTATCACAAAATTAAATTCAACCCTCTGACTGGATTTTAACACCTCCTCATTCGAAAGTGCTAAGCTATCGCCCAAAATTATAGTATGCTTACCCAATCTGGCATAACATATAATTTTATTTATAATCATAGAATATAGATACAAAAGTCTCTAAGCAATTCTATTTATTATACTACAGGTAATAGCAAAAAACATTTAAGTGTACTCATATAGTAAAATTTAAGCAAAAAAAAAGTTATAAAACTTTCATCAGCTTGAAATATCACAAGTTTTATGAGCTTTTTTCAAATATTTAATAAAAACATTGTAAACAGATAATAAAATAATAATGTTATATATAATAAGAATATAAAAGATACAAGGATATACCACAAGCTATAAAGATATACAATATAATATAAAAATGAAACTTTTTGTAATATCTTTACAAAATAAAAAGAAATAATAACAAAATAAATGAAAAAAACAAAAGCACAATTAATATATACTATAGAAATTAAAAATAATATAAGCCTTTTCACAACTATATATAAATGGCATATTTTTAATTATTTCTGACTATAAAGTTCTTACAATTATTAAAGTATAAAAATGTATTATTTGAAAAACATTAAAAAAAAAAATTATAATTGTTTATTTAACTTTTAATTCAAATGGATTAATTTATCATTACCCAGTCACAAATAACGTTTAGAGATTCATAGCTCAAAATTCAAATAAGTAAAAAAAAGTATACATTTAAAGAATCAGTAAAAAAGTAAACTAGATTACAAGAAGTTTTGTAACAATCTGGAGATTTGGATGTTACCCAAAAAATTTATGACTTTTACTTAGTTTTCTTCAACTAACATATATATATTTCCTTATATTTATTAAAAAAAACCTAAATACTAACTGATCTCTTTTAGCCATACTAACCACTCGATGTTTTTTCACACTCACCACCCAAAAGTGATCTTGAACATCTGTTTTCCCTGTCAGACTTCATCACTGCTGCTTCTGCTTACTGATGTGCCTTCACGGGAGGAGGAAGATTGTTTTGTAGAATTGTCAAACTGAGAATAAGAGCTATCCCTAACATTTGAAGGACTTCTACTTCTACTTTCACCACTATTTGCTCTTGAGCCTCTGTTTTCAGAATTGTAACCTGTTGTTCTTTCTGACTGTGATTCCTCACCTCTCCCTCTTCCTCTACCACCTCTACCTGCACCCCGTCCATAACTTCTTCCTCGGCCTCTTCCCCTTCCTCTTCCTCTTCCTGATACATTTTTACTTTCTCTTTCATACGTATCAAGATAATCTTGCACTTTATTAGGAACTACAGGGACCCCCATTAGCTTAGGATTGACTTCAGAAATTTTTCTTAATGCATTTTTAAGAAGATTCAATTGAATAATATCATGAAACATTTGACTATCAATAGAAAACCTTACTTCGTTAGATATTAATTCATATAAATTCACATTGTGCTGTATATATTTAACCCAACGGTCCTGAAAAAAAAAAAAAAAAAAAAAAAATATATATATATATATATATATATATATATATATATATATATATATATATATATATATATAAATTGTAATAAACAATTTTATAAAACATAAAATGATTAAATAAATTTAAACTTAAAACTCTATTCACATATTTACATACATAAAATCAAGTCCAATATGGCCAGTAAATGCTATGGAAATGAAGTTGAATGTACACAACACAATTTTAGCCAACTGATTATAGAACCATAAACCTTACATTATCATGAAGGAAAATTGATACCAATATTTTAAGCTATATTATTTTATTTTATTTTAATAAAAATCCTCTATTCGGTAAAACTCCAAAATTGTGATCACAACATGGTGGAGGTCTAAATTTTTAAGACCTAACTGTACTTCGAGCATCGCATACCCACAACAAATACAAAAACCAATGGATCCTTATCAGCTGAGGTCGGTGGCACTACCGTAATTTAAATTATTACTGCTTTAATTAGATTACAGCTATCTACTTCGTAGACGCTCGTTTTACTTTTTATTTATCAAGAGATAAATAAACTCCCCGAGTCCTTTTCAGATGAGGTCAGGGCCTTAACGTAATTCAAATGCAGTTATTCATACAATGGAAACAAACATTTTTCAAAATCTTCGCAAATTTATTTATTGACGGACTAATTTCCACTCACCGTCAGTTGATTTGTGTTATAGAATTTGTTTTCTATGGTTTGTATAATTCTGATGGTTATATTTATTGTGGGTGATCATTTTTAATTCTGATCGTATTTATAAAAGATAATGAATTTTCTTCATACTTCATTATCTTTCATTTTAATCCACTTACTTTTTACCCGACTACAGTTAAGCCACTAGGACAATATATTCAGCTCGACCGTTAGTAGGTATCTTGGTAACGATTTTTTGGGTGAAGAGCTCAACCGGTTTTCAAGTTTAATGGCTCAAATTATTTATTGTGATCTTGTGAATATTTTGAGCTAAAAATACTTAAGAAATGTTGTCTTAAATGAGTTAAATCGGTCCATTTGAGGGTATCTAACGATTTTTTGAGAGAATGGCTAATTTTCAAGTTTGATTGGCCAAAGTACTTGTTGTGATCCCATGGATGTTTTGGAGCAGTTTGAGCTCAAAATAATAAAAACAAAAAAATGTATTAAATGTGTTTAAACTGTCCGTTTGAGGGTAATTAACGATTTTTTGAGCGAACTGCACGATTGATTTTTAAGTTTGATGGCTAAACTTGCTTAGTGAATTCCCATGAATGATCTGAAACACTGTGAGCTCAAAATACTGATAAAAAATTTCATTATATTTTAAATAGTTTCGGCATTTTGTTGATGTTTCTTATTATATAATTTGCAAGTTCATGATCATATGACAATGAATTATTAAATTTATGAATTAATAATGAAATTGTAAACAGCCAACACTTGTAAAACTAAAAACTTTAAAATAAAATTTTATTTAAAAAAAATAAAACCCCGACTACAGAAATAACTTTTATATCTTACAACCCAACTCATCCTAATGGACGTAATGTACTTGCATACCTACATAAGAGCATTGGTGGGTTGCAAGTGAAGTTGACGCCCATGAATATCGAACCTTGGAGTAGTAGTCGGGTGCTTTCAAATACATGTTATGATCCCTTGAAAGTACATTTCGTCCCATTCATCTGTGCACATCAAAATACAGAAAGCTCCTTGCATCTGTGCATGTACATGTACAGAAAGTAAATTAATGCGAATGTTGTAAAATAATGTTACAAATTAAAATGATTTTAGTCAAAAAGAATCTTCATTTTCATTTGGGTGTGGAAGGCACCCTATGGTTAAAAGTCGTCTAGATAAATATGTGTTATAACTTTTTTTTTTGTCAAAGTATAATTCTTTTTTATCTTTTTCATAATGATCCATGGCTAATAAAAATACTGTTTTCTAAAAAATAACTATATTATTTCATAACCTTCTTCACATTTTCACATTATATTCATTTAATGCACTTTTCTTTGCTTGTTCATTCATTTCCTTTCGATATATCAGTATTTTTCTAGCGATTATCGATGGATATACATATTACGTTTCGTGATATTGCAAAATATCGAATATCCCTATTTTGCTTTGATGTTCCAACCCCCATATGAAGGTTTATATATAATTCCCTAACAATCTCACCAATGGCATAGCATGATCTTCAGATGTTTGCCCTTAAACCAAGCCTAAATCTATTAAATTTTTGCTGAACAGGTACAACACAAATATTTTTACAGAAAATTAAATATTCGTTCAGTGAATGTTGGTTCTAAAGTTATATAAACAAAAATGTGGATGCTATATAATTAAAACAACAGGCTGATTATAGGCTACAACAGTTTTCCGTTGTGAATTTAAACCGTTATGCTTAGAATTAAATTAGTCAAGGAATCTCTTATTTTTCTGATACAAAAATATAAGGGACAAATATTTTTGTGGAATCTGAAAAATAAGTACTAATTAAATATAATAAAGAAAAGGACGCATGACAAGAGATAGCAAATTCATTAGAAGAAAAAATAGAAAAAAAAAATTAGGAAAAGAAAAAAATTGTAAGCCTACTGGGATCTTTCAGGCGAGAAAAATTTATTGATTTTGATTCAACGAGTGTTGAATGTGGAATAAATTCTTACGTGGTTTGTCATGTCCACATTTACCAAAATTTCCACGCACGCACAAAACTTTAAATTATGAATCGTATTCAGCACAAATTTTCGTAATTGTGGACCCGTCTTTAGATATGGTCAAAAAAAGTTTGCTCAACTTTCCTTAAATCAATTGTGATAGCCAGAGGTCTCTCATGATTAAAAGTTCAAGAACCTGCTTACTATACCTGTCAAGCATCTGCTTACTATTGTTGATCAAGAATTAATCTCTCAGAGAAATAGGTTCCTGATTTCAAACAACTTGTCTCAGCTCATCACAAGGGTCTTAGATAAAGAAAAGTTTATGCAAAAAATTAAGATTACGTTTAACATAGCATTTGTATAGCAAAGTAAGAAATGATTTTATTTTAAGGATTAGAGGAAAAAGCAGGTAAGTTACTATTAGTTTTTAAACGGATCACAATGAAAAGCTGCATTCTTTCAGGGTATTATGCAGAAAAAGCCAGAGTCAAGAAATATTAGCCATTGAAGTTTTATCCATATAGTAAAATTATAAAAATATTACTTATCGGCATTCCCTGAAAGAATGCAGCTTTCATTCTGATCCAAAAATAAAAAATAAAATGATAAATGTAAAGCAAATTATTTCTTACTCACAGTTAAAGTATGGAAGTTTGGGTCAAGCTCAAGGGCCTTCATAAAATAATTAACAGCCGCACACAAATCCCTCCTAATGAAGAGATAATATTCCGTAGCATGAATGAATGTCAACATTTGATAATTATTTTCTGTGAACTGTCCCAACATTTTAGCATAAAAGGTTTCAACATTAGGATTCAAACTGAGTTTTACTTGTATATCAAAATCTGCAAAATTAGCACTAAATACATTTCTGGAAGCAGCGGTTTCAAAGTGCTGCAGCGCCTTATGATACTGAAAAAATAAAAATATTACTTAAATAACACAGGCCAACAGTGAAAAAACTTTTGTACTGAAAATATCTTATTCCTATAGTTTTTAGGGTGCTGAATCCAAATATGATATTAAAAAAGCTGTATCACCCACAATTTCTTCACATTTTATAGTTAAATTTATTAAATTAAGCGATTTTTAAAGAATTTAACAGCTTTAATACTTAAAATAAATAACTGAAAAACTAGGTCTATTGGTGTGGATGAAGTTGGTAGCACTGCTGAAATGCATTTGCTGACCAAAAAAGGTTGATTCTTTTTTCTGTTAACAGCTGATGTTTTATTTACTGTCAACCTAACCTCACTTTCACGTTTCCTGTACATGTGCTCAGTACAATGTCTAATCGCGGTTGTAAGAAATTTTCTGACAGTTTTTGTTATATTTGTGGTGAGTTTGTGATTAAAAAACACCAAAGACTTTGTCAAAAAGATTTATCTATCAAACTTTGGAACTGTTTATCTATCATACTTTGGAATTAAACTTGATGATCAGGATAAATCTTGGGCCCCGCATAAGGTATGTTATGTATGTGTCGAAGATCTAAGAAAATGACCTTAAAAGGAGAAAAAAACCTTTAAATTTGCTGTTCCTATGATATGGAGGGAGCCAAGAAATCATTCCCATGATTGCTACTTTTTCAGTGTCGATATCACTGGTCACAACTCAAAAAACAAGAAGGTAATAAGCTACCCTAACCTTCCGTCCGCCATCCGACCAATAGGGCACGGTGTAGATTTACGCGTCCCTGAAACCACCAGATGATTTAAATATTAAGTATTTTAATTAAATATTTTAAGTATTTTAAATGAGAATTAAGTATTTTCTGATGTACAATCGGAGTAGATGAACAAGATGATCAAGAATGTTTTACAGAAAATGTAGAGCCTAAACTGTTTACTCAAATCGAGCTTAACAACTTGGTTAGGGATCTTGGCTTAACAAAAGAAAAAGCTGAATTGCTTGGCTCTAGACTGAAAGAAAAGAACTTGTTGGCGGTTGGAACCAGCATTTATGTGTATAGGAAGAGAGAGCAACAATTTTGCAAGTTTTTTCCTTAGTTATTAAGGTATAATGTTGTTGTTATTTTGGGTGATTTTAATGGCCAAATCAGCATAGTGGATTATTCACGTAATGTCACTGGAAAGTATTCTCTGCATGATGTAACTAACCATGACGGACAACGCTTAGCGGAATTTGCCACAGCCTGCAATTCTAATATTAAAAGCACATTTTATTCAGTATATGCGCATACATTTGGTAGCAAGGAAATTTCCAGGTGGCAGCGTCAATCAAATTGAACACACATTGATTTAATCGAGACACGTCTCTAATATAACTGAAGTTAGGGCAAAAAGAGGACCTTATTGAAATAATGATCAGTTTGTTCTAAGAGCTCTTTTTAGTCACGGATTATCAGATATTCGTAAAGGCAATAGAATAAAGAGAAAAAGATGGAATATTGAAAAATTAAATAGCAATGAGCACAAGGAATCGTTTAAAGACACTTCGCGGAACATACAAGGAAACTGTGTTGAATCAAATGGTACAACAGAATAATGGGATATTTTAAAGGCAGCTATTGAAGAAACCACCAATCAGGTACTAGAAGAAAAGTTACCCAAAATAAATAGTGGATGGTTCGATGAGGAATATGCTAATGCCATCGTACTAAAGAATAATGTTAGACAAATAATGCTGCAAAGAGATACCAGACGCAACAGAGAAATCTTATTAGTAGGAGAAATGCGACTAAATTGTGCAGAAATATGAAGAGGGAATGGTTTAGGAAAAAGATTGAGGCTATGGAGAAAATTAAGGAATGTAAAGAATAAAGAACAATTTAATTATCAGTAAGAATAACAAGGAAAAGGTTTTTCCAACCTAAAGTGAATATATGCTGTAATAAGGATGGAGTATGGAGTATGAATATGATATGTCGATACCCATAGCCCAGGAAAACCTGAGAAATGGCCGTAATCCACAAGTGGACGTGACAAGTCCTACTTGCACTTCCTCGTAGTGACCACTGGGCAATGCACATCATAGTGGACATTGGCTGACTGTGGGAAGAGGCCTTAAAACTGGAGCACTCTACTAGAGGAGGAAACTCCGACAAAAAACTCTGGACAACCGAGTTGGGGGTTGGACACAGAGGCAACGTCCCTGCCCCATAAAAATTCTACTTGCTTTTAAGAAACCACAAAAAGCCTCAGAAAGAAATGGATCAAATGAGAAACGACAAAGGCTTGGGCACGGATAAATAAATTTGGCAACCTGGAATGTCGGGAGTTTGTTCCAATCTGGAGCTAGAAGAGATCTGGAATGGGAAATTGAAAAATATAAAGTAGATATATTATCTCTACAAGAAATCCGCTGTAGAGACATAGTGCTCACCAAGATGAAGTGCTACACAATCATTAATAGTGGTAATAGGCAGATCATAATGGCCACAGGTTTTGCAATAAGAAACTCCCTTCTGTACTGTATAATTAAATATACAGCAGTTAACGAGAGAATATGCGTAGTAAGGCTGAGATCATCCATGCTCCCATAGAAGACAAAGACGATGATGAGAAAAAGGACGCTTTCAATGGAATGTTAGAAAATATGTATGATTCTCTATATAACTATGGTGTTAAAATAATTCTGGAAGATTTTATTGGTAGGGCAGGAAAAGAAGAGATGTTTCTCCCAATTATAGGAAAGCAGAGCAAACATGAGAAAACAAACGAGAATGGACTGAGAATGATTGATTTTGCTATGCCAGTGAACCTTAGAATAAGAAGCACCTTCTTCTCTAATAAAGATATCCATAAGGAAACAAGGGCCTTCCAGGATGGCCTTTCCAAAAATCATGTTGACCCATTCACGTGACCCATAGCGCCTTCTGGTCCATGCTCCTCCCACAAGAGTACCCACTTTATAGAGACTGAGTGTTTCCTCAGCCATTCTGTTTTTTTTACACCGGCATTTTATTTTTATGCTGTTTGAGAGACATAAGGTTTTGTAGCGGCTGAGTGTACCCGGCCGCCATTTTGTTTTTCTGTGACTTGAGATACTCAAGGTTTTGTAGAGGTTGAGTGTGCCCAACCGCCACTTTGTTTTTCTGCCGTTACGTGACTTAAGGTTTTGAAGCGGCTGAGTGTACCCAACCACCATTTTTTGTTTTTTTTACACCGTCATCCCCACCCCTGCAACTTGATGATAATTTTTAGAACTCTTAGGGAGACAAACAGAAGTCAACAAAAAAAAAGGGGTTACAGTAAAAAAAAATGTTGCCAAATATTTTTACTAACAATATTTTAATTCCAGAGAAATGAAAATTTTTAAATGTAACAGGTTGTTTTCTTGTATATAAGAGGAAAAGGGAATGAAAAGTCTTTTATACAATCTCTAAATTTTCGCAAAATCCTTTGAAGAGAGAAACTCCATTCCCTGTTCACGAGATATAAGAGGAAAAGCGAATGAAAAATTGAAAAATTTATATACAATCTCTAAACAGTCACAAAATGGTCTGAACAGGGAAAATCCATTCAACCGTTCACAAAATGTAAGACGAATACAGATTGAAAAGTTAAAAAAATTTCACTCATTTGGCTTACATACAATCTCTAAACAGTCGGAAAATCTGATTAGGGAAAATCCATTCAACCGTTCACGAGATAAAAGAGGACAAGAGAATGAAAAGTCGGAAAAATATTGTGTCTTTTTACTTTTATCTTATTACTGAACAGTCGGTAAATCGTTTGAACAAAGAAAATCCATTTACCCGTTCACGAAATATAAGAGGAAAAGCGAATGAAAAGTTGGAAACTTTCACACTCATTTTACTTTTATGTTACCACTAAACAGGTGGAAAACCTTTTGAAGAGTGATAATCCATTCACCTGTTAATGATATAAAAGAGGAAAAGTGAATAAAAAAGTTGGAAAATTTTCACTCTCATTTCACTTCAATAAAACGAAATTTAAATAACGAATAATAGATACTGGATAGTTCAGATTATCTTTCGAATAACGAATTAATCAATTGTATAAAATTAAGGAATAATTAATAAAAATTAATAACAATTTATTTGTTATTGGGAAAGCAGGAGTTCCTGCGTTCAAACTTCTCTTCCCTTTAATTTTAGGCATAAGGTTGCTGAGGGCAAGGGAGCAAGAAGCAGATACCATTTTGATTCCAGCCCAAGCATTGAATTATATTGTATGGCAGACACTATCTGAGGAAGTAAAATGAGTGTATAAAATATAATTCAATCCTTCAATACAATTCAATAAAAATATTAATGTAGAAAGATTTTATGTGTATTTAGTTCAGTGGTTCCATATCCTTCAATAAGGGCAGAGTTATCTCATTGAAGGATATAGAACCACTGAACCAAATACACATTAAATTCCTCTACATTAATATTAACAGGTATTTTTGTAAATAATCTTTAATAAGGTATTAATGGTTGCAATCATTAAAAAGAATAAAGGCGTTTTATTAATTAAAATAAAAATATTGAAAAGTAATGGAATTGAATATAGATAAAAATGAATAATACAGAATAAAAATAAAATTAGTTTTCCAGATGTTCAATAAAATAAAAATACAAATTTTAATTTGGGTAAATGCAATTTTGAAACATTTGGTTTACTTTAAAATATCCAAAGTGAATAAAAAAATAAAACAGTTATGGTCTAATGAGATGTATAGTGAATGTACATATACATATTTTTTAATCAGGAACTTTCTTTGAACATAAAATATATTGTAGTAATAAAAGGTCAAAAAATTTAATAGACATTTTAAAAACTAAAAATTCAAATGGGGTATCTGTTAATTTTAGCATGTCCTATTTTTCCCTTCTTACATAATTTTTAAACAACTAAACCAGGAGTGCCCAACCTTTTTAACTCAACCCTTTTTAACGCGTGCCACAACCTAGGGTTCCTGTCGAGGCATGCCACAACTGTCCCCCAACCCTTCTGTTTCCTGCCACCTTAACAATAATCATTGATAATGATACTAACATAATGAAAAGTGTTAATAACTATCATTTATCCAATAAAAGTTTATGTTAGGAGTAACCATGTACAAACTACTTATTAATCATTAATAATCACTAACTCTAAGTTATTTCAGCCTTTCAGAATATTATATTATTGAAAAATAACAAAATTATCAATAAAAAATTTAGAAACCCACTGACCGGCTGGATACCTATACCGAACCCCTAGCATGCCACATTGTGGCACACATACCTTGGGTTGGGCACCCCTGAACCAAACAGTTAAAATTCTGTATACATTTTTACATATATAAAATAGACTATAAACAATGTTAAGACTACATAAAAGCTATGCCAAATAAGAATCAGCAAGCATTATTATAAATTTAAAGATTCTTTAAAAATTAAGTGATCACAAACTGGTTGTTTTTACTGTTTTCCAATTTATATATTCCTGCTATCTTCTACATATCAGGACCTTCATGGAATGCATACGATTTTATTAATTTAATAATAAATTAAAATTCGACTTGATTTGTAACCTATTAAAGCCAGTAATGCTTAAATAGCTATAAGAATATACTAAAAATTATTTAATCACTATATGCATATATACATAGTTTTATTAAGAAGGAAAGGAAAAATACATTATAAAAATCAAAACAAATGTTAACATTTCACATAAAATTTGTTAATATAAAAATAGTCATTACAATAATTATATAAAAATAACTTAAGTCTTGAATGCTGCTGCCTTAGCTGCTTTTAAGATAAAACTTTTTACAGTAGTTTCATCCAAGGAAGCAAATCCTTTAGACTGAACAACAGCGGTCATATGGTTAAGAGAAAATCTGAAACAGAGCTCCTCTAGCTCCTGAAACAAAAAGAAAAATATATATGAGTAGAATACCGAAAAATCCCAAGATTTTGAATATATTTTTTTCCTACTCATTTTAAAAATTTTAACAAATTAAAATAACCATCCATTTTATAAATAACCAAATGAACTATATCACGATATCTAGCAAAGTAGCTTGAAGTAATTTCCTGACTTTTTCATATTTTTAAAAAGTTTTTCCTCAAACCGATAATATTTGCTATCCATTAGGTAAGTATGCAGGGGTGTATTTGAATTCAGAAGGCCTCGATACGGCCTGTTCTTTAAGATTGTGTATCAAGGTGTGAAGGATAGAGAAAAGTGTAGAACCATTGAAAGAGGATGAGAAAGTGGGTAACCGAAGGGAACCAACCTTCTGACGTTATCACGACCCTGAAGGTAACCGGCCTTCACGAGTCACTAACGTATAGGAAGTGCAGGCGAGGGAAACCAGCCGTCGGACCTTGCGGAAAACCGAGTGACGAGAACAAGCTGTCGGGGTAACAAAGCTAACGGGAACCAGCCCTTAGTCTTGTGGAATCAGGAATTTAGGAGAGGTAAAGGATATCAAAAGAAACTCCAGTATTGTTACAAATAGTAGTAAAACATAACTGGAGGAATCTCACAGATGGAATTACTCACCTCCCGAGGGCAGTCCTAGGAAGGCTGAGAGAGAACTTGCCAATAGCCAGTATCATAACCTCAAAGCAAACATCGGGGTCGAGAGGCGTCCTAACAGTACATTAATTTGGGATTCCTCCAAAGCATTTCTGACCATGAAACTTTATTGATTATATATATAATTTTACAACATGATATATATAACAGCAATATAATGTTTTTTCACAATAATAACATATTTACACTAAAAACGTTTATTAGCTTAGTACGATCGCCAAGGCTAGACCATTTTCTTCTTTATCCACTAGCAGGCCACTAGCTGTCTCGTACTAGTTTGTGCGGTCCAACCTGGGGAACAGCTGCGGCCGTTGAAGGTAATATACTAATGCATTAAATACTAACACATAATACACCATATCATACAACACATAAAAAGCCCATATCAAATGCGGATAATAGTAAATTTTATACTGAGAATAGGATTTTTACAAAGTTATCACAATGGTTAATTATAATTATTTATTTGTTAAATTTACTATTATTTTTTTTTCTAAGATATAATGATTCCAAAACGCTTTATATTTATCCACTATCTTCATAAATGGCTGAGATATGGGTGAATGAAACATCTAATAATTTTTTGGACGAAACGGCTGATGTTAATGAGGAGTTCCGAGGATCATCCTAGAGAGAGTGATCTGTGACTTTGATGTCAAATCTGAAATAAATCAGCCCAATAGTCTCAGAGAAAAATCGCAGACAGTGGACAAGAGACTGACAACAGACGTAAAATCTCAAATTTTGAGTGGATATTAAAATTTTGATTTTATTGGTGAACAACAAAGGTTCATAACTGAAAATAATAAACCAAAAATAGACTTTTTGTTTCTTTAAAGTTCGATGTCGTATAGAATCTATATGCCAAGAAACTGTAGATTATACCAATTTTTGACTTTTAACCATGAATTATCTCACCAAGACTGTTTCCTCAACACGGCGGTTTTCTCTCAGATTCCCTGACTTTTCAGGTTTTCCCGGTCACTGGACGCACTTTATATGAAAATTGAATAATTTGTTAATATTAAAAGCTAAGAGAAGATCAATGTTATGAGCGAAGCCCACATTTACTTTTTTTCAGAATACTAACTACAAATTCAGCCTTGTCAGTTGAGGAAACTAAACACTGCTCACTCACAAGTAACACTCATCCAAATTACCTCACCTAGCTGAGGTAATTTAATTGAGTTATTAACATTATCCCCCAACTTTTGATCAGCTCATTTTTCAGTGAGACAGCACCCTGCTATTGAGCCTTAAATAGAATCTGATTTAACCATATTTATTGAGATTCTTCGCCTTGGGCCGATGAATCTGTTATGGTTTGCACAATAAGGAACCTTTGTTCGACAAGGCTTTAAGTGACATTTTTGCCTAAAATGAGATTGTTGGTGCTTCTTACTCTCCTTTGTCTAATACACAAGAGAAACTAACTCTATCTGCAATAGGCATTGTGAGAAAGTTCTAACTGAAGGAATTTGTTTACTTTGTGTAGTTTGACAAGTTTGTATCTCACACTAGTTATCTGTATGGATAATTCTCATATTATGGGCAAGTTTCATGATAGAATTTTAATAATTTTGAGTGAATTTAAATAAACCAATTTTAAGTACCCATACCTACTATTGACACTTAGATGTTGATATAAACAAATGGCAAACATCAAAAGTGATTTTAGTTTTTTTATTTTCAATAATAGACCTTTGTAATCGATCAAGAAAATTTTTTTTGTTACCCCTCTCAAAATTTGAGGTTTTACGTTTCAAGATATGTAGAATCCAAATATCGAATAAAAAAAAATCTGTACATCCGCCATCTGTGACTGATTTCTCCGAGACTACTGGACAAATTTTCTTGAGGTTTGGCACCAATGTCACATGTCACCCCAAGTTGATCCTCGGAACTCGACATTACCATCCGTACAAAAGGAAAAAAAAATCATTTAAATCGGACCAATATTAGCTGAGATATAGCGTAATGAACTTCGTACACTAATTATCCGGTGCCATGGTATTTATGGCATATGGTCTGTACCTGTTTCTGTTTGGTCTGTTCCAAATTCCTGAAATACTCACAGCAAGATCAGAAAGTATTGAAAAACATTTTCATGCACGAAAAAGATCATAGCAGTCATTAGATTGATTTATACAAAATAAATTCATTAAACAAGGTCAAAGAACATGAAAAACTATTGCATGATTCTATTAATAGAATTTCCTAATGCCACCAGTGGTAATCATGATAATAACATTATAAATTTTAATTTAACTGTTGATACTAATAATTAATTATAAATTTAAGTGAAATGGTAGAAACGCCCTTCACAAGGGATGCCATTTTAAATGCTATGTTTCTGGCAAACTGCTTTTCTAAGGCAGGTGGGGGTTCCAGAAATCACATTTACTCAATTTAATTATCTAATTTTTCTCTATTTGCATCGGTTCCAGAAGGGAGCCGATCAATCAAACTATATTTTAACATAAAAGGCTAGAGACCGCAGACCCCTCTGCTATGGTCAATTAGCTTGGGATATTATAAATACCATTGAAGAACCTTTCCAAGGATGTCGTGTTCACCATTTCACTTAATTAACTTTGATGATGGCATACAGGGTAAATAGAATGATATAGATGAAATAGATTTTGTTACAGATCTTACTTTATTTATGTTACGTTTTTAATTAACCTATTGGCTTAATAATTTCTAATCTAAATTACTCTCATTGTAAAAATCTACAGACTGTAACATATGTATTTGAGAATACTGGGAGAACTCTTGCTTATTTAAAATATTATCCGGATGTCACATAATATTATACATTGATGTACACAATGAATCAAAGGACTAGCACTTATCTTATTGTTGCTCTATGGTCTAGGTCTCTCTCTCCTGTCTCGATGTGCTGCTCAGCTGTACCCTCTGCGAACCTCAGTCTTCTGCATCTAGCTCGAACCTCCTTCTTCCCAGAACTACCCACTTCAAACTTCTCACAAGAATTCTCCAGAACTCCTCTTTCCTCCGTCTCTTATCCTGTTTCCCCTACTTCTTCTTGAAAAGATAAATTTTGTCCCCACTCTCCTTTTGGGACATCTTATTGGCTGAAGCGATAAGAATATTTGAAAAAGGACTTGTAACCTTGGGCGGCAGATTTTATTACACCTATCTCTAGTTTTATGGTGCTCTTACTTTCGCTTATCTTAAGCGGCCTATTGGCGGTCTTGAACTGCACTCCTTTCTCCCCCCCTCGCCTTCCAGGTAAGAGCGCCCGACTTTGTAAATATTTCTTTGTCCGAAAAAGAAACTCATTAATATTGCTGAATCACGTGGCATCTCTTTAATTTATTCCTTATTTAATTACTATTATGAATCTTAATTATTTCCTTCAATCCCAGTATCCTCAATACATAACACTATACAAGAAAATAAGCTCCAGTATTTGTTTGATCTTGTGGCACCACTAAAAGCCTACGTAACCTTTTCTTATATATCTCACCCCTTGGTAAGGTTAGGGGTGTTTACTGGATATTCTTTACTGTTTGTAATAAATGGAACATGTTATTTTACCCATCAATCAAAATTAATTAATGGTAAATAATATCATTTTAGAAACTTTTCTCTGCAAATAAAGGTTGATAGGAATAAAGAAATCGGTAATATGCTCAATCTATAATTAGGGAGACCTCGATTGCTGCAACTACCGTGCTATATTTCTTCTCCCTTGTGCGTACAAGGTTCTATTCAATCATAGACATCCATCGATATGGACAAGGAGGGTCTGAAGCCCGACCCTCCACTCCCCCCAATGATTCTGCAGTTAGTGGAGTAAAAATGTAAACGTTATAATTTACGCGTATCAATTAATTAAAATCCCTCAATTATGAGGAGCTTTCTATCAAAAATGGACATCTACATTTTCACTTTTGTTTGCGAAGTTACAGTAAAAACTATTATTTCTACTATTCTGAGCATCTTTTTTGCTTTAAAAAAAAAACACTTTCCATTCACTTTTGTAAGGGGAAAAAAACACATTATACAGAACTGAAGCTAGCCTAAGGTGCAGCTTTGGGATACCTATCAGAACGCATCGAAATTTGTTTTGTGGGGATGTCAACATTTGATAGAAAGCTCCTCAATTAACCTGAGGTCGAGGATTTGTCTAGTGTCAGAATTTATAATACGTAAACAATAAGGCATTGGCGTCAAGGCATGACAGGATCAAGAGAGAAGGGTTGGGAGGTCTTGACATGGTCAGCCCCCCCCCCCAATGAAAATCTAAGATGGACGCCCCTCGGCGTAGGGAAGTGGCGACCCCACCGCCCAGTCGTCAGACTGCAAACAGCCATTAGTCCTCCAGGTTGAAGGAACAATGACTCTGGCACAACAGTACACCATATACGGCACACTTCATTCATCTCCACACTACAGACTATGGGTCACCAACAGTGCACACCCTTCATATATCTTCCCTAGGTAGCCGCCCCGGATGGGGGAACAAGTCTTCAGGTGGCTCTAAGGAGGCAGCCCCTCCACCTGTCTCTGGGGCTGAAAGGGCTAAAAACCCACACCCCTTAAATAAACATTATTATGAACCCTCAAAAGAAAGATAGCCGGACTGTTTTAAAGAAACGAACTTTGAAGAAAAGGAGAAGGAAATGGAGGGCACGAGCGAGAGATAGGAATGACTGGCTTGAGGTCCTAGAGGAGGCCAAGGTCCTTGTAGGACCGTAGCGCTCGGCAGTAAATTAGTAAGTAAGATGGACGCCATTTTAATTAATGAAATTCGTTGTAATTTCAATTATTATCTGCTTTACTGTTATCATCCTTATTTATCATTTGGAAATAATCCGTAATCACATTTTTTTTTTTTAACTACCATTAGGTTTATTTTTATTTGTGCTCCTTAGACATATTTTTTCATTTTGTATATTTTTGTTATTAGCTGAAATTTCATTTATAATATCTTTTGTATAACATTATGCGGTTAAAATTATTGTTATATTAATTATTATTACTATTTGGTATCTTGGATTATTAGAATAATAATTTAATATTGCGTCACAACTTTTTTGTTTTTTTGGTCCATTTCGTAGTAATTTTATCATTGTCAAAAGTGATATTCCACATCCAAATATCTTATAACCTTATATGTGAGTAATTTTGTTGTAAATTCAACTATTTTGACTATACTATGAATTATGTAGAATGGTCATACATGATTGAATGATTAAAAGGAAAGGGAAGAAAAAAATAAAATAAATGTAAAATGTAAATATTATTATTTCCAACTAAGAATTGATTAGTACGCTGTGTTAAGGCAGCATTGATGTTCTATTAATCATTTTTCTCTTTTTTTTATTATGATTGATAAGTCAACTACATATTTAGTGACTATCATTAATTGTTTGCAGTTTTTCAATTGGTTCTACAATTATTTTATTAGAATAGCATCTGCTTATTTCTAAAAAAATAATTTTTTTATTGGTGTTTAATGTCTTTTCCTACTACCTATTCTAACTAGAGTGGGAAGGTCGAGATTCATTCCGTGGGTCCGCTACGAAATAAATTTCAACCCGTCCTGCCGGGATTCGAATTGGTTAGTAGTGGAACGAATGTACAGTAAACTCGGACATTTGGGCAAATTATGACAGCTCAAATATTTCAATTTTTATTTACAAAATATAAATAACACGTCTATTGATCATGTTTGGCACTTTTTGTGTAAATCAATGCTTTAATAATCCCGTATTGCATTAATAAAGTAGGGAAGTTAATGTTAGTTTAAATGTTCCACCAAAACTTACATTAAACCTAATTTTTTATTTTGTTACACCACAACTGTCATAGAAAAACCGAAATCTGATTAAATTTTGTGAGATTTTTTTCGGGCTTTCACATCATATTTTATCTTCTTTTTTTTCCAATTTACGAGAATCATTTAAAATCATCCAGAAAAATATCAACACATTTAATAAATATGCAATTATATTTTGCACGAAGTTGTGCCTTTTTGATTAATTCCTATAAAAACTTTTTTTTATTTATTGACTGCCAATGTTGGTTAATTTCATTAATTTATTTTTTTACTTACTGTTTCCATCAAAACTTATATCAAACCTTATTTTATATTTTTGTAACTATAATTGTCGTAGAAATTTAAAAATAAATCTGATTAAATTTGAAAGTGATATTTTTTCAAAATAAAATTCATATGCCAAATAAATTATTTTCACAATAATATTATTTTATTCTCTATTTGATATGCTTTATAGTTTTATTTATTAGTGTATATTAGGATAATACGACAAATCTGCAAATATTCCATATTTATGTACATAAATCATAATAAATTTGAGAAAATATAGTATAGGATATCATTTTTAAAGCTTTTCTCTAAATAGATCTTCATTGTCTTGTTAAATAGTGCATTGAAATATATTTTAAATGATAGCAGAAGCAACGTTCTAGGATGAGAAGAAGCGGGTATATTAGAGAAAGTCCAGTCCTCCGTATGGCTCTTCGAATTGGACAAGAATGACGAATTGGAAAATAAGTAGGTAGGTATCCATATTGAAATGTGTTGTTATTTTGGTTGTTTGAGAGGTCCTTGGTAGTTAAATAATTAAGTCCAGAAGTGGTATTGATTGGCTTTATTGACTTACAATCAAAAGGTAACTACCTTTTGAATCACTTGAAAAACACTTGCTTTGATGCACTAAACAGTTGCAAAACAAACGACGGACTGCTGCACAAAACCTTCTCAAAGTGTCGATACAAATCGAAGCACATTCGATACATTAACCTGTCGATGATCACTTGTCGCTTGCCAACTCAGCAATACAAAATTTCAGTAGGTTGGGTTGCTGTCAATTGATCAATTTCAACACTCCTCCTTGATCAATTTACAGCGAAGAGTTTCAAAGATTCTTTTGTTGAGTGGCTTGGTCAGAATGTCTGCTATCTGCTTGCTGCTCTCAACGTGTTGCAGTGTCACCGTTTTGCCGATGTGTTGTTGGATGTACTTTCGTGGTATTTCGATATGTTTCTTTCCTCGGCTGGTCTTTCCTTCGTGGGCGTTTTGTAGCATGTGGATGGCAGACATGTTGTCTACGTACATGATTGGTACATGATCTACGTGATTGGTTGATCGGCTTTCAGGATGCCAAGTTCCAGTGCAATTCGTTTTATCCAACACACATCATCAATGACTGACACTGCGGCCCGGTACTCGGCTTCAACTGTTGAAGTCGCTACCAGACGCTGCTTCTGTGAGTACCAGATCACTGTCCCTCCTCTCATCAACAACACTCCACTCGTCGACTGTCCTGTCTCCGAGTCTCCTCCGTAGTCTGAATCGGTGTAGGCTGCGAGGTTTTTGTCTCCTCCGAAATGAATTCCAGCTGTTGTCGTCCCTCTCAGATACTGGAATACGCGTTTCACCATCGCCTGATGGCTTTTCATTGGTTTGTTGCAAAAACGACTCAAGTAGTTCACAGCGAAACTGATATCCGGTCTGGTGATGGTGGCTCGGTATAGCAGACTGCCTATCGCCTCACGGTAGTTGTTGTTCGCCGGAAGTGGTTTATCATTCTCAAAGTTTGTCTTCTTGGTGATCATTCCTTGCTCAATTGGTGTATACTCTGGATTGCATTGCTCGAGTTTCATTTTCTTCAGGATCTTCTCCGTGTATCGAGGCTGATTTACGAAGATACCGTTTGGTTCAATCTTGATTTCCATGCCCAAGTACGTCAGTTTCTCTTGAATCTTGTTACTGTATGTAATTTCAAATTCCTTATTTATCTTGGCCAGAAGTTTGTATATTTTGTCTTCATCCTTGCAGGCTACCAATCCATCGCCCACAAACAATGACAGCATTAAGCTCTTTCTTTGTTGTAGTATATGCATGTGTCGTCATCTGTGCTCGTCAGTCCCATCTTTTCTCCAAAGTGTGTTGTAACTCTCTCATTCCACATCCATGGGGCTTGCTTGAGTCCGTACAGACTCTTTTCTAACTTGCAGACTTTCCCTGATTCGTCATCGAACCCTTCGGGCCGTATTTACATCAAATGACACTAACTTCATATTCTCCGATGCTGCATGGCTGAGGATCAGTCGAATAGATGCGTGGCGAGCTACTGGACTAAAGGTCTCTGTGTAGTCCACTCCTTCCTTTTGTTCGAATCCACGTGCCACAAGTCTCGCCTTGAGTCGGCCATCCGCCTTCTCTCGAAGTACCCAGCGACAAGTTATCGGCTTCACTCCTTCCGAGCAGTCCACCAGTTTCCATGTTTGCATTTTCATCAGCGAGTCGTACTCCTCCTGCATTTCTCGTCTCCAATTTCCGTCCTTGAGAGCCTCACTCGTTGGTATGTCCTCGGTTTCGCCGATCATTGCCACTTGGGCGCTATTTTCTCTCCGAAAATATCCCATCACATACTCCCTGAGTCTGGGTGGCGGTTGCAGGTTCCGACGGTCTCGCAGATTCCTCCTCCCTGGCTCATCATCTTGCGGTGGGTTTCTCTTCTCATTTTCGCTGGCCTCCTCGACACTTTCATCATCTTGACTCTGGTCTGTTTCATCATCTGTCTCATTGCTGCTTTCTTCCTGCTTCTCAATTGTGTCCTCTGGTGTTGACGTCTCGAGTTCAGTGCCTTGCCTCATCCTTCTCTTCTCCTCGTCAAAGATCACATTGTCTGAGCTGATTATGTCTCTCTTCTCTCTCATGTAGATCCTGTAGCAGGGTGAGTCGATGTCGTATCCAACCAAAATTCCTTTTTCAGACTTTCTATCTATCTTGCCTCTCCTTTGTTCTTGCGTGAGCACGTAACATTCGCATCCGAACGGTCTCAGCTTCTCAATCTTCATTTTTCTGTCAAACCAAAGTTCAGCTGGGCTCTTCCCTGGTACGTTGCTGGTTCCAGTCTGGTTGATTGTGAAGACTGCGTAGTTCATCGCCTCTGCCCACAGATTCTCATTCAAGTTCTCAGCGTGAATGGCTGCCGTCGAGGCACGAAATGAGAACGATTGTCGAAATCGTTCTCATTTCTCTCTCTACTCTTCCGTTCTGTTCTGGAGTATGAACATTGGTGAACGTGTGGAATATTCCCAGTTTGTCCATCATCTCTTTGGTTTTTATGTTCTTTAATTCGGTGCCATTGTCAGACCTCAGACTTTTGACTTTCCTTCCCAGTTGATTTTCTACGAGTCTCAGGTAGCTTTCTATCTTTTCTGGAGCTTCACCCTTCGTCTTCATGAAGTAGATGGTTCGGTAGTGTGTAAAGTCGTCCTTGAGTACAAGGAAATACTTGGCTCCTCCCAGCGATGGAATGTTCATCTCGCCGGTGTCGACATGCACGAGATCCAATGGCTGCTGGGCTGTCTTCGGGTTGATTGGATGTGAGATGCGGTATTGCTTGCCGTGTGTGCACCCCTTGAACACGTAATCGTTCCAGTCATCTACATATTTAATTCCTTTCCGCTTCAGTATGTCTCTTACGTATTTCATGTTTTGATGTGCGAGTCGCTCATGCCAGGTTTTGATCGACGTGGTCATCAAACTTGTCTCATCTCCTCTCCTGAACATCATTTTGAAGAGACTTCCTTTGCGTTTGGCAATCGCGACTCTTTCCCTGCCATCTTGACTGTAGAACGTTGACTCATTTCCATTTGCTTTCTGTATGTGACCTTTATCTAACATTTGACTGACAGAACAGATTAAAGTTGAGGTTCGGTACGTAGATGACATCTCTCAGTATCACTAGTGACCACTTTTGACCATCAAATGCCTCCATCTCGATGTTGCCTACTCCAACGCCATCTAGCTTGGTTGAATCTCCAATCACAATTGAGATGGGCTCTTCCAGTTCGACAAGCTGGGCAAACCACTCCCGATGTGACGTCATATGTTGGCTTGCTCCACAGTCCTGATACCATGAAGTTGCCCTGTCCTTCGAGATGTTGGTGTCTGCCGTTGACAATGCTGTGGTCAAAAATGCCCTTGGTTGTGTACTTTTGCTGTTCGCTGACTTGCTTGAGTCATCCTGTTGTCTGCAGTCTTTTGCAAAATGTCCTTTCTTCTTACAGATGTTGCATGAGTAAGTCTTCTTACAGTATGCGATGTATTTCGCACATGGTTTTCCTCTGCACTCCTCTGACCTCTCTTTCCACATTTGTAGCATTCCACTGGTGACTTGTCCTGTTTGTTGTTTGACGACTGTCCTTGCTTCTCACGCCTTGTTATGAGAGCGTTGTTGGTGCTGCCCTCTTGTTTTATCGTCGTTTCTCTCAGTCTCTCATCCTCAAGTCTCAAGCGTTGAATGAGGGTGTCCAGGGTCTTGTTTGCGCCGGTCACGTTGTCCCAAGATGTTCTGAAATGTGCCAACTTTGTTGGCAGTACACTCATGATCCTTGTCATGATCCCACTTTCTCTCATTGGGTCATTTTCTGTTGACACTTCATCAGCCAGTGCCATAATCTCCATACAATTTTCAACAGCAGTCTTATTCTCATCATATACAAAATTGAAAAATTTGATTCGGGAAGTTTCTAAGGTTACTTCAGTCTTGGTGCCATACAAATTAACTAACTTATCTGTCATATCTTTGGCAGTTTTGCAGTTTGCAATTTTACTATTAATATTTAAACCTATCAACGTTTGAGCTTCGACATCTTTCTTTGTCCAAGCTGAAACGCCATCTGTCGACTCAGCACCTGCTGGTCTGGGGGTTGCACCCGTTACAATATCATACAGGCCCTTATTTTTAAGTGCTAGGTTTAATTTAAATTGCCATGAAATGAAATTTACATTTCCTTGACCATCATCATTCAACATTTCTAACTGAGATTTTACAGTATCCATTTTGTTCAGAACTCAACTTGACTGACTCAAACAATTTAAATTTGACAAAATGAATTTACAATTTTTCGTGGCGATTTTCAAACTTAAAACTACTTGCGTGTACGTTGCTCAACGTTGACTTGTTGTGCGCTGTCTGCTCCGACGTCGTTGATTTGCAGGTTATGTTGTCCTTGCTGAATCTGAACTGCTTTCGTTGACTTGCCTGTCGCTTTTTCTTGCCTGACATCCAAGGATTCCTCTTTATAGCCGTCCTGGGCCCATAACCTGTTGTTATTTTGGTTGTTTGAGAGGTCCTTGGTAGTTAAATAATAAAGTCCAGAAGTGGTATTGATTGGCTTTATTGACTTACAATCAAAAGGTACCTTTTGAATCACTTGAAAAACACTTGCTTTGATGCACTAAACAGTTGCAAAACAAACGACGGACTGCTGCATAAAACCTTCTCAAAGTGTCGATACAAATCGAAGCACATTCGATACATTAACCTGTCGATGATCACTTGTCGCTTGCCAACTCAGCAATACAAAATTTCAGTAGGTTCGGTTGCTGTCAATTGATCAATTTCAACAAAATGGTCTTAAACAAGCAGATCCTCCGGCACCTCTCCTTCTCAATATTGCAGTACAAGTAACTATGGAAAGAGGGGAATTAGTTGGAGGTGAAAATATCTTTAATCGGAGGACCCAAATACTTGCCTATGCGGATGATGTCGTTATAATTGGAAGGTCGTTATCTAACATAAGGGGCAGTCTGCATAGGCTTGAGATGGAAGCAGGCAGGGTAGGATTAAAAATAAATGAGACAAAAGGACCGAAACAGACAGGGCTTAGAGATTGAACAAAGGATCGCTTTAGGCATCTGTTGGGTCATTAAATGAAGGTATCCATATTATTTGGTTGTTTTCTTTGAATATTATAAAACATTATATTTTAGGTATATTAGTAATGCATTGAGTTATTTGTATGAATTGTAGGTGGCAAGTGTCATTATGTGGTCTTGGTTTTATATTTTAATAAGTACCTAATTTTTTTTAGTGTCATTAACAAGAAATGTGCTTATATTACCTAAATAAACAGGTACATAATACAATTTATATTTTTTTTTTTTATTTGAATAAATTTATTCCATATATCTGAATTTTATTTGTTAAATTATGTAGATAGCCAATTTTATACCATATTTTGAAAAAAACTTATTTGTTTTAATGGATAATGGCTAGACAAACATGAAAATATCTGCACTTCTCCCATAGATCCATGTTTATTTTATACTAAAAAAAAACCTGTTTCACGTCCGACACTGAAACATAACTGAATTACACTAATACACAAATAGCGCCTAGTTTGTTTACTTTATAGCAGTGTTTCTCAAACTTCTTTGTCTGGCGGCAAAATTAAATTATTAAACAAAATTCACGGAACCCCTAATAATGTTATTTTTTTTTTTATAAATGAAATAATAAACCATTCAATAATAAAATTTAATCTACACCAAATTTATTTATATTATTTTACGTATTTATACAGCTTAACGTACACTAAAAAACCTGCATGACTTAAAAAGCGCGCGTTTTTTAAATTTATAGTATTTTTAAAAAGGCGTCACAGATAACCCAATAATAAATAAATTTGACAATATGGACCAAAATATTGAATAAATCCGAAGAGTTAAAATAAATCGATACTTGAGCGCGCGTTTTTATTTAAATGCGATAGTATTTTTAAAAACTACGTCACCGATAATCCAATAATAGACCTCCAATAACTAATATAATAAATCCAAAAACTTAAAATAAATCGATACTTGAAAGCGCGATCTCAAAATTGAGTTTTTTTTTTTTTTTTTAACACGTCAACGATAACTCAATATACCTCGATATCAAAGGAATCCAAAAAGTTAAAATAAATCGAAACGTGAGCGCGCGATTTTAAAAACGATAGTATTTTTTAAAATTACGTCGCCGATAGGGTCTTTGCACACCTAACGGTTTTTGCCGTAGCGGGTACCGATAATCCAATAATAGACCTCAATTCTTATAAATTAAAAAAAAGACAAAATAAATCGTTACTTGAGGGCGCCGTCTTATAATTTATAGTATATTTAAAAACTATATCATCGATAACCCAATAATATACCTCAAAAACGAATAAATCTGAAAAGTTAAAATAAAGTGATCCTTGAGCGCGCAATTTAAAATCGATAGTATTTTCAAAAGCTACATCATCGATATAATTTATTTGGGCTTAGCTTAAAAAGCATGAATTTTATAGTAAATAATTTATAAAATTATATGAAAGGTAATTAAATTCTCTAAAATACAAAAAGGAATCATCATAATCAGACTGAACCTCCTCCCACCAATCTGCCAATCTGTGGTCAACAATACTCTATGTAATAATATAATGTAAACACAAAAGTAGAACTTAAATTAATAATTTCTACTTTTATATTATTTGATGGAAATAAAATGTTTCTATGGAAACTAAATCGAAACTTTTAAAATATATTTTCAACTGGACAAACTAAAAAGATATAGGCAATGTATAGAATTGTTGTACTAAAATTGTTTAATCATATTTATGTGGGAGATGTGAATACTGCTGAGTTTACTTTGAGTATTGTTTATGTGAACAATTTAAAATTATAAAAAGATAATTATTATAGGAAGATAAGGGAAAGCTGTGTGATACGCGCACCACACCAGATTTTTACTATATATTTTGCAGTTATATATGCTAACTATCTTTTTCAAATCCAACTAATAATATTTTTTTATTTGCAATAATTAAATAACTTTTGAGAGATATTTGTCGAATGATTTTTCATTTGAATAATTATCAAGATAAATGAGATAAATTTAAATTATTCGTTAATTAAGAATTAGGGATGTAGCAGTCATCTTTTTTTGAGGCATCGAATAATAGATAATTTCATCCGTTATCTATTATCCATAGATAAATTTTGCCCAACTCCGATACTGATCATAGATCTCCCTGTTCTTCCTCCTCCAGTTCTCACCGCTCCAAACTGACCCAAATATGCGACTAAGGATCCTCCATCAAAGGCAAGGATTTAGCTTTCTGTGCTTGTAAGGATCCAAAAGTAAGAACAGCTCTGAGGAAGGTCTTGCAGAGCAGACATTTTATGCGGCAGGAGATTACTGAACTTCTCAGATAATATTTAAAAAAAACATTCTATATTTTCATCAACTTAAATGACTTTTTCCAGTCTTTGATGTGAGCTACCAAATATCCCCAAATCATCTCCAATCACAGTGGTACAGGCAAAATGAATCATAACATACTCCATTTCCGTTGCAACTGAGCCAATGATATATATATATATATATATATATATATATATATATATATATATAAGAGGTATATATCGTCACAATATATTTTCACCTGGAAATAGTCTAGCTTCTTTACTTTCTTTCAGCTAGATTATCATTTCAGGTTTGTTCAAATTCAATAGTTATGCCAAGAGAAAGTACTGGTCAAAATTCAAAGGAAAATAATAACCAATTGCAGAGAAATTCGATTTTTTAATGGTTTATTACTTGCATTTTCAATTATTTATTACCTTCAATGGGCTGTTGATAAAAAACTTCATATGAAAGCCCGGTAAACCTTTTTTATTAATGAATAATCTTTTCTGAATGTCACTTTCTCAATTGAACAGCTGTATAATTTTTTTAAATGTTAAATCAATATTTTCTTTTACAAAGACTTTTTTTTTTCTCTTTCAACTTTTATGTATTTGTAATTAATTAAAAAAATAAAATTCTTAAGAGTTTTGACTTTATAATTTTGCCTTCAATATCAAAACGGCTAATAATGTATATTCCAAAAGCAGAACTAGAAAATTATAATATAATTTCTTAAAAGTAAAAAAGTAGTTGGTTAAATAAAATACATTGGATATATTTCAACTAGTCATAATATATTAAAATATATATAACACAAATAAACATATATAAAATAAATGTATATGAATATATAACATTTCAACTTAGATTAATATAATGCATATTGATATGGTATATCAAACTCAATACAGTGTGTATATACATACATATATATATATATATATATATATATATATATATATATATATATATATATATATATATATATATATATATATATATATATATAAAGTAAAAAATATAAAATAACCTATTATATAAAATAGATTGTGCATTCATGTTGGTCTTAAAAAAAAAAATCTACCATTTTTTTGTTTTGTTTTTTTCAATCATCATGAACTTTGGCACATTTCACCTTCAAAATTAGAGAAATATCACTGCCACCATGGGATGTTGAAGCTTTTACACTCAGCATAAAACCCAGGCAATACTGGGAAATTTAGCTAGTATAATACATAATTCTAAATCAATTAAAAAAATTTCTTTTTTAAATATAATAATAATATTATTAGCCAACATCCACTCTTGGCTGTTGAGCTATGGCTATGTTGTAGTATATTTGGTTCAACTCCCTTGAATATTCTGCTAAGTTTTCTAACAGGTTATTAATCTACTCTAGTCAGAGTGAGAAGAAGGTTGATATTTGTTCCATGTGTGTATCACAAAATTAAATTCAACCCTCTCTGACTGGATTTTAACACCTTCTCATTCGAAAGTGCTGAGCCCAAATTTATAGTATACTTACCCAATCTGGCATAAAATATAATTTTATTTATAATCATAGAATATAGATAGGAAAATCTCTAAGCAATTCTATTTATTATACTACAGGTAATAGCAAAAAACATTTAAGTGCACTCATATAGTAAAATTTAAGCAAAAAAAAAGTTACAAAACTTTCATCAGCTTGAAATATCACAAGTTTATGAGCTTTTTTCAAATATTTAATAAAAACATTGTAAACAGATAATAAAATAATAATGATATATATAATATGAATATAAAAGATACAAGGATATACCACAAGCTATAAAGATATACAATATAATATAAAAATGAAACGTTTTGTAATATCTTTACAAAATACAAAGAAATAATAACAAAATAAATGAAAAAAAACAAAAGCACAATTAATATATACTATAGAAAATAAAAATAATATAAGTCTATTCACGACTATATATAAATGGCATATTTTTAATTATTTCTGACTATAAAGTTCTTACAATTATTAAAGTATAAAAATGTATTATTTGAAAAACATTAAAGAAAAAAAATTATAATTGTTTATTTAACTTTTAATTCAAATGGATTAATTTATCAATACCCAGTCACAAATACAGTTTAGAGATTCACAGCTCAAAATTCAAATAAGTAAAGAAAAAAATATAAATTTAAAGAATCATTAAAAAAGCAAAGTAGGTTACAAAAATTTTTGTAACAATCTGGAGATTAGGATGTTACCCAAAACATTTATGACTTTTACTTAGTTTTGCCCAACTAACATATATATTTCCTTAAATTCATTAAAAAACACAAACAAAAAACCCTAAACACTAACTGATCTTTTTTAGCCATGTTTTTAACCACTAACTCGATGTTTTTTCATACTCATCACCCGAGAGTGATCTTGAACATCTGTTTTCCCTATCAGACTTATTTATTTCTGACTTACCTATTACGGCATCTTGGTAACATATGTTTTCCCAGTCACTGCTGCTTCTGCTTACTGATGTGCCTTTACGGGAGGAGGAAGCTTGTTTTGTAGAATTGTCAAACTGGGTATAAGGGCTATCCTTAACATTTGAAGGCTTACGTGAATAAGTTTCATGTTGATCAGTGTCACGACTTTTTCTCACCATTTTTGAAGCATCATCTCTTGTATATTCCTTGAAAGATCTGTCAGTGTCACGACTTTTTTTCACCATTTTTAAAGCTTCATCACTTCTATGATCCTTGAAAGATGAGGTTCTTTCCACATTAGATGGTATGGATATATTTTTTTTGGTGTCTAACTTACCGACTATTTCAGATCTTTCATCATATTTTTTATTGTCTTTTAAACCAGCACTCCGGTATTTATGACTTCTTGAGGAAAAATGTTTATCATTGTGATGGTCAGAATAAACTTCACAATTTTTCTTATAACCTCTTTCAAGACTCTCATCAAGGCAACGCTCATATTCTACCTCCTTTTTCATTTTGTCTTTATTACATTTTGGATATGATCTTTTTGAAATTGATTTCTCATCTGACTCACTGCTACTACAATCATGATGTTCTTTATAAGATCTATGAACTGAATCATCTTTTCTAATATTAGGATGTTTTACTTTCCCATATCCTAAGCACGGTTCTCTATCAGAATCTAGATCATTGCCACCTTTCCTTATCTCCCCATCTTCGTCACTACTGCTTCTACTGCTCGAAGGTGATGGAACTTCTTTCTTTAATTTTTCTTCATTTAATCTTCTACAAATTTTCTGATTTTCTATCTTCCAGTGTTTAGGGTGTTTACCACCCTTTTCAGTTTCAGAAGCAGAGTTTCTATGGTATCGTAGGTATTCTGAATCTGCACTGCCTCGTCTCCTCTGCTTTTCTTCTTTCGGACTTGGATCTGTTTTGGTCTGTGAATCTGTTTCACTACTATTGGAACTATAGTTGCCCAAACGATGCAAATATTCATTTCTGGCTCTCCTGTCCTCACTCCTATGCCTATGAGAGGATGAAAGATGCTTTTTATCACTGTAAGTAGGACTACTATGCCTCGATGAATTACGATTCATTCTTGTATTATCTAAAAAAGAACTTTTTCTACTTCTCCTTTCAATCCTATGATCTTGTGACGAATGGTACCTTGATCCACTGTCGCTATTACTGTCAGAATCATAGTATGGTCTCCTACGAATTTCCCTTTCAGGAGCTCTATGGTAACCTCTATTAATATCATATTTATCTTTTTCCCTGTGCAGTGGTAATGCTCTGTTATACTTTGCATTTCTATCTTCTGACCTCCATCTACATCTATCTTCCAATTCATGCCTCCTATAATACCTATCTCTAGGATCCATATACCTGTCATGCGACAAATAATCAGTCTTATGTTTTCTCTGGAATTTTTCATTTTTATCACTGTAATATTTTGCCTGTTTTCGAGATTTGTCAAATTCCTTATATTCAAGAGATTTCAAAGAATGACACCGTTCGCGGCAATAACGAGCAGAGGAACAACAAGATCTTGTCTCACTCAATTTTATCTCACTTATTTCTTCTTTCAGCTGATTTATAACAGAAATGAGCTCCTGAAACTTAGCATCTGAATTTCCATCATTTTTTTCTTTCTTGCTAGCTTTGTTTGAACTTACAACATTTGAAGGGGCTTCTTCATATTCCTGAAGCCACTCTATAAAAGATTCACTCTTAGTCATTTTTTTATACCGAAGCTCAAGAAATTTAAGAAAATAAGGATTTTGCAAATTCTCTTCACTTTTATCGCGTGTATATGATAAACGATTAAACTGTGACTGATCAAATTTTGATTGATGATTATTGTAATTTTCTTTACTTCTTAGAACCTCGCTTTCATTTATGTTCTGCCCAACCCTATTTCTACTTGAGCTTCTGTTTCTAGGGCCAAATCCTCTTCTTTCACCACTATTTGCTCGTCCTGAGCCTCTGTTTTCAGAATTGTAGCCAGTCGTTCTATCTGACTGTGATTCCCCACCTCTCCCTCTTCCTCTACCACCTCTACCTGCACCCCGCCCATAACTTCTTCCTCGGCCTCTCCCTCTTCCTCTTCCTCTTCCTGATACATTTTTACTTTCTCTTTCATACGTATCAAGATAATCTTGCACTTTATTAGGAACTACAGGGACCCCCATTAGCTTAGGATTGACTTCAGAAATTTTTCTTAATGCATTTTTAAGAAGATTCAATTGAATAATATCATGAAACATTTGACTATCAATAGAAAACCTTACTTCGTTAGATATTAATTCATATAAATTCACATTGTGCTGTATATATTTAACCCAACGGTCCTGAAAAAAAAAAATATATAAATTGAAATAAACAATTTTATAAAACATAAAATGATTAAATAAATTTAAACTTAATAACTGTATTCACATATTTACATACATAAAATCAAGTCCAATATGGCCAGTTAATGCTATGGAAATGAAGTTGAATGAGCACAGAACAATTTTTGCCAACTGACTGGAGAACAATAAACCTTATATTATCATGAAGGAAAATGATACCAATATTTTAAACTATATTATTTTATTTTAATTATCGAAATCCTCTATTAGGTAAAACTTGATATGTATTGATATGGTTAAATATTATTGTTATAGAATTTAACAATATCAATAGCGAACAAAAGAAATAAGGGTCGAGCAGGTAGAGAAGGGTAACTGACAGGCGATGGCAGATGTCACCACATAAGTGATAAGGGATAAGTTAATTTAAAAACCTTACTGAGAAGTTAACACTGTAACAATGCCAAAAGCTGGAACATCTAATCAATTTTAAGAACTGGTCCCCTTAGGGTTGACTGGCCTCGAGGAAAAAGTGGAAAAGGTATGATTAAATTAGACTACTTGGATAATAGTTCGCAGATACCGGCTGTCAGGACAAGGGGTGGAGCCATCCGATGAAATCCCAGAATTTCCTCCCTCTATAAAACTAGTAGGCCAATGAACATCATTTTCAACTCCCTCTTAGGCAAAATAAGAGAGAAAGGGGGAAAGAAGCAAAGAGGTGAAAAGGAAGGACTTCTAAACTGATCGAGGCTGAGGGTGGACGACGAGACTCTGAAGATGAGAAATGCGCTCTGAATCCTGACCTTGCCTGATGCAAGCCTACAACGATCGCCTTCAAGCCTTCGCCTGAGGAACCATCAACACCAACTAGTACAGATAAGAGATTTATGTTAAAACAATTAATGGCCAAGTCTAGGCTGAATCATTCCATGGTTAACCTTTTATTGTAATAGTTTGTTATTTTAATTTTGAAGAATAAAGATAAGTGTTAGCAAGGAGGTAGTTCTTTAGTAACCATGCCCATATTTAATTTGAATATATTTCATTAAGATAGCAGCAACGTTAACATTAGTATTAAACTTAAAAGTAGGAACACTATCTTGGTTAGTTATTAAATAATGGTAAACACAAACCAGGCCTTTGGAAAGGTGCCCAATTTAGAGGACAAGGTAAGAAATTCAAAAGTATTCATAAGCTTACTTAATTTTGGGATAATCATCTTCAATGATTGCCCAATGGCATCCCTATATATATAGACAAATGTATTAGAGCTAAATAGTAATCAAGCTCAACTTAAGTTAGAGAAACATAGCAAACTCCAAAATCACAACGTGATCACAACATGGCTGAGGTCTAGATTTTTAAGGCCTGACTGTACTTCGAGCTGCGCATGTCCACAACAAATAGTCAAACCAATGGATCCTTATCAGCTGAGATCGGGGCCTTACCGTAATTTAAATTATTACTACTTTAATTAGATTACAGCTATCTACTTCGTAGAGGTTTGCTCAAGAGAAAAATAAACCCCCCGGGTCCTTTTCTGATGAGGTCGGGGCCTTAACGTAATTCAAATACAGTTATTTATGTATTGGAAACAAACATTTTTCAAAATCTTCGCAAATTTAATTATTGACGGACTAATTTCCACACACTCACGGTCAGTTGATATTTGTTTTCTATGGTTTGTATGTTTTTTATGATTAAATTTATTGTGGGTGATCTTTTTTGATTGTCTTTGTATTTGTGAAAGATAATGAATTCTGTTCATACTTCATTATCTTTCATTGTATTCCACTTACTTTTTGCCCGACTAGATTGAAGCCACTAGAAGGACAATGTGTTCAGTTTGACCATTAGTAGGTATGTAGGTAACGATTTTTCGGGCGAACAGCTCAACCGATTTTCAAGTTTAATGGCTCAAATTGTGATCCTATGAATGTTTTGAAACATTTTGAGCTAAAAATACTAAGAAATGTTGTCTTAACTGAGTTAAATCTGTCCATTAAAGGGTATCTAACAGATTTTTTGAGAGAATGGCTAAATCAATTTTCAAGTTTGGTGGGCCAAATTACTTGTTGTGATCCCGTGGATGTTTTGGAACAGTTTGAGCTCAAAATAATGTTGTATTAAATGTGTCCGTTTGAGGGTAATAAACGATGTTTTAAGTTCACTTCACGATTGATTTTTAAGTTTGATGGCTCAACTTGCTTAGTGAATTCTCATGAATGATTTGAAACATTGTGAGCTTAAAATACTCATGAAATATTTCATTATATTTTAAATATCAGGGACTTGAATAAGTTCTCGCTGTTTCCCGACAAATGGTGTTATCTTAGTCTTTTTGCATCAGGCAATACTATAGCCAACTTTATCGTGAAGCTCCACCATTAGACTCGAAATCACAGTATATGTTATTCCGCCGAAGTGTAAACAACATACTTTTTCATAGCGTTAAACATGTCGAATTTCGTGCCAAAAAAAAGAGTATTTGCGGGGAATTTTACTCCATTCCTTTTTTTAAAAAAAATCTGCATCTGAAGCACATAGAATTCTTGTGGAGACTTACAGTGACCATGCTCTGTCGGAAACAACATGCAGAGATTGGTTTAGACGCTTTAAAAATAATGATTTTAATATTGAAGATAAAGAACGCTCTGTCGCAAAGACCCAAGTCAGACGCAAAATGAACTTGCAGAATCATTAGGAGTTGATCAAACAACAGTTTCCAAACGTTTAAAAGCATTAGGAATGATTCAAAAGCAAGGAAATTGGGTGCCGTACGAATTAAAGCCGAGAGACGTCGAACGTTTTGCAAAACATGTAAAACATGACATGTTGCAAAACCTACTTGGAAACGCTCAAATGGGAAGTCCTACCCCACCCGCCCTATTCACCGGGCATTGCTCCTTCCGATTACCACTTGTTCCGATCGATGACTCATGGCCTGGCTGAGCAGCATTTCCAATCTTATGATGGCAAAAAATGGATCGATTCGTGGATAACTTCAAAAGATGAGTCGTTCTTTCGACATGTTATTCGTATGCTGCCAAAAAGATGGGAGAAAATAGTGGCTAGCGATGGACAATACTTTCAATGACATGTTCTTTACTAATTTTTTTAAACAAAGCATTTATTTTCACGAAAAAACAGCGAGAACTTATTCAAGTCCCTAATAGTTTCGGCTTTTTGTTGATGTTTCTTATTATATAATTTGCAAGTTCATGATCAAATGGCAATAAATTATAAATATCTAATACTTGAAAAACTAAAAACTTTAAAATAAAATTTTATTTTATAAAAAATAAAACCCCGACTACAGAAATAACTTTTATATCTTACAACCCAACCCAACTCATCCCGAGGGACGGAATGTACTTGCATACCTAATTAAGAGCATTGGTGGGTTGCAAGTGAAGTTTACGCCCATGAATATCGAACCTTGGAGTAGTAGTCAGATGCTTTCAAATACATGTTACGCTCCCTTGCAAGTACATTTCGTCCCATACATCTGTGCATGTCAAAATACAGAAAGCTCCTTGCATCTGTGCATGTACATGTACAGGAAGTAAATTAATGTGAGTGTTGTAAAATAATGTTAGAAAATTAAATGATGAGTCAAAAAGAGTCTTCATTTTCATTTGGGTGTGGAAGGCACCCAACTACAACACAAAGTTTTAGTATTTATGGGTGAAAACTTCACTAAAAACTCACCAATGTGGTTAAGTAGATATGCAAGAACATTCTGACCCTTTGGACGAATAGGATTGTAAAATATAAAGTCATTTATATTAGTCAGGATGAGTTAAGTCATTTTTTATAAAATAAAATTTTATTAGTATTGAAATTTGATAATTTATTAACCTAGATAAAGAGCTTGAAATTAGAATATTCCTCTAAACTAAAATCCATTTATGAATATCTCATTTTAGAATTAATAAATGCATTATTATAAATTATGTAAGTTCTAAAATTAGGTATAAATCATATACAACCTAAAAATTTATCATAAATTATTTAAGTTCTAAAACTAGGTATAAATCATATACAACCAACAAATTAAGTCAAATAAATGTAAGAAATATCAAAAATGTTATCAAAATTCTTAGCATAGATAAACTATAACCCAGTCAAGCTCCTAATATCCTAATACAAGTGAAGTAATTGTATTTTTTTATTTTGATAACATCCTAATACAAGTGAAGTAATTGTATTTTTACTTCCTTGTATGAAGTAAAGGAAGTATTGTAATCGCGAAAATTTTCGGTTTTCAGATTTCAACGGAAATATCCATTTAGACCATCCCTGAATCCATTTTGACTATTTTCATTGTGGCGTCTGTACGTACGTACGCTCATTCGTATCTCGCATAACTCAAAAACGGTTAGCCGAAAGTTGAAATTTTGTATTTAGGATTGCTTTAAAATCTAGTTGTGAACCTCCCTTTTTGGTCATTGCTTGATCACCGGAAGTGGTACTTTACTTCAAGGTCATAATTGATTTCCATCAAAAATTATATTAAAATACTATGCAAAACTTCTCAAATTAGGTATACAAGACTTTCATATTAATATAAATAATATAATAAATTTTAGTTAACATTGGCAGACCGGAAGTGGTACTTTACTTGAAGGTCACATTAGACCTTCATCAAACATTATATTAAAATATAATGTTAAACATCTCAAATTTGGTAAATAGGACTTTTATATCGATATGAATGTATTTACTAGATTTTTGTTAAAATTGGTGAGCCGAAAGGGGTACTTTGCTTGAAGGTCATAATAAACTTACATCAAAAATTATATTAAATTTAAACACAGAAATCATATGTTTCGGTAATAAAGGTTACAAATGCAATTTGGTTTCCAATTAAACATTTTTATTACTTGTTTTAAGTGTTAAATTTGAGTGTAAAATACTGGGTTTCCTCCCCATTTGTGAGATGAATAAGTCTGCAGCAGGAGAATAAGATATAAGTTGAGTGGATTTTTCTGCTTAAAATGTCGAAACTGTCGACATTTTCCAATGCTTTATCTAGAGATACTGACTGTTCTAATAATGTCACGGAACACGAAGAAATCTCTTGGGAACTTGTTACCAACTGAAAGAAAACGACTTATAACAACGGAATGAGACCTCCAGAAATAAGAGTATGTCTGTGTGTGCCAATAGATGGATGTCGCGACGGTGAGTGTTTTTTTTGAGATACTGCAATCTTCGGAAACTAGTAAACAAATTCAGGATCATTTTTTGAACCACCGATTCATAGTTTAATTGGCGTACAAGGAAGTCATGTATTGTCCACATCAGATATTTTATTTTTATATCAAAGAGTAAGCTTACTTCAGACAAACTTTAAAATTTTGAAGATTTTGTAGTGAAAAATTTGTAGAAGAATATAATATAAAAAATATGGCTAAAAGTCTTCTAGATAAATATGTGTTATAACTTTTTTTTTGTCCAAAATATAATTCTTTTCCATCTTTTCCATAATGATCCATGGCTAATAAAAATATTGTTTTCTAAAAAATAACTATATTATTTCATAACCTTCTTCACAGTTTACAATTATTTTCATTTAATGCACTTTTCTTTCCTTGTTCATTCATTTCCTTTCGATATATCGGTATTTTTCGAGCGATTATCGATGGATATAGATATTACGTTTCACGATATTGCAAAATATCAAATATCGCTATTTTGCTTTGATGTTCCAACCCTCATATGAAGGTTTATATACAATTCCCTAACAATCTCATCATGGACATAGATTTATTAAAATTTTCGCTGAACGGGTTCAACACAAATACTTTCACAGAAAATTAAATATTATTTACAGACAAATGTTTGTATTGTAACTGTGCCTGTGGTGTTAGCTTGCTAGACACCACTGCCGGTCCCAAGCCCGGATAAAGCAGGCGGATTGAGCGAAGGGTGTCCACCCTTCCTCGTGAAACAATACGGTTTAAAGAAACCTTCAACTATCCACTCTTATGGAAATGACGCAGGATAATATTAACTACCCCAGAGGGACCCGATCGGATTTGGGGGGGTCCCCACCTACGTCAACCCTAAGGAAGGATTGTGATCGTCGTAAGATGACCAGGAGGAATGAACTGACTTTAGCAACGTGGAATGTCCGCAGTATGTTCCAGGCAGGAGTGAGTAGATGTGTAAAAGCACAACTCGATAAATATAAAGTAGATGTGGCGGCCCTTCAGGAAATTAGATGGAGTGATACGAAAATTGTCGAGCTCAGGAAGTATATTGTCATCAACAGCGGAAATAAACAAAACTACCTAGGGACAGGCTTCATGATAAAGAATAACCTCAAGCACGCTCTCCTGAACTTCAAGACCATCAATGAAAGAATATGTACATTGAAACTCAAAGGACGTTTCTTCAACATATCTTTCATAAGCGTCCATGCCCTAAAAGAAGAAAAGGATGAAGAAGTGAAGGACACTTTTTATGGAATGTTGGAAGCGGTGTATGACGGACTCCCTCAATATGATGTTAAAATTGTAATGGGAGATACAAATGCTAAAATCGGAAGAGAAGAAGCTTTCGTCCCAACGATTGGAAGACAGAGTAAACATGAGGAATCAAATAATGGCATTAGACTGATCGATTTCGCTATGATAAGAGGACTCAGAATAGTCAGCACTAAGTTCCCTCACAAGCAAATCCACAAAGAAACCTGGGTATCTCCGGATGGTATGACTGCAAACCAAATAGATCACATCCTCATTGACAAAAGACATGCATCACACGTTACGGACGTACGAAGCTACCGTGGAGCCGAATGCAATTGTGATCATTACCTTGTAATCGGGAGGTACAAACAAAGACTAGCAATAGCCCAGAAGCAAAAGAAAACGCAAAAAATGACAAGAACCTACAATGTAGAATCTCTGAAACAAGAGCGGATCAGACAGGAGTATAGAGATAGGCTCTAAACACACTTAAAAGAAACAGCTTTGGAGGACAAAAGAAACATAGAGCAAAGATGGAGTTCAATGAAAACAACATTGAAGAAAGCGTCTGAAACTCTAATAGCAACCGGAAAGCCCAAAAGAAAGGATTGGTATGATAAAGAATGCCAAAAGGCAATTGACAATAGAAATTAGGCCAAGATGAAAGTGCTACAGAGAAGGACCAGGAAAAGCTATGAGGAATTTTTGAACCTGAGGAAAGTGGCTAAGAACTTGTGTAGGAAAAAAAGAAGAACCGAAGAAAACGAAAGGATGGAGGAGCTTTGCCTGGCATACGGGAAGAAAGAGAGCAGGAAGTTCTATAAAGGCATGAAGAATATTAGAACTGGCTTCAGAGACCAGTCAAAATACATCTCAGACGAGAAGGGAAATATCATTGCAGATGTGGAAGGAATTCTTGACAGATGGGCCCAATATTACGAAAAAGAACTAAATGGATCTACTACTGGTCCGGACCTATCTCTGGAAGTTGAAAAAACAAGACGAAATAGAAGATGAAGAAGTACCTCCAGACCGAGAAGAGATCTTTGAAATCGTAATGGGTCTCAAAAATAATAAAGCAGGCGGCATTGATGGTTTTCCCAGCGAACTCCTGAAGTATGGTGGCGAAGATCTTTGGGAAGAGCTGTACCACATACTATGGGACATTTGGATAGACGAAAAGATGCCAAATGAGTGGTCGGAAGCGATTATATGCCCGATTTATAAGAAGGGAGACAAGCTCCAATGTGGCAATTATAGGCCTATATCACTTCTGAATACAACATACAAAGTGCTGTCAATTGCGTTGTGCCGAAGAGTGAGCAAATGGGCCGAAGAAACGATTGGTGAATACCAAAGTGGATTTAGACCGGGAAGATCCACGACTGATCACCTTATCTCGCTTAGGCAAATACTAGAAAGGACGTATGAATATAATGTGACTCTGCACCATCTGTTTATAGACTTTAAGCAAGCGTATGACAGCATAGACAGAAAAGGGATGCTAACGGCTCTAGACAAGACAAACATGCCCAAAAAATTAATAAGGCTTATTAAAATGACTCTGAATGAAACTAAATGCAGAGTGAAAGTCAATTCGCAAATGTCTGAAGTATTCAGAGTGGAACGTGGGCTACGTCAAGAAGATCCTCTGTCCCCCGTACTTTTTAACCTAGCCTTAGAATATGCTATTCGAAAAATTAAAACAAATTATAATAGGTTAACCCAACATATGGCATATGCCGATGATGTAGTGATATCGGCTAGAACATTACCGGCACTAGCAGAGGCACTAGAAAAGTTTGAAACTGCTGCTAATGAATTGGGCCTAGTAATAAATAAAGAAAAAACGAAATACCTCAAAACCACCAGGGATGGTATTTTTAAGGAAGAAGAGGTTAACATAGGGGAGCACCACAGCATGCAGGTCCTTTAAGTATTTAGGTGGAACAGTAACAAGAGAAAATGAAATAACAGAGGAAATAAAGGCTCGGATCGCTGCTGGGAACAGGTGTCTGTATGCATTATGCTCTGCACTAGGTTATAAAACTTTATCGACAAAAGCTAAGGTCTTGCTTTATAAGACTATAGTTAGGCCCACAGTAACTTACAGCAGTGAAACCTGGGTTCTGACAGCAGCTAATGAGAAAAGACTAAGAACATGGGAAAGAAGGGTACTAAGAAGGATGTTTGGCCCTGTGCGAGAGGACTATGGGATCAGAGCGAGAACAAACTCCGAGCTGCAAGAAATGTTCTCAGAACCTGACATCATTAAAGTAATTAAAAAAAGAAGATTGGGTTGGCTTGGGCATGTCGAAAGGATGCCTATGTCAAGATTGCCTAGACAATTGCTGTACAGACATCCTGGTGGAGCACGAAGGAGAGGTAAGCCTCGTAAACGATGGCTGGACGACGTGGAAGAAGACCTCCGCCAGATGAACATACGGAGCTGGCGAAATAAGGCACTGGATAGGGTCGAATGGAGGAGGCTTTGGTTCTCAATGGACCATAACGCCATATTGTGAGTGAGTGAGTTTGTATTGTGCAGTGAATGTTGGTGCTCAAGTTATATGAACACAAATTTGGATGTTATATAACTAAAACAACAGGCTGATTATAGGCTACAACAGTTTTCGGTTGTGAATTTAAATAGTTATGCTTAGAATTAAAATAATCAAGTAATCTCTTATTTATCTGATACAAAAATATAAATAACAAAATTTTTGTGGAATCTGAAAAATAAGAACCAATTCAATATAATAGAGAAAAACAACGCAAAGCAAGAGATAGCCGATTCATTAGGAAAAGAAAAAATAGAAAAAAAAAAAGAGGAAAAGAAAAAAATAGTAAGCCTGAAAAAATAGAAAAAAAAAAAGAGGAAAAGAAAAAAATAGTAAGCCTATCTTTCAGGCAAGAAAAATCAATAACCCAGGGTAGGAAAGCATTTGTGCGACACTAAAAAAAATAAGCGTCAAGACCTCGATGTGGCAAAAATCCTTTGATGTCCGTCAGAAAGCCATCTAAGTCTGCAACGCGTGCGTTGAATGTGGAATTAATTCTTGCGTGGTTTGTCATGTCCACATTTACAAAAATTTCCACGCAGGCACAAAACTTTACATCATGATTCGTATTCAGCACAAATTTTCATAATTGTGGATCCGTCCTTAGATATGATCAAAAAAAGTTTATTCAACTTACCCTAAATCAATTGTCATAGCCAGAAGTCTCTCATGATTAAAAGTTCAAGAACCTGTCAGAGCATCTGCTTACTATTGTTGATCAAGAATTAATCTCTGAGAGAAATAGTTCCTGATTTCAAATAACTTGTCTCAGCTCATCGATCACAAGGATCTTAGATAAAGAAAAGTTTATGCAAAAAATTAAGATTATGTTTAACATAGCATTTGTATAGCAGAGTAAGAAATGATTTTATTTGCAGGATTAGAGGAAAAAGGAAGTAAGTTACAATTCGTTTTTTAAACGGATTAGCTGCATTCGTTCAGGATGTTATTATTCGGAAAAAAACATAAGAGTCAAGAAATGTTAGCCATTGAAGTTTTATCAATACAGTAAAATTATAAAAATTTTCCACATTCTGAGGCTCTGAAAGAATGCTGCTTTCTGATCCAAACATAAAAAATGAAATGATAAATGTAAAGCAAATTATGTCTTACTTACAGTTAAAGCATGGAAGTTTGGGTCAAGCTCAAGGGCCTTCATAAAATAATTAACAGCCGCACACAAATCCCTCCTAATGAAGAGATAATACTCCGTAGCATGAATGAATGTCAACATTTGATAATTATTTTCTGTGAACTGTCCCAACATTTTAGCATAAAAGGTTTCAACATTAGGATTCAAACTGAGTTTTACTTGTATATCAAAAGCTGCAAAATTAGCACTAAATACATTTCTGGAAGCAGCAGTTTCAAAGTGCTTCAGCGCCTTATGGTACTAAAAAATAGAAATATAATTTATAAATTAAATAGAACCATAGATTATTATTAGATTAGAACCATAATAAGGAGGAGTTTGATGAAGAATCATATGAGAAAAAAAATTAATTTAAAAAAATAAATATTTATGTATATAAATATACAAATATGTATACATACAAAAATATTGTAATGATATTTCTTATGTTGAAATAAATATAATACATTTTAAAGAAGTTTTATAATGTAAAACTGTTCTATTGGATTTACTTTGAATAATGTTAAGATCTAGAATTTATTGAGTTGGTTTTTCAATAAATTCATTTGATTATTGACATTAATAATACTCAAATCACTTGGATGCTGATGAATTTCTTTGGATATAGAGAACACCAGTTATTAAAAATTGCAGCAGATTATAAAAATTGTACTTCAAAAAGGATTTGGTATTTTATAATTATTTGTGATATATTTACAATTTTGATATTTAGTATTATTGATATTAATTTTTAGTCATAACTAAGATTTAAAGTATATTTATGTTAATTTGTTTGTATTCGGTAGAAAGTATAAACAGGAAGTGCTAGGTTAGGTTATTTATGAAGTAATTAAATGATTTGGTGTTAATCAAGCAATCACTACTATATATTATTACGGTAGTATAGATCCCTTTTCCGGCTCTCAGGAACGATGGATTTTGATGAATGAGGTATCAAAAGAAAAGGAATTTCATAGAGAAGTGACGAATCCTAATTTCGATTGTTAAATTCTTATTAGGGCTTAAATAAAAGTGATGAAAAAACTGGAAGGTTTCAAAACTTTGACATCTGAGAGTCGGCGGATCGAGACGGAATAAATTGGGTTTTAAAGATTTTGACGCGAGCATCAAAACCATATACGCTCCTTAGAAGCGTATTGGTCCAGCGTTTTAAAGCTTAAAAACTTACCGTTTTCGAGATAACGCACGATATAGGTCCGCAGGGGTCTTATGCCATCTTGCGTACGTGTCGTCATGGCAACTTTATATCAATTTGAATCTATTTACAAACACTTTTAATGAGTGGGAAATTATATATTATTTCCCATGTCCAACCTTAAAGGGCACTGCTAAATATAAATACTACACATTGAAAATGGTAATCTAATTGCCTAACTGTTAAATTGAAGAGATGTTTTCCAGTAGGATAAGCTAATTACTTATTAAGTATGAACTGAAACTTCAACATAGTCATTACAAACTATGTAGCTTCAACAAATCTGTATGTTAAATAAACTTTTTTGGTAATATTATATTGTTTCCCTAATATTGCTTACACCTCGAATGTATTAGGGATTAGAATAAGCATTGACATCTAAAGCGAGAGTTCTCACTCGGGTATACTAGTTATTAAATAATTGTTTTGAGGCATGAATGAGAATCACCTGCAAGCTTTCTAGAATTAGCAATAGTCTTCAGCAAAGACATTCATATGTACATGGGTCTTTTATAATATACTGCATTGTATATTTAAAGAAACAAAGAATGTGAAACTTGTAAATGATGCAACTGCACAATAATCTTAATATCAGTTATTCTTATAAGTATTCAAGTAGCCTGAAAAGATTTTAAAGGGATGTATAAGAATCTTAATCAATTAAAAATGTTAGCAAAGATAATCTTTTCAATATATCTTTTTGGGATAAAAAAAAAATACCTGGGTCTTTCAAAAATTATCTCATTCCTTCAGGACTTTAAAGCAGGCTAATAAGGATTTAAATTTCAAAAAAAAAAAAATACCAATAAAAATCGCCAGTGGCATGAAACTGATGGATTTCCAAGAGAAGTGGATGGATGAGAGCTCAAAAGCCACTTTGCTATTATTACTAGATAAGGAAGAACATAAAAACTAGGTCAGAGCCCAACAGTTATCAAGAGCCATCTCTGCTTTAGTAACGTTCTAAGTTGCCTTTTTACAAGTCTTTAATTTGTAGATCTTCCTTTATTAAGGGGTTTTTGATATAATTTGCCATGGGAAAAATGGATACTGAGGAGTAAGGGTTACAGGATTTGAAACTCATGATTTTTATATCACTACTAACCGTGCTTTGGTCTCTCAGCTGCAAAGTATTTCATTTGGCTTATTATTAATAAATGATTTACTATCAAAATAAATACCATTGGTTTATCCTCCTGTAGGCATAAATCACCAGCAAGTTTATTAGCCATTGGATTACATGGAGAACGTTTTAAACTTTCTTCAAGAAGTTGTTTGGCAGTATCATTTTCCCGATCAAGGCGGGGAAGTTTGGTATAAGCAAAAGCACAACGAATTAAAATATGTACATCCTGATTTTGGTTTCTATCTAAAGCAAGCCTGGAAAAATTAAACAGAAAATATCAGATATTAACAATTGATAAACAAAAGTACATAAATTTACTACTAACAATATAGTAACAATATTATTTTATAAATATAATCATCATATTCTTCTCCTCAAATACTGCTATGCAGTGGGAGGTTATTTTACAAATGTAAAAAAATATTAGGGATTGATAAATTATTTGCCACTTCTATAATTTAGTTTTTATTGAAAACTAGTTTCTAATGTAACAGTTCAAATCCAAATTCAGTTAAAATCCAATCCAGATTTTTGCTTAAATGACCAAATAAATATCTCCAATAATCCAATCTTAAATTTATTCCCATCTATAACAGAAAAATCAATTACTTACCGGGATTACTGGAAAAACCCTGACCCTTAAACCGTTTACCTATAAACACCCCCACCTTTCTTCCATTGCTAGTTCAGTGCGAGAACCAATGAACACAAACTTTTCTATTTGATATAATCTACTTAAAACTTGGTGAGTACCAACATGTATTTGATTTCTTGTCTTAATTAAATTCATAAATGTTTTATAATACTAATTTATATTAAGCTGTATTTTGAATTGCTTATTTTTGAATTTTTGTGTGTTTTTAGAACTGAAGACACATATATAACATTCGAAACTAGTTTTCAATAAAAACTAAATTATAGAAGTGGCAAATAATTTATCAATCCCTAATTAGATTGATCCTTCTATACCATCATGCAGACGTCAACTAAAAAAATAATAATAATATTAGTAACGGTAACATGATTTCGTTTTATGCTCATTCACTAGAACCTAATTTTCTCCAAAATCAACACAATTGTGCAGGATGGTGTTATTGCTATTTATGGCTTATAATTTAAGAACAAATCCTAGGAGTTTATAGAGGAGTTTTTATAAGGTCTTTAATAGAAATTCTTGTCAATTATTGATTATGGAATTAATTATTAGCACTGAAGGATAATTTTGATTTTAACTTATAAATATTATTAACCCCTTAATAAAGAGAGAGGGTAGTAAAGGGTCTCTAACTAAAAGCATGTATTTTCTGAAATTAATTAATTTAGTGGGAGGTCTTTTCTATTTTTTCAAATTGAAGCCCGTGGTGAACTAATACTTCCTTTATTACATATTTATTTTTCATTTATAGATGATCACATACTGTATTTCATTAATATTTCGGGAGTTTTATTCCCCATCTTCAGAATGAAATAATTCTTAAATCATATATATATTTTTTATAATCCTAGTCATATGTTTCATATTAATTTCATTGAGCATTAAATAAATTGGTTGAGACACTCCTCAAATATTTTTAAATGTTTCAACCAACCAACTAATTTCATTTCTATAAAAATAATAAGGATCATATGAGGAGAGTCATATAAAAAATGTACATTTCATCAGTTTGGTGGTAAAAGTGAACAACTGTATTTTTGTGAAAATAAAAGTTAGTTGCTATTTGCCTATGCCTGAACCAAATTTACGCTTCACAAGTTTGTTAATAATGAAGCGTAAATATAGTTCAAGCATAGGTAAATAGCAACAAACTTTTATTTTCACAAAAATGCATAGAAATATAATCTAAAAATTTCATTCTGAAGATGGGAAAAAAAGCCCTGAAACATTAATGAAATGCAATTTGTGACCATATATTTTCTATAAACACAGTTTAAGTCAATCCAAATAAAACCAAGAAACAATTATTTAACAATTTTTAACATTAATGTAACAAATAACTAAGCCATAAATTATTTTCTTATGTCATATATTTTATAGGAAAAATTGAAACGCTTACTTTATTAATTTCTTAGCTTCAGCAGTTAATTCTTTTATCTTATTTCTAACTGCATTACTAGGACGATTTCCAGTTTTATATCCCTCGGTATTAAGATTTCTAGACTTCTCAATGTATGCATTTGCTAAGAAAATTGCAGAACGGGGTGTTCCAGCTAAATTAAAGGCTGTTTGTAAGTGGCTAATTTCTGCTGGACTAATGTCATGGTCTTGAGTAAAATGTCTAAGCCGACTTAAAAGTTTGCCCATTAAAAAATGCCAATCAGCTTCCTTGCCATTTTTTTTCAATGCCTCCCTTGCATGTTGTAATGCAATAGTAGAACCTAAAGCAAAAGAGTTTGATATGAATAAATATGCTATAAAATATTTTCAAACTGCAGGAATATAATTTATTAATACATCAATTACAGATAAACAAAAGTTATCCATGTATTACGAAGTTTAATTGTAAACACATTGCTAAGTTTTTGTAAATGGTACACTGAACATGAAAATAAAGCATTTTGAAAAATCTCAAAGCTAAACACCTGTTTAAGAAAAGACCTATTTATAGACAGACATTTTAATAGACTATCATGTTTTGTGAGTTTTTCTATATATTCACATTTTGCATTAAATTAGACTTAAAATGAGCTAATACAGATGAATGCAAAACTAAAACGAATTTCTAACAAGTTTTAATTTTTTTTAAATTTTGCCGTTGTTTTTTTTATAAAATCATAAACAGAGTAAATTGCCTGCCAAGACTATACTGCCAACCAAAATAAGTAATTCTGGCAGGGAACAATAACTAGGTTTTGGGTGCTAACAGGAAGAGGACTGGTTGTTTTGTAAATTTGGCAATGATGGTCTACCCCCTCACTTCTAGCCAGACTTTATCCGAAATTTCTCTGAGATATAACTACCTTAACCAATCAGAAAAAAGAGCAATAGCAAAAAGCCATGAACTAAGCACTAAGCAAGAGCTCTACAGTATCATGGAGGAGACGGAGATCCCCCTGAAACTAGTACGCCTTATGGTATGCACAATAAAAGATGCCTATTGTCAGGAAAGTTGTCAAGAGGGCTTGTCAGAGCCATTCAGTATACAAAATGGGCTTAGACGAGGAGATCCTCTTGCACTTCTTCTTTTCAATATTGCACTGCAGGCAGTCATGCAAAGAGTGAGTTTAGTTGGAGGAGGGAATATCTATAATCGGATGACCCAAATACTTGCCTATGTGGATGATGATGTAATCAGAAGGACATTAACAAGCATTCAGTAGTCTGCAAAAGCTTGAGATGGAAGCAAGCAGATTAGGATTATAAATAAATGAAATTAAGACAAAACTGTTGATACTAAGAAGAGACAAGCAAATACGCCAACAGCAGCACTACCTTATTGGGGAAAGAATAAAGCCACAAACTGCGAATACAGACAAGGCAAATTATTCAGTAAAGTCATGCAAATAAAAAGAAATCAAAGAACCCTTTGTTTCAGTAAACAGCAAAATGATACATATAAAAATTAGAATTTATCATTTAATTATCATGGACAGAATCATTAAAATATGAGTTTGGATCAAAGGGTACAGAAGAAATCAAGAGCACTGATAAGCTGTTTCAATATAAACAGCTAGAAAGTAAATGCAACCTTCCCATACCACAGTACACACTGTACCACAGTACCACTGTACACACCACATCCACAGATGTGGTAGCAACAGGTGCAAAGGGCCTTTTGCAAATCAGAAATTGCAGAGTGGCTGCCAAAACAAAAGATAAATAGGTTGTACATACATTATTTATCCTGAAAATAATAATAATAATGTTAACTTTAGGGATTGTAATCATTACCAGTTGATCTTTTAAGTTAACATTATCGGTTATATCGGCCTCATTGGCCAGTTATCAGTATCGGCTGATATGAAAAACCAATAAATCGATACATTTTATTTCTTAATGGGAAAACAATTTAAAAAATAAAAGATGAAAACACCTAAAACATCTTTATAGGCAATAAAATGTAGGCAAGGTAATAACATCCCTAATTATACTTTGGCTCAAAATTAAAAATAAATAAAATAACATTTAAAATGGATTGCAACTTTAATGTGATACCATTCAAATACAAAAATATTTGAAAACAAAATTGACATAATACATAAGTTTTACACGTGTAAAAATAATTTCAACAAAATTAAGAATGATATATATAGACCTGTTAAGAACCTTAAGAGATGAAGAATACGAGCAAGCTCTGGATTCTCCAAAAGAAAAGAAACAAAAGCTAGAGAGTTAACAATACCACAGAATAGAGCCCAGTCTCTATTTATCAGTATTGACTAGTCTCAAACAAGAAGGCCCATATTCTAAAATGTTATGACAAATAGGAACTAAAAAGTGGCCAATGACTATCAAACTACTCCAAACACTCCATGCCAAATGGAACATAGAACAACCGCGAGTGTGAAATACTGTTTAAATTTTTTTTATTAATGGGAAGTAGTTAGATTTACATTGGAATAGTGAGAATCCACTGTAATTAAATTTTCCTCCTTATGCCGCACTTACAACACAAAATAAAAAAAGTTCTGGTAGTCTATCAATGTTTTACTTCAGATAATCTATTATAAGCAATCCTATCATAATTAGCACTGTAGTCGCCGCAATACTGAGGCTAACTGAATTTAGCTCAACATTTGAAAAATTTTGAAAGTTATTTTAAGGCGGCCACTGATCAACCATTCCATAACAAATGGAACAAGGAACAAACGTAAATGTGAAATCCTGTGTGGATTTTTTAGAGTAATGGGAAGCAGCTTGAATTCTTTTGGCCCTGAACTCTATCAAGCTATGTCAAAATGCAATCACACCAACCGATAGTGATTGTGGAAAAATGATTGAGTGGAATAATCAATTGCACAATGTTTCACCAAGTTTTTAAGCCATGCTATAATACTAATAAAAATTTTTAGTCAGCAGATACAGTATAATAGTTAAAATTTACAGTATAGATAAAATTAATGATAATATTCATTGTAGAAAATATGTTTAAAAAATATTGTCATGAATAACATAATTTCGTTTAGTTTTTCACTATTAATTATGAAGAAGTTGGTCAGAAGGTGCAGTAATTGAAGTAAAAACCCAGAAATAAATGGAATTTATTTTATATTGTCTGCCGATGTTTCGGCCTACGTGTAGGCCTTCATTAGGGCAAGTGACAAACTGATACTACTACTAATCATACTAAAAAATAATAATTAAAAGAAAAGTTTTAGTGGATTTTTTTAATTTGTAGAGTAAAGATTAAATTATTTAATTTTCTAGAGGCAATATTTATATCCCATTAATTCTTAAGAGTTGATTAATCAGTAAATTAAAATATTTGTAGATTTTCAAAGTGTATGCTTGAGCATGAATCACTACTTAACAGTAAATAATTTAACGATGACATGGAGTGATCGTCAGTAAGGCCTCTGAAATCATCTTTACTCCAAGAATACCAGTTGCTCCACTTCATTGTTCCATTTTTCAATTTGGATTGTTCACCAGTGGATGCCTTAATAGAAGATCAGGAAATATAATAGATATACCTGTTACTCCAAACTCCAAAAAAACATTGGCTTTTATTGCATGAACTGCAGCCTGATTAGGAACATCTAAATCTTCAACTCGAACTATTTTGTCTGAAAACTAATTAAAACTCTTTTGTAAATTAATGTTCTGATACCTAAAATAGAAAATAACGATTATATCTATACCATTTTAACTTCTGAAGGGGTCGATGACAACATCGATATACTTGCTCTGCATGCATTATAAACACTTTGGAAAGCAGGTTTATATTTCACTATCAAATTATCTGAAGAAGAATTCAGTATATTATCACATTCCTTTAAAACGGTAATTGCCTTTGTGATATCTCCATTTTCAGAATGTAAATAAGCAATAGTGAGGTTAATGCAAACACTAAAATCCCACAAGTGTGCATCAGAACAAGATAAAGAGTAATTGATTTTGAAAGTCAATTAAAAAAGTATATACTTACTGAACCCAAGGTTCAGAAATTTCTTCCTCTTTCTCTAAAAGTCTGTCAATTATGAAAGTTGCTGTTTTCCTATCCTTAATTTCAGCTAAACCCCAATTAGAAGGGCACTCAGCTAACTTAAGTTTCTCTTTTAACTCATCCATTTTTTGTTTATTAAGTTAATACTACTTAAGAAAACTGAAAATTAATTGAGGAATAGCATTACAAACAAACTGATTACAACTGTGTTGCAATAATGACTCATAAACACCGGAACCACATATCAACATACAGTGCAGTGATAAGATAAAACATCGATTACAGTAATTGTAATTAGAGAATCGATGAGTATAGTTAGTCTTTCGTTAAGGTGCCTTTACACATTTGCCAAACTGATGCAAGTCAAACGGGTTTACAGATTCGGGTGCAATACAAAGATGTATTTAAACAAATTATTTGGAATTAGCGTCTTTTAGCTTATCACGCCAATGTTATACTTAGTTACTTGTGATATATAGAGATGGGTAATACTGACAATTCCAATTATTAATTACTAATGAAATAATTAAATATGGAATTGACGTTTCAGCACTCCAAGAAATACGATGGACCGGACAAGGACGTATTGATAAGATTATTATTAAGGATTATTAAGGATTAAGGATTATTCTCTCATTTATAGCGGTTAAGAAAATAGAAGAGGGCAATACGGTACCAAATTTATAATAAATTTTAATAATAAATAACAAAGCTATTAGAGCTTCATTACTTGATTTTGAAACTATTAGTTATAGAATCTGCAAAATTAGAATAAAAGGAAAATTAAAGAAAACATAACTCTGTTTTCGGTTCGTGAGCCTACCGAAGACAAAACTGAGGAGGAAAAGGAAAATTTGTATGATAAGTTAAGAAGAACATGTGAACTCCTACAAATGTATAATGTAACAACATTATAATAACAATTTTGGATGATGCCCAAGTCAGCATAGTGGATTATTCACGTAATGTCACTGGAAAATATTCTCTGCATTATGTAACTAACGATAACGGACAACGCTTAGCGGAACTTGCCACAGCTTGTAATTCTAAACTTAAAAGCACATTTTTTTCAGTATATACGCATACATTTGGTAGCATGGAAACTTCCAGGTGGCGGCATCAATCAAATTGATCACATATTGATTTCATCGAGACACGCCTCTAGAATAACTGACGTTAGGGTCAGCAGAGGACCTTATTGTAATTCTGATCAGTTTCTTCTAAGAGCTCTTTTTAGTCACAGATTATCAGATATTCGGAAAGGCAATTGTCGGATTTCCTGCCTATGATTCCTTTACCTAGCTTAAATTTACGGCTCTTTTTTGTTATATATATATTTTAGGGACCCCAAGTCTCATTTATTTGTGTCCACCATCGCGACGCCAGGCACATGCAATCGAGGACACGCCAGGAGGGGACCGCCCAGCGGGATTGAGCCCCACCTCACGAGAGCTAATCACTTCTTGATTACCAATAAAATTATATTAACATGAGATGGCGTGTTTCTGAACTTATGTTCACGAATATTCGTCGTTACTCTTTATTTTAAACAGATAAGAACGGGGTTTCCGGGTTATAAGGCATGTACGGGCCCGCCAGTATTGAACAGCAATAGAATAAAGAGAAAAAGATATAAAATTGAAAAAATAAATAGCCAGGAGCATAAGGAATCGTTTGAAGACACTTCGTGGAATAGACAAAAAAACTGTGTTGAATCAAATAATATTACACAAGAATGGAATATTTTAAAGGCAGCTATTGAAGAAACCACTAATCAGGTACTAGGAGGAAAGGTCACCAAAATAAATAGTGAATGGTTCGATGAGGAATGTGCTAATGATATTGTATTAAAGAATAATGTTAGATAAATAATGCTGCAAAGAGATACCAGAGGCAACAGAGAAAACTATCTTATTAGTAGCAGAAATGCGACTAAATTGTGCAGAAATATGAAGAGGGAATGGTTGAGGAAGAAGATTGAGGTTATGGAGAAAATAAAGGAATGTAAAGAATAAAGAACATTTTAATTGTCAGTAAGAAGAATAAGGAAAAGGTTTTCCAACCTAAAGTGAATATATGCTGCAGTAAGGATGGAGTATGGAGTATGAATATGATATGTCGATACCCATGGCCCAGGAAAACCTGAGAAATGGCCCTAGTCCACAAGTGGACTTGACAAAAAGTCCTACTCCCACTTCCTCGTAGTGAAGACTGGGCAATGCACATCATAGTGGACATTGGCTGATGGAAGAGGCATGGGCCTTAAAACTGGAGCACTGGAGAGGAGGAAACCCCGACAAAAAACTCAGGACAACCGGGTTGGGGGTTGGACACAGAGCCAACGTCCCTGTCCCATAAAAATCCTACTTGTTTTTAAGAAACCACAAAAAGCTTCAGAGAGAAATGGATCAAATGAGAAACGACAAAAAAATGGACACGGACAAATAAATTTGGCAACCTGGAATGTCGGGAGTTTGTTCCAATCTGGAGCTGAAAGAGATCTGGAAAGGGAAATTGAAAAATATTAAGTAGATATATTAGCTCTACAAGAAATCCACTGTAAAGACACAGTGCTCACCAAGATGAAGTGCTACACAATCATTAATAGTGGTAATAGGCAGATCATAATGACCACAGGTTTTGCAATAATAAACTCCCTTCTGCACTCTATAATTAAATATACAGCAGTTAACGAGAGAATATGCATATTAAGGCTGAGATCATCCATGCTCCCATAGAAGGCAAAGACGATGATGAGGAAAAGGACGCTTTCAATAGAATGTTAGAAAAGATATATGATTTCCTACCTAAGCATGGTGTTAAAATAATTCTGGAAGATTTTATTGGTAGGGTAGGAAAAGAAGAGATGTTTTGCCAATTATAGGTAAGCACAGCAAACATGAGAAAACAAGCGAGAATGGACTGAGAATGGTTGATTTGCTATGGCAGTGAATCTTAGAATAAGAAGCACCTTTTTCCCCAATAAATATATCCATAAGGAAACAAGGACCTCCCCGGATGGCCTTACCAAAAATCAAATTGACCATATTGACCAGCCAGACACGCTAGTGATATTTTTGATGTTCACAGTTACAGGGGAGCTAACTGTGACTCTGACCATTAACTGGTCAAGATTTTATATAAACAGAAGCTGACTATTTAAGAAAAAGGGAGTGTAAGAAGTACTAGCATTTATGATGTTGAAAAGTTAAAGGAGGATGTTGTAGCTCAAAAATTGCTAAGAAAAATTACAGACAGATCAAGGGAACACTATATTAGTGTTCTATATTAGTGTGAATATAGAAGAAAAATGTTCTCGAAGGTGTGGCAGATGGCATTCTTGGTACCACTCCAAGAAGACATTGTAATGACTGGTTTGATGAGGACTTTATAAGGGCTATTAAAGAAAGAAATAAGGCCAGGCAGAAAATGATCCAACGAATGGCCCAAACAACACTAAAGTCTATAAAGTCAAAGGAAGGAAGCAAAAGCAAAAGAAAAGACTGCATGAAACAAAGAAGTTAGACAAGCCTCAGAAAGATTTTGGAGCTGAACAGACGAGAAAGTTCTACAAAAGTACAAAAGAATTTCGGAATGGATATAAACGAAGGCTGTAATTCATTAAATACAGACAGGTGGATTTGATAGGAGATAAAAGATCAGCTCTGGAAAGATGGAATCTTTTGCTAGATTTTTGCTTAAATGACCAAAAGAATATCTCCAATAGTCCAATCTTAAATTTATTCCCATCTATAACAGAAAAAAAAATTACTCACGGCCTTACTGGGAAAACCCTGACCCTTAAACCATTTACCTAAAAACATCCTGTCTATCTCTCGTTCATTGCCAGTGCAATGCGAGAAGAAACCAGTACAAACTTTTCTGTTAGATATAATCCATTTAAACCTTGGTGAGTACCAACATGTATTTTATTTCTTTTCTTAATTAAATTCATAATTCATAAATCTTTTATAATACTGATTTATATAATTTAATATGTATAATTTCCCCAACACTTTTCAATATATATATTGAACAGGCACTAAAATCATGGAAACAAAGATGCTGAGGGATGGGAATTGAGGTCGGAAATAATATATTGTTTACCCTACAGTTTGCAGACGATCAGGTTGTCATAGCAAAAGATGAATATGATATGGAATTTATAATGAGAAGACTCCTTGAGGAGTACACCGAGTGGGGCCTGGAGATAAATACTGAAAAAATGGAATACATGGAATGGAACTCTCCTATCTCATCTCTATGCATAGAAGGGTGGACAATTCCTCAAAGTACTGCTTTCAAGTATCTTGGAGTGACGATGTACAGTTTTGGCACAGTTCAAAAGGATATTCAAAACAAAATTACTCGTGGTAAAAAAATAATAGGTCTCTTAAATGGTATATTATGGAGTAAAAAGGTCTCTCTCGAAACTAAAAAGAAGATATACCACTCCTTCTTGGTTGGCACAACGTTATATGGGTCAAAATCATGGACAGTGACAAAACAATATGTGAATAAATTACTGGCCCTAGAAATGGATTTCTGGAGAAGAAGTTGTGCCATATCCAGATTGCAGAAGGTCTCCAATGAGATTATAAGAAATAAGGTGGGGGCTAAACTCAACATTCTCAATGACATCAGTGAAAGAAAACTGCTGTGGTTTGGACACGTCATGAGAATGGACGAGACACGATGGCCCCTTCGAGCACTTAAATATTGTCCTGAGAAAAGAAGAAGACGCGGAAGACCTCGGAAGCAGTGGATGGAAGGGGTCAGAGAAGAAATGGCTGCTAGAGGTCTGACGGAAGAAGATTGTTTTGACAGAAGATATTGGAGGGAAGGCGTATTGGGGACCGGGATGTGAGAAAATCGCAAAACCAGATAAATAAAATATGTATAATAATACCAACTATATTTTAAATTGCTTATTTTTGAATTTTTGTGTGTTTTTAGAACTGAGGATGAATGTATAACATTCGAAACTAGTTTTCAATAAAACAAATTTATAGAAGAGGCAAATAATTTATCAATCCCTAATTAGATTGATCCTTCTATACCATCATGCGGATGTCAACTCATAAGAAGGGAGATAGATTAATCTGCCAAAACTATCGAGGTATTGCTTTATTGCCCACTGTCTACAAGATGCTTTCAGTCGCAATAAAAAAAAATCATAAAATGGGCAGAAAGAAATAATTGCGAATACCAAAGCGGCTTCCGGCCAGGAAGAAGTACGATTGATCATATCTTCGCCATTCGACAAATTCTAGAGAAGACATATGAAAACAATATTGATCTCTATCACCTGTTCTTAGGTTTCTGCCAAGCATACGATAGTTTCCATCGGAATGAACAGCTTAAAGTTATGAAAACTATTGGGGTCCCAGAAAAGCAAGTCAGATTAAGGGCGATGGCCCTAGAAAATATCAGATATAGGGTGGATACAAATCTTTGAGGTAGAGAGTGATTTATGCCAGGGAGATCCTCGTTATCCGATATTACTTAATATCGCACTAGAGCAAGCAGCAAGATCAATCAGGACTCACACAGGAAGAACGATATATAACAGACTTACCCAATACTTGGTGTATGTGGTGGTAATAACGACAAGAATAAAAACTACAATTTCAGGAGTTTTACAGGAATTTGAAGAAACTGAGAAAAAAATTGGGTCTTCAGATAAATAAGCAAAATCCCCAATAAATGATTGCCCCGAAAAATAATAGACAGGAAGGACAGAAAAACACGAGTAGAGCACGATTTTGAGTAGCCAATCAAAAGTCGGAGAAAGAGAGAATGAAAAGTCGGAAACTTTTCACTCATTTTACTTTTATGTCACCACTAAACAGGTGGAAAACCGTTTGAAGAGTGATAATCCATTCACCTGTTAATGATATAAAAGAGGAAAAGCGAATAAAAAAGATGGAAAATTTTCACTCTCATTTCACTTCAATAAAATGAAATTTAAATAACGAATAATAGATACTGGATAGTTCAGATTATCTTTCGAATAATGAATAAATCAGTTGTATACAATTAACGAATAATTAATAACAATTTATTTGTTATTTAAATAAAAAATTATTTGAATAAAGCCCAACACTAATATCAGCTTAATTTAATTTAAGCTATATATAATCTTATTGAAATGAAACAGTTAATAATGAGGCTAATACAAAAAGTTAAGAGGTTTCTTAAATTTATGATCTGTAGTGTATACATAAATTATATAAGTGGGTGAATGTATAAAATCCTTTTGCTTATTAAGGGCCTTCGTCTAGGGTCCTTGTCTTTGGGAGCAGGAATTCCTGCGTTCAAACTTCTCTTCCCTTTAATTTTAGGCATAAGGTTGCTGAGAGCATGGAGCAAGAAGCAGATACCATTTTGATTCCAGCCCAAGCATTGAATTATGTTGTATGGCAGACATTCTCTGAGGAAGTAAAATGAGTGTATAAAATATAATTCAATCCTTCAATACAATTCAATAAAAATATTAATGTAGAAAGATTTTATGTGTATTTGGTTCAGTGGTTCCATATCCTTCAATAAGGGCAGAGTTCCCTTATTAAAGGATATAGAACTACTGAACCAAATACACCTTAAATTCCTCTACGTTAATACTAACAGGTATTTTTGTAAATAAATTTTAATAAGGTATTAATGGTAGCAATCATTAAAACGAAAAAAGTCCAATAAAGGTGTTTTATTAATTAAAATAAAAATGTTGAAAAGTGATAACTAATAACATGTAATTGTATAATGAAATATAATAGAATTGAAAATAGATAAAAATGAATAATACAGAATAAAAATAAAATTAGTTTTCCAGATGTTCAATAAAATAAAAATACAAATCTTAATGCATTTTTGAGACATTTGGTTTTCTTTAAAATATCCAAACAGAATCAAAAAATAAAACAGTTATGGTCTAATGAGATGTATAGTAAATGTACTTATACATATTTTTTAATCAGGAACTTTCTTTAAACATAAAATATGTTATAGTAATAAAAACTAAGAATTCAAATGAGACATCTGTTGATTTTAGCATGTCCCTTCTTACATAATTTTTAAACAACTAAACCAGGAGTGCCCAACCTTTTTATAGCGAGTGCCACAACCTAGGGTTCCTGTTGAGGCATGCCACTACTGTCCCCCACCCCCTTCTGTTTCCTGCCGCCTTAACAATAATCATTGAGAATGATACCAACATAATGAAAAGTGTTAATAAACTACTGTCCTCCAACCCTTCTGTTTCCTGCCACCTTAACAATAATCATTGAGAATGATACCAACATAATGAAAAGTGTTAATAACTATCATTTATCCAATAAAAATTTATGTTAGGAGTAATCATGTACAAACTACTTGCTAATCATTAATAATCACTAACTCTAAGTTATTTCAGCCTTTCAGAATATTATAATATTGAAAAATAACGAAATTATCAATAAAAAATTTAGAAACTCACTGACCAGCTGCATCTCAATACCGAACCCCTAGCATGCATTGTGGCACACGTACCTTGGGTTTGGCACTCCTGAACTAAATAGTTAAAATTCTGTATAAATAAATTGTTTAAATATATAAAATACAGCACTTTAAAACAATAATAAGACTACATAAAAGCTTTGCCAAGTAAGAATCAGCAAGCATTATTATAAATTTGCAGATTCTTTAAAAAGTAAGTGATCACAAACTCGTTGTTTTTACTGTTTTCCAATTTATATATTCCTGCTATCTTCTACATATCAGGACCGAAGGAACATTCTTATATTCGAAAATACAATTATATGGTAACTATTTTATAAAAACAGGTTTTCTTAACTATTATTCTCACTATTCATGGAATGCATACGATTTTATTAATTTAATAAAATATTAAAATTCGACTTGATTTGTAATCTATTAAAGCCAGTAATGCTTAAATAGCTATAAGAATATACTAAAAATTATTTAATCAATATATGTATATATACATACTTTTATTAAGAAGGAAAGAAAAATACACTATAAAAATCAAAACAAATGTTAACTTTCACATAAAATTTGTTAATATAAAAATAGTCATTATAATAATTATATACAAATAACTCAAGTCTTGAATGCTCCTGCCTTAGCTGCTTTTAAGATAAAATTTTTTACAGTAGTTTCATCCAAGGAAGCAAATCCTTTAGACTGAACAACAGCGGTCATATGGTTAAGAGAAAATCTGAAACAGAACTCCTCTAGCTCCTGAAACAAAAAGAAAAATATATATGAGTAGACTGCCAAAAAATCCCAAGATTTTGAACATATTTTTTTCCTACTCATTTAAATATTTTAACAAATTAAAATAACCATCCATTTTATAAATAACTGAATGAGCTATATCAGGATGTCTAGCAAAGTAGCTTGAAATAATTTCCTGACTTTTTCATATATTTAACAAGTTTTTCCTGACCAAAAATAGCAAAGTGAGGCGACGGAAATCAGCCATCGGACCCTGCGGAAAACCGAGTGACGGCAAAAAGCCATCGGACCTAGGGGGTGAGAAGGCTAATGGGAACCAGCCCTTAGTCTTGTGGAATCAGGAATTTAGGAGAGGTTAAGGATATCAAAAGGAACTCCAGTATTGGTACAAATAGTAGTCAAACATAACTGGAGGAATCTCACAGATGGAACTTCTCACCTCCTGAGGCTGAGAGAGAAGTTGACAATAGCCAGCCTCAACCCGAGTATCATAACAAACATTGGTGTCGAAAGGCATCCTAACAGTACATTAATTTGAGGTCCCTCCAGAACATTTCTGGCCATGAAACTTTATTGATTATATATAGAATTTTACAAAATGATACATATAACAACAATATAATGGTTTTTCACAATAATAACATATTTACAGTAAAAATGTTTATCTTGGTACGATCGCCGAGGCTAGACCATTTTCTTCTTTAGGCACTAGCACTAGCTGTCTCTTACTAGTTCGTGCGGTCCAACCCGAGGCACAGCTGCGGCCGTTAAATGTACTATACTAATACATGAAATACTAACACATAATGCACTAATCACTACCACCATTTTTTAACTATTAAAAAGCCCATATCAAATGCGGATGATAGTAAATTTTATATTGAGGAGAGATTTTTATAAAGATATCACAATGGTTAATTATAATTATTTATTTGTTATATTTACTATATATTTTTTTTTTTTTGTCTAAGATATAATGATTCCAGAACGCTTTCCACTATCTTCATAAATGGCTGAGATATGGGTGAATGAAACCTCTAATAATTTTGAGACGAAACAGCTGATGTTAATGTTGAGTTCCAAGGATCATCCTAGAGAGTGTAACCTGTGACTTTGATGCCAAATCTGAAATAAATCAGCCCAATAGTCTCAGAGAAAAACCGCAGACAGTGGACAAGGGACGGACAGCAGATGGATGGATTGTTTATATTTTATTTTTGAATTCAATGTAAAATCTCAAATTTTGAGTGGATATTAAAATTTTGATTTTATTGGTCAATAACAAAGCTTCATAACTGAAAATAATAAACCAAAAATAGACTTTTTGTTTCTTTAAAGTTCGATGTCGTATAGAATCTATATGCCAAGAAACTGTAGATTATACCCATTTTTGATTTTTAACCATGAATTATCTCACCAAGACTGTTTCCTCAACACGGCTATTTTCTCTCAGATTCTCTGACTTTTTGAGATTTTCCTGGTCACTAGACGCACTTTATATGAAAATTGAATAATTTGTTAATATTAAAAGCTAAGAGAAGATCAATGTTATGAGCGAAGCCCACATTTACTTTTTTTCAGAATACTAACTACAAATTCAGCCTTGTCAGTTGAGGAAACTAAACACTGCTCACTCACAAGTAACACTCATCCAAATTACCTCACCTAGCTGAGGTAATTTAATTGAGTTATTAACATTATCCCCCAACTTTTGATCAGCTCATTTTTCAGTGAGACAGCACCCTGCTATTGAGCCTTAAATAGAATCTGATTTAACCATATTTATTGAGATTCTTCGCCTTGGGCCGATGAATCTGTTATGGTTTGCACAATAAGGAACCTTTGTTCGACAAGGCTTTAAGTGACATTTTTGCCTAAAATGAGATTGTTGGTGCTTCTTACTCTCCTTTGCCTAATACACAAGAGAAACTAACTCTATCTGCAATAGGCATTGTGAGAAAGTTCTAACTGAAGGAATTTGTTTACTTTGTGTAGTTTGACAAGTTTGTATCTCACACTAATTATCTGTATGGATAATTCTCATATTATGGGCAAGTTTCATGATAGAATTTTAATAATTTTGACTGAATTTAAATAAACCAATTTTAAATACCTAGACCTACTATTGACACTCAGCTGTTGATATAAACAAATGGCAAATATCCAAAGTGATTTTGGTTGATTATTTTCAATAATAGACGTTTGTAATCAACCAAGAAAAATTTTTTTGTTACTCCCCTCAAAGTTTGAGGTTATACGTTTCAAGATACGTAGAATCCAAATATCGAATAAAAAAAACTGTCCATCCGCCATGTGCGGCTTTTCTCCGAGACTACAGGACAAATTTTCTTGAGGTTTGGCACCAATGTCACAGGTCATCCTAGGTTGATCCTCGGAATTCGACATTACCATCCGTACAAAAGGAAAAAAAATCATTTAAATCGGACCAATATTAGCTGAGATATAGCGTAATGAACTTCGTACACTAATTCTCCGGTGCTACTGGTGATCATAGGCCTCCTGACTTGTCAATTGGGCTTCTGACTTCCTCACATCTCTCTACTTTACCCTTTCTTGGGTTACTTATTTCTTTAGCTTCTTGGTCTTTCCATTTCCTTTTCCTACTGAAGTGCACATCCAATATTCCCTCTATATCATTTTACCCTCTGATTACATGTCCTAACCATCTCAGTCTACTTGCATTGACCGTTTCTTCTTAACACTCCAAGTTCGGCACTCTCATGGCAATCATCTTGGGACAAAATTCAAATTTCTGTTCCTTTGGTGCCTGCTGCTTAATTTCTTTGCTGAACTTGGTAGTTATGTTTTATAACGTATTCTGCACATGTTCCTTTTCCGAAACACTCCAAATGCTCATTTGAAAGATAATCCAATTATATGAACTGTATACCAAAGCAATACGTATTCCTGTGAATAGACAGACCAGATATTTATGAAATATTACTATTTGGAAATAATAAACCATTGTTTAATAATTTTGTTTTTGTTGTGAGAAATAAAAAATTTCAAGAAGCGCGATAATAACTATCTTGAATTTAATAATTGTTTTAAGATTGAGAGTATCAATATGTTGTACAGAAAATCTAGAGTGAAAGCTTAAATGTTCTTGTTGTGAAACCAGATATTCAGACACAAAGTATGGAAATTTAAAAGAAAAAAGAAAAATTTGTTCATTTTCAATTATAGCTTTGTTGGTTTATTTATCTTTAAAAGGGACGAATGTATTTTTGTTATTTCAAAAAGTTGTATCATCACTTATTAACAACTTTGTCACTTTCATTTTTGCTCATTTTGTCTGTGACAAGATTCTAACTGCATTTTGACATATTTTATGTAAAATCAGATCTACAGCATTTTGCTGTTACGTACGCAAGTAAATAAGCTCCAGTATTTGTTTGATCTTGTGGCATCACTAAAAGCCTAGGTAACCTTTTCTTATTTATCTCACCCCTTGGTAAGATTAGGAGTATTTACTGGATATTCTTTACTGTTTGTAATAAATGGAACAGGTTATTTTACCCATCAATCAAAATTAATTAATGGTAAATAATATCATTTTTAGAAACTTTTCTCTACAAATAAAGATTGATAGGATTACAAGAAAAATAATCTAAAAAATAATAATCCCATTATAGAAATACATTAACGTGGCTACAATGATGGTACACTATAGCTACTTTCCATTTGTAACAAAAATACCTAAACAGAAGCCAAAATCATCAAAACCAATAACTTTCTGGTGTTTTTGCTAGTTCCATACAAATTTTCCTCAAATAATTGCTCCAATCAACAGTTGTTCCTATAACATTTAAGCTTAGTTTATATTAGCCAATCAAAACTTTCTTGTACCAGAAGTAAAGTCTTCAACCAAATTCTTTAGATAAGGTTAGTATGGTCCGGGAGCACAATCTACCAGTATAGTAAAAAAAACATAAATATTATTCTTATACTGGTGCCACAAAGTGAAACACGTACCAAGCGTCTTAAGATCCCTACTAACTCTCCTCCTAATTTGTGTATAATTTGTAATAAACATAAATACTTTTTATTTATATTTTCTGCGATGAAATTTGGAATTTTTTTTATTTCAAAATCATAAGACACCATTGTACCTTGGCTGGCAGTTGACTGGTCTGCAGACTTGTTATACAAGTACGAAAGTGTGAAGGGACGTTTGAGTCGGAGTGTGAGGATTGCTGTACAACCCTTCATACTTGTCTCTCGCACTATTTTCATGCATGAAAGCGTGTGGGCAACTTGACGTTCCAACCTTCAAACTTACAACACAAAACCCCATTCATTACATCATAAATTTGGTGCGAACTAATTCAAGTAGCTCTGAAAAACTATCGCTAGTCTTTCTGAAGAAGTTCTTTAAATCATCTGGTTCTTGCTGTTTCAATGTTTTTAATAACTTTATTCGTGAAAAGTTGCCTTATTCATGAACCATTGTTTCATCCACATTTGTTTATTTTTATTTTAATTTTTATCATCACATAATAAAACTCCACAAACAACGACAACCGTTTACTTATTGCAGTGGTTAATTTAAATAAGTAAAACAATTGTAAAAAAAATAATATTAGTTTTTTATTAAGATTCTGTGTTTTTTATGCTTCTATTTTATTAACTTCTATGGTTTATTACTTCATACATCAAAAATAATAATAGGGGCGCCGTGAATTTTGTTTAATAATTTCAGTGTGTCGCCAGAATAAAAATATTAGACAATCACTGACTTATTGGGTACCATAGTACAAGCTGACTTAAAGCAGGCGAAAGAATCCAATAATATGATCATGTAATTCAATCTGTATGACAGTGAGTGGGTATGATCAAATTTCGTATAGTATAATGAGATATGATAATGGCCCTTGTCATGGACCGGTCGTTTGACCCATATGAAAGTGAATGGGCCCTTTAGCACAGCTTACTTCGCTAATTATTGATGAGACAGATCTGTTAGTATCTGAAGCAGCTGCTATTTTAGCGAATTCAGGAATCTGAGACAATGACAGGTAAGTACCTCAGCTCAGCATTCTGGCATCCTAATCTGTAATAACGAGGCTTCCACAATTCTAGGTATATATTATATATAGAAATAGAACGTAATTTCCATAAGGTTTAGAGATGTCGAAAACTAAATAAATTTTACTTTTACTTATACATTATAATTATTAAATACAATGTGGTAAAGGAAATGGTTTGTATTGAAACAATATCAGTTTGAAAAATCAAAAAGAAGACTACTTGCATGAAATGAAGTAGAACATTCCATTAAAATCAATACACGGACTGGTCACCAGAATCGTCATCCTGCTAGATAACCAAGGGACTACACTACACAAGATCCAAATTAGAAAAACATATTCATCCAGCCTGAAACAAATAATTAAAAAAAAAAAACCAAGATGTTAAAGAAACAATGTGTACACACAGACAAATAAATCAGATGTCTACAATGTTTTTCAGCACTTTTTCAACAGCAAATAATGGTCTGTCATTAGATGCTACTTAATTTTTCCTAATTTCAAATAGTTGAGAAACAACATCGGTTTGCATTACCTACTATTTAACTTGTAGTTTGAGGAACAATTCAGTTATGATTCAGTTAGCCCTAAAATATGCAGGATGAGGATTAAATGACAATGATCATTAGAAGACATTCCAAGAATTGGAAACTCAGTTAAAAAGGAATAATGTAACTAAGCTAAAGGATGAAGAAATACAAAAAATATAGCAAGAACAACAGATTCCAAGAAGGACAACAGAATTGGGGATTATAGCAGGGGATGTAAACAATCACATTTGAGCTCTCAATGCAGCAGCAGCTGATGCTGTTAGGTTTAAATCTAAGGAAACCAGGTCTCCATGGTTTGACAATGAATGCGTAAAAGCTACCAATTCCAAAAATGATCCATCCTCACACGCATTAGTGTTGTAAGGCATACAACAAGAAAAGAAAAACAGAAGGGAAAGTAGACTGAAAAAGGAAATGTGACTGGCAGAGGAATCTAGATCGAATCATGATCATGAAATTCAGGAAGGTGCCGATATAAATTTATATCAGACAATTTATTCAGTTTATTATTATTGTAGAATCCTTTTTTAATATCTGTGTCTCATAATTTTCTTGGTTAAGTTGGGAACATTAATGATTTTATAGTACTTCAATAAGATTTTGCTTATGATCATTACATCCTCCTCTTATTTATTATGATAATCAAGTAATTTGAAGAACAAAGTTGATTGAATGAATAAATAATTTATTAAAATAGGGAATTCTATAGATTGCTGTAATAGCATTGTATATTAATGGAAAGAAGTTTTTAACATTGGAAATAACAAATACATATATATATATATATATATATATATATATATATATATATATATATATATATATATATATATATATATATATATATGTATATATACTCATAAAGGATGGTTGACACCAGTTAAGAACTGGGAAGGAATGAATGTGAAGGCAAATTTAAAAATTCTACAATACTAACCCTCTCCATTAAGCATTATAAAAATAAAACTTCAAATCTTAAACACTAATCACAAAAATGATTAAATTACTTTAAATAATTTAATTATAAAGCCTTGGGCCTTTAATCTCCAAAACAATTTAATTTTTATTCATTGAGATACATTCCATTTATAACTTTAATTTCATTATAAATAGGAATTTTTAAATTTATTTTTTAGATATGAAAATAGCCACCATGGTATCGTCAGAAGGATTACTTTACACCATATTTTGAACTTTTTTTGATATTGTGTTTTTGAACCACTTAAAGGGATCAGGAAAGTCGAAAATTTATATCTCAGATTCTTAAGGACATAATTGAAAGAAGTCAATCCTTGTTTACACTGTGTTGATATTTGTTTGCTATATATTTTTTAAAAATCAAAATGTGGAGCAAAGCTTATGGATAGTTTGGAGAGAAATTGAAATTGAAAATTTTTCAAACGTACACATTTTCCATTGAAAGAAAACTAGTTTAAAATAATAAAAAAATTATCAAAACAGAAATTTGTATTCAATATAAATCTAGACTATGTATAAATCCAAATCCAAATTATGTACATGTTTTTTAATTTACAAAAACTTATAACAGTTTAGACGGCTCACAAATTTTCTGTTGGTTGATATCATACGTGGTTCAGTGATCCCACTAAATACATTTTTACATTTACTGAAGCAAAATATCCTCAATTTCTGATGGAAAGTTACCCACATTTACATTTTTGGAAATCATGACTAAGAGATTAATAACTAAAACTGATATTTCATTTTTAATCACAGATAGAATTGAAGAGCTCAGAAATCACACTTATCCTATACTTCGGTAAAAAGCAATTCAGCAATAAAAGTTTGAGACAAGTTGTTTAACGGAGAATATCAGGAGGAAAAAAAATACTAGATAATCTATGCTTACCCTTACACTGAAATTTGCACCCACCAAATGGAAGGTGTACTCCTCCTCTTTCCCTCCCAGCCCTTTCACGCCTTTTATTACCACTAGTGGCTCATACTCAGAAATACGAAACTTTTGACGTTATTAGAAAGTAATCCACTCAGATAATATCTTAATCGAGAAAATAAAACAAGATTAATGTTTAGGGTTAAAGGTCCATTTTTTTTATGTGGAAGGAAAAAAAAATCATAAATGAGATAGAGGAATATAAATTCCAAAAAAATATAATAAATTCACCTTGGCATGAAATGTTATTGCATTATAATAAAGTAATGCTGCATTTTCAACATCAATTCCTTGTCTCATTACTCTTTCACATAGTCGCTTCAGAGTGTCTTCACAATATGCATTAGCCAAATCCAATAATTCTGTAAATAAGTAATATTAATCAAATTTAAATTTAAATTTACTTTTAAATGACAGATGTACATTTAAATACAATGTATATTAAAAAAAATTCTAGAAATTTAAAACTCCGTAATTTATTTTTAATAATTAATAATTACCCAATGCTTGTTCGGGTGGTAAATCAACCTGATCTGTATAAAGGTATCTCAGAAACGCTCTGTATACTGTATAAGAAAACTGCTCTATCTCCAGAACACTGTAAAACATTGTTTTTAATGAGAAAATTGATACTTTATTTTATATTACATGATTTTTTTGTGAGAAAAAACCAACTTCCTTGAGTCTTCCTGCCAATTATACTGGAACATAGATCTAAAATGTTGACATCGTATTTTTAATAATGCTTTATGAACATATATATCCTTACCCTCAACACGAATTATAAGATCACTTGTGCTCTAAAAAAAAAAAAACAGAAACTATAAATAACTAATTAACATAAAAATTTGCATTAATAACAAAATTAAAATAGTTTCATAAAATTTACAATATGAAATATATTGTAAAGCTAAAAATTAACAACCAAGCAGATTAATTTATTTATGACTTTAACTACTCATTAATTTTAAACTTTTTATGTTAAAACTAAAAACTAGTGAATGTGGGCACGCAATGACAAATTGTCAGTTGTAATTCAATAGAAAACTAAAAAAAAAATTATGCTGTTCTCCTTAATGAAAATTATTTAAAAAAGAATTTATAATGTAAAAATAAACTCTATTTGAACTTATAATATAAGATTGATATGTAGAAATTTGGAAAGAAGAGCTACAAATTAAAAAATAAATAAACTGCAATTAAAAGAATGAATGAAATGACAAACTAAAATAAAAGAAGTAACTAACATAAATTATTTGTAATATAAATTAATTGTATTTTGATCTCTACATATATGATTTGTCAAGATATGACATCTCAGAAAACTAAATCAGACTTATTTAAATCTAGAGTAAATAAATAATACAGGATAATTTCAATAACGAAAAAATACATTAATAATAAGTTTTAACTAATATTGTTTAAGTTAAAACAATTTGTTTGTAAAAGTGCATTCATCAGAAATTTTAACTAAGTCATACAAAAATTAAGTTAAATGCTCTCATTTTACTGATGAACATAACATTTATTGGGACTCTGTATAAAGCAGAAAATGTAAAAAGATACAGATACTACACTTTATGTAAAACAAAAATTATAAATAATGTGATTTTTTTTTTTTTTTATTCTTTCCCACATTGCAGAATGGTGCAAGAGGATAACAAACTACTAAGTTTTAGAAAGTAAAGAAATTGTCAATTCTTATTTTCAGGAGATAAAATAGTTAAATAAAACAAATTAAGAATATAAATATTTTCCTTGCATGTGTTATTAATACCCAAATAAGTCCACCAAAATCTTCAAGTGTTTAATATGAACACGTCAACGTGAATGGGAATATTTTTCTTTAGAGCATGGAGTAATCATTCTTCAACACTAAGAAGTCCTTCATATTGCTATGTTTTATTTATAATGGAAATATTTTCTTAACAGCAGGAGCAGGAAAAACTTAAATAAACAAATAATTACCCAGTTATAATTTCATTAATGCTATCCATTAAAGATAGAGCTATCTTTATGAATATAAAAGTAGAATATAAATGGTCTACCTGATTCATCGAGATTTCTGGCAAAAGTTAAATGAATAAAAGTTATTTATTTAATCAATGCCCTTCTTCCATAAAAGGCTATGAAGACATTTGGCGTCCTTAAAAGGACGATTTTGATATCCTAAAATAGTTTTTTCGCGGGTAGAAAGCGAAAAATTGTTAGTAATTTGGTTTAAACAGGGGACACCAGTATTGGTGTTGACCAGCCGTGGTGGGGGGAAGGGGGGAGTGTGTAGCCCCTCCCTTTCCCCTGAACTACCTACAGCCCTGCTAGAGAGTACCTGTTCATTGAGGATCACATTTATCTTAGCTTAGTTCTTTTTTATGAGAATCTGATAATTTCAAGTCTCTTGTAGGATGGAGGTACACAATACATACTGAAGAAGAGTCTCAGGGAAGAAATATAATAAAATGGCAGAAAAGAAAGAAGAAACGGTTAATGCTGAGAATAAGGCTGATGGGATATGTGCAGCAGCTAAATTCTCCCCTTGACCAGTCAACACTTCTCCGTTGTACTATAGCAAATTAATAGGCATATTCACAAAAAAAAAAAAAAATTGAATATGAGCATACATTACATAAGTAACATGACAACAAACCCTTGATCAGTCAACACTTCTCAGTTGTACTCTAATAAATTCATATAAGTATTCACAAAAAAAAATTTTAATATAAATAATGTGACCAAATTCATAGAAAAATATTTTTTGAACATATTCGTAGAATTAGCCAAAAACCTTCAAAACAGCAACCTCCTGCGTTTATAAACTTCTGGAGGCTGTGTTTCCAGGCCTGGAAGGCTTTCTTCTGTATCTCCTTTAGAGGCGATGTAGCATGAGCCTGGATGTTTTCAATCATGTTCAATGTTTCCCTTTCAGGACTCCTTTTAAGCAAGGAAACAAAAAAAATCTATGGGAACCAGATCAGGACTGTAGAGAGGCTGAGGAACCAATGGGATGTGGGTTCTGGCCATAAAATCATTAACAATGAAGTCATTGTGGCTTGGCCTGTTATTGTCATGAAGTTTCCAAGTTACAATGTGATAAACGGTTGTTTTCATCATGTTTAGAGTTTCTACTATCCATTGAAGGCTCAACCGTTGGCCACTAACAATCATGCACAAACGTCAAATTTTCTTTGATTCAGGAAGTTGATGGGCATCCACAGCAAGGGCTATCAGACGAGACTGCAAGGCTTCCCCCAGAACCAACAGTCAAGGCTGTAACGCTCAAGGAGAAGGATCCTGAGCTAGGACAAAGTTCTGCTGTGACGGTGCCGAGCCAAACGACCACAGCCAAGAAAGCAAGGTTTCCTTCAAAACCTTATATAGGCACCCTGTATATAGGTATATATGCTATATAATTAGGGATTGATAAATTATTTGCCACTTCTATAAATTAATAATTTATCTTCTATACATTAATAATTTATTGATAAATAATTTATCAATCCCTAATTAGATTGATTCTTCTATGCCATCATGCGGATGTCAACTGATATATACTTTGCAATTACTGCATGCTTCAACCTAATTTATTATATATTAAGTTATAAAACAAAGATTGGCTTCTCATACTTATATATATTAGATGCCCTATTATGGTATTATTGGAAACATACGCTATTATATATAGGAGATAATATAGTATTCTATTGATTGCTGGTATTTGTTAAGCCTATAGCATCTGTGATATTTTTAAAATCAAAAACAATCCTCCCAAAAAAAAGCATAAAACAAGCAATGAACTTGACATAGTTTTCTCTTATACTTTACCAATACTTCAAACATAAAATAAGCTATTATTTATTTGCCATTTATATGGATAGACCATATAATCACTAACAATGAATTCCATACAATTGTCACCCATAAACTGTTAAGAATAGGCAATGAAAATAGCGAAGGAAATTACAAACCTGATCATCGAATGATGATTTAATGCTATCGTACACCTTAGTACCATGATCCCAGGCCACAGTTAGTGGTTTATAGGTAATTGAGGGAGTAGAATAGCAAGCAAACACTTCATGAAGACTATTATATGGTGTTAAAATAGGTTGCAAAACAATTTGACCTAAAAATTAATTACATTATAGTTTACTTTACAACAATTAAAAATATAGAAATATACAAATACAATGTTGTAATTGATAGTTAATTATAAGTTATAATTAATAGTTTGTATTATTAGTTTGTGAATTTTAAAAAACAAATCTTCAGTAGATAATGAGTAAGCTCCCGTGGCTGAGTTACACAAAGAAGTACACTTTAAAATGTGTTATAGTCGAGGAGCAAACTGCACATTTTTAACTTCCATGGAATTTTCTCGTGAAGAGAATGTGGAATCTCTATATTGCGTGCTACATAGTGGTAGAGTACCTGGTATTAACCTTCATATTCCAAGAAATCAAGAAGCATCAAAAGAGGCAATTTTTTTTTTAGACTGCTATTCTTAATAGACATTGTCTCAAAAAGAAGTTTGTTTAAAAATCTAAAATAAAAATTTTCTATCTAACTTACCAAGTGAAATTATTTACATGAAGTTACAAAGGAATTTTAATTTTAAAATTTTATAGCATACCTCTGCATTGACCCCACATGTATACTTTTGAGTTTTGTGTCATAGCAGCAGAAATATTACAGTAATGACTAGCAGCAATGTCAACAATCCTAAAAGTGATTAATTAATAAGTATTATTAACTGAAGTAATTAATTGCAGGAAAAATTAGGAAAATATTTACCTTCCAATATCCTCGAGAATCTGCTCTGGTGAGAAGAAATTCGTTCTGTTCAAACAGGCCAGTTGACCAAATGAATTGGCACCCCATGCATAAACTTTACCTTCATCTGACAAAGCTAAAGTATGTGAACATCCGCAGACCACCTATGAAATAAAGATAATAATAACATTAAATGTTTTTTAAATTTCTTAGAAATGTTTTCTAAACATTTTCAGCTAATTTAATGATTTTATAATGCACAAAATGATTTATTAGTTAATAAGAAACCATATATTAAAAACATTTAGTTCATACTACTATACGCAGTTCTTTGAATAGTGACATCTACTACTCCACTTGGTGTGTATGGAGCCATATCATGGAGATAGATATTGAACGTATTAGCAACTAAGTGCAAATGAATGCTCTCAATAACAAAAAGGATTCACCACCTTAAGGATTAATCATTAAGGTAATTAGTTTCTTAGGGATTAGTGAATATATAGTCACTAATATTGCATCATTAAATTGCTTATAATATGCAAAGCTCGGCAAAGAGAAGAAAGGGTCCGAAGGATGATGGAACATGTTTATATTATAGTAAAAATAAGGAAAATATCGAGGGAAACTGTCCTACAAAAATATTTTAAACTTTTGAAGCCATAATGATTGAAATGTGACACAATATTTCTGTCTATGTTAATTAATATGTTAAATTAATAAACATTCTGAATTCATACAATCACTTTCTCTTTCATAATTGTGAAAAAATAATTTCATAAAAAATGATGTATCATGTGTCCAAGATTCATGTTTATGAGGTGTCTGAAAAATAATAATGATAATAAGTAAATCGTTTAATTTTGAAGATAGCGAAATGTGATATCTTTCATAACTTTTTAATGACTACAAATGAGCATATTAAAAAGTAGGTATTATCTGCAAACTCTAAGTTTTAGCTGTGCACCAACTGCACATATGGCCTAAAAGTTAAAAAGCAATAGATATTGGTGAAACTATAGAAGTGGTCCTACAACTTTTACCTCTGTCATTTTTTGATTTGATCATCCATTTGGTCGTGAGAAACAATTGATCCAATTTATATTGTGCACCCTGTATAATATCTTGGTACATGTTAAGTCTTAGTAGGTCATCAAGGTAGATCAACAGATGAGGACAATATCATCAGTATACAAGAGAGACTGGCTGAGTATTGTTCTCATGTAACACTATCCGATGGCTGTTCACCTTTTATAACTATTATGGATTTCATCCATAAATATAGTAAATGCGAGTGAACTTAGGCTATATCCTTTATTTGCTTGACATCTCTATCAATGGGGAAAGGAGCAGACTCTGTTCCATTAATCCTCACGACTCCTTAGAATTATTATATACAGATACTATAGCTGTGAGGGGATCTCTCAGGAACAATTTTAGCTGCAAGAACATTCCATATTTCTTGGCACAGAACTAAGTCGAAGGCTGCCTTAAGGTCCAGGAAAGCTAGGTACATGCTCTTGTCTCTATCCCATGCTTTTGCTAGTATATTTGATAGGAGAAAGATATGACCATGGGTCTGTCATCCAGAACGGAAAACCACCTGTTCCTCCTTCACGATTCATCATAGTGTTTTCTACAGAACGAATGTGTACATTTTGTAGGGCACGAAAAAGAAACTAATTGGCCTGCAATTAGCACAGTCTGTTTGGCTACCTTTATCGTGGACTGGAATTAAAACACTGTATTCAGAAACTCAATCTTTCACAATTGTTTTGGTGTCACAGACAGTCTGATACAGCTCATGTAGGACTTTTATGAGCTTACGGGCAATATAGTCACTGCCTGCAGCCTTGCCTGTTTTCAATTGCTGAAGGGTCAGTTCTATTTGCTTTTCATTAATAACTTTTTCACTGATTTCATAGAGCATCTGTTTCCTTTGCTCTCTAGTTGTTTCTTCATTAGCTAATAGACCTAGATAATTTCTACGCCACCTACTAGGTTGTTACAAAAGTTCTTGTGCATGAACACAACCCTTAATTCCAACTCTCATAATTAATCCTATAAGAATGCTTTTGTTCCTACTATTTATTTCAATGTTTACTTTGACTAATCCTTTAATTCCTTGACTTGAATTTGCTTTATGGAGTCATTTACATTTTTAAAACGCAAGTGTAATGGAGAAAAAATCATGATTCACGATCTTTTGAGGCGTTATTAGAAAAAAAGGTTTAAGCGCAAAGGCAGCTGCCGAAGAAATTTGTATCATAGAAGGAGAGTCAATTATCCAATGAAATATTGCCGTACTTTGGTTCAGGTGTTTCAACAATGGGAATATGAGCCTTGCAGACGAACCCAAATCAGGTTGCCCATCGGTCGTTGATGATGGCGTTCTTCTTGAATGTGTGAACAAAGACCCACATGCAACTAGTTGTGATTTATCGGCCGTAGTAGGGGCTTCTAATGCCACAGTGGCTCATCTTAAAATTCTGGACTTACAGAATTTAAGACCAAGGTCCGACCCACATGACTTGACAGATGCCCAACCCCAGCAGTGAGTAGATATGTGCAAAATTTTGCTTCAAAATTCGAAAGATAATAGGTTCTGGAAAAAAATGATCACAAGTGACGAAAAGTGGATATTTTTAAAAACCCTAGCAAACATAAGCAGTGGGTACAGCCAGGTGAAGCTGCACAACTGGAGGTTCATTAAGTTGGTTTGGGAAAAAAGTGATGCTTTGTATTTGGTGGAACTTCGAAGGCGTTTTGCATTTTGAGCTTGCTCCTAATGGTTGGGCATTGGACTCAAATCTTTACTGTGAATAGCTAGACAGAGTTTATACAGTTTTGAGTGCAAAGTACCCCGCTTTGGTCAACACGAAAATGCCCCTGCACATCGTTCTTGTTTGACTAAGGAAAAATTATCAGAACTGCAAGGAGTAAACATTTTGCCTCATCCTGCATACAGCATATAGATATAGCACTATCAGATTATGGTTTGTTTAGATCAATGGCTCATTTTTTAAAAGGTCGGATCTTTGATAATTATGAGGACATAAAAATTGGATGTGAAGAGTTCTTTGCTTCAAAACCAAAGAAGTGGTACCGGCCTCAAATCCAATTGCTGGCAGAAAGATGGGTGAAAGTTGTTGAAAACAATGGACTTTACTATGAAGAGTAGTATTCAATAATGTTTAAAATATGTAATCTGAAATAAAGCTATACTATAGGACTTTTGTAACAACCTAGTATTTAATGTCTGCTTTACTCAGCTAATAATTCGCCACTGTCTTTTACATTTCTCACTGGCTTTGCTCTTTTGCCATTCAAGAATTTCACAGTGCGCCAAAGTTTCGGTAAGAAATGAGCAAAAAATAATTTATTTTATAGTTCCATTGGAAACATCAATAAATTATATTTATTTCAACTCTAATAGAGACACATCAATATAATTAGTGGATTGAGGATGAATTAACCTGTTAGTTTTCTTACATCTGATGCAACTAAATCACTAGTACAATTGCTAGCAGCTCATGATAACATAATCTATTCCGGTGCATCCATTGGGTGCAACAAGAATGGAAGAGGGTCAATATATTTTTAATCATAAGTTCCATATTTTTATCTCAGAACGATTATTTAAAAAACAATATATATATATATATATATATATATATATATATATATATATATATATTAACAATATAAATATATATATATATATATATATATATATATATATATATATATATATATATAAATATATATAAATATATAAAAATAAATATATACATATATATATATATATAAATATATAAAAATAAATATATACATATATATATATATATATATATATATATATATATATATATATATATATATATATATATATATATAAATATATATAAATATATATATATATATATATATATATATTTATATATATTTATATATATATATATATATATATATATATATATATATATATATATATATGTCCAATGCCATGAATTAAATTTGATATACTCATATAAATAAATGTATCGAATGAACTAATTACCATTGCTCATAAAATTTATCATTATCCATCAAAACATGTTTAAATAGAGATGAAACCTCAATGTCACAAGCAAATGATCTTAAAATAAATTGTTCTTCTATTTAGCTTTTGATTTATGCAAAATACTCACTGCCTGCTACACTTTTTTTAATCATTGTTATTTTGAGATACTTAGTCAGTATCTCTACTTATAAAGAATACATTTACATAAAAATTTAATTAAAAGTGATGGTTTTACCTTCACAATTACAATATTGCTCAATGCCATAACTCGACAAGGATTTAACTGATTTACATTGTTTCCATTCCCAAGCTGCCCATTTCCGTTATACCCCCATCCATAGACCTGAAAAAATCCAATACCAAAGCTAAATTAATACAACATAAAAAAGTAGAACCTGAACCCAGGATAACATCATAATTCTTGTTTATTCAGGGTGTCCAGCGAAACAGCATGAAAAAATTCAAACATAATTAAAGGATTTCTAGGATGTGAACTGTAAAATTCAAGGAGCTTTTATTCAATATGTTAGATTAAATTTAAATTGGAACTCATTGGAAATTCATACTTTGAATAATTATAAAGGTTGTATGATAATAAAAAATTGTTACTTCACTTCTTAAACTGAGGGCTCAATGCATCACCAAAAATAAAAACTGGAAAATTCAAGTTAGTAAATAAATAAAATTCATTATTTATTTAGTAAATAAATAAAATTCACTATTTATTTAGTAAATAAATAAAATTCATTATTTATTTTGTAAATAAATAAAATTCACTATTTATTCAATGGTAAATAAATAAAATTCACGTATTGGAATAAATTTCACCAAAATTTTATTGAGTCATGCTTCAATAAGCACACCATATGGTGGAATGACTCAATAAAGGAAAAGTAAAACAAAAATGGAAAAAATTAATACAATGTTGAATTTTGTTTTTCATATAACAATAAAATAAAGCATGTTTTACATGACTTGAGAATAACCCAAGTTGGACGAAACGTCGAAATGATGTAAAATAAAATAAAATACTTGGTGACCGAAAGGCCTTTTTGCTTTATATTTACTGATCTAATATCATGGCACCTAAAATTAACAAAACAACTAGAAGATTAATATATAAAAAATATCTTAAAATCTATGAGTCATAATGCTGTACCTCTCCATTATTTGTTACTGCAATTGTTGATGTTTGCCCACAAGCAATGCTAATAATAAATTTTCCTCCAATTGAAGAATTCACCCTCCTAGGGGAACCCTGATTTGTATTCATGCCTGATCCTATTTGACCACTTTTATTTTGGCCCCAAGCATAAACCTAAAAACATCCTAGATTGCTTAACTGTTTTGGAAAAAGGAAATATAAGCAAGAAAAATTAAAGTACAATGTATAAGATTACAATTTGTGAAAAAAATTATTGTTGATTGAAACGGTTTACATCACAAACTTTCAACAAACTATGAGAAATGCTTAACTTAAATGAACCAAAATATTTTTTCTAATATGTACTAAATCTAATACAAATATTAAAGAATTATTATATTTTATGGTTTGATTAGTTTTGATCCAGTCGATGTTTTCCACTTTAGAATTGGTTTTTAAAAGAAATAAGAGAAAAAATGTTTGTTTTTTCTTATGCCAGAATTATGTTGGCATCTCTTATGCCATCATGTTGGTTCCCTTGCAGCCAATGTAATTTAGCTTTTCTAATGTATATACTGTTGTCATCTCTAAATTGAAACCTTATATCCTCAAGTTATGGCAATGTGTTAAGATGTTCTCCAATCATCTCACCATTGCTGCAAAGGGAGCAGTGTGAAGAATCTGCAATCCCAATCAAATCCAATTTTTTCTGCGGATAATCGTGGTCTGCTGTGACTCAGAAGCAGGCAACAACTTGCCCTTAAGGGAGTTTAGAAGGGACGTATCCCTCTACATCTAATTATCTACCCCATCTCTTCCCTTCAACCATTTCAGAATCTTTCTGTCTTAAGTGGTCAGCCAATATCCTTTTGGCACATTCAAAATTGAGAGCTCGACCAGGTTGACCATCGTCAACCTCTTCTTTGCGAGATTATCAATATAAAGCTCCTCCCGCAGCTTCCACCATTTGTCCCTGCCCTGAGTGGATCCCATCCCAGTTCCTTATTCCTAGAATACTCCTATTTTTAATAATTTCTTTTTCAACATAATGATTTATACTCCCTTCTTGGACTACATATGAGCATTAAATCCTATAAAGAAGAAGAACAACAATTTTAAATAAATATACAAAATTGACTTTAAAATTAATATTAGTTACATGTTTTCTACACAAATTCCAAATTTTCCAAAATCTAGCATAAATGGATAGCAGATAAAAAAAAAAACATTATTATGAGATTTGAAAATCTAAACTAACTTATCAATAGTTTACTTACTTCTCCTTCATTAGTCAATACAACTGAATGATGACTGCCACAAGCTACTTCAACAACTACTTTATTTGAAAGGCAAACTTCGACCTTCATAGGATTTGAAGACTGTGTTGTTGTACCATTTGCTAACTCACAATATGCATTATGGCCCCAAGCGTATACCTCGCCCAATGAAGTATAACAGATAACATGTGGGCCACTGCCATAAGCAAAGCCTAAATAATATTTAAACAAATACATCAAATAATATTAATTAGAATTACATACAATTCATTATAAGACACAACATAGAACAATAAACAAAAGTTGAAGTGAATAACCCTGTGTGTGAGGATGCCCTGGGGACCGAAGCATATATTTTATATTAAGTGTGGCGAGATTTTTTTTTCAAGAATTTTACTACAGTGCAGTCGGTGTATCTTTATCAATAATGATCAAACAATGTACATCAGGCGCACTTCCGGTCCTACAGCATATGGTAACATAAACCACTTTTTTCATTACTGTAGTCTAGTCAATGTGTTAATATCACAGAAATTCCTGGATTCTCTGATAATCACATTCTTTAGTTTAAGAATTGTGGGATCTTTGAACAATAGATGTAAATTGTACATCCATCCCATAATAAAAATCAAATTAAATTACCACTAAATTGGTTGAGTTAAGACAGAAAATCAATGTTGTCAAATTTCAAAACTTTATGATTGGTATTAATTAGAATATGCAGAGCACTAAAATGGAATTCTTCTAGCAGATTATAGATCACTAAGTCGACCATTAGGAATCAATTTAACGAAAACAATTCAATATTTGTCAAGTTCTTTCCTCAGCCAAACATTGTCCCCAAACATTGGTTTTGTTTTGTCAAGAATTTATGAATAGATTCAATAACCTTTGATCGAATCATGACTTCAACTTTTCATCCCACAAAAAATTTGTTTAGACAAACTACAAATTTGTTTCCTTTTTTTTAAGTAACTGACATTTATTTGAGCTTTTTGTAAGGTTTCATCAATGAGGAACCAATCTTATAAATGGGTGATTCTAAGTAAAGTGTGTTATCTGAAGTCCTCACTGAATATCAATATTACAAATAAAACCCAAATGGATTTTTAAAAAACGGAAACTATATAAAAAAACAAAAAAAAAAGAAGCAATAAATTAGGATTTTCTAATCCATGTTTCCTGAAATGGCACCTTGTCAGTTGAATTGTTTAGGCTGTTTGTGGTGGATGTTAAGAAAAACCTTCAAGTCTAACACTTGATTGCATTATTCCTTTGGTTAATATATTATTGTTATTTATGATTTTATTTTTTTAAACCTTAGAAATTTTTGAAAATAATAGAAGTAGTTCTGAATACATTCACAAATTAGGAGTATTACTGTATTTATTAGAGTAAAAAAATAGCCTGTAAGTATAAAACATCATTCCTCTGGCAAGTATCTGCCAGATGATACCAGAAGAATGATCATTTGTAACACTCAATATATCAACAAAAGTAGAATGCTCTACTACTTACTATTCTTGATTAAATACTTAAGAAGAAATGGTGTTTTGAATAAGTCCTTGAAAAACTTTCATGTAGAAAAGATGTCATTGCTCAGTGACTTGTCACTCCTCTGATTTCAATAGAGAATTAATTATACCAACAGAACATAACGTCAGACAAATATCCACCCTTTAGAAAGTATCTAAGCGAGGATACCATTATAAACAATTTGAAATATAAAACATAGAGTTGGACCTCAACATACAAAATTGGCTTCATCCCTCTGTTCATACAAAATTGATAAAAAGTTTAGAAGAGACAATAAAGACAGTCACAGACAGCAGCAAAGAGGGGGAAAATACTGGTTGGACATTCATTCTAAATGCAGCTGACGCAAAACACGATGAACAGTATCATCTAGGAATGAACTGCTTAAACAACCAAGCAGAAAAAATGACAGTTCTAAAGGCTACTGATTATATCCTACAGAGTGCATGCCAATTTACTTCTAAAATATATGATGACAATAAAATTCTAATAGGGAGTATAAGAAATCCCAACTGTCACAACTTACTGACTGAAACAATTAGATAAAATAAATTAAATCTTCTTGACATGGACATAAAAGTTAAAATAGAATGGGTTAAGGGACATAGTGGGATCGCTGGAAATGAAACAGAGGATAGGTTGGCAAAATCTCTTTTGCGATACAGTTTTCTACCTGTATCATAATACAAAGTCTCTATATCCCACATTAAAATATGTATTTTGGCTGACATAATAAATACTTGGAATCGATAATGGCAGCAAACAGCAAAAGGAGGACCACTATATCCTTGTGCAAAATTTCGAGAATCATAGAAAAACAGCGACTTCTCCAGAATTTATTACAAACTCAAGCTTTATCATTTCTAACTATATATATTTATATGCATATATATTTCATTTTCATTATAGCGTACACATTACAATTATTGGGATGACCCAGATTACATAAATAAACCTCCTTAAACTAAGCCATTTGATTTGGCTTGGGATTTCCCATGGTAAAGCTGTGAACGCACCTTATTTATTCACTTACTGCACTACTCACTTTATTCATTTTAATATTTATTCTCTTTCATTGATTTTCAATCATTTTATACTTATTATCAGATGGTGGAAAAACTATGCACAAAAATGAGCTAAGGGACCTTGTTGGAAGTTGACTACAGGAAGGTGGAGAGAAGTAACATATCTCTGGTGGGAATTTAAAATGAAATGCGGGAAATTTCAAAAGTTGGAGAAATGGGCAAGGTGATGGGGATAGCAATTCTCTTCCATAAAAAGGCCTAACCCTACATGAACATTCTGTACAAGTAAGGTTGGTTTGAGTATTTGTTGTGGGCATGTGCAGCGTGCGTGAAGTATAGTCAGGTGTTAAAATCTAGACCGGGCCAAGGTAGTTAAGAGCTCTGTGGAAGGATTACTCTTATTATATTTAATATTAGTGACTAAATAGCAACCAATGAAGGTTCTATTAACAACACCAAAAATTTCATATATCTATGAAACTAAATAAGCAGTTCAGGACAATAAAACAAAATCAAAAGAAAAAAATCATAAAAGTGGAAAGCAAAGTCTATAAAGAAATGGTAGATCTGAATCTTTAAAAGAAAATCTCAGAAAGTCAATTCGCCCGGTACTGACCTGGTTGGAATTGGTTTTAAAGAATAAATAGAAATGGGCAGGCCATAACATTAAAAGGAAAACGTTTGTTCCAAGAGATTGATTGAGAGGATACTAGAGCAAGAGGAGCCAATCACAAAGTGGGAGAACATGATATCAACATAATCTAATATATAATCATCTAAGCAAGATATTCATATGCTGGAATAAGTAGAATGGAAAGAGTAAGTTCACTATCAGGCTTGAAGGAAAGGTGAACACAGTAATTGAATTTTTACAGAACAATTTATTTATACATATTGAAAAGAAAAGTTCGAAATAGAAATAAAAATTCTCATTAAAATATATTTTTTTCAGTGTAGTAATTAGTCTTGTTCTTATAGTAGTTTACATGTTTATGTGTTAATAAAGGTTTATTTTAATAATTTGCCATTATATAAACAAAATATGCTAAATCAATAATTTTGTTTATCTTTAGGCTCCAAAATACTGGTTCCTGGACTGCAACATAACAAAAATAGCATATTAGCAGTCGATATGGATTGCTGGATGCTATCTTTGTATTTAGATGCTTTAATAAATCTATATGCTTTTTATCAGACTACATGATCGTAGCCTTCTTATAATGTTGACACTTGTGGCTAATGATTATCAAGGATGGTTTTTATTTTTATTTTTAAAAAATACAGTTATATGGCCATTCTTTCCTAAGAGATACTCTGAGGATTTACTTTAACCTCTTCAGCAAGCAGAAATCTCTCAGCAAAGATGAGACAAATAATAGTTGTGTATATTTAATTACTAATACAAACAACCCTTAAATATATTTGAGAATAAAAGAGTTGATTTAATTGCAGTAAATAAAAAATCATCAGAAAACAGATGATTAACCAAAATATCATAAATTGCAGAATGGAAGAAATTGCATGAACTAAATACAATAGAAATGGTGATTTGGTAGGAAAAAGGTAGTTTTTCAGAAATGACTTCTCAATGGAGTGGAATAGTTGGATTTATCTCAAATAGCAGTTGGGTATCCATATTGATTTGAGTATTCAAGTTTTGGTGTATTACAGATAATGAGCCAGTTTCTTATTTAGTTTTATAGTTTCACTAAAATGGTACATTATTAAAATAAAATAAAAACCTATCACTCCTTTTTTGCAAAGAGCTTGAACTTTCTGAGGATGCAAGGTGCCGTTAGTAGTTCCAAGTCCTAAGCATCCACATAAATTCACGCCAAGAGCATAAACATCATCGTTTTTCGAAACTATTAGGGCTTCATTTCCTTGATTGCCTGAAGTTAAGAAAAAACATTTTATTTTGCCATGTAGTTTATTGAATTCACAAAATTTGGTAAAGTGAAACATTAACATTGATAAGTAACAGTTTGTCTCAACATTTTCACATGGCCTTTTTTCTAATATAAATATAATATTTCAGTGGTTTTAATAAAGAAATATTATTAGCTATTATATATTCATAATAATTTAAGAACATTAATAGATTTTGACAAATAAGCATTTACATAGATAAATACTAATATCATACATTTTTTTTCTTCAAATATATTAGGACAAAAAAAAATCAACTAACGTTAAACAAATAATCTGTCAACATTTGATTAAAGTAACTAAAATACTCACCAAAAACACATGCAAGTTTAACTTCCAAAATAAAATCATTTTCCAGCAATGAAAAAATATTCCATTTCTTCAAATCCATTATTTATTAGTTTATATATAAATTCCACAAAAACAATATGATCAACATACATTCCAGAAATTAGAGATTTCAAGTTGAAAAGTAAAAATTAAATGTTCCAACTGAAATATAGGGAGTTAACAAAGCTTAAAGCACATTTTTTTTTAAATTTTATAATTGAAAAAAGCTTGAAACAAGCTCAGTCAAAGCTAGTTCTAAAAATAAACTATTATTGGAAAAAATAGATGATTATAATATGTTAAAAATTAATTATCAACCATAGCTATTAGTCAACAAAAACAGAATTGAAAATCAAAAACGAATACATGGTTTTCCAAGCATGACCTTACTTAATTGGATTGTAGGAAACAAATAAGAACTAGCTGTCAAAACAAAAACAGTAACTGTGATATTTGAAGGTAACGTAGGAATATCGATAGTGTTTATTATAACATAAATATCGATGTTTTGTGAATTGAACGTGTGCTATTAAACCCTCCCTACTTCCCTTTGCTCGGCCGCCATTACTTTAGGCCCATTCTCCACGAGTGGGTAAAACGCCGCTGTTCGCCCGCTACAAACACGCTTGTGGAACAGAACAATGGAGTAAGTATTGACTGTCTGCACGGGTGGTTTGCACGCCAAGGTTGATGGCGTTCATGTGCGGGTAGGCGGGTCTAACGCCAGCAGAGGCGTTAGAACCGCTAGCGGTAGAACAGCGACTCATATTCCACGTAGCGCCAGAGAGCTGTTCACCCGCCTCTGTCGCTCTATAACTACTTGAAGCGTAGTGTATTCTTTAAAAAAGTAAAACATGTTCGACACTGAAAAATTTATTTATGAAATTGAGGCTAGACCTGCACTGTATGATGCTCAGTCTAAAGAATATTCTAATCAAAAGTTATATCTAGATGCTGGTCCGACGTAGGATGGAACATGTTTTAAGATTGGGAAGATATTGATATTACTGCTAAGGACGAACGAGGTAATTATTATTTAATCTGGCTATAATATGTTGGTTTATTTAAATATAGACTGATTTAAAAAATTTGGCTTCACGCGTGTTATCTTTTTTTTAATTCTCTCAAGATCAATCTCAAATACTAAAAACATTTTAATAATCTTTTTAAACAAGTTTATTCCTGTCGGTTTACTACACTTGAGAGGATATCTCACTAAAATTTTGTTTACATTTTTTTAAATGTTAATAAATGATATATTTCTTGCAAATTACACGGTCGGAAATCGGAAAGCGATGTAATAGTGTTTCATCATTCAGTTGTTTACATCCACCAACAGTTCGCGGAATTCCCTCTTGCTATATCCCTTTGCCCTATACCCTTTCCCCTTTTGCGGTTTTACTTCATTGTTCTGTTCCACAAGCGGGCTTGTAGCGGGCGAACAGCGGCGTTTTATCCGCTCGTGGAGAATGGGCCTTATAAGCGTCAATTCAACCGCTCGTGGAGAATAAGAAAAAAGTTTAAGCGGTCAGGGGGGCGAATAGCGGCTTTTTGCCCGCTCTTGGATTCGATGAGTTTGGAAATGAATGAGTATGAGATAAAATATTGCTTTCCTAATATTTGTTTTTTTTAGTCAGAAAAAGTTTATTGGTTTAAATATTAGTATACTATTAATCCATTTTCTTCTATTCAAATTTAGTAGGAAGTCCTTGGTTAATGAAAATAAGAGCTATTTTGACTTGCAATAATTGTTTAATGCGTGTTTACATCAAAATATCATAATATCGAATTTTCAGAGATGTGCCCCTATCATCAGGACATATTTCTGAAAATTAAAAAAAAAATACACCAACATACGTATACATCATTTAAATATAATATATAAATGACACTATCACTGTCAGAGTTGAACATCTTACCGGTACACTACAAGTATGGGACAATTTAGAGCAGACCCCTAAGACTCTGAAACTGGTACAGTTGAACCTCTTGCCGGTACACTTCGATTACGAAGTAGTTGAGTGCAGGTCTCTGCGATACAGCGACTGTTACAGTTGAACCTTGCCGGTATAGTGCGAGTATGAACCTGTGAAGAGTAGGTCCTTTCGACACTGTCACTGTCACAGCTGAACCTCTTACTGGTATAGTACAAGAATGCGTCAGCAAACAGCAGGTTTCTGCAACGCTGTCCCTATCACTGTTGAATCGCTTATGGATACACTAAGAGTATGGTCCAACTAAGAACAGGTCCCTTCGACACTGTCACTGTCACAGTTGAACCTTAACGAATGCACCGAGTATGGGCTAGCAAAAAGAAGGCCCATTGTCACTGTCGAATCTCTTACCGCTACACTACGGGTATGAACCAGCTAACAGCAGGCCCATCCCACACTGTCACTGTCACATTCGAATCTATTTCCGCTACATTACGAGTATGGACGAGCTAAGAGCAGTTCCCTTCGACACTGTCACTGTGACAGTTGAACCTTAACGGAAGCACCAAATATGGGCTAGTAAAAAGAAGGCCCCTGCGACATTGTCACTGTCGAATCTCTTACCGCTACACTTCGGGTGTGGACCAGCTAACAGCAGGTCCCTTCGACACTGTCACTGTCACTCTCACAGTTGAACCTTAACGGATGCACCGAATATGGGGTAGCAAAAAGAAGGCCCCTGTGACATTGTCCCTGTCGAATCTTTTACCGCTACACTATGGGTATGGGCCAGCTAACAGCAGGTCCATCCCACACTGTCACTGTCACATTCGAATCTATTACCGCTTCATTACGAGTTTGGACGAGCTAAGAGTATGACCCCGCGATACTGTCACTGTCACAGTTGAATCTTTTACCGGAATACTACGAGTATGGACTTTACTTTAGATTATGTGTTAGCTTGGTAGAGTTTTTATCATCTCTCATTGTTATAACTTTTGTAATTTTTTAATCAATATTAAATTAATGTGTGAACGGTGTAGCTTAGTGATAAGGCACTGTGCTTCGGTCCCGGATTCGAGATCGGATGTGCCAGATAATTATTGCTTTATTATCAGTGCTGGATCGACCCAGTGGGGGGTCCGTTGCCTAAGGGCATATTTAGGGTACCCACCTTACAGAGGCTGCCTAAGGGCAGCCTCTGTAAGGTGGGTACCCTAAATTCAAGAAAATCCAGCATGAGGATGATCTTGTGAATCACCATTGTCTTAGTACGGTCCTTGCCAACTTCTGAACCCAAGTTTGTAGTAGTACAGGTATTTTTTTCTTTTTAATTAATGTATTATTATATCATATATTTATGAAATATCCTTTTATATTTATACTCTATTTTAATTTTTAATTTTACCTTTATAGTTGATTTTACGTTGTGTAATGCAATGCCAAATCTTAAATATAGTCTGTGCATGATGTAAATTGATTTACATACACACACACAGAGGTATTCCCAAGACATCCAAGTCATAAATATTGGTTTTATTGTATAAAAATAGGCCACTGGCAACCTCGATGACTCTAACAAAGAAAACTATGATAAAATTGTTCTTTGGCATATCCTCCTCCTTCGATAGCGTAGTGTGTGGTCCTCCTGCAAACATACTCCAGCAGCTGCAGAACTAGGAGGCTCCCGGTAATTATATATATTTTAGCGTACCTTAAGCCGTTTTTTTATTATAAGTGACTAGAGATACAAACGTGTATGCATATTGATTTTTTCGACAAATCTTTTAAATATTTGAAATGTTCACGAGATAAATTCGATATGACAAAATCAGCTACTAATCCTGCTGGAATGGAGAGTGAGGGTCGAGCAGTTGTTATATAATCAGATAGAGTGGAGCTAGAATTTTCATATTGGATTTTCTCTATGGCTGCTCGAGTGTATCTCGAATTCTAGTATGTTTGGGAATCCCTTGCATTTTTCCGACCATGGATCCAACAATACCTAAATAACCTTAGTCTCCTTTGCTCGGTTGGAACAATCCCGCGCGAAATGGTTGGGGTTTCCACAAACGAAAGAGAAATTTTTGAGGTCACGGGCGATTTTCGAATCCGACCTTCCTTTATTATTCCCCATCCTGGCATTTCTGTCCTGACTGCGATCATTCAATAGTCGCACACGGCCAAACTACCCCTAGCCACTCCTAAGCATCCCTCACCGAACCACTTCTAGCCATCAATAACCACCTCGAACCATCTCTAACTACCTTCTTAGGCGAACCCTGGGGATGGTTAGAGGTGGTCTGGGGTGGATCGATTAGTGTTTGTTAGGGGTAGTTAGAGGTGGTCTCGAGTGGTTCGATTAGCATTGGTTACTTTTTTCTTTATTTTTATCTCTTATTTTTTAATTGATATATTTAATTTTTTTCATTTGATTTTATTTATTTATTTTATTTTTGAGTTAGTTTATTGATTTTTGTATTGTATTTTATATATTTTATTATTATTTAATTTTATTTATTTATTTATTAAATTACATTTATTTTTCTTTTCTATTTAATTTTTTATTTTGTTTAATTTAATTTGTTTATAACTTTATAATTTTAATTTTTGTCTATTTAATTTTTTTATATTAGTTTTTATGTTATTATAATTTTTCTTGTTAATTTGTTATTTATTTTTGTTATTAATTTATAATCTTTTTATTTATTTAATCATTTTTCATTATTTTTATTTCATTATTTGTGTATTTTTTCTTTATTTCATCTATTATTTATCTATTTTTTATTTTATTTTATTTATTTTTATTTTATTTATTTTTATTTTTTTGTGTATTTTATTATTTATATAATTTTTTATTCATTAGTATTTCTTTCTTTAATTTATTTGCTTTTTTATTTTATTAAATTTATTTTCTTATTTATTTCATTTTTTATTTATTTTATTTTATTTTTTCTCTTTTTCTATTTAATTTGTTATTTCTTTATTTTTATTTTTACTTAATTATTTTTTTTTTATTTATATTTCATTTTTTATTTAATTTTTATTTAATTTTTAATTATTTTTTGTTTCGTTTTATTTTATTTATTTAATTTTTTAACTTTGTTTTTATTTTTTTCCATTTAATTGTTTTTAATATTAGTGTATTTTTTATTGATAATCTGTTATTTATTTATTTATATTAATTTTTCTATTTAATTTTTTATTTATTTTTCCTATGTATTTAATTTCTATTTTCTATTTTTTATTTTATTTTATTTTTTTATAATATAATTTTTTATTTATTTTTCGTATATATTTAATTGTTTTTATTTTTAATTTATTTTTTATTTTATTTTACTTTTTTATTTATATTTTCTTTTTTATTATTTTTTTAAATTAATTTGTTATTTTATTTTTCTACTTATAATTTTTTTCTTTGATTTTTATTTTATTTTTTTTTATTATATAATTTAGTTTTTCTTATGTATTTAATTTTTATTTATTTTATTTTTTTTAAGTTTTATTTTTTTTATTTTATAATTTTTATTTCATTATTTTTTATTTATTTTTATTTTATTTTTTTATAATTTTTTGCTTTTTACTTGTTAATTATATATTTTTAAATTGTATTTATTTATTTTTTTTTAAGTAGGTATTTTTATAGAACTCAAAACAAGAATTTAATCGGAACCAAAAACTTTATTTCTCTTAGTTCGAGCTACTAATACTACTTTAAGCTCAAGATAGAAAGGGGGCTTCAGTTGATCATCATTGAAAATTTCTCCATTTTTGAGATGAAATATTAGATAGGTCTCTAAAGTATTTATGTATAACACTTAAATTGTGCTTTAAGAGAAACCTCTCACAAGCATTGTATGCTAGACTTTGGAATAAATTATATTCGAAACTGAATATTTGGTACTCCATAATCGATACTTGTTGCACGATATTCGATTTGATACTCAGCAGTGGCGTAACCAGGCCAACTGCGCCCACGGCAAACTTCAAGATTGCCGCCCCCAAGTTCGGAGCTAGGGGCCAAAGGGAACAATATCCCGAGCAGCAGACTTAAGAGGGCGGTAAAATTTGAGCAAAAGGCTATCATTAGATTAAGTAATGAATATTTTTTTCTGCTTTTTGATAGTTTTGTCCTTAATCCAGTCAACAAATAAGTTAATACTTTGAGATAATATGTATTTCAAAATATATTACCTAAAGTACCATTATAAAACTGTTGAATTTTTAATGGAGACCTTATGAAATAAATGGACTGAATATCCAAAAATGGAATAATAATAAAATAATTACATTTTAATTACAAATTGTAATTATTTTATTTGTTTGTTTTGCTTTATTATTGTATGTTTAAGTAATTAGGCGTAGGGAGGTGGCGGTCCCATCGCCCGGTAATTATACCGCAATTAGCCATTGGTCCTCCAAGTTGGGGGAACACTTACACTGACATTCACACACTAAAACAGCACACTGAACACAAAGATCACTCACAGTAAATACCCTAGGGTCATCTTTCCTAGGAAGCAGCACCGGATGGGGGAGCAAGTCGGCCCCTCCATCTGGCTCGGGGAAATTGGGCTAACAACCCGCTTCCCTTAAATTATACCGTTACGAATCTCTTAAGGAAAAGCTGGACTGTCTTTTGTGAACTACCTAGATGAGTTAAAGGATCTTCTAAACGTTTAATGCTGGCTACGTGGAATGTGAGAGGATTGGCAATGGTTGGGGCAAGTAGAAACCTGGAATGTGTATTGCTTCAATACGGTGTTGACGTAGCAGTGCTTCAGAATATAAAGTGGAGAGGGAACAAAATAATGGATCTGGGATCCTATATGATGATAAACAGTGGACAAGAAAGAAACATCTTAGAACTGGCTTCATGATTAGAAAAACCCTGAAGTATTTACTGCTGGGATATAAGATGGTCTCGGAAAGAATATGTGTAATAAGACTAAAAGGAAAATTTTTCAATACCTCCATCATTATTGTACATGCACCAACAGAAGACAGTGAAGAAGAAGAAAAGGATGATTTCTATGGAGCGCTTTCTCAAGAATATGACTTGTTACCACATCATGATGTTAAAATAGTTATGGGCGATCTAAATGCAAAGATCGGAAAAGAAGAAGGCTTTAGACCAACCATTGGTAGGTTCAGTAAACTTGACACATCAAACGATAATGGAATCAGATGTATAGAGCTCACCCAAGAAAAATATATGGTGACCAGGAGTACGCACTTCCCCATAAAGAAATTCATAAGGAAACATGGCTTTTCTCAGATGGAAAACATCAAAACACAATCAAATAGATCACATTCTTATTGACTCTAGACACTGTTCTGACATAAATGACGTGAGAAGCTATCGAGGAGCGGACGCTGATACTGGCCATTTCTTGGTTAAAGCACCTTACAAACAAAGGATAGAATGTAGTGTTCGAGTAAAAGGGAAAAGAACTCTGAGATACCAAAGCGAAATTTAAAAAAAAAAAACCCAATAAGCTGAAAAATTTAAAGAAATTGTGCAGGAGTCATTTCTAAAGAGATATGATGGAAATACAGAAATAAACAATCATTGGGAACATATTAAGACATCCATCAAGCAGGGTGCAGAGGAGGTGCTGAAGACAAAACCAAAAAAGAACAAGTAAGGAATGGTACAATGAGGAATGCGACCAAGCGCTTAAAGACCGGAAGGAGGCGAGATTGAGAATGCTTGCTGTTGGTACAAGAAGAAGTAAGGAGGAGTGTATTTTCATGAGAAGGACAGCAAACTTCTTCATATGCAGACAGAAAAAGAGAAGTTTTTAAAAAGGCAAACTAGAAATGCTCCAAACTGATTATGTTGCCAAGCTATTAAGAAAGTTTTATAAAGGCTTGAAGGAATTTAAGAATGGTTTCCAACCCAGAACAAATAAATACGGTAATCTGACCAGCGAACCATCTCAAATCATGGAAACATGGAGAGAATATTTTAGTAATTTATTAAATATTCGGCAATCACTCCCAAACAGTCTAATGCGAAACTGACCCAGAGTTAGACTGGATGAAAATATCAACAACAATGATGTGGAACCTCCAGATTATGGAGATTTTATGGATGTAATAGCTGCTCTGAAGGATAATAGAAGTTCCTGTCTGGATAGTATCGATGCAGAGATGGTGAAGAATTGCAAAGAAACTTTACTAAAGGAGTTTTACAACATAATGCTGGATATCTAGATTACAGAACAGATGCCAAAAGAATGGACTACTGATGTCTTATGTCCTGGTTTTAGTACGGTATATAAAGTTTTTGCAATTCGGTTAAATAAAAAAGTTCAGTTTTGGTCCGAGAAGATTTTGAGTAAATGCCAGTGTGGTTTTAGACCGGATAAATCAACTATAGACCATGTTTTCTCTATTACACAAATGCTGGAAAAAACGTATGAGCATCAGATATACTTACACCACATTTTTATTGATTTTAAACAGGCATACGACAATGTAAACAGGGAAGAATTAATGAAGGTGATGCTGAAACGGAGAATCCCAAAAAAGCTAATAGATTTGACAAGAATGGCCCTAAACTGTTTTAGATCCATAGTAAAGATGAATGGCCTGTTACCGGAGGATTTCGAGATCAGAGATGGGCTTAAGTAAGGGGATCCATTATCTCCAACTCTGTTTGATATTGCCTTAGAATATGCAATAAGAGCAATACGGGCATATCCTGGTGGCAATATTTATAACCATGACACAGCATCTGGCCTATGCTGACGAAGTCGTAATAACGGCAAAAAATAAAACAGCGTTAGCAGGCGCTTTTGAAGAATTCGAAATGGCGGCAAAAGAACTAGGGCTGCAAATCAATGAGCAGAAGACTGTTTACATGTTAACTTCAAGAGTGCCGGGTGGAGCAGAGGAATATATCAAAATAGGAAACCACGCCCTGAAAGCAGTTAAAACCTGTAAGTATCTGGATGCGGAAATTAAAAAAAATAATGAAATGATGAAGGACCTGAAAGCAAGGATGACCGCGGGGAATAGATGCTGCTTTGCCTTGTGAAAAATACTAAATTATAGAGCCCTTTCTCACAGGATCAAGATCATCGTGTATGAGAAGTCATCAGACCCGTCGTCACCTATGGTTCTGAGACCTGGGTGCTATCAAAAGTGTCTGAAAGGAAATTGCTGGCATGGAAGAGAAGAGTTCTTCGCAGGATATATGACCCGGTGTGCGAACATGAGCAATGGAGAGGGGAGCCAGATCAGATGGTTAGGTCATTTGGCACGTATGCCCAGAGATGCAGTCCCCAAACGCCTGCTCGAGGACCGATCTGGTGGAAGACGTGGTAGAGGAAGACCATGCCTGAGGTGGTTGAATGAGGTAGAGGACATTCTGAAGAGGATGGGAATCAGAAGATACCGGATGCTTGCCCGGGATAGGAAAGAGTGGAGGAGCATGACAAGAGAGACCCAGGTTGTTGCAGAACCGTAGCGCCAAGAATAAATAAAATAAATAAATTTGTATGCAATTCTCTTTATTAGCAGTTAGTAAATTTTATACACTCACCAATAAATGAATCATAAAAATAAATAAAGTTATCTTCTTCTTCTCCTGGCGCTACAGACCGAAGTGATCCTTGGCCTGCTTCAACATCTGCCACAGGGCTCTGTCCTCCACCAAACGAATACCCGCCTGTCGCATGTCCTCTTCTACTTTCTCCTTCCATCGTGCTCTTGGTCGTCCCTTTGCACTAGTGGCGAAGATCTTTCCTTTGTATATCTTCTTTACCTGTCTGTCTTCACTCATTCCGTTGACATGACCATAACCATTTTAGCCTACTTATTCGTATAAAATTAGACAGGGACTGATCGTTGTAAATATCATATACTTCTTTATTCTTTCTGCTTCGCCACACTCTATTCTCAAACACTCTACCAAACATTCCTCGCAGCATCCTCCTTTCGAATGGGTCAACCCTGTCAAAGGTTATCTTGTTCATTACCCAACATTCACCGCCGTAATTAACAACAGGTCTGATTAGGGTTTTGTACATCCGAATTTTATTTTTGCGAGAAATTAGGTTACTTCTTATTAGGTGCCGCAAAGCATAATATGTTCTATTTCCTGTCAGAATCCTTCTTTTAACCTCTTCTATTTCATTCGCCATTAATGATCCCAGGTACGGAAATTCCGGCACTAATTCGATTTTTTCTCCGCCTAAGCTGTAGAATGGTGGGTGTTGCTATCTCATTCTCTCATTGATCATCCGTTTGGTTTTACTGACATTGATTTTGAGGCTAGCTCTTCCTGCCTTCCTTTTCAGGGTATCATATGCCTCTTCGATTTCCTGCCTACTTCTTTCCAAAATCACTACGTCATCTGCGCAGGCCATTTAGTTGCAGTGATTTATTGATAAGAATTTTTTCCATGAACCGTTTCTTTATTAAGGAACAGGACAGGAGAATTCACCGACCTTGAAGGAAAGGACCAGGACATATTGTATATCGGTATAGTATTTCCCTAGAAGAAGATAGCGTGACATTATGGCAAGGTGCGGCAGAACTGATACCAGAATTTGTTTCATGGAGAAGAGCTTAATGTTGCCGCCTCTTCTTTCTTCATCCTCTCTCCATTAAAAATCATCAGTTTTATAACGGTACTCAGATTTAGATGTTTCTAACAGGATGGAAAAAATGAATGCATAAAATTAATTAAAATATGTGATTATATTTAACTTTATATATTTTAATATATTATATAAAGGTTTTTTTACCTTTATCGAGACCTAAAATATAGTTTAGTTCATAGCGAAAAATTACGATTTTTGTTTTTTTCGAGAAAATTTGGCACCACCTCAAAAATAAAAAATATAAAGTAAAATCAAAATTTTAAGCACTTTATTTCTTGAATAAATTGACTTTAATTTTTTTATTGTTGCCCCCATTAAATAACCAGAGAATCATCCATAATTTCTTGTTATATGTGCGCTATCTGATATTTTGGGTTTTTCAAAATTAAATTTATGTTGTTATTCCAATATTTTTTTTGTTGATTCTTAGTGCATGTGTTTATCTAAATACTCTTACCATTTGAGTGCCCATGTTTAGAACATAAAATAATATGCACATCAAATGGCATATATTATATGCTACCAATGGATAAGATAAGATCACTAAGATCTTACAACACACAAAAAAGAAAGATAAATAATTTAGGACCATAACTTTGATAAGTAAATGTGTTAGTAAACAAGAACTAAATATCACCTTTTTGGAATATGGTTTATGAAGGATAAATCCTGTATTTTTTAAATACTGTTTTAAATAGAATAGCAAGGAGTAAACTTGTATAACTTCAGACACAACTGAAAGTACTACTCACCCTTTAAAACATTCTTATCAGCTTGGGCTGAAGTTCGGCTCAGCTTAAGGTGACCTAACATCGCTCTAAAGTCCCGAGAATTCAGTTTTTAAATAGATTTTATGAAACCATATGTATTTTGATGAGAAATTGGTAAGTTTTATTTTTTTAAACTTTAGCCATTTTCAGCAATGTTCTGAGATACTAAGCATTTGTTTGCAATACCAGCTCATTAAACTACAATAAAAAGTATATTTTCTTTCTTGAATATCTAGTGAACTGATGGAAGGGACTGAATGAAAGTGGAATTGCTTGAAGCAGTCCTTCACATCCGGTACAAGGACAAAATCAACGGTGTAGAATTTTTATACGTCTCAAAGAACAAAGAAACTTTTAAGAAGGCTGAAATCAGTGAAAAATATCTATTTCGCCAAGAACAATCAACCTCATCTTTTTGTATAATATATATAAATATATTGAATGTTTCATTTCCATGTTTTATAATTATGAAGGTGGGATTGAAATAACTATCCTTGTCAACAAATATTTCTTTATGAACTCTACTTCAGCGGTTAATGATTTGATTGATTCTAATAATACCTTTGTAAATTATGTAGTAATTATTTGAAACAATCTAGATGTTTCTAACAGGATGAAAAAAATGAATACATACAATTAAAACTTTATATATTATAATATATTATAATAATAATTAATATGTAAGTTATAAGTGAAAGCAGATTGGTTTCAGGGAGTTCAGGACAATGTTGGTAGCCAGGGCACAGTTGATAACCAGAAATAAAAACAGTGTTTCTATCTTCTTTTAAATGTTTTTAAATTTGGGAAAAAAACTGGACTTACAAGCTGGAACAAGAGGATTAATTAATTGTAAACATTAGCATTACTACTTCTTGGAGCTGGGTGGGCCTTTTTATATACATAGATATGTATTTGTTATTTATTTATTTTTTACTGAATTTATATTGTACTTTAGAAGAGTAGTTAGTTTATTTAGATTTTATGTTACAATTTTATTACAAAAGTGACAATAAAAAAATCAGTAAAACTCTATATCAAAGATTATTTACTTATTTTATTTCTCTTGCCCAAAATAAAGTCTTTACTTAGCAGGTAATAGTAATAAATTTTATAGTAATGATTAGACATCACAAAACTTAATGGAGAGGAATCCTTGAATTTTAACATATTACTATGTCATAAAGCTGTAAACAAAAAATTCTCATTTTCATTCAAAAATGAAGAACATCATGGTGTCCCACAGCATTCATAAATACAATCATGCTTCTATATATTGTAACTTTGCCAGTAATAAGTTAGTTTTCAATATACTCTTTGCATTAAAATTTTACTTCAATGCAAACTGAGTTTTAAAGATCTATATATCATGGAACTGAATGAGTAATCATCAATTATCTTTGCTATATTAGTGTGGGTGTATCTATTATGAAAGAATACTTTTTATAATAAGGACCTATGTCTGCTCAATTGGTCAAGGAATCCTCAATTAGTGAGGAGAGAGTGTGACTTAGAGAAACCTGGGGAGTGGTGACAAACCAGGACCAATTGCCAACCTTGATAGTGCTGTATAAGTTGTATTTTTTAAAACTGCTCAAATATGTCATCAGATGCAACGTAAGTTATATCTTAAAATAATTTATTATTTAAATAAAAAGAACCACTTTTTTTTTTTTTTATTTGTTAAAATTCAAAGTTTGTATATGATACATGTTTACATGACTCCTTTTTTCATTCCACATAATTAATAGAATTTTATTTAATTTTTTTGTTTGGTAGTTCCAAATTTTTTAATATTAAGCAAATTATATGTAGCTTACGAAAGACCTGATCTACTAAATACTCTCATAATAATCCCAAAACTTCATTATTATTTAAAATATATATTTCATATTATTTCAGTATTGATTGGTATCTTGCATGACATCTTGCATAAGGTCTGTATCAAATTTTTTTAAAAATTATGAGTTCAGTACTTTTACAAATCTGTAATTACTAATTATTAAATAGGAACAATTCTTTTCTAATTATTAGTTTGAAATGCACAGAATATTGATAACTGAGCAATTACCTGTTCTTTTTGAATAATTTTATAAAAATCCGTTTTGCCTTATTTTATGTAGATACATTTTTTTCTTATAATTTATCTATATTTTTCAAAATGATGTAATATTTTTTAATATATAAAATCTGTGAATTAATATAACATAAAGTATGAACATGAAATTACTTATTATTTTGGAATAATATCATATGTTTTAATTAAAAAATTTGGTTTTGATCCTATTTTTTTTTCTATTTAAGAATAAATATAGCACTACTGGGATTACAGTAATAATGTTCAATAATAGCAATTATAATTTCAGTAAAGTGTAATATAGATTTGGTAAATCTTTCTAAGACACATAACAATATTTGTATTAACAACAATTGAACGTGTTCTGACACTTTTCCAAATTTGGATTTTTCACATTAATTATTATTTTTTCACTATGCCATTAATAAAATGATGGAAACAACCAGTTAAATGGTGAAATGGTAAGAATATCAGCATGAAGCTGTACTATAAATATTCATTAAATACTTTCTTAGTCCTTCGGAGTATTAAATTGCTTAAAAAATTCTTGGATAGCAGCTAAGTTATAAATTAAAACTCACCTTTTTTGATTTTACATTACATAATAAATGTATATCATGTTAAGTAAAACTATAGTTCCATCATTATATAAGTGCTTGATACACACAAATTACTGAAAACTAGTTTTCATTTCATTTTTTTAAAATAATGTAATTTAAATTCAGAATTAACTTTTATTAATCTATTTTACAAATATTTATATAATTTCTTTAAATCATGGGTCATTCCATTTATTATTATTTTGGAGAATTTATTTTATAATACAAGTACTGTCAGTGGGCACTACTAAAGAGAACTTTTTTCTACCTTGTATTTTTAAAGAGGTATGTATATTCATTAGCTATTTACCATTTCTAAAATAAACGCTAATTGCTAGTTAGTAAAACTTTCAACGATATTGTTCTTAGATGATTTCATTTAGAAATAAAACATTTTCAAACCCTTGTAATGCTGTTTGCCAGTAAGTACATATCACTATTCCTATTTGTGAAATTTAATATCTTTTTGAATAATAATAAAGCATTAAAGGTATTTTATTACAGTTGAAGATTAGTTTTAATTTCATTAGGATCTCAAGTTTTGATTAAACTATCTAAAAATTTTAGTAAGTTTCAGTAATTCAATTTTAAATTTGTTTACTGAATTTCATCTTTCATAAAATGAATATATTATTATAATTTTTTATTTCATGGGCTGTTTTCATAAAAACTGAAATATTTATGAAATCTTATTTTTAAAAGATATTACCAATATGTATTTAGCAGGATACAACTTAACAATCGATTCGCATTATCAATGCTTACAGCTAAAGAAACCCGAATGTCGCCGCACTAGTACTCACTAGCATCCATTTGTGCTAACTGCTTTGTTTTAAATTGTAAAATTGGTATTCATTGGAATTATTAAAATTATTATTGCTTTAATTAGATATTATTTAAAATTATTTGTACTGTCAACTTCCGTGGTCTTCGGAAGTTATACCTAAAGCAGTAATAATTGAAATTACGATAAGACCCCGACTTCAACTGAAAAGGATCTTTTAGGGATTTGTATATCTCTTGAACAAGCGTAGCGAACAGAAGTCAACAGATATAATATAATTAAAGCTGTAATAATTGAAATTACGATAAGACCCTGACTTCAACTGAAAAGGTTCTATTGGAATTTCGCTTATCTCTTGAGCTAACGTAGTGAGCAGAAGTTGTCAGCACTAATAATATCTAATTAAAGCAATAATAATATTCATAATTCCAATAAATAAAAATGTTCCAAATGAATACAAAGCAGTTAGGTAGCACAAATGGCGCTAGAGAATACTAGTGCAGTGACCTTTGAGTAATTTCAGCTACAGGTACTGATAATGCGACCCGATTGTTAAGTTATACCTAAGCTTCATATTGTTAAATTCATCGAATTTTGTATTTCAAGTAATCTTTATACTGTAAAATATAAAGCTAGCAAATGCTGACTTATAGATATCGTAAAATTTGTCTGCTGAAAGTAAGGCTAATTTAGCTAGAAAAGAGATAGATCTCTTCAAGAGAAGCTTAGAAATCTCTATGTATGACCAGTGCTGATCTAAGATGATAGCAAGGTTCTGTACAAACACTCCTTCCTTGTCCTCTTCATATTTCAAGAACATTTAACAGGATGAAGAAATTATAATAAAATAAATCATAGTAAATTAATGCTTAAATCAACTATTTTTATTAAATTACTATTATCATTGACATGATGTTATATTCATATTGTCTTTTCTTCAACTATTAGAATCAAACTTTACCTTTCCAAAAATGAATTTTACTGAAATTCTGATAATAATCTTGACCAATTATTTATTTCTGTTTTCCAGAAAAAAGATTGATGAACATTCATTAGAACCTGAAGAACTTCAGGAATCATTGAAAGCAGCTTCACCAATACTTATTAAAATATTTGAAGTGGTAATTCCATTTGATTTTTATCATGAGAATTTCAAAGAAATTGACTCCATTTTCAGTGTTGGGTATAAGGTTACACCTACAGTTAATAATTAAGGAGGATTCTATAAAAAGTTAATATATTCAATTTTCATTAAAAAAAAATATTCTTGGCTGATTCTGCATCTAATAAAGGTTAATCAGTTTATTTCAAAATTTGAATTTTCTCTTGTCAAATAAATATTACTTATCTTCATGAGATGCCTCACAATAATTTTGTGTTATTTTTAAAAATAATTTTTTGGAAATTGGATATATTAACTTTTGATAGGGTAATTAAGAGTTTGTCGTCAACTGAAATGTCAGATGTCCTATGTAGTAGTCTTTATTGTCGGCTGAATAATCTGTTGAATTCTTGTCTTTTGAGCCTCCTTTGAGTGTTACATGTTAGTTTTTTGAATTAGTAGTCTGTATCAAATACGGGTAATGGTTTTTCATTGAAAAGAACAAGTGGACAGACCTGTGGCAGGGCATTAAAAGTCATGTGCTAAAATTTTAATTCATTGACATGGATCTGCCACTGATTGTACCAAATTTCAATCTGTGAAAAAAAAGAAGCCTTCTCAGGATCTAAATGGGACGATGGAAAAGATTTAAAATCAGCAAATTTTGCTAGAAAGATATTAGAGCCAGTAGGAATAGCAGTGGTGTAGACAAAATAAAGGACAGAACCGAAGGCACTGCTAAATGGAATAATGGTATCATTTGGAAAATTCTGTGTCTCAGCAAACTTGAGAGGAATGGGCTGAGACGTATGATCGAAAGAACAGGTATAAGGATTGGGCTAAAGAAATTTTGAGCTTGATAAATAAGCCATCCTGCTACACTTGGTTAAAACCTTGTTTTCAAAGGAGAGGTTTTTGGCTCCTTGTCAATAACAAGGAGAACCTTGTTGAACAGTAATATGTTCTGAACAAACTAGTGTGAAGGAATTTTTTGGGATTAAAGTATGAGTAGGATATGTTTAAGGATTTAAAAAAAAAAAATTGGAAGGATTGGGAGCAGGCTATTGGCACTAGTATATAAAAGGGAATTATAGGAAAATTACCCTGTTTTAAGAAAAGGATTTTGATGAAGTGTTTCCACATCAGTGGAAAGTGGGTTGCGCAAAAAATATAATTGGACCTGTAGGTAAGGAATATAATAACTTTTTTGGAAGTTTTCAAGGATCTGAGAGGTGAGGATTTTATATTCAGAAGATTAGAGGGTGTAACTGAGAGGGGGAGTGATGCAATAGTCTACTTCATGGCAATATTGTTGTGGATCAGAGGATTTATTAACAAAAAACACAAGCAAGTAAAGGGCTAGATACTTCACCAATGGCGGGCACAAAGCTACAGCCTGTCAACAGAAGCTATCCTATTAAAGCCAGATACTTCTGTGTCAGTGTTTCCACCATCAGAGTTGTTTTGTTTATTATTATTATATTTACAACGTCACAAGCTTTTAGAAATAATAAATCAATTTCTCCTAACAAATATGGTATTTTGTTTATTGGCCTCATGGAAACCCGACATTATTAAATTTTAATTTAAATGTGTAAAGTGATCTATCTCTCGCATTATGGGGTCAAGAGTGATACAAGAGGATAATAGAGAACTGTGAGCAAATATTAATTGCCTGGCCAGGTTAGAGTAATTGCATGATAATTGAATCCAATTAATCTAGTTCTTAGTATAGGAAGACCCTTTTTTTCTTTAATATCTATCATTTTTATTTGTTCATAATAGTATTTTTTTTACATATTTCTGACATAAGTATGTTCTATCTTATGTTTAAAATTAAACTCAGATCTTGGTTTGGAGTTAAATTTTCTTATTTACCACAGAATAACAAGGAGAATCTTGTATTATCTATTATTTGTTTTTATATAATATAATTTGTTGATATTTATTTGTAATAAAGTAATAGTGCTAATTGAACGGCTGGCGTGAATATACTTAACGAACTAAGAGTCAAAAAAAGAATTATCAAAGAGGTTAAAGTGGATTCTTAACTTTTCTATAAGGAATTTTACTTCAGATGGGTTACCTACTTTAGAAGATAGAGAGAAAAGAATTGGTGAATTGAAGAATTCAATAACTTTTACTGTGTGGCTAAGGTGTAAGAGTGCCAGAAGAAGCAAAGCTAGAATTTAGAGAACTAAGTGGAGCCAGCAGGATTTGCCCACGAGTGTATGATTAGTAACCCGATTGTATATGCTTTGTGTTTAAGCCTGTATTTATAAATATATTTTAATATGTTTAATTATATTTAATAATTTTAAATTATATAGGTGCTACTATTAATCCATTTTTTTGTCCTAGGTTATTGCCTTGTTATGCTTCTTTCTTGTTTTTGTTCCTTATGACAATAATTTAAGCACCAGCGTTCACAAAGCAGGAGTTGTGTGGGTAGCATATGCACTACCAGTTTCAGTTAACATTATTTGTTTAATTAGTCATTTTCGTCGAATACCACTCCCTAAATTATCGGTAAGATTTAGTAATAACATAAGTTATAATAATAAATCTATTTATACAAATTCAGTTTATTGTATTTTCATTAAATGTTTAAATTCTTGGTTATGATTTGCAATTTTTCTTTCAGCTGTGTTGGTTTTCATCTCTCTTTGGAATTCTATTGTTTTCTGCTGGTTGTATACTGGTATCTGAATGGTGGATTTTAATGCACAGTATTCAATTTCGACCAGCAAAACTATTCATGGATTTAATGATGTCCTCTGCAGTGTTTTCGTTCTTCTTATCAATAATAATGATTCTTGATGTGTATGTAACTTACAAATACTACTAAAAAAAAATCAAAAGTTTCTGTCAAAAATAGTACAAAAATAACCAAAGCTGTATTGCCAAAATATAGAATAGAATATCTTAAAGATTTGATCATATAACCAAACGCTTCTGTTATTTTTTAAATAATAAGTTGAGATGCAAGCTACAATTAGAAATGTTTCTTTATTAAGGATACTAAGAAGAGTATGTAAATAAAATCCAAGTAATTTAAAAACATAGTGACTAGTATATTAGTATAATAAAAGAAAACTTATATTTTGAATACTCTAATGAATAAAAAATTGTATTTTTGCTTCTACAATGAATGGAAATTTGTATTTTTACTTGTATATAAATACATTTATTTTAATTATATTTATATAATTGTTATAATTAATATTTCTTCCCTCTGAGACTTATTTGAAAAATAGTGCATAAAAATAATTTCTTCCTTCCACTTAAACAATTTCTCATTGTCAGGGACCAAATGTATCTTCTATACATCCCATCAGAGCCGGAGTGGCTCAGGATAATAACCAATTTTGGCATCTTTGTTGTACATTATATTTATTATTGTTTGTTATTAGTGCATTATCTGAAAACTGTCACCGATCCGCAGCATTCGACAGATCTTTTATTTATCCTCGTTCTTATGGAATTCAATTCCTTTTTTCATCCGTCGCTCCAATATTCTTCCCAACTCCAAATCCCATTTATTCGATCACTTCCTGTCTATCCAGTTCCAAAAGAATTGTAAATAGAGTTTCTTTAATTTCAATAAAAATTTGTATATAATATTCATTTTTATTTATTGGCTTTTTTTATTATCTGTTAATTAATTTATTCCTATTTCATCTACTCTAAGGCTCTGAAGCCCATCTATTACTGCTTATAAACTGTTATTGTAAAGGGACTTATAAAATAAGAAATAAAGAGTTTATTATTATAAACACATATAACATAACATTTTGCCCGAACTTAGCATTAGCAACCATAGGACACAGCTATCCTTTCTAGACTGGCAGATATTAACCAGACTTTATTGATTTTCTAAAAATAAAGTTGGAGATTTTTTTGATTGGGGGTGAGGTCAAAGAAGAAAAGGCATGGATAAGTGTAAAACTTATTTTTAAGTTGTGCTGACGTTTTGGCTTAAGTTGGAGGCCTTCATCAGGATTAAGCACAAAGATAACAACCATGAAAGTATACTGGTATAACAACTATGAAAATATAAGAAAAATATTTTGACTAACATTTGGAATGGAACGACTCTTCCTTTCCACTCCTGGAACTGGTTCCATTCCATCTTCCTTTCGATTTCGCGATTAGTGATAGGCTGCTCCGACTAATATTTGGAACAAAACGGCTCATTCCGTTCCACCACTGGAGCGATTCCATTTTTTGTACCATTCCATCTTCGTTCCGATCTCACGATGTGACATCTTGGTCAACGATTTTCGTGTCGTTCCATCTTCGTACCAACTTGGACAGAAATCTTATACCTTCTATAATGTTAAATCTTCTAATTTAGACAGAAACGTCGGCCACATTAAAACTAAGTTTTATAAATTTCCGTGTGTTTTCTTTTTTATCTGCATCCCCAAATCAACTTTTTCCTGGAATGGAAAATATAACAACAAAAATAGACATCAACACAACTCATTCACCTCAGACATGACACCTGCCATCTAATTCATTAACAATGAGCCTATTCAACAGACTAACAAAGTTTATTTCTTAGGACTCACTTTTGAGAGAAGGATGATCTGGGATCCACGTGTGAAACAGAAACACCTCTGCTTAAACAAAAGACTATGACTACTATTGTTCATAAACGATCGACTCTAAAAATCAGTCTACGGCTATTTATAATAAGTATTTCCTTATGCTTACCTCATTATTAAAACCGGTATGGGCTTGTGCATTACAAATTTTCGGGTTAGCATAAAAGACACATCCAAACAATTATGACTTTTCACTCAAACACACTAAGACTTATAACGCGCTAAACCTGCCACGTTAGTCACAAAACATCACAGCTTCACATATGCCTAATGTACAGGATCATATTCACACTTCAGACAAAAGATCTCATCACCAAATCCAACTACTTTACAACATATTTATGCATAGCATAGTGGAGATGTACATGTCTGATTTGACAAGTAGACGGATGATAATGTGCTGGTAAAAGGAACTTCTCGTGTAATTTAGAATTAAATTACTAATTAGTGTGAGCTTAATTAGTGCGAGTTTTAATTAGTTTGACCCTGCTCATTCCAAACATGTCAACTATATTATATTCACGCAACGCTATATTATAGCAACGCTTACTGTTGCGATATGATTGACGGTGTCGTCGCTTTCATGTTAATACTTCCCTGTAAAACTTTATACACGACATCACTATATTTTTTTCCATTATTAGCAAATCCATTGTGCTTTAGCAGTATGTATTCAGAGCTTCTAAATTGACATTAGCTTTTTAGTACTGACAGGCGCGTAAATAAAAGGAGTATTCAACACCCTCTTCAATGTATACGGAACAATTTATTCTCCGTCTGTATTTGAAAACAAAAGACACTGAATTGCTGCACTATCCCTAGAGATTATAAAACCAGGCTAAAATAACTGATCAATTGGCTCACATGATTTGGCTCCGAGGTTCTGAGGGATGCCTCATTATCTCAGTTTAATACAGAGGTAAAGTGGCGGTATCTTTTCTGCCACCACCAATTTATAAAATCTTGTAGGTGTTCTAATAGCATGCATTACCTATTTTACCCCGGTTTCAAAAATATTGACAAACCTTATCGTGTCTGTTTTTAAGGGGTTTACTGTTTAGTTTGACCTGCTTGGCTACTATCACCGAATATAGAATGAACTAAAGTAGGTAATTGTAATTTAATAAAAATAGTTGATTTAAACATTAATTTACTATGATTTATTTTATTATAATTTCTTCATCCTGTTAAATGTTCTTGAAATGTGAAGAGGACAAGGAAGGAGTGTTTATACAGAAACTTGCTATCATCTTAGATCAGCACTGGCCATACATAAAGATTTCTAAGCTTCTCTTGAATCTCTTTTCTAGCTAAATTAGTCTGACTTTGGTACAACTTTACAATAAGGACGCCCTTATCACTGGGCCGGGCTGAACTTATCCGAAGGTCACCGCACTTCCACTCTCCAGCGCCATTTGTGGTAACTAACTGCTTTCAATTCTAAAATTCGTATTCATCATAATTATTAGAATTATCACTGCTTTGATTAGATATTATTTAAAATTATAAGTGCTGTCGACTTCCGGTGGTCTGGGGAAGTTGTAGTAATAATTTAAATTAGGGTAAGGGCCCGACCTCAACTGAAAAAGAACTTTTGGGGGATTGTATATCTCATGAGTGAGCAGAAGTCGGCAGCAGTGATCTAATCAAAGCAGTAATTCTTGAAATTACGGTAAGGCCCCTACCTCAACTGAAGAAAAGGATCTGATGGTGTTTTTTTAATTTCTTGGACGAACATATTGAGCGGAAGACGACAGCACTAATAATTTTGAATAATATCTAATTATAGCAGTAATAATTCCAATGAATACGAATGTTCCAAATGAATATAAAGCAGTTAGGTAGCACAAATGGCGCTAGAGAATGCTAGTGCAGTGACCTTCGGGTAACTTCAGCTATAGGCACTGATAATGCGACCCGATTGTAAAGTTATAACAAAGTTTCATATTGTTAAATTCATCCAATTTTGTATTTCAAGTAATCTTTATACTGTAAAATATAAAGCTAGCAAATGCTGACTCATAGATATAGTAAAATTTGTCTGCATAATATAATAAGGATAATAAGAATATTACATAATAAAATATTTGATATAATATGAATCATGCTTTTATTGGGATTTAACGTTCTTTCCTATCCTTTTACATACAATGGCGCATCGAAGTCCTTTCCTGCATTTGTTACCGCAAGCCTTTTTGCATTGGCATGTAATTATATTTAGCAATGCCTATGGAGCTGGTTCATTATTCATTAGCGCTGGAGTTTGGCCACACATATCCTTCTCTGAGCCCCAGGTCAAAAATTGTTGGTAGTCATTATTCTTGTGATTGTTGTGCAACGCAAATAACGTTACAAAAAAGTTAAGATAGCAAATACTGAATTGAGCTAATTCTACACAACTTTGTAATATAAAATGAAGACAAATAAACGTAAGTAGATAACTGTGCACATTGTCATCTCAACGTCAAATTATTTCACTTCTTCAATTCTTTAATGATCAATATATAACATTTTTTAGTCACCGGGTAATTTTTCTATCGACTTATACTTGAAAAACAACGCAAAGAAATAAAAAAAGATACATTCCAACCTGTGATCGAACAAGGAAGGATAGTAGCCAAGGGGTGGGGGAATGAACCAACAGGAAGAAGTCCTGAAAGTTAATTCAATACTTAGTGGCAGGTGAAAACTTTTTTAAAACTGTCTATCGATATCTTTATGCAATATTACATCGATATTTTTACCGCCAAATCAAGGAGAAGGTTAACTTTATAATTCCATACTAATTGCTGAAATGAATTTTAAGTATATCCGTATACTCTGAATATGTGATACAAATGTTCGTATACGCTGACAGGTGATTGTTTATACAATGGAAAATCTATATGCTCTTTTTCCATGCCGAAAGGTGCAAATAGATAAAATACATCAGTTATTGGGTGAGGTAAGTATTAGTTCTTATTACTATTTGTCAGCTATGTTTGAATCAAAATAAAATGTTTAGTAATGCAGCATTTCACTTTTTCAATTTATAAAGAAAACCTTAGTGAATAATACTAGATAACCTTATAAATAGATACATTCGTTTTTAATTGTTGACCATTTTTTGATCTATTAGGTTACTTGTGAAATAGAGAATGTATTTTTGATCCTTAAATTTACAATATTTGTTAACCATAACACTCCTTTGTAATCATCGCAGTATTTAAGAATGATATGATTTGCTCTTTGATCTTAAGATTTTAGTAATGATTGTTAAAATTTAGAAATATTGTAACATAAGAATGTATGTACATTATATATTTTACTCTTAAAAAAAAAAATTAGCTTTTCTACCCACAACAGGTTACTCAGACATTGTAAAAGTTATTGTTTGATAATTTTGAAAAATTTAACTGTTTTTTTTAGTCTTTTGTTAATGTGTAAGGAATTTGATACCTCCGTATATATAATTTAGATGCTATTATTTGTTGTTACCCAGAATAGTAATATATATATTATAATACATTGCTAACGTGTTTCTTGTATATTCAAGACTCATTATTATTTTTAGTAATTTTCTGTAATTCTTTATCAGTTTTATGTATTGTATTATTCTGTTTCAAGGAATTTGAGCCATTGCCATGTGTGATATTCATATCTGGACACCCTGCAGTTGGAAAAACTACTGTTATTCAAAAATATCTCAAGCATTGGAGAATTAATTATGCTTATATAAACTGTGTGGAATGCTATTCGTATAGACTGCTTCATGAACAAATTCTTGTACAGTTAACAGGAAGTAAATTGAAATTGAAATGTGACACTTTCATGGAATTAATACACCATTTAAAGTTATTGGTTACCAAGAATAGTGAAAAGTACATAGTAGTACGTACACCTTAATTGTATAAGTTTTCATTGTTTTTTGTAGATTACTATTATTATTTATTATGTTTCTTTTAGGTATTAGATGGTGTTGAGTATCTTGAAGAATTAAATGAAAATTATTTTTTTACTTTTTGTCGTCTTCAGGAGTTTGTAAATAGTATAAATATCTGTGTTGTTTTTATAAGTACCTTATTACCAGAAAAATTTAATTTACACACTTCATTGATTACAATTCATTTTCCACAGTATTCTAAAGGTAATTTTTCTCATAACAAATTTATTTTGTTTTATTAAAATAAATCAATATCTGGTTCCATTATAATAAATTTTAAACCTATCTACGAAATGTATATCTATTTATATAATCTTCAAAACAGTGAATTACTATTCCTCTTCTTCTTCTATTGGTTCGACCATTACTGAATTAATATTAATGATAAGTTGTCTAACTTTTAAAAAAATTACTCCAAAAAAGGAGGTTCTTTTTGTGAGATTTTGATTTATTTTTGATAATGAAATTTTGTAATTGGCCAAGAATTTTTTTTTTTAACCCTCAAAATTTGAGGTTTAACGTTTCAAATATGTAGAATTTAAAAATAAAATAAAAATAAAGTCTATCCATCCGTCATCAGTGAATTCATTCAGTGGAACTACTGGGCTGATATTTTTAAAATTTGGCTCCAAAGTCAGTTTATCCAAGGATGATCCTTGACATTACCATAGAATAGAAGTTTTATACATCGGTGTTTTAGCTATTTGTGAAGATATACAAAAATGTAAAATGCTAGGAATCATACCAAAGGCTAAAGAAATTTTTTTTTCTCCATATTTAATTATTGAAAATAATAAACCATAGTGTAATAGTTTACAGCTTTTTTGTTACTGTCATTGAATTAATAAAAAAAATCGTTACTAGTTCCGCAGAGCTACTAGAGAGCTGGGTTTCTTTACAGGTGGGGTTACAATTTATGATGCAGCCGCCTTATCAGTTGCGGTCCCCGCACTATTCTCTAGTGCCATTAATGCTAACTGCTTTGTATTCAATCTTAAAATTCGTATTCATCAGAATTATTAAAATTATTACTGCTTTGATTTGATTTGATTTAAAATTATTAGTGCTGTCAACTTCATCTGTGGTCAGGGAAAGTCGTACCTAAAGTAACAATAATTTAAATTATGGTAAGGGGTCGACCTCAACTGAAAAGGATCCATTGCGGGGTTGTTTATTTGTTTATCTCTGTAGCAAGCATAAGTCAAGATAGCACTAATAATTTTAAATAATATCTAATTAAAGCAGTAATAATTTTAATAATTTCAATGAATACAAATTTCAGGATTGAATACAAAGCAGTTAGTTTGGATAAATGGCAGTAGAGAGCGTAAGTTTAGCGGCCGCTACGCGGCTGCATTGTAAAGTTGTACCCCCACTTGTCAAGAAGCTGTGTCCACCAGTAGCTGTGTGGAAATAATACCAAAAAATCTATCACCAATATAGTCTTGACAACAACCCAATGAGTGGGTCTTGTCCTGTCCTCTTGTCTGATTATGCTTTCTTTCTATTGAGGGAATTTAGTGCAATTAATTGATGAGAATAAGAATTAATTAATAACATAAGAAAAAAAGACTGCTTAATGAACATCCATCCATCCACCATGCACAATCCCATCATCTCCATAAAGTTTTTTCCTCTGTCTCTGAATCCTTGTTTTAATGAAAACTTATTTTCTATTTCCCTATTGAAAGCCTCACTTCATACCCATCACTCAATTCCTGGTGAAATCAACAAACATTTTATCTCATTCAGTTACTTCCCTCACATCTTTACGGATAAAGACATAGTTTAAGTGTGATTTACACCTTTTATTAGGATGCTCATTTTAAAAAAAATATTGGGATATTAAAATATTTATTATAATTAATCAATCATTGATTATAAAAGGACTTCTGTTAATCTCCAAAACAATTTTATTAATAAAAAAAAAAAATAATAACACATTGCGATGTTTCGTTCTTTTGATTTTTGGCTATTGTCAAACCAGCAAATATTAATTGCAAGCAGCATAGCCTACAAATAAATTTAATGAGATTTGTTAGGGTTTTATTAATAAAATTGTTTTTGGCATTTAAAGTGTTCCTTTTTTTAATCTATTAATTAATTATCATAAATAATTATTTAAGATAATAAATTATTATTATTATCCTATATCATATCCTGTAGTAGTAAGACAACTCTTAATTGATCTTTCATTATACTTATCCCTCTTTAAATACATATAGCTCTTTAAACATATACATGGGTGCTATTTTTTTTTTTTAGACGAGTTGCTGGATATCTTAAAGCTCACAAAACCAGAAGATTGCAGTCATACTTTTTATGAAAATTATCTCAATTCAGCTTTAATGATATTTTTGAGGATGACAAGAGATTTAAATGAAATGAAATTTCTCGTGAGTCAACTATTTAAAAAATGAAGAAAAAAACAGATTAATTTTAAAGATTGTAACCTAATCTTATTTTAAGGTGTCTAATAATTTTGAAAAATATTGTGAACCTGTCAGAAATGGGCTGGTGAGTCAAGATGATGTTACTTTACTGTGGCGTAATATTTTACCTCATTTTAAAGAATCTTTAAAAACTATTTATTCAGGATTGAGTACTCAGTATGTTTTATTTATTTATTTTTCTGTTCTTAAATATATAATTTTATTGTTTTATTTTATTGTAAGTTCAACTTTTTTTTTCCAGATCAATTGAAAGGTATTTATATGACCCGAATGTAAATGAAGTTATTTGCACTAAAGTTTCTTCAGTTCTCGATCTTCCATATTATGCAAAATATTTCCTGATATCCGCATATCTGGCATCATACAATGCTCCTAAGCATGATAGGCGGTTGTTTATGAAAAATCATGGAAAACATAGGAAAAGGCTTACTAAAAAACAAGTTAAGGAAAAGATGACTCTTGAACTATTGGGTCCAAAAGCATTTCCTTTGGACCGTCTTCTTGCTATATTTTATGCAATTATGGAAGAAAAAGCAAGTTTAACTGTTAATCTTATGACCCAGGTTAGTATTAACATTTTTTGTGAATACATTTTTTTTTTTTTATTATTATTGATATTTTAGATTTATAAGTCTGTTGATGATCTTTATTTGATTATTAAATTGTTTTGCATAAATTTTAGCAAGTACAGATGGAAAAGGATGGCATTACAATTGTATAACATAAAGACATAACAAATACACATTTTGAACTATAATTAAAGCAAGTAATAATAACGCATCATGATTAATAAAAATTTGCTATAAACTTGGCAAATGAATAATAAAATTTTAATTTTGTTCTAGCATAAACTAGAAAAAAAGTTTTTCAATGCATATCAGTAAAATCAGAGACATTTTACGTACGGAAGCAAATTAAATTAAATAATTATTAATTTGAGAAAATCCATTATACTTTTCAATTTTATTGTTGGATTTGTTTAATTGGAGAAGTTTAAAACTGTCCATTTAGTGTTATCTACTAATTGGCCTGACAGTAATTTAATAACCTCATATAAAACGTTCAAAGAATCGTATTTTAGAATTTTTGTTTCAAATGCATATAATCATGTAATTCTGCTGATTTTACAATAATCTTGCTTTTTTCAACTTTGTCATATTATTTTTATATTTTTGCTGATAAATGAAAGGAATAAATTGCCTTTAAATTTCTCTTCAATATTTACTTTTTGTTATTAAAAAAATAACTTATTTAGACAGAACTTTACAATAATAAAATATTATATTAGAATGAGAGATTCTATTTTAAAGTAAACACTAATTCTGTATTTAAATCAATTGTGACACAGATTTGTAACATGTCTGGGTATTGAATGAGTTTATTTCCTATTTATTTCTTAAGGTAGCACTGATCTATTATTTCCTATTTATTTCTTAAGGTAGCACTGATCTATAAATCCAATCACTGACTATCATTCCAAATGGAACGGTGGAGTGAAGTGGCTGAATACAGCTGTTCCGCATTGTTCCAAAATTCTATACAGGATTTCATACTCATGGTTGTTCCAGTTTCCATTTGGTGTGGAGTGGTAGGAATGGAATGATCATCAGTAATCCCCTTTAAAATAATTTTAGTGCATTATGCATGCTTATTAATGCTTTATTTATTTATTTATTTTTTTAAGATTTCTACATTAGTGGAACTTAAGTTGCTTGCAAAGATAGGCGAATCTAATCTAGAAAGGCCTAAGTTTAAGTGTCTTGTGGGTTTGCAGAGTGTTGATACTGTTGCAAGGTGATAATTTATTTTAATATAAAAGAATTATTAATAATAATTAATATTAGTTATTTATTTTCTATTCCGGCTGATAAAGATCTTAATCAGTATTTTCATAATTATACTTTTTTTAAAGATTACATTTAAAAATAGTTGACCATTGTTCTGGGGTAAGTGCACTAAGTGAGATCATCGAGTTGCATACACTTGAGATGATAACATTTATCTGGGAACAACAAATGGAAAACAATAAAAAATTGTACAGTTGATTATGCCTTCTTTTTTTATATTTGAGGAAAGAAGATGTTGACTCTTTAAAGATTTTTGAGATCTTTTCTGTATTAAATGTTGCTCTAAATTTATAAAATGCTATCTAGGAACTTAAAACGTTGCTTGCATATAATTTTCATTAATTCCAAGCAAGTGAATAATTACTTTTTGTTCTCTTTCATTGTTTACTTCCCCATATATAATTTTATTATCTACAATTCGTTCAACTATTTTGTTTTTTAAAGTATTTCATGATTTTATATTTGCTCGAGCTCTAAAGCCTCCTACACACATGGGAACAATGGTTCGTTGAAGCAAGTTCCCCTGTGTGTGGAGGTTGATGAACAACGGTTTGTAAAGTTCGTGTCGAACAATTGTCTTTCATTTAGTAGTAAAATCTTTGTTCGGTTTGCCAAGCTCTCTATACATGGGAACAAAGGTTCACCAACAATGGTTCATGCAAACCATGTGTGGAGGTTGATGCCCCTTCCTTCCTAATTATTCTTAGATAGTCAGATTTAATAGCTTAGCATGATAGTTCAGTAGTAATAATTGTTCTGTTTATGTTCATTGTAACTATTTTTGTTAAATACACTTTTTTTTTTAAGTTCAAGTGATTTAATTCTCAATATTGAGGTCTTTTATTAGCTTATCGGAAGTGCTTATTATGAAAATACTATCGATTTTAATGACCATAGCTCACATAGCAAACATAGGTTATATTTATTTTGCAAAATTCGGGTTGCGACATGTTTTTTAACTTTTGATAATTGATTCCTATGTTTTTTTTTAGCACTGAATCCGCAAATGGCTTTCATTTTTTCCCATCACATCAGGATTTTTCACAAATCTGGAAATAAATATATAAAATATGGAGTATAATTCTTTTCTCTGTACTAAACAAGGAATATGAGGTTCCAACTGCTAGCAGGTTCTTCTCTTTAAGACTCAAAACAATTCTGAATTCTCAAGCAATTCTGAATTTTCTTTGGTCAGATGTAAGTCTTGAACCAAATTGTTTAATGAAGACTGTGAAAAAAGATATAAGATTGCAGTCTATTTTGAAGTCTCATATTTCCATAATTTTTTTACTTTTTACAAATTTTGAAATATGCGATTTGTGAAAAATCCTGGCATGATGGAAGAAAATTAAGGTCATTTTCGGATTCAGCGCTACAAAATACATAAGAATCAGTTATCAAAAACTAAAAAACACAACCATTGCGGGCTTGTGTTATTATTCTCTATTAAAATAGTTGTTATTAAGTATATATAAAACATTATAAAGTATATATAATTCATTGGCTTGAAAACATAGTTTGTAAAAATTTATATTTTCATAAATTAAATATTGTTTGTTTGTTTATAACTTTAAATTATATCAATTGCAATAGTGTGTATTAACACTAAATACCTGAAGGTTAAATGATACACATTTATGCAGTTATAAACTGTCATAAATTAAGCTGTCATAAACAATGCAATTTTTATATGTATACGGGTTTCTGTTTTGTTTTTTAACCTCTGATTATTTATTTTGTGTAGGACACTTGGTTTGAACATTCAGAAATATTTATTGGACTGATTATACTTTGCTGCCAGCGAATTTGTATGTAACTATAATATTTTTATTCTATATTTATATCGATAATTGCCAACAAAAAAATTATAACCTATCCACAAATTGAATTTGACAAACACAGTTGAAATTTTAACTCCACTTGAATTTCAGGTAAATAATTTCAAGTGCCTCCTGTAAACATTATTCCTTTTTCCAATCGTTCATTCATTTTATAGTTAGGATTAACATAATCATAGACTTTGAAAAAGACAGAAAGAATATTAACGACTGGATTCAAATATTTTTTTTTTTGTTGGGGCTAAAATAGAAGAAAAATTAAGACCCTCGTGGGTGCTAATTGAAAAAACAAACAAAAAAAAAAGTTTTTATACAAAGTTCCAAATTTCTCTGAACGAAAAATTTTTTTTTAGATAACTATTCAAGTAAACACTGCAGAGAACTAAAATTACTTTGAAATGGGTCTACTTTCATTCCAGAACGCTAAAATAATAAATAAAAAACAGCAAAAAGTATTATTTATAAAAAATATTTATTAGATGATTCCTATTTGTACTTTTTATAATTATTGGGTAGTAAAAATGCATTAATAAAACAAATAGCCGGAAGCTTGTCCAAAACATTCTTTTTTGACTGTTGACACTTTTTGCTGTTCCCTTATTTATTATTACCACTGTAATACATAGCTAACGTGACCATATACCAGCAATTTTTTCTCTGAAGCAGAAAACCTTGTTTGTTGGGAGAGGGCAGGAAAGATCTTTTTGTATTAATTTTTTTAAATTAAAAACACTCTATTGTTATATACATATAATATACATTTTTATCTCAGCAATTAGCCACCAGGACACATTGCCAAAAAGTGGAATATCCGGTCATGGTGTTCTGGAATGAAAATGGACTCATTTCTAAGTGAATTTAATTCTCTACAATGTTTACTTGAATAGTTTTCTTAAACTTACCTTCGTTGAACAACCATGTTTTTCTGTTTTTTGAGATCAGCACCCTCGGGACGCATTGTCTTTCATCTTGAAGACTATACGCAATCTGAGTACATACTAATCAATGCATTATTGGAATATGTTACTTTATATAAACAAATTAAATAATAAAAAGATGTAGATTCAACTAATAATTTATTTTCTCCTGGATTATTTATAAAGAATTATAAAATATATGATAGTAAAAAAAAAAAAAAAAAATAGGAAATGCAGATATTTTATTTTATAATGGTGATAATGGGTCCTCTATACCTGCTTCCTTTATCATATCCTCCAATTCAAGAACTTTTTCAGAAAACATTTCTTCTATCTGCAACAAAATTTTTATATAAGTATGGTGATAAGTATGAGGTATATAAAATATCATCTGGAGTTATATCAGCTTTATAGACAGCAAAGCATAATGATGTTTATCTGATAATGAAATGAATATATACCACAAACGAGAAATGTGTGTGGAGTAAAAATCTTAGCTTGCATGGTTTGGGGTGGTGAGTGATTTTAGGTAATCATTGATTTTAACCAGTGATGGTTAAAATTAGCTAGTTTGTTGAATCCTTAACTGTGCTGGAAGTAATCTAATGATGTTATAAATGAAATAATCCTTTTTTTTTGTATTTTTTTTTAGTATATTCTATTATTATGGTAGGTTTTTACCTCAGCAACTGTATTCTCTAATTCTTTTTCAAATGCATTTTCATATTCTGGAGTACACATTTTTACTAGCATTTCATTAAGGCCATAGTTATGCGTATGCTTTGCCTATAAAATGATTTCTATATACAACTATCATTGCATTAATGAATAATATTTTTAATCTAATATTCTATCTTTACTTCTTTTTCTTCCATATAGTTAAATATCGTTTGGCTTCTTTATACCATAAACGATAGACCACTCCTCTCACCCCATTTGAGGCTTAAGATTGATCAGCTTTATTTCTAAATAAATATCACAGTATTATAAAACAAAAATATCCTTAAAAGATTCGTTTTAAATATGCATATTTTTCACATGCATTTGCTAATTTGGAAAGTTGAGTTTCTTTGTAATATGGAGAATTTTGAAAATTAAATAGCTCATTTAGTGTTACGCAGACCTATTCGAATGTGCTCTTATGTAAATTAATGACCTCACAACTGTTAAGCTCAACAAAACATTAAATTGAAATTTACCCACTCGCCCAATGTAGCGCGATTTCTTATATGGCTTTGTAGCCAACTTGCTTCTATGGGTATGAAGTTGGAGATTGCTAAAATTGTCTTTTCCTAGACTGATCCTCTCACCCTCCCTAATAAAGCACACTTACCTAAATGGTTCATTCTCTTACACGGGAAGACAATGCTGACTATTAAAATAGGACTAAAAACAATTAAAATAGTATCTTATCTGATCTCTCTCTAATTGTTAATATTTGGATTCATTAACTAGCTAGGATCTATCAAAGCCTTATATCAATATTAAAACTGACTATTTTTTAAATAAGGGCCTTTGAAGGATCATGGCTTCATGGCTAGTTATTTCTAGGATAGGGTGTCCTAATAATAATAATTTAAATTATCATTTGAGTAAGTGAATATACAAGTAAATTTCATGCGAAATATATTGATCTCCTTTCAAGAATAGAAAAGGTTTGAGAGCAAATATTAAACTAAATGTCTTGGAAATAAATGACATAATGATTCAAATTAGTATCAAAGCGAAATTAGGATTAGCAGCTAGTATGAATACAGCAATACTATATACTTTTTCAATTTTTCAGCGAAACTTTCGTTTGTTCATAGGAACCATTCTGAAGAGCTTGGAAAAGTTTAATGTACAATATCAGCACTAAACGACCAGAAGGATAACCTTATTACCAGCCCCAGTTGAGGTACATAAAGTTGTAAAACCAAATAAATAAACAAAAAAAATCATGTATGTTTGATAGTTATAATGTATATAAGCTATTTAATATAATTGTAATGAAATGTTTCTTTCTTGAGAATATTCAGACATAAACCAATCCCAATAGACATTTACTTACTGTGAGATATTGTGCCAAGGGTTTTACATACTTGTGACGTGTGTTACGGCCTTTTTCATTTGTTGGTAGATCATGAAATATCTATGAAAAAGAAATAAAATACATGCATATATATGTATATATATATATATTTAAGTCATAGACATACCCTTCGAAATTCTATCTTGATTAGGTTAGATTTAGATTAATTAAAATAGGACAGTGATGATATATAAGAAAGTTATTTTGAAAATGAAATCATATTGTTAAAATACAATATATCTAATTGAGGTGTCGAAACAATTTCTTTTTAATTTTGCAGATGATTAATACTGTAGTCTGCTTTCAAATAATTTTGAGATTAAGAAATTGGATCTATTTCTTTGGTGACTCCTTTTCACCTCTTACTCATTAAGATCATTGCTGTTTACAGCACAAGGTAGAGGAGACTCTTTCAGCTATAGAAGGAAGTCAGCAGCACCTTACATGTAAAAATTCTGAGGCCAGAATGGCTTGGCCACATTATGAGATTGAGTAATAAAAGAGTTGCCAATATAGTGAATAAGTTATCTTTTAATAATGTATCTAATCTTATTCAAAAGAATTCCGTAAAGGAACAACTAGAAATCTCAATTGTATTGGTATGGAAAACTTACAAGATGGTCAGGTATAGTCCTTGTGGTTATATCTATATCTCCGTTGTTCTGGAAAAACAATGTTTATTTAATATATGAAGTATATTTCATATGTATCAAGTATATTTTCATACAAATTTGTACACTTGAAGAGACACAAATCTTATAATTTACTCAATAAATATTAAATACTACACATCAAAATATCTCAATGTCTACAAGAGGAACGTGACACACAAGATTTTATTTTATCTAGTGGTCCTTAGATACTGAAGTAGGTAAATGATGAATGTGCTCTCCTGTATTTTTTAATTATTGAGAAGAAACTTAAATTAAATTTGCAGAATCATTTAATATGACATGAAAACGGCTAGTGGATATGAAGGACTGTTTTTGCAGTAAGTGCTTCTCCTTATTATAATTGAATTGTGAATTTCTCTCTGAATCGTAAATTGGCTTGCACTCAATAACCTGCTCCCTTCTGCAAGAAAAGGCTTATCCTTGCCATTCTGAGGGTTGGAGGACAGAATTTCAATGTTTTGGTGTGGCGGTTCCTTCGTGCAGAGTATTGTATTAGCCATTCCTTCTGATAAGAGGATAATCATCAAGGTGGACAATCCTGTTCATTTTATGGTGGGATAAAGCAATGTGGGAATGATTGATAGAGCGACAATCAGACCGCAGCGATTAAGGATTTCCTGCATTATGTTGTACGGTCTAGAAGAGAGGGTATCTACTATCCTAAGAAATGTTTTGCCTGAGAAACCAGTGCCTGAGAATTTGAATTGAAGGAGGTCGAAAATGTATGATGGACGGCGAGATTGCATAACTTGGTAGAGGAAAGAGGCCACGATATACTTACGACGGTAGGAAGGGTAAAGCCACTTCAACTCTTCATAATATCGGGAGACAGAGGCGTCCCTCGGGATCTCGAAGATAAATCGTACAAAGCAATTTATCAAGCGTTTTATTTTTTCTTCGAGGTTCCCAGAGATGCCCCCGTACACCGCAGTGATCAAAGTGGGGGAATATTAAGGAGATGACTAGGAGTCTATGGGTCTCAAGTGGAAATAGGTGACGTAGGTAATTTAGTCGCTTTAAAGTGGAAAATGTAAGATCGGAAACATGGTTTTTCCAGGAAAGAGTTTGGCAAAAGGTGATTCCAAGGTTTTTTATTGTTGAATAGAACTTTATGGGATTATTATTTCGGAACCAAGTTGGGGCATGAGGAACAGTTTTAAGCAGATGATGGGAACCAATTACAATTGCCTTTGTCTTCTGTGATTCAACTTCAACTTGTTAGCAACAGTCCAGTGACTTATTCGACTTAAGTCCTCTTGGAGTTGTTTTGTGGCTAGTAATAGGTCAGAAGGCGGGAAGGACAGGTATATTTGAAAATTGTCAGCATAGATATGGTATTGGAAGACTTTGTAGTTTGTTAAGGAGGATGTTATGGTCAACTGTGTCAAAAGCGTTGGAGAAATCTATAAGGATGAGGATAGTTAGGTTTTGGTGTTCAATGGCGGTTTGGAGGACCTGGGTTATTTTCAGGAGAGCGGATTGTGTTGAGTAGCAAGGTCGAAAGTCAGATCGGAGAGGGTTAATCAGGGAACGTTCTCCTAGGAAGTTTGAAAGTTGAATTTGTAGGTCTTCCATTGGTTATGAGAGGCTAGAGAGGAGAGAAATAGGACGGAAGTCATGGTGTGAGGAGGGATTTGTAATTTTATTTAATGGTCGAAGTAGGGCAGTTTTCCAAGAAGAAGGGAATATGAAATTTTGTAGAGAAAAGCTGTAAATATGATAGAGAAAGGGCATAATGGTTGGGAGACAGGATTTTATTAGCTTTACTGGAATATCGTCAGGGCCATAACATTGGTGTGGGATATTAGGATAATGAAAAGTAATTCGTCATACGACACGTGGGAGAAAAAGAAGTTTTCTGGGTTGAAGCTATGATGCTCAATATCAGAAGTAGGTGAGGGACTAGAAGCAGAGGATAAGAAATGGTCATTTAGATCGTCTGGAGTAACTGGGAAAGAACTCAGGTTATTGGATTCTGGTAGGGATAGTTTTCGAAGGACTTATGTAGTTTAATCTAATAATTTTAATTTTAATTTAGTTTAGAGTTAAATAAATTAGAGAAAATATAAAGAGAATACAGGCTGCATTTAAAGAGAAAATGGGCCTATTAATGGATTTTTCTAAACTTGGTTTTAGTTCTGCTAACGACGGTAACATCGCAATCAGATTTTTTTTAAATTCACAAGTAAGCAGCGTAATTACAAGCCTAACATTCATTGATTATAAATTTGGACTCCATTTTGAAATTAATTTTAAGTGATACAATATTTAATACTCCAAGTTTCTCTTAATTTATTGGTGGAACTAAAGATTTATATTCGATGCATTATTCTTCGTATTACATGCGCATTGCTCGAGGTTTCCTGGTACCTCCTATACCCTCACCTGGACAATTGTTGACTACATTTCAATACCTCGACAGGCATAGAAGTACAAACATTCGTCTCAACTTTATTTGCACATTTCTCGATCGTAATAAGATTTTATAGGAATATTCTTTATATATATTGAAATCATTAAAAGGTTCTCCGCAAAAACGGGCACATGGATTTATTAAACCCTTATTGCAGCTACAGCCTCAATATAACGTCGCCGGTTCACGGCGCCGAAATAAAAATCTTGAAGATTATAAAGAATAACCTCGATAGCTTCTAATATAATAGTTGGTAATCCGATGAAACCTATAAAAGTATTCATTTCAAAACTATGTCATCCAGGGAAAATGCGGCTATCGAATCCTACATTCTCAAACAAGCTTATTAAAAATCTTGTGAGAATCCCACAGAGCAAAAACAAGATTCGTCAAAACTTTTTGGGAAAAACCTTATTCCATAGATTGGTAAAGCGTTATTTTTATGTATGCTTATAAGGTCATGTTTGTGTTTTCTTAATTCGTTTTAAGTTATTAGTGTTGAATTTTTCCAACCTCAGCAAGACTCTGAGATTATTTTTGTTGCTTTTCCATTTTTACTTTTGTGTTTTTTATAGAACTTGTTTGTGAACAAAAAAGGTGTTGAATGCAATGGTTTCATTTTGATGTTCATGCACTTTTTTTTTCTTTTTTCAAACAGAGTTTTAAAAGTAAATTTTTATGTTGTGATGGAAGCAACTACAGTAAAACTTCGATTAACTGTCTTCAGCAGCGGGGGATCAAGGATATGACAAAAAAGCGAATAGAGGGATAACAGAAATACCATTAGAAAAACACCCTAACCTATAAATAGCAATCAATGGAGTCTAATTTTAGTATAAACAAAATTAAACACATTAAATAGTTAATAATTGACCGTAAAAATTATATGAAGGAATGAGATGGTCTGGGAGGCGGTTAAAAAAATGCTACACAAATAGTATAAGTAATAATAGTATATTATGTAGTAATAATAGGCTTATAATAAATAGTTTTAACTATTTGTGATACATTTTTTTAACTGCCTCCCGGACCATCCCATCCCTTTATAAATTAAACATGTTTGCAATAAAGGACCGGATCTAGGATTTTTTCCAGGGGGAGGGGCAAGCTTAATTTTGCCACCCCTTTCATCCTCCCTCCCCAATAAAAAATTCAACTGTTTTATAATTGAATTTAGGTAATATATTTAGAAATAAATATCATATTGTAGCATTAACACATTATACTCACTGAATTAAAGCGTAAGAGTAAGAAATTACTCCTACCATAGACGAAATATGAACCTTGCCGCTCTATGGTAGTCCGGCGGTTGCAGTGCCCCATGTGCAATGAGCTTCTATAGTAGTTCGACTTGTTTTGCGCCTGACTGCTACTAGCTTATATATTAGTTCTTCGACTATCACCATCTGCAGACTATTTAAAGAAGTAGCAATGCCCTTCAAAGACGATAGAGGGCGTGGGAATTCATTTTTGTCATTTATAGCTTCCTTCTACTCGGCCAACTCTCGTACCTGCTCCGTCCTTTATGACCATATACGGTTTCTCTTTACCTGACATTTTCCCTATTCTGTTCAGTATATTTTCTGCTTTGGTAGTGAATAGTTGAGTGCGTAAAGATGTCAAAAAAATTTATTCTGAAGAAGAATTATTAGAGCTTTTGGCGGGTGCGAGTGAAAGTCTTCTTCAGATTACGACGAGGAATATGAAGATAGATCCCAAAATGTCTCTGTTGGAGAAAGGCCTGTAACTAGTGGGGTTTCAAGGCAATTATCTTCTGAGGACGATGATAAAGATAAATGCTATATTTAATGATAAATGCTAAACGCAAAAAGTATTCCGCACACGGGACACTGTAGGCGCTAGACTACCCCGCACCACCGTATCCTCCCACCGCACGAGTATTCCGCAGCTAAAGGGCTATCAATGCTATCAATGCTGAGCATAGTTTTGTAGTGTGGACGTCTCAGAAGGCGAGGTTTCCAGTTATTCTCTTCCAGCTTCCTCCACCCAATTTATTTTTTATTATGAGGACTTGAGCAACGGGGAAAGTGTTATTAATTGGAGATTTTCACATTGCACCTTTTTTTGTGGGAAGTGACTAATCTCAAATATAAAATCTTATCAAAAACATTTTTTTTTTTGAAGAGCTGGCCCAAAAATACAAAGTATTCGTAATTATGAAATAACTGCAACCATAACAAAAATGTCAAGCATCGACCAACGTCTCTTTCTCTTCTTTTCAATCCATAATTAGAACTGCGCAAGCAACGACCCCAACAAGAGCAGCCAGATATAGCAACTTATAGTTATCAGTAACTCAGTAACTCGCTTCCAGTGAATTTTAGGTAAAACTTCGTTATAACAAATTTTAAAGAACGCTAAATTATCTGCAAGTTTTATATGTAATATATTTTAAAATTCGGAACAGTTACTGAGATACGGAACCGTATAAATCTGTAAAATGTCAAAAACGCAAAAGTTAGATATTCAGTAGTTTCGCCAAACTATTTTGAGTGCACTTTAGTGCAAAATGCATGACCAATCTTGTATAGGATAAAATTTCCTACGAGATTTATACCAAACATTTGTAATTACTCTCAACATAAAATCGAAAAAAGTAACGAAAATGACGATTTCGTTGACCTTTAAAATTTGATAGCAACCTATCTAGCCCTTTAGCTGCGGAATACTCGTGCGGTGGGAGGATACGGTGGTGCGGGGTAGTCTAGCGCCTGCAGTGCCCCGTGTGCGGAATACTTTTTGCGTTTAGCATTTATCTTTATCATCGTCCTCAGAAGATAATTGCCTTGAAGCCCCACTAGTTACAGGCCTTTCTCCAACAGAGACATTTTGGGATCTATCTTCATATTCCTCGTCGTAATCTGAAGAAGACTTTCACTCGCACCCGCCAAAAGCTTAAAATATTTCAATTTTTTCAAAATTTAAGCTTTAATATCTCCGATGGAATTGGACTTACAAATCTGAAATTCATAAAAGTTGGTGTTTTAAATGGTAAATAAAAACATTACTTGTTTTTTTGCTTGATTAAAACTTGGTGACGTTTCGAAAATATGGAAAAACACGAAATGGGAGCATTTGCGGTTTCGTTGATAGTTCAAAAACTGTATGACTTAGAAAGATAAAAAAAAAAACACCATTTTAAGGGTAATGTTTTGAATTTATAAAAATTATTCTTACTCCTAATACGATTAAAATTGGCCTGAAGTTTAATGCTCAAGTTTAAACAATTTGTTTTCAAAAACAAATTTTATGAGAAAGGGTGCTATAAACAACTTATCTCTTTGTGTGATTGGTAGATCCCTAATAGTAGATCAATCAGAATAAATATCAACACTACTAAATGTATCCTTGGTTTTTATGATTATTTTTATAAAATTTGAAAAAATTTCCATTTTTCAAAATTTAAATTTTAATATCTCCGCTGGACTGCAGTTAAAAACCTAAAATCTTCGAAAGTAATAGTGTTTTAGAAGAGGTTTATGTTAAATAAAAACTTACCTTGTTTATTTGCTTGGTATAGAAATAATAATCCTCTTACTGAAAAAGAGAATAACTCGGTATGCAAATGTAACATCTGAATATTTGAAGTAAGTTTTAACCTGGACCATGGAATAATTTGTTCACTTATTAATCGTCTTAAAACATAGTTTGACATTTAAATGATTTAAACGAAACTTTGATATTTACTGATTTTTCAAATAATGTTTGAGGTCCTGAATGTAGGTCATATAGACAGAAAAAGAAAGCAATGCTATAACTATTCAGATAACAATAATACATATAAATTTATCTAGTTAAATGCCATCTTTAACCTGAAACAAAAGTAAGTGCATATCTTAATTTATAATTTTGTAAGAATATTTTTTGCTTGATAATATTTATAAGTAAAAAAATAATTCCATGGTCCAGTTAAAATTTACTTGCACTACTCAGACGTTACGTTTACTTACCGTGTTTCCCCCCGTTTTATAACAGTTACCAAACTTAAACCAAAAAAACAAGTAATGTTTCAAAGTATAAAGAGATAATTTGTTTATAGGATTCCTTCTCATAGGAAAAAATTGTTTAAAAACGGATTTTTTTTTCAATTTGAGCATTAAACTTCAGGTCAATTTTTGAAATATTAGGAGTAGGAATACATTAAATGTACTAAGTTTTTTTAGCTTAAAGCATTGCCTTTAAAATGGTATTTGTTTGGGCTTTCTAAGTCATATAGTTTTTGAACTATCGACGAAACCGTCAGTGTTTGCATATACTAAAATTGACAAGTAGAACGGACCAAAAATGTCCAGTAGAACGGAAGAAAAATGGCTGCCATTTATAAACGGTCAAAGAAAAAAAATTCCCAAATGTAGAAATCTGTAGTAGAAACATATAGAAATCAATATACAAAGTATAAACAAAATTAAAAATGGTCAGGCAACCAAATTACTTGGTATGGATGGAATCTTCATATAAGTCAACAAATTTCGTCTCGACTTTTGGACTATGAGACAGTAATATGGTGGAAGAAGAGGGTAGGTTCAACTCGAAAAAATTGGGGCTTAACAAAAATGTAAAAAGGCACGCACAACTCTGAAAATTTCACAAACATTTCAAATTTTGTTTTTTATATAAAAAATGAGAACAAAACTAGATTTTCTAAGGCTCAAAAAAAAATAATCGTAAAAAACTTTTATTTAAAACTTTAAAGGGACGCAGTATTATTATGATTAAGAAAGCATAAAAACTTTAAACGCGTCTTCTTAAAAACAGCACTTTTTGAGTTGTGTCTCTTTCATTCTGGATGTGCGATATAACCGTTAAGTGTACATTTTTAGCTATCTGTTTAACGTTTTTATTAATTTTTTTTTTTTTATTATTTATTTATTGAAATTTACAACTGTATTGCATAATACAACAAGTAAATGGGAATTTGAAGTACAAGACATGAGAATTACTTGTGAAGGAACCACCCGTTGGTAGCACTTCAATGTCTATTTTAACTTAGAAGGTCCCGTGGCCATCTTCTTTTCAGACGCCTCAGAGGATTATCAGGAATACATGGGGATGAAAGGCTACGAACAAGAGGGTTGGTATGGGCAAGGAGTTTGGGATTAAAGGAGGTATATCTATTTCGGACTAAATCTGCAACAAATGGGATATTGAGATCTTTGTGGATAATTTTATTTGTGACAAAATAAGGAGCATTAAGGATTTTTCGAAGGATTTTGCATTGCAAGGATTGGATGCGGGAGAAATTTGATGGTTTAGTGGTACCCCAAAGCTCTATCCCGTATGTCCAAATAGGCCTGATAATGGTGATGTAAATGAGCTTTTTGTAGAAAATCGGTAATTTGGAGCGTTTGTCAAGTAAGTGTTGCAGTAATCGGAATCTTCGAGCAGTTTCTTGTCGTTTCAGTCTTGTATGAGGATTCCATGTAAGGCGTTTATCAAGATGGAGTCATAGGTAGCGGATTTGTTCGACAGGGATAAATGGTATATTATTAAAGGATACTGTAGGACAGGATGTAGTGGGTTTACGACGTAGGGTAAAGGTGATTTGATGGGATTTGTTGGGATTTATTTCGATTCTCCAGTTTTGACACCATTCTTCAATGGCTGTGATGCGTGACTGCAGGGTTTGAGATGCGGCAAATGGGTCATTGTTCACAGATAACACACATGTGTCATCAGCGTAAGTAGTGAGGATGGTGCTAGGATGGGTTGGGATATCAGCTGTATACACCGTGTAAAGGATGGGGCCAAGGATACTACCTTGAGGTACACCGGCGGACTGAGTGAATAGTGATGAGTAGGCAAGATTATGGTTTACTTTGAAGGTTCTATCGGTGAGGTAGGAACGGATTAATAGAAAATATGTCGGGGGAAGGAATTGACGGAGTTTGTAAGCAGTCCCGGGTGCCAGACTCGGTCAAAAGCTTGTCCTACATTGAGAAAGGCACCCGTGCAGTACATTCCGCGCTCCAATGTGGAGGATATTACATCCACCACACGATGACACTGCTGAATAGTAGAATGGGATGTTCGAAATCCAAACTGATGGTCAGGAATCACTTGATTTAATTCTAGGATTGGGTACAGTCTCTTTAATATGAGTTTTTCTAGGATTTTGCCCATAGTGGGCAAGAGGGAAATAGGACGATAGGAGGATGGATTTTCAGATGTTTTTTTTTTGTTTTGGTATCATTTTTATAATAGACAGTTTCCAAGGATCAGGGAAATAGGTGGTTCTGAGTGATGCATTGTATATATAGGTTAGGAATAGGACAGCTTTTCGAGGGAGGTGTTTTAGGATGTGCGATGTGATGAGATCATGGCCAGGGGCTTTTTTGGAAGGTAATTTCTGAATGATGTTAGTTATTTCGGAAGGATGAAACGCTTTAGGAGGAAGGGACATCTGAAGTGGAATAGTTAGTTCTGCCTCAACATGCTCAAGATGGGCTGAGTTAAGGATATCAGGATGAGGATTAAAAGTTTTGAATATGTGTTCACCGAATATTTGGGATTTTTCCTCATCTGATCTAGACCAGGTCTGAGATTCAGTGAGAAGCGGATGATTAAAGGTTTTGAGCTTTGCTGTAGTTATCCATAATGATTTATCGTTAGAAGTTAGGTTCTCTGTTATTTTCTGGAAATTTTGAATTTTGTATTTTCTGATTTCTACTTTTAATTTGTTGGTCAGTTTTGAATAATGAATTTTGTCTGATGGATATCTTGTTCTATGCCACCTCGCTCTTGCTCGGCGTTTTTCAGTTAATAAAATGCGAATATGATGTGGCAAGTTGGTTTCATGGATAATTCTAATTTTGTGGTGTGACCTGTTGCTGTAGATAGTGGTACCTATTGCTCTTGTGAATTCCTCTATAGCAGAATCAATCTGTTGTTTAATTTTTAACGGAATTTTTCAAAAATTGTTCCAGTTTACTTGTCCTTTAATCAGGGAAGGAGGGGAGGGTTTCGGAACAGGATTTGAATGCAAGAAAAGCAGAACCGGACTATGATCTGAAGATAGGTCATCTATGGATTTTATTGTAGATTGGAAGGAGGGTATCTGGGAAGTAATGAATATATCAAGGATATCAGAATGTTTTTTAAGGCATGTAGGCCAATAAGTAGGGTTCATGGGAGAGAGGATGGAATAACTGTTAGAGGTTGTGATACGAGAAAGAATTCTGCCACGAGTATTGGAAGTTCGACATCCCCATCGTTGGTCTTTGGCGTTATAATCCCCTCCAGCAACGAAACGCGGACCAAGAGATCGGAATAAGGAATCAAGGTGGTTACAGGAAAGGGAATTTCCAGGAGGGCAGTATACAGCTGAGAATGTAATGTTCAAAGGGCGGGAGGATAAGGTTATTGAGGTTGATTGAATGGTGTCAGTTGGAGTGGAAGGAATTAGGGAGTGAGGTAGGGATTTGTGAATAAGGATGCAAGAACCTGCGTGGGATGTGTTATCTGGATGATTTGATCTGTATGTAATGTAGTCTCGTATGTAAAAGAAAGAACGCGTCGTGAAATGAGTTTCAGTAACTAGGGCAATGCCAATGAAATTTTCGTGGAGGAATATGTCAAGTTCGTCTCTGTGATTCTGTAGGCCATTTGCATTCCACAAACGGATAGTTAGGGTATTTTTGTTCATCGTGAGATATTGAGCGGGATTTCAGTTAGGACTCTGGTAAGTATTGTGAAAAGAGGTCTTATTGTATCTTGAAGATCACGAAGGAAGGATGAAAGGATTGATGTTATATCGGAAGGATTTTGGCTAGGACAGGAGTAAAAGGAAGAGTCGTGAGGTGGAGGGTTATTCTGTCTTGGTGGAGGTTGAACCCTCGTGTGGGATCGTTGTGTGGATTCCACATTTAATGGAGCTTCTTGTGAAGGATAGGGCAACTGGGATAGTTCAGGATGTTTGGGATAGTAAGGAGGTGGAATCTGTGGCGATAACTTCACCCTTAGGGATGCGCTTTTGGAAGAAATTTCATTTCTAGGTATTTTAGGCTGAGGATGGGAGGTCTGAGGTTGAGGATATGAAGACTGCGACTGAGAATGGGAGGGGTGAGGCTGAGGATGAGAGGTCTGGGGTTGAGAACTGGAGGTCTGAGGATGTGGGATCTGGGCTTGAGAATGGGAGGTCTGAGGCTGAGGTAAGGAGGCTTGAGGCGCCTGTGGTCGAGCCAGATGTCTTGTGGTGACGTTGGAATACGTTATTCTACTCCTGGAGCTCATCTGTCTTCGTTCTGCATTGTTTACCGGAGTTCCCAGGTTCATAGGATCATTCCTCGTTGAAGGGCCAGGCATTTGGTCTTCATGAACTTCATTCCTTGGCAAATTTCTTGCAACTAGAACTTTTTGTCGTTGCATGTTTTTATAAACAATGCAACCTTTGTAATTTGCAGGATGGCTTTCACTGCATAGAACACATTTAGCTGGGGTATCCCGAGGCTTCTGGCAAGTGTCAGACGCATGAGGGCCTGCACATTTAACACACCTGGCCTGATAATGACAGTAGGCTTTGGTATGGCCTAGACTTTGGCATTTAGTGCACTGGACGATTTCTGGTCTCTGCCTCGGTTCTTCGAAACGTATACACGAGTATACTAGTCTATTTACTAAAAATATTTCTGCGTTATTTGGTCCTGGCTCAAGGTCGACGAAAAATAGTGGCAATGGATATCTTTCAGTAGGGTGGAAAACGTTGGAAATCCTTCTAACATTGTGCCCTAACTCTTCTATATCCTTCTTGATAGCCGTAGTGGGGGTGGTGGTATGAAGACCCCTCAAGACAACTCTGTATGCTTTTTCTTGTTTTAATTGATAGCAATGGAAGTCATATTGCTTTTCTGTCAAATGGTTGACTAGTTTTTTATAGTTGTCTTTGTTGGTTGTATTAATTCTGATGTCCTTTAATCGGGAAAAACATTTGAAATTTGTTTGTCCAATTAAATTTGCAATTTCATGGCCAAACGACATAAAGTCTTGAATATTGCTTACAAATATTGGAGGTGGCTCTGGTTCAGAGAACTGCCGGTGAGTGGTAGATTCGGTTATATTATTTAAGACTGCAAATTGGTTGCTTATTGGAATGGTAGGAACTGTTGATGTAGATGCTATTTCAATAGGTGCTGCAGTTTTACTGCGGGTGTTAGGTTGGGAAGTTTGTTTGGCTTTTACTTTTATTTTTTTATTCGGCGAATTCCCATCAGAGCCAGGTGCAGCGTTTCGTTGACGCTTCTGGAGGGTCCTTCTCTTCAAATATTGGGAATCTGTCTCGCTTATTTCGGAAAAAGCCGTCTCCTCGTCCGTGTCCATATTCGACGATTTATCCATATTAATTAAAATAAATAAATTTTAGAGAATATAAAATTAAAATTTAACTTCTAATTATTTATAATTACGTGCATGAAAAAAAAATAATACAAAATAAAACATTCTATGAAATTAAGGGAGAAAAAAAAAGATTAACAAGTCTATGGATTCGAACTCGTGACTAACCAGAAGAAGGGAACTGATGTACAGCGCCTAGTCCATTGAGCTACCTGAGACGTGACAACAGACTGTTCCACGCGATGATAGCCAGAAGCCAGTAGCGTGCAGGTTACAGATTGCCTTGCAACGTGGGTGATCTCTCTGGCCTACGAGTACGTCTTCTCACTATTAAAGTTAATTAAGGAGCACTCACCTCACTCAATGTTATTGTAACATTGTTCACCTCCGTATAAAGTCAATATTTACAAAGTTTCTGAGCACAACTTGAGCTAATACCACTACGATTACAGAATCAGTGCAGAGCGATAACTAAGTCTAACTTCAGTTGCGGCCATGACACTCGGGTATTTTTTATTAATTAATTTTTATTTCATCACTTTTCTGCATGTAGCCATATCGCATTTTTATTCCATCCGGTTTTTAGTCCTCTATGTGTTGATTTGGTTGTGTAATATTAATAAAAACAATTAATTTCCCCCTATCAATTAACCAAACAAATCACAATCCTTGTGCACCTACAACTGTTTGTTCATTAACTGAGCTTTAAAACAAAACCTGGAGATCACTATTTCTATAAAAGAGTCAGCCAACCGAATATGGTGTTACAAGAAAGAGATCTGCTTAGGTCCTATCCTTTGGTTCCTGAGCCGTGAACGCCGCACATAGGAGTAGATGAGCCTTAAAACCGCATAAAAGTGCAAATCAGGAAATTCGTGAAAAACTTCATTAAACACGCCATTCTTCAAGCTTGATAACTGGCTTATCATACTTTAATGCATATATTTCCCCCACTCTTACCACTTCTTATAATGTATATTGGAACACAGACATTGTCAGAATTTGAAGTCTCATTGTTATCAAAGGTTTTATCCGTGGAAGTTGTTTCCCATACTAAATGATGTATATATTTACGTACTTTATTTTAAAATTATCATTTTATTGATGTACTGTTTATATTGCTCGTTTACGAACCAAACTTATGAAGAATTTTTGGGTACCTAATTCTTTTTGTTTATTTAATGCTATTCGATAAATATGTTTTTGTTTGTGTGTTAAAGGTTGATTATAAACATAAAATTTAGATCAATATTAACTATGTTATACAAAAAAATTTACGCTGTTTTGTTTTTTATTACTTCTGATATAAAGAGTAAAAAATATAATTACTTCAACATAATAATGTTGTTTGGTATTTTCTCCTAGGTTCTATTAGAAACCGTCCAGAATTTCACTGCGAGAGAATTATTTGACATCCTTAAAGAATTCAGAAGGATGAAAATAGGTTATTAAGTATGAAAAATGATGGTTTATTGGAGATTTGTATTAACTTCCTGATTCAGACTTTTCCCGGTTTTAAAGTTCAAATATTCCTATGTGCGTCGTATGGCTTGGTACAACTTACCTAATTGGACTGGCTCATCACAAAACCATGTCTTCATAGCTTAGAGAAATGTATAGCATTTAATTTAGTACTTACCCTAGAGTCCGGACAAGCAAAGTAATATTATTCAAGGATTATCTAAAAAGAACTTGCCTAAATATTTTAGTATTTAATACAATTCACCTTTTTATTACGCCTCCTTTGAGTATTATGTTTAGATTTTTCCATTTTCTATTAAGGTCTAATTTATAATTGCCAGAATAACTTTGATGGATATAACTACTCCAATAAATTATCTATTCATTGAACAGATGTTTTATTTATTAATTTCTTTTTGTTACGTACTGCCGGTAATCAAGAATAAATCACTCTATAACCGATTAAAACCATGGTTATACGTAACTTCTTATCAACCAAAGCAGCAAAAAAAGGACAGCCGTAAAAAGGAGTGATCAAAAAAGGCTGAATGTCTGTTGTACCCAATTGCCAAGTTTTAAAAAAATCTATTTATTGCCTTTGAGGCAATTCGTGTTCGCACAGTGAGTGGGGTGTTAGTAGAGGGAAAATGGGGGAGCTGGCGCACAAAACATTTCAGCCAATCAGGAGCCAGCATTTGGTCATGTGACATATGGCGGGAAATTTGAATTTGAATTTTTGCCTCGACCCTACCTTAACCACCACGTGGTCTCACCTCGACTTAACCTTAACTATTAGGCCACGCCCCCTTTTTAGTCACGTGACCCCTATGCCACGCCCCTTTTAGTCACGTGACCGTCATGCCCCGCCCCCTTTTAGTCACGTGATCCAGTCACGTGACCCATTGCACCCTCCGGTATATGCTCCGCCCACATGTTTCAGTCACGTGATCCAGTCACGTCGAGGTGAAAATTCAAATCCGGATTTGAATTTTCACCTCGACCCTACCTTAACTGCCACGTGGTCTCACCTCGAAACTACCTTAACCACCACGTGGTCTCACCTCGAGCCTATCTTATCCACCACGTGGTCTCACCTCGACCCTATCTTATCCACCACGTGGTCTCACCTCGACCCTACCTTAACCACTACGTGGTCTCACCTCGACCCTACCTTAACCACTACGTGGTCTCACCTCGACTTAATCTTAACCATCGCGGAACATCCTGGTCTATGCTCCGTCCGCATATTTTAGTCACGTGACCCCTTGTAGCCTCTGGTGAAAGAAATCAAACAATTTGAATTATGAAGCGAGTATGGAGAAGGGTTAATATGAATATTTCTAAATTATCAGTATATTTCTGGAAGAATCAAGAATCAATAAAGATTTGAATCTCTTAAACAGCTGAAAATATTTGACCAGTCAACGTTTCGCAAAAAAAAAAAAAAAAAACATAATATCATACAAATGGGGACCAATATAGCAAAAGTGTGGTCAGAATTGTGCTCCAACTGCCACATTTTGCTCATATTAGTTACTTTTAATATTATCTATCATCTGATGATGACAAACATTCTAATATTGACATTTTGCTTATATTAGTTACTGTTAATATTATCTATCATCCGATGATGGCAAACATTCTAATATTGACAGTCCCCTATACAAAACAAGACATGTTGACTCGGAGACGATAATGAAATATCTAATAAAAAGTTATCATTTTATGAAAGAAAACAAACAATTTGAATTATGAAGTGAGTATGGATATGCGTTAAGTATTGAGAAGATTATGTAAAGTAGGTAGAGAAATCTTCAAGTGGAGCTTACTCCACCTTAGTGCTGCGCTCTAGCGGACAGAAATTTATAAACATCGGGGAGATTATGGAAAATTTAAAGAAAAAAAAAAGAAAAAGGTAGATAAAGGTAAAAATTGGGAAAATTGCATAAAATATAAACATTGAGAACTGGTATAAGATTAAAAAGTAGTTTTATTTATGTTTCAGTGAGATGAGTAAAGATAGAGGATTAACAGTTCCAGTTGCGTAAAATTTTAATATTGCGTAAGCTATTTTTTTTTTGTTATATTTCAGCGAAAAAAAAAAAAAATTAGTGGTGGGGGAATTGACAAGGTCGAAAATGAAAACTTGAAATTGTTGGAGTGGAGGTAAGGAAGAGTACGGTTGATGGAGAGGGTAACGCATGCGCAACTAGCGTAGATTTACTCTCCACCAATACTCCGCAGCGAGCGACTACCTAAGGATTCATTTTTGTTCTAGCATCCGATCATAGCAGATCCTTCATTTTCAATCATCATGAATTCGTAAGTATATTTATTGCTTTAGCCATTTCTTATTTTTATCTAAACCTGCTTTCTTCTTATGTAAATCTGTTTTATTTTTAGTTCTATCAGAGATTTTAAAGCTCTCTTCAACCGATTAACGATGGCGCTCGCTATGTGTATAAATTGAATTATATTCAAATCGGACGGCCATACATCATCGGAGAACTGGAACATGTTGAAACGAAAATGGGATTAGCGTTGGTCAATAGGTTAAAGGATCATGATAATTCCATCAGAGTGTATCTTCCTAAACGTTTTAAGATGTCGGTTGAAGACATCGAGGCTTTTAACAATAGCGTTGAAATAATTTCTTTAGTGTATAATGGAAGAATTGGTTATAAAGATGATGTTTCATTTATTTAAAAATTCTATTTCTTGTATCTAATATTATGATGAAATAATTTTTTATTTTATTTTATAAAATTGTATTTTTTTTATTAACTATACCCTATATCTTTGTTTGTGTATAAAAGTTAAACTTTTTAAGGATTAGCAGTTCAAAGTCCATTGCTTACTTTCAAAGGAAGGATTATGGGATAGCGCAATATTGCGAAATCTAAATTTGTTTACTTTTTAGCGGAAGGACTGGCAAGTCCTATTTCATTCTTTATATTTTGGTATTAGCAGCTCAAAGTCCAAAAGTTGTTATGGGATTAAGGAGCTTTTACACTCTCACACATATTTTGTGAGATTTGTTTATTTGGACTCAAGGGACCTTAAATCGTATATTTCCGTTGATAATTGTGATTTGAAACTTTTTCACGATCGAAATATTTTCTCTTATTATATATTTCATATATAGGTAAGTGAAAGTAAAAATGAAATCCGCTAAAATTCACAAAAACAGCTAAAATCAATATAAAAACAACTAATGGCAATTATAAAAATATTGAAAATCAATATATACTTGCTGTAATCAAGAAAAACCGTTAAAATAAAATCGAATATCTAAAATCAAGAAAAACCGTTAAAGTAAAATCGATTATAAAAATATCTAAAATCCGCTAAAATCAATAAAAATTACTGATGGGATGAGCGATGTTATAAAACAAACATAAGTCTCGACCCCGTTTCTACTAGCGCCGGTCTTTGAGCACAAAAAAAAATGAAGGAATAATGTTGGAAAAAAAAATAGTTGCGAAACAGAAAAATAAATTAATTTTAATTTTGAATCGAGAGAATTACAGAGAAGTATAAGCAAAAACTGTAAATTAATTAATACAAACAAAAGGTGATATACAACTATACATAAATTAAACTTAAATCAATTTTCCTTTAAAATCATAATAAAAAGTAATAAAAAAAAATAAAACTTGAGAATTTGAAACTAACTTTTTATGAATAAAAAAATTGTTCTACTATTATAAAAATTAATATGTGTAATAAAATTAAACAGATTTATTTTCCATTAAATCTATAACACTTAATAGTTTATTAAATTCACAGATTTCTTCATGTGAATTAAGTTGGGCACCACCAACGCAAAAATGTCGACGAAATAAAAAAGTCTTTGTTACCTTGCTAGTGTTATAACTGTGGTATGGAGAGGAAGGCTTTATTTTCAACTTCCATCGACGAGAGGTGCAGCTGGCAGTTGGTAGACGTCGTTCGTCGGAAGAAATTACGATGTCCAAAATGACGAACGATGTCTGACAAAAAATTGTGGCTCCTCACTCTTCCGCCTTCCTAAGGACACTGGCCCGTAGGGCAAGGGGGGCACAGTTATCTCTTAATCCTAAACTGTATGTACCGTAGAAACAAAACAATAGCAACTAAACTTTCTCTCGTTTCAATACAAAACAAAAAAGATATTACTGTTATTTAATTGAAAGTAACCAAAAATAAAAAAAATAATGTATACGGCTCAAACAATTACTAAAATCATTAAAAGCTGCTAAAATCAATTATAAAATTTACTAAAATTAATAAAGTAACAGACAAAAACAGTATGTAACCTTCTCAATAGAGTATAAAGTGGGTACCTGACCCTTCATCGTATAGGTTATGATTATATAACCGCAGGAGAGGTTACATATTATAAAGTGGATACCTGACCCTTCATCGTGTAGGTTATGATTATATAACCGTTGGGAAGGTTACAGACTATAAGGTGGGTACCTAACCTTCAACAAAACCTCAAGTCTCTCAAACGGTAGAAAAACAAAATGGTGGTGTAAGAAAAACAAAATGGCGGCCGGGTACACTCATGCCCTATAAGGTGGGTACCTAACCCTTCAACAAAACCTCAAGTCTCTCAACAGTAGAAAAACAAAATGGCGGCCGGGTACACTCATGCTCTATAAGGTTGGTACCTAACCCTTCAACAAAACCTTAAGTCTCTCAAACGGTAGAAAATACAAAATGGCGGTGTATAAAAACCAAAATGGAGGTCGGGCACACTCATGCTCTATAAGGTGGGTACCTAACCCTTCAACAAAACCTCAAGTCTCTCAAACAGCAGAAAAATAAAATGGCGATGTATAAAAACCAAAATGGCGGCCGGGTACACTCATGCTCTATAAGATGGGTACTTGACCCTTCAACAAAACTCAAGTCTCTCAAACAGTAGACAAACAAAATAGCGATGTATAAAAAACAAAATGGCGGCCGGGTACACTCATGCTCTATAAGGTGGGTACCTGACCCTTCAATGGGTGGAGGGGGTATAGGTCAGGAGGTGCCGTGGGTCACGTGACTTAAACATGTGGACGGAGCATATACCGGAGGGTGGAATGGGTCACGTGACTAAACGTGGGCGGGGCATAAGGGTGACGTGACATAGGGGTCACGGGACTAAAAAGAGGCGTGGCCTAATAGTTAAGGTTAGATCGAGGTGGGACCACGTGGTGGTTAAGGTAGGGTCGAGGCAAAATTTCAAATTCAAATTTCCCGCCATAGGTCACGTGACCAAATGCTGGCTCCTGATTGGCTGAAATGTTTTGTGCACCAGCTCCCCCATTTTCCCTCTACTGGTGTTCCATAGGCAACTATTTCCTTCCACTCGTACACAAAGGCCTTGTAGTTCGGGTAGTTCTCCTTTGTCATTAGCTGAGAGAGATCGTTCTCCGTCAATTGACGGAGGCCCAAGCCCTGTCTACCTCAGCAGCTTGGCCCTGAGTATCTATTGGGATATGCTCGGCGGTCTCCGGTACCCCACAATTCTTGTAATGGGGATTGATGTTTATACCATGTTTAACGAGCTTTGTACGGAAACCCCCATGTGCCATGGGAAGCTGTGGGACCCAATAGTCTGGGAGGATCCATGTAGCTTCCAGTCGCGATGCGACGGAGGGGAAATACTTTCTCAAGGTAATCCCTTTTCGGGTTACCGCCTTATGAGACACTGCTGTGTACGCCATGGTGGCCGCAGTAGAACCGTCCACTGGATTGTCGCCAACCTGCTTTTCTGTCTGCCAGAGAGATTCTACGCAGGAGACGCATACTTCAGAACACCCACAATTACTCCTTTATAAATAATCAAAGTTGATGGGTATCTGAGGCCCTCCTACTTCTCAAGTAGTCAAATTGAGGCGTCACGTTGAACTTTCTTCCAATTCTTATACTAAGGTACGTTACAACCTCAGTTGAACGTATCCTTAATTCTTGTGTATTTAAAGTAATAACGTGGGCCCTGTATCGTACCCCTCAAGGGAATGTCCTGAGTCTCTGCACGGTCATCTTCAACTTCTTTCTCTCGCATTATCCTCCCCCAGATTGGCGCACCGTTCATCTCCATCTTTCGACCTAGCTCTGCTGTTCGAAGCCACCGAAACGGCCAGATCATCTTCGTAATGCGAGGCGGGGAACCGCTCCTCTTCCAGTACTACCACCAGTTTGTCGAAGACCAATTTCCATAGGGTAGGACCCACCCAGATCTTCGGAGAATCTTTTCCCAAGGTTTGACTTTAAGGGTTTCAGATATCCCACATCTGTGACCATTTATAAAGGTATAATTCTGGATATCCTGAGGTACGCTTCTCCGAGCTGGAATCGGAATCTCTCTATTGCATATACAACAGGGGTTTCTATTGATATAATAATTGAATTTTGATTGATTAGTGTGGATTTTAAAACGTGAACGAGGCATTTAATATTTTAAATTTTCTAGGAGAGAGGGAGGAGGAGAATAGATGACCCTTTACTTTGGCGTATGGAAATCACCTTGTAAACAGGTGCGCCTCCCTCAGCAAATTCCTGGGTCCACCACTGTCTCTCACACCGGCCAAATAACAGGATAGCGACTGTAATGCGGATGGCTCTGCTGCAAGTCACCAGAAATGTAATTAGTTCAATGTAAATAGTAAGGATCTCAAGATATATTGCCTGTTATGACTAACAGAGACTGAATATGAAATGTAATAAACTAAATATTAATTACAAAGGCCAACGATGAAAAAACTTTTGTACTGAAAATATCTTATTCCTATAGTTTTTAGGGTGCTCAATCCAAATATGATATTAACAATGCTGTATCACCCACAATTTCTTCACATTTTATAGTCAAATTTTTTAAATTGAGCGATTTTTAAAGAATTGACCAGTTTTAATATTTAAAACAAATAACTGAAAAACTAGGTCTATTGGTGTGGATGAAGTTGGTAGCATTGCTGACACATTTGCTGGCCAAAAAAGGTTGATTCTTTTTTCTGTTAACAGCTGATGTTTTGTTTATTGTCAACCTAACTTCATTTTCACGTTTCCTGTACATGTGCTCAGTACAATGTCTAATCGCGGTTGTAAAAACTCTGCTAAGTTTTGTTATATTTGTGGTGAGTTTGTGATTTAAAACCACCAAAGAAACATTACAGACTTTGTCAAAAAGGTTTATCTATCATACTTTGGAACAGAACTTGGTGATCAGGATAAATCTTGGGCTCCGCATAAGGTATGTTATGTATGTGTTGAAGATCTAAGAAAAGGTTCAAAAAAGGAGAAAAAACCCTTTAAATTTGCTGTTCCTATAATATGGAGGGAGCCAAGAAATCATTCCGATGATTGCTACTTTTGCAGTGTCGATATTACTGGTCATAACTCAAAAAACAAAAAGATAATAAGCTATGAGATGTTAGTGAGGAGCAAGATGAGCGTTTTCACCAGGACGTTAAAGTAATGAAAAAACGCTATCAGGGCCGCTGGAATACCAACATGATGGGGGACTACTGTTGGTCACTTCACCTAGAAGTTCAACATTGAGTACACTCGGAACCGACAAAGTTAAAGATTTAAATACTTAATAATTTAAACACTTTTTAAAATTTATTTGACCAAAAATCAATTATACAATATTTTAATTTTTATATTTTTCCTTTAACGCACTTTTAAAAAGCAAATGTATAGCTGGAAAAACCATATCGATGTCATTTTTAAAACACGAGATATAAAATAAAGCATTATCAGCATGTTTTATTTATTTTTTCTCAGCTCCTTGGACCCATTGGACAAATCGGTAGGATATGGGTCGACTTTTTTTCGATGCAGAATCACTCAAAAAAATTGGATCAAAATCGGCGACGAACTCATCGTGCACTCCCCTTGTTAAACTTAAGTAATGAAAGTGAAGAGCACTAAGTATAAAACGAAATAAGAACCAGGAAATTAAAAAGATACTATGCATCTCATAATGTCTTGAAAGACTAGTTAAATAGGTGGCCAAGCGGGTTAACGCGCATGCAAAATTGTACTTACTTACAAACCCAAAGGCTGTGAGTTCGAATCCCGTTGCCGGCATTTATCTAATTAATAATTAATTTGATTCCTCAATCAATTAATCACCCCTCCTACACGGGTACGTGAGGCCCGTCAGTCTACTGGAGGCTACTCACGCAGACGGGCGTAGGAGTGATGACCCTTACCCCGTTTACCTTAATTGTGAATCGCGTTGTGGTTTTCCAGGACTTAAAATAGCCGCCCGGAGATTTGGTCCATGGACGGTCTGCTTCGGGGAAAGAAATATAGGTCCTCGTGTGCCTGCTGACCCCAAACAGCCATAATCCGTGGATCTAGACCGATTTGTCACCGTCCATGAAACCGAATGAGTTGGTGGGAAGGATACTGTCGAATTGGCCCCAAAGGGACCGGACCTGCACCATGGAAAGCAGCAGCTCCCGCAAGCAATAAATGCCTGCAAGAAAACCACATCGCGCGGCCAAAGATCTCTATGGTCTATAGTGCCAACAGAAAAAAAAACAAAAAACGTAATATTAAAATTTAATAAACTAAATTTTCAATAGCTTGGAAAATTTCAACATTTTTCAATTAACGGTTTCTCCGGCCAATTCGAGAAAATTGTATTTCTGTAGTAACAACAATAAACTAACCTCTTGGTGAGCGTTACCAAGAGAACTGTAATGTAAACAGTATGGACAGGATGATGATGCCTCTTGTACCCACCCATAAGCTCGGCTTTTTTGGTTTCTCTTTTCTTGGCTGCTTACCCTTTCTATATTCACCTCCCTTCGTCCATTCACCTTATAAATTTTTCATGTGGCATATTAGAGACTTTGTTGTTTTTAGAACAATAAAAAAAAATAAGACGAAATATTTTCAGCTGTCATACAGGATTCCATAACATATTTATTTAATTCGTGTATTAGGCATTTTTTTATTCATTTATTGAAACTACTTATACTCAAATATTATACTACCTTATATCATACTATCTGTCTTTGTGGGGAAGTAAAACTTTTTAAAGAAAAAAAAAATTTGCAATTTTTTAAAAATATTCATGTCACGATTATTGATAAGAGCGAAAGTAGTGCTGCTGCAACTGTAAACACAATAAATTAGGTAAGTCAGAGCAAGTAACCTACAAATTTGATAAACTTTAGATTTTGGATTTTTGAACTTTATTTTCTTAAGCAAATTTACTGTAATGTAAATTGTTTCTGTTTAATAAACTTTTGTAAATCAGTTTGTATTTTTCATGAAGATGAATCTTATACTATCAAGAATACTAATATCATAAGATCAGGTAGTACGTCCAATTATCTGAAAAGTGGAAGTGGTATGAAGTGACCTAAAGTCTTGGGAACCCCTGCACTAATCTATAATTATTAGTTGCTTAATTAATATCCAGTGAGCTGTTTATTTTTGTGGGCTTTCTGGTTCGGCGAGTGATCATTAATTTTATCGATTAACCGGTAGTTAATAGCGAACAAAAGTCTGACTATCGCGTCAACTCTTCGCTATGATTTATATTATTACATATGTTTATCCCCCTCCCCCTCACTTCCGCTCATTCTCACTTTCCCTTTCGTTTCTCTTCCTCTCATACCAACCTCCCTCTCGCTCTCTCTTCTCCCACTCTCACCCTCATCCTTCCTCTCCCCCAATACTGTCTCTTACTCTTCCCTTTTACATAATCACATCTCCCTACCATTCGCTCTCTCTCTCCACCTATCCTCTTTCTTTTCTATTCTCATTTAATAATTTGTGTTCACTTGAAGCAAGACAGCAATTTGAAAATAATCCTATTCACTAGACCTTTCGTGTTAGAGGATCAATATACTATAATGTAATTGGCAATTATCTTAATCAAATAGAGACAAGAGATAATAAACAGTATGCAATATGATAACAAATATTTATTTATTTACTAGCCAAATTAGATTGTTTTCACGAAATTAATACAGCTTAAACTAAGATATCCTTTAGTAGAGTGAAAACCATCTCACATCCGATGATTCAATCATCACAGTTGATTCATTATTTAGAATGCTCTACGTTTATTATTTTTATACTACTTATATTTCTGATTAATAATAAATTCTATTTATGGAAATGAAAATATATTGTAATAAATTAAACAAATCATTGTCCTTTGTTCTTCAAGTCGTCTTCTAATTTCAGAATATCTAGCAATTTTGTTATATCAATGAGGCTTGCTCTTGTATCAACAGTTGTCGTGGAAAGTGATTCGTGTTCATACATTTGCTGTAAATATATAACAAATATTATAATTAAATTAATTTAAAAAAAATTAATAATTTAAAAATAAATTATAAAATATTTCTAAATTTCCTAATGCATTTTTTAAAGTAATATATTTAAATTTTTATTAACACTAGATAAGACTGATTCATATTCATTACAAAAAAAAATGAATATACACATTTTTTTAATTATGTTGAACTTTCAAAATTTATTAATGTGAATTCTGGCAAGGAAAGGATGTATCAACCTATTATTGGTCGCTTTAGTCTGCATTAAGAATGGAAAACGACGTACGTGTTTTCCCCATAAATCAATTGACTTGGGTACATGGGGAATTTCGGATCCTATGGAAAAATAACAACATCCCAGATAGACCCATATCCTTATATTCAGATCTCTATATCCAGAGAAAATCCCGAGGAAGAATATCAAATACTAAAATCCAGCGTGGGCGTGTAACAACTAGATATGACATTAAGAAACTAAAGGAGCCTGAAATAAACCAGAATTTCTTCCGTACTTTAGATGCAAAGTTCAGAGAAATTAGTGCCAATCAAAATATCGATAACTCTTGGGTAGCATGCAAAGAAGCATTGTCTGCAAGCGAAAGAGGGAACCAAGAGACCTGACGGGAATTATAAGGGAATTCTAAGTATTTACGGGGAGAAGGAATAAGGTTTATAGGACTATTGTGCAATGAAGGCACTCTCCTAGATCTGTGGATGAATATAGACAAGCCAGAAGAGAAAAAATGGATACGCACAGAAGGAAAAAAATACATTGGGATGATAAATTTCTATAGAACAATCTTTAGTTAGAAGAATAGCAGAGATTTATATCATTGGGTCAACGTGGGGCGCAGGCCCTTTAAATCTTACAGTCAAGCCTGTAAAAGAGAAGGCGGAAGCCTAATAACTAACCACCAGGAGATCAAGGATAGGTTGGCAGATTATTTTAGCTGTCTTTTCAAAAGGCATATGCAATCACAAGCGGAATGGGCTATACTGGCAGCAACTAGCGATGAAGATTTCAATGAACCACCAGATGAAGAAGTAAAGGTAGCTATTGATATACTAAAAAATCACGTCTGGTTTCGATGAAATTCCTGCTAAGTTCATAAAGCACGGTACTAGTGAATTGGAAGATACTACAGGAGTTATTGATCAAAATATGGAAGGATGGAAGACAACTTGCGGAATGAAAGAATGCCATTATTTGCCCAATATATAAAAAAAAAATCCGTGAGCAGCAGAACTCCGTCACTAAAGTCGTAATTTCACTAAAATAAAAAATATTTAAAAAAACGGGTGGGTGAGAAAAAAGTTAAGATCCACAAAAGACAGTTCTCTAACATACCGAGATTTACCCATACTCTTATTATATTGTTCTTCCTCTCGTCTGACCTTCGATGCAAAAAAACCCTTCATACCGAATTTCAGCTCATTTGACACAACGGGTGCCGCTGGAGTTGAAATAGCCATATCTTTGCAAATACTGGTCCGATTTTGATGAAATTTCTTTTGTGTAAACTGAAAACTCCGGGGAGGAGGGAAGGAGGAGTCCAAGTTGAGAGCCATAAAAGATACTTCCCCAACACCAATTCAGTTTAAATAAAAATTTTCAACTCTATAAATTAATTAGGTGGACCTGTAGAGATGCGCAAAGCTTTAAACACGCCGAAATTTCTGATAAACATACCGAAATTTTGATTGGAATTTACCCATTCTTTAATGGTATCGTTCTGCCTCGAAAAAAGTCCTACATACCGAATTTGAGCTCATATGGTCCAAAGGGACTGGAGGCTAAAAAGGTGCTGCAACTGCCGAGACATTTCTACTTCCATGTGCAAACAAGATGATCCAGATCTACCATCTCATATGGAAGTCTGTTACATCTGGCTGAAGAGAATGGTCAACCTTCGACCAGATGATATCCTCCTGATACTTATGGAGAAAACCGCGGAATACCAGACTCCAACTAACCATATCCTCGTAGATTTCTATGAAACCGATGGCTATAAATCTTCAGGAGGCATGCATAGTCATGTTAGAGATAAACGTTCCTCCTACACTTGTGCCTCTACTGAGAATGATTACGGAAAACAGTATTTGTTATATAAGAATTGGTGGAGATTTATGAAGAAGGTTCACTACAGAGACTGGTGTCAGAAAGGCTAACGGCCTGGCTTGCCTTGTCTTTAATTTATTGGATATACCGGACTCTGAACTTATGGGTAGAACAACTTCAGCATTCGAAGCCCTCGTGGTCTCGGCTGCAAAAATGGGATTAAGGGTGAATAACGCGAAGAAGAAGTACTTGCTTACGCCAGAAGGTACATTTCAAAAGGTACGAGAATTTGTGTATCTTGAAGCCCAGGTCAGCTCTCAAAATAGGATCATTGAATAAATAAATCGACCTATTTTCTTTGCAAACAGGTGCTAGTTGGACCTTCAGAAATACCTCCGTAGCCGAGCTCAAAGATTCGAATCTAAGACGCTGATCCGCCCAGTACTTACCTATGGTCCCGAAATGTGGACAATGACTAAAGCAATTGAATTGTCACTTCTCAGGCTTGAGAGGAAAATTCTCCGGAGAATATTTGGACCTATATGAATAAACCAAGCCTGGCAAGGAAGGAAAAATAACGAGCTCAAGGATCTTTATAAAGATATAAGTATAGTACAAGTCATTAAACTAGCCAGACTACGATGGGCTGGTCACGTCATAAGGATGGAATCCAGAAGAATTCCCAGGGAAGGCATAGAGTAAGCAAATATATGAAACCAGAAGAGTTGGTGTTCCAAAGCTGAGATGGGAAGGCTCAGTGGCTGCTGATGTTGGAGCAGGCCAAGTCTCAACTTGGAACGTAGCGCCACAAAATAACAATAATAATTAATGTGGATATATTGTCCCAACTATGTCAAACTATCGAATGTTAAAAAATGCGATTTTCATAGTCGTCAGTTTGAAACGCTCTAGGCCTGACTTGTATTGTATTAACCCATAAAAGACAGGCGGAATCGACTCCTGAGGATTCAAGACATTTCACAATGCATACTCGCCTGGTGTGCATCAATGTGACGAATATAAAAATCCCAGTTTTTCATATTCGATAGTTTGGAATGGAATGGAATCAATTTCAAGTAGCTGTCAATATAACTAACTGGATTTAGTTAATTAAGGTGTGATATTTTATCTATATATCTAGTTGTCAAATTGTCAAATCAAATTAATTAAAACATAACTAGTTTATTTAAATTTTGTTAATTTGGGCCAAATTATAGGTTTATTTATTCTATTTTTAAATGGCAATTTAATTACAGTACTTCAAAATACGCATTATTCAACACAAGGGTTTTTAGTTCAATCATGTTACCTATCTCATGCATACTTCTCTAGTTTTAGATTGATGTTTTATAATACTGTTGAATCTTCAATTACTTTCTATTAAATTTACATATAAATATTATAATGAAATATATATATATATATATATATATATATATATATATATATATATATATATATATATGAGTATATTCAGTTTATTGTCTATGAAATTTAGCTAATATTCAGTACATTATATTTAAAAAATGGAACACCAAATATAAATATATTTTTGGCTTATCAAAAAAGAAAAAAACAAATATCTTCTTCCACTTACGGAAAATCCAACTCTCTGAACTGAAGCTATTGGATTATTCTTGTAGTTCAAAAAGTCAATTAACTGGCAGTATGCTATTTTGCAATCATCCCTGCCCTGAGATTTAGCTAACCTAATTAAAAAAATAATACAATGAAAGAGCATGAAAAGATAGTAAGAATAGGAATATAGGCACTCACGGCGTTAAGTTTTGAAGATTTGGAAAGTAAAGTAGTTAACTTAAATTATAAAAATATACTATATAGTAGGCAATATTATGAATATGATTGAATGAAGAACAACTAGATAGGAGGGTGCACCTTATATTTTTTAATTAGCTACATATTAATTTAGATAACTTTTGTAATTTTTAAAAATATTTTATAACGAATGAGGATTTCACCAAGTTATTGTAACTATGGGTGCCTATTTATGGTTATAATAATGTTTCCAAAGATGCCTAAATAGAAAGGTGGTTGTGTACTGCGGGTACTGTAGTCAGTGCCGTCCTCCGATAGTTTTTTATTGTTGGACCAGGAGAAATAAGGACCCAACGTATTAACAGTCTTAATACGTACACAAACTCAAGGTTAGCTCTCCCCTTAGGCCTAACAATGTCCCAGATTGTTATCCCAGATTGATGACTTCCGTGTATGCCTATTAAACTATAAATAGGTGGCTCAAAAAGTGACCCTGAATTTGGTTACTATTTTCTGAAGATGGCAGTATCTCAAAAACGACACTCGGCGTCGCGACGTCCATCTATTGACACGTTCAGACACACACACACACATAAGCTCTTGTTTATGAAGGTCTTATTCCGTTATTATATGTCGTTTTATTTCAGTTGGTAGCAAGTTCCCAAGATATTTCTTCGTGCTCCGAGACCACATTAGAACTGTCTATTTCCCAAGATAAAGCATTATAAATCGACGGTTTCAGCATTTTATGCGGAACAACCCGCTTAACTAATATCTTATTCTCCTGCTGCAGACTTGTTCAGCTCACAAATGTGGAGGAAAAAAAAGTATTTTACACACAATTTTAACACTTAAAACAAGTTATAAAATTGTTTAATTAGAGTGCTAAAAAATTTATAACCTTTATCACTGAACCATATGATTTCTGTATGAAATGTCAGTATACCTTTTGATGTAAATTTATTATGACCTTTAAGCAAAGTACCCCTTTCTTTAATTTCATCTAAAATCTATCATATTATTTATATTGATATAAAAGTCTAATTTACCAAATTTGAGATGTTTTACATTATATTTTAATATAATTTTTATGAAAGTCCAATATGACCTTCAAGTAAAGTACCACTTCCGGTTTGCCAATTTTAACCGAAATTTGCTATGTTATTTATATTAATATGTAAGTCTTATGTACCACATTTGAAAAGTTTTGCATTATATTTTAATATAATTTTTGATGAAAGTCCAATATGACCTTCAAGTAAAGTACCACTTCCGGTTTGCCAATTTTAACCAAAATTTACCATGTTATTTATATTAATATTTAAATCTTATATACCAAATTTGAGATGTTTTACATTATATTTTAATATAATTTTTTATGTAAATCAATAATGACCTACAAGTAAGGTACTACTTCCGGTAATCATGCAGTAATAAATAGGAAGGTTCACAACTAGATTTTACAGTAATCCTAAATACAAAATTTTTAACTTTCTATGGCTAACCGTCTTTGAGTTATGCGAAATACGAACGAACGTAGGTACAGACGTCACGACGAAACTTATCAAAATGGATTCAGCGATGATAAAATTGGATATTTCCTTTGAAATCTGAAAACCGAAAATTTTCATGATTACAATACTTCCTTTACTGCGTACAAGGAAGTAAAAAAAGAAACATTCTTGCACAAGGCATTTTAAATATTCGACCCTTCATTTTTTTTATTATTAAATAAAACCTTCTAAAAGGCCTTTCTTTTTATTATACACTGTAATTTTTAAAAACTATTAAAACACGCAAATTGGTCTTAAGACCGCTAAAAAGCTGTAGCATAGTAGAGCGCAGTCACAGCTGGGCAGGACGTATTTATTTAGTGGTAATGTTTGGAGAAAAGTTACCAGAAAGGGCGGCACTAACGCAGCCTTATAATTGCTGATGTTTTGAATAATAAAGTCGGAGGGAGAGGAAGGAGAAACAAAATGGCGAAATCAGAGCTTTCTGAAATCTAGGTACAACCGGTACTACAACTCATCAGACTAGAATGCCAGTGTTCTCGTTTCTCTTCCTACCTTAGGAGGTTGGGTTGATCCCCAGTACCGCCGGGCGTAGTTTTTCCGTTGCCTTCCTGAGGTGGCTGGTCTCACCTCTAGTACCTCTCCCCATATTTTCCTCGAGAGGTGGCCAGTTTGATTCCTAGTATGTCCCGACCTTTTCTCCACCTCTCAGAGGTGGCCTAGCTTGATACCTCTGGTCGTATTTTTATTCCTCTTCCTCCCAGAGATGGCCAATTTAATCTCTGACCCCACCTTTTCTCCTCCTCCCAAAGGTGACCAGCTTGATCCCTGGTATCTCTTCCTTTTCCTTCCAGAGGTGGCCAGTTTGATCCTTGGTATCTTTGATCCTTTTTTTTCTCCTCTCAGGAGTGGCCAGCTGGATCTCTAGTTCCCAGATTTCTTCTCCTACAGAGGTCGGGTAGATCCCCGATACTGCTGTATCCTAATGGTCATCATTATTGATTTCAGTGATTATCATATAAATCTAGACGAGTCGGAGGAATGATCCTCCTATTCGCCTAACACCTCAGCAGGGCGCCATGTATGATTTGCGCTGAGTCCTCAACATACCAAAAAATAGTCCATTAGCGGAGAATTAATACGTACCAAAATAAAAAATAGTAAAATGTTTAAAAGTATAGAAATAGAGACAGTACCAATGAGAGCAATTGATTTATCTAATAAAATGTAAAAAATAAAATGTAATGTTATCGCGTATATACTCACATCTCAATCAAAAGATTTATGAAGTCTGGGGTGAGTGGTAGTTTTGCTCCTCTCAAAGTAGTGTATGCATCTCTCAGAGACACTAGGCCAATTTTTTCTTTATCAAAATGTCGAAAAGTCTCTTCTAACCTTATAAAGTCATCGTAAAGCAACCTTTTCAATTCGTCGTGCACCAGACATCTAGCAAAGTCAGTAATAAAAGTAAGATCAGAATCTAATTTTAATTTAAAGATTACTAATTGAAAATACCTTATGTTTTCTAGTGACACATGCTTCTCCGACTTTGGGATCTTGAAATATCTGCCCAGTGCGAGTATTTCGTGCTCTGTTATTTTGTTTCCAAGTTCTCGTATTAAATAATTCCTTAAAAAAATCCCATAATCTCAAGATATATTCTCAAATCATAAAACAAGAAACATGAATGCATTTATTTAATACAAGAAACAAGTAGCATGAAGCATTAAAATGCACTCTAAGCCTATTTATTATATCTTGTAATTTGTATGGATTTTGAGAAGCAGATTAAAACTTATGAATACCTGAATTTATAATAAGGCAGTGGTTTCAACTCTGATTGGTCAAAAAATTGTGCAGCCCACTGCTTGTAATTTTCTCTGACTCCTTCTCTCAGTTTATCAATTATCAGCCTTAAATTATTCTTAGGAAACTGTAATCCATAAAAAATAATTGTTATCTTCAAAATTAATTAGATCTTTCATCATTTGTTGACTTTTAAGGAAATGTTATTATTTTTCTGAATAGTGTGAACTTTGAAACTGGTAGATGATGTTGTTGATAAATGACTTTGGTTATTAAATACCTTCATCTTATATGATCAATCAATATTGTTATAATCAGAATTATTACCTCATTTGGGTGAAGTTCCATGTACTTCATTGAATATTCATCAATATCATTCAAATAAAATATCATGTTATCAAGATTTATTGTATTTCCAAGATAAAGGTCTTCTAAACTTATCACGTCAGGAGGTTTGCTAGAAAATCTTGAATATCCTGGTTTATATATTTTTCTTTTTTTAATAATGTTTCCACCACATATCCCTTTGGAAAAAATAAAAACAACGTCTAAAATACTTACTAATAAACTACAACCTAATGGTTTAGCTTCTACCCTTCTGTAATGATATGAATTTTTAATAAGCAGTAATAAACAAATTATCGCTGAACAGTAATAAGCTTTGTAAAAATTGTTACAGTTGATAATAACAGAAATCAGATGTCTCAATCCATAATACTCACAGGTGTGCTTTCCATATAATTTTGTGTTGGTGACCCAGTAACAGATTAGTGCATTCCTGATGTCATGTCAATATTCTCCATACTATGCACTCAATTATGTTTATAAATTATATAAAATATGTTTGTACTGAAAAGCTTATTAAATATTAATCATTTAGAATTTGATTTTATAGCTCAATCTGCATGCCATCATCCAGAACAGCAAATGATAAACATAACACCTTTGGAAAAGTTATCCAATGATAAATACCATTTTTCAATCTAGTATATTATTGGAGGGGCCTGTGAAATCTAACTTTTTAACTAACGTAAATAGATAATACATTTTACATAGATCAGTTCCCATCTGGAACATATAGGAATATACTATACTATAAATAAATAACAGAATATATGCCGTTTCTGGAGCCCTCATTAGCTAGCTTCAGGAAAACTAATAGCAAGAAACATAGCAATAGACAAACATTTTATTTTATAATTCAAGAATCTAGATTTATTATCTTGCAATACTTAATAGTAATAAAACACACACAAAAAAAAAAACGCATTACCTGAATTATCTTTTGAAATTTCATACACAGATAAAGTATTGTCTTCTAAGTAATAAGATATTATGAAATCCCGAGCATTTTTTATCTGACCTTTTTCAGCGGCCAATCCAGCCAGAAATCTCAAAATCTTACTATCATAGCCAATCCTATGGAAAATTAAGTCCGCATTAGATATCAAAGCCTATGATTTTCTTTGGAGGAGGATAGCATGGTAACAAAGATATTTCCCGTCGGTTAAATTCGTGAGAGTATTAATGGAACAAAGCTTCGCAAGTAATAAAATTACTAGTTACTTGCTTGAATGAGTTATGTATATATGAGAGATACGTATTACACAATACGTAATACGCTTAACAAGTTGAGTTTTTTATTTATTCTTACTAAAAAAATGGTATTATTAAATTAATGCTCTATTAAAAATTAATTTGGAAAATTTTTCCTTTCACGTGCTAATTGTGTTGAAGATGTATTTTCCACATATATTATTCTGTGAATCAATCTCTGCCGCAAAGAACTATTAAGAAAATTGTAAGAATGGAAAAATGAGGAAGGTTTGGCTAGAAAGAAAAAGGTACCTTTATATCTAGGAAAATTAAAGGCGTATAATAATATTATAATAATATCATAATAATAATTTTGGAGTCCAATTCTTTTCTCCCAGAGCAACGCCACTCCATAAACATAATAGATTATAAATATTTTTATTTAAAAAAAATTAAAAAATGTCTATAATAATAATATTATTGTATTCAACCGATAATAGAATCCAATAAAAAAAATATACCAAAACCATAGGATATGTTGATTTTCAAAAGATATCTAATTATTTAATTTATGATCACATAAAATCCTGATAAAATAAAATAAAACAAAATTCGTACGGTTCCGTGGCAATATTCCGTTTCCAGGCCTTCACGTATGAGGATGGAATGAGATAAAGGCAATTAATTGCCGAATCTTCAAATGATCCAAATCCATTATGAGGTGGCAGTTCTTCTATCGTTTCCTTACCTCTCTTGATTACTTTTATTTCTTCCTTATTTTTTGGGATTTCCAAAGGGTTTAAATCATCTAAATATGAGAATTAGCAAGTGTTAACAGTTATTGCATTAATAATTTGACATGCCAAGGTTAATTTCAACTTAATATTTTTTCTATAAACTACGATATTTTCTAAGGAATAAAATTCATAGAAATAGAATATAAAATTGAAATGACTTAACTCTGCAAACTGAACTGGAAAAAAACTTTAATTTGTACGCACTCACAGCTATTCATAATGGAGAAGTATTGTGATCAGATCATAATTACTCAAAGCTCACCAATCATATTGTAAAATGCTTCCATGAAATATTATAAAATAGCTGTGTAACAAATATTTAAATGTATATATTTCAGAACGGTTTACAATGAGTGTATCCCTGATTAAGATCAAATTAAATTTCGAATTACAATTACAATTGACACTTTTTCGGTATCGATATCGCTTATTAGGTTTTCAAGGATTCTATTTTTTAATTTACTATTGGATTTTCAATCGCGTATGCGTTTTCCATTACTGTTGAAGTTTTCTGTAATATAGGGATTATTTATTAGGTTTTCGAGGGTTCCAATTCAATTTTTTGAGTTGGATTTTTGAGCGCGCATACGTTTTACAAATTCCCATTACATTTGACACTTTTTTGGTATAGGTATCGCTTATAAGGTTTTCGAGGAAGCTGCTTTTAAATTTATTATCGTATTTTCGATATGCGCCATCGAAAATACGATTGTAATCCTTGATAAGTTAATAAACGAAACCTATACTGAAAAAGTGTCAACTGTACTGGTAATTCGAAACGCGCATGCTCGATTAAAAATTGAAGTTAATAAACGGAATCAGAAACCTCAACAGGAACAAAAAAAGAAATGCGCATGCGCGATCGAAAATCCGATAGTAAATTCGGAAAAAAGCTTCCTTGAAAACTAAATAAACGATGCCTATACCGAAGAATTTCGTAAGCTAATAATTAATTAGAAATGCTCGTTGCCGAACAAAAGTTTGATTGTAAATTCGACGTTAGTAAATTCGAAAACCTTCTGAAAGGTCATCTATTCGATGAAATCTGCGCAATTATAGCAACTGTGTTTCAAAAAGCCATAAGCAAAAGGTTTTCAAGCGTGTTTTTTCCCCATACTTTTTGAGCTACCCGATAAATTACCTGGAGTCTCATTCTGCTGATACATTGAGAAGCAAACTGTTGGATCTCCTGACCCTGGAGCACACCACATACTTCTCTGCCATGTGAGAAGCATTATGAACCGCTGAGTTATGCACGAAAAATAAAGGTAGAGTAGAATTACTCGATTCTAAGCTTGAAAAATTGTTAACAAAAAAGTCTGAAAACTGATAAATATTCTAGCTAGTCTTCCTTGCGTACTCAAAGTTCATCAGATGACCCAGCCGCAGCTGGTTATAAGATTGTAATTATTTAACGACAGATCCACAACTGTCATTAGGCCTACTAATCCGATCATTCGATGCATGGGATAAAATTAGCATCAAATTAAATTTTAGTACATCCGCTATTTTGTTTTAAGATTGCGGATATCAGTTTAATGTTGCTAAAAACCTTTTCACAGCTTCAAATAACAACAATATAAAGTTTGGTATAAATTGATTAAGACGTTTTTGTTTTTTTTTATGAAAATCGGACAAATATCTAGGTTTTTGCTTCACCGCCATTTTGTATCAAAGTTGATGTTGCTTAAAACCTTCTAAGGGCTGAGCATAATCGCGTTCGAAATCGATTCTGCCTTGTTCTGGTGAAAAGCAGCAAAAAAGTCCAACATACATATATAAATATCAATTTACATTAGTTATATTAAATATAAGAAAATTTAGTCCGATTTGCATCATGCACTGTTTCATTATATAAGCATACTTTACTTTTGATTACGTTTATATATAACTCATTTTTTACCAAAGGTTGTACTAATACATATGGATCTGAAAATGTTGTGACATTATGAAATCAGTCCATATTAAGTTAGAGAATAGTCGCAGTTCTAGAGTGTAAATATCCAAAGATAAATTTACTTATAATCTATTGTATTTTACGCAGATAAATATGATTCTGATTTAAAATAAATTGTTATTTAAAATATCATGGATGATTTTCTACCTAGTCCGAATTTCTGAGCGTAATACTCTTTCGTAAACTTATCCATATCATATATTATAAAACGGCGACCGTATGAACAAATGACAGATCCAATGGTGATGTCTCGATCCGTGTAGTATTCTTTCTCTACAAGCCCAAGTCCTAAAGGGTCTATCACAAATCTGCTGTCCTCAACTGTTGGTCCTAATACATTTAAGAGTGTAACTTCTTCATTGTCTCCTGGCTGCGAAATACCCATATGGCCTTCCTGTAATCATAAGTAATTTTATCTTCATATGAACTCTGATACCTTTGTCTTATATTCTAAATTTGAAAAATTGGTTTACATTAAATTCAATAATAATAAAACATAAATTCATGTACTAGATAGATGGATAGATAATGATTTAATGATGCATAGATTGATGTTTAAGTTCTTAACCATTTTGGTCCGCGAAACAATTTTGACATTGATTATACATCCAACAACTTTTCACTTTTATTCAATCAATCCATTTAATAAAAATCCTACATGGCCAAGACTTTTTTAAAAGCCTAGACTTGCAATGGATTCTGAAGAAAAATTTCAAGTAGTCTAGTCACATCAGCCTTTAAGCTGGGCATTCAAAACAACAAAGGTCTGATGGTACCACAATATTTGTTACTCTCCTCTTAGTACCTCCTGAAAAGTCCCAGAGGTTCCAGCGTCGGATTCGGAGGAGGTGAGAAGGGTCGGAAAATGGTACTTTTTTTTTTAAATATCTCAGAAGGTTTAGAGCAAAAATATACTTTACAAAATCAAAGTAAATTCAATTCTCTACAAAAAAGCTCTTGTTCATTTTTTTGTAACCCTAACATAAGATACGATTTTAATTTTTGTGAAATTCGAGCGTAAATCTTTTTAAATTAGTTTTCAACTTACTTTTGGCTCTTTGATCGATAAATTATTACGTAATTGGGTTTAACGGTTAAATGTGAGCATAAATTACGATGTTTGTGAAAGGATTTTTTCTATCTTACCAATTTTTGTGAGAATTGTATTATATTTTTGTTTTTGGTCAATCTGTGGATTGTTTATAATGAGGTACAATAGCTATATTTTTGTTGTAATTAATAGCAATAAGCATATGTGAAAGAGAAATTGAAAATTATATCATATCCAGTTTTTCGCCATTTGGATCCATTGTTAATATTGAGGAATAATCTTTTAATTTCACATTACGACATTTCCTCATAAATTTGTTTTCTAGCGAATGATCTCCACAATCCCCTATTTTTATAGAAAATGGTACAGTCAGTAATCCTTTATTTTAAATATTTTTATAGTTAATAATTATTCTTAATATTATGCTATGTTTAATTAGAGTTCAGTTACCTGCACTAAAAAGAAAGATACCTTAGAAATTTTAGTTCTCTTAATGATGTAGTATGGTCTTTCGCTGTCAGTTACGTCTTTAACTTCTATGGTATTATCGCTGAGAAAATATAGGATTCTTAGAAGGTGTACATAACCGCCTTCTGTTTCTTGATCGTCCCAATAACCTTTAAAGGTTAAAATTCTATTATCCATTTCCATCAATTTTCTAACAGTGGTATTTTTCAATACTTTTCTCTTTTTTTTTTGCATATCCTAAGCAAAAGAAAATTAATCAAATAAATACCCATACAAAGTAGGTAGGCCAGGATCTATTTACCTTTTATAAAATAATATTAATTTAACATTTACGTTATATGCTTACATGCTTGTTTCAGTGAGCAGTATATTTTTAGATGTGCTAGATTTCTAGCTGTTTATATCTGTGAAAGGATTGCATTATATACTACAGTCTAGACTTACGGAAATAGTCCAAGTTTTTTTAAGTAAAAAATTCAGATTTAAATGAATTAATTAAGCATATCATCCCAGTGGCGGTTCCTGGATAGTGAGAACGGGGGTTCACACAAATAGTCTTTAAAGCAACCAACTCTAAAATACCCGTCACTGATAGAGACGCAGGCAGTTTCCAAATAATTAGAAGGCGTTAAAAGGGCTAATTTTATAAAGTGTCATATTTATTTGGGAAATAAAAAGTAATTTATTTCTTTTAAACAAGATTATTGATACAGTGAAAATGAAGAAATTATACATGAATGGGAAATTAAATTAACAATTGTAGGCCAAATTAGCTGTTGTAAAATGTCCTTGCATTTTTCTCGTTAGGAGTATGTTCACAAGAAAAGTGTGCTCAAGTTGGGAAGATGGATAGGCTCGTTGGTGCTGTACAAAAAAGTGTTAAAAGAGAGAAACGAAAATAGATCAACGAATTAGTAAAACAAGTTGATCAAGATAAAAAGAGTGATTATAGCTTAGAATTAAAAGTAATTAGTTTGGATGGAAGAGATATGCAAGAAACAGAACAGAGAAAATCTTGACCGTTAACACGGACTATTTTTGGAATAAGGACCTTTTGGAGAACCTCTATCCTCTTCATAGCTAGTATTATTATATGCATATTATGTTCAAAATCTCCTCTGCTCGTGTGCGTCGCTGAAGCATTAGAATTAATCATATGAAATTATTGTTTTATAATAATACGCATATTCGTTACTTTAGCATGGATGCTTTAGACTTTAAGACTTTTTTTTTTGTAAAAATGCAACTGCAATTTCAGCAGTTTCTAATGCTGTAACAGATTCGTGACTTTACCACGAACTCTATCAACCGAAATACTATAAAAAAATAACACGAACAAAATATCGAATTTTCACAATCGTATGTTTAACATGGGTGACGGTATCATCTCTTCTTATCTAAAAGTTTTAAGTAGTTCTTTTCCTTGCCCCATCGTTGACAGTTGTTTTCCCTGACAAAGATCCTTTCTTCTTCTCTTCTTGTTCCTTAGTGATTCTCAAGGGCCTTCTCTCTCACCAAACCTTCATTAACGATCTACCTGGCCCAAAATTTCTCTTGTGCATAGATCATTTCCAGTTATACTATGTTCAGTCAGCTGAGGTGGCTTCAAGTTACAAGAGAATTTAGATAGAATGAAGTTTTGGATAGCGATTATTACTTACGCTGCGACTTTAATGACAAGAAAAACAAAGACATCGTAATTAGTACCAATACCTTACATAATTTCATTCCTTACTGTCCGTTATTTTTTTTCAATACATACTACTGCAATAGGTAACGTTTATTTGTTAGCAATCCTATTTCCTAAATCGATTGTAAATCCATTATAATTCTTAAACTACTCTGAATATTTTATCAATACTAAAAAATGAAAAAGTGTAATAAGTATATGAAATGTGTTAAATGATTCGCATACCGTAATTCTGTTTGCCAGGTATGGATCCTGTGGACTTTTTGATCCGTCTGGAACAGGAATGCCTAAACGATTTAAAAATTTCCTTGTGAAAACGTCACAGTTAATGATTTTAAACACCTTTCCATAAAGTTCTATTTCTTTCCCAACATTTAAGTCTAATATTCCGTAAAAATCAGAACTACTTCCCATGCCAGGAATTTTAATCTTTTGACGTTTCATTATCACTCCTAAAAATAATAATAGCATAAAAGTATCAGGAAAATTAGTTTGTTTTACTATATTCAACTAATGAGAACTTATTAATATCAAATTTATATAACAATTACTATATTCAACTAATGAGAACTTATTAATATCAAATTTATATAACAACCAAAGCATTTTAAGGCCGAGTTCAGTACACCAAAATACACACAATATGATAATTTACTATTTTGTTATGGTAAATATGTCTGTTGGCCATAAACATAAACCCATTTAGACAAAACAATTAAGGAACATATACGAGGATATTTTTTTTAATGATAATAAGTGGTACCTTGAGGCAATCCGCTATTAATGATAGGTTTCTCTATGACTTGCATTGTCCCATCCTCTAAAAAATATAAAATTTTACAATTCCGGACCATATAGTTGCAATACATCCCACTCTCTATCATGGACTCCAGGCAGTAAGCGTCAAAGCACAAAACCTTGAAAACAATTTTATTTGAAATTCAGTTGTAAATCATTTATAGTTATGTATATATGTAAGCAGATACTTACATGTTTATCGTAAACGAGCCAACTAGGAACATCTAACACTTCTCCTTTTGCATATACCGATGGCATCTCATCAATTTTAATGTGCGGAAGTGGAACGCCTCCAATCCCAGAAACCAGTTTTTCAGCCAAATATGGTACTTCATTGTCCAATTTTGTGAAATGTTGTGATTTGTGGAATTTTGTTTGCCCCAACTGCAGTTTTCAAAGATACATGCATTTTTACAATTTTAAAACTGTTTATATTAGTCTATCAGAAATGTTATTGCCTACTTTTGGTTAATCTTTATGTTTAACATTGCTATTTGTAATTTGAATCAGGAAATGTGAAAATACATTGAATGCATTTTAACATTTTACTACAATAGTGACACGAAAAGTCAAATATACGCCATTATATCATTTACAAGTCAGATGCTATTCATTCCATCTTCAATGAAATCCATTTATCTTAATTTAACATCTTCAGATAGTTCGTAAAACTAACACAGATCAACACTGCATATTTCTTCAGTATTCAAGTTGTTTATTTGATTATGGATAATTTTTTTGTGTCTCGTAATTATATATGTCGCTAAAGTATTTGTTGTTATTATTTCAGTAGGTCTGTTATTAGTATTTTCTAACACGTATATTTTTTTTTTTTTTGCAATTCATGTGAACTCATTTTTCATTAAATCGTAAATTTCAAAAAGGGAACTTTTATTGGGAGGGAGGGAAATTTTATTTTGGTAACAGGTTTTGCTGGGCTTCGGCATAAGGCTTTGTGATGAAGACAAAAGGCAAGTGTTGAGAGACTTTGGCTGTGTAAAAATGGTGCGAAAAAAAGTCAATGGTTTGGAGGAAGCCACAACATCATGTTAACGATAGTTATTTTTGTATGGTAAATGTTTAAGGGCATAACTCAAAAAGTAAGATGTATCTGGAATGTATACTATTATGTATACTTATTATGTATACAATATCCAATCATTCCTTTAGCCTTATAACCAATTACGTATCGTGAATCTCTCTCTATTCCGGTTCCACTTCCCATTCTTGAAAATGTGCCACTGGAGAGCAGCTCAGAAAATTAATGCGATAATGCTGATGATTACAAGCCGGAAGGAGATTCTGCACCAAAATTATTCAGTCAAAATGAACTTGATGGTTTAACTCGTAACTTTAATCTGACAAAAGATGGCTCCCAATTGTTTGGATCAAGATTGAAATTAGCATATCTTACTATCCGAAATTTCATTCCCTTGGTATTGGGCTAGTGATAACAAATTAATAAAAGTCTTTAAAGAGGAAGACTCTTTGTTTGTGATATCGAAAGTCTATAAAATTTCTTTAATATCGCTTCTAATCCAAGTCAGAGTATTGCAGACTCGTCAAAATGTAACCTCAAAGGTTTACTTTTACAGTCATAACAGAAATTTGCATGGTTAAATACCCATTGCACATTCAGTTCATCTTAAGGAGATGAAAATCTCAAAGCTCTGCTGTGATATGTGAACTATTAAAAACATTCTTGAACAATTTGTGAGTATTTAAAAATAGATGGTATGTTACTTGTTCAATACTCACGCTACACAAAAATGTAGTGTTTCATTTGTGAATGAATCAGCCGAGCCGAATACAAGCATTAGAAGATAGCATACTGGCCAAAAAAATAAAAATAAAAACCCTCAAACCCTGTTCACAGAACATAAGAAATGTACCACTTGTTCAACCAAGCAATATACCCATATCTCTTTGGCTGGGGTTAATGTAACATTTCACTAGTCCTTCCAAATGTTGGTGACTGCTTCGAGTACTTGACTTCCGCAATTATCATATGAGAACCTTAAAGAAAAGATATTTGTGTGGCCGCACACGTTTACTTAAAGACAATTTTTCTGAAAGTACAATGAATACTGCAGTAACTGCAGCTCAGGACTGTGCCAACCGGTGGAGGCTTAGGCCTTTGGCTTTGGGCCTGTTGGAGAAGGCCCAGACCCGGTAACGGGTGGTCGCGCCATAGAAGAAAAAGAAGACAATGAATCCAGTGAAAAAAGGGTTTAGGATTCGTTTAAAGAAGTTGGGGCAACATTCAAAGTAAAAACCCATGGTTATAACATGAATGTGAAGTTTCATTCCATACATTCGCATAGTGACTTTTTCCTTAAGAACCTCCAACGAAGGATAAGGTGAACGTTTTCACCAGGACATCAAGAACATATAAAAGACATACCAGGAAAGGTAGTAAATGTAAATATGATGGCTGACTACTGTTTTATGCTAAAAAGAGACGGTGAAGGTAGACAATTTTGGTTGAGGATTTGCCTATATATAAAGTCATATTTATTTACAGATTAAATCCCACTATTCCGTTTCGTAATTCCAGTTCTGTAACTACCACCTTTTAAATAAATTTGTATATATTTTACTTATCTGTGGCAAAAAAGAAATAAAAAAACAAAAATGTAAGTGTTTTAGGAAAGTTTTTTATTTAATTAATCAATTATTGATTAATGAAAGGAACCACTGATAATCCCAAAAAATAAATTTATTAATACGTTAAAAATATGGCCTGTGTGGATGGCTTTGTAGACTTCTCCACATAAAAAGTTTAATTTAGTGATAAGCTGTTAGTTTTCACTTGGTAGTACTCTCATGCACTATTAGCACTCTATAGTCCGTTCGTCGAAGAGAATACAAACGAGTAGTGGGGGCACGACACGAATAAACAATATAAACCGCACCCAAATTCTCGACGATAATGACTAAATGGCAATATAATTAACTAATGTTAATTTAATTTAAGTTAAATGGCAAAATGGCCAAGTTAGATTGTTAGTGAACTCTTAGAGGACGGACTATAGTTACGAGTAGCTACCATGCTTTAACTGTCAATTGTTAAATCTGCCTCCACATTAATCTATATCTACCACCATTCCAGATTTACTTTAGTAGTCCATTCTCTCCAAGCCACTCTACATGGCTCAATAATTATAATCTTACATTAAATTCTGCTTGGAGACAGGATCTCCTATCTACCTCAGCCTGTCTCAGTTAAAAAAACGATTTCTGGTTATCTTTCTTTAGGTTATATTATTATTAATAAATAAAATAAACATAATATGCATATTTTCTTATGGAACACAACATTAGTTAATTTATTGCTCGTCATAGCCAGCGTCTTATTAGTTCAAAGTGATTATATATCCTCGACTCATTCAGATACTACCTCTTGGAGTTTTATCTCTTGAAATGAACTATAGAGCATCGATTTAACAACTGTTCAGGCCCCATTACTCCTTTTGGGAATTCTCCTTTAAGTATATCTCAGCTCTAGATATCACCGATATGCTGAATAGAAAAATAAACAAGAACCAAAGGAAAATGTGAAGATGAGATAGACAATACAAGTCAATATCTAAATCTTACTTAATACATTTTACCAAATATCTTTACATTCTATTTGGTGAATAGATTAAGGGCGTTTTCACACGGTTAAATCGGATAACGGACCAATTCCGATTTATCGAGAGGGCCATCAGACTGCAAGAAATGTAGGATCCAACTCCGATAGTTATTGGACTGTGTGAAAACCTTCGAAAGAGGCTGCTACCCATGAGGAGGAAGGTAGTCCAGGTTAACATGAAGCGCGAGAAATTCTCTCGATATATATTAATCCTTTTCATCTCAAACCTAGATAATTTTTTATATTCACAATTATAAAATATTTTATCTAAATAATGAAACTTAATGCTTCACTAACATTATCGTTTTGTCAAAGATATTATTTTTTTAATAATAAAGAACAAAATTAACTTATTACTTCCTTGTACGAAGTAAAATCACGAAAATTTTCGGTTTTCAGATTTCAACGGAAATATCCATTTTGACTAATTTCGTCGTGGCGTCTGTACGTACGTACGTTCGTATCTCGCATAACTCAAAAACGGTTAGCCGTAGAAAGTTGAAATTTTGTATTTAGGGTTCTTGTAAAATTTAGTTGTGGACCTCCCTTTTTGGTCACTGCTTGATCACCGGAAGTGGTACTTTACTTGAAGGTCATAATTGATTTCCATAAAAAATTATATTAAAATACTAAGCAAAACTTCTCAAATTTGGTTAATTGGACTTTTATAATAATAATAATAATAATAATAAACTCTTTATTTATTCTGGGACAAGTCCCTTTAGAATAACAATTACAGGCAATGATAGGTGGGCTTTAGAGCCTTAGAGTAGTTGGTATAGGAACATATGCGTTAACAGATAATTAAAAATAAAAAAATAAATAAAAATAAAGAATAGTCGATAAATAAATACAAATGAAAATTATAACAAGTCATAATGCAATAACTACTAGCATATTAAATAGGTATTAATACTCTAATTGATTATGTCTTAAAACAAAAAACACACGAAATTCGTATGTTAATAAGATATGACAAAATTATAATTGAAGGAACATATTCACAAATGTTGATTGACATAATAGAAAATCTATTTACAATGTTTTTTGGAACTGGATAGAAAATAAGTGATTGAACAAGCGGGATTTGAAGGTGATAAGAGTATTGGAGCTACGAATGGAAGGAGGAATGGAATTCCATAAGGATGAGGATCGGACAAGAAAAGATCTGTCGAAAGCTGCGGATCGGTGGGCCGCTGTATATAAATCGTTATAAGGCCGAGAACGGGTATGACGAGAATGAACAGAGGATTTGAATTGGAGGAGATCGAAAATATAGGATGGACGGTGGGATTGGATAACTTGGTAGAGGAAAGATGCAAGGATATACTTACGACGGTAGGAAGGATAAAGCCACTTCAACTCTTCGTAATATCGGGAGACAGAGGTGTCCCTCGGGATCCCGAAGATGAATCGTACAAAGCAATTTATCAAACGTTTTATTTTTGCCTCGAGGTCCCCAGAGATGCCTCCGTACACCGCACAACAGTAATCAAAGTGGGGGATTATTAAGGAAGTAACTAGGAGTCTACGGATCTCAAGTGGAAATAGGTGACGGAGGTAATTTAGTCGCTTTAAAGTGTAAAAGGTACGACGGAAAATATCGGAAACATGATCTTTCCAGGAAAGAGTTTGGTCAAAGGTGATTCCAAGGCTTTTTATGGTTGGATAGAATTTAATGGGATTATTATTTAGGAACAAGTTTGGGATATGAGGAACAGTTTTAAGGAGGTGATGGGAACCTATTACAATTGCCTTTGTCTTCTCTGTATTCAACTTCAGCTTGTTGGCAACAGCCCAGTGACTTATTCGATTCAAGTCCTCTTGAAGTCTTTTGGTGGCTAATAATAGTTCGGAAGGCGGGAAGGACAGGTATATTTGGAAATCGTCTGCATAGATATGGTATTGGGAGTGACGGATAAGAAGGGGAAGGTCATTAATATAAATAGCAAACAGAGTAGGAGACAATGAGGAGCCCTGAGGGACACCAGAGGAGAGGGATCGTGTCTTGGATGGAGGTTGTCCTGGAACGACTACATACTGCGACCGATCTGAGAGGAAGGATTGGAACCAGCGTAAAACACTGTTGGATAAAGGTAGACTTTGTAATTTGTTAAGGAGGATGTTATGGTCAACTGTGTCAAAAGCTTTGGAGAAATCTAAAAGGATGAGGATAGTTAGGTTTTGGTGTTCAATGGCGGTTTGGAGGTCGTGGGTTATTTTCAGGAGAGCGGACTGTGTTGAGTAACAAGGTCGAAAGCCAGATTGGAGAGGGTTAATAAGGGAACGTTCTTCTAGGAAGTTTGAAAGTTGAATTTGTACAAGGCGCTCCAGTGGTTTTGAGAGGTTAGAGAGGAGAGAAATAGGACGGAAATCATGGGGTGAGGCGGGATTTGTAATTTTATTTAATGGTCGGACTAGAGCAATTTTCCAAGAAGAGGGGAATATGGAATTTTGTAGAGAAAAGTTGTAAATATGATAGAGATGGGGTATAAGGATGGGGAGGCAGGATTTTATTAGCTTTACTGGGATATCGTCAGGACCATAATCATTGGTGTGGGATTTTAGGATAGTGGAAAGTAATTCGTCATATGACACGTGGGAGAAAAAGAAGTTTTCTGGGTTGAAGCTATGAGGTTCAATATCAGCAGTAGGTGAAGGGCTAGAAGCAGAGGATAAGAAATGGTCATTGAGAACATCTGGGGTAACTGGGAAAGAACTCAGGTTATTGGATTCTGGTACGGATAGTTTTCGAAGGATTTTCCATTTGGATTTGGAATCAGGAGCATTAGAAAGGGCAGAATGGATATAGAGGGATTTGGCACGTCGGACTGCGGATTGGGTTTCGTTACGAAGCTGTTTGAAAGACGCAAAATCAGCTGAAAAACGAGTGCGACGAAATTTGCGTCTTGCTGCTTCTCTTCTTCTTATCATTAGCTTTATTTCTGGGGTTAGCCAAGGAGCAGTAGGACGGCGTAAGGTTCGGGTTTTAAGGGGAGCATGAATGTCTAAGACGGATTGTAGGTTTGAGGTAAGGGTGGAAACCATGGGCTCTATAGAATTATAGGAATATATGATGTCCCAGCGAAAAGTATCCAGGTCAGGTTGAAGGGATTCATATGAAAGGAGGTCTAAACTACGATATGAAACAACTTTTGGAGTAAAGGATTTGACGGGTAGGTCGTATGAAATCTGGATAAGATCGTGTGATGAAAGAAAAGGAACAGGATGCTGGGAAGAAGAGAGGATTTTCATGGAAGAATCAGAAATGTGAAGGTCTAACCAGGTATCAGAAAATTGTGTGTGGTGGGTAGGAGAATAGGGAACGAGGTAAAGATTGAGGGAAAACATTAGGTCCGTAAGATAGGATTTATCACTGGATTCTGATAGCATATTAATGTTAAAATCACCAGAGATAATGATATTGGAATAGGTAGAAACTAGTTGGACAAGGGAGGACTCGAAGGTGTTGTCGAATGGGACACGAGGAGATCGGTAAACAATGGCATATAACAGAGGAGAAGAGATGCTTGAAATTTCGACAAACATGTATTCTAGGTGAGGAAAGGAAGGAGAAATGGATAGAAGTAGAATTTTGGCCTTAAGGCTGTCGTGAACATATAGCCCGACACCACCTCCCGTGCGATCAGGTCTATCATGTCGTAGGAAAGAGTAATTAGGAAGGGATACTTGGGAGGAAGGGATATAAGGTTTTAGCCAGGTTTCTGATACAGCTATTATGTGATAAAAATTATCAAGGAAATATTGTTGAAATTCATCATAGTGGGCAATTAGGGATTGTGCATTAACGTGACAGGAATTCAGGATATTAGTCAAAACTGTGGGTGTGGAGGAGTGGAATAGCAGGAAAATGGAACGAGGTTGAGGAATAGGATATAACAACTTTTTATGCAGTATTCAATTTTAAGATTTGATTGAATGTGAATATTAACAATTATATATGTAAATATTATATATCGATATTATATATTATTATACATATTATATATGTAATATTATATTATATCGATATGAATGTATTTACTATATTTTGGTTCAAATTGGTGAGCTGAAAAGGGTACTTTACTTGAAGGTCATAATAAGCTTACATCAAAAATTTTATTTAAATTAAATAAATAAATCATATGTTTCGGTAATAAAGGTTACAAACGCAATTTGGTTTCCAATCCAATTAAACATTTTTATTACCTGATTTAAGAGTTAAAATTGAGAGTAAAATTCTGGTTTTCCTCCCCATTTGTATATGTGTGTGTCAATAGATGGATGTCGCAACACCGAGTGCCGTTTTTGAGATACTGCAATCTTCGGAAACTAGTAACCAAATTCTTGATCACTTTTTGAGCCACCGATTTATAGTTTAGCAGGCGTACAAGGAAGTCATGTGTTGTCCACTTCAGATATTTTTTTTTCACATATTAAATGCAATTCATAAAAAAAGAAATACAGTATACTTCCTCTAATCTGGCTTCGCACGGTCCGGCACGACTTTCGAAAAAAAAAAAAATTATATTGACCACAAATCATTAATTATGCCTGGTTCAAGTTCATTTGCGAAATGATTTCATAAAAAAAAAAAAAAAAACCCGAAGAGAAGGTTAAAAACAAATTTTCTTTTGAGATTTGTTTAAGATGGCTCCCACTAACAAGAACAATCCCATGGGCTTATCCATGGGACTCCCATCAACCATCTTCCTCAACTTCAAATCAAATTTTTTGAAAGCATACAGTGCACTTTATGGTTTATTATTTTAAACAACGAACCTTTGTAATTGACCAAGAAAATAAATTTAACTCCCCCTCAAAATTAGAGGTATTACTTGAATTTGAATCAAAAACCAAATAAATAAATACCCAACCGTCTGCGACTTTTCTCCAAAATTTTAGATTTAGCAACTAAGTCACAGGTCCCCAAGAACGATCCTCGGAACTCGAGATTGCCATATGCTATTTCAATTCGAAATGGTGGCTTATTTAAAGATTTCTTATGCCCATATCTCGGCCAGTTATTAATAATAATGGAAAAATATAAAGTGTTAAGGAATATCAAATCCTTTTTTTTTTTTTGAGTGCCTGTATAACTCTTTGGATAATAAACCGTACTATAATAATTAAATTTTTTTTAATTCTACTAAAGTGATAGCGACAAAAGTTAGAGAGATGTTTGTACAATATATACTCCATAACAGAGGTTTAAATAGCAGGTAGCAAATGTAACACGCCGAAGGGGGGTCGATTTAAGTAATATGCATTATCCATTGAAATAGAATTTAATTTTCAAGTTATTATTCATACAAATAAAATAAATTAGTCAAATTGTTGACCCTTAGCTTATATCCAGATTTTACATTGAATTGTGGAATAATAATCAATCCATTTATTTAATTTGAATTATTATATTTTATAATATAGTATTATACAATACTTTTAGTGTTAAAATTCATGAATTAATTCAAAAGTTCATTTTTATTAAAACCAGAATTATAATTAAAATAAATCAAATTTACGATTATACCTTGGCTGCACTAAAATGAGTTCAAATTTCACAGTATATTGTGTTTAAAAATTGTATTAATAAATTTATCTTTTGGGATTATTAGGAGTACTTTTTATTAATGAATAATTGATTAATTACATAAAAAACCTTTCCTAAAACACTTTATTGTACTTCCATACATGAATAAATATTAATCAAAATTTTGAAATGAATCATAGTATTCTTAAATAAATCAAGGATTAACATGTAACTGGTGTTTTTTTTAAATTTCTTTTTTGCTACAGATAAGTAAAATATATACAAATTTATTTAAAAGATGGTAGTCAAACATGAAATTACGAAATGGAATAATGGGATTAAATTTGTAAGTAATTACGACATTATATAGGCAAACCCTCAACAAATGCTTTCCCAGTGGCTATGAGCATTTTATGGCGCTCACCTTAATTTTTTCGGAAAAAAAACTAAAGAAATTTTTGTAATATTTTAAACTTACATTTAGCAATAAAATAAAATAGTTTATGTTGAAAGGCAAGAACAATCAGAGCTGAAAGTTTTTCGTTTATTGCATAGTATGCTTGGCAAGTTCAGCAATATGGCTGCCCTACTGACAGTAACAGTAACAGCACATGATATTTCCTACACTTCCAAAACCATCACTGATGTCAACTTTATTCTTTCCAATAAAGGATAAATACTTCAACATGGTACTTGTTTCTAAACATAAAGATAATGTGGTTAATAAAAATAATCATAAAGTTAACTGCTGAAGTCACTTTGGATAGCCTACAGCATTTTAGGAATTATCGAAAACCCCAGATATTGAAAATAATAGGATTAGAAAAAGTCACTCATCATAAATGATGGTCCTTATGTACGAAAAGCTTTCAAAATAAAGTTTAACAGTTATAATCTTATCATACAGTAAAATTAAATGTAGGCGTATGCTTTTATTACCCTATTGAAATTTCAAAATTTTGTTTTTAAATATAAGAATAAAATTTAATGTATGATTTTTTTACTTTCCCTGACGTATATACGAAGTATATAGAAAGGGGAAGTATTGCGGTCGTGAAAATTTTCCAATTCGAGTTTTCAATGGAAATACACGTTTTAAGGTCCACTGAGTCCAAAGTTATGATGAAAAGAATATTTTATTTGCGCATAGCATAAAAAGTATGCATTTTACGGTAAATTATGTGTAGAATTGTATGAAAGGTAATTAAATTTATTAAAATCTAAAAAAAGAATAAAAGAATCATCAAAATCGGACCAGTATTAGCAAAGATACAGTGTATTTTACTAGGAGCACAAGACCCTAGATGGATAACAAAGCGCATCAGAAAGGAGACAGATGTGACTGAACCTCCTCCCACCAATCCGACAATCTGTTGTAAACAATACACTCTGTAATAAAGTAATTTAAGAATACAAAATTAACTTAATAATTTCTACTTTCACATTATTTAATGGAAAGAAAATGTTTCCATGGAAACTAAACAGAAACTTTTAAAATATATTTGCAACTTGACAAAGTTAAAATATATAGGTAGTGTACAGAATTGTTTAAAAAACTTTTTTATTGTACTTAAGTGGGAGAAGATGTGTATGCTGCTGAGTTTATTAGAAGCAGTGTTTATGTGAACTCTTTAAAATTATATTAAAAAGATAATTATTGTAGGACGGCAAGGGAAAGTTGTGTGATGCGCGCACCAGATTTTTTTAATATTAAAAAAAAAACTATTTTATTTATTATCACAACTGCATATTCTATTCTGGTCTTATGGCAGCTACCCAAACTGTGACGCTCTACTATTCAAAGTACGCTGATATATAATACTGTATTTAGCAAGAATGCCCTATAGTAATCAACATACTATATGTTAATTCAAAA